>CM077115.1:329850308-331273149 GCA_039619475.1 Icerya purchasi | reverse complement strand
TCGTTCATAATAATTTTTCCAAGTCTAAGTATTATAGAATTAGTCTAAGTATATTTATTATTTTTTCTCACTTACAATTACTTTTCCATCCGTAAGTATTTATGTATGTTTTCCCCGGTTCTAAAAATAAATTTATCGATGTCTCGCCCCTCAATGAATGCGCACGCATCATTCTCGTGCACGTGTCATTCGTTCGCGTTACCACTTTTTTTCAAAATTAGTCCAAGTATATTTTATTATTTTTCTCATTACGATTATTTTCAGTCCGTAAGTATTTCTGTATGTTTTCCGAGGTTTTAAAAATTAATTCGAACAGACATCCAGACTGTTGTGAAAGCACACTAACCATTCCCGCACAGATTCTACATTATACGTTACTCTATTACGAGTTCTTCAAAAATTGATTCAAATATTTTTTTCATTTTTTTTTTCAATCCTAAAAATTCATTCTTTCTACCACCGCCCCTCCCAGCTAAAATTACCGATCTTTCGTAATCTTCATTTATTTTATCGATTCTAAAAATTAATCAATGGTTCGCTCGAAAGCGTACCGTACATTCCCACACACATTTCTTCTATCACGAATTTCCCTATCGATCATGAACATTTTTCAACGTTAGCCACAATAGCATATCACATTGGTCTCGCATACGCACCACATGCAGTTCTATATGTTTAATTTTTTATTAACGATCTTTATTTTTTGTACAGGTATTACTTTTTCCTACACAGTCATGTCATCATATACACTTAACATTGTCAAAATAATTTTAACCTTTCGAGAAAGAAAAATCTCCGATCAATAAAAAGTATTTATCAACATCACAATTATTTTTAATATTAATCGTTTCGCTACAAACATAATTTTTTTATTTAATAAACTCATCAACATCATCAATCGTTTCAAGACATTATTGTTTCAAACATCAATCCCTCTTTTCCAAAAATTGATAACCTCTGCAGGTATATATCTCGTCGTCGCAACAACCTTTACCTGCATGACTCGCATACCTTCAAGACCACTTGTACATTGCTCGCACGCTATTTACCATTATTCGGTACAAGAATATTTTTCACACTCCCTCACATACATATGAGCATACACTCAAAGTCCTCGATTACTTTGCTCGTATACAAATATATCAGCTTTCTCCGACGGAACAACATTTTTCTGACGTAACATTTCCACTGCCACAACCGATTCAAAGGTAGCTAATGAGATAGACTATCGAACGGAATCATTCAAGCAGTCAGTATTAGTTTTATGTTAAACATGTGTATTTTCTCGAATCTGTGTTCACGCATTATTAAAAAATTTACGTCCATGTTAAAGAAAATAATTTCCTACGTTTTTTCTCTATCATTTTTTTTTTCTGTCTTTTATCTTTTCTTTTTCTGTCTTTTTTTTTTTTTTTTTTTTTTTTTTAGTGAAAAGTTTGAAATACATATTATTCAATCATGAACGCTAATATAGTTAATGTAAGCAGCAACTCAAAATCAATTAAGGACGCCAAATTTATTCAGAATTCATTTTCGAGTGATATTGTCTCGCATACAACTTCATCACCTCCAACACCGCAATTAGATTATGGTTATACAGCAGAAGAATCAAAATCTTTTGTACGTAATAACATTGATCCTGTATTATTATCAGAACAAGCAGATATATCGGAATATTTTGTAGATATCAGCATCCATATAGATTGTGATTATGATTTTCAAGTAACCAAACTAGCAGTGATTGATATGTCTGGCGGGAAGTGTTTGCATACACTGTGTAAGCCAAGCAGAGCATGGCATGCATCAAAAATGCCGCATTTACAATGTTCTTCGATGAGTCATTACTTGAAAAACCCTTCATTATTTCCCTGTCGGGAAGAAATATTCATGGCACGCAATATATTCACAATATTGTCCCAAAAAACCGAGAGCTCGCATATATATTTTAACGGTATATGCTAAACTTACACTAACGGAACTTAACGAAAAGTCTGAATTGTTGCGTGACTTAGACTATGAAATCGTTAATATGGATCAAGTCTTTCGACTATATAGTATTGAGAATCTACATGAAGAGTATTTTGGTATAAGCAATTTGATAACCTGTAAACATCTTAATGAGAATGTTAGTTTTCATTGTGCAGTGAAAAACGTTATGGTGATGAAGGCCTGGTACGATCATGTTATCCATCCGCTGAAGCTTATGATTAATCTCAATATAAATGATTTAAGACAGTTGTTCATTATAGCCACAAAAGAAATGATAATTACATTATTTCCAAGTTGTGTTGGAGACATTTATGCATTTCTACCAGATAGATTAAAACAGGATGTTACGATAAAATCACTTCTACCATGTTACGAGCATGAGCATGATGAAGAATATGATATCGATAATGATACATTGCGACAGAGTACTCGAAATTGTATGAAAGTAAAAGATTGTATCGATTGCCAATATACAATTCGCGTGGATTAAAAATTCATTATTTCAATCGTTTAACAATTTTTTGTATATTTGTATATATTTTGTATATTAATGTATATATTTTTTCCCCAATCATCCGCTCGTTCGTTTTTTATGTTTTGTTAATCATTTTGTAAATATATTTTTATACATATGAAAATTTTGTTTGTATATATTTGTGTATATTTTCCCCCCTCAATATGTTTCGTTCTATTATATATATTTTTCCTAATTATTTTTCATTTTTTTACACTCCTTTTCAATTCCGTTTATTTAATTATTTCTATATCTCTCTTTCCCCCTCTTAACTTAATGTACTGGTAATGATGAATATTACAAAAATCTGAACCAGTTGTGTAAAGTGTACATATAATTATTGTCTAATTTTTGAATATAATCCCACATAATTTGTTCACATCTTTTTAGATTAAAAAATTATATTTTTGATTCTTTCTATAACAAACGAATCTAACTGTTCAAGTTTTTCATGACATCACGTACATCAAGTATTTCCGGAACTGTGTGAGTTTTCATTAATTTGTAAGACTCAACCTAAGACCTGGAGAGTTCTCTCAAATTTTTTAAAATCTTTTATAATCACATTTTTATAAAAAATATGTATTAAGTTTACATGTTACTTAATATTTTTTTTATTTCATAAGTATTTTTCGAGGTATATACGAGATCGTCTATGAGGTGTGTTGATCAATAGAACAACAGGTAGAAAACCTAGTAGTTTACGAGACACAGCATGTTCAAAGAAAAAAATGAGCTAGCACAAGCTAATCAGAGTTACAACGTGCGAGTGAGAGATATATTCTCGAGAGCAACAGCTTGATTATAAAAAACGTCGAAGATACATGCTTCTATCCGTGAACAATTATCACATCAAACATAAAAAAGGTTGACTAAAAGAATATTATTTTCTTTTTCATTCATTCTCGCTACTATTACCACTCGCGCCCCACTATCAAGACCTCTGAACATACATTACTAACGTCGTCAACACTATAATATTTTTGCTCTGTGTTATTAAATTAACCCAAATATATTTTTATTCGTTCATTACACAAACATTTTTTTTCAAATCTTTTCTAATATGTCGTGCACACATTTATAGCCTGCAGACACTACTCGCTTCATTACAATGAAAACATCTCTTTTATTGGTACTTATCATAACATAGTTTTCCTAAAATTGTAGAAAAATTCTCTTCACTCCATTCTTCCAAGGTGATTTATTTCCAAATTTCAAATCATGCATAATTATTTTAGAATCAAATTAAGTATATTTTGTCATTTCCAAAAAATCAAACATCTCTGTATAGGGCATTAACTCATTTTCACATCAAACATATTATTTTTTTTAATCTACCATACATATTATTTTTTATCATTTAAATTTTTCCTTAATTCACAAGTAGCTAACCTATAGAAAACATATTATTGTAAACATGAATGACGAAGTTACTCCTTGTAATTACATCATGAATTAATTTTTTCTTCATTTTTTTTTTTTACCATCATGAAATTGTAGTAGTGTTTTTAATTTTTTTTATTTCCCATACACGACAAAAGCAATAGAATCACGGCATCTATGAATGTGTACACTGTACGCCTCCAATAACCTATCAGGCATTTTTTTTAAATTAGTCCAAGCATAGTATTTTTTCAATATCAAAGCCGATCATACATAATTTTTTCTTCTATATAATCACTAACCTATGAAAACACTTTGTTCGTTTTACTCATACCGAAGCAATCACTCTTTTTCCCTCATGCTAACAAACTTCAAAATTTAATAATATAACACAAAATTATTCTAAATATATATTCATGCTATTAAAATTAATATATCAATTAATCTTTATATTCCTTTTGTACATTTCTGAAAAAATCCTACAACATGTTTTAAAATTAGTCGAAGTATACTATTTTATTACCTAAAATCAATTATTCTCTCATACAGTTTTTCCAATCATACATAATTTTTTTCCATATTATCATTATTTGCAAAGTCATACAAAACAACAACATAATTTTAATCATAATTAATCCTTCATTCCATTCCTTTCATGCTATACACCATTATCATTCAATTCAACGTTATGAAATTAGTCTAAATATACATTCATGCTAGCAATGCATTGTTTCAAGATGATTTATTTTACATTTTTTCTTTAAATTTCCCTCATACTATTATTTTTGAAATGTAGGATGATGACTATGATTAGAATTCATGATTATGAAGAGAGAGATGCATGCTGAAATTGTCATTGTATATGCGAGATGATATGTGATTGTGGGTGAGTATACATGCATGTAAAATATATGAGTGTGTTAGTAGAAAACATCCGTTCAAGCGTGAACACAGGTACAGATACAGTTATAGAATGAGAGAGATAAAAATATATATTTTGTTATGTTTGATATGTGTATGATAAAGAGGTGAACAATGAATAATCACATTACCCTCACAACTTAGACATTGAGTTATACCTTTACAGTATTTTAGATGTAAAAGCAGTGACATTGACATGTAGTAAACGTTTTCATCACTTTTGACTAATTATAACCAATTTTCCAACATTTCTCATCATTTTCTTACATTTTAATACTTTTACACCGTTTTAGTTAATTTTTGCTATTTAATACCATTTTTCCAGTGTTTTTACCACCTTTCACACAATTTTCATCATTCTTTCAATATCTTTGTTAGGTTTCTTCTTACAACTCATTATCATTTCGATCGTCATTATTGATATCCATCATTATTTATGCTTTCAATCCTTCTGCTTCATCTATGCACACATACAGCTTAGCAATCGCCGTAGCCATTGAACACTGTAGAACCGCAATTGCGATCTCCATTTGATTATTGGGATTTAAAAGTCACATCTTTGAGTGCTTGATCTAATGCATCAACATGATCTTTGTATTCGCCCACCCACTGTTGGAGGTTCCGCTTGATATCTTCAACAGACTATCATACAGTCGTTTAATAAGAGAATCCGTAATACCCGAGACATTTACTTAACGTTTTCCCAACACATTCACAGACCTACCCTGTACACTAAGGAAATCTTTAAACATCTCTGTAACCATTCCTTTTAAGCTGGTGGGAGCAAGGGACTCCTATAAACGTTTGTCAATCAACACTTCATTGTTCATTGCCCTGGTTTCACTCGCCATTACATAGTCATGTAATAAACATTTTCTTCTTGTACAATTTTCTTATGCTTTAACACTATTACAACATTTTTCCTCATTTCTAACTAATTGTAACCGATTTTCCACTAATTCTTAGCATGTTCTTCTATTTTAGGACCTTTTTTGCGCTATTTTTTCATCAATTTATATTATTTCACATTGTTTTTCTGATGTTTTTAGTGCCTTTCACACAATTTTGCTAATTATTTTCGATTATTTCTTAACATGTTCTTCCGTTTTAGGACCTTTTTACGCTGTTTTTTCATCAATTTATAATATTTTCCGTCATTTTTTTTCTAGTGTTTTAGTACCTTTCACACAATTTTACTCAATTTTTTCACCATCTTTGAAGATTTTTTCATTTATCTCATACATTATATGTCTGAATGTGACGATTAACTATCCTTTTAAGTACATTTTATAATTCGATATAATGATAGATAATAACGAAAGATCTAATTCAATTTTGTTTAAAATTTATTCAATAATTTTTATGACATTCATCATAAGCAATAAAAATGATCATTGCTTCAATGCTAAATTATATCAGTTAATTATTAAATATTCATAATATACAGCATAAAAAGATTGATTTAACTGATTATATCCTTCTTCTACCAACTTTTCTTGTATCATTCAAATTCCAGCATCTACATCAGTATTTTCCAATTGTTTAGATGTGTGTAGTATCAATAATCATTCAACCGCTTCATTAGGTTCGTCAGAATAAATTTATAAGAGGATCTTCAAGATATACTTTGCGACAAGTGCTATATGTATGTTTCTTTTTTTTTTGTTTCACCAGGATAAACTTTTATACTATGTATGTTAGATTGAAATGGAGAACATATTTTTTTTCTGTATTTAGGAAGTGGAGTTCCCTTTAATACACCAGTAACACATACATGAGATCCAGTAAATTCCAGTATTTGTTCATATAGTGCTAAATCATTATTTGTATATTTATTCTTATCAACATTCATTTCCATCAGTAAATGAATCAAACCTTCCATGTAAGGAAATTTGATTAGAGTTCTTCCTTTTCCTAAATAAATTTCACCACATTCACAATTCCATAGAAACTGGTCTTGATCTCATCATATACTCATGAGTATTAGCATTATATAGTATTCAATATACTTGATCATTTATACAGATTCATCACCAGATATTTAAAATAAATCCATTTCACATATATTAATAGACTTATATCCAGACTTATTATCACTATTGTTCATAATCTTCTTAATTTTCATCATTATTTTCATAATAAAGCAATATATCTGTTGAGTGTGTTTAAGATATATTGCTTTATTTGTATGTAAAGACTGTTGAAATAATTAAAATTACTTTACATTATGAACTTTGTACCATGAAAATTATCAAAAAACATTATAAGAGTCGTTCAAAACATAAAAAAAAAAAAAATGGTGATTACAAATTAGTGAAAAATAGTATAATGATTGCATGGATCTTGATGTTGACGAGTCCATCGTGTCTCTCAGTGTGATCGTTTAATGTAAAATCCTGAACGATATACAACAACTAATTTTGACTTAACATATTATAACTGTCTTGCAATGTGTTTAAATGATAGAGTTAATTATCAAACAGTACTCTCCTTGCTTGATGTGATACACTTCACCTCTTACCCATATTTATTATTCCCATCCAAACACCATCAACTCACTAACACACAACTATTATACTATAATCGATGCATCAGAAAAGTTTGGAAACTTCCCACAACCAGACACAAACCCTTTCAAAGCATAGCTTCACAATGAATGGAATATCACATCAAGAAGTATATAGGCCAGTCTAAAAAGTACCATTCACGCAGAAATTACTCCATTTAGGACAAAAAATAGCCACATTTAGAAAAAACATCAAATTTTAAAGGGAAAGTACCATTTTACCTCAAAAATATTAGCACCTAAGATGCAAAAACTGTGATTTTACTGCAAAATACCTTATTTTCAGCTTAAATCACATCAATTTTATTATAGTTGTTATAGAGATTTGTTTCATGAATAGTATATTTAGGGAGCAGTTTGAAATACATTATGTATATAATAAGGATGATAGAACTGAATATTTCTTTAAGCCATTAAAAAAACTTTCTATAAATTACTGTTGACGAATAATCATGAAATCTCTATGAACAAAATAGATGCTGAAATGTGTATATAGAGAAGATTTACATGTGAGTTTTGATGAACTTTTAAATTATATGTAATAATGATGCCAACGAGTAAAGTGATGTTTAATATTAGTAATAATGGAATAAATACTGAACCATATCTTAAAAGTGAGAGGGAAAGAATGTATAGTGATATAATGAAAAATATAATGCAAATACAGTTCTGGAAATCTATTACAAACAATTCATCTGATGTGTTTGAACCTGATACAAAACATATATTGGATATTCTGGAAACAATACAAATATCTAAAATGATGAAAAAGGATTCTGATGGAATAAGTGATATGGCAATGGTAAAACGTCACAAACTTTCTTGTGTCAGTAAGAAAGATGATTATGAAAATAATGATGAAAATTAAGAAGATTATGAACAATAGTGATAATAAGTCTGGATATAAGTCTATTAATATATGTGAAATGGATTTATTTTAAATATCTGGTGATGAATCTGTATAAATGATCAAGTATATTGAATACTATATAATGCTAATACTCATGAGTATATGATGAGATCAAGACCAGTTTCTATGGAATTGTGAATGTGGTGAAATTTATTTAGGAAAAGGAAGAACTCTAATCAAATTTCCTTACATGGAAGGTTTGATTCATTTACTGATGGAAATGAATGTTGATAAGAATAAATATACAAATAATGATTTAGCACTATATGAACAAATACTGGAATTTACTGGATCTCATGTATGTGTTACTGGTGTATTAAAGGGAACTCCACTTCCTAAATACAGAAAAAAAATATGTTCTCCATTTCAATCTAACATACATAGTATAAAAGTTTATCCTGGTGAAACAAAAAAAAAAGAAACATACATATAGCACTTGTCGCAAAGTATATCTTGAAGATCCTCTTATAAATTTATTCTGACGAACCTAATGAAGCGGTTGAATGATTATTGATACTACACACATCTAAACAATTGGAAAATACTGATGTAGATGCTGGAATTTGAATGATACAAGAAAAGTTGGTAGAAGAAGGATATAATCAGTTAAATCAATCTTTTTATGCTGTATATTATGAATATTTAATAATTAACTGATATAATTTAGCATTGAAGCAATGATCATTTTTATTGCTTATGATGAATGTCATAAAAATTATTGAATAAATTTTAAACAAAATTGAATTAGATCTTTCGTTATTATCTATCATTATATCGAATTATAAAATGTACTTAAAAGGATAGTTAATCGTCACATTCAGACATATAATGTATGAGATAAATGAAAAAATCTTCAAAGATGGTGAAAAAATTGAGTAAAATTGTGTGAAAGGTACTAAAACACTAGAAAAAAAATGACGGAAAATATTATAAATTGATGAAAAAACAGCGTAAAAAGGTCCTAAAACGGAAGAACATGTTAAGAAATAATCGAAAATAATTAGCAAAATTGTGTGAAAGGCACTAAAAACATCAGAAAAACAATGTGAAATAATATAAATTGATGAAAAAATAGCGCAAAAAAGGTCCTAAAATAGAAGAACATGCTAAGAATTAGTGGAAAATCGGTTACAATTAGTTAGAAATGAGGAAAAATGTTGTAATAGTGTTAAAGCATAAGAAAATTGTACAAGAAGAAAATGTTTATTACATGACTATGTAATGGCGAGTGAAACCAGGGCAATGAACAATGAAGTGTTGATTGACAAACGTTTATAGGAGTCCCTTGCTCCCACCAGCTTAAAAGGAATGGTTACAGAGATGTTTAAAGATTTCCTTAGTGTACAGGGTAGGTCTGTGAATGTGTTGGGAAAACGTTAAGTAAATGTCTCGGGTATTACGGATTCTCTTATTAAACGACTGTATGATAGTCTGTTGAAGATATCAAGCGGAACCTCCAACAGTGGGTGGGCGAATACAAAGATCATGTTGATGCATTAGATCAAGCACTCAAAGATGTGACTTTTAAATCCCAATAATCAAATGGAGATCGCAATTGCGGTTCTACAGTGTTCAATGGCTACGGCGATTGCTAAGCTGTATGTGTGCATAGATGAAGCAGAAGGATTGAAAGCATAAATAATGATGGATATCAATAATGACGATCGAAATGATAATGAGTTGTAAGAAGAAACCTAACAAAGATATTGAAAGAATGATGAAAATTGTGTGAAAGGTGGTAAAAACACTGGAAAAATGGTATTAAATAGCAAAAATTAACTAAAACGGTGTAAAAGTATTAAAATGTAAGAAAATGATGAGAAATGTTGGAAAATTGGTTATAATTAGTCAAAAGTGATGAAAACGTTTACTACATGTCAATGTCACTGCTTTTACATCTAAAATACTGTAAAGGTATAACTCAATGTCTAAGTTGTGAGGGTAATGTGATTATTCATTGTTCACCTCTTTATCATACACATATCAAACATAACAAAATATATATTTTTATCTCTCTCATTCTATAACTGTATCTGTACCTGTGTTCACGCTTGAACGGATGTTTTCTACTAACACACTCATATATTTTACATGCATGTATACTCACCCACAATCACATATCATCTCGCATATACAATGACAATTTCAGCATGCATCTCTCTCTTCATAATCATGAATTCTAATCATAGTCATCATCCTACATTTCAAAAATAATAGTATGAGGGAAATTTAAAGAAAAAATGTAAAATAAATCATCTTGAAACAATGCATTGCTAGCATGAATGTATATTTAGACTAATTTCATAACGTTGAATTGAATGATAATGGTGTATAGCATGAAAGGAATGGAATGAAGGATTAATTATGATTAAAATTATGTTGTTGTTTTGTATGACTTTGCAAATAATGATAATATGGAAAAAAATTATGTATGATTGGAAAAACTGTATGAGAGAATAATTGATTTTAGGTAATAAAATAGTATACTTCGACTAATTTTAAAACATGTTGTAGGATTTTTTCAGAAATGTACAAAAGGAATATAAAGATTAATTGATATATTAATTTTAATAGCATGAATATATATTTAGAATAATTTTGTGTTATATTATTAAATTTTGAAGTTTGTTAGCATGAGGGAAAAAGAGTGATTGCTTCGGTATGAGTAAAACGAACAAAGTGTTTTCATAGGTTAGTGATTATATAGAAGAAAAAATTATGTATGATCGGCTTTGATATTGAAAAAATACTATGCTTGGACTAATTTAAAAAAAATGCCTGATAGGTTATTGGAGGCGTACAGTGTACACATTCATAGATGCCGTGATTCTATTGCTTTTGTCGTGTATGGGAAATAAAAAAAATTAAAAACACTACTACAATTTCATGATGGTAAAAAAAAAAAATGAAGAAAAAATTAATTCATGATGTAATTACAAGGAGTAACTTCGTCATTCATGTTTACAATAATATGTTTTCTATAGGTTAGCTACTTGTGAATTAAGGAAAAATTTAAATGATAAAAAATAATATGTATGGTAGATTAAAAAAAATAATATGTTTGATGTGAAAATGAGTTAATGCCCTATACAGAGATGTTTGATTTTTTGGAAATGACAAAATATACTTAATTTGATTCTAAAATAATTATGCATGATTTGAAATTTGGAAATAAATCACCTTGGAAGAATGGAGTGAAGAGAATTTTTCTACAATTTTAGGAAAACTATGTTATGATAAGTACCAATAAAAGAGATGTTTTCATTGTAATGAAGCGAGTAGTGTCTGCAGGCTATAAATGTGTGCACGACATATTAGAAAAGATTTGAAAAAAAATGTTTGTGTAATGAACGAATAAAAATATATTTGGGTTAATTTAATAACACAGAGCAAAAATATTATAGTGTTGACGACGTTAGTAATGTATGTTCAGAGGTCTTGATAGTGGGGCGCGAGTGGTAATAGTAGCGAGAATGAATGAAAAAGAAAATAATATTCTTTTAGTCAACCTTTTTTATGTTTGATGTGATAATTGTTCACGGATAGAAGCATGTATCTTCGACGTTTTTTATAATCAAGCTGTTGCTCTCGAGAATATATCTCTCACTCGCACGTTGTAACTCTGATTAGCTTGTGCTAGCTCATTTTTTTCTTTGAACATGCTGTGTCTCGTAAACTACTAGGTTTTCTACCTGTTGTTCTATTGATCAACACACCTCATAGACGATCTCGTATATACCTCGAAAAATACTTATGAAATAAAAAAAATATTAAGTAACATGTAAACTTAATACATATTTTTTATAAAAATGTGATTATAAAAGATTTTAAAAAATTTGAGAGAACTCTCCAGGTCTTAGGTTGAGTCTTACAAATTAATGAAAACTCACACAGTTCCGGAAATACTTGATGTACGTGATGTCATGAAAAACTTGAACAGTTAGATTCGTTTGTTATAGAAAGAATCAAAAATATAATTTTTTAATCTAAAAAGATGTGAACAAATTATGTGGGATTATATTCAAAAATTAGACAATAATTATATGTACACTTTACACAACTGGTTCAGATTTTTGTAATATTCATCATTACCAGTACATTAAGTTAAGAGGGGGAAAGAGAGATATAGAAATAATTAAATAAACGGAATTGAAAAGGAGTGTAAAAAAATGAAAAATAATTAGGAAAAATATATATAATAGAACGAAACATATTGAGGGGGGAAAATATACACAAATATATACAAACAAAATTTTCATATGTATAAAAATATATTTACAAAATGATTAACAAAACATAAAAAACGAACGAGCGGATGATTGGGGAAAAAATATATACATTAATATACAAAATATATACAAATATACAAAAAATTGTTAAACGATTGAAATAATGAATTTTTAATCCACGCGAATTGTATATTGGCAATCGATACAATCTTTTACTTTCATACAATTTCGAGTACTCTGTCGCAATGTATCATTATCGATATCATATTCTTCATCATGCTCATGCTCGTAACATGGTAGAAGTGATTTTATCGTAACATCCTGTTTTAATCTATCTGGTAGAAATGCATAAATGTCTCCAACACAACTTGGAAATAATGTAATTATCATTTCTTTTGTGGCTATAATGAACAACTGTCTTAAATCATTTATATTGAGATTAATCATAAGCTTCAGCGGATGGATAACATGATCGTACCAGGCCTTCATCACCATAACGTTTTTCACTGCACAATGAAAACTAACATTCTCATTAAGATGTTTACAGGTTATCAAATTGCTTATACCAAAATACTCTTCATGTAGATTCTCAATACTATATAGTCGAAAGACTTGATCCATATTAACGATTTCATAGTCTAAGTCACGCAACAATTCAGACTTTTCGTTAAGTTCCGTTAGTGTAAGTTTAGCATATACCGTTAAAATATATATGCGAGCTCTCGGTTTTTTGGGACAATATTGTGAATATATTGCGTGCCATGAATATTTCTTCCCGACAGGGAAATAATGAAGGGTTTTTCAAGTAATGACTCATCGAAGAACATTGTAAATGCGGCATTTTTGATGCATGCCATGCTCTGCTTGGCTTACACAGTGTATGCAAACACTTCCCGCCAGACATATCAATCACTGCTAGTTTGGTTACTTGAAAATCATAATCACAATCTATATGGATGCTGATATCTACAAAATATTCCGATATATCTGCTTGTTCTGATAATAATACAGGATCAATGTTATTACGTACAAAAGATTTTGATTCTTCTGCTGTATAACCATAATCTAATTGCGGTGTTGGAGGTGATGAAGTTGTATGCGAGACAATATCACTCGAAAATGAATTCTGAATAAATTTGGCGTCCTTAATTGATTTTGAGTTGCTGCTTACATTAACTATATTAGCGTTCATGATTGAATAATATGTATTTCAAACTTTTCACTAAAAAAAAAAAAAAAAAAAAAAAAAAGACAGAAAAAGAAAAGATAAAAGACAGAAAAAAAAAATGATAGAGAAAAAACGTAGGAAATTATTTTCTTTAACATGGACGTAAATTTTTTAATAATGCGTGAACACAGATTCGAGAAAATACACATGTTTAACATAAAACTAATACTGACTGCTTGAATGATTCCGTTCGATAGTCTATCTCATTAGCTACCTTTGAATCGGTTGTGGCAGTGGAAATGTTACGTCAGAAAAATGTTGTTCCGTCGGAGAAAGCTGATATATTTGTATACGAGCAAAGTAATCGAGGACTTTGAGTGTATGCTCATATGTATGTGAGGGAGTGTGAAAAATATTCTTGTACCGAATAATGGTAAATAGCGTGCGAGCAATGTACAAGTGGTCTTGAAGGTATGCGAGTCATGCAGGTAAAGGTTGTTGCGACGACGAGATATATACCTGCAGAGGTTATCAATTTTTGGAAAAGAGGGATTGATGTTTGAAACAATAATGTCTTGAAACGATTGATGATGTTGATGAGTTTATTAAATAAAAAAATTATGTTTGTAGCGAAACGATTAATATTAAAAATAATTGTGATGTTGATAAATACTTTTTATTGATCGGAGATTTTTCTTTCTCGAAAGGTTAAAATTATTTTGACAATGTTAAGTGTATATGATGACATGACTGTGTAGGAAAAAGTAATACCTGTACAAAAAATAAAGATCGTTAATAAAAAATTAAACATATAGAACTGCATGTGGTGCGTATGCGAGACCAATGTGATATGCTATTGTGGCTAACGTTGAAAAATGTTCATGATCGATAGGGAAATTCGTGATAGAAGAAATGTGTGTGGGAATGTACGGTACGCTTTCGAGCGAACCATTGATTAATTTTTAGAATCGATAAAATAAATGAAGATTACGAAAGATCGGTAATTTTAGCTGGGAGGGGCGGTGGTAGAAAGAATGAATTTTTAGGATTGAAAAAAAAAATGAAAAAAATATTTGAATCAATTTTTGAAGAACTCGTAATAGAGTAACGTATAATGTAGAATCTGTGCGGGAATGGTTAGTGTGCTTTCACAACAGTCTGGATGTCTGTTCGAATTAATTTTTAAAACCTCGGAAAACATACAGAAATACTTACGGACTGAAAATAATCGTAATGAGAAAAATAATAAAATATACTTGGACTAATTTTGAAAAAAAGTGGTAACGCGAACGAATGACACGTGCACGAGAATGATGCGTGCGCATTCATTGAGGGGCGAGACATCGATAAATTTATTTTTAGAACCGGGGAAAACATACATAAATACTTACGGATGGAAAAGTAATTGTAAGTGAGAAAAAATAATAAATATACTTAGACTAATTCTATAATACTTAGACTTGGAAAAATTATTATGAACGATAGGGAAACTATTGAGAGCAGAGTGTGCACGGGATCGAATGGTTCGCTTTCGCGGTGGCTAACGCTATGGTAGATATAAGCGTGTGATCGCCAGAGCTAGTGATGTGCGATTTCGAAATGTTTTTACAATCGAAACAATCAACAATCGTCAAAAAAAACAAAAAATAATTGAATGATTTTGATTCAAATGATTTTAATTTGAATGATTTTGATTCGAATGATTTTGATTCGAATGATTTCGATTCGAATGATTTTAATTCGAATGATTTTGATTCGAATGATTTTAATTCGAATGATTGATGTGAATACGAATGAATTATACGAATGAAATAACATTTCGAATGCAACTGTGGAACAATCGAATGCATTCGAAGTTATCGAACAATCGAATAATTCGAATGAAACATTTCGAAGTTTCCCATCACTAGTCAGTACGTTTTTGTAACGATCGGAGAATAAAGAAAAATTTTTGGAACCGTAGAAAATAAGAAATATACTTAGACTAATTTTATAATGCTTAGGCGCGGAAAAATAAAAAATTAAAAAATACATTTAAATGGGAAAAAGAGGGGCGAACAGGGAGCTCGGGTTAGTTTCATGCTTTAAATATTATACTTTGGTTAATTTAAAAAAATCACGGTATCGCGAAGGATCGACACGTGTGTGAGAACGATGCGTGCGCTTTTACCACCTTTAAATCGGTTGTGTTAGTGGAAATGTTGCGTCAGAAAAATGTCATTCCGTCAGGAATAGTTGGTTACATATGCGTATTGAATAAAGTAGTCATGGGCTTTGAGTATGAGTGTATGTTTGTGTTAGTGTGTACATGTAGGGTGTGGTTCCATAATAAGGCATAGACTGGAATAGAAATTATAAGAACGTTAAGATCCTGTTTCAACGGTTTTGAAAGTGTTTGCATGCAACGTCACATATAGTGATGGCTGAAGCGAGTGTGTAAAAATAAAAAAATAAAAAAATATCTTAGGCTAATTTTATAATACTTACGCTCTGAAAAATAAAAAATAAAAAATATGTATGAATGGGAAAAGCGGGAGAAGGGGGGTTTCCGGCTTTAAATATTATACTTTGGTTAATTTCGGAATTTTTATACTTACACGCAGAATTTTGAAAAAATCGCGGTATCGCGAACGATCGACGAGTGCGCGGGAACGGCGCGTGCGCTTTCGAGGTTTGCTAGGAGGGCGAACGGGGCTTGGTTAGTTTTCAGCTTTAAATATTACACTTGGGTTAATTTCGGAATTTTTATACTTACACGTAGAATTTTGAAAAATCACGGTATCGTTGTGGGTGGGACGGAAGAGTGGGGACTTGGGTTAGTTTCGGGCTTTAAACATTATACTTGGGTTAATTTATAATCGGTTCGGTTTATCGGAAACGAGCGGGACCTGTAGGGTGAAATTTGGAGGAAATTTGCAAAAAAATTGGAAAAATTGGAGAAATATTGGGGGAAATTGGGGGAAATTGGGGGAAATCGGGGGAAACTTGGGTGAATTTTCGGCGTCGGAATAAAAAATTGGGTGAATTTTTGCCTCCCGAATAAAATACTTAGGTGACTTTTCGCCTCCGGGACAGGAATTGGGGTTGTGACGTCAGACCTGCCAGAGTCGCTATTTATTCACTACTATCTTCCAACCTCTAAAAGCATTCGCTCTTACTTTTTTATATTTTATTGACGGTGTCGTCCTCGTAAAATTATTTCCCTTCTCTCTACCGCAACTCCACCAGGATTTTCTCCTTTTACGTTTCCTTGCAATAAACTTCCCTTTTCGAACTCGACACTATTCTACGTAACTTCCTAAATTCGTTATCTTTCCTTCTTATTTCAGACACTACTTTCCCCCTGTTTCGGGATCAATCAGGAGTTTAACATTCTCTCGCCCGTTTCCCTTTACACTCTAAGGATCCCAACGGCGCACCGTGCATTTACTTCACTCCCTATTAATCGTGCCGCTTCATTCAATTTTGTTCGACCAGATCTATCGCCGTCCTCAGTGCTATCCTCTTTATTCCCGCACTTTTCTCCTCCGTCGGCATTTTAATTGCTTCTGACTTTGCCAGCGTCTTCGTCCTCTTTTCCTTTTTTTCTTTTTTTTTTTTTGTACTACCACCTTTACCACGTTTACTATCTACAACTTACATCACAACCGCTGCTCTTGTGATAACTTCCTTCGGATTCTTAACCAGATGACCATCTCGGGTAATCGACTTCCGCTACGTTCCTAATGTGGCCGTTCCTTACAAAAATATTCGTCCTTGTATTCACAAAAACACTTTTACCGTTCCATCAGAGGTCCCTTCTTCCTTTCTAATCACCCTCCCATTCCGTCTATTCATCACCGCTTCTGTAATTTTTCCTTTCTCTTCGCAGAGATGCGATTACTTTGCTTACCATTCCACCGCTATCTTTTTTACGTCCTTTTTCATCCTCTATTTCTCTTCTATGGCCCCCTTCAGCGCACTTTTTTCTACCAGTAATCATATTTTGTTCGAATGTTGCTATCTTCTTCTTGAATGTTCTTCTTTATATCGTAGCTTACGTTGAATGTAATGCTCGCTGCAACGCTGCTTTCTTCCAAGGCCATTATAATATCTCGTTCTGTAAATTTTATAACGAATACAATCCGAATACACAGGATTGCTGGTGGGCAATTTTGCTGGTCTTCATTAAAGATATCAACTTGTAAACTATTTCGTAAAAAATAAAAAAATCGCTTTTATTTTTCCTTTTTCGCTTTCATAAATCGGAGTTTTTTTCGCCTGGTTTTACTTTTGTCCGAAATCATCCGTAGTTTTTACGTATTTTTCTTAACACGAGAACTGCCCCGAGCCGGTCATTTTGAACCAATTCGTGATTGTTATTTTAAAACGTTCTAATTTTTTGAATTTCCCTAAAATTTTGGTTATTCGTGGGAATTTTCAACGTTTTATTTATTGACACGGATATATCTTATGGACGAGAGTCATTGCGGAAAGTGCATTCCCCACGCAATAACCATGACGACGTTGTTATCGCGGCAATCACGACATGCATTCGACGAAGATTTTGTTTCAATTTTTAAATTTTTTATTTATATTTCCGCTATGGTGTGTAAACATTTCGTTCACTTTGCAGTCCAGAATTTGAGTCTGCGCTTTTCGTAAAACGAAGTATACCTTACACCATACTTCACCAAATTTACCCTAGAACCGCGGACTTAAAAATCGCCATTATTTATTAATTATCTTTCGAAATGAACGATGATTCGATAATGTTACCGAACCGAAGTAGAAGTTTTACAATCTCTCATTAATTCGCTAAGAATGTAAATTAATCTCGAATAGAATGCGAATAATCTTCCGCGCAGTACTGTATACAGTCGTAAATCATTTGTTACAAAACATTCTACGTGCACGGCGTGTAAATACGTTTCTTTTATTTCTGTCTTACAATTAGAGCGTAAAAATATACGCTTTTTCGCTAAATTTACTTTTTACTTCCTCGCGCACGTGCTAAATGAAGTATTGTAATGAAGAATAAAAAATAAAAAAAAGCCTTTAATGCCATATTTCAACGATTATTTTCACCATCCCTAATTACTTCCCCTTATATCCATATATTTTGAATTTCACCAATTTTGACCACCTTTGCAGCCATTTTTAAGTCGTTTTTCGTGAAATTTACATGCAGGTAAGTATGTATTTCACATAACGCAAAAACGGCCAGTCACAGAAAGCTGACATTTTGAATTTCGGACTCTTTTAACATTTAGTTGTGCACCACCTCTGTTTTTAGTTTATAATCGGTTAGGCCAAAGGGGCACTTCTCCTGGATTTCGTGGTGTTTTTCGTATATAACTCAAAAACGTCTAAATTTTGGAATTATATTTTTATTAGTAGTTTTACAAGGAAGTATTATGTTGCCGCATCAGATTTTTATATTATATTTTCATAATCAATTTTATTTACGTATAAGTGTATAATCGTAAACATTTATATACTTCTGCATTTGAAATTTTTTAATTGTTTTTTATGAATAATAATAGCCGGACAAAAATAACAAACTGACGATACAACACCTCTGATAACGTGTTTCTTGAATACGTTAAACCCGTAAATGTGTTATCCAGAGTTCTTACGGTAATTATTTGGCTCCAGCGTGTTGTACAGATTGAAATGTTGCTTGCTTAATGAATCTGAAAACAGTATCGTTAGTTTTAGCATCGGTATTACATATATATTCACTGTCAATATCAGAACCGATTAGTTTAGTTGTCTCTGCGTATTT
This sequence comes from Icerya purchasi, assembly GCA_039619475.1. NCBI lineage: Eukaryota > Metazoa > Arthropoda > Insecta > Hemiptera > Monophlebidae > Icerya > Icerya purchasi. The sequence continues at coordinate 331,253,702 of CM077115.1, read as the reverse complement.
CACTGCAACTGCGAAACATTTGTTAATCTGATATGAGCATTCGGTTGAATGTAAACAAAATCTAACATGAATCTCGAGTTTCGAAATCGCATAAACTGTATATTACCAACATGGACATTTATTAATATATATATATATATATATATAGCTTTTCATTGCAGGAGGTTCAAATGTGAAATTTTCATAATTTTTTTTAAGCAAAATAAAACAGTAGGTCGCTCTGTACTATTATATTATTATTTATTATATTAAATAATACGATTTTACTTCATTCTTTGCTTATATTTTTATGCAATAATATTATTATAATAACGTATTAAGTAATTTAAAATTTGAAATTGAATCGTTTACGTCTTATTGCCGACTTATTTACAATTTCTTCGGAATCCAGTTTTACCGCCAGGTCACGGTCAATGCTCATAAAAGTAAGACCGGTAACTATTTCGTCGACCATTCTATTTGTCATATAGGTTTTTAACCTCTTTATAGTGGAGAAACATCTTTCTGCGGTCACAGTGGAAACTGGAAGTGTGGCTAATATGATAAGAAGCCTTTTTATTAAAAGGAAAAACTGTTCACCAATATAGCTTCTACTGCAGTGGTAGGCTTTCGCGTTGCCGATTTCCAGTGCCATATCATCTCATATTCACTCAAAAATATTGTGCCTTCGTTTTTTTGTGCTTTTTTTTCAACCTTCGGCTTATTCAATCAATATACGATATACCTTTTAACTCAATAAGCTTGAACAAAAAGATTCGAACCGTTTTAAGTCTAATCCAAGGCGACAATAGCGTAAGTCATACACTGCGTTAGTGTATTTGGCGAATATTCTAGGGGAAGGAAGGTCAATTTCTCAAGAACCACCCCCTTATATATATATATGTATATGTCGATGATTACCAACATTATCTTCTATCAGTCTCTTTATCGGATAAGTATTTATATTTACAGTTGGTTGTACTTTGAGAATTTCTGTAAACGGCTGCTTCGGTCATTCTTCCTTTTTTTCACATGCAATCGCGTTTCTCCAATAATAAATTGTTATATTTTAAAAGCACATAAGTAGAGTCCGGTCCTTAATTCTTTGAATTCGCATAAATTTTATGTTTTATCATTTTTTCTTCGTGCAGTAATGTGCTCTACTGGAATTTCGTTATTAGTAACAGCGACTGTTTTTTATTTCTACAAATCCTCGTTATAAACATCATTATAATAACAAAGTGTCAGCGTTTCATACTTTTATTTATTTTGTAATTTCATATTAAAACAGCGCATAAACATACGTGCATAAACCATGGTATTTCTATTTACCAACTTTATTCTATTGGCTGTTTTCGGCGCGTTCTCCATCCGTGTCGAAACGTAAATGACATGCAAAGTGGTTCATTATCTTTCCAACGACATTATGTTTATCTACGTTCAAAATTTTCACCGAGATGATTCATCAGTTCGCGGGAAAGAAATTCATTAAACTATTTCCACGCAAAAAAGAAAAAAAAAAAACAAATAAAAAAAACGGTTCTGTTAAAAAATTAAATAAAAAATCCTTATTCCCCGAAATGCAAGAGTTAGGTTTAATTTCTTTTTTCTAGAAGACATATTTAATTTAAAAAATTAAAAGCACACTTTTTCTAAAATTAACTTTAAATAAATTCCGTTTTATGAGTTAATAGTTTCTTTTATTTTTACACTTAAAATACGGTTGAAAAATGTTACGAACAAAAAAGTTAATTTTTAAATTATTTAAAATTAATATTCTGTTCGTATTTTAACAAACATGACAACGGTAGCGGCGTAGAAAACCGTGGAATGAGACCCCTCCTCCTAAAAAAAAAAGTAGTCTACATTAATCTTTTTTAATATTAATATGGTTTGGGTTAGCGCGCGTAACTACTCGCCTAAACAATTTGAAAAATGAATTTGTGTTCCACCCGCTCCTTCCTTGCCATGGTTCGAAACCTTGGCACCCTACTGCGTGCCGGTTGATTCGGAGGTCGTGACTCCCCCACTGGTATATTCGAGTGATTCACAGATGTATATATATATATATATATATATATATATATATATGTATACACATATTATAAAGGTAGTATTCATGACAATATGCAATGTTAATGTATGCAAGACGCTACACTTTAGAGACCGATTGTAAATGTTTGCTTATTATCGTTATGCAAGTTCAATCTCGGTCTGAATATTTTACTATTCGCGCGGTTGGATGCTGCTGCCTTCTGATCCGACTAGTGAAATTGTAATTTTTACCTCCGTCGCCCGCTATCGAATTGAGGACAGCGAGCGTGTAGTCCGAACGTTCTACTCGTTCGGCCATTATTAAATATTTCATTATATAATTAAAAATTAACGAAGAACCCGTACCACAGCGATCGAACAAATTCTCAGCTATACTCTTTTAATGCAGTTTTAGATTGTTTTCAATAGTCGCGACGCTTTATATTTAGTCCCGACACTTTCCGTCAAATTTTTTCTGCGTTTAAAACACGATTGAAAGGATGTAGGCGAGTGAACATGCTGAACATAAAAAAAAAAATCACACAAATTTTCATCTCGGATATTTACCAAGTCATTTTTAGAAAAAAAATTGTTTTTAACTTTTATTATTTATTTATTTAATTATTTTTTTTGTAGTGAAAATGGAAATTAACGAACGATGATTTCCTATTCAAGTGCTATAGAAAGTAAAAGACATGAAATAAAAATCGTTTTACTATTCTCAAATATAAACCTAAGTTTTTATAAAATTAAAATACTTTTTTTTTTTTTCTTTTAGCTCTATGCCCTTTGGAACATGCAATCAGCAAATTTTTTAAAACTATAAATGTCTTTTACGCTCTAATCAGGGATTTTTTCAAATTTTTCGATTTGGTGCACCATATGGGGAAAAAGGTTAAAAACTGGTTTCTTTTTGTAAAACTTTCATTTTATATAGTTTTAATTTTTAGTTGTTACAAGAAAATATTCAAATAGATAATTAATATTTCAGATGAATTTTAAATTATCCGGTGGTAGCGACGACATTTGGTGGCTGTTGGAACTGTAATTAATGAGGATAGCGACCAAGACTTAATTTAATTTTATATATTTATTAATCTTATTGACAACTTCGAGGTATCATGTACTATTGAAAAGTCTATTAAATACACCATTTTTTATAAAGTAATATTTGTACATCTAAAAGTTTTCCAAAAAGAAATCAGTTTTTAATCTTTTTCCCCTCGTATGGTAAACCAAATCGAAAAATTTGAAAAAATCTCTGACTAAAGCGTAAAAAAGACGTTTATTGCTAAAAAAAATTGCTGGATGCGTGTCTTAAAGAACATGCAATTTAAAAAAATATTTTAGTTTTATGAAAAATTGAGTGTTTATACTTGAGAATCGTAAAGAGATTTTTATTTCATGTTTTTTTTTTTTACTTTCTAGCGCTTAGACAAAACAATCATCATTCGTTAATTTCCATCTTTATTATGAAAAAAGTAAAAATAAAAAAAAAAATAAACACCAAAAATAAGGAAAATATTTCAGACAAAGAGCAAGAATTTTTTTTTTTTTTCTTCACATCTAAAACTGACTATATAGTGTCATTTACTAGATTTTAATGTTAATGAGATCGTGAATTTCATGATCTGCTTATCAGTCGATCCCGAATTATTTATTGAATAATCACGCTAAGGTTCAATAACGTTCCTTCTTTTCAACCTGTTGCAACTTACTGATCGTTGTAGTAAATTCGTTGTGAGAGCATTTTCATTTCAACTTCGACAAGTGATTTTTAACCGCCAGCTTTATTTCTTCAGTAACATACTTCACTTGCAAATCTTGATGTAGTGTTTCGTTGGACACACATACCATGCTGCTCCTGATCATTGGATCGTAGCACCTTATTTTGATAGCGTTGTATTCTGTTCACACTATACTTTTAGAAGCGCATCCACATAATTCAGCTACGTACAACCATATCGGTTTTAGTATCATGTGGTATAGCAATCTTTTATTTGCAATATGTAATTGCGAACGCGGTAACCAATGAAGTTGTCTTTAGATTAAGTTCCGTTATTTTTGTCTTGATATGATGAAGCCACGTAAGTGTTTCATGTAGGTGTACTCCAAGATATTTTACGGATTTGTTATTTACAGATGTATGATATTTGTTACGTACAATTTTTCTCTTTGTATAAATAATGTGGTTGCGTTCATTTTCATTTATTACTACTTTCCATTTATTCGGGCAATCAATGATTTTATTTAGCACACCTTGTAAATTTTCTGTGGATTTTTCTGGGTTCTCGTGCGTTACCATGATTACCATGTCGTCAGCGAAAGTTGCTAGTAGTGCATCATCTGTTTCTGGCATATCATAAGTAAACAATAAATACAAGACAGGACCAAGTACACCTCCCTGAGATTGGTGTGAATTTTTTTTGTGTAATGATCGCCCAAGTGTCGACAGAGAATGATACCGCGAGACCCATCGGCTTGCTGTTATTTTTTTTTTCCCGAAAAATTAATCTCTTTCAATTTTTGTCTTCTCGTTTAATTGTACGTAATCAAAGAATAAAATTAATAATAACGCTTACAATGCGTCAAATTTTCAGGAAAATGTTTTACACCCTTGAATTTCAACTATCTCGAACAAAACTGGTCATGTGCTAAACGTTGCATTATAGTTTTCGAGAACTAAACCGCAACAAATCTTCATTCCAGTTTAATACGCACTGATGGGGTGACAAGTTTTAAATTTATCAAGAACTCGTTCGTGATAGCCGATTCTCTGCTACATTATTAAAAGCCATATCTCGTAGCGGAGTCTATTATTTGTCGCCAACTATGGTATTCGTGTCAAAGAAATCCTTTTATTCAGATCCGAGAGAATTATCCGAACACCGAAGTTTTGTGAATTTTTTTTTGAAACGGAACTATCGGTACATGATGCCTTTTACGACGAAAGTTAAAAAACTGGAAATTACTTTGTGTAAGTTACGTCAAATTGGAAATAAACGGGAGAAATTTCGAAGCGAAAATCACAGCCCTCCCTGAAACTAATTATTTCTTTTGAAGGACGCTAACTAAAAGCAACAACTGCATAGATTAGAGCAAAATTAACGCAACGGGTAACAATTTAATTCGGTACTAGATAGAGCGAATTAAGGAAATTAAGAAGGACCGAAGGAAACGAAAGAACATGCGTCATATGTTGTAGGGTAAGATTCATAAGAGAGCCCACGGAGGTAACAAATTCAAGGAAAACATCACTGCCATCACGCTGATTAAGAAAGAATCGTTGGAATACGAGATGAGGGAAAACGATTAAAAGCGGAGCTATGAAAGGAAGGCGAAAAAGGAATCGAAAGACAAAAGTTGAGTAGAAAAATTGAACGAATTAGGGTTGCAGAAGAAAAAAAGGAATAAGTATCATATTTGGAAGTGAAAATGTTTAGATGGGTAATGTTGTGAGCAGGAAATCCGTCGTCGCTAATGTCCGTTAATTATTACTACTAAATTTTTAGGCTTTTTATGAATCAAAAGCGTGGTTGATAAGAGAACACCGTCCATGTATACTTTTATCTGGTAAAAAATTTCCATGTTACTAAAACTGAACTTGCTGCATTCTGAGCCAACTGGCGAGGTAAATTTTCAAATAGCCCCGGTTTTTCGATGTTATTCCCGTTTTCCAATTACCGAGATTATTTTTATCTTATAGTGTTTTTTGTTTCCTCTCTAATCATTTCGAGTTGTTTTGTTTTTTTTCGGTTGCTTGTGCATTACGTTTGAGGATCCGATCAAGCTCTGTAGCTTGTCGGCGAGGTCCTAGAAATGAGTACATGCCTTCATTTTTTATTTTGTTGATATAATACAATTACTGCTTATACTTCTAACGGAAGACACCAGTTAATACTTATAATTAGTTTTGTTTATTAATACTATGTATTCTAAACATTTCCTTAAAATTACGAATATTTTAATATTATTATTATTATTTTCATATAAAACATTCCCTATTGTTAACCCGAACATTCTTTTATAAATAAATTTTCTAGAAGATTTGCATAACCCGAATATTTAGTATAAATATACACATACTTATACACAATATATTATATAAATATAATATCTTCACACATATCTAGCAACTATACTTTATATGTAGTCGATCCGCAGCAGAGTGATACGTAGCATCAATATTATTTCTAATTAATATTTTTTGCGTGTTTTCGTTTATATATTTATTAAATGTCTTTGACGGTCGGCTATTCAAGAAAGATAGGTGTAGGAATTAACAAAATTACACATTTTAAAAAATCATAAAAACTTAATATTAGTATTATTAAATCTAAACCAATAATTTGAAAAAATAAATAAAAATTAAATTAATAAAAAAAGGATGTTTAATTAATTTTTCTTCATAACCGTTACATTGCACTTCAAATTAGTCTAAGCCTTCGATTCAAATTAGTACTTTGCTTTACTGTTTTAAATTATCATTAGAAAAGATCTCTGAAATTTATTAAGATATTAAATTAAAATAGTAAAATAAAAATGGAAGTTTATTCAAACAAATTTTCTTACATACTAAATAATTATAGTTATTGTTAACTTTCATACGGAATCCTCAGCGTATGAAACCTCATGCTTGACTGAACTTGTTTATTTCTGTTTTAGGAAGTTTTTTGGTGGCAGTCGGTTTAATATATTCCGGTAATATGTTTAATTGCATAGTAAATATATTATTATCTTCGTGTTTGTTTAAGTTTCTGAATTTATGGATTCTATAATAATCGTATTTTTCTGATATTATAAGTTGGGGTGAATTTCTTTTTTCCATTTTTATTTCCTTATTTAACCATTCCTTTGTAACTAAATAGCCATAGATATGATCTGGGATTCAGAATAGCGTGTATTTTTTTAATAGATTTTCATCTGCGTATAAATATTTCGTATAATTTTACATAATGGTTGCTAAATATTTTTTTTGAAGATGGTTGATATAGTTTAAATATTAGTTCTGTTTTCTCTTTCCCAAGTACTGCATAGTTTAAAAGAGATTGGCATAGTGCTTAGTTTTTTTTTTTAGGATTCTTCTTCGTATTTTTTTTCTCTATTACTGATACGATATTGCAATATCTATAATTAAACCTTCTTTTTGCTTTTTATTCATATTGTATTCTACCGTTTTATTTAGTTGGGACTGTATTTTTCATTGGAGAACAACGCTCACTACCACCATCTTTTGCAGTATTCAAATATCCGGGAAAACCCATAAAAACTTCAAACACTATAAAAATTCTGGGAATAACTTCTGATCGAAAATTAAATTGGTCAACTCATAATATTCACCTACCACATATGAAACGCTATAAAAACATATTAAAAATGGTGGCCCATACAAGATGGGACGCGGATAAAAAATCACGATTATTGATATATAAAATTATCTAATAGTATCAAAAGTAGACTATAGCTCCATTCTTTATAACAGTGGAAGGAACAGAAAATTAAAAAAGCTGGACGTAATCCAAAACACAGCAATGCGGATTAAGAAGCCTGCTCAGATCCAAATACCAAGCTTATTCGCAGGAACTGACCTACTCAAACTCTTCGGAACTTCCTGCAGTTGAAATACTTCTTCAAGCTATCGCTCTTCCCGCGTAAGACTATATATATAAAAAAACAATTGACCTTCCTGGTATCATATAAGTCAAAACCCACGATACCGCGACCGGTAGGCGTAAGAAACAAAATCCTATGCGCCGAATTAAAAACATCATGCTATCCGACATCACACATGGAAATATACCATCAACTAACTTTAGTAATACCGCCTCTTAAAACACATCAACGCCGACCTATACAGAAAATTAAAGGATTGCTGGCAAGCAGAATGGGAACAGAGTTTTTGTGGAACCAAACAGTATGCCGTTAAACCGCTACCGTCAAACTGACGAACGTCGTTCCGTGAAAGCCGCACACAGGAAAACGTAATAGCTCGTTTAAGAATTAGACACACCAGATTGATACATCTTCTTCAAAACACCGAACCACCTCTTTGCTCACAATGTCAGTGTCAACTATCGGTACACCATATATATATATATCAATTGATTGTCGGAAATATCAAAAAGAAAGACGGACCTCTTACAATAACTATAATTTAAACATTAATTATATATTAGCCGATAATGCGAATAATATTAACATCTTACTAAACTTTTTAAAATCGTGTAATGCTTATAATAAATTACAATTTACAGTGACGACGCAAATGACGAAGTTGTCGAGCGTCGTTAAATAATAATAAATAAATAAAAAATAACGTCGAACCGTAATACAACTTCTGTAAATCAAAACCTCTAACAGAATTTCCATATTAAAAATTATGCATTGATTAGACCCGGGGTGGCCAACCCAAATGGCCTTGCGGGTCACTTTGAAAATACATCATAACTCCGCGGGTCGCATATAAAATCATATATCCCCATATTAGATTTAGACGCACTATAGACATTTTTTTTGTGGTAAAAAATTGAAACGTAATGAGCTTTCTTATTATTATATTTACTATTATTCTTACATGCAAACATAGATAATGTAATAATAATGATACTAAAGGCACATTGCAAAGAAATATCTAACACTAAAAATGAAATATAAGAAATATATAAATATAAATGAAATAATAAAAAATATTTATTTTACTAGTTCTATTTTGGCCACCTCGCGGGCCGCAAAAATGTTCGAGACGGGCCGCAAAAATGTTCGAGACGGGCCGCGGGTTGGCCACCCCTGGATTAGACCATGGCTAAATGTGATGTTTTTATGTGACGGAATCGGAAGTGTTCCGTGAGAGTTATTAACGAAATCCGTTAAACGTCGGGAACGGATGACAATTATAAACTGCTGCACAAAGTGTAAGTTAAAGATCAGTTGAAACCGACTCTTCTATAAAAGAATTATAAAAGAAGGTCCAAGATCTGAGGAGAATTGAGCTCTATATAAAAATATATGTGTAAAACTAAATCCTTCAGGCCTCGCCAAGGGGAGACCTGCTACACCCCTAGATACTAGTCTTCCATAATTTTTATAGAAAAATCAGTTTCAACTGCCCATGTCATTTTTCGCAAAACGACAAAAAACAAATTGGCCCCATCTTTGCCTAAATAAACTTTTATTCTTAACAATTTTTCTCGATTTAATTATCGAATAATATTTTCAATGCGAAATAATCACAAGGGAGAAATTGACTTTTACGATTTCCGGCTAAATTGTCATTTTAAGTATGACACAAAAGAACCTTTTTCAAATTATTTCGTTGATACATTAAGAAATTTACCAGATAAATTTTCCTCGTTTATCACGACGTCAGTAAAAGGATTAACCGATTTTTAGGAAAAGGAAAAATCAACATTATAAAAAAGGGACCGTCACTGGAATCAGACAAACGCCATACTATATTGGGACGAATTAAAAGAGAAAATACTAAGCTATAAGAGAACATCGACGTAAAACATAAAAAGATCTGTCGATAGGTTGAATTTTCGGCGCCAAAAAAAAAAAAATTAACACAGGTCGAGGATGCAGTAAGGTCGGACGAAAGATGTGGTAAAATGGTAATGTAAAAAAAAAAATAAATAAATAAACAACAATCAGTAGCATAAAGCACAAATGATAGATTCGGAGGAACACTTTATGATAAACAAATTTTACTGGAAAAATTTGATAAGGAAAAGCCGAATAGGTAGAGAAAAAATCCCCACCCTAAAAGAAAAAACGAAACAAACTCATTGTTTTGAAATTAACAATCCTCGATCCTTTATTGAGAAGTACATCGCCGAATCAGCTTTTTTTCTCGCTAAAATGAAAAGATCTCAGTGAATTTTAAAAAGCTGTTCAAAATATATTGCGCCATATTGCGAGCAGAAAGTCTGTGAGTTATGCAAGAGAGCTTCGCATTCGGTATGACTGTAATTGATTTTGAGCCGATTTATGATGTAGGAAAGTGCTCCAAGCGTTTACTCAACCGGCTAAATGTTTGTCCAGCTGTTTGCTGTATATATGTTCTGGCGTGATACCCCCTGTACAAGGTTGGGAATATTTCTCGCAAATTCCTCCTGCCCACCTGTTGTTGTTAATATTTCGATTGCCCTGTTTGTTGTGAAATCAGCTAGTCAACAATTACAAGAACGACCAGACTAATTCTACCACTGTCAAATTCGGTACATTAACGAATCCTCCGGAAACTGATTTTTAAAGTAATCGATCAAACAGTAATGCCAACTAACGGAGAGCCTAAGTGATCGCCCAATTAAAATTACGTTAATTTTTATCGATGCTTCTTCTTCTTCTACTTTTCTATTAGTGACAGTGTGTGTGAATAATAAAGGCAAATGTAGCGGAACGGGCGTGTACGTCAACGGCTGTTTTCGAACATCATATCGTTATCAAGTAAACAGCCAGCATTCAGTTCGTTCGGGAAGACACCTTCATTTTTAATTGAACTGAAAAATTCTGCGATTCAGCGACACTTGATAAAAACATAGCGCGATTCGCTGGGCGCAAACTAGTGTGATTTTCAGAAATCATTCCGCGAGCCTTTAATCATATCGGTACAGATTAAAATTGAGACCGAACATCGATTTAAAGTACAATACCTTTTCGGAATAACTCTCATCTAGTTCCCAATTTTTGCATTATCTCGTCTTCTTTATAGTGCCATACTTAATTACTGAGCGTCGGTGACTACCTATTATCTCAGCTGTACCGATGTATGGTGTTCATAGCGATTGTTTATATGCAGTACAAATGTGTACACGCGCAAGACTTCATTCGGAACTGATTGTAATCGTTTGATTTATATCGTTATACGAGTGCAAACCCGCGCGTGTCTGCTGTGTATACTAAACTAGCGCGCATATGATGGTATACGTGGTGGTTTTCCATTGCCTTCCACGTGATCATTAGCGATTATTTATTTAATTCTTGTAATAAGTTCTGTCGTCGGTCGGGATCGAACCCGTGACCTTCGTAACGGAAGTCAAGCGCTCTAGCAACTAAGCTATCGAGGACGACATTATCTCGTCATTCGCACGTATTTAATGAATATAATTGTTAAGATTTATAAATCATACACACACACACACACCTGCATGGTACATATGTATATACCGAATCCGTTTAATGTTCACTTTATATTCGCTTAAAGAATGTTTTCAAATTTCACTCGCTTCAATTTTTAACATGGTGGAAAGTTCCGGGTTTCTAATTAACTTTCAGACCGGACTAATTCTGTCTTCTTTTTATTTAGTTATAATTTTCCGCAGGTATAAATTGGCAGCATGCTTCTTTTTTTCCACCATCCGGTTATTTAAAACCACTGCCGATGTTGTAATAATTTAACTTTGCCGTATCACATACTTCGGCAGAGTCCGGCGATATCAAAAACTATGATTTTTCTTGATAATTATATCATTAACTTATTAATAAAAGCATTATTAATCCGCAGCGGGAAAATTAATTTAATGCAACTATTTAATACGGCAACTTTTATGCAAATACATCGATACTTTTTTTTCCTTAAACATACGCTCACAATTTTAACCACAGTACGGACGCTCACATACGTTCACGACAGCTGTCCATCATTTAATGCCTCTTTAGGACATTTTCGAAGTAACCTTCTCTGATGATTCCTAAGTAACAGCCTAATTTTCTCTCTCATCCTCTCTTCCGCCCTCATTCTCTTTCATTTAAGATATGTAATAATGTATGCTTTAATTTTATTTTAATTACACTTACTGTTCGAAGACTGAAGTCGGCCTAACCACTGTATCACATACCTATTTCATTACGCCTCATTAAAGAAGGATTTTATATAATATGTCCCGCAACTATAACTCCCTCGCACTAAATTTTTAAATTCCATTATTTTTTCTTTCCTATTTCTCTACTGGACTTATTATAATATGTATAAAAATATACTAATACATAAATACATATATTAATTACAACGTAATTCTTAGGCTACCCCCCTTTAGAAAAAATGTCACAATTTTATGTAACGAAATATGTAGCGGAAAATGTAACGAAACAATATCTCAATATTATACGATGAAAGTTAAATGTTAGGATAGGATATCTGTGATTATGTTATTTTTTTTGTGTTGATGCCAGTAAGAATTAAATTGTAAATTTTGATCATTTTATACAAAGTATAGAAGAGAAAGGAACAGAAATGAAATCAAGAGGGGTCAAGGGGGTCAAAATGGCTGAGTTATATATATATATATAAAGTTAGACTTCGCCGTGGAGACACCCTCAGACCACCAAATGATAATTCTTCTGTAATACGTATAAAAGAATAAATTTTATATAATTCCATCCTTCTCAAAAAAAAAAAAAAAAAAACAAATAATGATTTACGGTTTACGTAGTAATTTGTTTTAAAATTACCTCTGGTGCGAGAATGTTGATGAAGCTCATCTATCTCTTTCGACATACAACCAAACTATCTTTTAAGATCCTTCATCCATAAAATTTTGCGGCCTTCCTACTGATCCTTTCCCATCGATTTGACCTTCTATGATCGGCCGAAGTGATTTGTATTTTTATCCTCTAATGACTTGGCCAAGGTAGCTCAATTTCCTCGCTTTGTGCAATTCAGCAATTCCTAAGATTTGTTCATTCAGTTAAGAGGACGACTTCTTTGCTCGTTATTTTCTGAATTCGTGGCATTTTTAAAATACGCCAATTTAAAAAAGAACCTCAAAAGCCTCAATACGTTTATCCAAAGTCTGATCCATTAAGATATTCATATAATAGAATCGAATAAATGTAACATTTCAGGAGTTTAAGTCGTAACTGTATATTAAAGCTCTTTTCTAGTAAATTTTTCATCTCTATAAGTGTTTAATTGCTTATAATTCGACTTCTGATTCCGTTTTTTAAGTCGCCTGTTCCAACTTTTTACCTCTAATTTTTTACATTTGCGCGGTTTTTGGAAGAATATTATTAATTTGGACCGCAAACTTTTCACTATGATCAACGATTTTATTTATCATCACTTGTTGTTAACCAGAATCAAACTGGCATCACCATACCGGATGTCATTGATTTAATTCTAACTTTTCTATCATATCTTCTCTTTGAATATTATCTTCGCATACAAATTGAAAAAAATGAAAAGATGTAGTAACACAGTGAACACACACGTCCCTGCCGAACTCCTTCCATGATAGCCGCATCCTCATAAGTTATGTAATCTATTTTCACTGCAACACTGTCCGATTTCAATGTAAACTTCCGATAACGGAAAGATCGTTCGATCTACACCTATTTCTTTTATTATTTGCAGTAATTTATCATGTTTGACCGGTTCAAAACAACTTCGCAGTACTCTACCGCACATGCATTTGTATGAACATTCATATCTTGACAACGTTGTGTCAGTGTGCAGATTATAAAGAGTCCAAATTGCATGTTTCCTTTGTTTTCTTGACGACGTTTGTGAAGTCTTCGATGAATGATCTTGAGAAAGACTTGGCAAGACTGTGTGTATCTCATTAGTGTGACCTACCGATAGTCATCGCATTTATTAGAATCTAGCCTTTTTGGTTCAGCTATGAATGTTGATTTAAGCCAATCAAAAAACCCTATTACTGCTGAACAATAGACATTATTAAATATATCAGTCAGTTGTTTTTTTTAAAGTAACTTCACATTGTTCAGAAGTTCTGCATAAATGCCATTAAGTTCAATTTCCTTCCCATTCTTTCGCCATCCGATTGCGTAAGCCGCTTCCTCTTCTGTTATTAAAGGTCCATATTCACTGTGTTCCGGATAGTCCCGGTGGTGATCAGTTTCTGTCATCGTTGTTATGCTCAGTGATATAAATTTACCTTTTCCGACATAGCTACAGTAACACAACATCGAGCAGTAGACCAGCCTTAAATTTCTTATATCCGATAATCTTTTCTTTTACTTTCTTGCGTAAATTAAACAGATGATGCTAATTGTACAGTTTCCTCCAGAGTAGTTCTCTTTAGCTTCTCTACATAGCCTCCGAATATTTTTATTTCACCGTTTTCTTCGACGATCTTTCCTCCATTAGATTTAGAATGTCATCCGTCATATTTAAGAGAATCCATTTTTTTTCTTTCTTGCATTTTATTACGTGTTTAAAAGTATCTCGCGAACGTAATTACTGGTCCTTCTATCTTTTATTTTATGTCTCTTGCAGTTTGGCTTCTCAAGTCTTTGCTGTTTAATCTTTCAACAGCAATCGTTTTAATAGTTTTCGTTAAAATGAAGGCGATGAGTTATAAAATTGGTAACGATTGAATTCCAATCAGAATTGACATCCGTGCCCGGGATGTCTTTTCACAGATTTAATGTTCTTGCGGAAGTTTTTAGGGATTAACATATAAAGTCGATCCGATACTTTGCACATCATCAGTCGGTGATCTGCAGGTATGCAGCCGTCGTGGATACTGTTTAAAATGATCGCGACCGGGAATTCGTTTTCTGCAAATAAAATTAAGCTAACCGGTCTCAGCCCGTTCATTTCATATGCCTAAACCAAAAATTGACCGATTAATTTCCTTCAGTTTTTCCAATTTTTTCGTTATCGTCCATCATTGGTGATCCTATTTCTCGTTGTTTTTCAGTTTCTAACTCATTTTTTTTTTTTATTTATCGTTTGGTGGAGTATACACACACTCGTATGATATTCATTTCTCTAAATAAGTTGCGGGCTAGCCTTATTAGCATTACGCGATCATTTATCGCTATGAAGTCAGCAAACTGATTTTGCGACCTAGTCCGACAATAGCATTCCGCTACCATTTTTGTTAACTAATCTTCCAAAGTAACGTCCATTTTCAAAGATCCGGCACCTGCTGTCCTACTAACTTCGCACAAATCGAATACATTTTTATTTCTTTTTCCCACTTGCGGCAAGCTTTTCACATTCTACGCGGCAATTGTTGAAATATTGTACTTTTTTTGAGATACGATGATAGCCGATTCGCATCTTTACTTAAGGGGCATCCCCGGGCAACTACTAAGGGCCGTTCTTTGTCTGGCGTTGTGGATATTTTCGGGACTGTGATCAACGGTTGTTTCTCATTGCTTTCCGTCAGATTTTCTGTTGAGCTTTACCACCTTAGTAGCCGAAAGGTCGAGTTATTAAGCACTGGTGGGGGACCTTTCTATTTGCTCTAGACTGATATTCATCAATCCGATATGTCAACCTTTGACAAGCGAACCTTTCCCTATTTTCTAGCAACGTCGTATTGTAAGTTCCAATTTAGCTTTTCTAATCGGCCCGAATAAAAAATAGCCAGCCTGCACGACGAGGGAATCGCGTGGTTTTAGTCGCGTTTTACCATCGGCTGGACTAATATGACAATTGACTAGAGAAGGTACGTATCTATATAGTTTTGCGCTTCGAAGAAAGTAATATTAACCTCACGAAATTATGTAACGGAAGTGACGTCATATTTTATTTAAAAAAAAAAGAAGATAAACGGTTTGCCGAGCTATTTTTTGTTTGTGGGGGTAAACATTTAGCAGAGATTATTTCGTGAAAGTATTAAATAGAAGTTACAAATGAAAGTAAAGTTACAGTTGGCGTGTGCCGGTCGGATACCAAATAAAACGGTTCTGCGTAGTTTAGATATGAAAAAATATTGAAAATTTTGGAGAATTCCAAATTTATCAAGGAGGTCAGTTACATTACTTTAAAATAGTAAGCCGCCTACGTTGCGACTACTTTTTTAGTGATGAGACTGATTAATCGGATATGCCTAGAGTGCTTTGTTTTTC
The DNA here is from genome assembly GCA_039619475.1 of Icerya purchasi. Taxonomy (NCBI): domain Eukaryota; kingdom Metazoa; phylum Arthropoda; class Insecta; order Hemiptera; family Monophlebidae; genus Icerya; species Icerya purchasi. The sequence goes on along the minus strand of CM077115.1, from coordinate 331,237,868 downwards.
AATAAAACGACACACCCAGTACTGTAATCTCAACCAAACAACGCTTCGTTACGTGTCCGTATGACACCTGATGATTATTCTCATTACCTGCGCCTATAAATCCGGTCGTCATCTCGGCTCCACCATTAGCCCTTAATGCGAGGCGTTAAATCTCTAGTGCCCGTCCGACATTCTGAACGCTTGCATCTTGCATAAAAACGATTGAAAACGGTTCTACGGCTGACGCTTATTTTTAATTATAAATTTATATTTTAACAACCTCAGTTTTAATTTCAACTTTTATCTCAATATCAGTAGATCTTTTTGCAATTTAGAAAAAAAAAAAAAAACCTTCCAAACCAAACATATTACACATCTAACATATTAAACAAATTTACGGTCTGTGAAATTGTCAACAAGTTGCCAGCGGAGGAGGACAGCCGTTAAATGCAAGCGAAACAAAAGGAAAAAGAACAATACCGTCCTATGTGATCGATCCCCTCAAAGAGAAAGCAAATTAAATCCTAATTACCATTTTTAAAAGTAGGCTCAGAACAGAACATATTGCTGTCCTTTGTCATATATAAAATTAAGTAAATTTATGGATAATTTTTTCTATTATTGTTATTTTTCAATTTTACTCTTTTAATCGAGCCCATGTAAAAATTTGAATACCTAAATGCATACCGATTACACAGTACTTAGATTTTATATATATTCTTACTAGGAGTTTAGGTAAAATTTTTGACTAACAGAACATCATTTTATAATAAAGGCATTTTTTTTACCTACAATTGCTTTTTGTCTAAAACATTTTTACTTTTTTTCTCTAACTTGGAATTTTAACAACCTATCACACACTAAATGTATCAGTAAGACTTATAAACAGCTAAGCGGCCGCTATTTGTGAAACGTAGAAATTTAGAATGGAATAATTTTCAATATACCTAATAGGAATTTATTCGTTTCTGTTTCTCAGATTATTTTCCGCGATTATCGAAGGTGCTTTGTGTTTATTCTTCCACACCTGACTATTACTGATGGCCGCCGGACCCGATTCAGAAACATCGACATTTACGGCGTGTTATTGTCAATCCGAAATTATCTGTACACTTGGCCGTTTTTTTTTTTTTTTTGTTTTTTTTTTGTTTTTTTTTATCCGCTATACAAAAAAGACCTTGAATTTAGCAAAATGAAAAGTGTTACCTTCAGCATCCGCTCAATTTAATAAAGTAGCGTTTTTGGATAACATGATTATATTCTTACGCTGAAATTTACGTAAAGCACATTCCGAACCTGTATTTCCCTTGTAAATATTATAGAACTTGGTTCTGCAGTGGACATTAAGTTTTCTTATGTTGTTTCATTCAGTGCGGTCATAATGGGAGAGCCTTTAGGCGAGTTCGATTGATTTCTAATCAAATTGTGTTCGTGAACGTAGAGTATTTTTAAACGAGGTCACAAATGTCTTTGGTTTCGTAAGAATCTGTAATATATGTAATATGTTATGTTTTTATATTATTGATGATGTAAATATTTTTTTAGGTACTTAAAAATAATGTTATTTTTTTGGACTGCGAGTCACGTTACGGTAGTTATAATAGAAATTAATAAGGAAAACACGTTAATTGCATTTATTAAATTTTTTTGGATTACGATGAAAAAAAAAAAAAGAATTTTCATTTTACAAAACATAACTGGAACTTCTGAAAGAATTAAAGAAGACGGATGTCCTAGCGAATTCAAGGAATGGAGTTATATATATATATATATATAAAATAGTTGGAAATCAAGTAATCTACTCATTCTATTATTTCATATATTCCACAATAGGAGACGTTTTCTTATCAATTGTCAACTTGTAATTTGATTTGTGCTTTTGAAAGAGTTCACCCCTTTGCAGATCATAGTTCTGAACTTACATGAAGTAATCTGCTCAATGTTGAGTGTTGCGACGTTTCTTCGTATCTTGAAATTACATTACATCAATCTTAAGTGAATATCTTATGGCTCCGTATGGCTCCGTATGACTCCGCATGGCTAGAATTACTATGGACAATTTGAATAGTTGGTAAACTGGCTCATCCTGTGAAATGAGATGATACGATAAATTTATGAGTTGCATAGAAATACTGATAAACTGTCTGAGAAAAAAAGTTTGATACGGTATAATCAGTTGCAATGCCGCCGACTAAACGTTCAAAAAGGGGATTTTTACAAAGTACATTTTAATCCACAACACATTCCGTTGTTTTTCTCGTGAGGGGAGAATATGTTTTTATACTGTATTCTGAAAAGGAATCGTATGTTCTCGTACTTCGAAATATTTTCAATTTAGGGTGAGGAAAATCTTCCCGCGGATGTGAAAAAATTAAAAAATACACACACAAAAGTTCGAAGTAAATCGATACGGCAACCATTTTACGCGAGATGAGATGTAAACTGCTGTATTACCACAAGTAGCATACTGATATAGAAATGTAAGGAATACAACTTGCCGTTATACCTAGGATTTATCGACCACAAAAAGGCGATTCTGCTAATACACGTTCAATTATGAAAGCTCTAAATGCTAGTGGTATAGAAAAGGCATACACATTGATATACTGGTAAACATATATAACTCAGCAACAGCTAATGTACGACTACATAGTGTAACACCACCCACATTTCCAATACTAAAAGGAGTTAGACAGGGAGATATAATCTCACCACGACTATTCACGACACCATTGGAACATGCAATAAAATCATTAGACTGAAGTGAAAGAGGAATAAATATAAATGGCAGATTTGCATATTGTGATCATAGCACAGACCCAGGATGATTTAGAATATATGATAAAGGAACTAGAGGTAAACAGGGTCGGTTTACAAATAAATCCGAAAAAAAAACAAAGTACATGAAACATATTCAAAATCAGAACAACGATCACATGCATAACGGGAAACATAGAAGAAACAGACCAGTTCACATATTTGGGTAAAGTATTCACAACCGAAAAACAAGGGATGAAATTAGACCTCGAAAAGAAAATATTCAAGCGGTTGGATCGCATACCATAAAATAAAACACGTACTCAATACCGGAATCGGTTCACGAAATAAAGCGAAAATATTTAACCAATGCGTGATTCCAGTGCTAACGTAAGTTACGGAAATCTGGCTCATTAAAGAAAGGAAGTCATAGTATAATTAGGGAAAAACTGAAAGACGGATGGAACGAGCTGTACTTCGCATATATGAGATAAGATTAAATCAGAATATATCCGAAATAAGACAACATTTGAAGACGTCGGGACAAGAGTAGCCGTGAACAAATGGGCCTGGGCTGGTCATGTTGGTAGGCAAGTAGATGGAAGGTGGACAAATGATCCAATGAAGACCGTATACGCGCACAAGGAAGACCACTCAGAAGGTGGACGGATGATGCTGTGGCAACAGCACGGAAACAATGACTTCGTGAAGTACAAGTATCAATGGAGTAAATTAAGGGAGGCCTACATCGAATCAATGATGTAACGCAGGCAAAAGAAGATGAAGAAGAAGAAGAGCGTAATGTAATTTATTATTTAGCGATATTGTTTATAAAACTTTTAATTTGTCTATTGCCAATTATTTGAAGCTAACGTACCGGAAGACCCGCTCATTTATGCATAGAAAAACGTCATATAATTGTTAAATTTTTGCGCAGTGCCATTGTCACTAGCAGCGGATGAAAAAAAAACGAAAAATGACATCTCAGGAGGGTAAATGTGCAACTAGCATATATCACTTTATAAGGCAATTTCGAAATACCGCCGGGTGAATTTAATGGCAGCGAACGAACTAAATGAGTGTTTACAGTTGCAAGGGACAATTTAGACAAAATAACGGAATAAAAGACCTAGCGATACCGTATAAAGTTCTTTTTTTGCGGAAAAAGTTTACACGCGACTCGACCAAGCCTAAATCAGTTTATGCGTGCAGGTATGCAGGCAAACGATACTCTTAAAAATTCGTGTATGAACCTAGCAGTTGTTAAGCCTGCATTTCCATCTCTCATGCTACCTGGTGGTGGTACCGCACTTTCGGGGATTTCAAAGATGCCCCATATTTTTCGTGTAGGAGTATAAAAGAAAGAGGTTGAAATGTAACCTATACGGCCTGTTCGTGTTATATAGTTAATAGAATAATAACAATTCTAAACATTATAAATCAAAAAACATCTTAACATTAAATATTCAAAATTGTCTCCGGTCCGAATGTTAGTCCGTACGTCCCCCTGTAGACGATGATTTTTCTTCATCAATTACAGTCGCAAAGCTGCTGCGTATGGTTCTACTTTGAAATTTCGTTTTGTACCAGTCAATATGTAGTCCGGAGGCTAATGCTCTTTGCTAGCAAACCCAAGGGGGGGTAAAAAAAAAAAAAAAGGTTTTAATAAGTCTGCACGTTTGTCGTTTGCAATGGTTGTGGAGACCGAGCGAAGAAAAGTCTCGAATAAGACATGTTGTCGCGCCACAACGACGAAAGTGCAACACCGTTAGAGGGAGAATAGAAAAATAACATTAGACCATACGACAGATCTGAAAGAAGTTTTATAACAACGCATTTGCATTTAAGACCGTTAATGTGTGCGATAAGTCTGATAAATTAATCGGAATTAAAGATTACATTTTTCGTTAAGATAGAAACATGGGAAAAGCAGAGAAAAGAGCAAAGTTTCGATCTGGATCGAAACGGTTTGTCAGAGAACATTGGCAATATTGTTCGTGACGATAGTATTCACAGCTGTTTTTTAAATCGTGTCGTCGACAGACTCGACCAAAAATTTTTCAGTAAGACCTTAAAAATTAAGAAAAGACTGTGTGACTCCAGCCGGGCTGACAAATGATCGACAGCGAATTTCGATTTGGGTCCCCAGCCGTAGGTAAGGCGAGACGATATTCTGAGATTCGAGAAAGGCTAATTAAAAACAAGAACTATATAATAATAATAATAATAATAATAATAATAACAACAACAACAATAATAATAATAATAATAATAATAATAATAATAATAATAATAATAATAATAATAATAATAATAATAATAATAATAATAATAACAATAATAATAATAATAATAATAATAATAATAATAATAATAATAATAATAATAATAGAATGGTTGATGCTAACGAAGATTTTAGGGAGTGTTAGGAAAATTAGCGCCGTTCAAAGTTAGTACGGGAAAGATAATTGGGCAGAGCCTGAAATCAATGAAATACGATCAATGGAATAGAGCGGGTTAAACTTAAAAATAGTAGTCCGAAAAAGGAAAAAAAAAGTGTTCACCATCTGATAAGCTGTTGGAGGCAGAATGTTTCGTATGGTAAAAATAAGTTGCAAAAAATGTTGTCTAGTCACGCTAAAAATTATATTATAGCGGTGTTTCTTTGGCTGAAAGAAAAAATTAGTTCAGGGACGGAGACAGAGAATTGTAAATGCTGAAATAGTTTGACAATGAACCCGATGCTAGAGAAAAAGTCGGCGAAATTCTCGATATCGCTGAGAATGGAAAGTTATATTTATTCATTATTTTTATTTATTTCGGACGCACCAACACCATCATGGACGTTAACCGGGAACAAGTGAAATTTTAGGGGAAGTTACACAATGAGCAGCAGGGGGGATATTCTACCCGAACGAAACACAATTAACTCCGACGCTAATTACGCCATGACGGTAGCTGACGAGAATAGAAAGTTAACAATGGCGACAGAAAATTTACCCTTCTATCGGACTAATTAGAAAACAGTTCTCTAAAATCAAAGGCTAGTAGAATAATCTCCTTGAACGGTTGTAAACTGGGCAATAATCTCTCAAAAAATACGCCGTAAAAAATCGGGAAACATTTAAGTGTTTCAATTTATTAAGATTTTTTTTACCGTAGTCGACGAAAAAGGCTATTTTTTATGTTACGCGCGCTGGTCTCGTGATGGGAATCTATCCGTGACCTTTGAAAAAGGTTTTTTTTTGCACTTCGCAATTTACACAGATCGCAAGTTTTGCACCTCCTAAGTGTAATTAAATTGATCGGCGCAGTTCAGCTACGAAGAAGATGCTTAAGTCTTTACGAGCGCGTCCAATGATGGTCGTACTTCTGTTATCATTATTGCTCTTAATATTTCGTTCTGGACTGATTGTGTACAATTTTCACATTTTTCAACAGGCAGCGTTGTCGCAAAACTGTTGTCCGCCTCTCTATAATGATTTAATAGCAGTAGCGCGTAGAGAAAAAAAAAAAAAAAAAAAAAAAGAGAAAAAGAGAAAACTTCTTTCATCCAATAACATCAATCGCCAGTGCTGCCTGCAAACCAAAGTTCACTCTTCTAATTTCGTATTACCCCCCCCCCCCCCGTATTATAAGGCAATTGTACATTTGCACAGTTTTCAAATTACACCAAAAAATCACGAAAGTTGCTGCTGGAAGGGATCGAGCTTTCTCAAAGAGCCCTTGAAAAAGTAAAAGTTAAATGCACACATTTTTTAGCCGGAAACAAATTTATTATACGGTATGTCACAATTTTTTTTCTTTTTTGTTTTTCTTTAACTATATTCGAAACTTTGAAAATTGTTACACACGGAAATTTTAACGTATTGTCAGATCGTCTGTCTTTCGACGAAAAAAAAGGTCAAATGTAAAATTCCGAAGCAGGTGGTTCGCCTCAAATGAAAAAGTCGAGAATACACTGTGTAACTTCGCGAAAAAGTTTTTGAAAATGCTCTAGATAATTTTCATAATTGCGTTATAACACAACGCCGTAAAAGCTCTGAAATTGATGGCTGGTTTTCGGAAATTTTTTTTTCGGAACCGTACAAAAAAGAAAGGGAGGAACATTGTGCACTGAGAAACGAAGCAAAAAATCATTTGGAGGACGCGAATTTTAAAAAATCCGTACATGCTCATCGGACCTACATGCATGCAACAAGTAGCGGTAAATAAAAAGCTGGTTCGGGGATGACTGGCGCGTAACGCACTGCGCATGGCTTTTTCGGGGTGAAACGACATTGTTATACCTGATTGTTACGCGCAAAATACCGAAGTTAATCGCAAAAGCACCGTTTTCTAGTGTTGAACTCTTAAAAGTGTGTCTTATTCAAATTTTTGTTAGCATTTTCACCGATCACTTGACAATCCACACACTCCGTTTGAGATTCAGTTTTACAGCGTTGGACCTTTGCGAGATTATCTCGGCACGAAATAGGAATTTTCAAATGGAAAAGGGTCAACATCAAAGCGAAAATTTAACTCTAAAGTCTATTTTCGCGATTGTGCGAAAAATACAAGTGCGCGCCCCCACACTTACGTTTACATTTAGAAAAAAGAAGGTTATTTAAAAGTTGATTTCAGAATCGGGGGGGAAAAATCCTCTGTTTCGCCGAAAGTATGGGCATAATATTATTCCCCTTGGATTCAATAAAAATCCCTGCAGATCCGGGAATTTTATATGGAATTCAAATATATTATGTTAATATTGAAAAAAAAAAAAAAAAAAAAAAAAAAACGGAAATAAATAAAATAAGCAAAATACAGAAGAGGTGTTTGAAACTTATACTCCGCCGCCGGAAATAAATCGACTTCAGATCAATTATGTGTGAAAGGAAAACAACGAAATGTCCCGCAAGATATTTCTACTATAGATTACACTCGAATTTACTGTGAATAATGTAAAATTACCATCCAGGAAGAGTAATACATATTACAATAAGTACAATGCGAAATCATATATTAGAGGGGTAGAAAAAAAATTGATGCGTGGAAAACAGAGGTAGAAAAATGCCTGAAGGAATTGAAGAATTACTTCCTGAATCTCTCTACCTTTTAAATGATTTGTTTCATCGACTTTTCCCTGATATTAAGTTCTCTCAAAGAAGATCATGTTTTTCAATTTTAAAATATTGAGCTGCCTCCTGCAGGTACCGGTTGTACAGATATGCGTATTACCTATTGTCATATGTATATACATATACTTATACTTAAACATAACGCTAGGCTTACTGAATAATATGATTTATGGAATAAGTTAAGATAGTTTGTAAATTTTGCCGTTCAGTTTTTTGTTAATAAACGCTAATCAGAGTGTCGAGCACTCACACAACAGGCATATTTGGCTTGTGAGACCCGCAACTTATTTTTAATTTTAAAAGATTGCAGCATGCTATATAATTATTTGCTCGTCAACACCGTTCTCGTCCAGTGCTAATAACGCGAATCCAATCAAAATCTTCGCATCTCCATTAATACGTTTAGGATTATTATTAAACAGTCAATGTGCATATCTTACATACATGCGGAAAAATGTATAAACATACTACCGTAGGGAGAGTTAGCCCGAAAGAAAGAGGTTAGTTTTTCATAATTCTTATAGAATGGTCTCCGTTTTAACTGACTTCATTGTGAACTTTTGTCGGCGTATCGTTACAGGATTTTTCTTCTTCTTCTTCTTCTTCTTCTTCTTCTTCTTCTTTTATCAAATATTAGACCATTTCTTTTAAAGTTTCAATTTTTCCACAATGTGATTCGAACCGGGGGTTCGCATTGCGCCTAATCGACTACGCCAAGGTAGTTGACTCAGGATTTTCTTTTTAACCTGAGCGAGCGGAGGGCGTGGCGCAATATACGATAAGCGTAACGGAAAAACATTACCGATTTCGTTTCAGTATTATTGCGCTCGCAACCGCCAATGTATCACAATTGGGGTGGTTGTAAATCATTAATTGGCGCTACACATATGCGCAAGAGCTGCTCCTCCTGGTACGGGCACGAAACGCTGCAAGGGTTATTTTCCGGCCGACTCGTTTGCCGAAGAAATTAAACAAACAAAGAGAAAACCGGATAAAATGTGGTAGAGGTTCGAACGCAGACAAAATGTCCTTGTCTCGTTTCCTACCGAGCGAATGTGTACAGTTGCGCCGGGAATTTATTCGAAACACTGCCGATGTGGCACTGTCTGCCACTGTGTTATGCTGTCATGCGGACAGTGTAATAATATTAATTATCATCATGATCACCGTCATCATCATCATCATCGGCATCATCATCACCGTCATCGTAATGATGAAAGCGTGTAGTTATGCGCTGTATAATAAATTTAATTATCTACTCATTAAGCGGACTAGTAGTGGTCGTAATTAATAGCTGGTGCGCGGCGTGTATCACCGGCAGCACTTGTCAAGCCTGATGATGTTATTAAATACCGAGGAGGCGACCGGGCCGCTAGCAACCAGCAACCAGCAACAGCAGTAGCAGCAGCAGTAGCAGCAGCAGTAGCAGCAGCAGCGCGGTCGCCGGTAATTATCTTGTTATCGATGTGTAGCCGTGTCCGGAAAAAAACCATGCAAAGCGACAACGACGACATTTTTTAGTTTCGAACGCGGTACAGAAGCGCCGAATCATCCGGCGTTTCCGGTAGGCGAGTAAGTTTTTGCGTTCGCCGACGATGGGTGGCGGGGGGGGGGCGTAAAAGAACAAAAAAAAAAAAAGCGCGACCGATCGCACGAGATTAAGAGAGTGAGCCCGCGGAGCAGGTTCTTAAGATAGCGCGCGGTGGAAGCGAATTGGCGAATTTAACGGCTTCGCAGATTTTTAAGGATAATCCGCTTAAACGAAGTAGTAGTATTAGTAACGCGCATATCTTCGGTGCGGCAACTGGAGTCGGCACTGTGAGGGTAGATGAGGCTGCTGGTTCGCTGATTATTAACATGCACGGAGACCGGGTCGACCGCTGGTCCGGCCGCAGCCGCTGAGAGGCTGACGGCAATGCAAGGTTCGGTGCACTGCTTGCCGTGCATGATGGAAACGATGCGGTCTTCAATAATAACAGTACCATCTATTAACAACGCACGAGCAACGCCTAAATAAAATAATGATATCTTCCGCCACGTCCTCGTCGGACGATTACGAGTCCGCTAATGTTCACTGATGAGACGACCGCGTGTGGAAACAATCGCGACCAAAGCGAAAACGATTAATACTAACGATAATAATAAAAAGTAATATAAATAACAAATCAGCGAGATTAGTAACAGCGATATTATTTATTAGCCGTTGTTCTGAAGGATTTCGCTAGCGTGACATTTTTCTATGGTAAACGGAGGGATTTCTTTATTTTAGGCATCACTCGAACGTGGTTTTTGATACGTTTTTAATTCTTGTCTCTCCTCTGTGCGGCCTTGGCAGTCGCAAAATAAAAGTTTATAATAATTCTTAGTCCGCACGTGATACTTTCGTATTCATTTCTAAAATATTGCGTACATCGCACTTTTTCACACTTTTAAAATTACATAAACAACGTTGCGAATCTCAGACACACGTGTATATAAACTGAGTTCGGACTTCTGACGACAGGGGGCGTTGGCGATCGGGTGTAATTAAGCTATTCGCGACTCTGAGCTTAACGGTATAAGTACCGTATACGTTGACAGCAGGCCCACCGCTAGCTGTTTGTACGCCCGCGTGCAATACCAAATTTGCCGCCGCCCTATGTTCAGCTCTACGCTGAGCTCGGAATCAGTGAATTAGTGGAACGTTCCGGAACAGGTTCGATAACGTCCAATTCGTTCGACAACTTCTCCGAATCCGTGTATCAAATCAAATTCGAGCCGTTTTGAATAAGGATGCAGAAAAGCTATTTAATGTTGTTGCCTTTTAAGAGTATGCAAAAATGAAAAGAAATACTTTACACGCACAAAGAAAAATTATATTTATATTTATAATAAGTAGGTGTACTTACTTAGTGTGATCTTGTCTTACATTTACACGATTTTTACACATTTAAATAATACAAAATACATATATCCTATATGAAGAATATTCTACATAAATTGAACTTTTCTTGTCTTTATGTTTGCAAAATCTGCTATCAATTTTTTCGTATCCAAGCTATCTAAAATTTCATGTTCAATCGAAACTATAACTAAATTAGTTTTTGCTGGTGCATTGTTGATCTTAAGTAGTTTTTTTATAATTTTTAACTTTGAATGTTTCTTTTATCATTAAATAAAATATATTTTTATCATATATTTCGATCGGTCAATTTGCCGCCCTTTAGACATGTCGCCCCGCGTGCGGCGGGCCTGTTTGACAGCTGACAAGAGATCCTTACCGTTCGTGCTTTCTACATTTGCTCGGGAAAAGTGATAGAGCGACTATAACATGGGCCGGTCGGTGTAAATATTGTACCTACTATCTCGATTGAAATTTTGCGTTTTACGGCTTGTGATAAAAGAAAAACACCGAGCGAATTATTCAGAAATCGACATATTTTAATAAGTAACGTTCCAATATGAATATGTTTAAAATTATTTACGCACGCATTTTTAAAGGTTAATTCATGTTGCATTATTAATATTTTCTTAAAAAAAGAGGAGAAATTGCTTTCGCCATCTCGATCTCTACATAACTTACAGAGATTCCGAAGCGTTTTCAAGGGCGTTGTTTAGATAAACGAATAATAATGCAAATAAAGCATATATAAATTGGAAACATATTAGGCGATACTGAGAAAAGACGCAAAATTAAACACTGCCAGAAAAAAAGTTTGCGAATTTCGTTTAATTTGAAACGAAAAAAAAAATAACGAGTTTTTCTTTTTTTTCCCACTGCTCTGGTTAACGACACAGGTGATGGATAGACTCTGTATGGAATAAAACTTTTACGGGCTGTGAAATTCTCTTTGCAAAACGCGAACCTTTTTTCCCGGTTTTTTAACCGACTTCAAAAAAGGAGGAGGTATTCAATTCGACTGTATTTTTTTTTTTTTTTTTTTTTTATTTTTTTTTTTTTTTTTTATGTGTGTTACCACAGAACTTTCTTCTAGATGAACCGATTTTGATGATTCTTCTTTTATTTGAAAGGTGGCGTTTGTCATGTGGTCCCATTTAAATTTGATCAAGGTCCGACCGATAGTTTTTGAGTTATCCTTAATAATGCGGGAGATTGAAGCTTTTTGGATGCTTTTCATTCATGATTGTTTTCACCGTCGGATTAGATTTTTGACTTAAAATACTATAAATTTGCCAAATTACCATGGAAATGTAGCTTTTGGTGTTTTTACCGTGGAAATAAATGTTTTAATTTAATTGAATAAAAATGCACTAAAAAGTAAAAAATAAAATGCTTTTTTACAAAAAATAAATACCGACTTCAAGGTTTATTATAAAAATTTAAAAATGCACTAAAAAGTAAAAAATAATTACTCCCGATAAAATATATATATATCAGAGTGATATAACACTTAAGTGGTGATATCGTAATTCTTATACAACATTAATTTTTTGGAGTTGGAATTAAATTCATATTAGGAACAATTTAATCAACATTTAATGCAGTTTTTAATTATTCTTTTAATATGAATTTGATGCCAACTCCAAAAAATTAATGTTGTATAAGAATTACGATATCACCTTAAGTTATATCACTCTGATATATATATTTTATCGGGAGTAATTATTTTTTACTTTTTAGTGCATTTTTAAATTTTTATAATAAACCTTGAAGTCGGTATTTATTTTTTGTAAAAAAGCATTTTTCTTTATTTCTATAAATGTGTCGATACTAACTGAGTACAAACACTGATAACGTGTTTTCCAAGGAAATTTCGTATCTAATAGCGCATAAAAAAAAAACTAAATTACGTAAACGTGAATATTACAAACTACATCTTCATTACGTTTTTGAAAACGTTGACTATAAGTGTATTCGACATGTCTAGGCTGAGACTTTTGCGACTATCTCGGAAAGATGTGATTTTTTGGTGACCGATATGATGTCGAGAGATGCGACGCGCTATTAAAAAAAAAAAAAGGTGTTGATATAGCCGCAGAGCGCACCGAAGAAAGTCAAAAAAAAAAACAAAAAAAAAATAGAGATAATACCCGATTGAGTTATTCACACGTAAAAAATTAAGAAAATTATCGACTCGGAACAGATCGGCAGTGGAGGAAATGATAGCCACCCTAATAATAACGATCATTACTTGTTGCAGCATTTACCGACTATTATGATGATACTAAAAACAACCTATACGGAATTATTTTTTTTTATATTTCTTGCGCGCGTCAACTGTGGACCTTAACCCAACGGAAGTGAAATTGTGCAAAGTGTCAATGCAGCGGAAATCGAACTAGGAGGTCCTAATCAGGTGAAACATCCCACTACCTAACTAACTCCGCTTCGGTAGCTGGCTTATACGCGAAACAGGAACGTGCCCAGAATTTGAAGGGGTGGGGGGGATTTTCTTTTTATATTTATTTTATAAACAACAGTACATTTTTCACCAATATCACATACTATTAATAATTTTCATCATTTTGATTTATATATTAATAATTTACATAAATGAATTATCCCGTTTAAACACATTAATAAAAATGACTTACGTTATTGATTACAACCAGTAATAAAAAATTTTGCATAAAGTATTACTAAACTACCTAAAAATATGGAGCATATATTTTCTTCTCTTTTTTTTGAATGTAAAAACACCCTAAAAAATCATCAATTTTTAATTTAAATTTTTGATTTTTTTCAAATTTTTGTGTATTTATAATAACTATTTCTCATGGGTGGTTTAACCTCCAAACCTCTCCCCTGTGGATGCGACCTTGACGGGAAAGTATGCTATATATAATACATACATATATATATGTGTGTGTGTGTGTATGTATATGTGTATATATATATACTCGGCCATTTTGGCCTCACATTTGCTCACATTTTCTCTTTCTCTTCTACACTTTGTATAAAATTATCAAAATTTACGTCATTCTTACCGGCATAATACATTTTTTTGTTACAAAATCTGACGGGTGCTAAGAATGGTGTTTTCATTTAACATTTAACTTTCGTTACATTAAATTGGGACATTTTTTCTAATGGGGGCCGGCCTAAGAATTACGTTGAAATTAATATATATATATATATCATATAATTTTTAAAATTCGCGTGTGAGGGGTTATTCGTCTATATGTAAATCCGTTCTTCTGACTTTAATTCCCGTTTAGGCAGTGCCCAGATAGTTACTGAAACTTAATATTGTCACGAACGTGCGAACAAATAAACATCAAAAAAAAAAAAAAAAAAAAAAGAAGGCGAAATACAATGAATTTGCAAAATTTACACAATGAATGGAAAACGTAAACGAACATTAATACATACATATATACATATATACAATATACGTATATTGATATTTTGAATTGAAAAAAAAAAATATTTAGTGTCTCTAGCGTAAACGTTGGAGTACCGAAATTCTAAACCATATTAAATTGAAAATAGGGAGCTTAAAAAGTCCTATGAATATACCCCGACTAGTAGGAGTGTGTATTCGAGGCAATTCTATAGAGCTATCATCGGAAGGAATGTTTTCAGGCGAAATAGATGAAAAAATTTGTGTTTTCATTTGTTGGTATTTCTAGACGCGCCTCCTACTACAGCGTGACAGCGGATTTATACAAAACACAGTAGATGCCGTTTATCTAGGCCCGGAAATTGTGATTTTGATTGCTTAATTTATTACTTAATAAAAAATTAAGTACCGGAAGTGTTTTTTTTTTAGAGATTAATTTTGAAACCGAAGAATAATGTGTCTTTATTTTAGAAACGTCGTTGGTCGTCCGATTTCGGTGGAAAGGGCGAAGAAAAAAGGGGTTAAAAAGATTTTTCCAAAACTCTCTGTGATCTGGCGGAATTACTATACCTACGCGAAATGAGTAATTCGCACTTTACATTGTCTTCCCGTTGCATTTCATTTAGCACATAGAGGAACGCTTTGTACGGATTAAAATTTTGAAAAATTTACAAATTAAAGATGTGTTGAAAAAAAAAAAAAAGAAGAAAGATCAATGAGAATATTTGGTTAACAACAGTCGTCATCGATATTAACAGTAGTTAGAAGAGACGTTAATGAAAAAAATTAAAAGAAAATGAAAATTACATTGTAGCTGTAAAAATAAAACCGAAAAAATGGATCGATGGTTTCGAGTAACAAATTAGCCAAGAAAAAAAAAGTACAACACAAGTAGCGGGGTTACATTCTTAGAGAAATAAAATTTCTAACGAACGAAAAATTAGTCGAATCATAAGACACGGTATTTTTGTTTGTTCTGGATTCTTCTTTAAAGCTGTATTCTCTTTTCATAGTTTTCAATAATTACGTAATAATTCTTCCAGCGCATCTCTGCCCCTTTGGTACTTCTTCATCTCTAATCTAGCTCTCTCTGGGGAGGGAGGGAGGGGGGGGCATCTGAATGGTCAACCGGGGCTTATTAGTTTTTTCGAATTTTTAAGAGTATCTCTCTCGCATACTCTATAAGCTCGTACTGTTTTGCTGTTTGCGTGGTTTTTCATCACATTTCCCTGGCAACGTTCGTGTAATTTACCGAATTATAATTTCGTTTTAATTTAAATTTTGAGATATTTTGCAGCCGCCCCATACTGAATTCTGGAACACGGTCTTATTCTGTAATATTCGTTTAATGCAGAGAAATGTTCGTAACGACAAATATACCGGGGCCCGTAGGCAGCGACGGGGCCTAATGGAGAGGGAAATAGAAAAATTCTCAACTGCGAAAGAGGAGCCGAAAGATAACACGCGGCCTACTACTAATATATATGAATAACGGCAAGGAATGAGCGTACATTATCGATCAATTCAACGTTGCATTTTAATATTTGAAGAGTTTGTTAAATAGTTCGTTATTGCAATGTTCTTCGAAATGTGTTACACGTCATCATTTGTATATATTCCCGCGAATATTACACCTGCGCGTATTACCAGTACCTACTCTACACGCATGTGTAGAATTTTTTGTAGTTTTTTTTTCTTTTTTTTCTTTTTTTTTCTCTTTTTTCGAATTTTAAATGCGATAAAGACGTGTCGTCAGCTTTATGTTTAGTTAAAATGTGAAAATACGTTATCAACCATCGACTAAGCAAAAGAAAACGCGGCGGTCGAAAATTAGAATTTCGCGCGTACGAATGACTCTTTTTACATAGAACGAAACGAGCCGTTGTTCACGGTGTGGCAAATGCCAGACTTCGCACTAATTAGTTTTGTTTTTTTCTCTCTTTCAATTGTATAGTCTTCTTCTAGCGCGAGAATATTAGAAATCAACCGAAAACCGAGTAATTTTTAATTACAAACCTTTTCAATTACACCTGTAGTTATGTCGCGAAATGAATACGTAGTAAATTCCTGCAAACGAACCCGAGATATGAGAAAATTCAAGAATGTAAAAAGATTTTGAAAAATCTCCTCTTATACCTGTAAATCATTCGATTTATATTTTAGCGTACGTTTAGTATTCCGGTGCGACTGAATAGTTATTAATTACGGCGTTGTTTATCGATCGCAATCGGACTTTTAATTACTTTTTTTTCTGTATCATTAGCAATGTGCAAATGCGCTAATGGCGATGTTTCATAGAAAACTCTATAGTCATAGTAGATATTTCTAATCACTGACACGCAGAAGATGTGAATAGGCGTAATTTTAAAAATATCCAAATGACGCCGTTTGCTATCGTCGTTTTAGTTTTCGGTTTTTTTTTTTTTTGATTTTTTTTTTGTTTTTCATTTGAAAATTACGATGTAATATTTTTTAGAACAGGTCCGCCTAAATGTAGAAAAGAAATGATTTTCATTTTAATTTTTTCCTTTTTTTGGAGACGCTTTAATAAACTTTATTATATCCTTATCAATTACAGTTTACATATATATCTATATATATATTAAAATTTTTACATTTTCAACGTTTTGGATGTTTTTTAGAAATCTTCAATTTACCGAACGTATAGAGTGGATTTCGAAATTTCGGATGGACGTCAACTGGTAACCTCATTGTAGGGTACACGTTTCCGAGTATTTGGTCAGCTGTTAACCGGAGCCCAAGCGATACTGGCCAACTGATAACCAGTAGCCGACCATCAAGATATCCAAGATAATACATAAATTTCGAAGAGCCCAGCATGTTTTTCAACTTTTACCCTATTACATCGGGGACCAGTTATAGACACTCGTTTATTTTCTCCTGAACCGCTAAAAACTCTCAATGAGTACCGAACTAGAGATGACAGTTCGGATTTTATTAGGCCGTGTCAGAAAAACACGAATTATTATTATTCACTTTCACATAAAACTGTTGAATTATTTAAACCGCATCGTCGCTACGACTTTTATTATGTAATTGAATATACATATACGAGCGTTAATTGTTTTTATATACCTACTGAGAGAATATTTGTGTAAATTTAAAATTTAAACAAACCAACAATCATCATACTGAATTCTGATGCAGCTGTGTATCTTTCGTTTCTTTTAATTAATTGCCATAATCGTGCTCAGAAATAAAAACGATATAATATTAATTTTTATTTTTTCAACATTTTAACGCGATTGTAATTTCGTATATCGATGATAAATATACACGTGGCATTTATAAAATTACTTTCGTCACGTAGGTTTAAACTTATTTGTTTTAATCAATACTAGTGTGTCCGTAAGCGAGTTATTTACCGGTCGAGATATTATTACCTGATTTTCTTTTTTTCGGTTACGAGTTGGCTTGTCTTCATTAATTACCTTTAAGGTTTAGTCACCAGTTGGGGACAATTCCTGAAATTTTCTTCTCAATTGCCATTCGGTACAAGGAAGATAGGTCACGCGATCGCTGTATTATTATTAATCATTATTCAGTTGTAAAACATTACAAAAAAGTATCTGCGCGCAAATGATAGAAAAACCTAACCACGCTTTCCGATGTGTTTAAAAAAGGAAAAAAACCCTTAAATAGTGGCAATATTACTAAAATTCATTTTTATATGGAAAACTATTTGATATTGGTAGTAGTTTTTCGTAGCATGCCCTAATTAAATCTTTGTTTCGTGTTGATTTGTTCAGTGTTTTATGTTTCTTACACGTTCCTCTTAACCGACTCTGTTTTTACCGACTTGCCAGAAGAAGGAGGTTACATATTCTTTTCCTTAATGTTTGTTCCGGCATAACTTATATTTATACGGAGTCCACTGATTCTTTGTCTGTTAGAAAGTATACCACTTGGTGGATCATGATGAAAATCGGTGTGTATATATACTGAGTATTTGTCAAAAAACGTAAAAAAAACGCTTTAGATAATTTTCATTAGTATAACAGAGAGGTGATTGACTTAAAATACCGTCAATTTGCCAAAGTACCATGGAAAATTTTTGATGTGTAAATGTAGGTGCAAATAAGGAAATTGATTTTTTCTTTTTTTTTTTCAGCATAAAATGTGAAAAATAATGTGACGAAGAAGTTGGTTTTTAGCAAGAAAAAAATTCAAAAATATAAAATGTAGAAGCGATCACCATTATTAGTGAAAACCTAAAGTCGACCATGTTAACTTTCGCGGTTTTCAACCCATTTAGGACGTCGGTTGTTGTAACAAACGTCTACAAATAAAGAAAATTCATTGTAGATCAACCGAATAGGAACATTTATAGGACACTGCGTTTTTCAAAGAACCCTTTTTAACTGCATCAGGTGAATATAATCCGCCGAAAAATACAGTTAATTCGATTCGCGTTGTTCAGGCCGCCGCATTCTGGTCGCGAGCAATTCGATTCCTCATCGAATTATTTCAACGCGTCAAGAGATAGTAGGGGAAAGCACGAAATCAAATTGAAAAATTCGGAACAAATTTAATTTTTCGCCCGAAAGATGTTCCCCCAGTTCGTGAGCCCTTCCATTTAAATTACGTATGTGCCATCGAGACACAAAAATTTAGCCCTTCACGGATTTTCGCAATGAGAGACAAAAGCTAGAGCATAACAGACGAATAACGAACATTTTTCAATCATTAAACATCGCGAAATTGAAGGGGAGAATAAAATAGAATTTTTGTGAGTATTGTCGAATAATCTAGTCTTGTACAGCTGCGTTGCATATAACAATTGCCTAGTACACTACCTATGTTTGTACTGCTGAGATGTACAAATAGGTAGTCGCCGACGCTCAGTAATTAAGTATGGCACTATAAAGATGAAGATAAAGATTGTCTTATTATCCGTTCTAAATGTGCAAGTCGTAGAAATATCGTAAAATATAAAATCGGAAAGAATTTACACTTAGAGGGGGGAGAGTGACAGACGAAGTAGTGTGTTAAAAATGAACAATATGGTTAAGAAAGTTGTTTCGTAATCATCTGTTTTTATTTCAATCGTGTATTTTCGTTGTTAGTTTTTCTTCCTACATCCGAAAATATGGAGACACGCAAAATAATCCTAAAGTGTTGTTGGTGTTTTGATTTTTTCGGTGCATGATGGCGGCCCACAATAGCAAAACACAGCTATCGGCCGAGATGTGACACAGAAATCGAGTCTAATATAATAATAATCAAATCAACTCTCCTTTACACGGAACATCAACGAAAGATAAATTTGCCTAATTAAAATGCGTGCCCGCAAACAAGCAGGCAATAATTATTATTAATAACAATAGTAATACTAACAATAATAATAATAATAATGGTATTGATAAATAAAAATGATAATAATCAAAGAGTAATAGTAATAATAAGGATAAAATGTTGTGTGCAAATAGAGCCCGGACACACATGAGAAGAAACAATATGTGTATATACGTCATCAGTCACTCGGGCTCGTAGTAGGCAGAAAACGACACAACTTCTGTGTTAACAAAACAACGACTAATAATAATAATAATAATAATAATAATAATAATAATAATAATAATAATAATAATAATAATAATAATAATAATAATAATAATAATAATAATAATAATAATAATAATAATAATAATAATAATAATAATAATAATAATAATAATAATAATAATAATAATAATAATAATAATAATAATAATAATAATAATAATAATAATAATAATAATAATAATAATAATAATAATAATAATAATAATAATAATAATAATAATAATAATAATAATAATAATAATAATAATAATAATAATAATAATAATAATAATAATAATAATAATAATAATAATAATAATAATAATAATAATAATAATAATAATAATAATAATAATAATAATAATAATAATAATAATAATAATAATAATAATAATAATAATAATAATAATAATAATAATAATAATAATAATAATAATAATAATAATAATAATAATAATAATAATAATAATAATAATGATAATAATAATAATAATGATAGTAATATTATATAAATTGTATTCTAGCAGCGCGGGCTGCGGCAGGTGGCGGGGGCTTGTATTAGACTTATTCCCCGAAGCTGCCGCTGCTACGTTAAATGGACGGTGATAACTTATTGGCGTGTTCCTTCGTCTCATCATGTACTCACGCGGCGGTAGAACTTCGAGGAACGACCGTCTTCGGAGGCAGGTAGGCAGCGGAACGCGGTGTCTAAGTAGTCGTCGGAGCAGTCGTTCAGTCGGTCGGATGAGCAGCGTAGGAAAAAAGGAGACGCGAAACAAAACAGAAAAAGAAAGGAAAGAAGGCAGCGCGGAATCGAGCGAAGAGGAAAACAAAGAGCCAACTCTGGAAACGACCGAGGAAAAAAAGTCGGCGCTGCGGGAGCAAGAGAAAGAAGTGCAGAAAGAGAAAGAAAGAAAAAGGACAGAACCGAAAACAGAAAAGGAAAAAAAAGGAACAAAAAACCCGAAAGGAAAAGCGTTATCATTTTAAAATAGAAATAAACCGGGCTTGAACGGCTCCACGTGGACTAATTTCCCCGCACCGTGCGCCCGGCCCAGGCGATGGCAAACGGCCGCTGCTGATTGGCCGTCGCTGGCTCGCACGGTTGATGCGTTAACCGTTCCGGCCGTCTTGCCGCTCTTGATTGCTTTTGTCCACCGACCGCCTCGGCGAGGTAGCGTTGATTAGTTAGAGTGGCAAACCGACAGCGCCGATTGGTCCCGGCTCCACGTGGAGCCGATGCCAAGCGAACGGCTGCAGCGGCGGGACCCAGCGCGGTCCGCTGAGTGCGTAAAAGTAATCGCGTACACAGAAGGCGCTAGAATATCATCGTTTTTATTTTATTTCTATTCTTTTCTTCCCCCCCCCCCCCCCCCCCCCCCCGCCGCTGCCCTTTTTTTTTATTTTCCTTTTTCGTGTGTCTTTTTTCTTCCTTCTTTTTTTTTTTTTTTGGGCGGAGGGGGCCTACGTTGAATATCATCCAAGTCGTTTTTTCTCTCATTTTTGTTGTTCCTTTTTCTGCTTTTTTTCCTTCTTTTTTTTTTTTTTCTCGAACCAGTCTCTTATAGTGTCTGTTCGCTAGTTTGTCTGCTGTGATGGTCGCGGTCGGTCGGAACTGAAGTAGCGAACGTCGTCGACGACGATACCGATAATCAAAAGGGTTGGTTTTGGTTCTTGTTGTTGCCCTCTTTTCTATCTCTCATCTCTCATGCTTCAATTATCCCTTCGCCTTCTGCTCCGACTCCGGGCACCGCATTAGCAGCCCTGCCGGTCCGCGCTGCCCTCGTCGCTAGTTTGTCGCGCGGTGTTTACATCAGCATCGGCGGTTGAACTAGCGCGATACACCTTTGTGCTGCTGCGCGCCTTTTAGAGTACCACCGTAATCCCGAATGTCGGGCTTTTACTGTCGCTGCTCTCCTTCGCTACCGCCGCCGTTCCCAAAGACTAGCCTTTTTTTTTTCGTCGAGCCCGCGCCTACCAGCTTTCGGCCTGAAAAAGGAACACTCTGGAAATGAAGCTTTCGCCGAAAAAATGCCACGGCATTTGTTTGCCGTCTTCGTAGCGGGCGAGAGGTGCCTGCTTTTTAGCGTGGTCGCGCGTTCGCTTTGCGCACCATCCGGACGACCGGCCGGCCGGGCCAGGCAGAGAGATTTCTTCGGCAACAGCGTGGCCTTTAGATGCGCGGGCCAGCAACGCGACGTGGATATTACTTGTCTTTTTTTTCCTTTTTCGTCTCTTCATTATTTTTCACCGGGGCCTTTGCCGCACGCACCTTTCAATATGCTACGCTGCCGGCAACTGTCGTTGCTCGCTCGTTGCGCCGGTCGAGCAACCATGGATAATTCCCTAACTGCGAGATGCCTCGCTCCCTCTCCGGCCCCGAACGAGATTCTAGATGACATCGTTCTGTTTATACTATTAATAATAAGCCGATTATTTATTATTTCTCTCCTGCTAGCTTTTTTCCGTTCCCTCTGCTGCCGGATAATCATAGGCTCCGCGTGTGCGCGCCAGTGCACTTCTATCCGCGGCCTGTTCATGCGTGTGATGTATCATCCTTGTGCGCCTGTGTTGCCGCGGCGACCCAATGTGGAAAAACGCGCGCGAAATGTGTCAGAGTTTCCCAATGGCGAGTAGCAAATAAATAAGGAGAAATCGAATTTGAAGGAGCAATTTTATTCGGTCCGCGCCGCGGCCCCCTACTGACCATCATTCGTTCGTCCGGTTTATTTATTAGATTGGGGGGGGCGGCTATTAAACAAAGCGCAGTTCTCGATGCGGTTAATTAGCCGCGACCGTCTAATTCCTGCATACCGCCTTTATTATAGACATACATATATTCGCCGTTAACTAATATCGTTTTCTTTGTCGCTCCTCCGCTTTTTTATCCGTACCCTAGTCGCTCTGTTGACAGTATCGCAGTCAGCGGAAGAACCTGAAAATAAAGCGATGTCGCTATCCTTTTTAATACGTTCTTACATACATATATGAATTGCTCCGTCTTCGGCTTAATTTCCTACCATTCCGCTAATTACGCTATCTTTTTATGTGGCTTTTCGTCGGTGCGATAATCGGTGTTTATTTTATTCGCACTCATTTCGACTCGAAAAAAAAACGAATAAAGAATAACTTCGTATAAAGTGACGCGCTGGCTGAGTGGGTTGAAATGCGTGTTTAATAGTAGGAGCAGGCGAGATAGGGAGAAAACGTATTTTTCAGTAGACCTATCATTTCCTGTTATTAAGAAATCATCGAAGTGTGTGTATCTTTTTTTTTTTTCTATTAAACAATTGTATATTAGAGAGCTACGAAAATGGCAAAGGTGTTGCGCGGAGTCCGAACGATTTCGTTAAAGTAAGCAACAACGCGAAGGAGCAAACATTTGAAACAGCACTCGGCTAACAAGCTTAATAATAAAACTCGGGGTTCCGCTACAAAATTAAATAATCCATAAAACTGATTTACGAAATATAATTAAAGCAGAAATGACTTTGGTAAGGAGTGTGTGTGTGTGTGTGTGTTTGTAGGCGGTGCTGAATGTCCATAAAGTGGAGAAGGAGAGTTAATGGCGAAATGTTTACAGTTTATTGATACGCACGGTCCAAGTGAATCACTTCGGAAAGATCACGGGGTGACACGAATAAAGCCGCAGAATGGGGGGAACCTTTAATAATAACGGGTGTCCGAGTGGTTGCCGCAGCTCGCTGATTCAGTCGGCGATTATTACGCGAGCCGCACAGCAATCGCTGGTGCTACGCATTAACTACGACGAGTTGTTTTTCTCATTTTTCTTTAACGATCCTTTATTTCCTCTCGCTCTCCTTCTACGCGCGAATTACCTTATCTTCGAATTCCGTACATTCCTGATTGCATCGCCCTAAATGGCCGGCATTACCTGATCCGTCCGTCTACTATTTTTATTCGTAATGCTCTTTTGAATATGCTATCCTTTACGCTGGTACGGCGGTACGTCTAAAATAAACGAGAGATTGTTGCTTACTCGCGTTTTTTCAGATTTTTCTTTCAACGTTAAGTGCATAAACGCAGAAGAAATCAACGACCGAATTTGAAACACTGCAAATGTCGGAAAACTCGAAAGTACTGCGACATCGATGAGTTTCCTTACATTTCAAATCTAACTTAGACGCCCATCGACCGTTTTTTAGCTAGACGAAAAGTATTTCTCACTAATGACGCGATTCTAGACGCTATCCGTTTCCTTCGATAACACCGGTGCAGTCAAAACATCGTTTGAGAATGGAATTCTTCAAAGCTCTTCTTCTTGCAGGGAGAATTATTACAGCTGGAATATAGACTAGGTGTTCATCTTCAACAAAAAAAAAAAAAAAAGGCTGAAAAAAGTGTGATGCAACGGCGGGGCTCTAAGACGAAGTATATTAGCGCCCGAACTCGTCAAAGCTAACTATTATTAAGAGTCCTCGTTTATAAATATACACGTTATGGATTGTCAAACGATCTGGTTGGCCGATTACCGGACGGAGCTCGATATTAAATAAGCAGTAATTTCCCCGTTTTGATTCGAACGGATTCTTTCTCATTTACAACGGATCATATCTCCACATTCAGTCCGAAATCGCGTCTAATTTCCGTACCTTCTTTTTTCGGTCTCAGCTGCAATCGACCAGCACTACTCTGTGTTAGCTTGTCAGACATTTTCTATATCACTGACTCTCACTTATTTCGAACGCGTGATTGTCCCCATGTTTATTCAATGCTGTTTCCGTGCGGCGTTGTTTTTCTGCTATATTATTAAGAGAGTACGTAACGATCTGTGAGGATGAATAAGGGCCGAATGGCGATGCTCGGTGCACTCTTGAATTTCAGACTTGACGTTCGTCCTGATTTTGCAAACGCGGGGCTATTACGCAATTACATCCTCTTCTTCGTTGTTGCATTCTAAATGGGGCCGCCGGTCGTGAAACCGCGGCACGAAAAACGATACCTCCCCTCATTCGGATATGTAGCGTGGGGTGGTCTGTTTAGAGCGAGATTACGGAATAAACAGCTTTATCTCTAATCGCGTCATTCGAACTACAATTTTCGAGCATAGTTTGCACGGCGTTGCTAGTTCTAGACCGGCCGAATAAATCAGACGGCGGAGGTCAACCTGATCAACCGTGACTGCGGCCAACCGCTCTTCCTTTGGCAACTGAAAATGTCCGCTAGAGCGTTTCGCTCGGCTAGCCTGCCGGACTATGTCGCAAATCTTTTTCACAGTATTCAGGTATAGAGAGAGAACGATTATAATAAGCCTTTAGGCCTATTCTGGCGGAAAATTCCTTGTTCGAGCTTCCTTCGTTTATTATACGGTTTTCTCTGTCACTTGCGCCTTAGATAATCACCGGTCTAGATAGTACTATTTTATTCTTTCTGTTACCACCCCCTCCCGCACTTTTTTTTTTTTTTTTTTTTTGTTAATACGTTTTCTCCTCTCGTTGCAAACACGAAAATACTAATACTACCGGTTTTCTGATGTGTATCGGGCTAAAGGCTCTCCGGCCGAGGTATATTTCGTCAAATGTAACGTTACACTGTCGCTACAGAAAAAAAAAGAAAAAAAAGTAAATACAAAGAATCGAAAAAAGAAAATAAATATTGGCGTAATCTGACGAGTGTGCTTCTCTTACCAACCATAAACAGATTTGAAAACTGACAGTGGTATTTCAGACGTCGGAATGAGTAGAATTATTAATTGGATTACAATCAATGCACACACATACACACGCATTTTAATAAGATTTTGATTATTTAGTGGGGTAAGCAAAGAATGAGTTGAAATTCGAATTTCCTCTGTTATTTGTAGAAGTTTTAACTTTTGACGCCAGTGAAAAAGCTCTTACGAAAATCCGGAAAAATCGTCTTTTTATATACATACTTGAAGCATTCGTAATATCGGTTTTAAAAATCCTTTTTTTTTTTTTCTTTTGTTAATCCTCCCATTTATTTATTTATTTATTTATTTATTTATTTTTAATTATTCCGTGGAGGGGGGAGAGTTAATTCAGTTTTTTCAAATACGAGTATCGGGGGGAAAAAAAATGCAAAAACAAGGAGCAATTGTTTTCCAAAAACAAGAAGCAATTGTTTTTGCATTTTACATCCGAGTTTGCGGTTAGCGCGAATATTATTACATTTTTTACACCTTCAGCGCTGTCCAAGCTGATGAAAAGTTCTTTCGGGTACCGGAATACCACCGCAACTTCCTGGTTTTTAATACTTTTTCAAAGTTTCCAACATTTTCAATATTTCCCGAGATTTTTTTTAATACTTTTTAGACATTTCAAAAACACTTCAAACGTCTTGGACAGTTTAAATACTTTTTAAACAGTTCTATCTGAGACGTTTTTTAAACGATTTTGTTACTATTATTATCAAAATATTTTTAACATTTTAACCGTTTCAAAAAAAATACCCTCTTCCATATATTTTTATTTTTCGGTCTTCGCAGTTAGGAACCGCCGATATACATTTTGATATATGTATTAGTTTCTTTCAGTTACCAAACGCCGATGATACTTTACGAATGTAAATGCGAAAACACAAAGAGGGAGGGTTGCGGAATAGGAATTACCCACGTTTCGATTCTTAAAAAAACGTTTGTAACGACGTCGTCCGTATTAGTGTTTTCTAATGGTCTTTTTTTTTAATGAAAATTTCGCCGCACAATATATTAAAAGTACAAGTAATTTTATAGGCATTAGAATCATTCGCAAAGATATAGTACAGTATATGTTCTCTCGGCTATATGTGCGTATCTCCATGTGTTTCTAAAATATATTCCTTATCGAATGATAATTATTTTTTATTTTACATCACATTTTCATTTTTCATCTAAAATAATTCTGTCACCAGTTTAGAATTGTTGTGTTTCGGCGTATTTTTAAGATGAATTCATTCGGTTCCTATTACGGAAAAGTAACCCATTTTTTGCCGGTGGGGGGCCAGATTGGTAAAGTTTTCAACGAGCGAAATAAATTTAACGAAAATTATTTCTAAAGAACGGGGGGCCGAAATTATAATTTCGATGGTGGCCAAAAATTTATGATTTTAACCTTTTCTAAGCAATTTATCTCACGCTTTTGCGGCACGAATTTTTGTTCCTTTCGTATCTTCGAAATGTTTCACCGTTGTCGACACACGATGATGTTACAAGCCCGGCATGAATAGAGGGGCGAACTAAAAAATAAAATTCGATAAGAACGGTTTATCATTAGCGGGAAAAGTTTCTCCTGAATTTTACTCCATTTTTATTTATTTCTATTTTTTTCATTAATCGAAGGTTTTTTTTGTTACATTAGCGTGCCAATTATAATATTCAGTTCGTTTTCATTAGAAGTTTATATCTTGTTTTTATTTATTTTTTTTATAAAAAATTATTATTATTATTTAAGCTTATATAATATAAGTTTTCCGCGAGCACGGGACTGCGCATTATTGATATTTTAATTATTACGTTTTTGGTAAATCCTGAATTGGGGTTTTTTTTTTGTTTTTTTTTGGGAGGGGGATCATCAGCCGAGGGCACTACTACACAGTGTTAGAGCTGCAATTGCTGTTCTTGACTGTACTTCACTTTCGCGACATCTATCAATTTTTTGTGGAACTTTTCTAACCCCCTCCCCTGATGGAAACATTTTGCTTCCGCTTTATTAGCCTGTTCCGCGCCTTTCTACTACTTTACACAGTTACCTTTAATTCCTGACACTGGGTTCCCGAAAAATAAATTAAAAAGAAAAAAATTCATTCGCGGGATTAAAATTATTATTCGCTGATACTCCGAAGTGGGAAAAAAAAACAACAAAGTACCCCGCGGCGTGCCCTGTACACATGGCGGCTTTGATAGTTGTTTGAATGTGTCGCATACATATAATATAAATCAGTCCTTTCACCGTTCGGTTTTTCAATAAATTTACTCGTAGAAATTAAAAAGAAAA
This sequence comes from Icerya purchasi, assembly GCA_039619475.1. NCBI lineage: Eukaryota > Metazoa > Arthropoda > Insecta > Hemiptera > Monophlebidae > Icerya > Icerya purchasi. Next base: position 331,210,211 of record CM077115.1, on the reverse strand, counting down.
AAAAGGTAAGATCGAAATCGGTTCCAGTTTACAAAATTCTCTTATCTATACACCTGATTAGACGCGGATCAGAATATTTTTCGAATGTAATTTTCTAAGAAATATTGTCTAACTTCGAGATATTTTCCTATCGATTTCATCTGCAGCTATATCGGAGATTAGTTTCTTTTTTCCAGCTGATGTTAATGATATTGTATTATTAAAAATTTTTCACCGAGTTTTGACTACACTATCTGTTCGCGGATACTCGAAATGGCGTTGAGTATGCCAATAATAAACTTTCGAATGAACACGATCATTTATTATTAAAATCGGTCGAAATAATCATTTTTTTTTTTTTTTTTTGCGCGAACATTAGAAAAAAGAAACCCACATATAGCCAGAGGCGGGAATCTAGAGAGATATTTCGGGGAGGGAAATTGTAAGTAGATCGGAGAAATACCCCTTATTTCATAAAGAAAATTAAATAGCGACCTTCACAGGAATTTAAAAATATTTTAAAAAAATACAAAATTAGTGCAATTTAAATTTCGTTTTATTTTTAGGCGTTATTAAATTATAAAATTGTACCTAAAACATGATAGTTTAGAACTCGAATTAAATATGTTACTAGAAAAAGAATAGAAGCCATCATAGTATTTTTATTAGACACTTTAGTTTTTTTTTATTTTTGTTAGTAATCCGATACGAATTCTCTTTGTTCGCCAACAAGTTTAAACATATATGCATATATTTCTCATTGAATATTATTTTTAATTAAAATTACAAATTAAAAATAAATAAAAATGGCGAAAGATCGACGATAGTTTGGGGCAGAAAAAAAAAAAAAAATGCGCGGCATTATATTAGTTTTAACAGAAAACAGTATTAAATATTAATTAATAATTAAACCTACGTAGGTGGGAGGTAACATTTATATACACAAAACTTTTTTTTTGCAGTATAAATTAAGTTTCCCGGTTGTAACAGATTTTTCCATCGACGTTTTGGTTTTTAAGGGGGTTTATATATTATCCGCCCCGCTGACATAGTATCTGATTTTGAAGTCGGCAATAATTTTCGCGGTAAAAATAAACTCCATATAATCCCTATTTTTGGATATTTTTGCAGAAACTCAACAACGTCCGGAGAAGAAAAATTTTCATGGCTTTTCCGAGATAAGTATAATTTCACCGCGGAGAGGGGGGGTATTGTAAAAAAAAAAAAATTAAAATTACCGAATATTATTCTATTCATTGCGGTTTTTATGAAGACGACTACTAATAAAAAAAATGCGTCAATTTCATGTAATTCATTTTTTTCAATCTTGGGCCTGTTCGATATTATTATTTAGTATTCGAGCTCCGGATGCCGTCATGTGGGCCGAGAGGGAAAAGTTGGAAAAAGAGGTGGCTGCTAGGCGGCGAGCGACACGGCGAGAGCGGTTCTCGGATCGGGAATGGGAGCGTGTGTGTCGTGTCGGGCAAAGTTGCGGTATCGTCTTCTTCCTAGTTGCCGCATCGGAAGCAGCAGGCGGCCGTCCGGTTAGGCGGTTTTCAGTTTTCGACTAGACGGCTGTTGTTGGGTTTGTTGTGGTGCGCGTTGAAAGTTGTGTTTTTCTAACGAGTCGCGCAGTGTTTTTCCGCTGATATTCCGCTGTGCGTTTTTAATTGCTCTCGGTTTTTTATTATATGTTTCGGTTTTCTTTTTATATTATTTCGATTTAATTTATAATTATTGCGGATTAATCGATTTAATTTATTCTCGTGGCCGACCTGTTTATTGTTAAATTAAATAAACCGCGTCGACTAGTCGAGCCAGCAGCGATACGATAGATAACCTTGTACTTTGGCAGCGACGGTCTGCAATTATATTCGACACCTATACGTGGTTGTCGTCGTGCTGCCCCTTGCGCCCTCCGAACGACTAATTGCTGTTCGACGGTTAATTTGAATTTTTTTGTTGCTCGCCGGATCGCCGTTTTCGTGCTTTTTTTCACACAACTACCAGTCTTATATTACGCGGTTTTGTTTATTTCGTGAGAATTTTTCGTGCCGGTAAATATCGCGTTTTTGAAATAATTCCGTTTTTGTTTCGCGCTTTTTTCGGGTGCTAAGTGTTTTCCCGAGAGCGGGGACAGATCGTGAACAACGCCGACGCGGTTGTTCTAATGGTTTGTTAACGTAGAATGTACCCGGGTGGTGCTACGATGAATGCAGCGGCCGTAGCAGCGGCTTCTAGACATCCGGTAAGTAGTCATATCGCGTGTGCGCTGTAAAATTATTAATCCTTTTCCAAAGTTGATAATAATTTTCGAAAGATGAATTGGTCCCGCGTGAAATTGGCGCCAAATTAGTCGGCCTTCATTTCGTGTCTTTTTTTTTTTTTTTTCTATTTTCATTTACGCGGAATCTAATTTATTTCCTAATATACACTAATTTGTCTGGTGTTACTTTTAGTTTTCAATATGATTCATCACAGGATTTTACTTTAAAACAATATTCTCGATTTTAGTTTCACTTTTTTTTTTTTTTTTTTTCGCATTACACATTAGCTAATTGCCCCGTGTTTTTAGTTCATTCTCAGATTTTTATACGACTACATTTATGTATTAAACTGAACTGGTGTGAAATTTTACAAAGTTTTAATTAAGTTATATTTTTTTTTGGAAAATGTACGACTCTTATTTCCTGCATGTTACATGTGTAGTGTTTTACGTGTTTTGTGTCGAGCCCGTTAAATCGTCAATTCTAAGCCGCATGCCTACTACCGAGTATTGTTTCACAATGCGAATTTATATATGAAATTCGAAATGGAAATTCTTATAAAAAAAAAAAAAAAAAAAAAGTAATCGGTAAAATGATTGAAACGATTCGAATTAATGAAACGTAATTTTTTTTTCGCTCAGTTGTAATTACTTCGAAAGTGCGTTCGTATAATATGTATTGGGTGTGTCGCTCGTTTTATCGAACTCCCGTTAATTTTTAAAAACTCCGGTTGTAAATTATTCTTTTATCTAAAGCTGTAATAATCGATTAAACAAAAAACGAAAATCAGAAAAAGTTACGGCGCTGCCGATGTAAACTTGCAGCAATTGATCAAGAGTGCTTTAACTATTACTCTGTATCCAAAACATTGCGCGGGACTCTTTGGAAAAAGGTTTTATCGCGTATACGAACGTGCGGTTATATTTCAGCGCCGTAAGAAATTCCCTTATATCATAGAGCGAATTACTTCTCGAATATACGTCGTCTGCTGAAATGCCTAGAGAGCTTTTCTTTAGGGGGGGGTTTTTCGAATGATGCACCTCAAGGAGGGGGCATACATACACCGTATAAGAGGGCGGCTATATAGAAACAATAATCTGAGTTTTATCGGGTATCGCGTATTTCTATCGCTTTTTGTTTTGTTTTTTTGTTTTTTTTTTTTCTAAAAGAAATTTCGATTTAAAGTGTGTAGAGTTTATACATTGTAGTTGCAGACATTGTAAAAATAGAACGCGTAAGCCCCTTTTCATACGGCTGTAACCACCCAACAGTAGTCATCAGTACGTGTTACGCGTATAGCCTGTGTAAGTGGCTCTTTTGGCGCCTTTTAGATGTTGAATTTCCCGCTCTCGTTCTTTTTTCCGTCTGTTACGGTAAAAATCGAACAGGATTTACCCGCCATTACGACTTGTTTGTCGACGACATATTTTATCGAGACACATTTTATTAGTATATTTTACGTGTTTATTCTTAATTAAGTTAACAAATTACTTCTCTCGTGCACAGTTAATTGCGCAGCAGCAGGTGTATTAAAATCGATTCGCGAACGATTTCGATGGTTTGTAAATCGTAATGACTCTTTAGAATATCAAAAATGTGTTTCTCGCCAAAAATCGATTCGCGAACGATTTCGATGGTTTGTAAATCGTAATGACTCTTTAGAATATCAAAAATGTGTTTCTCGCCAAAAATCGATTCGCGAACGATTTCGATGGTTTGTAAATCGTAATGACTCTTTAGAATATCAAAAATGTGTTTCCCGCCAAAATTGTTGTTCACCTGTATCGGTTGCTGGTGGTAGTTTTATATTTCGCGAGAATAATACACTTGCTGGTGGTTGTCTCGCGACGGTTTATTAGCGGAAGTTATCTCTATGTCTGTGTCGTCACGTTATTTAATTTGATGCGAGGTGGTAAGCCCCCGTTTATCCTATTTTCTCTACGGAAGCCCTCCTGTAATTCTATTTTCTGTTAGTAGTGTGATACAATTATCGCCTAAGAAAGTGCGGAGTCTTTACAAAATCGTTGACGGTAAAGCTGAACAACACCGGCGTTGTGTTTAATTATAGTATTTGTGTTAATTTAGTTGCTAAATTTAATCGTCCGAGCATGATAAAATACTGTTTCGCTAACGAGTTTTTAGCGATTTCGTAATAAGAGCAAATGCGCTCTGGGTCTTAAGGATAAATTTTCATTGATAAACATGGCCGGACGAATTGCATTTTTTCACTATACAGCGTAAAATTGAAAAATAACACGAACGAAAAGGTTGTATCGATCGTCGTAATGCTCACAATACACACCTATGTGTATATACTGTAATTTCAAGACTTCCAACACATACGCACCTCTTTAATCATACGTTCGATTACTATCAACCGCTCGATATGTACTGAACATTTAAATTTTGCATTACTTAATAGTTACCAGTATCGTTATTCCTTATATTACTTATTATGAAATATTAACATTGCACTTAATCCTAACCCCCAAACAACTACAATACCACCCCACATTTGCTACTATCCACAATCCTCATTTCAATTACATATCTACACATCAGTTACATTACAAAGAATATTACTGTTACACTACGCTTCAATTAATCCTCCTCTATCCATTCAATAGTATCATTATTATTAGTATTATTATCACTATTATTACTATTATTATCATCATTATTATTAATAGTATTATTACCATTATTACTATTATTATTATTTCTATTATTATTATTTCTATTATTATTATTATTCTTAATATTGTTACTATCATTAGTATTGTTGTTATTGAGGCTTACAACTCATTTCAAGGGTTGGGGAAAGTGTGAGTATAATTTCCGTTTTTAAATATAACCTTTAACGTGTAAGACAAGTTTGTAAACATAGACTACAAATATATCATGTCCTTCTCTTCATTTCATCTCAGTAAACAGTGATTATTGAATTTCATCGTTCAGGAAATCGGAACATGATATAGCACATGTACGTCTAAACTAAGTAATTAAATTTGTAATACTTCCAATTTCACAATTTAGGTAGAATAAGTATTTATAACTATAATGCTTCCTTACCTGTAAATTTCCTGCTTCCTTGCTAATTTTCGTGTTTCCTTTTAATTTTTTCTTGCTTCATTCCCTACAATTTCTTGGTTTCATTTTAATATTTCCCTGCTTCCTTCCTTTTAAAAGTTTTCCTGTTTCATCTTAATATGTTATTCTATATGTTCCAAACGCAATCACTCTAGTATATTACATAAGATTACCGCAACTCGCGCTACCTGAGCGCATTCGCGGGTTAAGAAGGTTATTTTACGTTTATTTTCATTGTAAAATTTAAAAAATATATTTGATTTGATTTGATTTGATTTGATTTGATTTGATTTACCGCTACGGTAGTAGGTATCTCCGTTTCGCAACAGATGATGAAAGTTTGTTTGCAGGTTTAGTGCGAAATTGTTTCTGTGGATTGTAATCAGGACACCCGAATTGCGCACCAACATTTCTACACAGTGACAAGTCAGACTCGAAATATCCCGCCTGCTGAGAACTCGAATTGCGCACCGCTTTAAAAAAAAAAAAACTCTGGAATTTATAAAATCGACGAAGGAATTAAAAAATGAGTAAAAGCGTCGTTTTTTCAGTGACTTGCAAAATATCTTTATCTCGATGGGGGGGGGGGCGTTCGCTGTTTGGAATAACATTTCGGTGGCTTAGAAAAAACCTCCTGAAGTGTTTGCGAAAAATAGGCTATTTTTTAAGAATACGATGATGCGTAAAAATGTTGAGAGCTATTGAACATTCAATTGTTATAAATTGGTCATCAGTTTTGGAGTCCCGGTGCCGTTTTCGTTCGTTTTTTTTATATTTCATACCGGCAAACTTCCGGTGCGCAATTCGAGTGTTTAGATTACTAAACCTTTTTTAACCGTCGGCCAGGTAAACTACGGTATTCGAGTGTCGCCCCGATTGTGTATTGCCGGAATTAATATTATCCTCAACAAAAATTTAAAAACACGCATTAAAAATATTTCAAACTAATGGAGTATGCGTAAACAATTCCGTTAACTGTTTTATTCGGTTTTATCGTTGATTTAAATTAATGAATAGCAAAGATTTTTTTCGACTTTTTTCCGTAATCTACACAATATGTAAGATAGGTTTATCCGACAAATGACGGGCAATGAAAAGAGTATAATATATCTGATATTATAAGTTATGTATTTTTAAACCTTAAATTACGTTACAAAGTTATAGTTTTAAATATTACTCGGACACAAAGTACCTTTTAATTCGTTAAAACATACAACATTTATTTATATTAAATTATTACTTAAAATAAAAGTTACAGACATTATTATTCACAAAAAATATATATAAAAATCCGTCCTACCGGTTTCGTCTACTTGACATATTCATGGACTGAATTTTGTTGTATTATTTATTTACATGTTTGGTCATTATTAAAGATATAGATCGATATATTATAATTGTTGGTCTATGTAATATAAAATTTTTAAATTTAATAAATAATAATGAATTGAATATAATAAAGTAAATATATAGTTACAATTGAATAATATGGAACAATATAATTAAATGATGTGTATGAATTCGTATAAAACTATTAATATTTTATTTTTGGTTTTCATAAAGTTTTATATTATATAATGTGTTTTGCTGTATTGTTTGCTGTATATTTAATATTTTATCTTTGTATTTATTAATGTAATATTCTTCAGCTGTATTTAAGAGTTTATTATCTGTAACTATTTTTAAAATTAGCATGTCTGTTTGTATATTGTAAGTTATTGTATGGTTTTGTTGTATTATATGATCAGCAAATGTTGATTTATCAAGATACTTATATTTAATTGCGTATACATGTTCTTTATATCTAGTTTTGAAATTCCTTTTTGTTTGTCCTATGTAAACTTTATTACAATTATTACATCTTAATAAATATATACCTGGTTTTTTGTATATGGTATCATTATTATTATTTTCTGAGTTTAGAGTTATCAACTTATTTAATAGTTTATTGTTTGTTTTAAATCCTATTTTATTATTTTTGAAAATGTTTGTTAATGTATTTATATTTTGATTAATATATGTAAATGTTATCCATTCTTCTTTTTTAGTTTTTGATTGATTTATTATATTTTTATTTTTATATTTTATTTTGTTTATTATTTTTTGATTTAATTTGTCAATAATATTTGGATTGTAGTTATTATTTTTTGCTATTTGTTTAATCAGATTTATTTCATAAATATTATTGACAAATTAAATCAAAAAATAATAAACAAAATAAAATATAAAAATAAAAATATAATAAATCAATCAAAAACTAAAAAAGAAGAATGGATAACATTTACATATATTAATCAAAATATAAATACATTAACAAACATTTTCAAAAATAATAAAATAGGATTTAAAACAAACAATAAACTATTAAATAAGTTGATAACTCTAAACTCAGAAAATAATAATAATGATACCATATACAAAAAACCAGGTATATATTTATTAAGATGTAATAATTGTAATAAAGTTTACATAGGACAAACAAAAAGGAATTTCAAAACTAGATATAAAGAACATGTATACGCAATTAAATATAAGTATCTTGATAAATCAACATTTGCTGATCATATAATACAACAAAACCATACAATAACTTACAATATACAAACAGACATGCTAATTTTAAAAATAGTTACAGATAATAAACTCTTAAATACAGCTGAAGAATATTACATTAATAAATACAAAGATAAAATATTAAATATACAGCAAACAATACAGCAAAACACATTATATAATATAAAACTTTATGAAAACCAAAAATAAAATATTAATAGTTTTATACGAATTCATACACATCATTTAATTATATTGTTCCATATTATTCAATTGTAACTATATATTTACTTTATTATATTCAATTCATTATTATTTATTAAATTTAAAAATTTTATATTACATAGACCAACAATTATAATATATCGATCTATATCTTTAATAATGACCAAACATGTAAATAAATAATACAACAAAATTCAGTCCATGAATATGTCAAGTAGACGAAACCGGTAGGACGGATTTTTATATATATTTTTTGTGAATAATAATGTCTGTAACTTTTATTTTAAGTAATAATTTAATATAAATAAATGTTGTATGTTTTAACGAATTAAAAGGTACTTTGTGTCCGAGTAATATTTAAAACTATAACTTTGTAACGTAATTTAAGGTTTAAAAATACATAACTTATAATATCAGTGAAACAAACGTTTACAGGAAGAAATAATACATAATGTATAATATATCTATTTCAGTTTCCATGAAAGTAAAAAGTTGTGCGAAATAGACAAGTGCGAATGAATATGGTTTTATTATTACACTATTATTATTATTATTATTATTATTATTATTATTATTATTATTATTATTATTATTATTATTATTATTTAAGCTTCTGCACTGGTCAAGAGAAGTGTGGAAAACGTGAGTGCTGATACGGTTAAATTTATAACATCGCTGAGACAGTAACACCGGCGCGAATTATTGCTCTATAAACATGTATACCGAAAAAAGTAATAATAAAAACAAAAAAAAAAGAAGCGGGATCGTAACTGGGTTTAAGGTTTAAATGTGCAGTTATAACAGTTGACAGTGGGTTTTTCCACGTTCGAATCTGAAACGTTTAAATTTCTTTTAAAATTTTTCGGGTGCCGAGTTTAAAAATTGAAAAATCTAACATTTTACGCGACTAAAATTACAAGTTTTTTTTTGCCGTTCCATCATCCTCGCTTTATCACTAAGTTGTGCGGGTTTCAGAGTTATCAAATGTATACAACACACACCCTAGATTATTATTGGCCATATATTAAAAAAATAAAATTGCAATGTTTATAATTACTCGACGATGGTATTTTGGGTATATATATATACTTATATACATATATATATATATATATATATATATATACATAAATACATACGTACATGCATACATATATATGTATATATATATATATATATATATATATATATATATATATATATATATTTCTCTTTGGAAGTATCGCGAAGGCGTTATTAATTGATCGTAACGTTATTTTGCACTTTGTATTTTAACCGTATCGCCTAAATGTTTATTAAACGTTTGTAATGCAAGTGCGTTTCGGATTTGTTTGTAAATTTGTCCGCGTATATAAATAGGCGCGAATGTTTATTTTACGAGAGGTTGTTCCGAATGGCTTATTTATGTGTTTAAATGTTTTTGTACTTATTACATTTCCTTCTGCATGATCACGTTTGTTTACAAAACAATACATCAATTACGACAAATTTATAAATAAAGCGAAAAAACAGATGGCGTGCATTTATAAAGAAAGAAGAAAAGACAAAAAAAAAAAACAACAGAAAAAATCGAAAAGACGTTTTGCTTGATCGTTGGTTTCTAAATAAAACTTATTTCCACTACGTATACCTTCCTACGCTTTTTTTTATTTCAATTTCAGTTTCAATTTCAATTTCAATTTGGAGCTTTAATTTCGGTACGAGTTGTTTCGAAGAAAGTTTTGCGCTATTCACGAGCATTTATTTATTTCATTGTTTTTCTTTTCTTTTTTCCGTTTCGGAAAATTCGGTTCTCAGTCAAGATAGTTTTTTTTTTTTTCTTTTTCTGCATACGCCTATTAACGCCCCGTTGAAAAACTAGTTTTCCCCGTGGCCGATTTTAAATAGCAGCGCGGAAACTGCTCCACTTGCATGCACGGCGATTTATTAATGCGTCGTACTTAACCTGTAAAGAATGTGTATATTGTGATAGTACCGTGTAGTGTGTTGCACATGTCGAAAATGTTTGTGTTGTGCATTTTTTGTTCGATTACGGTACGATTTTTTCCTCTTTTCTTTTTTCTATATTTACCTTCATCAGGTCGAACGTTTTTTTATGTATGTGTTCGCATTTTTTGACTAATTTATTTGTCCCGCCGTTAAATACACGTTGTGTTTTATTACTTTTGCAATGTAAATGTTTTTGTGTTTTTTTTTTTGTTTTTTTTTTTTTTTTGCAAAGTCCACTTCGCACTTACTGACACACTGGTAAAAAATGCGACTTTTACGATATCAACATATGCGCGCTTATCGCGCCATACAGTTGTTTTTCAATCCCAGCGTCGTGCGCCTTGAATTTATCTCTTACACCATTCTATCTAATCCCGTCAGTGAATAAATTCGGTAATTCATGCAGGCTGGGAAATATGCTAAACCCCGTGTACTTGTCGTTTAACCTGGAAGAACTTTACTATTTTTTTTATTATTATTTATGCGCGCTGCCTCGGGCGTTTGCCATGTTGGAAATGCCGAAAATAATTCTTAAAGACAAATAATCTCCGCATAACACATGTTAGTATATCTTTTCATTATCCCTGAAAATCGAGGATAGGAGCACGGCAAGCAGGCGCGTAAACAACCCTCACACACACACACATTGATCTCGATGGAATCCGATAAAAATGGCAACAATTTTTCATTCGCTCTCTTGAACCGGGCATTCTATTTGAGTCAAAGAAGAGTTTTATGTGTACCTATAACGAAGCGACGTTGATAGTATGGCATTTACGCGGCCTGGAGTGCGCGTCTAATTAGCCGTGCGAGTCGGAGAGAAACTCGATTTTAATTGCGTACCGGGACATCGATGTCGGTTAAAAACTGGAAGAATTCGAGAATTTGTAGTGTCCGCCGTCATGCTGCTTTTTATTTTTAATAAACGAAAAATAAGCGTCGTCCAAATTGAAACTGGAATGGCGCTCTTTCGATTTTTTAAATTAAAACTCGTACAGTTGACGTGAAAAACGTGCGTTTCCGGGGTTGTTCGTACGTGGATTGCATTAATAGTTATCGTGCGACTTTAATGTCTGTACCGCAGTGTAACCTTACAAATAAACGCCTACATGTGTGTGAGTGTGTGTGTTAAGCGTTCTTGGAAACGTATTTTTCCGAGATTTTTCGTTATTCGAATAAGTTGGCGGCCGGCGCATTGCTGTGCGACGGCCTTACGTATAATTAGCGCGGAGCTATATGCAGCGAGCGTCGGTCGTGCCATTCGGTCAGTTAGGCTTATTGAAGGATTTATTTCACGGTTCGGCTTCAAAACACGGGAGCGATTCTCTATTAAATAATAGTAGTAAACGGTGCTATTGCTGAGGCTGACGTCGTCGTCGACATGGCGATAATAAAGCTGGCCGTCCGGCAAATGGCCATATCAAGGGTTGCCTGTTGACAATAATTATTTCAGAAGTTAATTAACATATAGGTGAACGTGTATAAATGTACGTACGTCTATGCATACATATCTATAACTATATCTATATATCATATAATCATATAATCATATGTATAAGAGGATTTTATGTTGTCGTCGATGTTGCTCTTTTCTTTCCCTCGCTGTTAGCCGATATTGTTACGATGTCGTCGCAGTTATACACGCCTTTCTCACCTTCGGGAACTCGAATGCAATTAATAATTCTTCGAAAATTATACATCCCGCCACGCTGCGATTGGTCGCTTTTTGTTTCCGCTGCTACTTACCGTGATGGAATTCTGCACGCGGCCTGGAATTGCCGGCTGTTCTGTTTTGGAATTATATTTCTGCGAACGGGCAGCCTTTTTACTTTGTAAATTGTAATTACCGTTTTTGTTCGTCGACCGTATCATTACGTGCACCGTTATCGCCGTCGTCTACAATTAAATTTTCATTATGGCATTATGTAATTAACGGATAACACGCCTGTCGGTCTGGCGAATGAATTCGGAGATCGCCGTTATTTCCTGAGATTAATGCATTGTCTTCGTGAATAAGGCGCAACGAGTAAGTGTGTAAGCTTCTGACGACATCTGCAAAGAAATTCATTTTATTAATATGTGTTTTGTATTTTATTTATGAAATTCCGTTTTCGAAGCTGTTTGCGATATATTTCTCCTCTAGGTTATTCCGTGTTACTCTGCGCGCTCTTTGCTTGGAAAGGTTTTTCTTACTGTTCAGGAGATAATTTTGAAGAGGGTCGTCTAATGAACCCCACCTAGCCTCCTCACATAGTCTAGCGTTTAGATTTAAAATGGGACGTATCGGATGTTTGGGGCTTAGTTCATTGTGAACCTTAACTTCACAACCTCCGACGTCCTGTCGACGAGGGTATGGGACTTACTTTACTTTTTAACGAAAAAATAATCTTTGGTTTTGTGTAATGGTTTTACTACTGCTTATACCGGCTATCTTTAGTTGTTACTTTCGCGCCGACAGCAGTGTTTTTGTTGACTTTTTTTTAGATTAGAACCGTTTTCGGATTCGTCATCGGTTGTGCTTAATATTGGACATATTATATATATATATATATATATATATATATATATATATATATATAATATAATATAATATAATATAATATAATATAATATATGTATACGTCTTGTCTGTGTATCTCGTTAACAATCTATTGAATGATCATGTAACACTTAGAACTACAATTATTGACACTGTTATAATGTTTTTGGGTGTTAAAAGACATAGAAGAATAGAGGCATTACAGAAGTATCAGAATAAAGTTGATTTATCTTAAGAGTTGACAGAAATTTCAAAGTATAAAATGCACAGGCATGTGCACGTATAGGGAAAACCGATTGTGCGTGAGAAATTCGGCCAATAGCGAAGATTAAAAAACAAACTACCCTACTGCGCTATAACCGATCTACTATTATTATGCAAATATATTAAAAGCGTTTCAGCTGACTAGTAAATAATATTCAGAAGATGCGATGAAAAGTAAAGAAGAAGCATGCAACAGCGGAGAGAGAAAAAGTTTTACAAATTTCTATTATAATCGGATATCCTTTGCCATGTTTGCTTTGATTATGTATACTTGCCATTTTAGAATATTGTATACAGTGGATACGGCAGTAATGGCCGTTTTTTTTTTTGTTTTTTTTTTTTATAATATAAATACTAGCGTGCGTGAGGTGGTTACATCGGTACCGATTGATTTCGGAAAATTACTCCGATTTCATTATATGAATTTAGAGCAGGTTTTTTCTTGTTTTGTCCGATTTTACGTGAATATTCGATATTTTTTCTGTATTCCTGTTTTTGCTGTGGTTGTTTTGTTCATAAGTTCGTTACAGTTTTATTTTTATTTCGTACAAGGATACAGAAAACTAATCGGTTTAGTGTAAAAAAGCCGGAATAATATTGATTGCACAATCTCAAAAATAAATATGTCGGCGCTGAGGAAGGAAAATTTCTGTGTAAATTTTAAAGAGGTTCTTAAATATTTACCAAAACAAATGAGAAAAAAAAAAAAAACATTCTTACACAAAATGTAATTTTAAACGGAGGTTTTCAACATTGCTAGAATTCTATGTATTCATTAAAAGTATTTGTGTGGCTCGTAATCCGAAACTGCAAAAGGAAAAACGTTGTTACAGCAGTGAAAATCTAAAAATAGTAATTTTAAAACTGAATTTGTTTCATATGTAAAACAGTCTGTTTTGATAATCATATTTTTTTAGATTAGAACTCAACTAGGGACAAAAATGTATTTCGGAGGTACTTTGATTTGTTTTCGTCTGCTATACACCGTAAGGTCAGTTTTTTTTTCACCGTCTGAGAAATTATCGCCGTTTTCAATAGCGAGCAGAGAACGATCATCGAACATGTTCGTAATGGTTTACGTCACACACACACACACACACACGGGCGTACAGTCGGAACCGGTTATGTCGATTTTGTTTTTAATTTCTCGTTGCTATAAAAGATTTAAAAGCGTCGTGTGTACTGCCAGCGTGAACGTAGCCAATTGGAGAATATATTGGGACACGTCGGATGCCGTCGAATTCGAACTTGGCAGCCCCGTGTACTAATTATTATCGCGCGCTCTATGACATCTCCGTCAAGCCTGGCAGTTTGAAATTTTTCGGATTCTTGACGGCGTGCGGAGAAAGTGGTCGTTTTTCGCAGCGTAACTGCCGGCTGTGAATTAACGTCCGAAACGCTTTCCGGACATTAATTCATACTTAATACGATTCTAATGACACAAATGAACGGGCGAACGTTCTGTGCCGTTGGCGCGTACAGATCTGCCGAGCGCTGGATGATGATTACGGCTGATGGTGCATTTCGTTCGGTGTTATTTACTTGAAAAGCGAGCAACGCGATATGTAATCATCTCACGTTGAACATATTGAATTCACGCTCATTGCGACCCCGTCGTCGACTTCCACAGATAACACTACTACCGTTACACGGGAAAGGGCGCACTGAACGCATGCGGCTAACAAAGCGCCATGATAATCTTCCTAGAAATGGGCGGGCAGCCCTTGATAAACGGTTTACGATTAAGAGCGACTTAACTCGGTTCCGGACACGCGGGCTATTTATATTTAGCCCTATAATAGAAAAGAAAACGCATCACTCGTGATTTTCGCGTTGTTTAATATATTACGATTAAAATAGCGAGGCAAGTTGCGATTTTGCGCTGGCATGGTTTTCGCACATTATACGAACTTATTAAGACGCGTTGCCGGAAAACTAAAAATTTCGGAAACGTCTCACCTAGGGTAACAACGCGCGAACTCGATAAAGCTGAGGAGGACAGTTGATTATTTTACAAGTAATTACCGCCCATCGCTAGTTACGCATTCGGTCCCGTACCGTTGCTAATGGTACTTTCTTAAGATTTTTAAGTTTATTATTTATTATACGACTAAAGTTTGTTTTTTTTTTTTGTAAAAAAAATCGAACGATTCTTCAAGCAGAACGAAATTTTCATTTGCCAATCACACATCACATGACTGCTGAGAAGTAATTTTCCAGCTGTGAAAATTTGATGATACCGATTAAAAACTAGTTGACACTGTAGATGTAGATAATCGTTGCCGCGATGGTTTATCATTCTGGAAACTGAACCCACACGGTGTGGGTGATGGTGCATAATGTTAACGAGTGTAGTAATGACAATTTTCGGACTTGTACCGTGGCTGACTTTGTAGACATTGCAAAAGGACCAATAATTGCGAGGGAACTACTACCTGATGAATTTATTTACGAGTGCCGTGCGTGTTTGTGTGCCCGCGCCCGTGTGGACTTGCGCTGAAATTGCGGATACTACACGTCCCCTAGTCTGTGCGAAGTGCGCGCAGCGTATTGTGTTAATGTAGAGCGACATCTCGTTCGTAAACAGCTCCCAGCAATTCGTCACGGATTGTTGATTGCTACTTATTTTTTCTGTGTACCAAATGTGGTGATTCTTGTCCGTGACACATTGAGCGTCGCGCGCGCACACACACACACGCACACAGACAAGTTCGTCGCGTGTGACATAAGCCTAACATTTAAGCACGCTCTGGGGTCTTAGCAACGATGTATCGCGGTTTTGCGTACCGTGTGTTTAATGCGATCTTTCAACGCCTCACGAACATCGTCGTCTCCTCTTCGGGCTACTAACGAAAATAAAATTCAATTCGCCGTTGCTCCGATAGGCCGCCGGTTTAAATGCCTTCCTCCCGACCGGCGGGGGGGATCATCGTGTCGTAATATCTTATTTCACCTTCCTCGTCTTTATCCGCTTTCTTTAGCCGATAATTCGTTATTGTTCCGTCGTCACGCGTGAATAATGATGCCACAGTTGCGGAGAAGCTTGTACGTTGATCTTGAACTAAGGCGTCGTTCGTGCCGCTCTCATAGGTACACACAGCGCTCTTCCATTAATTGTAATAATAGCGACAATAACAACGATCAACAGTGATCATGATGATGATGATGATAATAATAACGATGTCGACTAGATAGTTACGTTCGGTTCCGCGTTTTAATGGGCATGTAGCGCGATTTGAAAATCGGATGACGATATTTTGTCGGAAGTTTTTCTCCGGCTACTTGATCATCCGGTTCCGACGCTAATCTCTGCGCTCTCTGGTCGCACCGAATTCTTTTCTTGTCCGCGCATATCTTGGCGTCCACACAGTGTGGTCCGGCACATGTAATGCGTGTCTTTGCTAGAAATGACGATAATATGTAATACGCATGTGCGGTATGTGCACAGTGTGACCATAGGGGGTCCTTGGCTAAAATTCGCATTCGGCACCAACGGTTAACGGTGTTTCTGCGACCGTCATCAATATTTTACGTTCGGAAAACGGTGAAAGTATTTAAACGGTCCGGACGTATATTGCGTGTATTTTTAAAAGATAACAACTTTGAAAATTTAAACGATATTTTTTTTTCTTCCCTTTTCAAGTTGATTGAGTTAATAAAAGGTTTCTCATTCCGGGCTGTTCCATTAATTTGAGCATGTCGTCGAGTTTGTTCTGTTTTTTTTTTTTTTGGCAGCTGAAATTTAATAATACCGCGAAACACAGGCTCTTCAACGAATAAGTAAAGTCTCGGTTTTTCGATTAATATTCCAAGCACCTCACCGATCAAACCAAATTTAATTCTTCGTTTCTACCATTATTTTCGATTGCGTTCACGTTTACACGGGGTATCTTTAGGGCCACTGGGAAAAACCGATAACGTCGAATCCTAAAAGTTTCCATTATATATTTTGGTATATTGATAAAATGTTATCGAACGTGTATTTGTTCATCCTTTGAGGAGAAAACATTTTCCTTTAAATCGCTTTCACGAAAGATTTACACTCTGTGTAGTTGTGATGGACGCGCTGAAGACGATAAAATCATCTGGTTCCTCACAATAGCCGACGAGTTTCGTACGTTTTCCGAATATTGCTCGCGACGAATATACATTTCAGCGGCCATCAATACTGGTGACAAAAATGCTACTAATATTCTCCGGATTTAAGCGTTCCGCCCCTCCCCCCTCCCCCGTTTTTTACCATTAAATACGAATATTATTACCATTACGAAGTATTATGATTTATTAACGCTTTTGAAATTGTTTCTATTGAAATTTTTCACCGCCGACACATGTTACAATTATGGCGTCGATAAATTTTTTTTTCTTTCCAGGTGGTTTTTCTTTATAAAGCGACCTTTTAATGACATTTTCATCATACCGACGGTTTTTCTTTCTTTTTTTTTTTTATTGTCCGTCTGAGGTGGGAAATTTATTTAGCGGCGCTAATTGAATAATTCTGCTGTAATTTTTACCGATTCGCTCGCGTGTATGAGGCTACCGTCACGCGGTTTTATGATAACGCTCTTACACTGTTCGTCACACCGGCACAGAGGAAAATATCATACCCTAGGGAGAATAATAGCAGTCAGTGCCGAAATTCATCGTTTAATTTATTTCGAACCATTTTTTCAAAAGACTCCGTCTATCGCTTAATTTTCGGTTACGGTCTCGTCATCGCCCATCAACAGCCGACATTGCACTCGTTTCAAGATTCAGTCGGCATAGCAAGACGCGATTCCGGTCAACATAAAGATTATAAACTGATTGTTTCACTGTCAAATCTGGCCGCTGCTTATCTTGTCTATACTTAATTTTTTTGCGAATAAAAAATGCTTTTTATACATTTAATTTATTCAAATAGAAGGGGAGGGGGGCACATCGCGTTCCTGAATTATTATAATCGGTATTTAATAATTCACCGAAAACCGCTTTACACATTTTACCTGTTTGCATAAATTTTTACCGGTTCTGTAAATCTTCTTATAAATTTCATCTCGTATTCTTTATATATATTCACGATGACGTAGAGCCAAGCGTCAGATTTTTTTCTCATTACTAAAAGTTTATTCCAACTCTAGAATGGTTTATATATTGCAGTTAAAGGACCGTTTCGCTTCGTAAACTAGCCGATCCTTTAATCATTATTCGCAAAGAATATCGACGAGAACAGACGTATGTTAAGATTTTGACAAAAACCAGCGTCTAAAATGTTAAAGTCGTCGAAGTAGTTTTATAGCGTTACACTGTTATTTCTAGCGAAATATTTGCTGTTTGATACTGTGGCTAATTTTTTTCGCAATTTCCATTATGTCGAACATACGTCGAATAGTCGACGCTTTCGAAGGTAGCGTGGCAGATGAACGGGGTAAACTTTTTGCAATAGATACGCGACGGAATTACGTTATTTTATTCGGTTAATGTTTCTGCGCGTTGAATGAATTGTCGCATTTTGGTGAACGCGATTTATCGCCAAATTAATTAAGGGTGGTAGGCGTATGACATCGGCGGCGACTAAACGAATGGCAATGTTACAAAGTGCGGTTCTCACATAAAAAAGTACATTAGTCACATAAAAAAGTACATTAGTCACATAAAAAAGTACATTAGTCACATAAAAAAGTACATTAGTCACATAAAAAAGTACATTAGTCACATAAAAAAGTACATTAGTCACATAAAAAAGTACATTAGTCACATAAAAAAGTACATTAATCAAATTCCGTGATATAGCATTAAATTTTGTTCTACCTGATGACAGATAGGGGCGCGTAGAATTCTCTAGTGGATGATTCAAAATAATAATCGCAAAGTGTTACACTTTTCGTTATTTTAACCAACGAGTTAGATCGGAATATTTCATCTCAGAGTGGAAAGAACGGAGTTATCTAAAAGTCTGACCTACCTGCCAAGAGAAGGTAAATATGACGACAAATCTCGATCAGAGATATAAACGCGTTGCTTTTTGCACGGAGCTTGAAATGCCGGGATCGGTTTAGACTTGCAAGTAATCGTCTGAGTACTCGCTATTACTCGTAAATTCCCGATTTTACATGGAACCGAGAATACAAAAAAAACGCGCATATATTCTAAAGACGACTTTTTAGAACTCATTCAAATGTGTAAATTGGGCAGGGGGCGCCTTGAACGACACCTTAGTCCGACTCGCTTATTTTCCGAAACAAAAAAGGACAAAAGCGTAGATTTATCGGACATAATATTCGGGTGTCCGAATCGCGGTACAAAAAAAAAAAAGAAAAAAAAAAATGGTCCACTGACAGAACGTTTGGCATATTTTTCGGATTTCCGTTTAAAATTTTTTCTTCTTCCGTCGGCTTTTTCTTGATATCCGATTTTAATCCAACGCGATATCGTTAATATAGAAAAATTTCGTCAATTTTACAGTCGCGTTTTTTTTTTTTTGTTTCACTTTTTTCGTGTTTCACCATTTTCAAAACATTGTGTCTGGTAAAAGTTTTTCGGATCCGGTCTCGCCCCATCGCAGCATATGCCTAATTTTGGCCGCAGTATACGTAAAGAGTTTTCCAGCACTTTCTCGCTTCTTGAAGAATGCCGGGTGAAAGATAAGACGTTATTAATTTTTTCATGTATTTCGCAAAATATGAGGAATGTAGCTGATTTATAGCGGACGTAACTAATGTTGAAGTTCAGACATAGAACGTAGCGTAGAAGCTTTTATGCGCAGTATTGTAACTCTTGGGGACCAGTACCGAGTTGCTGTCGGTAGGATGCGAAACAGTGTAACCGGAGCTTGCGGTGAATTATCAGGCGACTAACTTGGCGATATGTTAAACAAGTGTAAATAAACGAGGTAACGATATCGTTGCGGCCGTATACGGTTACCGTTTTGTTAGAGAATGTCGGCTGAGTGTTGGACGCACATGATCTTTCATGCTCGGCTGACTAGATTTTCAATTTGAAATTGCCTGCGCCTCGTGGGCGGGAGGGGGCATGCGGGTGTTTCTGTGAAGGCGATAATAATGAGATGGTAAGTACGCGCTGCGTGCATTTAGTAACTGCGAGATAGGATACATTGAACGACGGTGGCAGCGCAGCGGCGGTGCCACGATTGTGTGACGTTTTGGCAATTATCGCCATCATTCGGACTTGGCTGCCGACACACAGTGTGTGCACGCTGCTGAGACTGTGCATGACACGCAAAGTCTCGCTTGGTTTGACTGATCGCGGTTGGATGAGCGTGTCTGGGTTCGGTTCTGGCTATTGCCGAGTTCCGATGCCGGAGGAGCCGGTGCCGTTTCATAGCCGAAATCATTAGTGGAAAAATTAACGAACCGTAAAACTGAAATAACTGACTTTTCCTACCGGCGCTGCTGCTCTCTTAGATAGCTGTTCTTTTGTTTTTCTTTTCTTTCTCTCTTTTCTTTTTTTTCTCTCGTCTTTTCATCTTCGTATTTACGATATTTATCACACTTTGTCTGCCCGCAGTCGTCCTATTTTTCTTTTTCTTTTAACAAATAACGTGCAATTGGCGGATGGCGACTTAACGGATCACTGACTTTTCTATCTGTCGTTTGTTGAATTACGGTTATAAAAAAAAAAGAAATAATCACGTGACGTAAAATATTTCTCTGTTTATTTGTCATTATTGTTATTATTACTCCTCTACGTACGTATATGTGTCTATATGTAATATGTATCTTTTTGCAGGAAAAGGATGGTAACTATATATGTATATATATATATATATATAATTGAGGAAGAAAAAACTGAAAAGTGAAGGGAGTTGGTCAGAGTTGAACGCTTGTTAAGCTCCGACGACAATTCTCCTTAATAATTACCGTTTAGTTCTCAGGTCTGGTAACGGGATGTCACGTAAAGATATTATTATTATATGTAACAGAAGCACCAGTTTGGTTGGTTTCCTTCGGAGGAGGCTGTCTATTCCAGATTATTTGCTAGTGTTATTATAATAAAGATTCGATGTGCGAAGGAAACGGATATACATATTAGGTACGGACGAAATAAACTTACAGAGACGACTTTAAAATTTTGTTCAGTCAAGCTCCTTCCGGTGGTGACGAGAGATTTTAGATATTCTTAATATAGGTTCGGCAAGTTTAGGACTCTGCTACTATAAATTAAATTTATAACGCTACGAAATTAAGACGGAGCATGTACCGCAGGTGCAGAGCGTGACGAAGGGGGAGGAATGCATTGTCTTTCTTCAGGGTCAGTGCTGATTTTTGTAGTTAGTTCTAAACGAGCTTTCTATAATAAGCCGGTGAAATGACACTCTGGGCTGGGAAATCTGCGCTGGAGGGTTCGTTCGATATTTTAGATGTACGACGAAGCATGTAGTCTTTTAAAAATCAACGATTTACTTATCGAGCGAAGCTAATGCGGTGCAGCACGCGAGGTAGTCGAATGAGATTTTTGTGACTTTCACGATTAGGTACTATGAAGAGAAAACGCCGAATTAGCCGGTGCGAATGAACGCTTCGAGATTGAAACGGATTACACAAAAGAGCCGTTAATTCTTTTAAAATATACAGCTGATGAGAGTATACGTCGGGCAAAATTGTGTAGTGATTCCTTCGCGCGATCTGTTAATTTAATAATCTCATTCCAGTCACCCTCCAAAGCTCGCGTTAGATATTCAGGACGTGGTGATTCATTGTTCAGTTGTACCACCGGTTGTGCGTCGCTTTGTGTTTTGTCGTCGTCCCATATATCTTCATGATTTTTCACTATATCTCCAGTCGAAAACAATTACGCAACTTTTGTTTAGTGCTTCTTCTTGGCACATCAAAACCTATAGTGGTTTTTCATTTGGGATGTATGCTGCTGATGGGTTTCTACCTCGGTTATGGTCCATTTATTTTTCCAAGCCTAAATCCCGTTAAAGTGCTCATTTAATTCGGCTGCGGTTTTCGTTTGCAGGCGATTACGTCTGTGTTCCGCCGGTGTATTACCTTTATTTTTTGGCTGCAGCTTCTTGAGAATAAACTCTTCATGGGGGGGTTCACGTTTTCATTTGCAATTCTGCGTATAAAGTTTGAATCGAAAATTGGCATTATGTGCCTTAGAAACAGAAGGGATTTACGGAATAAAAAGGCGCCTGGAAGGAATGTTGAAGCGGAGAAAGTGAAAAATTGGTAGATCGACAATCGAGTGGAATCTAACGACGGCAAGAAGAAAGACGAAATGTGTACTGTGCGAACCAACGATAAAATTAAGGAAATGTTTGTAGTTCTAAAGCTGGCCGGATTAATAACGAGGCAATTATATATACTTCGCGGCGAAAAATTACCGGATTAATTAGAAAGCTATTTTCAAACTGTTTTAAAACGATTGAGAAAGAAAAAAAAAAAAAGAAGCAAAACGTCGATGCAAAAGTCGATTTCCTTCTCACAATATTGATTATTTCAACTAATTTCGACGAAAATCTTCGAACACGTCGAGGAATTCGCCGAAGATGATTATCGTCAGTTTCGATTCGGCGCACGTCGCACACTGTTTCCTGTGCGCGCTCCTAGGAGAGGGGGGAGGTACGTCGGTAATTTATTCCGATTGTAATTTTTTCGGATATATTAATTCTGCGATGAGAAAATTCCGTAGTACGGTCATTTCGGGCAGCGCCTTAACGGATCACAGTATCTGCGAGAGGAGCAGGAGGTTGTTCCAGCTTGATGTGTTTCTAGTAAACGAAGAATGGAAATCGAGACGGCCACATTAAATGGGCAAGAGCTTAATTAAATTCTAGCGGCCCAGTCCGCGCTTAGGCGCTTATTATAGACATCATCCTGGGACGTGTGTACTCCGCAACACCACCGTCTCTTTAACCTCTTCACCGATTTCTGCAACGATCATCATCGGTTTCGCCGGCCAACGGGATTTACGTTCGAAACCGGTTCTCGATTACGTGCTTTTATAAGGCAGCGCCGTATGAGATATCTAGCCGAAAAGTTGTATAAAGCGGCGATGTGATCGACCAAGCAGTTGGGTGCGGTGGGAGACGGTGGGAGGAGAAGACGCATGCCCATTATATGTTCGGGTATCAGAACTGTGCGGTGGTGGCTGCTGAACGACGTGCGGCTATTTAGGATTTATGTTTTGCGGAAATTACCGGGGGTGCCGTGTATCTTTCTGTCGTGGCTTATCGGAGCACGGAGCGAGCTGCAACTTTCGCGAGGAGGTACGGTTTTTTTGGGACGGTCGTAGGATTTTTCCGGTTGCGGCTAGGCTGACGGTTAGGTGAAGTTTTAATCTATTTCGGCGCCAGAAACGATTACGAGTACCGCTGCTGCGCGTCGCCAGTAGACAAACACCGCGGGGCCATAAATTTATTTAATGAAAATAAACCGCTGCCGCTCGATGATGCGGTCGAAGCAGCTGTGTAAATGAGCGAAGCGCACTAGAGCGCGATGGGTAGCGGCGGTGTATTTTGCGACCCAGATTGCCATGTCGCCTTTCTTATTTATCTAAGTGCGCCACTGCATTAAAAAGTGTAGCGAAATTAAGCTTTCGCGAGAAGAGGTGTAAATGGTTTTCCGAGAAACCATCTCGAGCGTGAAACTACGTAGATTGCGTCGTCGGACACGTGACCGATAACTTTGTTGCCGAGAGTGTACCTTTCGGCCTGCCTGCGAGCCTCCGATATAATTAAATGCGCGCGTAATTGGCCAGAATATCGCTTTTGCACGCAATCTCGCCAATGTCGGACGGCGAACTGACGCTGTATGATTTTTAATAATTCGTGTCCGTCCGACGATTAACGTCGAATAATTGTCCCGCAGTGCTGCTCGGAAAGAGGTTTGGCTTCAGATGTTGGTAAATAAGTTTATCACCGGGCGCTCAGATATTTCTACAGCGGATGCGAATCGACTATTGTTCCGATGAATTGATTAGCGCAGTGGCTACTTCCGCTGCAACTGCCTTAATCGATCTCGTGACAAGCTAGTATCGGCGAAATCTGTAGCGAAAATGTGACCTCATTGAATTTTTCGTTCCGGCGTTAATTGAATTAAAGAAAAAAACAAACATTCCATTAGGTATTCAAGTCAGCCAAATATTAAAATTTAATGTAAAAATACGATGTAATTATTATGTACGATTAGTAACGAACGAACAATGATAGCGTGAAAAACGAAACAGGTAATTTGCGGTGCACTTTCTGCGCCCCGATTTAGTGCTACGAAGGTTTCCCCTCTCGTAATGTTGATTGTGTTCATCAGAGTTCGCGTCAACCGTGAGCCGTTAAATATTCCGGCGTCTCTTATTGGCGGTTTATCGTTGTCGTAGATATCTTGGAGTGTGCTGTGCATGGAAAAAAACCCACAGATAAATTGTGTCGTTAGCTTAAAGTTTCGGTTGCCTGTACTTCGCTCCATTCGAGTACATGAAACTAAGTAAATGAGCAAAAAAAAGGGAGTTTCTATTATTATTATTATTATTATTATTATTATTATCAGTATTTCCTATCGGATATAGCCATATAATTTAGTCATTTAATTATAAAATTATTCGATATGGTCCATTCTCTATAAATATATTACAAAATACCCTTCCACATGCATCAATTGTCAGCCAATATTCTGAAAAAAAAATGTACTACTCTTTAATGAATATATACTTTTAATGATGCACTCCAAGAAGACGACTTTTGATTTCATTAGCCGAATTACAGAAGTTATTTTACCCAGTTACATCAGACAAAAATAGCGGATGAATAAACTTACCTCGGCTCATTATCAACAAACAGAAGAGGATCAAATGAGGAAAGAGAGCACAACGTATAAATATTGAACGAAATTCTGCCGTCGTCAAATTAATAATAATTTGAAAAGATAAAAATATCACACATGTGATGGTGAAACCACTAAAAACAATTATGATCCTAGTGGTCGCGTATTCAGCGGAAGGTTGTGGACTATCGATGAGACATTACGATGAAAAGAAATGCAGAGTTTTCAGAAATCCTATAGACACGAATATTTTGGATATCGCGGACGAAATGCCGAGTATATAATTCGGGGAATCAGCGAAACAATTCGCTTTTGAGCGTGTGCAATTGCTTAGATGTTTCGTTCGCGTATGAAGAAGACACAGAATAGCTTAGAGAACGAGATAATAATAGAAGATTGAAAAGAAGGGGCATGTCGAAAATACATCGAATTAGACAAATCACTTGAAATAGTTAGACGGTTAAAATCGGATTGAATGGATAAAAGATGCTCATGCATCTGCATCAGAGGCATCGGAGAAAAAAAAATTCGTGACGCTGTAATGATGTTTCTTTAAACAGTTTATTATGTCCTAGTCTACAGTCGAAGGAGCGCGCTTGATCAGGATATGACATAAAAAGCCAGTGAATGGTAATTCCTGCGCAGACACGGTATCGGCAATTTAGCATATTAAAATGCTTTGGACTGCTTCGGCGTTTCTCGAGAAAGCAATAGAACCGCTGCAAGGTTAAAGAATTTTGCCGGTTTATAACGGGCGCTGTGGTAGATGACGAAATAAAATCGTACAAACGCTTCATGACGCGTCAGGTGTGAATGCAGTAGTTGAATTTGAAAAAAAAAAGTACTTCGATGAATACTCTCCTCATAATAATTACTCAATAAATCAACGTATGTACTCTCATTGTATTTACAAAAGTAAATGCTGAGCGGAATAATTCACCGCATTATAAAACAACGGCGGAGATCGATTAAATATTTCGGTAACCGAAAAAAAAGAATTAAATGTCTCGACTAAAAGTCGGCACTACTGTGCTCGTTCTTGCGTGCTAGGCTCACTAGTAATGTGAACGCAGAACGCAATCCCGGTTGAATGCGACGCCCGAGTCGCTTAGTTGTCAGACTTCTGCTCGTTACCGCCGGTACATCAAAGGAGTTTGCGACAAGCCGGAAGCACGGCGGCTAGCTTTATCATTTTGCGCCCGCGCTGACATTCAAGGCGACTCTGCCAAACTGAAAACTCGGAGGACCGCTTCTTCTTTGCTTCTCCGAAACTGTTTAGGCGCGTTGTTGTTTTTTATATGTCACTTATTAAGTGCATTTTATCGATCGAACGGACGAACAAGATTCTGTTGTATTCAATTTGTAAATATTTATGAAAAGCATTTAGTTTCGATGTTATATCCTGCACTCGATGTACTATGAAGTCGAAAAAAAAAACAAACAAACGAGAAACACTTGAAAATAGCATCTGAAAAGGAGCCCGAAAAAGATAAATGCAAATTCCGGTAGATGATACGGGGGAAGAATTGCGTGACGGAGGAAAAGTAATCGAAAAAGGATTTTAAAAAAAGGCGGTATTATGCGAAAACGTGCTTCACAGCGAACTGCACATTTTCACAAGACGGACTCTGGGAAGAGTCGTTGTTAAATGGAAAGACAATATTATAATAGGCCGTTGTAAAGTAAATTCCAGTAGTAGCCGCCGGGTCATCAGATGAATGAAAAAATGCCGGCTTAGTTAGTAACTGGAATATTCCGACCGACTGTCGACAGTAGAAGATATCTCTAATTAATTAGCCGAGACGAGTTAATTGTGTAAAATATTCTTATCGTCGTTAGTCTTCCGGTACCAGTGTCCGTGTTTGATAGTAATATTTCGGTAGGTCGCTTTTTGATTTAATTGATACTCGTAGGCAGCGTTTTGATGTGGATTCGCATGGGGTTCTGTTTGTTGCCGACATTTCCCCGCAGAAAGCGATTCTTTTTAAGTTTTCCAGAGAGGTTTATATTTCTACGAAATTGTACCCGGTTTTTTGTCTGTTTAGGAACGGGTGCTTTATATCAGCCGCGCGTGACGTAGAAGTGTATCCTCGCGGGTTTGCCGTCCTAATTTGTTTGATTTTGTTCTGGTCTATTGTGTATGAGCATTTATGGTGTCAGGTCAACCCGGCGAATGGGTCGCACGGGTAATGGATTTTTCTTCGAAACGTTTTTTACCTTGATTCTCTTTATATCGTCCTATTTTCCAGCCTAAGCATCTAAGAAGATCTTAAGCGCCTAAGCACCTTAGCACGTCGCGTTTTCTATTAAACGCCGGTGTCGGCCGATGTGGTTGTGTGGGAGAAGAGGGATGAAAAGGTGCACACAATTCTCTGTCGCGTTTCTTGTTCGGATACCCTCGTTGGGCAGTCGTTACAGGTAGCGGGAGTTGCATTATCAACATAGGGGGATGGGTACGATTTGTTTTTCAACGAGAGTTTTGTTCGTTGCTGTCACTAAGTTTGTAGGGACGCGCTTGTTTTTGGCTGGTCCTTTATAGAGTAACAAAAATTGAGAGAGTCGCTTAAAGCTCTTACGAGCCGGCAGGACGCGATATTCGATGCTTACAGCTCATTTATTTTAACAACATAATACCCGGCTAGTGTTGTGTGCTGTTTCGGTAGTTTCCGATGCTTTCTCTACGGTTACAGGGATTACCACCTACGGTGTTTCTATGTTCTATTAAAAGAACCCCTGTGGAATGCGTGTGTTTGTGTGCGTGTACGATAAAATAGATAATTCCCCTTCGCTGTGTACTTATATAATATATAGTATATATATAGTATATAGTATATATATATATTAGAGATATTTCGAATACGGGTTTATAACATGTGTGCAGAGCACGTTTGCCTTCTTAAACGAATAAACAAAATGTTGCCCCGCTGTTTAGTATCTTTGTATATGCACATAAAACGATGACTGGAGACTGTTCTGGGGCTCCATTCTCTTCACTTTTTCTTAGGGCAAAACCTGAAATAACGGTTTATTTTGTTCTTTCTTTAGACAAATCTGTACACATTTTTTTCCCCTAATAGTGTCTCTCTCATGGTATATTTCTTTTTACTATTTAATATTTATCTTTTTGTTTTTGTGTTCTTTCAGTGAGCCTTACAAGTCTTATTTGTTATTTGTTAGAAATATTATTAAATACAGTAAAAGACGTTTGTACGATGTTTTATTATATATATTTCTGAATAATGCGCTCTAGTTGTATCTTTGAAAAATACCGGTAATATTTAATGTTCGACGCTGAATGGAATGCGTAGAAGATTCAAAACGCGCGAGCTTTAGCTTTAGCTTTAGATTAGGTTGCACAGCAGCGTATTTCATTCTACTTGAATTCGGTTTTGTTGTCTTTGATTTATTAGTATACCAGTATATCGATCCGTTATGTTTCTAGTGTGTTTTGATTTTTGTTAATGAGATTTCCGTAAATAAGGATTTAAAGCGAACTAGAACTTAAAAAATCGTCGTGACTTAAATGACCGAGTTTATGCAATTTTCGAAAATCCGTGATTAGAATCTGCTTTGCGGCATTGGCTCTAATATAATAAGTACGGAAATAAAAATCCACTTCCGGATTTTACATCGAAACAAATTCTAATCATCGATCGATCTCGGGGTTTAGGAATCCATTGAAATTTATTGCATTACATCGGAATAATGTATACATGTGCTACGAGAAATCTGATAAATTACCGAAGTTGGAATTGGTAACAACCTTTTTTTTTAAACGATTATATACAGTCATCCGTTGCGCTGTGTCAATTTGAATTTAGCGGACAGCGGTTTGTAGAAAAAAAATTTCCGTTAAGCTTAGCGAAAGAAAATTCATCGAATACACATGGAAATTTGAAAACAAGTCACACGCGTCTCGAAGGTGTGTTTAATAATGCGAGAATGTGTTTAACGTTTTTTTGGTGTTTTTCCTTTTTCTTTTTCGTGTACTTTTTAATATATAACAGTTAGGAGTCGTAGATATTTAAACGAAAGCCAAATAATTCGGTTAAACTGTTCGTAAAATGGAATAAAACTACCGTTACTTCGTCTCGATGTGATCGGAATAAATTGGTAACGCAAAGTAAATACGTTGCCAGATACGCCGCATCGCCGAATTGGGAGCCTTCTTCCAACATCAAGGTTCTACTTTTTATTAAGGTGTGTGTAGAGTGAATGGGAGTTAAGATTTGCCAAGTGAAGAAGAGTCCATTTGGCAAATCTTAGGTAATCTGAGGTTTTTTTTGTTTTTTTTTTTGTTTTGTTAATTTAATCCATTAGAGCTCGGTTTGTGACAAAGCAGTTTCTTCTACATTTTTTTATCTTTTCCTGATGCAGTGTAATTACTCTAGTCGTGGTGGAATCTAGTACAAAACGATAAAAACGGAGAAATGGACTATTTGCGATTATTACTTCCAAAAAGGCACTGGAAATCTAACCTATTTGTTACGAGATTACTTTTATCGCCTTCGCATGGACGCGATGCGAACAAAAAAAGACACTGTAATCGTTGTGGTTACGGATTTTTTTTTTTTTTTGCGGGTTTAACGAAACTACATAGTCGAGAAGAAAAAGCTTCAGCGAGGATTTTTCTAATAACGATGTTTGCTTTTTTTCTTATTTCAATCGCCCAAAAAATTATGAAAACTACGGATATAATCTTAATAACTGGCACAGGGGATTATTAATTTGATTTTCAGAAACGGTTTTATAAACTTTTCGGTCAAACGAGTGAAGGAAAAAATATGACATACAGAGGCGAATGATCAAAAAAGAAAGAACGAAAAAACCTTTCCGAAATAAAAGAAAAACGACTTTTAAAATAAATAATTTAAGTGAAGGCAACGGAATATTTTCTTTGTTGACTCGGTTATATTGTAAAGCTCTAATCGCAGAAAACAGCAACGGATTGCGTAATAAAATGCGAATATTCCGTACGTATCGACGTCGAATGATGTGTGTTAATAAAGAGTACATCTTGCGAAACTGACTAAAAAGTTGCGTTTCGCGCCAAAAAACACACAAAAAAAACAAGCAAAAAAAAGCCACAAAAAGAACGCATTACAAGAAGTGGGAAGATAAATTCAGGATAAAAGAAGGAAAAAATTCGCGATCTTCTTTTAGAGCATTTTTGTGGTGTCTTGAAATATTACGCAAAGTAAAGTTAAAATGGAGGGTGGTCGGATTTTTAGTTTGTTTATTTTTTTAAAAATTAGACCGAAGCTTCGGAAACTTTTTGCCGATGCAACAGTTGACTTTCAGTTATTATTTCAGTTCTTGGTATGTTTTTATTGGCTTGCGGTTTTACGTTGCCGCTTTTCAATCGGTGTAATATATGATGATGGTTACTTCTTATTTCGCCTAATTACCATTATTCCGTGTAAAAATTAATCGGCACAGGGGGGGGGGGGATCATGATAAGAATTCGAAAAATCGACTTTTCTCGGCGTGGAGGGGGTAATAGCGGGTTGGGGAACAAAAGCGACTGACAAATCGCGCAGTTTTCAACTGCACATGTGCGGCTTTTTTTTTTAACTTTGTGTTTTCCGATTTTGCCCATTACACATTTAACATTTATCGTTTGAGTAAATTATAAATATGATAACGATAATAATACTAAAGATTATAATAATTATCCGTTATAATATGTTATTAGTCCTATTTGATTTCTATCCTTTTTTTTTTTTTTTTTTTTTTCTACATAAACATGACCGCTTCGATATTATAATTATAATTTAGTTCTTTGAACTGTTTTTTCCCCGTTATAAAAAGGGGGTCTATGTTCGTTTACGTAAATTAATTAGGTGAACTGTAGATGGGTTGAATTTTCCACGCCCAAAAAAAAAATAAAAAAATAAAATAAAATAAAATAAATTAGGTGAACTATTTATTTTGTTTTATTTATTTATTTTTTTATTACTATTCCGCGGATTCGTTATTTTTGGTTTTTTAATATTTCATCAGCTCTTAAATGTCTAATTCCGGCAATAATTGGTCTTGGTTTATTTCAATTTTGTTATACCATTTCTACCGTTAATTCTCAGTCTAATGGATTACTGTTGTAACTAATTATGAAACATTTTCCTCTTCTATTTTCATCACGCTAGGAATATATTCTCTCGGTTACAATATTATCTAAATCACTTATTTGATTGTTACCGAGTTAATTTCTTGGTATTTTGGTGATAGAAGAAAGAAGAAAAAAGTTTTAAAATAGCGCAAGAAATAATATGAAGAACAATTACAGTCATCAGCCTAATGAACGTTTTGATCTCAATCTAAATTTTGACATTTATGACGCGTTTCTACCATAAAAAATCATCCGTACATTGATCTGTTTTTCTTTTTAATCTGCTGAACAAGCGAAATCCTGAATTTAGACGAAATCCTAAATTTAGATAAAATCCTAATTTTAGGCCAAATCCTATATATAGGCCAAATCCTAAATTTAGGCGAAATATTAAATTTAGACGAAATCGAACCGAATAATGTATAATAATTTATATTTTTGAAAAGCCGAATAAATCGTCCATTTTGACATGAATATGTCTTCTGGCTGTGTGTCATTCCAAAAATTTTTTCGTCCCACAAAATGTCCCACGAAATGTTATCGTGACATTATCACATGTATATAACACCACATTTTAGACTACAAAATCTTAGATTATCTCTCAGCTTTGAAAGACCTTGTCAATGGAGTAAAAAATATAATAGCTGCGTCTCTCGTCAGCGGTTATTATCTTCTTATCAAGCGCTCTTTTTTTGGAACGAAATTCTTTTACGTGGCTTGTTGGTAAGAGTAAACTGGCAGAAAAGGCGAGGTCACGAAAAAAGCGTTATACGTCGTCCTCCAGGCAACCTTCACTCTCTTTCTATTACGTACGGGTGTGTGTGTTTGCGTGCGTGCGAGCGAGTATCGAGATTCAAGCAGCAAGCATCGTACGCGATCAGCAAATAGTTTATCCGGATTCTATCTTTAAATTGTGCACTTGAGATATAGGTAGTTCCAGCGGAACTACAAAAATCTAATGTAGCGTCCGCATTTCTAAATTGTAATTTCGCAAAACCACGATTATTCGGGTTTTTGGAATTATCCGAAGACGCGAGATGGATTCCTTCCTTTTGGGACGACATATGATGATATTAAAATGCGCAGTGAACAACAACGTCGAACAAGCGAGATAGTTTTCAAACCGAAAGATGTGGTTTATTATTCCATTAAAGACCGCGCCAGTCTGCAACGGATTATGTTATGCGAAAGATCTCTTAATTTTGTTCTTCGTTGTAATTTTCAGAATTAATTTGAACCGGGATTATTTGAAAGCGACTCAAAATTGTTTTCTTTGGGCCACTGTCTTTAGAAGGTGAAATCATAAAAAATTATAACAATAATAATAATAATAATAATAATCGTAATAAGGGGAAAAGTAAACAAATCGCTTTGCCAATCATTTCACTGCAGACGGTGTTTATAGATTAGCTACAGCAGATTAGGTCAGATGGGTAAGTAGCCATTACACGTACTACGTCAGACACTACTTTTAAAATCCCCTCGATCCGCACCTAGTTAATGTAAATACCGTCCGGTCGCAAGAAATTGGCAGCAGGTGCATAATACCGATTCCCCGCATTACCAAATACCCGAAACACCGCCGTTTCATTTAGCTACGAAAGAGAGAGAATCCTTATACACCTATTTACCTAACGGTAATGGAGCCGCGTCTGAGATTGACCGGTAGCCCAGCTTCTTCGAATTGCCTAGCTTTTAAGGCTGTCAGTTTTTCCCAGCACTTCTTAAACGTCTACCTATCTTTATTCTCTTCGGCTCCTTCCGCCGCTTACAATGTGGTTTCTTTAGCTCTGTGCCTCTTGTGAAACAAAATTCGCTTGTACGCAACAACTTTGTCTTGCTCGGCGCTGGGATATCGCTACGTCCTTTGGATGCCGCGCAGCGCGAATAAAAAAGTGCTCCAAGAATTTGCTTCGCTGTGACTTTCATTAAGCTTTACACATTTCTAAATGCCGTCATCGCAACAAAGTTGTGGCGCTGCCTGATGTAGGTGCTTTTGCATCACGGCCATCTTTAGAGCTCCCTCCTCAGCTGTCTCATGTAACCTGGACCGATTGCCGTTCCATTTTTTTTCTCCTCCTCTTCTCGTATCTTTTAAGAACGTGTACGGTATACGCAGAAGCGCCTTCGCGCGTTTTATATGGACACGAAATTAGTCGTAAGTCGTAGAGTTTTAGCTGTTCGTCGAACCTTCACTGTTGAGCAACTGTTGTCCGGGTAATCGGAGTTACGAATTAGCTCTGATAATGATGGCCCGGAAACACCGATGATGATGCAGTCTCGGTAAGGGTGAACGAGCGCCAAACCGATTGAAAACTGGCAAACCACAATGCGTGCGATAACTTTTGCAATCGCCTATCTGGAATTTGATTACCCTTAAATCACAGTATTTCAACCTAAGTCCGCCAGAGTGGAAATGTTTTGAACAACGTTTCCGACAGTGCGCCCGTACCAAGAGCAGCGAAACGCACTATGTAAATTATCGAGATAAAATTTCAATACGATTTCAATTTTCACTTTGTGTTTTAACACACTTAGTTCACTGTAAGGCGCAGGGGGTCAATCATCTCCGAAGTAGGAAAAGGGTGTGTACACCTCGTATATTATTTCTCATGTCCCGAAAAAGGACTCTGCCTTTTTATGCGTTTATATAATTTTTACGTTGAATGTAATAAGAAAAATCACGTACAATTTTTCTATCGACTATATATGTAAGATATTTAAAAGTTACTATAGTTCCGGATAGAGGACGGTCATTTCTGTTTGTGGCGTCAACGGTTATGACGAAGTGGTCCATATTTTCATAAATGTACCTAAGGTGCTTTAGATCGAGTTAAGTAGCTTTCAACTAAAGAGAATGGCGACTTCCATAACTGTTCCAGTTTTCATTGTAAGACAGGTCTGAAGAGTTTAGTTTAGTTTTTTTTTTTTGATGGTGACTTTGAATCGTCATACTACAAATGTTAGAGACGCGCAGTTGTGCCGTTAGTGACAAAACTAAAATAGTTTTATACGTCAGCGCGGAGGGGGGTGGGTTAAAAAATTAAGGAGAAAAAATGTCACGTCACGTACAAAAGTTTTACTGAAGGAAAAAAGTGTCGAGCGTTAGGAATCATTCGGAATGTTTGCGCTGGTTTTTCGTTTGTTAAAAGAAGACAACAAATTACTGTGCGAGATCGATTATTAATTCGGCACCTATGGTCGCTCCGTGAATCATTGTTGTTACCGAAATAATGTTATTCCCTCGGATCTCTTCGAACACGACGCACACTATACAAATATTGCATGTTTTGTAGTTTGGCGTACACGTTTGGGTCGATGTGTGTGTGTGTGTGTGTGTGTGTGTGTGTGCGCGTGTAGTTGCTTAATCGTTCACGGTCTGTTGTTAATGATAAATAGGTGACAGTCCTGCTTCTCTAACCTGTTGTAATGTTCTATACCTGTGCGCGATTATCAAACGTGTTTATCACACATCAGCAGCCGCCAGGAAGGTATATGCACCCGCTTGAGAACAATATGGAATTCCAGGTGTTCCATATAATGAAATAGTTCCCGACCACCCGGCCCCCTTCGTTACTACTGCGCCGTCGCAGACGTGTTCATGTATATACGCGTGGTGCCGTATGTACCTGGTACAATGTATATGCGCCTCGCACTCTCTACCTGTACATGAAATGTGTACAATGTATATTGCGCGCGACGAAGTCGCTATTTTCTGTATGTGTGGCTATTATTTTACTTACCGCATTTTTTATGCTTTATTACCATTCCATTCGGTCGTTATTTCAGATGGCTATGATTACATTACATTGCCAATTGCAAATATCTGCCATTATCGTCGTCATCATCATCATTGTTATTATTATTTTTACTATTATTATTGTTATTGTCATTACCCGCGCCGCGTACACCTATGCTTAAATCTGTCGATTGCAAAATGAAAATGTTTCTTTTTAATCGCTGTCGTCGTTGGCTGGAAATATTATTATTCTCGTGTTCGTTTTATTATTATCTCCAAAAGGCGCGCACTGTGCACATTTTACAAAACACACGTGTCGTATTTTTGGTTTCGCAACTAAACATATACGGTCATTTTGGATAATTATCTCTTCGATGTTTTTGTCTAACAGGGGTAAATTTGTAGATTTACAATGGGTTGGATCTGCGCTTCGAATTCGAAGTTAAAAAAGCGTGATAGGTTTTACACCTGAAGGTTTATGAACATAGCCGCGGTGCATATAAATGTGTGTGTTTATTTGTGGTTTCAAAGATTGCGCGGTTTGCATAAAAGGTGTATTCTTCATCTAATTTTTAACTGATTTATTTATTTTCCGGAAATTTAAAACGGTACTTCATTTTTCGATGTTTATTTTACTTTTACGAAACACAGTGTAAACGTGAAAACTGCAGAATTTTTACTAGGATTTACCTGAAAGATGACCCGTTTAATAGTAATCATCGATGATTTTTCTTTTTCTTCTGCGAGTAGCACTTTTAAATATAAAAAGAAAAAAACTGATTGATTGCGTTTTGTTTTTTTAATTGCTGCAACGAAGCGTATATATATATATATATATTTGAAGCGAATTTACATCGGTAACATTAAAATGTTTTCACCAATTTCACTTGATTTGTTAAAATCGTTAGCCTTTTTTTTTTCTTTTTTTTTTAAGTTCTTTATAACCTTTGCTTACGGCGCCGATTTTTTAATTTTCGCCACTGCGAAGCATTTACGCAAAACCCATAATTACGTGTAACAGTTTGTGCCAAGTTTTTCACTAGTGTACGCTCGGCTCAACACACTTCTGCATGTTTGAAATTACGCGTTTTTCAGTAAAAACAATAGAGGTCGACTAAAGATTGAAAATTCCAAAAGAACTCCGTGGAAAAAACTTTCTCCCTGTTTTCAGCGAGGAAACTTTTATGAAAAGTAATCCGGGGCACACGGAACTGGGCCAAACTCGAAAGAATGAATTTGCCGTTATGCCTTTCGATGAGGCGGTCTCCTGACTAGCGAATACGACCAGAAATATTTTCAATATTAAAGCGAAGCGAAATAATTGCGAAAGTCATCAGCGACAAGGGTATCTTCGGTGGGTACTGCTGGAAAAATGTTGGCGACCGTTGCTCTAGTATATTGCGAACAATAGCCGAAATGTTATTGTACAGACTTCGTCTCGATATAAGTAACGATTTCTTTAGCTGATTACCGCGCGTATATTGGTATTGCAAAAGTTTATTTTTATCTAGGCTGTGTGCCTATAGCGTGGAGTGCGGTATTTTTGATTGAGATAAGAAGATACCGGTGAGAATAGCCTTCGATATCGACTAGCGGTTGCTTTCAAAATACACTAAATCTACGGTTGCGCGTGGGGAGGGGGTGCTACTGGCCGTGGCATTAAAATAAAAGAGTTTATCCCGAACCTGCGCGGTCACGGTTTGAATAAGATTACGTACGCATAGACACACAGCTGGATAAATTAAATTAGATAAAAATCTCGGAGCATGCGCCTATATCATCGGACACACACGTTAATCAGTTTTGCTATGTTCTGTGTATACAGAGTAATTGCACTGCGTGTGACGTTACGTAAAGCGTACTGATCGCAGTAGCGTCGTGCGTTATCAGCGATATTTTCAGAGCGATACCGCCTACAGTGCCCACCCCTCGCTATGTTAAAAACGTACAAGAATTTACAAGATGTTCGTCTGTGTATACTCCATTTCATATAATGTAGAACAATGACGACGATCTGAGATGATGCGATATTTATACATACGATGTCGGCCGAGATAGTCGGTTTTCGGGGTTGCTCGTGAGAGGAAAATGTTAAAATCGCGTTCGTTCGGAACTTTCGCATCGTTCTTCTATATTCGCGTATTTTTGATGTAGTTTCTCTGGTTCTTGTTTTGCAGATTGATTATTCGCGCTAAACAGATTTTACCGAGTTCTCCCCTTAATCTGTTGAAGCTGCTGCCGTAACTTAAATTAGTGTTTTAAATTATTAATGAAAAAAAGAACGAAAAATAGGGGCTGGTGGGCGTAGAGTTAAATGCAAAAGGCCGTTGCTAGTTTCGGAGAGAGAATTGTACTTAATTTTTTTACTCGTAGCGGAATTATGAGCGGGCATTATCAGTGCGACGTGGCGGAGATGATCAACAAGCGTGTCTGGTAGTATCATTTGTTGAAGTAGTCGACGAACGTGAAAAAAATGAACGGGGCTGCCGGGGATCGAAATGCGAAACGTTATTTTTGATTTATTTAAAAACACGACGCTAATTAGTACGGTCTATAAATATGTCGCACTCTGAGAATGCCGGGTCCTCGCCGCTCTGCTTATGTTTCTGTTTTTGTTTTTAATATCGTCCCGGGCGATAAATTATCATCAGAGCTGGTGGTGTTTTATGGCGCGCAGTTGTTAACAAGTATCAAGTGGACACTTCGACGACTGAAGGTTCTATAATCTCCTTCTGCGACGGGTAAAATACAAAATGCGATTGAAAGAATATGATAACCGCTGTTTTGGAGATTAATATTCCGCTTGTATATAATAAAAAGTAGGAAGAAAATTCGGTAATTTTTAATAAGAAAAAACTTGAGTGTACGTACGGTATTATCACAATTATTACAAGATTATTTAGATTAAGTTTCCATGAGAAGTAGTCGACAAAAAAAAACCGAAACGACAAGAACGCCTTCGAAAAATTAAATATGTAAATATGCAGTATAATTTATATCAGTGTAAAAAAGTAGCATTTTCGACAACCAATTGAAATTCTCCTTCATCGCAAAGAAGCAAAAAAAAAATCTTACTCGTCTTCTTTTAGTACCTCACATGTTACATTGAAAAACCCAAAATACGAAAGTAAGAGACTATATATACGAATTATAAAGTTCAAATTTGGATTTTTCAAACTCCGGGACGTTCGAATTGTTTGCGAAGAAAAGTGATCTTATTTCTCTTCCGAGTCAACGGAGGCTAGAGTGCATCCTTTTCTGGCGTTTCATTTACACAAATACGCCATCTCTGTATTACGGGGATATTTTTCGTTGTTACAGCCGCCAAGTAAAAACCACCATCGTTTCGATAAGTCAAAAACAATGAAATAGCGAACACTTATAATTTTTCAATGTTCTCATTAACGACTTTTTTGTATTTATTTATATATACATACATACA
Organism: Icerya purchasi; assembly: GCA_039619475.1. NCBI lineage: Eukaryota > Metazoa > Arthropoda > Insecta > Hemiptera > Monophlebidae > Icerya > Icerya purchasi. The sequence continues at coordinate 331,172,250 of CM077115.1, read as the reverse complement.
TACATTCATATATATATATATAGTTATTTATAGTTATGCAACATATATGTATGTACAGCGAAATTTTGTTTAATATCGTTCTTGTAAGTTATAGTAAAAGATAGACACTGTTTTTAAAGATTTCGCCTTTGAAAAAAAATGAATGTACGAATTTCTAAAAAATTAAAGTGTCATCACCAGTCTTATGTTAGTCATTTAAGTCTATGATGTGCCGAAGCGAATTTTAATCAGCCCTGCGGGCTTTCAAACCCTCTGTTCATGCACAAAGGTTGTCCGTTAAGTAATTCCGAATTTTGAACAGTGGTAAACTTGTTTTTTGTTTAAATCAAGGTAATACTTTGTAAGCCACGTAATTTTTCAATGTGTTCCGTAATATTTAATGTACGCGTTTGTTTATGGGGCCAGTACTTTTGATCGTCGAAGAAACGGCTGCGATTAATTTTTTCTGTCATACGACGTACTTTTAGATTCACTCAAGACCCGCTTCTCCCTTGGTAAAAATACTGGGGTGAGCAAAATTCAGGGTGCACTATTGCACGTGTGCGTTTGCATCCGGACTTTTGCCCAGCTCTGTATATATCCCTGTGCTTTTAGATAGGAGTGGCGTTGTTAATGTGGGTTGCACAAAAACATACAACTATCCCGGACAAAACTGTATTGATGCTTTATGCTTAGTAGCAGATCCGGCCGAATGGATTTTGTGATTTTTCTTCTAATACACGGAATATTTGATATATATATATATACAAGTATATACCGTTTTAAACGGAAAACAAACAATATTGAAAATTTAAAACTATCGCGGATATCAAAAATTTACTTCAAATTGAAAAGCAGCGAAAGAAATTGCTTAGATGGAAATGTCCCCCGAAACTAATTTCTTGTGTTGCCACGTTTGTTTTTGGTTTCAAGAAGGGAGGTATGCAATATATGTATTATCCGGTTTTTGTTTCGACTTATAAAGTAATTTTTCTTCAACCTGTTTTACTCTATAAACATGGAATTTTATTAGGACTGTTGTTAATTACAGACTGGTTTTGGGGTTGTTTATTGCGATACTGCAGCCGAATCAGCCCGATGCGTAGTCGTCGAAAGATCATATTTTACCCAGATTAAAACAATTGATGTTTAGCCATTTCGAACAAACTGTAAACTAACGTGTCCGAGTGAACATTTGAACTCGCTCTTGGAACATTTTCAATATATGTACGCTCGAAAAACAACAACATGCTTTCGATAGTGTGCAAAAGAGGTTGTTTGCTGGCTGGCGGATGCTTTACGAACGCATGGCGGTCCCGCGAAGAATTTAAATATCTTAGATAAAAAAGGTTTAATTGCCACTTTTTTTTTTTTAGAAAAAAAAAAAAAAAGAAAGGTAATAAGGTGGATTTTTTGTTTTCGATTTGTTTTTACGGATCTGCCTACATTCCGACCTCATATCAGCAGTAGAAGAGGGTTCGAGAACTATATGTAAGTAAAAAAAAAAAAAACCTATAAGCGCATACGAGACCTTTGCAATAATTTTCGACGACTACAGTATTATTACAGGTCCACTGTCAGCGTTTTACTGGCGTATCGTCAGGCCATAGAGTTGAATTTTTGGTTGCTTATCCCGCATTATTTTAAAGGATTAGAGAATACATTATATCGCATTTCGTATTAAGTTTCAACCGGTTTTTGTTAGTGTTTATATAAAAGGGGAAGAGTGCAGTTTACAATTTAATTGCAGCTAGTTCTTTTTTTTCCGATTATAGTAAGTCTGCTGTAGTGTTACGGTGCTTCGCTACAGGCGTCACAGATTTTTGCCAGTGGTCCAAACACACTCGAGTAGTTTAATGTAATATGAAATATCGAACATTTATTACGGTAAAGTCCAAAGAGAAATGAACTCTCTGATCCGCAATATTCTCCACGGATCTCTCTTAGACATTTGTGGCACATAACGAAAAACTCGGCAATCCGCGTGGGGGATTGTGTATGTTACTAAATTGAAATGCGCGACGAATATAGAATGCAACCCTTTTTTCAAAGGAAGACGGAGCGATAAATATCTGCTTACGGAAGAAATATTCATCGATAATTTCAGACTAGATGGGTTAGAAAATATTTTAAAGTAAAACTCACGAAAGGCGGCGTTAGCAATGGGAAAGTGATCCGTTCGTACATATCTCGGTAAATTTCTGCTTTTAAAATTGCCATCTAGCCCGATAGTCCACTATTGTTTTTTCCTTTCCACACCGTATAATACGCAGGTTAGTAGCCGGAAGTAATTTTAGTAGATGGATATAATTTCTCGGCCGCTCAACAGCGATGAGAAGAAACAAAAGCTACAAGCTTCGGCGAAAAACATGGCATTAAGGGTTTTTTTCTTTAAAGAACCGGCTGTTTTCGCATAACTTCGATTTAAAAGTGTCAGCGGGCAACAGCGAATTGGGAATTTTCGAAATATTAAAGCATATTTAGTTTGCATTTAATTCTGCCCGGCGTATGTTGCCGATTTTGTAAACTTTTTTCGAATACAGTTGTAAAAACGACCAGAAGAAGAAGAAAAATTGAAATAAAACTCTAATAAAAATTCGCAGTATTTACTTACCGAATGCGCCTGAGCGATACTTACTGCACGTAGAGAGAGACCAGTTGATCCGAATCACAAAATATAGTCAACTCGTATAGAAATGTCGAAGAATTTTTCCAGCATCGATGTTGTCCGGTGGCAGAGAGTATCGATATTTCGGCCTCGAGGCATAGGCGCTTGCGGCGACTGTGTCTGCGGCCGATATATCGCTTCACGGGCGATTGAATCGCCGCGGACTCTCGTGCATTAAATCTGTGTGTCGTAATTGTCGCTGGCCTGCATTTTTCCGAATACCGCCACCCGACTGCCGCTACTACTTTAAACTATTATCGTATCTGTCGGTTTCAATTCGGATTCATTACGACCACACACTGGTGTCCGTCGTGCGTCTGTGTGTGTCCACTTTTACCTGTACCTGTGTGTATCGAACAGCGGCGGTTTTATTCGTTCCGCTATATCGGTAATTATTTTTACATATTTTTTTCGCCGCATTTCTTGTCGGTACGAATTACGAAATCGGCACAATCGTTTAGGGTAGGATACACACTGTGTGTTGTTGTGCACTACACGTTGCTACGCGCGCTACAATACCAACGTGTAAGAAAATTGTTAATTGTCCGCAGTGTCGGGGAGAGACGGTCATCGACTATAGGAGGGGGCCTCTACCCTGGTTTGTGCACAGAAACTGGCTGCGGATATTTTGTAACGATTGACATCTGTATAGCGGACACGTTGGTGCACCCGTGCGCGCGCGCGCACATTTGACGGCGGTTTCGCGCTGGAAAAGTCCGCGTCCGACCGGCGAAGCGCTATTATTGCCGCCGGTGTACATGTGTGTACGTGGCGGAAAACTCTGTGCGTGTAACCCCTCTGCCGCGGACATCGATGGCGAGCATGTCGCCGCGGTTGCATTCGAAGAAAATTCAACGGCCGCTTTATCCATCACGTTGCCTGCATTGTTGTCGCGGTATAGTTGAACAGCCGATTTTCTTCATGGATTTTTTAATACACCGTAGAAGACCGACTTGGAACTGCTATCCCGTGCATAGCTCGGGTCGAGCACTACGGCGCGGTTTGAATACTCTCCTGCACACAGCATATCTAATGACCACAAACGGAGTTGGTGGTCGCACATGTCCTATTTTCCAATTCGGTCTTTGTTCTCGCGCGTAATTTCTGCTATAAACTGCTGCGCAAAGAAGGTTATGCACACACACATAGGTGTGTTTTTTTTTTGTGTGTATCGGCATAATTCGGCGAATATCGGCGGGGCCGTATTTATCGGCTAGTTTAGCCATTTGTGTCTAGCGCGTCCACCGTGCTTTGCTAGACGTGTTGCGTCATAGCTCAGAAATCAGCTGTTCTGGCCACGGTATTGTCGCCGCCTGCATTTCCTATCAATTTCCCATTCTATACTGGAACCCGCTTCAGGGCAGGGTGACATATGCCTTTTTCGCCGTATCTGTGCATTCGTGAGATCATTGACACGACCTTAAGATCGAATTTTCCTTCATTGTTTCGATTTCGTTCAGACTGCCTCTCCACAACCGTCCTACTCTGCTGCTCTCCCACCAATTTTACCGTCTAGATCCGATTTCTACGTAATACCACCACCTTACGCGGTCCCCTTTTAGGAAAACCGATTCTGATAATTGGAGAATATATAAGCCGGTGTTATCGTTCGAATCAGCATTCTCAATCGAGTCACCTACGGCGGAGCCAACCAGTGGCTACCACAAACAATATCATAAAAATCTTGTGAACAAAATTTACACAGTCTATACACCTAGTTCGGTTTTCGTATCGAAATATTCGGAAAACATATAATTTTTTCAGTGTTTCTATCGTTTCAATTCGACTTAAAGTAATACATAGAATAACACAGTTTTTGTTACAGTGTGATTTTTTTGCTATCTCGCGTTATACACTTAATTTTTCTTTTCTATCATCAGCAACATGGGAAAAATTACATCTTTCGCTTTGGTAAGTGTACTTTTTCTGTTTTACTACTAGATCGCTTAGCCTTTTTACTCGTTATTTTTCAATTTATTAATTTATTTTTCTCCTTGTAACATTATTTAAAGTAGAAGTTGATTTTTCTATTAAAAATATACATACATATATGTGTATATACTTTATTAAATTGTAACACGTTCTTATTCTGATTTTTATTTTTATTTTTATAAAGTTCCTTTCCGATAACATATGCGCTTACCGATTTAAAAGTGTACTAAATCAATTTTCATTTCTGTTTAATGCTACCGCTAAAGTATTAAAATCTGAAACAAACTCGCGGTCGGTGTATTTTAATCATTTTTCGGATGCGCTGTTACAACTGCTTTTTTTTTTCTCGTCTTCTCCGTGAATAATACAAAAATACGATAATTCTATATAACATAAATTTGTATGATAATATCATAATACAATAAATATAGACTTTTATAAATATACGATAATAATACGTTTACCGATAATATAAAATCCTGATTCCATCGAGATTTGTTTCTGTTAATATCGATTATCATCATACTTTCCTTAAAGTATAGCTTAAAAATAATGTTTTTTTCTTAATCGATCGTTTTGATATTTCACCCGTTTTCGTGCGTCTCTTACTACACTTGTCATTTATTTAGTTTTTGATTTTTTTTTAAAAATAATTAATAAATTCATATAAATAAATATACTAGGAACGTTTTTTATGCCATTATCACGCAGGAAAGGAGAAAATCATAAAACAGAACATATTACGTTTGATATTTTGTTTCTCTTTCTTCTTTTTTCTTATTGGTTTTCTTTAGTTTTTGTTATACCGTTTGCCTAACTGCTGATAGACACTTAATATATGTCGACATAAAACGAAATTTAAGAAATTGTTTCGACATCATTCGGCCCCGTGTTGTCTGTTGCTGCCGATGTAGTAGAGTGTAACCGGAAAATGTGAAAATCATCAAAATTACATAAACAATAATACTATTTCGAATTATATTCATTTAGGCTAAAAATAACCGAGTTACTTTATTATTGGTGACTGAGTTTTGTTTTCAGCCGACAGCGCAAAACTGTTATTTCCTTTTCAATGAAGCTGTAACCACTTTAATTTTGAACAACATTGTTTTATGATGAACTGCTTCAAGATAAAATTAACCCTGCTGTTGTGAAAGTTAGTATTGTTATGATAATCGAAATAAAAGGGGACTGCGCTTTTTCGATTACAGTCTGTTTTTGCGTGAAATTCCTTAACTGTTAACGAAAAGGTCTAAGTGTTGAGAAAATGTAGAACTTTCTAGTTCTGTTCGAGCAAAACATTTAAATCTAGAGTTACCCTTTTTAATCGGCGAAATCCCGGCAAAAACAAAAATGGACGATCGAAAATTGGTTTTTCTTTTTTCTTTTTGGGATGTACTAAAAAACTGAAATCGGAATAAAGAGATAATTTCGACGAATGAATTTGCTTTTAAAAATCAAGAAAAAATCATCGAATGTGTATGCAACTGAAATTAAATTGGGGCCGACTACAGAAGAAAAAAAGATATATGGAAAAAGTGGTGTTTTAAAACCAGTTTGAATTTTAAAAAAAAGTCGTGATGCGAAAATTATAACCGCTATTTATTAGTGGCGGGTCTACGGAGAGAGCCCCCCCCCCCCCACAAAAGAACCAAAGCCTCTATGAAAAAATTTGTTATAACAAAGAAACCTCTAGTTTATGCTATAAAAGTTTTTTATGAATTTTACACCTGCGGATTTTAATAATCAATATTTAATACTGTTTTCTAATTAATGTTCCTCTTTTATTCTATTTTAAATACAACTGTGGTCGATCTTTTGTATATTTCTTATTTATTTCTAATTTTTATTTTGTAATTTTAATTAAAAATATGTAGTTCAATGAGAAATATATAAACTTGCTTATGAACAATGAATTCGAATTGAATTACTATAGCAAAAATAAAGAAGTAAAGTCTAATAAAAATACTATCTTACTATTAAACTACCATTTTAACTAGAATTTTATAATTTCGTTTTATTTTTCACCCTTAAAAGTAAAAGTTAAATTAAAAATCGTAATAATTATGTATTTTTAAAACACATTTTTAAGAATTTCTACAAATGCCGCTATTTGTTTTTCTTTATGAAACGCAAGGGGTATTTCTCAAATCCACTGCCTACCGTAGAAGATTTTACACGTAATTATATAATTCCCCACCCCAAAAAAAATGTCCTTCTAGATCCACTCCAGCTATTTGCACAGTTGCAATATTAATATTTCATCGTTCAAATTTAAAACACATATTTAACTACACCATATTTACACAAAAAAAAATAAAAAAACATGTCATGTTTATAGTCTGTGCTATTCTAAGTACATTATAAAAATATAGTTTGATTTCTTGCGCCATGCGCGACCGTTATTATTATACGAAGTAGCCAGCTGATGATCGAATATTATCGTGCAGCATTCTTGCCGATAGTTGTACGGCGAATTATGGGAAGGTGATTTAATTTCACTTTCGTCTTGCTGCGTCTCTGTTTACTAAAGTTAATAAGACGGTTCTTGTAGCAGTAAATATTAGTTTTCGATGTCGGCGGGTTGGATTATTAGACACCTCCGACATCAAGCCGCTCGCTGCATTCAGAATTATAAATTGTATCCGTAATGGGCACTGCCGCACATTATGTATATAATTTCTCCATTACGCATCCAGAACTGTTGAGGAATAAAAAAAGAAACGAGCTGTAAAATTACAGGTTATAAGGCTACACGTTTTCGATGCTTCGTGATGCTTCGTGTGCACAGTTTAATGCCGAACAAAGAACGAAGTGGGCTTCAGTTCGTTTCTCTCCTGCAGTCGTCGTCGTCGTCGTCGTCGTCCGGTGTAAACATCAAATTATGCGCATCTGATAATTAATCAAATCCCCTGAGCGTTCTGTGCTGCCTGAATCAGCGTCGTGTTGTCGGGTTTAGAAAACTCGCTTTATAATTAATGGTTCCGAAAAAACGTTCCTAGTCGCTGTTGACATAAAAGTGCAGACTATCTAATAATAATGAAATTAATAAAATATGAAAAAATACAATTATCGGTAAATTAATTTTTGTTGATTTTTTAGTTTTTTCCATATTATTTCATTTCCGCGCTCGCATGATGATGATCCTCATCATAAGCGTCTTTTGGTTTACTAAAACATCGATATTCGTTATTAAATTTAAACCGCGTTAAAATGTATGTTTTGTTTTTCTGCTGGAAACTGTAGATCGCGGCGACGTATCTGTCCTTATTTTATATTCCGGAAAACAGATTCGCTTCAGCGGAAATAGCGAAAGCGGACGATAATGCGGTGGCTGAAGGGTAAAAATCCGTGTTTACATTTTTAAAGGCATTATTCGAGTTTTTTTTTTTTTTTTTTTTTTTTTTTGAATTTTTCCGCCTATTTAAATAAAACATCCCACCACATTTTTTTTTCCTGTTTTACCCTTTAAAAGGACTTTTGCCTCGATCATCATCGGGGCACGTGATTTGGTTTGTTTTGTCGTTTTTGACATTTTACATTTTCTCTCGTTTTCCGTTTCTTTTCATTTGATTTAATTATTTGACAACACGTTAAAAATGCTTAATGTCAGAATTGTTCGTTAAATTTTAAAAATTAAAACAGTGTGTCTGCGCTCAACCGGCTAAATAATTTCGTCGTTGGTAATGCTACTGAATTACAACGCCGTAGTTAAGAGTTGGTTTAACGCTATAATATGGCACGGCCTCAACATTTTCTACATACGAGTCAAAGAAGACACACTGCGTACGTATAAAACACACTATTCGAATCTTATAAAAGAAGGAGGAAAAAAGCAGCCTGTTCAATAAAGAAAATTAAATAAAACATAGATAGATAAAATGAAAACATTACGAAATGAAGTGTAATAATTAAAATGACGGACGGTTAAAAAATCATGCAAAAATAAAATTCAGGAAATGCTGGTAGATGAGAAAGAAATAAAGGCGAAAGTTAACAAATAATCATAATTATATATTGAAAATTATGATACAGCGTAAATTTAAAAAAAAAAATACGTATCCAGCTTTTGATCCTTTCAAAACGAATTTTAAGCGTATTATATAGAATTTGCGGAAATGTGTGTAAGTTACGAATCTTACGTTTTACCGAAAACATATCAAAGCCCCGAAGAAAAGCTGAACATTTTTTTCGGATTTAAACTTTAAAAAAAAAAAATTAAATAAGGTTTGGATGATAAAAGAGTTCCCTTTTGTACTGGATTGTGTAAAATAACTCTCTTGGCTGTTTTCGCTTTTGATTGTTGCACTAGCAAGCAAAAGCACGCTCCTCCCCGTAAATCACGATCAATTTTCCATTATCTTTACAGTTATGTAAGGCAGCGGTTTATTTTCCTTTTACACTACCTTACTTTTGCAGATTTTAGCAGGTTTCTTTTCCTGTTTTATTCGCCGAAAAGTACTTTCCTCTTTACCGATACGTTTTATTACTATTTTTAATAGCTTATTTTCTCCTCCATTCTATTCGCATTATTTACACACAGTACATTAAGGTTTTTTTTTTTTCTTTTTTTAATGAGGCGATTAAAATCATTAGCGCGTGACATTAATTTTAAAACAAGAAAGTACACTTCCTTTTCACTTTATAAAATTATCTGTTCACGTTCTCTAGAGTGATTAAACACACCCATTACCACACCGGTGAAGTTGACCATGCACACAAGCACGACGGCGAAGCTCAACATCATCACGAACACAGTGGTCATGCTGAACATGCTCATCATCACGGCGGTGAATTCGGCCACGGGCACCACCACGGCGGCGAATTCGGACACGGACATCAACACCATGGAAGCGCTGAACACAAACATCATCACGGCGGAGAATTCGGACACGGCCACCACCATGGCGGCGAATTCGGTCACGGACACAAGCATCACGGTAGCGCCGAGCACAAACATCATCACGGCGGTGAATTCGGCCACGGACACAAACACCACGGCAGTGCCGAGCACAAACATCATCACGGCGGCGATTTCGGACATGGTCACAAGCACGGCGGTTCCTTCGGTCACGGACATAGTCACGGCGGTTCGTTCGGGCACGGACACAAACATCACGGAAGCGCCGCTCATAAGCATCACCATGGCGGAGACTTCGGACATGGACACAAACATCACGGCAGCGCCAGCCACGCTCATCATCACGGCGGCGAATTCGGTCACGGACACAAACATCACGGCAGCGCTAGCCACGCTCATCATCACGGCGGCGAATTCGGCCACGGACACAAGCATCACGGAAGCGCTGCACACAAACATCATCACGGCGGCGAATTCGGCCACGGACATCAACATCACGGAAGCGCCGCTCACGCTCACCACCACGGCGGAGATTTCGGACACGGTCATAAGCACGGCGGTTCCTTCGGACACGGACACAAGCACCACGGCAGCGCCAGCCACGCTCATCATCACGGCGGTGACTTCGGACACGGACACAGTCACGGCGGCTCCTTCGGTCACGGACACAAGCATCATGGAAGCGCCGCTCATAAACATCATCACGGCGGCGAATTCGGACATGGCCACAAGCACGGAGGCAGCGCCGAACACGCTCATCAACATCACGGAAGCGCTTCCCACGGCCACCATCACGCCGGCCATTCCAAACATCACCATAAACACACCGTTTAAAATTCCAGCTCGCGATTTTACCACTCTACTTTTTACTATTAGCTCGCGATATTATATTACACCGTATCATAGTATTATTGTTGCTGTTGTTCTTTTTCCTTTGCGTCCTAGCCTTTATCGAGATTGACACACACGTGTACGCCTTTTCCAGATTTCACTGGCACACGCTTTACAAGTCGAAAAAACAAAAAAAAAAAAAACGAAAAAAAAACAAGTTCCTACAATTACCGTTCTTCTAATGATAGCGGTAATGGCAATTTTTTTCTCTTTTCCTACTACTTGGTCCGGTTAGGGTCCGTTCGTCGCTTCTTCCTAATGTCTTTCATGTGATATATATGCTGCGAACTTTGTGTTCCTGTTTTTTTCTTGTTACCTTTTTTGTGTGTTTTTCTACTTGGAATCGAGAGCCGAAATGGGCGACAGCGAAAAGTGTCGGTGCATTGCGCGCACGTGGAATTACGCTCTTCAGCAGGAGACAGGTGTGCGGAGCGGAAATAGGCCTTCACTTTAAACAATGCCTTCATTACTGATCTCTTTCTGGCCCCTACTAGTACTTACGCTTCAGTCGGTTTCCGATGGTGAACATCCGTAATATATTATTATGTCGTTGAGCACTTAAGACCCGCCCGGTGTGTGTATATATCGTGTATGTGTTCTTGTGTATACCTGTCTACCTCTTCCCTTCTACTTGCGCGCGTTAATTGTTATAATTATTCTATTTCTCCGACTTACCTGTGTACTATCCGTATTATGTAATGTGTAAGTGTGCCCGTATTTTTGTGTATATATAAATAAAAGCGTATAATAATACTACGTATATTATGAAAGGGGAGTCTAAATTGAGAACTACTTAATTTTTTTGTATTTTCTTGTCTGTTCGCTGTGTTTGTATTTATTTGTTTCGTACTGTTTTGTTTTTGTATTCTTCCTGTTCTTTTTTTTTTTCTTCTTGTTATAATTTTATATTGTTATGTTATTTCGAAAATATAATCTTGCATTAAAAAAACCAACTGCTGCGGTTTTTATTTTCCGTTTCATTTCGAGCCAACGGCGACTCGGCTAATGGGCGCGTGCTGTGAATATTAGCAGTTCGCAACTTGCAGACCGGAACAAATTCGTCATGCTGGTCAGGCCGGTATTGGCGGTGAACGTTAGAAAGAACGACTCTTAAAGAACAATCGAAACGATAGAAGAAGTGGTTTAGCATTTTTCGGGAGAAAGCTTTTAATTCGCTCCTTCTTCCGCGTAATAATTAAATCTTAGCCGCAGAGGCAGGTGCTAGTTAATTTCGTCGGAGAGCGGAAGAAACTGAAACCATTAACGGAATTAATGATACATAGCTGACCTTTTGCCGTGTTTACTTTGATGGAAAGTCAATATTGTTCGGGTTAATAAGTTGTGTGTCAATTGAGATAACTTTTTCGATAATCGTGTACCTATTGCAGTGTCTGCGACCTAATTGATAATTATTTACTGAGACCGGCGATAATCGAAGTTAATAAAAAGTATTTTCAACACTTGATCCGATTACACGATTACGAAACGTTCTTGCTGTTTTCTTTCGAACAATAGGCTCAAAGAACACTGCCGCATTGTGTTCGATAATGCGGTGTGTAGACTTTTTCTCAACTTAAAATCAGAGACGACGAAAGGCTTTACCTGATGCAATGCGAAACATCTCGAATAGAACTGCGCATAATATTATACGTTTGGTTTTTTCCCCCGATTGTCCTAAAGAACGTTCCGATTATTTAGTTCGAAGCGGATTATGCGAGAGCGCAGGTGTGCGTTGGTCACGTGCCATCTGCTTCATCATCCCGCGATTTCTTTTAATCTTTTTTTTTTTTTTTTTTTATAGAAACTCCCTTGGATAATCTTTAGATAATCTTTAGAGGACGCCCTCGACAGTTCTGATCAGGTGTCGGAAATAATGAAGATTCACGTATTGTACTTGGTATTCTTTTAAATATATAGAGAGCTTATTGCTTGTGATAGAGAAGGACATACGGCCTTCTGCCGGGAGTGCAGGAGCGTACGTAGTTTGACATCTCTCTATCGGCATAGGTTAAATACGCAGTCTTCTGTCAGGGAAATTTTAAAAATTCATATTTTTTGATGAGAAAACTATATGGTAAATATTTTGAGAAAATTTAATATAAAAATTAATAAAAATCGGTACATTCCGAACGAATGTTGTTATTTATGTTGTTTTTTTTTTCTTTCTCGCATTGTTGTTGGAAGTTCGCATTGTGGAAATGAAACTGCTTCGATAAAACCGATGAAAATAAAATTACGGACAGGCGCCTACCCTAGAGGTGTAATTAGGTATGGTTTCCGATAAAAATTGATGATACGTATCTTTCATTCGTTCATCAGATTTAATATTGTAGGGCGGTTAGCTTTTTTTTTTAAAGGAAGGAGTTATTTTTATATATATATATATATGTACATATACACATGTCTTTTTAATCGTTGATAACTTAATGTCTGATTTCAGTTTAGCGCTACCGTGTAAAGTTCTTTTGCTGTCCCCTTAAGAATTATAGCAGTCGGTTGAATTTTTTTCACCTATCCATGTTTTACACTTAAAAACTGAACTTCGCAGTCTTACAATTTTGAATTTCGTGCTTAGAACAACGTCTGCCTTGTGATTCATTAATCATTCCATTCGGTCATAAAAGTACGTGTACGTGTGATGAATATTATATTAGTTTGTGTACGGTGTTCTTTGTTCTTTATTTTTTCCCCGGTGTGTTCGTGTACACAATTTTTTAAATAAATTTCGTATCGTATTGTTTTTTTTTACTTTCTAAGCAATTTTAGTGTTATAATTGTTTTATTTATTTATTTTTCTTCTTTAATTTGATTCATTTGTCAATTACGAAAACCCGGCGCAAGTTATAATTTTGGATATTTTCGGTAATGCACTTCGAACAGACTTCTGCTTGAATAAAGCACATTACTACGCTTAATGGTAACTAGGCTGCAGCTTTGGCTTGTTCATATTACTCGCGTGCGATTCGTTCCTGTCACGCTTGGAAACTAAAGACTTGAATCGCAACACTTGTAGATATAAAAAATTCTTGCCGCCCGCTGCGCAATACGGTATAGTCCTCCGTTGCAATTTGTCAACGACCCCCCCCCCCCACACACCCCACAGGGGGATAACTAATTCGCTAGTGATTTTCCCCTTTACCCATACCACCCTAAGCGATATACATTATAAAATGACTATGTGTCATTTTTAGCTCGAAGTACATTAAAAAAAAAAAATGTCCCATTGTCATAGTGTATATAAAATACACAGCAGCTCAGTCATGCGGATTAGCTGAATTTCTGACTTATTTAAACCTGGTCATACAAAAAACGAACAATACCTAAATTGTTCGTTAAACGTAAATAATAATGTTGCATATACACATGTAAAATGTGATTAAATAATAACGGTTTTTTTCGTACAAGACGGCTAAGAATAACGTAGTCAATTGAAAACGATTCTTCTAAAAGCAGTTTAGAAAAAAAAATATTGGCGGTCAACGTTGCCCATTTGCGGGGCCCCAATATGTGTGCAATATATGTATATAAAGGGGTAAAATAAAATGACCATAAGCACTTGTGATGATTACTTCTACTGCTGTACACTGAGCAAGATAAAAAGTCGACTTTTTTTCGTAGGTTTTGGCGTGAAAATTATGGCCTGCCATAAAGAAAGAAAGAGGGGAAAAAAAGGAAACATTTAATATGGTTAACGGAAGTTTTTGTCGCACTTTTAAGTACTGCGATTTCGAACGCAGGTATAACTAATTACGTCACTGCGAAAAGAGGGCACGGGTGTTCTCGCGCGCGTTAAAAAAGAAAAAAAATAAAAATAATGGAGTGAACGGTAGAAAAAGAATAAAGGCTGCGGGGACCAGTCCGATACCGTCGATAAAGATGTTGGGTAATTTTTTCCATTCTCCTATTTTCTCACTTTTTTTTTTTTTTTTTTTCTTTCCATATACGTAGTGCAATTTTAAACGGGTTATTGGCAACAACAATTGACGGAGGGGACAGACGGTTCAAGTGTCGGGAAAAATAATGATAAAAGCATCGAAGTACCTAATGTGTAGCAACGCGTTTTCAGGCAAGCCAGTGAATTGTTAAAAATCGTCTTGTTCTGCTTGGGAAATCAAGCAAAACTGCCTCTCTCGGCCGTTAGCGGCGACGTACTTAATAATCATCCTCTGCACTATTACCCAAAACGTTAAATTGTTCACCTGTAACTGCATATATTGCCGCTCTATCCTGCGGCTAGCTGCGGTGACGTAATATACAAGTATATGAATAGGAATGCGTGTGTGTGTGTTGTCATGTGTAACCCGTTACACCACATGTCTTGGTACGGAGCGTATGGAGTTGTTCGATTCGCGCGCGAAGGTGGAAAGCGAGACGAAAAAATAAATAAAAAAAATCCGCAAACGGCTACTCTGGAACGGGTCGGCGGTAATTTTGTGTTTCCTAATAATAATTAAACGAGCAGCAGATCTCTTATCTGGCCAGTAATGATGATGTTGAAAGGGCACGTCCGAGCGTAGCGTGGTCGATTGGAGGGGGCGATGTCGAATTGGTCGCGGTTCGATTACTACCACGGTAAAGTGATTTCTTCTGTTGTACGCGGCTTTTGATTTTTCGAGGTAAAAGTTGCCCTTATCTGTTCGAATTTTTTTGAAAGACGTGATTAAAAATCTGTCAGATGGGCAGTAATGAATATGGGGGCGTATGACGTGCTGTGTCGTTTATTGAACTTTGTGACGAAGAGGCGCCGACTCGATTTCCTGTCCTTATTTCTTTATTTTTTTCGCTTTCAGATTAACTTTCCGATCTCGTGTCTAGGACTGCTGTGCGTATTTGCATCATGATGTCAGATATTATTACGTAGTATCATCATTATTATTATTATTATTATTATTTGGGCTCTTTATCGCATTTTTCCGAATTATAATACGAATAATAAAGTAAAATCTAATCATATTTATAAGGCTTTCGCCGTAATTGCATAAGTAAAAAGTACAAAGTTGTTAGAGATTGTCGGTGAAAATTTTTTTTTTTTTACTCTTCTCGTGGCAGCAAAGACCGCATCGATCTGATATCTCTTGTTACGGAAAAGCAAAATCAGTCGCTTTATTACCAAAAAGATACGTTCAAGTGGCCGGGAAGCTAAATCAGTTCGTGTCAGTTCTGGCTTTTATTTATTTTTAAAAATAAAATTATAGTATCACATTATAGTTTATTATAATGTAGTTACGCTCGTGTTTTCATTCTAAATTTATCGCAGAGTTACAAATAAATAAAAATTTTGGGCGATAGTAGTAAGGGAATTGTAAATATAGAAACTCAAATAATTGGGGCTTGTTTTTTTTTTGAATTGAATTATTCAAAAGTTGATTCGTAAGCTAGAAATATTATTAAAATTATTAACTTTACACAATAACTGATGTATCTGTATGTCGGGCATAGTATTTGATATTCTGTAAATCGCGAATAAATATATTTTACCGCGGAACTTAAGCTATTAATAGTCTACATTTTTACATATTCATAATTCTACAATTATTTTATAAACGGCAATATTTAATTATAATATTGTAATTTTACTATCCATTACCAAATCGTATTTCCGATTTTAAAATAGTTCTATTCCCCGCGAATGATCACGAAGTGCAGTTTCCTAAATTTTTTTATTTACGGTTAAATGTGTTTCATACGTTATGCAATATATATAGGTATCTGGTTTCGGTTTTCAGCTTACTTTCATTTACGTTATTTACTTTTTGTTTGTCTAATAGAGGGAGCGTACGAGAAAGTTACAAAGACGATTTTGTATTAAAATCAAAATCAAAATAGTGTAATTTCTGTAGAATTCGATGTTGTTGTACACTTTGAAATTTCGCAGATTACTGGTATAATTTAAATAACTAAATCATGAAGTATATTATTCCCTTGCTTTAGCGCACGCTATTCGAAGCTGACGAATGGGTTCTAAACGATAAAGTGTACATTTGTTTTAGCACGTTTTATGATGGAACGCGTATATGAAGTTATAATTACCGTGTAATATCTACAGATGTTCTTCATGTTTTAATTTAAAAAAAAAAAAAAAACAAAAAAAAACAATATTATTAAAAAAAATATTGCCGCGGTATTTGTCAAAAAAACATATTTTTTTCCAGAATCGTAATTAGTCGACGAGTCTGCTTTTGACTGGTACATTTTTTAGGCAACATTTGAATCGAGCTGAATTTTTTTCCTATTTCTGGAGAAGCGGGTTAAACGATCGTACGGGATTTCCCGTTATTTTCCTTATTAAATTGTTATTAATTATTTCCCGATTTCTAAAGTATCTCTTTGGCCTCCTTCTCTATCGTGTGTTGTATTGCGGTGAATGAACACAGCGGCGATATCTATCTTAAAAAATTGGAGTTGTAATGCCTTTTGTTGACAGGCAAGGTCATGTGGCACGTTCAAATTTATATCTATAATAATTGCTTTTTAATTTTTCTCTTTTTATTACGGTACGCGGGCGACATATTAATGACTCTTCCGTTCGTTAAAAAGGGGATCTACTGCCAATTGTTAAATGTTGCGTTAATATTATAGTATGGTTGTTTTCTACTCACACTGGATTGAGTCAGTTTATTTTATTTTTTGTCCCCCCCCCCCCGTTTACATAAATGAGATATTTTTAATCTTGTTGTTGTTCTATATTGTTTGCATATTTAAGTAAAGGGTTGTTTTAGTTTAGCTTTTTTTTTTTTTTATTATTTATTTATTGGGCGCGTAAACATATTAACCTAGAACGTAAACGAAATTTTCGGAAGTTTTGGGGCAGTTGGATATTCTACCCGAACGAAACACAATTAACTCTAATCAACTACGCCATGGTATTAATTTTTTATAGTTTCTACTTATCATAAATTACCAGTCGAATTCTAAATAACCTTTCTCGAATCGGATGGAGATATTACTCAACTAACTCCGGGACATCGTTTTAGCACTTCCGAAATCAGTAATGCGGTATACCGGCCTTGGTTTTCAGTCTGACGAGGAGTTTTACTCTCGTGTGATTTAAAATCAAAAAAGTACAATCGGTCGGCGCGAAAAAATCTGAACTAATCGGGCTAAGATTCAGTGACGTAGGCGGAGATTTATTTTTATTTCCCGCAAAAGGGGGGGGGGGTTGTTGGTTGTGAGTAAAACGAGAAAATACCATCGCTCTAACAACTCTCGTAGATGTCTTTTAGTTGAGATAAGTTAAAAGGGTGAAACGAAAAAACCGTTTCAGGAGGACTACACAGCAACTTGTGTTTCCTCAGCTCTGATATCGTGTGATGCACTTGACCGGACGGAAAATGGTCGTCCTCTTGGAGTGTGCGGTTAAAAATTTTCGACTGAAGTTTGTGGTTTCCCTTGATTGTTTTTTTTTTTTTAAATTTCACGTGTCGGTTTTCATTTTTGACTCGTAATTTTATGATTTAGCTGTGATATATTTACGTTTGAAAATAGAGATTTATGCGCATTGCCATAGTGGCAACCCAGCTTTCAGGGTGTCCGTGACGACAACCTGTTTATACGTTCTGGTTGTAGATATAGAGCGAACTAGAGGCAACTGTTATAATACAACGTTATAAAACTGAAATTGCGATTGATTTATCGCGATAAAAATGCAGTCCTCTGTGTGTGCGCCTCTTCTTATCAGCTATACCGCGAAAGTATTTGGTGACATCGCAACCATCCCAATACAAAACATCCTGAACCACTTTCCACCAGTTTTCGCGGCATCCCGTCATCCTGTCCAGTTGTTTGATTCCATCAGTCCATCGTACAGGGGGCATTTCCTCTGTTTCTATGCCCTCCTGGTATTCCCTACAGTACTATAAGTGAGCCTGTTCTTCTTGTTACATGCCTGAAAAATTTTACCGCATTCTTCCTGTTAATTTGTATTCGTAATCGTACATAAATTTCCAAGTCAATATCGACACATTTGAACGCCAATCTAGGATATCATCTTAAGCGCTCTCCTATAGACCCACATTTCCAAAGCGTCAATCCTCTTAGTATCTGTACGTTTAATGCTCCATGCTTCTGACCCGCATGTCGCCTATTGGAAATATTAAATCAATTTAACTCTAGTCCATTTAGTGGTTGTTGCATTTTTCCATAGATCTTTATTAATTTTGCAATAATGTATCTTGTGTCATGCGCCTCCTGATTTCTTCTCCGCAGCTTCCATTACTTACAATCAAAGATCCTCTAAATAATTATACTTACCCACCACTTCGTAATCGCCAATAAGTGTTTTTCGCATTTATCCGTAGACGATATTTTTAAAGTTAACATATAAAATGTTGCAGTTCTCCTCCAGAATTCGCTAAAATAAGGAGTATTATCCGCATACCGAAGGTTGCTGATTCTTCGATCGAACACCTCCTTGCCAACTATCCAGTACTTTTGAATTCCGTGTATATATTAAAGAGAGTATGGGCAACTGCACATATATCCCCCCCCCCCTCACCCACTATTTTTTTTTCTTTCGCGAATGCATTAGAACGTATTATCTTCCAGCCTTATTTTCAGTCCCCTTTCAGCGCAGATGGATCCAAACGACACATTTAATTAACGCGCATATTATGCTTTTATGCCATTGCCTTCCATATGAGATTCTATTAGTGTAATTATTTATTTTTGTAATATCTGTCGTTATCGAACTCGAGACTTTTATGACGGAAGTCAAGTACTCTTAGGCTATCGCGGCGACTATTATTTACGTATGTGTGTGTATAAAAACAAAAGTTATTTCGGCAGCAGAATCGCGTCGCGGCGGAACCGGCGTTAACGAGAAATCTTACAGAGCTTCATGAGAGTGGCTCTTCCTGTAACCTTTGCGAAAAGTTAATGCTGCGGTGGATACACTTTCTCTAGCGGCGGGGCTTATGAAATGAGTCAGATTTTATTAACGCATATACATGTGTAGTTCAAAAATTTATTTTTCCTGAAGTGAATCATAAAAATCGACGAAATAATTAATCGCGTTCGGAACATAGAGGAGGTGGCGCATTCATTTATTACGACGTCCCCCCCCCCACCCATTTAGCTGTTGACGAATAATCGGAGCAGGATTAATAAATTCTTCGCTAAAGTATCCGATTATTAACGGAAATTTTCTAATATACCATCATTCTCGGGTTCGAGGCGTGCGATTATTTAAAATTTGCGTCAACGTAGAGTATGATGGTGCATAATATTGTTGCAAGTGTTGATCGAAGCGATTATTACATGTTTTTTTTTCGTGAGATTAGGCAGTTTTTTAATTAATGTTGGTTACGGATTTTTTGTATTGGCGTTTCTTTTTAAAG
This sequence comes from Icerya purchasi, assembly GCA_039619475.1. NCBI lineage: Eukaryota > Metazoa > Arthropoda > Insecta > Hemiptera > Monophlebidae > Icerya > Icerya purchasi. Next base: position 331,152,584 of record CM077115.1, on the reverse strand, counting down.
CAACCTGTAACTATTGTTTGTTTTTTCCCCCCAACTATCTGCTTTATGTGAACTTACAAATCGTTTCTCAGACTCCACTTGTTGGAGTCGGATTTAGCTGAGTCTGAACTTTTCGCAGTGAGTCGCCTTTCTCAGGCGGATTGTCTTACTCTAGTCTGTTATCAAACGAATAAGATCGGGAGATAAATTGCCGCAGTGGTCGTCGCTGTAATTGAGGAAGACGGTGTTGAGTGCTAATTTCACACGGCTGTTGCAGCAGCATACCAGTGTGTTCGACATTGACGGCATTAAATGCGCTGAGACGTTTATTTTCGAACCGGATTTGCTGACGACGCTGTTTAGTCTTCTCACACAGAATTTTCCCGGAAGAACTTTTCTATTTAAAATATACTTTTCTATGTATTATTATATCGTTGTTTTCGCGCGCCTATATACTGTACAATAATAAATAATAGTTTACTCTTTTCCCTGTCATCTCGCTCAAGTGTTATTTTGGATTTTCCCCAGGACATTACGCGTGTAGTTATGCTGCTCAATATATTTCAATATCGCAAGAAGTATCGAAAAGTGTAGTAAAACAATTACCCTAATAATAGAACATCAACTTTAAAGATTTTAACTCCAAACGGGATTATAAACCGATAATTATGATAGAAACCCAAATGTATATGTATATATATATATATATATATTAATGACAAAGTCATTCTTGGCTTCTATATCACATTTTTTGCCCCAAAACGTTTCATTTTTGTTCCGAAACGTTTCATTTTGACCCAAAATGATGGTTCATTGTAAAAAAATATGAGCGTGACCAAATAAAAAACACGTCACTTGTTTATTTTTTTTTTGTATCGAAGTCTAAAAGAGTGACGTCAATTTTCCTTATTCTATAAAAAAGTATAGAAGAGATAAAACTTGGGGTCAGTGAGTACACCCGGCGTGTGAACAAGGGGCGGATTGCGTGGCTCGAAAGGCCGAGTTTTTATATATACATAATGTTTTAATATCGTTTTTGGTAATAAATCATATTAACATGTATCGATTAGACACGCAATGTTTTCACACGACCCGCATACAGCATTTTTTCATAAAATACCGTAAACACGCATAGCAGAGGTCTGCTTAAGATAAGAATCCGCTGGGGAGATACATGACGGAACTGAAACGCTTTAGAAATACAAAATATTTGAGCGTTTTCTGCGAAGCAGTAAAGTGATAGGTACACGGCTATAACAAAAATAATCCGCAAACTAAATAATCGAGTGTGAAAGTCCCCAGGAATGTTCACACAAACACACTGCTTTTACGTTATACTCTACAGGAGAATACACATAGTTTGGTGGGTCGTTTATCATAGCGGACATAGTGAATGCGCTGCGAACCTTGTTCATTAGGGATGTTTTCCGACACAATTGTTGTAGATATACTATAAAGTGGAATCGGCCCGCACCCTATTAGATCGGCGTCGAGTAGCCTTTAAGGAAGAAAAATCAAAAGCGATGAATCACTCTTAAAAAGCTAAGTATGGCTTAAAATCCGAGGACATTATGCGGAACTGCAAAAGTGAGCGAAAACAAATATGGAACCCTCGAGTATAACAGGCTGGAGTCGCTTCTTTGTGGGAACTGTGCCTTAATTATACTGTATAGAGTACTTAGTCTGCTCAGACGTTGGATATGCGGTTAATAAATATTTGTGCGAATGCAGCGAGTAGTTACAAAATGAAAAAAATCAACCAGTAATTTCGAACTCTCTCTGTGCTATTATATGTGTGATTCCAACAGGATATACATACATATATACGAAACAATTGATTTTATAATAAAGGATTATGTGTAAATAACATACTCGCATCATCGTGCTTTCGGTTCATTATCGGGTAAAACTCGTAAGATAGTCGAATAACGAAAAAAGTATCTTTCCCAAATTAAGCAAGTGGTGGCACCACCAGCACCGCTTTTGAAAGGATACTTTGTGTCAGCGATTTAATATCAACAGCGACCTTAATTTCCAAAAAGGTTTCGTTGAAAATCAACATAAACCTGCTTCTAATCGCTATTAATCTACACGATGATTAAGGTTACGCGGATCTGTTTTAGCAGCCGTCTCGTTAACGTTTGGCGTGCGCCTTCACTAGGATCGCTAACACAGATGGCCGCCGGATCTTTTCGTTGCAAAACTTTAAAATCGCGGTCGTGTTCTTTCAATATTGTCGCACGGACAATTATCAAGAAAAGCCGGATTGCCCATATCTCGGGCCGTGTTTCAGATTGCTTTCTGTCGGAATTAAATAGAGCGGTATAATAATAAGAGCGTTGCAAACGGTGTGTTCCCGATCCTGCCGTGTTTATCTTTTACATTTGACTCTTCAGCCGTTATCTCGGTGTCGTGGTAGGTAGGGTCAACGTGATGACGTAGTGCGCAGCATACGTAAACAGCGCAGAAATACTTTCAACGTGCGCGACCTGCACGTAGGAGACTTAAAATCGAATTTCATCGCGCGAACGTACTGACGGGTATTTTTCGGCCAGTCCGGGGGAGGGGTCATTTTAAATATACCGTCGAACAGGAAGCAAGAGCGCGGTGGCAGCGGGTCTCTGCAGCGAGTTTAATGGGCGTTTGTTTGTAATACATACCGGAGATGTGTAGAGAGATGTGTATGTACCTAGATGCTCGGCTTTTTTGTTTATTTTATTTGTTAGCAGCAGCAGTCTCGAGACTATTCATCAAGTTGCTTATATAAATATTGGTCCTGTTTGCACAACAAAGTAGCGTTTGTTTGTTCCTGTACCGTAGACGAATATAAAAATAAGAAGTAGTTTAGCCGAATAAGTTTGCCCCCCGCCCGTTCACATCTATCAGCGAGAAAAGCGGACACACGCTTTCGCCTCTACGCGTTCGTAAGATCGTCGGCGCTAGGCTAGCCCCTCGCCCCCTCGGGGAAGCGGGCTTATATTGAAAGTATTATACGTGTGTGTGTGTTGTGTTTTGATCGTCCCTCCGTGCGGGGACATCTCCAATTCCAGGCATCTCTTCTCGGTTTCTGCGCTATGAAGTTTGCTCTCCTTTAAGTGTATAGGTTTTTTAGTTAAACGCTAAAAGTTACTAGTACGGATTGATGGGAGGGGGGTATAGGTTTCAACGAGAGGAGTTCTTCTTTTATGACGGTCTGCGGGAAAAGTACAACTTTTAGGCCTCATCCGGTTATCGAAATGACGTAATCTATGCAATTTTCAATTTCTGTTTATTGAAACTGAATGACCTGTTAAGAGTGGGAGTAAATTACATTTTACAAAAAACGAAAACAAAAAACTATTTGCCACCGGATAATAAATTGATTTCTTTTAGTGGATGATTAACCGCTCGAATTGAAATTATTCAAGTTTAACGTCTCAGCTAGTGCTTAAACGACGGTGTTCTCTACCAAAATAGCCTAAAGGATTTCGATCTTTGTGTTTCAATTGATTTAGCCTCGTCTTAATTCATTCCAATCGCGATTTTTAGTAATCTAAAGTAGAGCGGGGGGGGTGTAGGAAAATAAGATGAATTGCTTTATATGAAAAAAGAAGAAAAAAAAAAACAATAGTGAAGAATAGGAGTTTATCAATCAAAAAGAACGAAAAAGATACAGTAGATAAGAAAAAATTAGGGAACACTTGCATTGCGTACCAGAAAACGCAGCGGGAAGTCGCACTCAAATTGCCCACCAGACCCCCGAAATAGCCCGCCCGCTGATAACTGGAATTGCGCACCGCCTTTAAAAAAAAAAACAGAAAAAAACCGGATTTTATAAAATCGATGAAGGAATTAAAAAATCAGTAAAAGTGTCGTTCTTTCAGTGACTTCCAAAATATCTTATCATATCAAAATCGTAATTTTGTTTTATTTAATGTACCATCAAAAACAATATAGTATTCTACTTAAATTTTAAATGACAACACATAAAAATTTACAATTAAATAAAATCTCATTTAAAACCATTTAGTAGTAAAACTTGCACTATGACAATAATTATCGAAATAAATAGTGTTAGTATATTTTCTTTAAATGTTATAGTTGGATTTAACAAGATAATATTCGTTCGTCGATGACTTTTTGTAGTTTGTAGTTTATTGTAAATTAAATAGTTTCTACTTTACAATAATAGACATTTCTGCGACGCACGTTAGATAATTAAGAAATATTAATTGTATATTATTTACACAATTTTATTTTGTCGTTAAGGAAATCTTTTTTTCTTCAAGTTTAAAAAATCGTCGCAAATTCTCTAAGTTCTTTTAAGAAACTGAAATACGCGTTCATTACTTCAATGTAGTGTTTTCCATTAATGCACAAAACGTCCGGGAAAAAAATATTTTTTTTTTCGGAACTTTTAAGTGTCCAGCTCCCTCCGGTAATTGAAATTTGAAACTAAAATATCGGTATATTTCCTCCTAAAGTATCTATATATATATATATATTTAAGAAAACTACATTCGTTTACTGTTTTTAGATGGGGTTTAAATTAAATGTTTATTGGAAATGTTTATTGGAAATGTTTATTTCGTGCGATGCAAAGTTTGTTGCATATTTTAAATTTCAGGAATTATCGGTTAGCGAGTTGTTATACACTTTAAAGTGCTTTTTAGGTAATTTTAAATTCGTCGCATTTTTAACTTTTTACGCGATTTTTAGCGCTCACGGGTTAGAAAAGCTATTCGAACGTTATGCATTTTCTGATAGGGCATTTTAATACTATTTTTGCACATAACTTTACATTTAAATGTGCAACCGTCATAATTTTTCTTTATAAAAAAACATCAAAAATTATCATCCGGCTTGCAATGGTGCATAGTAGTAATTCGACACTGTTTAAATCACTGCTCCACACTTCTAATCATAGAGAATAAAAAAAACGTGTTCGAGAATTGTTTTTTTTACAGCGGTCTTGTAGAATTCCAACTGTTCCAGAAATATTCATCCCTGTAATAAAACTGTCAACACTGATAATTGCTTAACATTAATGGTAACACGGAATTAACATTAATAGTATATATGAAAGCGAAATATATCATTATTAAAAAAAATAGTGGTATCTTCTAAATGAAGAAACATTTTAGCTGTCGCTCTGTATCTAGAGGTATATACACGTTGATCACAAACATAATTCTTTTGAAACTAGAAAGATAAAAAAATGTAAACAGGCAGTTTAGGAGTGTGTTAAATTACTGAAAGTTTAGCTAACTGGCAAATTGCAAAAGCCAGAATGAATTTTTAACGATTAAAAAATAAATGAGAACATCAATAAAAATATATGATATTTGTTTCGTAAACGAAAAATGAAACTAAGAAGTTTAAACAATTAGTAGTATCGAAAATTAACCTGACCTATTCTCAAATGTTTTCTAATAAACCGTTATTATACAGGAAATTTTTTTTTTTTTTGAAAAACATAAATCGGTGTAGTGGTATTTTTCGTTGGCCGATTAAGAATTCATTTTAAAATTACAATACGTAAACATTTCGAAAGCTATCGAACATTGAAATGTAGTACGATGAGCGGCCATCAGTTTTTGAACCACTGTGTCCAACAAATATCACGGTCCGAGTACCGCTTTCGTTCGCTTTTTTTATGTTTTATACCTCCAAACGTCTGGTGCGCAATTCGAGTACGGCCCAAGATTAACGATTTTTTCCCCTTCATTTTACTACTTTGGGGGGGGGGGGGTCGCCAGTCGAGGGCTCATTTTACTACTAAAAAAAGTAACAAAAGAATCGTGACAGAGGAGCATGTCGATGACCGTTAAGTGTTAACGGATAATGGAATATTTAAAAAAAAAAAAACGCGCGTGAGAGGAATAAATTTTTCAATTTTCTAATTTTCCAATTCGCGATATAAATTAACCCAAATGCTCCGGAATTATTTTCCTTTATCGACAAAAGCTGATAAAGAGCAAATTACCGTGTTGATATTTCGAAATTCTGGTTTTAGGTAAACAATAATTTTTCTACATTTTCACACTTTAGAATTGCGGGGCCCTAAAAATTGTTCCTTGGGTCCACCACTGCCGAGCCCCTTGCAGTAGAAGTTTGTAGAGATAATTTTATCGCAATTGAAAACTGTTTCGCTTATTTAAATTTTTAACGTGGTAATTTTTAATCGCGTTTGTTCGATAACGTTCTGTAAGTATTATGTAATTTTAAATTGTTTTCATTTATTTAAGTACTTTATTTTTTAAAATTAAATTTAGCCTCGTTTTTACTGTGAACATATTGATCACGAGTTATTCAATATTTCTATTATGCAGCAGTGGATTGAACGGAGCCTGTCTAATTTAGCCGATCTTTGTTGTGCTCGTGCGCAGTTAAAAGGGTGATAATAATAATATTATTAATAATGATAATAATAATGTCGTTTTCAGTGATGGGCCGACTTCGTATCGGTACACAACTGATTGACATAATATACGGGTATGATCCTCCGTTTTTTTTACCTTCACTGTGTAGCCTAAGTCTGATAAGCCGTATATGCTGTTTGCCCGCAGTACTAGAAATTGCGCGTCCCGGGTAAAAACCACTATGGTAAATTCTATCGAAGAGTATTCACGGGATTTTCCTTTAAAAAAAAAAAAAAAAAAAAAACAACAAAAAAAACGACACTTTTAATGATATTTGCGCGCAGAAGAGAATGCATACGGGTGTTTTTGACCATTGTAAGTATCGATATCAAAAATTGTTCCCCTATAGGCAACATTTTCGTCTGGGAAAATAAACCCTCTGGGGCTAGGTAGGGTACTCATGCACTGCATTTATTCGTTGCTAATTAAACGCCTTACCTCTCGTTTAATTAAAAACCTTTTTGTTGCCAATAACTTTTCTACCGCGCACATTATATAATAATAATCCAGTTCGATTTTTTATTTACCCGTGTGGTTTTGAAACGTTTACCGTATAAATTACATTAAAAAAAGGAAGAAAAAGAAAAAAAAATTTAACCGGTAGTTTTTATCATTGCCGCTGTATTATTTCGAATATTCACGAGATCGGTCAAGTATATAAATGACACCGAAATTAGGAATACCTGCACGATACGATAAAGTGTGGGATATCCGACATGCACCTGCACTGCTGCAACCGCGAAAAATTAGAATTATTTTAAGATTTATCACAGGGCAGATTACACGTATGCACTAGTAGCGTTTTTTTTGTTTTTTTTTTTTTTTGTTTTTTGTTTTTCTTTTGTTTCGCGAAAGTACTTCATGAAGAAGAAATTTTCCTGTAATTTATTGTAATTTTTAAGTTGTTATTTGAATTGTTTTAATAGTACTCGGCGGTTGATGTACACACACTGAGTAAATACTCTAGGCGCACGATGGACGATCGTTTAAAGAACTAATTATATATCGCCGCACCTTTGTTTCATTCGAGTCGAGATAATATACACCTGCACACAATAATAATTAATGATAATGTCGAGTTATAGAGTCGTGAAGTTATTATTATAATAAAATTATAATTAGGCAACGCTCGCTATCTTCCTCGCTGTTCCGTTGATTAATTTTAAAACCGCCGAAAAAATCCTATTTACCTTTCCCCGAATTCCCGTTGTGTTGCAGTTTATTCAACTGGCTCCGCGCGTCGTCGGTCTCGTTGTAAAATCCGAAATGAAACACGCCCGTCCCGCGAAAATACAATAAATATCGCGCTATACGTGTTTCACTGTGTTCTCACGAACGAGAAGACACGTCACTGATATATAAACAATTCACTTATGTTGTTCTACTACTGCGACCGGGGCACTTGTACATTATCAGCGAATTAGTAACCGGCGTGAAATTGTAAGCATCATTAAGAATACTTTTCGCATTCTGCTGCTATTTACCGAGTTGATAACGCGTAACACATTAATTGCCTCTCCGTCAATTGGTTAATGAACGAAAGACAGCTTGTTTTATTTATATTTTAGCCGTGATATCACTTTAGTACTAGAGCCAGTCCCCCTTATAAGCAAGCTCTATATTCTTTTTTATGATGAAACCGCAAAATTAATTGATCAATGATTATCGGCATTATTCTGTTGTTGTTGCTCGTTTTTCCCAATTTCGAAGTAACCTTTTAATGTTCGCGTCAATCGGATTGCTTGTGGTCTCAAAAAAACGTTTTTTGTTCCCCTCCCTCTTCTTCAGTAATTTTATCGTTCGATTAATGTAAAACTGATTTATTACTTTTTTTTTTAACTTATGGGGGATATAAAGGATGTTTTAATTTCATTTCTACACGTAGAAACAGCTAAAACAGTCTGAACCAAGTTATAAAATCCTTGCGTTGGGTAATTTCCACTGTTGACGCCCCCCCCCCCAAAAAAAAAGTAAAATAAATACGAAGACTTTATTATTGATTGAAGTGTAGCCGAAAGAAAAGGAGCAAATGGTAAAATTAACGATAAATCAGTAATTCTGATGAAGCTGATTAGCGTACCTTTTGATATTGCCGCGGGACTTTGAATAATGGTATTTTCATTGCCGATAGAAGATAATAATAATATCGGAAGTTTGAAGAAAAAAAGAAAAAAACAAAACGAGAGATTTAAAAAAAAAAAAACACGAGAAATTACCACACCACTATTTCGGTTTTGCTGTCTTCCAAATGTCGGAACGATGACATATTTTAGGCATCTTCATTAGTCCTTACAAGGGGAACTACCATCACGTACCGACTATATTGGGGATAAGGCAGTTTTACCGTTATATCGCTTCTTATTCACACACACACACACACACACACACACCGAATGATGAAACGATTGTAACTCTCAAAGAGTACTGAATTTGTACAATGATACAAATTTTTGCTAAAAATTGATTAAAGATTGCTAACAAAATGGAAAACGCTGACAAAAATATCATCTGTTACGTGTGTGTGCGATGGCGTGCGGTAAACGTATCTCGGTGTTTACGAGTTTGCCAACAAATATTTCAAGTCGCAAATACGCGCGATCGTATTAGGTGAAAATTTGTTTTTCCACGGCCGCAACAGTTTACTTGCACTATTGATTAGCTGCCGAAAATGATGACAAATATTTATCATACTTCACTTTTTACAAGCCGCTAATAAATGGTGATAAGGCTGAAAAATAGTATATATTCGTTTATACAACTGGTGATTAATGATTTTTATTTTTTAATTTTTTTTAAAATGTTTTTCCTTTTACACCCTTTTACACTCACCGTATTCAAATGTAACAAGACATAAGTCAATGTGCTCTTTTTGTTAGATTAGTTGAAAAGTACTCATGAATTTTTTCAGATTTTTTTAATCATTAGAACGTGAGAAAAAAAATAAAACGAAAAAATCGGATGTTTTTGGTTGCCTAGGGCCCAAAAGATTATTTTAACGCGGCTTAGTTTGCTCCTTTAAAGCGCCGTAATTTTCATTAATATTTTTTTTCTTTTTTCAGGGGCCGCCTCAACCTGGTCAGCCGTTTAAATTTACCGTGATTGAATCCTGTGATCGCATTAAAGAAGAATTCAACTTTTTGCAAGCTCAATATCATAAGTGAGTTTCTAACATTTCCGTTATTATTCGATTGTTTTTATTGCGTTTCACGAAATGAAACACGGCCTATTTTGATCGTCGCAGATCAGCCGTTAGATTTCGTTTTCATATGTGTAATTTAAAATCGATGTCTTCGATCATTTGAACGGTCTGACAGCTAGCGGATTTTAGCGCTAGGAGGTTAACATTTTCTCTTGCAGCGGGCTTACTAGGGAGCGGAATTCCCGTTACTAGAACTAAGACATTAGCTGTAGGTGTGGCTGAGCGTGTTAAATTTGGAAACATGTTAATTATTTCATCGGGATATTGAATATTTCATTGTGTGAAGCAATCTGCGATGGTTTCGCCGATTTTCGAAACCGTTTGTATTCAAAACGACCAATCAGAGAAGTCCGAGCGTATCGTTAATAAATCAGTTGCTATAGTTGGACGCATCATCGAGCGATGAGACTATGAACGCAAACTAGATTGTAACTGCGAAGAACATCTAATAGGTTCGCAGTATTCACTTTTGTTTTTTTGGATATTGTTTTGGTATTAGAGTTGCGACGATTTATTTCGGATAATTTCGGTACCCCGCCCTGATATCAGGCTGATTAAATTTCAAACAATGCTCAGCGCTGCCGTCCTATTTTATACGTTTATTTTGCAAAATTAAGCTCAAATAATAAGTAATCCTTAAATGATTCTCGTAGAAGATTATCGCTACACACTTGTTACATCGGTAGAAGTCGACTTCTAAATAAATGACGATATTATCGAAAAAGGGTATTCTCCCCGGATATTGGCCGAACGTAGCGAAAAACACAGTTGCGTATAATTTGAATAATATTTCAACGAAATAATATACAATATAGAACCGCGCATATGCCTAATAATAAAATTATAGTTTAAAAAAAAAGCTAAAAACATATGCTTTATATGCAAGCTGCGCTAAAAACCTTAAAATAATTTAAATTCTTTTACAATACTTAAGAGTGAAGAGGTGGACGTTAATGATTAATTTTAATTCAAAATAAAGCGTGGGGGTGATCTTATCAGTAGTCATTCAGTACCTCAACAAATGTAAATGATAAAAAATGACCCTATGTTTTAATTTAAATTGAAATTATTTATGTCCTTCTCTGTATTCGCTTAGGTTAATATTGTAAAAGAACTTAAATTTTTATTTTGAAATAAAATCCTACTGTCCACTTCTTCCCTCTTATATTAATATTGCGAAAAGAAGTTAAATTTTTTATTGTGAATTAAATTATTAATGTCCACTTCTTTACTCTTAGGTTAGTATTGTAAAAGAATTTAAATTGAGGCTTTTTAGCGCATCTTACATATAAAGAGCATCTGTTTTTAGTTTTTTAAACTATAATTTTATTCTTTTAACTTTTTTAGTCTCGAAGGAAACAGAAGGATATCATATTTGTTTTTATAATTATTTTCTGCGTTTAACTAAAGCTATACTTAATTCCGTTGCATGTTTACCCTTTCCGTAAATTCAATACAATACAGCAAATCCATTTTCACCTACTTCCCGACACGTCCGAATGATTGGAAATTTTTACTAATTAACCCTACGACAATGCAATATTATGTTGAAAAAAAGCTCTAGACTCACAAATAAATTGAAAAAAATGTAAATATTTATAAATGGAATAATTTATATATTTCCAGCGAAAAAGCATTCGTTTTTACTTTATTTGTGGGTGTAGGTGCTTTTTTGTTCTGCATAATATTGCATTGTCCTGACAATTATTAAAAATTTCAAATCGGGCATCGGCAAGTGGGTGAAAAATGAATTCCAAAATTCCATTACAAACTGGCGGAGTTAATATAAAGCGTATAAAAAGAGTCGACGTGTTACGGCAGTGATAAATTGTATCGCAAATTATTTATCAGCTAACGTAGTTTAATGATGACAACAGCGAATTTACCACGTTAAATAAACCGGTTCTTTTTCCGTTAGGCTACATCGGACAAGCGATCAATTAGATGGCAACCTCCAAAAAAACTCGGGTTTTCATTTTTTTTCTTTTTTTCTTGTACGACTCACACAATATTTACTGTCTAATTTTGATAATAATTTTTATTCTGGTTTCGTTATTTATTTATTTTTTTTTTCGTTTATACATTAAGGCCCCCGCCGAAATTATTAATGTGTAAAATGTTTTGAAGAAAAAAAAATAGTGCGTATTTTATTTAAGGGTTAACGTTAGAAACATTTTACATCGATATAATGAGCTGTATTACAAACGGTTTATCAATTAAATCCTTTTTTAAAAAAAAAAATGCTCACGTGTCTAGATAACAGAAATTGCGTGTATACTTATATGAAATAATGCCACGTAATCAGATTTATTAGCATTATTTCATAGCCCCGACATCGTTACCTTCGTCCGCAGGTTTTTTTTGTTTTTTTTTTGCAATGATATTTCTTCACCTTGCTTTTTTGATATACCATTCTTTCGCAAACATTTATTTTGTGAAAATCAACGATAGAGCTCTGCTGATACATGCAGAAATTTCTCTATCCTTAACAACCGTTGTGTCATACTGCTCGCGGATTTCGTTCAACTACCTTATGAAGCCGACAATATTCAGTTATTTTAGACGACAACACATTTCTCGGTATACTTACATCTAAAATACTGCCTCACGTGTATTTAATTAGCTGCAGCTGCTTTTGCCTAGGTAACAGTCGTTCCAATCTACATGTTATGGAAAGTAAAAAAAAAAAAAAAAAAAAAAAAGGAACATTGATGAAGTCTTTTTGGTTAAAGATATTCTTTAACCAAGATGAGGGGGGGGGGTCTTGGCTATCGATTTTGAGAATTAAGAACATTGTCTCTGATGACATGTCTGTTTTATTTGTTGCTTTATTATTGTCTATGCTTAGACCCAAAAAACATTTCATTTAAGTGTGGCCAAGTCATGAGCCGAAGATAATATAACTTCCTTATTGCTTATTAAAGGGAAAACGAGAATAATTCTGGTGAAATAGGTATCAATTGTCGGTGCCACCGAATCGGTCCGTCTTAATACCCCATCAACTGGCTGAACGGTCGGAATAGCGGTATTGCACACAGTTGACATTTCAAAGTTTCGCTTGTATTTAATAATATTGGTTAAAAATTTGCTCTTTTAACTTAACTGTTCTTTTTAATAAAAATTTCTTTGTGACTGCTCTTTTTATGAAAACTGTTTTTTTATTATTATTTTAACTGTACGAGTAAATATTTTTTTGCCGATTCTCCCCATTAAAATTTCACGAATTTTTCTTTCTCATTAACCGATTTTTGCGAACACTACATCTAACGTTGTGTTGTACACATTTCCAAGTGCTTCACGGATTGTCGGTACAGTTATTCTTATCACTGACAAAAATACCTACGGAGGATTACACCGGTTAATTTTACTCACAAGGAAAGCACTCGAACCCGAACTCACCGATTTTGATGAAAATTTGATATATGTTGTAGAACACAAAAAAATAAAAGACCCGTGTTTTTTTATATCCGCTAATAAACACATTAAGGGGGTGAAAACTACCCCAAAAGTTAGCAAATAAAAACGTTTTTTCGAAATATCTCGACAAATACTTAATATTTTTTGGCAAAACAAAATGGAGATTACTCCTTTCGGAAAAGCAAGTAATTCATGATGATTTGAACAATAATTGATGCATCCCCTATTTTATAGTTGTTGAAACCACCCCATATTATATTTATTATTTTGATGATAAAAAACAGTAAAAAACTAAAAAAAATGTTTAACTAATAAAATGATAAAATGAAGTTGACCTATTTCGGTATTTTCGTTAATTTCACCCCTAAAGTGGTAAACTGCCCCTAATACAGAAAAACCAAAAATAGGAATTTCAAGCGATCAGATTTTGAATTCAATTCGGATACAGGGTTCTCGACGTCGCTGATTACGAATCTGATATGATTTTTTTTTGATTTTTTCATTATATATATTTAATAAAGTTACAAAATAGAAAATGAATACTTGGAGGCATCCAAATCTGGAAAATTAACATCTAGTAAGTAACTTTACAAGAATTTTCATATTATTCTGCGAATTACATTAATTAAAGAGTACATTTTTTCTTTGCAAATCCCTTTAAAATTTGGTTGGAGAATTTATTTTTACCACATGTAGGTCATACCTCCTTACTATTACTTGACTCTTGGAGTGGTCATTGTCAAAAAGTTGTAGAAAAAACAATGTCAGACAATAAAATTGTTAACTCGAAGAAAATTCCTACTTAAACGACGGGAAAAATTCAACCACTTGATGTTTTTGGATTCCGAATTTGGAAAAGTTATGTTCGAAAATTTTCTGATGACTTACTTTTAATGAATTATGATTTAAATTTACATATTAGAAGTAATATAATAAAACTTCAATCACTGGTTCACAACCAATTGTCTTCACCGTGATATGAAGATCCTTTTAAATATTCCTGGTACAAAAGTGGTTATGTAAATGAAAGGCCGGATAAATTTAAAAATCCTGTAGATTTTAGTTTCGGAGATTCTTGTAATACGCATTGCGAAATAGAAGGATGCACAAATGTCGCTATTGTACGTTGCAGTTGGTGCAAAAAATCAGTATGTTTTAAACACTTTTATGAAGATTACCATTACTGTCGAAATTTCGTTGAATAATATCATGTATACTTGCAATGAGTTAAAATAAAAATAATTTCTATACTCCTTTATATTTAAATTATAACTGTTCGTATTCATTTTCTATTTTGTAACTTTATTAAATATATATAATAAAAAAATCAAAAAAAAATCATATCAGATTCGTAATCAGCGACGTCGAGAACCCTGTATCCGAATTGAATTCAAAATCTGATCGCTTGAAAGTCCTATTTTTGGTTTTTCTGTATTAGGGGCAGTTTACCACTTTAGGGGTGAAATTAACGAAAATACCGAAATAGGTCAACTTCATTTTATCATTTTATTAGTTAAACATTTTTTTTAGTTTTTTACTGTTTTTTATCATCAAAATAATAAATATAATATGGGGTGGTTTCAACAACTATAAAATAGGGGATGCATCAATTATTGTTCAAATCATCATGAATTACTTGCTTTTCCGAAAGGAGTAATCTCCATTTTGTTTTACCAAAAAATATTAAGTATTCGTCGAGATATTTAGAAAAAAACGTTTTTATTTGCTAACTTTTGGGGTAGTTTTCACCCCCTTAATGTGTTTATTAGCGGATATAAAAAAACACGGGTCTTTTATTTTTTTGTGTTCTACAACATATATCAAAATTTCATCAAAATCGGTGAGTTCGGGTTCGAGTGCTTTCCTTGTCAGTTTTCTCCGTTCTTTTGACGTGAAACGTCTGGAAAATTGCTCGCGAAACGAAATCGCGCAACGCAACGACTATTATTTTTCACCGCATATATCTATATACATCTATATATCTATATTATATATATATATCTATATTATGTATATATTTATATATATCTATATATCTATATATTTATATTAATTACAACGTAATTCTTAGGCTACCCCCCATTAGAAAAAATGTCCCAATTTTATGTAACGTTTGTTATATTTTATAGGATTTCTGTGATTATGTTATTATATTCATATGGAACGATTTAGAATTACGTTGTAAATTTTGATCATTTTATACAAAGTATACAAGAGAAAGAGATAGAAATGTAAGCAAGAGAGGTCAAGGAGCATACTTGCGAGGCCAAAATAGCCGAGTTATATATGTATATATAAAAATATAAGTATGTAAATATCTATATAAATACTTAAACCGATATAGGCGTTTCACGTTAAATCAACGGACCTGTGGCCCAGCACAACCGCACCCAAATTTTTCCCCTTAGGTTTAGCTATCATTGCTCTAGTCGTAGTCTAGTTTGTTATAGCTGCCGATGAAAGCGAGTACGTGTGTTTGGGAATAGTCTGTTCTTGTTTTTCCAAATGTATCTGTTTACGAAAAACAAAGATTATCGTAAATAGCTTTGCGGTTAATAACGACTATCTAGAGACATCATGAACGAAATTTGTTAGCGCCTGTGATTTTACGCCTCTATTATTGTATATAGTTTCTTTGCACAAGTCCTTCATCGCAGTTTGTTTTATTATTCTGCAACATATCTTAAGTGTTTCACGGTACGGTCCGGCTGTTCTGCGTTAAAAGCAATTTCGGTGACATAATAACTATTTCGATAGTATTCCGGCTGTCGTCTAGCAATGCCGTGTCTGATTTATTTCCCCTTGTTGAATTTACATAACGTTGTCGGAACCGATGTTCTGTTACCGAAAGAAGCTATATGTGCGTTTACCCGTTGTTTACGCAATGAGCAATGTCTCTATTGTGTACACAGCTTTTTCTTGGCGAATCTATGTAGCCGTTAAACACGATTTCACGCTTCGACCGAGAATTTAGAAATTCCCTCTATTATTGACCGGTGGTGGCTGGTGGTCCAATTGTCGCTGCTCCTCATCAAGGGTTTATAAAAGTGTCGCCTAGCAGTTCGAATAATCCCGGTAGAAAAAAGTGCGCGATTGAAACGAAATACGCAAAACAGATGATTGGAGATGTACTACGATGTGTGATCGACTGGAGGAAATCCCGTTCTATCACTAAGAATAATTTGGTGATAAAAATCGAACGTACCGAACTTTTCCGGTTAATTTCGTAACAGTGTCTACGTGGTCATTGGCGATGTTCTCTTGAAGAAGGCGATATGTAAATTCATACCGCTCTAATTGTAAGTGTAGAGTGTGATTTTTCGGACGACGGAGGCTGAAAGAGAAATGCGTTAATTTCAGAGGAAGCGATGAGACCACCACGCGCGATAGGTGTAATTCGTAGATCAGGTTTTACATTATCATTCAGTTACTAAAAAAAAAACCTTTCTGATGTATGCCCGGTTGACGCAGGGCGCCTCTAAAAACGAAATAAAAAAAAAAATGGCGATGGCCTAAAAATTTTTTTTAGACGAACATTTTTCTACAAGACAAGTTGTTAATTTAAAAACTAATTTCACATTAAAACGGTTTTGTAAATTGCGTCGAAAATGTAGAGGAAAAAGAGTCACCACCACGCCTTCTGTTTCATGTAACATTATTACACAATGAGGCAACTTTGAGATTAAAAATTCGTCTCACAAATTTTCATACAAATACGTTCGCATGTATATGTGCGCATGTATGTAAACAAGAGTTCGTGTAGCTGCGAGACCTCCTCCTAAGTTGGCCGCCAGTGGTAACATATTTACCAGACTGCACACAACCATGTACATGGCTCCCCTCTGCTCTAAGGTGTGTTTGTGTACACGGACCTAACCCGAAATTTGTTGCTTGCGTATATGATCGTAGTAGAGGAGAGAAAAATGATTTGTTGTAGGCAGAGGTAGTTGTTGTTATTTAACGATATTAAATCAATTTTAACTATATTAATTCTGTCTGGCTGCGGTCCAATGCAGCGACGATGGCGAGTGATGGGGAGTGCCGAACACACATCAGCCAGATTATTATAATTATCACGCGCACGTAGTATTTGCCGCGTTTTGCGCGTGCGTACTCCTATTTCGCGCAATAAATTACTCCCTATATGCCCAGCCGGTATTTATTAGTTGTCCGCTGTCAGCGGGGCTTTTTATTCTTTTTTCTTTCTTTCTTCTTTTTTTTTTTTTTTTGTAATTTCATCGTAAATGAGCGGGAAAAAAACAGGAAAAAACAAAATTCTGAGTAATAAACAGAGATTCCGTCGAATAATTCCGAATAACAGATGCGCTTTAAGTTTTTCCCTTTCGCATTAAATTTGAAATTTTTAAAACTCGCGTGCTATTTTCCGCTCGTTAATATTCACCTCTTCGAGCCGGCTCGGAAAATGTTGTTTGTTTTATGTTCGCGCGTTACTAACGCAGGATAATTTTGGAACTTAGAAGCGCTCGAACGACGCTAATTCGTGTTCGAAAGCTGCCTCATATTCGATTAAACATTTACTCGAATAGAATTTCTCCGAAATAAGTTCCTAACGAGAACGAATTATCGATTTCCGGAAAGTATCATTTGCTCTGGCACGAAGAAATTATTGTCTTTCGTCGTACTAATAAGCGACCATTTCGAATTTTGATAATTCGTTAGGCGATTTGGCGTCAGTAATTACGGAGCACCACAGGGCCGTCTGTAAATAATTCGGTAATGATGGAGTGGCGTGTTTGTCACCCAGATGACATCGCTGAAAATTGTTTTCACCCGTACAAAAAAAAAAAAAGTGTTAGGCGATAATCTAAGCGGTCAACAATGATAATAATCATGCAGTTTTTCGGAGAAAATGGTTACAGAGCGGCTAATTGTATTATTTCCTTAGCTTCCTCCACGGGAAACTGTGAGAAAAAATGATGATATACCGTTTTAATTTCCAGCTAATTCCTTTCGAAATGGCCAAAAGGCGAAAGTAAAAAAAAAAAAAACGAACAAAAAAGTTTTCCTTTTTGACGCGCCTGTATCCGTAAAATAAATTTAAAAAGAAAGGTGTTCTCAAAATTTTCCGGTAGACGAATAAAATGCCGTTCCCGCTTAAAAATTCGCTTAAAAGGAAAATTGTCGTACCTCCGTAACTATTCTGCCATCGTTTAATAGTTTTTAAGAGTTATTACAAATTTCAAGAGACGCGTGGTATTTCCGTCGCCGATCAAATATCCGCTGTAGTTTCAAATTATTCTTTATTCAAATCCACGTAACATCGATAATATTTTAATTTTACTTACCGATGACGACCCCCCTTTTTCTATGTTATTTGGTGACTTATTCATCGAGGTATTTATGTTTCCCTACCCTGGGCGCGCTAGCGGCCTTAACCTGACAACATGATAATTCGGTAGAGAAAATAGCCGGGCGTTCAGAAATGGAATTCACAAAGGACAGCAACAACGGAACAACTGAAGTCAATGGGAAGGAAAGAATATAGGTTGCGTCGTTATAAGGAGTAGGAAGACGCAGAGCCGTCAATTAGGCGTATAGAGCGTTCATCGAGGATAGCAGAACATTCGGATTAGAATCACAAACACAAGGATGCTCAGAAACATGAAGAGAGCAGTACTGACAATCATGTGGTACCACCACCACCACCACCACCGTTGGATGAGATACATTTTTGAGTAAGCAAAGAATTATTAAAATTGGTCTAAATAATCAAACGGTATGCGTCAGCGAACATTGAAAAAAAAAAACAAACAAACATACGCGATAAACAAGTAACTTCCTTTTTTTTTCTTTTTTTTTTTTTTTTAAATTATGGTACATTCAAAGGTCAAAGATCAATTAAAGGTCTTGCCTGAGATCGCTGTAAAGAGAAATCGCTATGAGGAAGAAGTTGATTATCGAACAATTAAGTGGGCCACACATCAGTCCGGCTTGTGCAAGACTTGGCTGAGGCTGTTGTTTTTTTTTTTTTTGCACCAGCAAACTTTTTGCTTCCCGTGCTAGATATTGTCAGTCCATCGGAATTACATGTTCTGACGTCGCTTTTAAAAAGTAAATGCACGTGCTGCTACGAGACAGATGAGCATCAATCAACTGGAGAATTCCGCGTATAATGAACACAGACAAAAACGGTAAACGAGAGAAAGTCCTGTTGTTGGAACGTTGTGCACATCTTCAGATTCTTCCATTCCCCGAATGCCCAACATAGCGTAGAGTTGCCGTAGACTTTATTGCAATTCAGCTGTGTAAACGGACAAAATGCCCGCAGGTGTCGAATTCGCATCGGATCGGCCTGCGCACTTGCAAAGAACACAGTTACCTATACAATTTTGCAATACATATCTTTTGTGCGCGTTCGTTGGACGAACTCTGTTGGTAGCTGCCAAAAATTGTGTTCCGTTGCGATGAATTTAATAGAACTCCCCCCCCCCCCCTTTTTTAAATTATAAAAAAAATAAGGATTTTAAGAACGCAGTTTGTTCACTATTATTCGGCTAAGTTTTTAAAAATTATATTTATTCACGTATGGGTGGAAACTTATTTCCAATTACGGAGGCGAAGGAATTGTATTATTGTGCAACGACGTATCTCGAGCAAGTTGCATTTTGCATCATTTTAAGCGGGTGTTGGCTTTTTTTTTTCTGACGCCACGGTAAGTTTACTGCCCTGCTGAATTGGGCATAAGCAAAAGTTTAGCCTTCGGCCTAATTCAGCCATGCGTGGAAGACGAAAACTCTGTCGGAGAGCATTTCGACCTTTTTAAACGAAAATTTCGAAGCAGTGTGACTGATTTCTCTTTTGAAACGCGATCGAATTGTTCGCGGTAGCGCTGTTCCCGAGAGCAGGATGAAAACGATTTGCTGGCACAGGTTGCGGTAGAAACGGGAGCAGTACGAAGATGGTGCCCAATAGTTTTTAATAGTTTTATAAGTCCACATTACAGGGATAGTAAAAAAAAAAAAAAAACGCTGGGAGAATGAAATAAAAATAAAACGGAAATTTAAAAAATAAAAGAATGGAAAACGTGATGGCGTGAGCGAGAATCAGCAATCCTGTTGTGTCGGTTAGGGATAAATGGACCGTCATTGATCGACGCTAAAAGGAATTCGGAATGTTAATTTCGGCAAAGGAACATGAAGAAACATCAAGGAAAAAGTTACAATTTCAATCACGTCTCCTCTCATCGAGCGAAGAAGAAGAGGCTATTAGTTTAAGCCACCAATTAAATCGAAAAAAAATCCGCGGTATGTTCGCAAAATTCACGTTATCACCTTATTATGTTATAAATCCACCGCTGGATGTAGGCATTTCCTGGTGGAATAAGTTAGCCAACTTTCTTCGTAGTACTGACTGGGCAAATTGGGAGATGCAATTTATACCTGCTGCCAGGTTTTCACAGCAATTGTTAAATACACAGCGCTAGTGTAGAGAGACACAAGAACTGGATATCGTGGTTGTTTGATTTGTCGCGATGTAAATGCAGCTGAACACGTGTGCTATACGTGTGATTTGCCGTTGCCTCTTCCATATGATTCTTATTTATAATTATTTTTGTAATCATTTCTGTCGTCATCTGCTATCGAACTCAACAATTCCTTAACCGAAGCCGAGTGAGGGCAACTTATTAAATTTAAATAATAGGAAGAAAAAAAAAGTACCTCTTCCGCTGCCGACAACGAATTCAGCTATATCCGTCGCTGACAACAGAGATACTCGCAATTTAATAATTTATTTATTACGTATTATTTTATTATGTTTTGCGGCGCCTACTGTTGTTATAATTGTGTCTTTTCAGATTAGTGTAAATGTCAGTAACGCACGACTTCAAAATCTGAAACATGTTCAAAAAATAATAATTTTACGTTCAATTACATTTACCCCCCCCCCCCCCCCCCCCAGGAAGGGATCAAAACATAAATGTAAAAAAGGATAATCTGCAGTTAGCGCGAGATCGAGGTGTGTGCTGGCAATTGTTACGTTCGGCAGATGGAGAATTTTGTCGATCCTACACTGTCGGTCTAAACTTTTTCCATAGTCACTGGCGGCAGCAGCAGGAGCAGGAGCAGTGTAACAACTCGTTTACATGATGCTGTTACTTTCGGATTACACCTTTATTGTCTAGGAAACAAACTTGCTGACGAAAGTAACTATCGCAGGTCGTTTGATGCTGACTGTTTTCTGATTGATCGGGACGTTGCTCGTGGCTTGTGAACTGGATGCTTTTGCGTTTAATTCGTCTGAGTTTGTAGCGGAGACGTTCTTTCTTGGTCGAGCTGCTGCCGCTGTCATACGTGACCGCTTTAATCAAATGTTTCTCGAATTGAAATGAAAGAAAAAGGGGTCATAATCAGGGGGGGTACCACATTATTCTACTACTATATGTATATGTATATGTATATATAATATATATATGTATATGTATTAATGTATAACTTTATGTATTATGTTACTGGTTTTATTATTGTGTGTTGTTTTCAGTTTGAAATTGGAATGCGAAAAACTGGCCGGCGAGAAAATCGAAATACAACGGCATTATGTTATGGTGAGTGGCTGTGACTAAGGCAGCTGAGGAAAAGTGTTTCTATAAAAAGGCGGAAATATTCATGATAAGGGCATTTGTCGTTGCTGGCGCTTCGTTTTTTTATTCGTTAACTTTTAACCACACTAATGCCCGCTGCTTAACACGCTCACAGCTACTGCCCTATTTTAATTTTTATTTCTTTCCACGGTAGAAATCTCATCTGTCGCTAATCGATCTGGAACGTTTTTCGACCGCCACATCCCTCGCTTTCTATTTCACTGCTGTTGTCACAAAAATAAAACCAGACAATGTGTGTGCTCAGAACAAACTCTAAAAACGCACTGAAGGTAATATGGAAAACGGTGTGCATTTGTACAGTTCAAATTAACAGTATGAAGGCGTTATAGGAACATTTCAAAGAATATAGGCTGGAAATTTCTTTGTTAAATTGAACTATACTCTGTTTTCCATATCGATTTCAGTGTACTAAAATGTCCGATTTTATTTTTGTATTATTAATTTTTAGTCGACGATGTTCCAAATTTACTGTCATATTTCAGTTGCATTATTTTTCTTCGTAAATGGTCGAATGTTATAATACTGCTTTCAGTGTCGGTCGATGCGATGGAAAACTACCGAGCATTGTACAAAATTAACTTTGAAATTTATTACGATATTTATTTTTCGAGTTTGTTTTAAAAAATTAAATGGAATAATCGTTTTTTTTCTATTTTTTGAAATTCCGCGAGTATCCAATCGATCGCGCTTATTCCAGTGCGCCCTGCGCAAAACTGTAATCGCATATTTAAATAAAAAAATCTGACGGCGGTCCTGAACGTTCCATATCAACTTATTTATTTATTTATTTATTTATTTATTTTTTAATCTTTTGTTATCTATCGAATCTCTGTACATAGATCATAACAACACGCTGCACCAACCTCGTATAATAACCTTTACATTAACATTCACTTCGTCTGGTTGCTTTAGACTTTTCGCTTGTGCGTGTGTATGTGTGTTAGCAAAGCCTTAAAATGCAATATGACGTGTTAATTGATCCCCGGAGATGTTAACGAGTCAATCGAGCTTCCTATTTCCTAACCAGACACACCACCGCCTGAATAGGAATCGCAGTTTTTTTCAATACTTCATCATCGCTGGGCCCTTCTTGAAACAACGTGTTGCCCTACCCTCTCCTTTGCGAATTAAGAGAAGGGTGCTTCTAAATTTTTTATGTTTATTATTAATTTGCGATGGTAACGATGTCGTTATAATACGTGCGTAATTTTCGCTGTGGATTAGCGTGTTTTTTTTGTTTTTTGTTTTTTTCTGTTGGTTTATTACACCACACTAACGCGTTTTTGTTTTCTTTTCTTTTGTTTACCTATTTTCGTCGCTTTCTCCAATGCGCACTTAAAAACATATCATCCTACGTACGCTTGTGCAAAACAGCGCTAAGATGGAGGTGGAGAAAATAGTACAAGAAAAGACAGAAATGCAAAGGCACTATGTGATGGTGAGTAAACTGTTACCGCATCGCTATAGAAATTTTGATTGGTGTATATCCTGAAACACAGCATGCTGTTATTACATGATGAGGACTTGTTTTTTCCTTTTTATTTTGTTTTATGTTACTTCTTAATATATAATGTTGCCTGCTACTATCCTCTTTCTAATAGAGAACAGACACTTAATGCTGTTTTCTTTGTTTTCATTTGGTTACTTTCTTTCGTCAGATATTATATTATATTTTTTAATAATTCACAGTTGTTATACCGGGCAAATAGCTGCTGATCTCAGTAGGATTCGAATTTTTCTGCTTTTCAAAATTAAAGTAATAATAATAACAGGAAAAAAAAAATGTTTCCGTTTCAATTATTTTTTTCTTTTTTTTTTATCTCACCGACCGATAGTATTTCTTAACATAAAATAGTCTTCTTTCCGTTTGTTTTTCTTTGTTTTCAGAAAAGAATATAACATCTTATTTTTATTTTGTTTTCTCGTCATGAGTCGATTTATAAATTTATTTTAACCTTCGCTCTTATAAGCTATCTTTTTCTAAATCTTATTTTTCGCGTATTACCTTTGATCAAACGTGTTTCTAAGGAAAAAGTGCCGAGGAGTTTGTTGAACCAACAATTCCGGCAGCCCTAATTAGACTATGTAATATATTAGGCTCTAGATAACCCAGTTGTTTAATTTCACCTAACCAGTTAGAGTAGAAAAAATTTTACCACCGAGTATGCTATTTTATTCTGCGTGAAAAAAGTAATTATTCAGGTTTTGGAAGTTTATGAAAATATTGCACGTTTTTTTCATACTTATTTTGCAACGAATGAAAAAGTTTTTTTTAATAGTTCATTTTAAAAAACGGTGCGCATGTATTGCCCGAAAAATGAACTTAAAAGCTAGTGTCAAAAAAATAAAAAAATAAAAAAAAATATATATATATATATCTATTAATAAAATTTTGCTTTTTTTTTAAACTTTTTACATTCTAAAATTCACTCTATCAGTGTCTATACACTGCTTTATGTGCTCAGGACATTGTAAAATTTGTACCGCGTGCGGTATGTATTCTCTGGTAAACAACTGTTTTTTTTTTCAATCATGTCAGTTCTTCATTTATGTTTAATGTTTCAGTTTCAGTTTGTGTCGTTTTTGTAACCAATTTTAACATTGTAACATTCGATAATTTTTTCTTTTGAACTGCATGTTTCTCCTAGCACACTTGTTGAATAAAGTGGGTTGTGTGAGACGGTTAAAACGTAGTATGCATGCTTTTAACGCGTTGAATGCTTTTTGTCAATGTTTCACTCACTGCTTTGTTTTTTATTTGTTTCTTAATATGCGTCTCTGAATGAGTATACGCTATTATATCCGCCGTGCACGTGTGTTGGTAATGCGATTTATAAATGGAATATTATTAGTAATGCTTGCAAATTAATAGCACCTTGAATATATATATATGCTACTTTTTTCTTATAATAAAAGGTAAGTATAAGTTTAATTACTTTTTCTTAATAAAAACAGCGTGGTAATGGCGTAGTTATTGACATGATCACTGTGCATCGATGTATATGCGCATATGTATGTGTGTACAAAAGCAAAAATATAAAATTGTGATATTTTAAGTGTTAAACTTTCGAATACCATATGTGTGTAAAATTGTTCTGCAAGATCTAAATTTTCCTCTAATTAAGAATATGTAAAATAGGAAGATTACAGCGACAATTAATGAAATAGTTAAAAATAAGTAAAATATGGACAAGTTTTCGTATATTTAAATTATGAGCTCCAAAGATTAAACATTTTAAATTTATTAAAAGTATACTTTTTTTCCCCCTGCTACATGTGAAATCTATATGCGGATATAGATCGTATGTGAAAAATATTAAAGTACGAGTATGTTTTGCAAAAAACACATATCTATAGTTTTTAAAATTAGCTTGATAACCAATTAGGACAACCGCTACCGGGAACTTCGAATTACTTGTTAAGTTTATAACATTCGTCTCGTAGTACACTTGTGTCCAAGTTTCGGACGTAGTGTGTCGTGTATCTGTCAGTAAATTGTATAAATTATTATCTTTATTCTCTATCGTATTAAAGTTTTAAATCTTACACTCTTTAGTCAGTGAATTAATAAAAAGCTGTATTCTCGTACTTACTTTTTGTATTCCCTTCTTTTGCAGTTTGTACAAACGTCTGTCGATTAGGAAATTCTGCCCGATATATGTTGTATTCTCGAATATAAAATTCATATAAATTCTCTTAATATTATAAAGCCGGAGTCATTTAAGTTTTTTTATTATTATTATTTTTTTTTCAGGTTGAATTCAAAATCTCTGTTCCGTTTTTAATTATTTATTTATTTTTGCTTTGTATTTGAATCATTTTCGATAGACTACTCGCATTAATGTTTAAAAACTTTCCCTGATAAATCAATATTTTACATTTATGAAGTTTTTTACGAGCATTTTCCCGCGCTAATTACTGGACAACAACCTCCGTTGCATGTTCTCGACCACAGAGTCCTAATGCATACGAAAGCTTATAATTATAACTCAGTGCCGCTAATTAAACATTTTATAAATATTCGAAAATTTAAGTGATTATTTCTTTCTATTTGCCCCTTTTCAGTTCATTATATATATATATATATATATACCTTCTATAGTTTCTTTGATATCATCGTACACAAGTAAACCTCAGGGCACGCTTTTTCAGCAACCAGTTTTTATTATTCTTGGATACGGTGTCCACGCATCTGTGTGACAGTTTGACATTCGCACAATGGATAAGACAATTTATCCAACTAATCCGGCGAGAGCTCGCAATCGGATTATACGATTTCATACGTATGACCAAACAAAATTCTGTTGGCCGTCCCTTCATTTTGAAAGTAATTGTCATCCAACCGCGGTACCCGGTTATCATCATCTTTTAGCAATGGCTGATCCACGGGGGTGGGGGGTGGGAGGCAAAGAACCAAAGCCTCTATAAAAAAATTTGTTATAACAGAGAGACCTCTAGTTTATGCTATAAAAGATTTGTATGAATTTTACACCTGCGGATTTTAATAATCAATATTTAATACTGTTTTCTAATTAATGTTCCTCTTTTATTCTATTTTAAACACAACCGTGGTCCATCTTTTGTGTATTTCTTATTTATTTTTAATTTTAATTTTGTAATTTTAATTAAAAATATATAGTTCAATGAGAAATATATGTATATTTAAACTTGTTCACGAACAAAGAGAATTCGGATCGAATTACTAACAAAAATAAAAAGCGAAGTAAAGTGTCTAATAAAAATACTATCTTTCTTACTATTTCTAAAATACCATATTTAAGGTGTATAATTTTATAATTTCGTTTTATTTTGTTCATAACTAAAAATAAAACAAAAGTTAAATTAAAAACTGTAATAGTAATTATGTATTTTTAAAACACATTTTTAAGAATTTCTATAAAGGCCGCTATTTGATTTTCTTTATGAAACAAGGAGTTTTTGTTCAAATCTACCGCTTACCGTAGAAGATTTTACGTAATTATATAATTCCCCTTCCGAAAATGTCCTTCTGCATCCGCCCATGTTTTTAGTCTAATGATATTTTAAACGCTCTCCCGTGATAATACATTAATATTTTCTGGAACTACTTTTACCACGCTGCTATTTGCGTTTTAAAGGGAAATAATCCGGCGCCGAAAATTCGTGTCGTTCACGTAATGCAGTCGAATATTGTTTTCGAACAGCTATATTTTAAATCACATACATGACTGTTTGCTGGAAGTGCTCCAGTCAGTTTTCTATCATTCGGGCGATCAGCAGCGTTCAAGGCGGTCAAAATTAATAAATTAATGGCGTGAAAAAGTGGCTGTTTGCGCGATATTTTAAAAATGTTCGTAATTTTTGAATCCCGTTTAACTCTCTACCTTAAAACAAATAGGAGAAAATGTTGTTATCATCGGAGCTGGAAGAATAAAAAAAAACTGCGCGTGTGTCGCTCGCTGGTATGTTGAACAACACCGTTGGCAGTAGCGTGTATGTTTCAAAATGCGTCGCTGTTTGCGCATCGCAGAGCAGAAGCTGAACTATTCATTCGAAGGCGAACTAGGAAACACTGATAGACAAACTGAATCGTAAACAGCCAATGATATATGCATTAGGAGGGCTATGGTTTTCGGGATAAAAACCAGGCTCGCATTATTTTCGAAACAGAGAAACAACGGCGCCGCCAGAGCTGAAACTTGAAACTGCACTAATCCGCTAAATAGCATTTGTTGCACGCTGAGTGCATGATTGAACATAGTTGTGGTCGCTAAATTACTCGCTAAACTTCGTAAACTCGCCACTTTAAATAGTATTATCCCTCCAAATTTTGTCCGGATACGTTGCCGAAGGGTTGTTCGCTGGAGCAACTGAAAATTTTATTACATCCGCGTTTCTCCAGCGTTAGAATTTGTTGTTGCCTCCATTCCGATTCCCGGCTTATAGATGATTTTAATCGTATTAAATCTCGTACGACATGCTCTGCGGCGTATGCGTGCGTGTGTACGTGTCTGAATACGCGCGAAGGGCTCTTTGCAGAACAGAGTGCGCGGTATAATAATAAATGATGATAATGATAATAATAATGATGATGATGATAATAATAATAATAATAATAATAATAATAATAATAATAATAATAATAATAATAATAATAATAAATGATGATAATGATAATAATAATGATGATGATGATAATAATAATAATAATAATAATAATAATAATAATAATAATAATAATAATAATAATAATAATAATAATAATAATAATAATAATAATAATAATAATAATAATAATAATAATAATAATAATAATAATAATAATAATAATAATAATAATAATAATAATAATAATAATAATAATAATAATAATAATAATAATAATAATAATAATAATAATAATAATAATAATAATAATAATAATAATAATAATAATAATAATAATAATAATAATAATAATAATAATAATAATAATAATAATAATAATAATAATAATAATAATAATGATAATAATAATGATGATGATGATAATAATAATAATAATAATAATAATAATAATAATAATAATAATAATAATAATAATAATAATAATAATAATAATAATAATAATAATAATAATAATAATAATAATAATAATAATAATAATAATAATAATAATAATAATAATAATAATAATAATAATAATAATAATAATAATAATAATAATAATAATAATAATAATAATAATAATAATAATAATAATAATAATAATAATAATAATAATAATAATAATAATAATAATAATAATAATAATAATAATAATAATAATAATAATAATAATAATAATAATAATAATAATAATAATAATAATAATAATAATAATAATAATAATAATAATAATAATAATAATAATAATAATAATAATAATAATAATAATAATAATAATAATAATAATAATAATAATAATAATAATAATAATAATAATAATAATAATAATAATAATAATAATAATAATAATAATAATAATAATAATAATAATAATAATAATAATAATAATAATAATAATAATAATAATAATAATAATAATAATAATAATAATAATAATAATAATAATAATAATAATAATAATAATAATAATAATAATAATAATAATAATAATAATAATAATAATAATAATAATAATAATAATAATAATAATAATAATAATAATAATAATAATAATAATAATAATAATAATAATAATAATAATAATAATAATAATAATAATAATAATAATAATAATAATAATAATAATAATAATAATAATAATAATAATAATAATAATAATAATAATAATAATAATAATAATAATAATAATAATAATAATAATAATAATAATAATAATAATAATAATAATAATAATAATAATAATAATAATAATAATAATAATAATAATAATAATAATAATAATAATAATAATAATAATAATAATAATAATAATAATAATAATAATAATAATAATAATAATAATAATAATAATAATAATAATAATAATAATAATAATAATAATAATAATAATAATAATAATAATAATAATAATAATAATAATAATAATAATAATAATAATAATAATAATAATAATAATAATAATAATAATAATAATAATAATAATAATAATAATAATAATAATAATAATAATAATAATAATAATAATAATAATAATAATAATAATAATAATAATAATAATAATAATAATAATAATAATAATAATAATAATAATAATAATAATAATAATAATAATAATAATAATAATAATAATAATAATAATAATAATAATAATAATAATAATAATAATAATAATAATAATAATAATAATAATAATAATAATAATAATAATAATAATAATAATAATAATAATAATAATAATAATAATAATAATAATAATAATAATAATAATAATAATAATAATAATAATAATAATAATAATAATAATAATAATAATAATAATAATAATAATAATAATAATAATAATAATAATAATAATAATAATAATAATAATAATAATAATAATAATAATAATAATAATAATAATAATAATAATAATAATAATAATAATAATAATAATAATAATAATAATAATAATAATAATAATAATAATAATAATAATAATAATAATAATAATAATAATAATAATAATAATAATAATAATAATAATAATAATAATAATAATAATAATAATAATAATAATAATAATAATAATAATAATAATAATAATAATAATAATAATAATAATAATAATAATAATAATAATAATAATAATAATAATAATAATAATAATAATAATAATAATAATAATAATAATAATAATAATAATAATAATAATAATAATAATAATAATAATAATAATAATAATAATAATAATAATAATAATAATAATAATAATAATAATAATAATAATAATAATAATAATAATAATAATAATAATAATAATAATAATAATAATAATAATAATAATAATAATAATAATAATAATAATAATAATAATAATAATAATAATAATAATAATAATAATAATAATAATAATAATAATAATAATAATAATAATAATAATAATAATAATAATAATAATAATAATAATAATAATAATAATAATAATAATAATAATAATAATAATAATAATAATAATAATAATAATAATAATAATAATAATAATAATAATAATAATAATAATAATAATAATAATAATAATAATAATAATAATAATAATAATAATAATAATAATAATAATAATAATAATAATAATAATAATAATAATAATAATAATAATAATAATAATAATAATAATAATAATAATAATAATAATAATAATAATAATAATAATAATAATAATAATAATAATAATAATAATAATAATAATAATAATAATAATAATAATAATAATAATAATAATAATAATAATAATAATAATAATAATAATAATAATAATAATAATAATAATAATAATAATAATAATAATAATAATAATAATAATAATAATAATAATAATAATAATAATAATAATAATAATAATAATAATAATAATAATAATAATAATAATAATAATAATAATAATAATAATAATAATAATAATAATAATAATAATAATAATAATAATAATAATAATAATAATAATAATAATAATAATAATAATAATAATAATAATAATAATAATAATAATAATAATAATAATAATAATAATAATAATAATAATAATAATAATAATAATAATAATAATAATAATAATAATAATAATAATAATAATAATAATAATAATAATAATAATAATAATAATAATAATAATAATAATAATAATAATAATAATAATAATAATAATAATAATAATAATAATAATAATAATAATAATAATAATAATAATAATAATAATAATAATAATAATAATAATAATAATAATAATAATAATAATAATAATAATAATAATAATAATAATAATAATAATAATAATAATAATAATAATAATAATAATAATAATAATAATAATAATAATAATAATAATAATAATAATAATAATAATAATAATAATAATAATAATAATAATAATAATAATAATAATAATAATAATAATAATAATAATAATAATAATAATAATAATAATAATAATAATAATAATAATAATAATAATAATAATAATAATAATAATAATAATAATAATAATAATAATAATAATAATAATAATAATAATAATAATAATAATAATAATAATAATAATAATAATAATAATAATAATAATAATAATAATAATAATAATAATAATAATAATAATAATAATAATAGTAGTAATAGTAGTAATAATAATGATAATGATAATAATAATAATAAAATGTAGTAGAATGTTCACTACCCTTTGCAAATGCAAGTAACCCTCATGCATCGGGTTAACGGCTATTTAATTTTCCATTTAATGGCTCCGTCCTCATCCGATCTCATCCTGAACCCCAATCTGATCCGTTCCATTACTCCTCGTTGTAACGGTCGTTCTTTGATGTCTGCCCGTTTTCAACCCTTATGTGTGCAATATTACTTTACTGTTCCTTTGGTTATTTTATCGTGCCGACCTTTTACGCTGTAATACTCCACAGCTCCTCGACGTTGTCGTTAGCTTTTGAGAACCAGTTAACTGTCGACAGCTATTTACATTGTACAGCGTCCACAGTCTATGCGAGCGAGTTGCCTTGTATAATTTTATTATGAAAGGGCTTCTCCACTGTTCGGCCTATTTTCACAGCCATAATGATATTTCCTAGACCCTCTTCTTGGCGGTCTGTCTTGTTGGTTTTTTAATCTTCGACGTCGACAAAATTTCCATTACAATCTGATTTTATTATATTTTGATAACCCTACCGGCCGGTGCAAGTTCTTTCCACTCCTCATTTTCATCGCGCGCATTAATTGCCGCGAACGTGATGATTTTTTACACTTCTCTCCCTTTTACCGTGTCTTCTTCTTTTTTTTTTTTCTCTTCCTTTCTATTCTAAATAACTTTTCTTGTACTGAACGCTGAAGTAACTATGTCAATTTTTGCTCAATAGTTTTAGAAACGCCTATTGCAGATGTTCCTAACGTTATGAATTCCTCAAAAATTTCTCACTGCATTCAACACTATGCATTTTTTTTTTTGTATCTCCTCTACCGTTCTAAATATTTCCGAATATAATGAAAATGTTTGTGATTTTTTAATAATTGTGCTGTTTTTTTTTAAATGTTATTTATTTTTACAAAATCGTTTCGATTTTATATACCACCTGTTTTGTGCGCTGTAATCATTAAATAAACAAAATTATAAGAATAAATAAAATAAAATAAAATTATAATAATTTATCAAGATTATGTATAAAAAAGTACACTAATTCGCCATTGCGCTAGGTGTTACATAATTTGTTAGTATTTTTTTAGTGCACTTTTTTCGTTTATATATGCGTGTTTTTGGTTACGTGTCCAGAGCGATCGTGTTTAGAGCGACCATATTTAAAGCCGACATCTAAAAGGTACATGAAAGACCATTTCCTGGAAATATCCGATGTACTACTACAATGAACTACGGAGCTATTAAAACTGCTAAAAATTATAATAGATGAGTGGAGGCGTACTCACGCCCAGTTCAATTTTTCTAACAAAATGCTCTATTGTGTAAATATGCTATGTTTTTAGTTAAAAATAAAATATTAATGTTAAAAATACTTAAAAACACGTATTACAGAAAATATAAAACAGCTTGTTTTATATTTTTTCAATAATAATTATTTTCTGTAATACCTGTTTTTATATGTTTTTAATAAAGAATATACAAAAAACGAATTCAAACATTTATATTTTAAATTTAAAAAATATTAATGATTAAACTGAATATGAGTGCGCTTCTAATCATGTATTATAATTTCTAGCAGTTTTATCAAAATAACTGGGCCGCTCTGGTTCGCATATAATTAATAATAGTAATAAAAATGTCTGAGGGTCGCTTTGAACACGGTCGTTCAAGTCAAATATAATAATAATAATAATAATAATAACAACAATAATAATAATAATAATAATAATAACAACAATAATAATAATAAAAAGGATCCGATGGTCGCTATTGAACACCATTATTGGTGGGTCGCTGTGAACACGGTTGTTCTGAACACGACACCCGTAATTTTACGTGTAATTCCTCGTGACTAGATTGTTGATTTTTAGTTTATTTATTTATTTGTTCACTGATAACTAATAATTTTATAACTAGCTTTTTTGCTTTGTTATAAAATATTTAGGTCGCTTCTTCATTGTTTAGTGAGTCCATTTTCAGTTCACTAAAATTATTCTTGTTCACCGGTTTTCTATGGTTCAGTAATTCATTTTCTATAATTTTCCTCGATTGTCTTAAATCACATCAGCATTCTTAAACAGCAATTTTTGAAATGCGCATTCTCCATTTTTAATAAATCAATCTCATTCGCCACTTTCCTCTTCCTGATGGAACTTTGAAATTAATTAAAGATTGGTTTTGGATGCTCGAGTAAATTCCCTGCTAAATCATAATTTACTGGGTGACTTTGATTTAATGGCAGCTTCAGAAGTCGTGAAAATTATGTAATAATTAAATTGTTTTATTTGTTATATATTTGTCAAACAAGAAAAATGGTCGCATAAAGTTTTAATCCATTTCTGTTTATATATACACACACACACATTGTATATATATGGAGTACAAATAATGTTGCAAGCACCGTAAACAACATGATATAAATGATTAAACAAATTAGCGAATGAGTACATATACGCTACACGTTTATAATGTCGAACGAAATACTTTTTTTATTTTTATTTTTATTTATTTATTTATTATTATTATTATTAGAGAGGCAAAATAAATTTCCAGACTTATAAGTTTGTTTGCGGTGTTTGCTTTTTTTCGTTCTTTTTTGTTGTATTCGCATGATATATTGCATATTTCGCAGTTTGAAATATTCTGTATTGTTAAAATTTTAAAGGAAAAGTAATATTTGAAAATGCAATTGTTTCACTGTGATTATTTTCAATAATATTCTTAAGTATCATTTTATATAAACTCGCCATTATCATTGTTGTGAAGAAAAATCATTAACCACGTTACATAGCATATTTTTCTTATGTTTGCAACGACGCGTACCTTAATTATATGTCTTCTTGGAAAATTTCGTCTTTTTTATTTTTTATGTTTTTCTATTTTCTTATTTAAATTAATGTTAAAAATCATACTTATTCGGTGTATGCTTTGACGATAACATTCATTGTAAGTTAACGGTTTTCTCTTATGGTTTTACACAAGACGATGAAATAATGTATTGGATGTTTTTCACGCGCTTTTGGCTAATTAGACAAAAATGTAATAATCAAATTTTACAAATAATACGGGTGTATTCTGTTTGTTTTTATAAATTACATTGAAACTTTGTCAAAATTTTAGTTCTTTTCTTTTTTTCCCGCGAAAAGAATGAAAATATGCGCATATTGGTTTATTGAACGTAAAATACAAAAGATTCTATATATGGCCAATTATTTAAGTGTATTTTTAATTCATTATATTTTAATAGAAATTTTATTTGTTTTTCTTTTTTTTTTCTCTCTTTTGTTGTAGTATTACGAAATGTCGTACGGTTTAAACGTGGAAATGCATAAACAGGTATAAATTTGTTTCATTATTTTTGTAAATAATTTAATATAATTATATTTTTTATGTGCGTTATGTCACCATTAGATCGTATTATTTTTGAATAGTGCGATTGTTGCTCCTTCTCTTTGATCTACGAAATATTATTTGTAATCGGAAAAAATCATTTACCGGACTAGTTAACTGCGGCTTTTCGCCTAAACAAGCCTGAAAAGCTCCGTGAAATAATCTATTTCTACAACTACCTCATCGAAATCTCTCGGCATGTTGATAAATCGGAATTTAAATACCGTAAGCTCTTTTTTCCGAAATCATTTTACCATCTTCACGGACGACTCTAACGGATTCTCTATGAAGTTAGTTCAACCCTCTTCCATTTTCCTAATTATTTCGAATAGACCTTTAAAATTTCTTCTGCTTATTTTTTTCTGCGTCGAATCTATTGCTTATTTAAGAGGGCTATCTCCAGTATCTCCTTTTATCTAATTTCTCAGAATGTCTCCTTATTAGATACCAAAAATGTAGTATCATACAAGGGCCATCTCCTCACCCCCTTTCACTCTTCTGACTCTATGTAATTATTCTCATCCGTTCTCTAGTTCATATTTTTTTCGGTTTAATTAAATGGGTTTCCGATTACATTTTAGTATAAATGGTCTCAATTCCCGATTGAAATTGGCATTCCAAATATCAATTTTATTTGAGACCAGCTTATTCAAAATTTTTTTGTTAAACAAAAGTTTTTTTTTTTTTTTTTATATTAATCTGCTAACTTTATTCAATTTATTTTTTGTTTCATTTTTTTTTTTTTACAATTAAATGGATTATTAAAAAAAAAAAGTGAAAATTATCTTAATAGAAAAAAATTGTGCTTCCCTTACGCTGCTTTTTTTTTTTTTGTTTAATTATACATATATATATTAATCCCGCAAATTCTACATTTAAGTGAATTTTCATATTAGTATGTGTCGCGAGTGTTGGTTTAGACGAATTTTATCTCAGCTTTGAAACGATTAAATACGGAGGACAAAAAGTCATTTTGAGGGATTCTGAATGTTACATTCCGGTTGTGTGGTGTGTGGCGGAATTTATGATTTAGCAGCGGTTGAACACAATATCTTAATCAAAGAGCTTTGCAATGTACACGGAAAATGATTGCGTCTAAATTTCCTTCTGAAAGTTTACTCGCTTGTAAAAACGACATCTAGAAAATAACAGGTTTTTCGGATTTATATTAATTTACAAACGGAATAATTATAAGGAATGTGCCTTAACACACATGTACGCATATGATATAAATACTATTTCGTATAGAGTGCTCTTTTGTTGTTGGATAGTGTCGAGTTTTTCGAAGAATTGCGAGGAAAATAGGTGAATATTGTGTCCAGTAAAAAACTTTTTGATGTTTAAGATGTTCTTTTTCACGATCGGACTGAAATGTGGAATGTATGATATTTAAGAAATACCGAACAAGATGAAAAAACGAGTTTTTAGCTTAGAAAGTGTTCAGAAATGGCCAAAAAGGGAACAATAATTTGGTAACACAATTCATCGCGAAGTGTAGTAGGGTTTTACAGAGAGTATAAATCTAACTTTATTATTGCGAGCACCGATGGTCATTGCACGATGCTTTTCTGCAGCGTGAATACTTCGGCGCATTGAAAGCGTTTTGAAATTTGTTCGATGCGAAACCTTTAAATTGATCACGTCAACACGCGTCGTCGGTAGTTTATTGTATTTATAGGAATTTTGGAGGGCGTAATATAATAAAGCGGGCGATGTAATTTATAGGCACGCATTGCTCGTCAAAGAAGTACCATCTTTTAAAACGATTGGCACTAGTCTTTTATCAGATAGCCAAGTTAACTGGGTTTGTGGGGCTCTTATAGAGATGTTCTTCTTCCCTCGGAGTTAATTTGAATGAGCACCTTCAGAAATGTTAACAAAAGTGCGTAAAATTTCACTGAAAATAAAAAATCTCGACATTAGAACGAAACCTACCTAAACGTTAGAGAATTTAACCAGCAGAGACATGGTTTAAAACTGCAAAGAAATTTTATCATCAAATTTTTATTGGAACACTCGAATTTAAAACCGTTTTTTTTTTTTTTTCTTTTTTCCCCCCCAAAAACTAATACAAGCAGTTTTTGGATCTTGGTTTTCCTACTCCATCTTATGTTTTCTCATTTCCTTCCTTGTCAGTTGTTCTTATTCTAGCTTCTTTCATTCAATCAATCTCGCACCAGATTAAAATCTGCTATGCTCCTTTTGAGCTATTACTTAGATTCCTTGGTTGATTGGGCTGTTGCTCTTCGTTAGCGTACCCATGAAAAAAAAAAAAAAAACAAAAAAACGCAGAAATGATTTTCGGAAATTTCACTTTAAGGGTGACATTAATGAAGAACGAATAAAACTTCCATTAATAATTTTATTTAAAATGATAAACCTTTTCCCCCCATATCTGTTTCCCCTAAAAAAGTCAAGTTGTCGCTTATGCTTCGATTCGACGGCGTAGCTAGTTTGTTTATCTCTTTTCCGTTTTGTAATCGAAGCCTTTATTTGATTAATTTTTTCTTCTATTTTTTCCAGTTGAAGGTATAAATGGAATTTTAAAATCTTCCTGTTTTTATATTAAAGAAAAGAAGCAAAAAAAAAAAAAAAAAAAAAGAGATTTAGTTTTAGTTCTTGAAGGAATGCTGCCGTGTTCCTACTTTGTAATAATAATGATAATGATAATAATAGTGTCAAGTAGATTTCGTCATAACTTCTAGTTGCTTGTTGTTTCTCTTTTCTGTTGTAACGAAACCGAAATTTATGCTTAATTAAATTTTACAAATGTGCTGTCAGCAGTTTAGTACAATTAAAAAAATGTCGATTCTTTGCGCGTTTTTTAAAAATATATATATGTATATATATATCGTGGTTAATGTAAAAAAAAATTAACCGTAAAATTAATAGAGTGGATGTTCCGCTTTGTCAGCGGTTGCATTTTCCACGACGACAGCAAGGGCTGGTCGCCCTGAATTAATATCGTTTCGTGCCGGAAAGGGGGTTAGTTTGAAAATAAAACCTCACCCTCAGAGTCTTTGGAGAAAAACTGGTAACAGTCGACGATAAAATATCGCGTTATTGCTGGTTTTTATGTGCGATCGTCTCTTAACGAGAATAATAAAATCCTCCTTTTCTTCGTCTAACATCTATCTGTTCATTACGTGTCTGGGGTTTCATCTGGGCTGCGCTGTTAGCCGGTTTTATCTACGATCGCTCTTTTGCAACATCGCAATCTCTTATTTGTTGTGTATTTTATTTTTATTTTTATTTTTATTTTTTTGTGTGTATATATATATGTGTGTGCGTGTGTGTGTGTGTGTGTATGTGCACGGGTGTATTTTTTTCACTTTTATTAAGTTCGAGAAGGATAAAAGTTGCCAACATAATCCAAAGACGAGTTCCGTTTCTGTATTTTTACGACTTTCCGCGCCGTAAATATCCTCACGCAGATACTGCCGCTATATAAATATGTCTATATAGATGGTTTTGTTATCGGGCGAGAGTTTTTTTTAACAGTACCATCCGCACTTTCCCCTGTCAGTTACCCTAAACTGTTCTCGTTATTACTGTCATTATTGCATTTTCCGTTATATTATTGCACTTATAATCATTTCGGTAATAGCAACTCCATTATTATCTTTTGGCGCAATCCGCCTCCTCAATATTCCGTCGCTCCGGATTAATATTCCAAAAGTTGCATCGTTCTTCTTCTATAAAACGACTTTCCCGAGTATAATTTTATCATTTACTCCTTTTTACACTTATCTGCCCGGCCCCATATTTTCCTCTTAATATTAGCGCGCTCTACCATTTTTCATTCTGGTTCGCTCCACCGGGATCCCTCATTACTTTTCCAACAACTTTTTCCCGTTTCTTCTTCCGCCGACATTATTTTTATTACGCGCTAATCGTTTTTGTGGCCCCCCGTCAACCGGGGGGTTGTTTGTCGATGTTAACTTTGCGATCCGCAAATTAAGCTCAGCCGTTCTTGCTGACGACGTTGACTTTTTATAGCAGTTATGCGTATTATTACTATTTTTCTGTTATCAATTAAGGTCTTCTTTAAGCATTTTCTAAAGTCGTTTACGATGTCGCCAAGTCTGTCTACCACCACCACCCTGTCGATTATGCTAAAGTTAACTGTTTTATTTATTAATTGTCGTTTTTACCTTTTTGTGTTTTTTTCCGTTTTAATGATGTTATAAAAAAAAAAGAAAAGTCTACTCTTCATGTTATTTGAAAGTGGCATTAAGTTTAAACTGTTTCTGGGAATTAAAATACTAGTCTACTTTTATTTTTACCACAGCAGTGGATGCATAACACATACGTTCTCCCTTTTTTATTTATTCATATATATATATATATTTAAAAATATAATAAATATATATAAATATATATATATATTTAAAAATATAATAAATATATATAAATATATATATATATAAATATAAATAAATATATATATATATAAATATATATATATAAATATAAATAAATATATATATAAATATAAATAAAAATAAAACTTGTTTTTCTAAAAACAACAGTCGATCGAAACTTACAGATGGTGCTTTTGACTAATTCGCCCGTTTGTTTTTGCCCCCTCATCAAATGTACATTGTGCAGCGTTTAAGCACGGATGATGACGACTGAGGCACGTTTATGATCGGAAGATGGGAGAAATCAGGGTGGACTTTCTGTGGAGCGAATTTTCAATGAAATAATATAATCCGTCACTATTTTCGTTCGCGCGCCTGTGTAATTTATTATAATGGTATTCGGTTCACGAACAGTGCAGGGGTGTATAAATTACATTCGCTCCGTCCACCTCTCTCTTTCTGCGCCCTAGCTACGGATTTGAGATGGTAGCGATTTACGGTAATTCGATTCAATTGAAAATTTCGTCCACCCTCGCGTTACCCTGTCAGTGATTGTGTGAGCACTGTGTGCAATATGTTTTGCATACAAATATTTACGAAGCAAAAGCGGCGACAGAAGAAGAGCCCCGGCGCGAAAAGATAAACAAATAAATAATAAATAGGTTGGCGCTCGAACGCAGGAATAAAAGAAAACACCTTGCAGCAGAATTGCCTCGCTGCTCTACTGGCGAGGAACCGTCTTTTGCACTGTGCTCGAAGGATTTTTCTGCGTCTTTGCTCGTCTTTTCCCATCAGTACAGACAAATTCTGTTTCGGCTCTGTGTCGAGATTTTATCCCTCTAAAGCCGACCGCTCTCTGCTATTTTCCAGTCAGGTAGCGTTCGTTTGTTGGCTGGCAACATAGCACTTCCATTTCCTCTCCTTTTGTTTTTTTTTCTGTTTTTTTTTTTTTTTTTAAGATTTTTCCTTTTTTATGACACAACTCAACTTCCTTCTTTTTTTTCAGCGGCTTACCCGTTTCCACTAGTGCCATTAGACCCTGACGCACTATTTTTTTTCTCGCTTTAGGCGCTCTTGTTTTGCCAGTTTTGTGTGGTATCTTTTTTACCTCTTTATATGTCCTCTACGCATATTATTTCTCTCACCCCCTGTGTTGTCGACGTGCGACAGTTTTCAAAACGACCTCGTCGTCGGACCTACTCTATTGGCTGCTTTTTTTCCTTCTGCACATGTTTTATTTCCTTCACGTTTTTCCCTGTTGTACTCTGTATGGCACGGACACGTTTATGAAAGCTATGATATGTGTGTGCGGCTTTGCACCGTTTCATGGACCGAGTCTTAAAGCAATCCATTTTTCTAAACGTACCGATTTCGTAATGAAGATGCGGACTCTACAAAATATGCGCCTTTACTTCTCCCGCTCGACTAGCGTACGAGCCGTACCGACGTGATACCGTCGTCGGTTTATCTTCCTACTTTACGTTATTTTTCCTTTCCTAAACATCATCTCCCCTTCAGCAGAATAAAAAGACAAAATAAAAAGGCAGAATAAAAAGGCAGAATAAAAAGGCGGAATAAAAAGGCAGAAAAATCGGCCAGCAAACAAACAAAAACGAAGAAGGGGGTAGTGCCGTGTATGGTTCTTGTCGGGGTTGTTTGCAATATCTCTTGCACGCCTAGGCCGTCTTCCATCCTCTCTTTGACGACGACCACACAATTTTAGGCAATTGCCGTAGTTTGGTTATCTTTCTACTTAGGGTTTTCCGTCGCGGCTTCCTTTTACCGTCCGTTGAAATGTCTGATACCCTGTGCAAGGATTTATTAGTGTACGGCGGTGCGGCCGCTGGTAAATGTTTAGCCTGGTCTGCGGGCTTCGCCCTGGTAGTGTCGGTTCGGATTAGGTTCGTAGCCGCACCATTTTTTTCCCATCTGCACGGATTTTTGCCAGTTCTTTACAACGCCGATAATCATCTCAGCAATTTCGCGTCCAATGTGCACGCATCATTTTTTTCTCGTTCCGTGTTTTTAGCGCAATGATTTTAATGTCGTAGTGCTACTGCGATCCACCACCTTGCGACGACATGTGTTACTCTTCGCTGTTTACCAGGCTTTATTCGATTTTTCGTTCATCCCCGGCGTAATCTTTCATTTTCTGTCAGCCTTACAAATTATCTGTTAATTAAAACCTTTCGCAATTCGCCGAAAACGCAGTTAATATGTGTAGATATTGCGATACGTAAGTCTCTCGTATAGCTTTTCAATGTCAGGCTAAAGGTTAGAGACATTTCAAGGATCTCAGTTGTAGAGGAGGTCTTTTTCGGTCTTACTTAGGGGTCATTAGCAATTGTCGATAAAGTATACACAGTTCTACATTTTGAACGGTATGGATTCTATGAGGGATTGAAAATGCCAAGCCCCAGAAGACTGGTTTACGTTACAT
Organism: Icerya purchasi; assembly: GCA_039619475.1. Taxonomy (NCBI): domain Eukaryota; kingdom Metazoa; phylum Arthropoda; class Insecta; order Hemiptera; family Monophlebidae; genus Icerya; species Icerya purchasi. The sequence continues at coordinate 331,110,975 of CM077115.1, read as the reverse complement.
CAGTCAACTTAACGATAACGGAAGAGTTACGTGTCATATTATTATCCGATTGGAAATAGAGAGGAGATGAAGGCATATCTGATGATAGAAATTACCGGTGCAAAAGGAAAGGAGTAGAAGACGAGCCAGAAGTTGATGAGAAAGGAGACACAGTGTGCAGTTCAAAAAGCCGAGCATTTAGAGATAATTAGGGTCACCGATAGAAGAATTAAAGTTGTGCAAACGGAAATAGTGCGATGAGGATAGAAAAAATAAAAAAAACGTTGTGGGAATAGAAAGAGCGATTTGTTCTTAGTTTTTTTTTTAAATTTTTTCTTCCCCTTCTCCTTTTTTCCCTTCTTTTTCTCGTTTTATCATTAGGAGAGAAAAAAAACAACTTAAAGTATATCGGTTATAATTAAGGCCAAAAATAATTCGAATTATTAAATATATATATATTTTTTTTTTTGGTCCGATTTTTGACTAGCCTGCAATTATTGCAATATTTAACAAATTCCTAATGTAAAACATCCTGTGTGTATTAAAAATTTATATAGGTATCAACAAGAGATGTTATTATTTTTTAAGATAAACCTTTCATTTCTTTAGTACGATGTTAATATTTAAAACTTTCCGCTAATAAACGATAATAAAAATGTTTGCTGGCGCTTTTATAGATGGTTTTTTATTATTTATTTCTTATTTTTTATTCTTTCTTTTATTTTTATTTTTTTTTTTTTTTAAATAAAATTGATTTTTCTCAGGCAAGGTACTATTAGAATTTTCCGATAAATCTATGTATATATTTTTAAATATTCCATGCCTATGTTTTATTAGTAACGTGCCTTTTTTTCTTTCTCTCTTTTGCAGACTGAAATAGCGAAGAGATTGAATGCAATTATTTTGCAGATTATACCATTCTTATCTCAAGAGGTTAGTATTATTATTTTTGTATAAATGATGATTGTTTTTTCGTCACATATTTACGTACATATTTATGTCAAGTATTGTTTTATTTAGTTCCCGATTACGCGGAATAAACAATTATTTATTTTTTTGCTCTTACATACCCTTTAACAATTAACAAAACCTATAACGCTTAATTAGTTCCTTTTTTAGAGAGTGAACGTTTAATAATTATGTATTATTATAAAACTGTGTAGCAAAAAATGAAGTTGTCTAACACTAGGTTCATTTCCGGCAATATTCCACGAACGATTAAAGAATTTGTGAATGCAAGCGTGACTTGCAGTTTGTTGTCATCATTACTGTTAAGCTGTTAAGTTATTAGTAAAATTAAAATTGTAATTTCTCGTGATTCCTTTTCAACAATAATGTAATAGTGTTCCGGAAATGTCGAATAATATCGCAATATTAAAAAGATGCCAGTTTCAAAATACAAAAACAGAATTGTATGAAAGTCAATCGAATTTTTTTTTGTAATTCTAGAGAATCTTTGCAGTGTCAGCGAATGTAGTTTTTCAAGTTATAACCACTGCTAGTCTCGAAAGGTATAAGCATTTTAATCATTAGTTTATTCATGTTTTTTTGTTTCGAAGGCTGTGTTTAACGGCGAAGAATATATCGCTATTCATTTTACGTTATGTTTATTATGTTTATTAAAATTTTCGACAATTATTATTAAAAAAATTTTTAATTGTTTTTTTATTTCTTTATTTTTTATTATTATTTTTGAACACAGCACCAACAACAAGTTGCCAATGCAATGGAACGAGCCAAACAAGTAACCATGACAGAGCTGAACGCCATAATTGGAGTAAGTAATTCTATTGTAGTTTTTTTTTTTTGTTTTTTTTTCAAAGAGTCGAAATACCGATAATAATAATGGTATAATAAATGTTTGTATAAGTTATTGCGAGTTTAGAAATCTATTGCTCATATTGTTTTTTGCAGTATGGACGCCAATTAAAATTTCATTAATTTTAATTTACTTACATTTCTACTGTAAATTAATAAATTAATAAATAAAGCTTTGAAAGATTTTGAAATATTGTAAATCACTCTGATTTTTTTCATGTTTTATTATTTTATAGTTAAATTACCGAAAAACAAAACCGTCGTAAATCCTCAGGCTACCGAGGAAATTTTGAAAAATATAAAAGATTGTGATTTCTTTTGGTCTTCGTTACAGATGCTCTAAAGTAGTTACCGATGCATCTAATTAGATTTTTTATATACTCCTATGTATTTTAAAAATTTCTTAAATTTTTAGCTTCATGAGTTTTTGGGGGACATTATAATTGTGCTTTTTTTTTTTTTTTATCTTAACACAAAAGTAGAAATAATATTGCTTTTAATCACGTTACGTGAAAAACTTCACAAGAGAACGCGATTAAGAATATGTACCCGTTCTTTGCAAATTTTTTCGTCATTCAATAAAGATATTTTCTTATTAAATTTATTTTGCTAATCGTATTCTTTATAGATGAAACATAATTTCTTATATAACATTATTAAAAAAAAAAAAAAACCAACGAAATATTCAATTATTCAAGATAAAACAGTGTTCTCTAATTAAACATTTTTGAGGCTTCCACGGTGGATATAACAATTTACGGTAGACAACGTGTTTTAAACATTTTTAATTTTATATTTAAATGTTCAGCTTACATTTACCGTCTCTTCGGAAACAAACTCCCTGATGATGGTAAGTGTAAGCTAAGCGTTAAATAAAAATAATAATAAAAAAAAAAAAAAAGTAGTTTTTAAACGTGACGTTTACCGTAAATTGTTTTTTTAGTATTCTCTAATTAGTCTCGAAAAATACCGAGACAAACATACTGCGAAAAATTACTTTGATTTTTTTCTCTTTTTTTCATTTGGTTTTAAGCGTACTGTTATCTGATCGACTTGCCACTAAAACCTTTTAATTACCGATCGGTAATTTTGATATTAATTAACAATTTTCTTTCAGTCTTTCCTAAAACCGGGGTTAGGTAGTGTGCTCAGCCTAATAGGCTTATTTATTATTTATCATATAAAAAGAGTTTTCATGCCTGGAAATTAATAAGTAAAGTCACTATTAGAGATTATAGTGTATCCTTTTCCCCGTTTTTCACAATTATTCCCACACGATTGCTACACTTTACGATTCTGAAAAGATGTTTTTTTTTTTTTTGTTTTTTTTTTTAGATAATGTGAAACGTGTTTTTAGGCTGGGAGTTAGTAAATGTTTAATTTTCGCGATGCGTGATACTACTAATATATTTGTGTAAAATGGTCTATAATTTCTGCGCTCTCAGAGAAATGTTTAAAGTACACAAATTTTTATTTATTTTTTTCGTTTTGTTTGCTTTTAACTATTACAAATATATCTCTCGTAATTTAAGCAAACAGCGTAATATAATAAACCCGTTAGGATCATAAAAAAAAAAAAAAAAATAAAATAAATAAATGAAAATAAAAAAAACTCATCAGAGCATGTTTATTATTTTTTTTGCCGTGAAACACGTTTAAATATTTAATTTTCGTGTTGGAGATCTGCGTGATATGTATTAAGACTAATTTACAATTAGCTAAGCGGTCTTTAATACATCGGGCAATTTATGCGAATGTGGAGAGGTTGACTCAACTGAGAACACACTACTCGTGGAAGTGTGAATTATGGAGCGGATGCTACTAATAAAATATTGCAATTCTTTAAGACCATTTAGTATAGGTTGTGAAACTGGAGCACAAGAGCCTACTTTTATCCTTTATAAATATATAAAACATAGTAATATAATTGCGTAAAATACAAATTCGTAAAACGCTATATCTTTTTAAATGACGGTGAGACACGCAGGAGAGACAACAAAAACATTAGTAGACCATCTATTCTCCGAAAACACGAGTGTGTTTCACGCTCCTACATTTTTAGTAAAATGCTCAAGGTGCTCAGATTTTATACGTTTTTTTTTTTTTTTTTTTTTAATGTTAAATGATTTTTACTAAGTATTTTTTAATTGTAATTGCATGGTGCAGAATAAAGTCATCTCGCTTCTTTTGCTATTTTGGTAGCAGCTTCTAATTGCCCTTTTTTAAATAGGACAAGGCGGCGAACAATGCTTCTTCGATACTTTGCCCGTAAAATGTGTAATTACAGTTCATATTTTGATAAATAATTTTAAATTAAACAGCTACAACCGGTACTTTCTTAAAACTGGCCGCGCCCACCTCCTCCTTTATGTGCTGATGAAATGAAAGTACCGCTTTTACGTAAAGCCTATGTTTTTCAGTTTTTCCGCCATTAAAATCCCAGCGCCGCTACTATTAGTAATGATAATTTTTTTCTAATATAATGTCTTTTTTTCGTCTTTTTCCCTTTCGATATTATCTATTTTCTTTTTGATTTATCTTAAAAGTATTTAATATTTATTATTCGATTTCGCTATTTTCTTATTTGTACTGGTTTTGTTAATGCCAGTTTTCGCTTATGTTTGCATTCGTTAATATTGAAACAATAAAAAATGCAACTGAAATCTAACGGAGAAAAAAAAAAAAAACAAACAAAGATTGAATAGTTTACGTAAACTTATTGGTAATCTCGTTGCAAAAGGGATCAGTGGATACCGTTGCTCCCCTCCCCCACCGAGTTTGAAAAGAAGGAAAATTATTAAATGGTAAAATGGTGAAAAATAAGATTGGTTCTATTTGGTAGTAGGATTTGTAAGGATAAGTCTTAAACTATTTTAAGGGGTTTACACGGCGATTGTAAAGGTAAGAGATAATGTACTAAACCTAATGAATCTGTAGAGAATGTTAAGAGCTCCTTTCGGCGGCCTATAATTTCTCGAAATTTTTCCAAAATTCAATTTTAAATCCGGTGTATACCTGGGAGCGACTTGGATCCGAAACGAGATAACTTCCGAAACCCAGGATATCTCCAATCTCCAATTTGCTAGCCGAGCACCACTAAGCTACCGCGTAATAGTATTATCCGTGAAATATACCCGTTTTTTTTGGTTTTTTTTTTTTTTGTATTATAATATCTTTATAAAATAAAAAATAAAAAAATACGAGCTTTAATTTTCGGTAGAAATAAAGTTATTAAATTCTCGGACATGAAAAGAGAATGAGTTGAAAGCGAATCAAATAATTTTTTACGCGAAGGAACCATTTATGCATTTAGAATATGAAGCGAGTATACAAATAAGGTATAAAGATATATACCGATTAGGAGTGAAGACGATGGGTTGTAATGATTAAATAAGAGCCTATAAATGAAACAAATGTTAAAAACAAGGTACATATGGATCATTTGCTATTCTCGCGGCACGTTTATGATAACGGATTACACGCATTATTACGCAGTAGCTCATATGCGACTGGTGTATGTTGTTAACACGTGGATAACTTTTTGAATCTTCCCCAAATCGCAATAAGAGTATCGCCGCGTCATTCCGTATGTGTTGCTCGGTCGTAATTGAATTAGTCCGACTTAAAACTAATTTGGCGTGAAATTAAACACTGTAGGTTCAAACCGTGTTGTATGTCGCATTGTGTTCTTTCGTGATTGTATGGAAACGAAGAAAAAAGAAAGAAAAGCTTTAATAGTTCGGTTCCTTAAACCGGATTTAGACGTTGATTCTTTAAAATTCCGTCCATTACTTTTTATTTGTATATACATATATATATATATATATATATATATATATATATATATATATATTATATGTATGTATGTATGTGTGTATTTTTTTTAGTGTGCCTAAACATTATTGCGTTATTTGGTGTGTACCGTATTCTCTTTTAATTGTTTTTCGTTTCATACAGAGTGTTGCTTTTATTTCTTTCGTCTAATTAGAATTCACGGTAGATATAAACGGCTTCTAGGGAATTCATGATTGGTTTAGATTTCCTACCATCTGTCGAGAACCAATTGGTTCGTTGAGTTACACACTAAATCTTATATTCTTGGCAGTCTTGAACGCCGATGGAACGCGAAAAAGACGGACATTAAAATCGCGAGCGAGGTGGAACAAAGACGGCTGTAGTACTATTATAATATTTAACGTGTACGGTATTGATTAATTTGAAGAAGTTGTCAACGATTTGTCCGTCTTTTCCACTCACGCGGCGATCATATTAGAGTCGGGGTCATATTTCGTGGCTATTGCCTCAACATTTAATCAGAAATCATATGATGCACCCTGTTTCTCTTCTTAGTCAGATGTGCGCACTGTTTGCCCGGATAACCCGTTACGCCAAGGCCGTGTCCACGGGGTGGGTTTTGGGGGTTAACCCCCCTCCCCCATGAGAACTGAAATAGTTATTATAAATACACAAAAATATGAAAAAAATCAAAAATTTAAAATAAACATTGATGATTTTTTAGGTTGTTTTTACCTACGTTTAAAAGAAAAAAAAAAAAAAATATGCTCCATATTTTTAGGTACTTCATTAATATTTTAAGGAAAAATTTTTTATTACGAGTATAATTAATAACATATATAATTATTATTAATGTTCATATACGGGGTAATTCATTTATGTGAATTATTAATACATATAAATCAAAATGATGAAAATTATTAATAGTACCAATATTAGTGAAAAATGTATTGTTATTTATAAAATAAATATGTAAAAAAATCCCCCCCCCCCCATAATTCTGGACGCGGGCCTGCTTTACGCTATGAAAACTATTCTGTCGTGCGTTTGAGCGGAAGTTTTGCCAGTTTTGATGCTGATGGAAAATAAGCGTCCAGGGTCGTTACTAATTGCAGTAACGGCGTTGCTGCTCTTACGAAACACTTGTAGTATAGTGCCGCTAGTTCAGTCCTCCTTTATTCCCGAGAAAACGCTCATTTTTCACCTTTTAGATGACTTATTTCTGCGCCATTCTTTATTGCGCATAATATATAATGTGAACAAAAGTTTGCAGGTTATCTCGTTATACCCTGTTTTTTTTTTTTTATTATATATGTATGTAGTTTTAATGGAAGAAAAGGTGGCGATGTCATATAGAAACCAGAGTGGTTGGCTTGATAGTTAACTAAAGCCGGGCCATAAAAAAAAAACAAAAAAAAAACAAACCAGAGTGGTTGTTATTTTCCCAATTTGTATTTGGGTGATTACGAGACATTTATCGCCACATTTAAAACTTCGTAAATTTCTAACCGGTGGTAAATTCCAAATTTACGGTTTCTTCTAGCGTCTGTCGACGGTTATAATGATATATACTAATAATCTTTAACACCTATATATATACATCATATATCTTTTACGATTTTCTTGCTGTACAAAATATAGAGTTCTTCATGTATATCTGAACGAAAAAATGGTCATTGATAATTTCTTTGTGTAACCCGCTTAATTGAGCTCTTCAGAAAGTAAAAATTTAGAAATTCTTCAGTAGCCTTCTAGGGCCTATCCAAAAGGGTCTATATATAATATGAAAATAAATCGAGTGTACCGGAGGGCTATTCTCTTTTGTCGTACGTCGTAAGTAAATGAAAGACAAAAAATCAAACTGTTCCGTAAAAAGTATCTTGTGCCTACGTTGCACCTAAACTATTTTTTGCCGTTCACAGTAAGACCGGTAGATGAAGTTGTAGCGTTTGAAGTGTTCGAGATAGATTTGAATTGTTGCTGACCGATTCTTTGCCTAGTTAGTGAGGGAAAACCTGGCTTCTTCAAGGATTCAACTTGGACCGTTCGTTCACTTTTATAAATATTGATGGGGAGACTCGCGACAATTTATCGCTCTTGTCGCCGTATATTGACGTCACCTATGCTACTTGCACGCTCCCCTCCCGTCGTATTCACATAACGTGCATGCATATATCTATCTATATTTATATATCTATATATATATATATATATATATATATATATATATATATATATATATATATATATATTTGTATGTCAACGTGAATCCTCAGGAAGTGAAGCGGCGAAGTTCCAAAGGAGAAGGAAAAATAATGAAATCTGCCAGTACTTCTCTCTGTCAGCAGAGATTAACCTGGTTAAAGAGACAAACAATTTTCAGCTTGCCAATAGAAATCCGACAAGTCGATGCGAAGAAAAATACTCATGCGCAAAGCGCCAATCACCAATCGTCAATCGTCCGTGAGTGTTGAGTAGCAGTGAATTCTAATATTTGGTGATCTACTGGTCTTTCATGTTTTGTTCGTCGGACGCTGCGTGTATTTCTCCGAAGTTAACGAGGCACTAAGTTACATTGAAAAGCATAAAGACATGCAACAGCGTACATGATCGAAACGTTTAATGCACTTTGCCACTTTGAGCGAACTACATGCGTGTGTTGCAACAGTGCGCATTTTTCACATTATGAAATTGTAACTATGTTACCGTTATTTTATTATCACAACGAAATTTACACGCTCAATTTAGTGACAAACGAAAAACGGTACGAAAACGGTACTGCAACGAACCACCGATTTCGGAAATTTAGAAAAGTTTTTGTTAATATGAGCGGACGTATATTCACTTTTAAATAAATTTCCGAATGCGGTTATAATATTTTTTTAAATAACGTATTTCCATTGTTTCTTGTTATTGTATACATTTCGCTTGATTTGGTCCCATTTAATCTAAATTTAGAATTTTGTTTTGTCAGCGGATAGACAAAAAATTGGCGGCAACAACGCGTCATAATTGTCGAAATTCAAGATGTTCAGTCTGATAGATAAATTTGAATCGGGTTCTGCGGTCATTAGGCAAAAGTATAAAAGACTAAACGCAGCATTTTTTTGTTTTTCTTCCTCCCCTCAGGAAAACAACAAAAGAAACTCGTGATAATGTAAAGTTGAATTTTTACATAAAGTTGACGGTTTAGATTGGGAGGGGGGGGGCAAAAGAAACATCGGAAGGAAACGTATATATTTCAGTAACATATGACAAGAATTAAGTAAAATTAGCATGAGCGGCAAAGAATAATAAAATGAAGAATAAAATAAACTGGAAGATGCAGAAAAATCATTATAGAATAGTATGAAATGATGAAAATGAGGTGCTAAAAAAGGGAAAAAGTCGACTCTAAGGCTGAGAAACTGTTAGAGTAAATTTAACAGCTCAGCAACCGAATAAACGACTCGGAATAATACTAGACGAGAGTGTTGTAACGGAAAAGGAAGACGAAAATGTTTCAGAATTAGTTTTAACGGAAACCATGTTAAGACTGCGCAATAGAATTAAGGGCGGTTAAAATGGTGGTGCAACACTAGCGATACATCCGATATTTAGTGTAAAAATTTAAATAACCTAGGGTTGCAGTCACAATTGGACATTTAAGAGCGGATCAACTATTAAAAATCCAGGAAAACAAAAACAGCAGATCGCAAAATAGTAAAGCATGGTTCATCTAATTAATTTAAATAAACGAAAATACGACTCCGTTTTTAAAGAAATAAATTATTTTAAAAAAGGACAGAAATTGAATAGACCTGATAACGTTATATCGGTTAAATTATTATTAATTCACACGAACGATAAATGTTTTTATAATGATAAAATGGAATAAATTTGCTTTCAATAAAAAAAAAAAAAAAAAAAAGTACATAGTAATACAATGTTTCAAGCGAATACACAGTATGAGATAGGGTCTAAATTACGCATTAACTGGTTTTTTAGTTAAAATAATTTTTTTCATTTATTTCTTCATACTTCAGATTTGTATCGTTTAATAACTGAACCATCCAGTGTAATGGTCTTTAATTCGTTTCATATTTAATGTATAAAAAATTTGAATGCATCTCTTACTACATCTATTTTTAATTGTTTTGTTTTTTTCTTTTTTACATACATATATAAGCGGAGATACATGCATTATTAAGTGATTCAGAATTTTTGATTCGGCCGCAAGTTTTACAAGAGCATTTACAACTGAAGAACAGTTCCCATTAGTGTATGATAAAAGGTACATAAGATGGGCCGTCGGAAACCATAATCTGCTGTATTGATTGGCCGCATGTTGAAGTGATGGAGTTATTTTTTTTTCGAGCAGTTTTGTGCTAATTTTTCTCTTACGCTACTTACCATCAAGCGTCCAAAAATCACACGTGTGCATCTTCGAACTGCATCATTTGTCAATCGCTTTTGTTTCTCTCACTGATTTTTTGCCTTCTTTTGCTCGCGTTGCCGAGTTAATTTTTTCTAATTATTATTACATACTTTTTTTTTAACGCTGTTTCGTTTTTAGGCGAAATATGAAGTCGCTTTTCAGTTTGTAGTTCTCAAAAATTAAAGTTACGTAAAAAATTTTTACTTTTTTGAATTCATCTTGCATTGCTCCTTTCCGTTGCTCACATAGATTTTTAATCAAAATTCTAAAAAAAAAAAAAAAAAAAAGTTGGATTCTTAATTTGTTTTTGTTTATGTAGTCGTACGTTGGATTGTATAATGAATTCCATTTTAACATTTTTCTTCCTTCCAGAAGATGTATCGAGGAAACATTGCATGCTAGGAAATGGTCTTTCTGTAAATTGTGCTAACCTTCTGCTTGCCTAGTCGGAGCTTTCGTAGTTCAAAGTGTTGTGTTGCATATTTACTTCTTTTAAATCTGCCCATCAGTGAATGCACGATAATCGTTTAGGACATATCACGAAACCGAGCAGGGCTAATTTACGCGCAATATAATAAAGTACGAATGAAATCTGCAAGCAAATAGACCAAATAGAGCAATGCCGCTGCAGCGTGAAAAATGGAAATATTAAAAAATGAGATCATCTTTCATGTTAATGACTGTGTAAGACGAACAGAAATAATAGGTAAAAAAAAAAACCGACTCGGACCGGATTAGTCAATAAATGAAAGCTGCCGGTTAAAGTGAAGCGCGTCCCCTATCGGCTAACGATGTCAGTATTAGCGTCGATTATAAGGAAAACGTTTCGGTGAATTTTTTTTCTTCTTCACCTTGTAAGTTTTTCGCGCTCAAAAATGATGCAGTAGAATAAGGTTATTGTAGGTTTTGCACCGCAGACGTCTTCCGCATTGTGGGAGGGGGCAAATGGAGACAGTGTAAGAGCAAGTAAAGCAGTAGTCTGGCTGAAGGTAAAGACGATGTCGATAAATAGAAGAGAGAGAAAGCCAATAAGAAGATTTTGGTGCGAGAGGGAAATCTCGGAAAAAATTCTGGTCCAGTTCAAAAGTATAAAGTGTGGAGTCTAACGACAGCGGATGAAGGCGCGCGATGTACGTGTTGCATAAAGGTAAGCTGAAAGTAAAATCGGCCGGATAGCAGCGGATAATGGAGCAGCAGAACACGAAGGGATAATTTAATTTAAGCGGCGGCGGTTGAGTCGAACAAAGACGACGATGGTCGAGGAGCGTTGTTTTGCGGTGCATTTGTGTATATTGCCTATTGCGTATTGCGTAAAGCGGGTGTCGGTCGGAGGCCTGGATATGGTAATAAGAGGTTGCGTGGCGCCGTACGGCAGCAGCCTAAGGACAGGGTTATACGATTAAATTCAGTCAGTCGGAACAGGTGTAGATTACAGGCCGGCTACTGCTGCTAGTGCATTATTATCTTTTACAAAGGCTATTTTGCGGTTTTAATTCGGTTTCTTAGAGTGCGCATGCGTGCGCCACCGTCTTCGACTGCGAACTTATATCAACCGCAAACCTTTTCCTGCAATAACCCAGTTAAGCTTCAGCATTTCTGTCATGCTTGTCCGCAGAGTTTCCCATTTCAGCCGCGGCCCATTGTTTACCGACCACGTTGTCGCTGGCACCGTCCAGCCGTCCGCCCCGTAAGCCCGGCTCGCGAAAGCAGCACAAGTTGGTGACCAACGATTAAACGAGTCGATTAGCTCTCTCTTGGCCGTATGACCCTTTCCCATCGCTGCTGCTGCTGCTGACCCTTTAACTGCGCCACTTTTTCATTGCACCGGCACTTGCCTCGGCCGAAGCCGGACCGTTTTCTCTCACGGTTAATAGCATTTCCGGTCTTAGTCGCCGCCGCTGGTTGCGTTAATTAGCGCATCGTAGAAATAAGAGCAAGAGTTCCAGTTCTCCTCCGAGGAATGCCTCATCGCGTTCCGACTCGCCGTATTCTTTTCAACTGCAAACAAAGCCCGTTGACCGACCGTGACTGACCCGTCGTTATTTCGGGGTCCAGATCAGCCGATATTTTATTTTCCTATAGCTTTTTTCTGCGTTTTCATCGATTACACGCTTTACGGTAACATTTTCACGGTTAAATGGTCATCTCTTCTCCAGATGAGCCCCCCCCCCCCTATTATAGCATTTCCTGCTGTTTTTGTCGATGTTGTTTTGTAACCGTTTTGGCCAAGCGATGTAATGTTTTTGTTTGCCCCCCTCCTCCTTTTTTTTTTTTTATAAATACATTTAATTGATACGGAGTTTCAGAAATGACAACTACTTATTTCACCTTGTTTCATTATTATTTATTTACAAGTCAGTTTTACGCGAAAAACATTTCATATCTTATATTGGCGTCTTTTTGAAATATTCGGCTATAGTGCTGAGAAATAATTTTTGGCTTATTTTAGGGTTATTTTTTTATTTATAGGCTATTATATTTAAGGATGAAGGTGTATTCGCTATTGAATTAGGGTCTTCCCAAACGGCAGTGATGTACAGTATATGTTGTAATTTAAATATGTTTTGATTAATAAGACAAATTTGACATGTTTAAACGGGATGACTCCTACCCTTTTTTACCTTCTCTCTCTGAAAGTATGAATAATGACTATTTCATAATTTTAAGTACGTCCCCAATATAGTGCGTTTTGTTTTCTAAGACTCCTTTTGGGTTGTATTTGTAATATGGCTGATTATCTAAGTTGTATTTTTTTGATATTACTTGATGAATTATTTTTGTTACATTATTATGTCTTTCTGTATAGTAGGTTGCTGCTGGCAGACAATATAACCGTCTGTTATATGCTCTATGGTTTCCTTTTTTTGGTGACGACATTTTCTACACTGATCGTTTTGGGTATTTTTATCTTTAATTATATATTTTTGGTAGTTTTTTAGCGATATTATTTGATCATCCTGTATGGCGAGTACAAAGCCTTCTGTTTCCGGGTACAATTCAATCGGCTGGTGTGTATGTTAAATTTTTTCTAATTCATTTGGTATTCATGATGTTTGGATGTTTGCCGTGTATTGCTTTATTGATTAATTTTTCTTTTTTTTCCTTTATTGTGTTAATGCTGTTGATTTTTTATTCTTTATTTACGAGGTCGAGTGGTGTTAGGTTTCTATTTGCTTTGACTATTACTTTGTGTACTGAGTGTTCTTCGAGTGAAAGTTGTGATGTGTGATAAATTTTTCAATTTTCTTTGTTATGGACGCTGTTATCATTTTATATAAAGTTTGAAGACATGTAATTGGCCTGAAATTAGCTGGGTTACTTATTTCTTGGTTTTTTGGTTTGATGAATGTTTTACTTTCCATTAGAAAATCCGGGCATATTTCTGGGTGTTTAATGATTTGGTTTATCCGATGTGTGAGTGTTTTATGGACGGCGGTGAATTTTTTGTGCCAAAAATCGTGAATGTGATCCGTTCCACAGGTGCTTTCCAACTGTGTGTGTATTTTTAATGATTTCCGCTAGCTTACTTTCGTAGATGATTATATTCGTTTGGAAAGGTAAGCTACCTTTTTTTTTTTCTTTTTTCTTTTTTTAGTCAGATTGTATCTTCTTCATTTTATGCTGGCGTGGACCATAGCTTTTGCTAGAATTCAGTGATTTGCGCTTTGGTTGGTGGATGATGTATTTGTTTCTGCTTTCTTAGATGGTGATTGACCGAACTTTTTTTTATTGTTTTGAAACATTCTGTATGGTATTTTCCTCTTTTGTGATATTTTGTATCTTCTTAGTCGTGCAAATTGCACGTTTAATTTTTCCTTTAAATTACATCAGAAGTTTCTATATATGATTCATTAGGGGCTTTTAGTGCTTTAACCTGTTTTGTTTACATTTTTCGACCTGTTTCCCATTCTGTATTGCGTTAACCTACCGATGTTTCCCCTTAATGTTTATGTTTTATTTTCAATCCTGGTTTGCCACTTTGGTTTTCCGTGTATTCTCTTGACGTTTTCTTTTTGTGGTATCTCTGTTGATTACAATCGAGTATTGTAGAAATAGTGCAGTAGACTGGTGTTTATATTTCTTTTATGGTGGTATGTTGATGTGCCGTTCGTGCATTTTATTTATTATTTGAATATTTGCTTGTGTATATACTTATTTTCATGCAGTTTTGCGAGCCTCTCTCTTCTAGTAGGATTTGTTCCATTCCATTTTATTATATAGGTTTTTCTTGTAGTTTTCCTTCTATGCTATTGATCTCTTCTACTGATTTCATTTCGTTTGTTGATTTATTATTTGTTTTTATATTTTAGTGTACATCTTTATCTTTTAGCTTAGTTAACTGTTTCGATACATTTTCTTTTATTCTTTCTCTTTTCAGAGCTGTTAAACGGTTATTGTTTATAATAACTCTTTTTTAATCTGCCAATCTTTGTTCAGTGACATTTGAATATGCTGAGTATTTTTCTTGAAACATTTTTAGAAGTTGTGTCTGATTTAACGAGTATCTTTCTATTTTTGCAATGTAATAGTAGCACCACGTGTGACCATGTCATGCGTTGCCTAGATTTCCTCGCTTTAGTGGTTACCGGCTGATTTGATGGTAAAACATCTTTTGCAAGTTCTCTTATATTGTTTGAATTTTTGTTGTTTGGGTACCACCGAGCGTTACAAAAGCGATATCTAGTATTTTTGATTAGATTTAAATTATTATCTTCATTCATATTTGTTCCTACGAGGAATGGAAGTCCGCCGTGGCAGTGTTCCATACCACGATAATCCTATGTACTCCGGAGGGACCGAAGGTACCCCAGAGGCTCCGTTAGCGACACCTCTGTTTCCTTAGGTGCCATGCAGCCTTCGTCACGGGTCACGTTATAACTTGGCTTAAGAATTTTTAGAAAAACGTGGACAGGGAGAACGGAAAATCCTTAGCCTTTGCATACTCTAATAGCATCAGGGTCAGAGAAATACAAGAGTTGATCAAGGGACACCAGAAAAGATGAAGAGAAAGATGCCTCACCGAAAAAATGGTTACAGACTCTAGTGAAACAAGGCGAGGGACAGCTAGGGTACCTTGGGTGCGCCATAACCATACTCACAAGTTGTGAGCCCTTGAGGGATTATTATTATTACGAGTATTATTATTATTATTATTATTATTATTATTAGGTCATGCTTGCTTTGGCTCTTTTTTAAACACAAAAATTTTAAACTGCACAAACAGTTAACTTTTTGTAAATAATAAATTTTAAAAGTATTTTTCACGCGCTTTCTAAATACGAAAATTAGAAATTACCAGTTTTAATTTTTCGTTCGGTTTATTAATTACACTTTGCAATCTGCGAAAATGATAATATTGTAGACGAAGTCAACATATAAAATAATAAAATATTGGATATTGCATTAACCTGTTCGAAACGCGATTCATGTCTTCCTGGGAATAACCGTTTTGTCACCTGCTATCAGTGTGGCAGACTTTTCCACTTTCACTAATATCGCATCAAGCATCTCGGGTTAAATGGTCGGGCCCGCAGGTAAAGATAAGCATAAGAACGAGTCATCGCTAAATGGCACTATCACAGAAATTTGACGATATGACTTAGACGGCAGACCGGATGAAGTCCGAAATATCTTCGTAAATTCAATGAAAGACAAAAACAGCTAACGAAAAAACGCGCAAAATAGAATAGGTCAGCTCGTGACACAAGGGTAAACAATATTATCATCAGCAATGCGTTGGTAGCATTAAATGAAAGTGTCGCGGATATAAAGTTACGTAGCTAGGAAAAGAGACCAAGACAAAAATATCCTTCCGTGATGTCGATTGTTGTCATCAGCTGCCGAAATCGCGTAATTAATATCACCTGAATATCATTGTGCGATTCTGCAAACGTTCCGTAAAGTTCGCGTAATCGAAAATAGTCGTTACACTACCCCCAGATACATCGGACGGTGCGAGTATATTTACATCCGATAACATTCGTTTTTCCATGTGTAACTCAGTAAATTTACAATTAAGTCTGCAGAATAAGTAGCTCGTGTCCACAAAGATAGGCTATTAGTTTTATGAATTCTCTAGATACAACTTTTAAACGATTTACACAAATGCAAATTAAAAATGAAAACAAATTTGCCAAAAAAAGATCTAAATGGATATATAACACTTATAATAAAAACGCACTTGTACATGAATGATGCATTTTATTCGAGAAATAGTCAAAACTTTTTCAGATAGCCTTCTTACAGAAGTAAATAAAAGAAATTTTCAAAACAGTCCGGATAACAGTAACAAAAACCAAAACAAACTATTACCCGAATTTTTTAAATAAATGTAACAGTAATCAAAAGAATTACCGGATGTGAAGTCAAGCAATGGGAAACAAAGATACAATCAATGAATTTTTTTTTAGCTTTGAGTATTTCGATTATTTTAAAATTAAAGTCGTTAATTTAGAACACAACCAAATGCCTACATATCGCAGTATAAATTTTCTTTGTTGAAACCACGTCAAGAATCAATGGGCGGCCATTGAACCAAAAAAAGAAATTTTTTTTTTTTTTTTTTATATACAAGAAGATTTTAAAAAATCGAATTGAAATAATAGTTTTTATAATAATTCTAATAAATAGTTAAATTATTCTTTTTTGGATATCATATGAAATGATGTCAGTACTTATGGAATTTTCGATTGTTTGTAATTTTTGTGTGTACACATTCGTACTGCATATAATAATTGCCTGGTACACAACCTATATCGGTACAGCTAAAAATGTACGAATGGGTTGCGCCAACGCGTTATGTAGCGTATTGCACGTTAAGAAGAAGAACGCTATCTTATTTCCTTTCGAATAAGTGAGATAAAATATTCTTGATTTTTTTTTTTTTTTTTTTAAATAAACCAAAATATTAAGAAAATTTAAAAAGTGACATTACGGAAAAAAAGAAACAGAAATTTTTTCTTTTGTTTCTAGTTCCATTCACACGGCGATAAGAGCCACATAATAATGCGGCCTTTTTGCAATGAAAACAATTTGATAAAACAAAGTATACGCGAGGTAGTTTTTATTTGATATGCTTACATATGTAAATATATATATTGAAACAATTTTTGATGATTATTAATATTATGTGTTTGCTATTTATATTTCTGTTGCAGCAACAACGACCTGATTTACCGAGATTGTTGGTAAGTATATTTAGAATGTAAATATTAAATTTAACTTGATAGTATAATATGGATTACTGGCCCTTTCGATTATCATTTTAAGAGATTATAAGCAATTAAAGTGACGTAAATATGTTAGACGTACGAATTAGGAAAACACGTCAAAACTATATTTTAAATAATCCTATTTTTAAACTTGAAACAATTAGTGTGTGTACTTTAAGGCGTACTCTCCGATTCCGATAATGTGTTCGGAGGGTATCACAGTTTCATAGTAAAGTTTTTGTTAAAGCTATGTATGTTGTTGCTATCGTCATTTTTATTTTTTCTTTTACTTTTGGAACTTTTTAACGAGAAGGGCAATGTGTCGTTGTAACCAGAAAAAAATTGTTTTCCAACATGTCCAGTAATTGAGGAGATAAAAGAACATGTTTGATAGGTACAAGAGACGATAAAGGAAGCAGAAGAAGAAAGAAAGTATTCGTAAGGAGTAGGGAAACCAAGGCTTAAGAATTAAAGATAAAAACGCTTTTTATAAACAAAAGATCATATTAAGAAAATATTACAGATTATTGAATTATATCCGGATGTTGAAAACGATAACACGGTGTAGAAGAGAAGCTGGGAGGTGGACTATGATGATCAGGAACGATTGAGATGTTCGTAAGTCGAAGGTGCCTGGAAGGCGGCTTTAGTTAAAAAAACGAGTAAACGGAGTACCGAAGATTAGAAAAGATCGTGCCATAACCTGATATAGGAATTCTTGGGCAGAAAATTATTACCTTCAATACCTTCAATACCTTCAATACTAATATAGCCAAGAATCCACAAAAAATCGATACGAAAGATAGAGAACCTAAGGGCATACGGATTTAGATAAAAAGTTCTGCGAGATCTAATATCGAATGATGAAGACAAAAGTCAGTTGAATGTAAAACATTTTGTAGAGTGGGAAACAAATAGCTAGAAAAATTAGGTGTAGGTTCTCAATTTGAAGAATTTAAAAAATTTATAAATTCAAAAAAAAACTCTTAGTTCGAGATGACTCTTCTCCAATTAACAAAATAGTAGTCTGTCGAGACCAGATATTCCCAATTACGTTTTTTGATATTAATTATTATTTAACATTAGAACAATTAAACGGAATAATGTCCGCGTTATCAATTTTAAAATTAAAAATTTTTTTAAACCGTTCCCAAATAGCCTCGCCCTGTGCTACATATTAGCAAAAAATTATGAAAAATTATCCGCATTTAAGTCTCAGCTTCCTTAAGGGCAGAACCGAGATTTTCCCGTTAGTTTTTTTTTTTCTTTTTGATTCTACACGTGAGCAAGTTACAGGTGCGTAACAAATAAAAATGACTTGCAGAAGAGTATTGTTTTTCTCGACTTATTAAACGTCTAATAATTTAAAAAAAAAAAAAAAGTATTAAAAATACCAATTAATCCGGGCAGTGATGCTCAAAAAATGTTTCGAAACTGGTTATTAGATTATTTCGGTTTATTTTAATTTCTAAGAGTACGGGCGCGAATGCGCTCGACTGCTGAAACAGATCGTTCATAACTGTTAGCAGAAGGCGTAGATGATGTTGAGAAATATATATTATCAGAGCTTAAATTTGACTTTAAAAGAGAAATTGTGAAAAATGGCTTATTTGAACTCTTTGGCGCCACCTATGTTGGCAATGCTTCTTAACCGACATAAATAAAGCGTACGAAAAGAATTTAAACTAATTAATAAGAAGCCTTTCTAAAACATGTTAATTTGCCGTGTTTAGTTTCTGTAGAATTAATCACTCTGCATTTGAGTGCAATCGTACATTCACCCACCGATTTTCAGCAACAACAATCGGACTCTGATGCTGCTTACATTTCTCAGTGTTAAACAGTTGTGAACTGCCACGGATATATATCACTGTTGTCCGATTAACTCGAGCTATATATATATATATATATATATATATATTCATACAAACAGGCTATGGACTGGTTGTTAAAAAATTAAATTAATCCGCGCGTCGTTAACAGCCTTTTTGTAGTTACACGTTGCGGAAGAGCCATAAAATGTAAAGTAATATATAAGTAAATTTATTACTGGCTTCGCGAAGAGAGTCTCATATGCCTGATAAAGTATTATGGAATTGAGTTTTACGTATTGTAAAAAGCCTAATGGATTTGAAGGGAATATCATCGGCGGCCAATTTCTTTCTCTGGCGGCGACTGGCCGTCTTCATTTCCCTTAGATTACTTTCCTCATTTATCTGGAAGCGACTTGAGTAATGAAACAAGTTTCCAGAACCCGCGACTTCCGGTTAAGAAACATAAACGGATGTAGGAAACCGTTTCGATTCGCGTAATTATTACGCTGGCAGCGCGGTTGCCTAGTAATTACGGTGCTTAACTGCCAAACTAGGGGTCTCATAGTTGCGCGAGACTTGTTTGTTCCGAACCTAAACCGTTGCCAGGTGTACACCTATTAATTACGCTCGTAAAATCCGGATAAAAGTAAAGCTGAATCCGAAGAGAAAAGAATTGCAGGGCCCGCGCAATATTCTTTTCAGATTTTTTAGACGCTTATGAAGGAGGAGGACACCCTGTCGCAAGAGTTTATAGGACTCACTCACTTTTAATGAACATGCCATACGGCGGTTCTGTTGTTTTAAGCTTGATAAAAAATTAGAATAACGCGTTAAATCGTCGTATACAAATAATAAAAATCGGCCTGTTTTTTTTTGTTTTTTTTTTTGTTTTTCGTAGCAACAAATACACGCTCAACAGATGCCTCATGCTGCACACGCACCGCCCATTCCTATGATGCCGCCTCATCCTGGCTTACCGGGCCCACCAGCGACCGCGGCCAGTTTATTGGGTTTGTCCGGTTTGGCCGGTTCCGGAGCTCATCCGCTTAGCATGTTAACTCCGAAGCCGGAGCTGCACAGAGATGACAAGTCTAGTAGTGGTGAGTGCTCAGATTTTTATTAATAATTTTCTATTTTAAAAATACAGAAAAAAAAAAGTGCTCGCGTACAAACATAGATATAAATATGTATTTATATATAAATATAAATATAAATGTAAATATAAATATAAATATAAATCGTTATAATAATACAGCCGTTTTTAAACTAGAGATTAAGCTATAAGCTTTCGTTTTCTGAGAAGGCAGCTATGTGTCACTTTTCGGCCTATGCAAAGGTTCCGACAGTCTAAGCGAATGTAAAAGAGTGTTTTTCCGCCGAAATGAAAATAATACTCGTAATTGCTCGCTGTTCATTTGCTTGGCTGACTCTTTTCTCCTACACTCGGGCATTGTGCACCGCCTCAGTTTAATTTCGACTCATTTATCCGCGAACGGAGAAATGGTCCGCGTTCCGGTTCGTTTAAAAAATTGCTCAACGGCTCGGCACGCAGCTCCGATGTGTTTCTGCCTAATTTCCAGCGCGAAGATGTAAAACGAGAGCTGCGGACGTGCGGCCTGACGGTGCCGCTGCAGCGTGTTGATCGGCGCGCGCTTTACAGAATAAAAAGATTCATCTGCCGAACCGTAGCGGGGCTGCATGCTGTTCTGGTTTTTGTTTAATGAGATGGAAATCTCAAACGGCTCCTTCGAGAACAGTTTTAAAGTCGTCCGCAGATTCCCGGTCGCGTTCGCTGTTGCCATTTCGCTCCTGTAGCCGATGTCGGACTCATTAATCATTGACTTTCCACACCCCTCAGCCGGGCGCCCTAGTACAAGTCGTTTTGCCCGTTTTTCTTCTTTCTGCTCACTTCGTTTCCTTCGCGAATTGTCTAATTCGTCGGCGGAGCTTGCCGACCATTAGGTTCGTTTTTATCGTTTCTTAACACTAATTAGGTGGCTGAAAAATGTTCGCCCCTTCTTTTTAACACTTCTCGCCGCGAACAAGAAGAATATGCTTAATATTTTTTCGATAAAAAACAAGAAAGAACGGCTTATGAAAGTTGGCGAAAATAGCGGCAAAAGCCGGCGAGGGTCGTGCGCGGCGTTTTTTCCACGCTGCTAGGTTTCCGCTTACAACTGTGCACAGAGAGAAGGGGGCCTTTGAAAAGTTAAAGCGTCGATAACTGTATATTCTTTTGATTAAGCCTCTTTCAGGGGCGACGGGGCGGCTACTGCTGCATGATTTTATTCCTCCGCTGTAGTGAAAAGCTTTTTCGTGCCTTCATTTTACTTATTAATTTCGTCCCGGTCCGATGGTTCTTTTTTTGTTGTCGTTCAGAGAGCTTTCGCAGCTAAACTTCCACTTGCTGTAAGCGGAAATTCCACCCCCTTCTCTATCTGTTCCATCTGCACTCCGTCCCATCGGCTTGGAGCGCCCAGCTCGTTTTATTTACACAGACTTCTCTTACCCTACGGCCGAAAAAAAAACGGCCGTTTTCTTTTGAAAACATTTCGCCCCCCCCCCCCATAAAGTGAGAGAATAGCGTAGGGATTAATTTTTCAAACAAGAAATTTTATCTTTAACCCCTCCCACCTTTTTTTTTTTTTCGTTATATTATGTACTCGTGATTTCTTTTTCGCTTTATTATTCGTTCCTTTTTGTTATTTTCCGAAGGGGATATTAGACAAATTTTTTCTTCGTTTTAAAATTTCTTTTCAAGCGAAGGTGGTGGAGCTTTGAAAAATATTACGTAACAAGAAATCGAACGATCTCATTAACCCCGATCAGCCGCAATCTGATTAGTTCTCGGTTAAAGCGACGCAACTTCGCGCGAAAAATACGTTTAATAATAATAAGAACCGTGTTTTCGATCTACATATTATGCATATTTCGAAGAGTCAACGTTTCGCTGTAAAAATCCTTTAAAAGTAACGCCGTGAGAATTAATGTACAATCACTTTCTGTCCAGTCGCCATGTAAATATGTAGTTATTTGAAAAAACCCCAGGGAATAATTGCAATTTTCAAGTTGTTACAGCGTGAAGTAATTTTTTTTTTTTGAAAAAAATTCTGATTGATATTTTTATTTTAGTCTGTTGTTAATATTAATTACTTTTTGAATAAAAAAATTAACCCAAAAAAAGCGATATCAGCACCGCTTGCCGAGGCGCAGATTAAACAATAACGTTAAATATCGCCGTGAGAAGAAGATCGTTTTTAATTTTAATACGAGCTTTTTATCATATTTCACGTGAATTACTTTCGAGAGTTCTAAAAGAAGCTCCTTAACTCTTTGAAGGCTGGTGTAAGTAATATGCGCAGTGGTTAGCTAGACATTGGCTATATTTTTCTTTTTTACTTGTTACTGTGTGCAGTAGATAATAAAAAAATACTTCATCTGTACTTCACGATATATCCGGTAGATGGCGCCAGCATGTAAAAAATCTTTTCCAGCTTTTCTTCCCCGTTTGAAGTAGGAAAAATGTAGGAAAAATCTGGAAAAAATTAAAATTTTTTCGATCCATTTGAAGTACCAAAAGTACGAAAACATTGGCCCCTCAAAGAGAGTTAACGCTTTATGAGCATAAGAGTATTCTTCATCCTCCGGCAAAGAGAGAACGGTTCGTGATTTATAGTGCACAGAAGTGTATAGGAGCCGTGCCGATATTCTGTTATAACGCAACATGTGTGGGGTTGCATGCAAAATAATTCACCTGAAACTGATTGTAATCGTTTGTTTTATCGTTATTCGAGTCCGGATGTTGTTTAGACCGAGAGCCGCGAGCGCCTATGACGGTGTTTGCCCCATTCGCAATCACTCTTTTTTTTCTTGTTTTTTGCATTTCTTGTGACCGCTAGTTTTCTAAATCATGACCGCTAGCAGCGACTTGATATTCGCATAATGAGAGACGAAATTTTGCAAGCGTTCGGTTATCACGGTCATGGCGATTTCTATATATACTATCAGCAGAAATAACTTATTGAATATCTGCGATTGTTCGGTGATGAAGAAAGCAGTGCTGGATTGATACCCGATGAAGAACAAGAGACCACCACCGCACCGTGTACTTGACGGAAAACCAAAATAAGTGGACTTGTTTTTCGCTATTACGGAGACGTGCAGTTTAAATATTGGTTATGTACTTCAGCCAAGTAGGGGTTTTATAAAAAAATAAGAGGTGTGTGTAAGCGGGACTAGGAATTAAAAAAAGGGGGCGGTGAGAAGTTAGCGTAAACGAAGGAAATCACGTTTCCGCAGCTCGGTGTAATAAAATGAAATGAAATCGGCCGATTGATTAATGATGGAGCAAGTATAAATGCAACCTCGAAATGAAAAATTATCAAATTATCAAGATATGTTCGGTGACTTTAATCAAAATCAATTCATCAAGCGTAGCGTGAAATTTGCAATCAAAACTGCCGTCATAAAAATGTCATCGGTAATGTTTTACAACGTGGCGGTATGGTGGTGCCGTATGATTGTCTCTCTAGATATTAATGAAATTGTTTAGCACGTTTAGAAATACCAGTATGGCTGAATGGAAAAAAAAGAAGCTTTACGAAGAAAGCTTTTTAAATGGCTTCTTCGATGGAATTATAAAACGCGGCGTATTGAAAGCTCTTTGTACGATTTCGGTTTACTATTCGAATTACATGTATACATTTATTAATGGCAGAGGGAAAAAAATTAATTCTCAATAGGTGCGATACTAAGTACTCATCGGATAACTTTTAAGTAAAAAATTGAAGCGAAAACTGAATTTGTTTTAAATTGCAAACGTCGCTGTAGCTTAACCTGAATCTGATGCGTCGGAAAGAGGATTATTTTTGCCGTACGGAATCCATTTAAGTCTTCACCTAAATACACCGGTGTTTAGACTTGTTGCATATCACCTCAGCATATACATTCGCGAAATATAGTATCACAAAAAAAAATCTTTCATTTCGTAATAGCGAAATTTTCCTTTTTAATGTAAAATATTACTTATTATCGGTAGACCAGTGAAAATCGCTTAGTCCCGTCGTTAATATAACGTCGCGAGGGAGTTGCGATAAAACAGAAAATTTTTCTGTAAATTATTTCGGAGCATATTTTTGTTTTGGCTTGAAAAATGGAAAAACCAGCTTGTGTACTTTCAGCTGAGCTAAGAATTATCTCGGCTAGGAAATGATTATAATAGTATTGGATTTTCTTCTTCTCGCTTCGCCGGTTTTCTGGGTAAATTATAGATATAGCGTATGTGTATATGTATATCACATACATACATATATATATATATTGTATGTATGGTGTATGTGTAGGAAGACTGCGTGAAGAGACAACGTAGGAATCGGAAGAGAACAAAAGTCGAGTAGGGTAAACTACTCTCGAGATAAATTTAGTAGAACAATAATAAAAATGATGACGATGTTGATGATATATTATCGAGAGAGGTTAGTTTTCGGATGACGACGTGTGGTAAATGAAGTGTTTTGCAGAGAAATTGGAAGGTGTTGTACAAGAAAACGACGTCTCGAGAAAAGATGTTGTTGCTGTCTGTCGCTGCTGAAGATAACCGCACATCGAGACCAAGGAGGCCTTTTTCGCTTCGTGGTTATAAATTACCTTTACACACAAATACACGGGCGCTGCTGTCATATTTTTCATCCGTTCGCGGTTGCTTCGTCAGCCGAAGGCCTATGTGCGGCAGGCGGCATAATTCCGTTACGGAACAGTTCGCCAGAAGGAATTGCACAACTGCTCGCATAGCAAGAAAGTTGCCGCTGCTGATCCCTCTTGCATGTTGAAGACGGTGTTGCTTGCCGCGCGAGGGAGGACTGACAAGCAGGTCGTCAGATGATGAGCATGATAAACAAGAGCTGGATGTTAAATCGTCGGGGGTCTCATCCCTGCGTACTTAGGGAAACTCAAATGGAAAGATTTCCGAGCTATCTCTCTCCGGCGCGCATTAGCAAACTCTCTATTCGTCGTCTCTCTCTCTCTCTGTGCTTTTTTCTCTTTCTTTTCTCGGGATATCCGTTTAACGCTTGTTAACTCGGCGTTAACGTGTGCCTTCGTGTTGTCCTTTTATCCTTCTTCTACTTCAACCGTCCTAGCACAGTTTTCCTGTTTGCTCGCCGTTAACAATTTGTTATCACTTCTGCCGAGCATGTCACTTCGTATTTTGCTAGAAGCGCAGCTTAGCAACGTCTGGCGGCAGCAAGCGGTTATGCTCCGCGCTGCTGCTGATACGTTGACGACGACCCGAGAAATATAGAGAGAAAAACAGGCAACGGGGACCGAAAGACGTTTTTGTTTTTCGCATCGGAAATGACTGCGCCTTTTATTTAGTTACGATCGGCAGCAGCAGCAGCAGTTGCTCGGACTCATTCAACTGAATCGTATCGGCGGAGCTAAATTAACAATACTAGAGTCGCCTTCGGACAGCACGAAATGGGGGGTGACCGTATGTGCGGAGGTCGAAATGAGTAACGTACAGAGCGTACGTGGTCCAGTGAGCTATGATGCACGGGGTTGCATCAAATGCAGACTCCGGCGTGTCGGACCGCCGTCGTCTGTGTCCTCCGAGTTAACAGGATAATAACCAGAAACATTGCCGGAAACGCTTCGTTACACATGATAACAAGAATTCGCAGCAACGCGTCCGATACCGGTACGGTGAAATGCTTGCGTTAGAGAATCGGTTAAATAGTCTTAACCAATTTCTGGATAAATATTTTAAAAATTGCTCACAATAAATCTCGAACTTACCGCATACGCATACGTTGCGTGGAAAAAATATTATACAAATAACGCATATGAAATAATTTCTCGAAACTATGTATAGTGTGCAATTTTAAAAAATGTTATTATTAAATACTTATAAACCAGTTTAGGTGACAATAATAAAAACCGAAACAAAAAGAAAACGGAACTTTTTAAGATTACCTTCTGTTCGCCGAGACCTATCGTTGTCCTCTGTCTGATTGTTAAGTTGGTCCTAGCATGATTTCTACAGGGCTCTCCTTGTTGCGTTATCTACCGTAGTACTGCCAAATATGATGTCGTCGATGCTTGTCACACACTATCACATGAAATACAGATACTTTTTAAACTAGAATATTTCCTTTTCAGGCTTGCCACATTTGCCAGTTTTCTTTTACCTAGTAATGAGTAACATCATTATCTCCGATTAATGCGGAAACGACCGCTACATAACTTTGCCCTCGCCATTGTTTCCCCCACCCTCCTTACTACAACACTGCAAATGAATTTCTTCCATTTTATCTGCAACCTGGAAATATTTCGAGTTCAGTTATGTGGTGAATTTTCGAAATGACGTCTATTAAATATTTTGTTTTTGTTCCGTACCGGTTATGCTATTTACAAATGTAACGTGTTATTGTTTGTTGATTAGCTTTTAAGAAGAAAAAAAAAAAAAAAAAACCGATTAATAAAAACGTTCCTTTTTGTTGATTATTATTATAATGTTGATAATTTTTTTCATTAAAATTAAGGCGTTTCGTTAGTTCTTAAAATTTATTTATGTTTTCTTTTGTTGCATGTGCATTTCGAAAATACTGCAAGCAGGAATGAACTCAACCGACGAAAGACACGTAAGTTTTATTATCATACGGTTGGAATATTTTTAGATTTTATTTCGCTGTTTTTTTGGTGTTTTTTTTCATATCGCTTATGAGCGTTAAAAAAACTCGAGAGTAATAAATATAACGTTGGGGCAAGCAGCATTTTCTATTCTCTTATTGCGCTGCAGTTCACTTTTTTAATATGCGTTTTCGGACTGCTCGAATAATTTCGAAAAATTTCGAGTATATTCGATTCGCAGTAAATTACTAATCATCGTTATCGTTATCGGTCATCAAAAATGAATTAATAATGCATTACATATCATCATTTTCAGTTATTTTCGACCGAATGTTAATAAAGGTCATCGTCGCGTTTCGAACATTTTTATTACACCATTCTTCGGAATAGTAAATTTTTCTAATTTATTATTTATTTATATCTAATAAATGTTCTTTTATTATTCTACGTTCTTAATGGCACTAATGTTATTTTTACGTCACGGTGTGTTTTTGTTTTGTTTTTTCTCCCTCCTAAATGAGATTAATGTCGCCGCGTTTCCGTGATATTCCGTGAAATTTATGGTCACTATCTTATTAATTACGAAGGGAAAATAAATTATATTTAATTTTCAGTTTAGTATAAAGATATTATCTTGATTGTAAGCGAACGACATCGAAATGGCATGTGTGCTAATGGGGGACAAAGTTAACTTGTTGTGTATGTATTTCTATTCCGATTTAGCTTTCAATAATAAAGGACAGCGAGTGCTACGTTTTCGCGGAACTGAGATGGGGTTGATCGACCGGGTGACAGAAGCTATTCAAAGTAGGAGAGTATAGAGTTGGTTATTTTCAAGCAATAATATTCTCGTTAATGATGCAGAAATATCATCATCCGTTACTTTTCAGTAATTTCACGCATTTCATTTTAGTAATCTCGTTCGGGGATATCTGATATCTTTGATTGAGATGAATTTTTAGCACTGCGATCGGCCAATTTCAAAGCGATAGACGTAATCGCGCATTGTCGAATTTCGATTCGCGTTTGTAGAAAATTAAAAAGACGCTTTTTGTTTCTTTTTGTTTCTTTTTCTTCCCAGTTACATCTCTTAACGAAAAGAGTATAATAATTTTCTCTTTATCAAGTCTATACGTAAAAACAATATTCAAAAACGACCTACAAAATATATCGGGTTGAATATTTTTAAGAGTGTTAGAAATTCATGATTTCTCATTTATATATGCGTCTGCTGGAAATGTGTAGTGTGTGTCGTATATTTTTAAATATATTTTTACCTTTTACATTCCTTTTCGCGTTGTACGTATCGTTCGGTAATTTTTATTGAGAAATTTAATATTTTGTAGGCTTAAATTTTGAAAATGAATGTAGGAGCCCCAATTTTATTTTATTTTATTTGTTTTCTTATAGTTACTTTTTGATGTATTGTAATTTTTCTCTCGCTTTTCATGAAAAAGGCGTAGGTCCCTTCGCGTATATAAAGAGATATTGAAGAGTAAATTTCTTTTTGAAATGCTGAATTCGCCTATGTTGCATCAATTTCTCCGTATACTATTAATAAAACTTAGTCGGTATGTTCGGAAATAACGCGTGCCACATGCAAAAACTTGTATAGTTCTCTCACATGATGGTTTCGATTAAGAATTTTCGATTATTTTTTCAACGGTTCATTTCCTTTTTACCTTTCGGCGGAAAAATACGCAGTGATTTTTCAGGAGATGAGCCAGTCCTGTTACCTAGAGCTACCTATATCCTGCTATAAAAGCAATGATATACCTAATATGCGAAATAAGTAACTCTGGAAATTTTATTTTTTCGAACAATTTACATTCGGAAATTCTCGCATAATCCAACATTTTAGGCAATTTATTGTGACAAAGAATCAGCGTAGGGAGTGTAAAAAATTCGAATTCACGTATAAAAAAAAAAAAAAAGTGTACTATTAATAAAAGTCCCCGAAATTCAAATGTGGTAGTAGTTATTAAAATCTGTCACCTCTTTCGATGAGTAGTGAAAAAGGTAACAATTTCGATAATTTTTTTTTTTACTCGCTTATTTATAATTTTACTGATTTTATATTAAAGTCACGAAAGTACAACAATTTTTTAACCGCATTTATTTCCGATAAAAAGAGACGAAAAAAAGAACCCGGCGGTGGTGGTTCACGGGATTTATTCCCCCTTCTAATGTAATACGACTATAGAGCAAGAGAGAACGAGTGATACGGCTTAATAGGAAAGCGGGTAATGTGAAATCTGGAATTTAGTTCCGAGTTAACACTACCGGTGATATCTGTAACTTGTTTCGTATTCTGATAAACGAAAAACATGCAAGTTCGGCTTAATGATGAAGTCTGGATGGAGACTTGTGGCGATAATGCAGTAAGCGGGGAAATATTCTTGGCAAAAGTGTAGTAGCGCTGATAATGCGACAGCGATAGCTGGTTTGATAAAATGTTTCGATAATTTTTGTAAGTGTAAACCAGTTAGTGATTTCAGTGAATAAACAAGTTGACAACTGTGCGTTTTCAATTCGACTGTGTTTACACACGAAGAGATTTCGCGTGTTTGGTATATTTTTTCAATATTTGGTTATGTGCAAAAAATACCTGTGCGAGGTATGTTGACATAAACTATTCCGCCTGCATGGTGCTCTATCTTTTAATGAATAGTTTTTATGTTTTCCGGCTCGTTTTTTGTTGCGCTCTGTCTGTCCGTCTTAATAATTAGACGATGATCTACTCTTGCCTCACTGTTCACAAACTTTTCTTTCTACGATGGTCTTTTCTGCGAAGTCTCTTATCGCGCTGCATTAATTGTCCGAAAAATCCGCGTTCGAAGTTGTAACGGATGAAAAGCGAGTATTATATAAAAACTCTAAGACAAATGATTGTGTTTATAAAGTATCAATTTAAAAATAAAACATATATCGCGAGAAATATTTCTTCATAATGCAAAAAAATCTTTTAAAGCGAAAACTACTGATAAATAATTCAGCGCGATCAATTTGGTATAAATATTATCACTGCTCTTGGAACATTCCTATATAAAGTAATTGTTATTTTGACTGAAATGCTGTTCTCAATATAATTTTGACGATTTTACACACCTCTGCCGTTGTGACTGCGACGTAACAACACACCGGATAAAGATCTGAATTATAATTCATCAACTATTAATAATTAATAGTTGATGAATTATACATAGTTATATAATGTATATAGAGCTATTATTAAAGCTAAAAGGAAAAAGAAAAAAAGCACAACTTCGATCCCGAGCGTCTCGAGTTTTTTTATGATCGTCAAAAATTTCTTATTTTCGTTTATCCGGGAATTCCTGCAATATTGAAAGATCATAAGAATACAGTATTCCATTGTATTCTTATGATCTTCTATATTTCGAATAGTTGTAACTGTTTGATGTCGGTCTTTTGTAGCGTGGCCCATCAATGGGGAATATTAAACTGATATTCGGACTTTGATTCTGTGTGGGCGAGATGTACAGTTTTTTTTTCTTCTCTCGCTATATATTCCATTTTTTAAATTTTGTTCCACAGGATATTTTCCTCTAATTCTTGTATAACGTATCTCTGTTTTATAACATTTTTATCATTACCACCAGGGTGTCCACCCAACCGGGAATAAGCGGGAGGAAAAAGGAAAAATAGCAAATCATTTGAAGTGAAAAATGAATGCATTTTTTACTGTACTTTACGCAAAATAAATTACAAAGTTCCGTTTTATTCATATCAAAAAAAATACGCCGCGCCGGTCAAATGTTATCGATAGAGTAACAAAGAAAAATTCCGTTCTTTTTGTACAATTCTAGTAATCACAGGGAATGGGAAGATTTGGACCGGGAAAACTGGTCGGAGGATTTGTGTTAGACCATAGGAGAAAGCCGGACGGGAATAAACCGGAAATTTAAAAATAATATCGGATGATAACATTTTTCTTTACTGCATTAATCAATTTTAATTTTTTGTTACTTCCTACCAGTGTTTTTGCTAAAAATTTTTGCATGCTCGAAGAAGGCGTGTACAGCTTTCCTTTGTAGAGGAAACTATTGCTGACTTTTATTGTTATAGAAGTTCCAATTTCACGGCATTAAGTTATTTATTATTCGAACACTAATATAAACGGCTCTAGATTTAGAGTCTCGGCAGTGTTGAGAAGGAATTCGTGTTTCTTCACTTGGGCTGCATCAGTGAAGAAGATGTTAATTTTATAGCCCGGCGGAAGATTGATGAAGAATAAGCGAAGTGATTTTGAAAAGCTTCGTATCGATGTTTAGACAGAGAGAGAGAACTGATCAACGACAGAAATGTTCTGTATAGACGGATATCGTATTTTAAACAACGAGGGTCGTCCTAAAGGGCTTAAATTTTTTCGTGCTGACTATTTAATTCCTTCGACGCCGTGATGTTCACGGACGGATTTCATTATACCGAGAACGGGCGATGTACTAGGCGGTACATTTTCATTACACATAAAAAAAAGTAGTAGGGGAAAAGCGAACGATAGGAGATTGTTGGCGAATTAAGTGTTTTATGAAGAGCGAAATGAGGTTCGATGTTGTTGCTACAAATCAGTTAGTGTAGGGCACGACGATGGGCAGAGGCGGCAGCTGTTGGTAAATTTAAGGAGCCAACAGCACGAACCAAGGGGCAACTATAGAGTAGTAGTATACGAGTAGTATTATTGTTACGGTATACGGCTGAAATTTCGAGAATGATGCCGGGGGTAATGCCGGAGGAGTATTATCGTCGCGTTCCAAAGTTATTTCGGTTTTTGGTAGTTCGTTCGATGTCGCGTCATTATTTTGTTATAGCGGAGGGTAGGATTTTTATTTAATTTTATTTTTCGTCTTTTCTCACTTCTAACAAAGTTGTGTCTCTCCGGAGTGAGATGCGCCGCCGTTGGTGTCATTCAGACTGCGTCCCGAACACAACGGCCGAATAAGTAAACTTTTTATTTCCTTCAAACTGATTAGCGATAGCAGTAAACCGTACGCACTCTATTTACTACGTCGTTATGCTTGGTGTGCACATTGCTTCCTCTCTTCCTGGTGTAAAGATGGTTGTCAGTGTGCGTTTTTACGTACGTGTGTACACACGTTCGGAGAGGACCGCGACGACGCTATAAATGCAGTAGTGGTAACGAGGCAAGAATGCTCCATTGTGCCCGATTGCATGCTTTTGTGCTGCGGGGTTGTATTCTATTCTTATACCGTTCGCTTTGCTTTTTTTCGGCCGTCGAATAATACGTGCCGTGGCGTTGGTTAACAATAAATTGAGGAAGAGGGAGAATGGTCGATTTTTATTTCCTTACAAGTGGCGTAACCGAAGCGTATAAAAATTTTATCCTCGAAGCGCTGTGAGCGTTTCACATCTGCTACCGAATCTGTTTTTTCCCATTCCCCAAGAGGCTACTGCTGTTACACACGGCCAGCTCCTTGGGGATGATGAAGCTTGTTTTACAACTACTAGACGACTGGGGGAGCGATTGATTGCCGGTTACGTATTTGATATGGGCGCAAGAATGGGGTTCCGGCGAATACGAACATTGGTGTAGCTGCATCGCCTATCAGACGTAATAGATCGGAGAATAGCGGAAAAAAAAAAAGAGAAAAAGAAAAAAGAATGACGATAGTGCGGAATAGAATAAACAGATTTATAACTTGTGTGCTGCGGTGTTTTACATCTTCCGCTGTTGACATATAAGCGATGACAGTTGTAATGTGAAATAAACAACGGAGAAGAGAACGCTATCTTCTTTTTTTTTTATCGCAGTGCGATTGCGTTCAGTGGTCGCTAGATGGCGCTCCGAAATCTCATTGCTAGCTAGCCGTTATTGGTCAGCGGAGAAAGTGCTTCATTAAATTATCCTTCGTCATACTCGTAGATGAGCTAGCGTGTAATAATAATTAGCGCGCGCTTATCCCGCCAAAACTAAAACTACCAAAGCAATACGAGCGAAAAAAGAAATATTATAATTGTCGTAACATTTTTCCTCAAATGAATTTCGTGTCTATTTTATTAATCGTATTTACATTATATAACCTTCTAATACAGAATACTACAGCCGCCATGTTTCGAAAAACACAAAATAATAAACTTTATACAAAATTAATTATATACTTTAGACAACAATCTGAGAATAGTCATAATCATGTATACGAAACACCTGATATATAAAAATAATTTGTTAGCACCTGTAACCTCGCGGAAAATTGAAAATACGTTATTTCAAACGCATGTACACGACGCCATAAACAATAAAAATCAATCAGACAAACCAATTTTATCAGAACGTCTACTATTCATCAGTAACCATCCTGTTACGAAAAATATTCTACAAGACATGAATATATTAAAAATAATTTTTCATTCTAACACGTTAATTTTTTGCGAAGCATATTATATAAGTAAATTTAAAAGTAATATTAATACCGATGCTCCGTGAAATAATCCATTATTAAATAATTTAACTAAAAATTTTATAATTTATAATTTTATATTGTTTGAATCATCTATATTGGTTTTATATTTACTTTTACTATATATATATATATATTTATATTTATATATTTATATATTTATATTTCATTTATTTATTATTTCACAACGTTTTGTTACCATAAACTTCTTTTAATATCAATAATTTTTGTGTACCGACTTTATAATTAAGTTTTCTGTTTAATACGTCGCAGTTATTTTTTAATTTTTATATACCAAGAATGGGTCATGTTCCCGAAACATGATCATGGTGGTGATTGTATAAATATTTTTCCCGATTAAGTTGATATAAATAGTTGTTTCCAATTTGAACTATTATCGGAAACTGTTAAGAAATATCTCATATTAAAAAATGTTTTGGAAAAAAAAATTTCGAGAAAAAAAACAAATTATCGTCGACACACTGAAACATTTATTAAGAAAGCCATTGCTGCACAGTCATCTCATGCGAGAATTTCTACCCTAAAATCGAATTGGACATCTAAAAACTCATCTAGAAAGACGGGCATCTGGGAGCTGTAATTTTTGCTTCCCTGATTCTGTCTAGTTTCTCATTAAACTAGCCTGTGTACTTCTGCAGTGTACCCTGCTGCTCATGTATTTTGCATATAAGCAGGAGTTAAATATAATTCCGTTTTATTTATTTTATTTTATAATTTTATAATTTTGTCATTTATGTCTAAATAAAAATTTGATTTAATCTTATTATCATTATCATTATTATTATTATTATTATTATTATGTTTATTATCATCATTATTATTATGTTTAATAGTATCATTATTATTATGATTATTATGTTTATTATGTTTATTATTATTATTATGAACATTTTTTGAAAGGAGGTAAATTTTCAGTATTAGCGCAGAAAAGAAAAACAATGAAAAATAAATTAGAATATTTGGACGATGGAAGTTTAGTTAATTTCAGAAAACAATGAATAAAACCAAGCGCTTCTTCGACAATGCACTGTGTATGCATTCGAAAATAATGAACAAAGGCGAATCAGAGATTTTTTTGCCGTTATTTTTTATAATGGTTATGGGCCGAGGGTTAATAAAACGGTTCGAAGGGGGGATTAGTCAAGAGTTAAAGATGAAGTTATTAAAAATGCGGCGTCCGGTCGAGTTTTTTGTTTCGGCATTTCTCTCTTTTCCGCGAATTAGTTATCTTAGATAGAACAAAGAGAATATTAAAAGCTTTCGACGACTTCTTTCTAGCACGCCATTACCGTTTTCAACCTTTCCTACTTCTATTTCTTTTTCGTCTTCCTTCTCTTTTCGCCATCTAATAAAACTTATCACCGCTTTTGCGCTGCCTATTCTGTTTCGTTTTTTTTTCTTCTTTCTTTTGGTTTTTATTTTTGTTTACTTGTTTGTTTTTTCGATCTCGAAAGGGGTTTATTATCCTCTTTTTCCGCTTTATGCCGCGGATAAGAGGAAACCTTCCTCCCTATGTTGGTAGCTGTGTTTTGCAGTGGTAAAGAGCACAACCCTTTTTATAGTCGTCGACGCCGCAGAAGATGCGCGTACACATTTAGAATGTAACTTTTCAACTTGACCGTAGTTGGTGGTACAAATAAGAGGCTTTTGATAATTACGGTAATTACAACAATTACGTGACGAACCTAAATGAAACTTTATCATCGACCCTCCCCCCGCCATCCACCGTCGTTTCGTATTGTTTAATGTTTCTGGAAAACTGGGCTTTTATAATTTATCTTATTCTTCCGTTTTTCGTCAGGAATTTTGCGGTGTAAAGAACAAAGCCGAAATACAGACTTGCCGCCACCGCTGCTTCTTAGGGAGATGAGGTTCCCGAAGAATGTTTCTAGTTAGCTAATTAAAGAAATTGTTTCTTTTTGTTTACTCCAAACAAGCGCCCGCTGAATTTTAATGACCACTTTTCTTTTTTATATCCATTTTTATAATTTCGTTTTATCCCTAAAATTGCGTTTGGGGTACCCTTTATTATTATTATTATTATTATTATTATTATTATTATTATTATTATCATCATCATCATCATCATTTTGAACTTTTTACTAGTTGTTTATGAATTTATACGTTAGTTTTTCTTTTATCAGTCACGAGTATTTGTCGATCTTACGAAGTCACGTCTGTAATTTTTCTGTACTTTGATAATTCGTAAAGCGATTTCTCTATCGAAAATTACGATGTTATTTTGCATCTTACATTTGAGAGTACATTTTTTTAGCTTACGTGCTTAGTACTCTTGCGGTATAGTTATTTTATCGCGTAATAAAAAAAATACAAAACAAAAGAACAATGCTCACTAATTGTAACTTTTTTTTTTTCTGTTTTTCTCATCAGTTTCCGCGGTGTAGTTGGTTAGGCAGTGGTGTTTTGTTCGGGTAGAACCTTATTTCTCGTTGTTGCACCTCGACAGTTTCAAAAATTTCAGTCGCGTTGTCCATAGTTGATACCCCAAAATGAAATTTATAAATTACAAAGACGTTTTGTTTGATATCGTATAAATCATTGTATATTTTAAATTTTCAAATAAGTGCAATAATTTTTGAAAAAATATCGCGGCCTGTTAGAAACTAAAAACAAGTATTATTACTGAGTGTCTGTTCACCCTTATTCGGCTAGAAAATATGATGTAGTAGCTTGTTTTTCGCAAATTAATTTTTTTGATTCTGAGTGCGGAAGAGTTTGACGTGAATTTATCTAATATTAACGTGATGATGATGTAAACGAATAATAAGAGTTTATTTCTTATTTTTCGTGCATTAATATGTGCATGACCGTACTTTAAAAATGGATGCACTTTTAGGAAAATATCGAATTAAAAGAGAGGCTGAGTTTGAAACCTTATTAGTTTTTAGCTGATTTTATCCGTTATTTTAATTCCTTGTGTTGTCGAGTTTTCATTTTGATGTTTGTTTGTTTGTTTTTTTGTTTTTTTTTTTTGTAACATTACGATAATAACTCTTCGTAGTAATGTAGCATCCAATTACGTTTAATGAGATGACTTTTTTTTTTTTTCTTTTTCTATTTATTTGCCCGAAACGACCATTTATTATTTAAGTTGATTCGTTATTACGTTCGTATGCAGTATCAAAGCGCAGAACAAGTCTTTATGTTGTGCCCTTAAATAATATTCAGGAAACTTGCAGTCGTTGTCAGCTCTGTATTTTATTTTAAACGCAGATGTTCTTGATTTATCGATCGGTGTTGCTTGCGTGAAATCTTACACTCGTATACAGTTTATGAAGTCGTTCTCAGTGTTGAAAATAATTTATTAGCGATACGAATGTCGCGTTATTATATATTTATCGTACGTTTTAATTATATTTTTCATCGTTATATGTATATATTTGCGCGCACGTAAATAATGACTCGAAGATAAACAAGTATAAAATGTTCCGGTGCCCGTGAGATGAAAACAAAAACAAATCGAAACTGTTTTGATAGTTCATTAATCGTGTAAAATTTTATAGAAGTGGTTTTTTGCCCAAGATGAACTAATCCGTATTTTAGACGATTTATCGGCTTGCGTGGTTCAGAGCATTGCTTGAATATATGTCTTATAATGTTGAATTGTCCGTGAAAATCGTAATTTTTCGTAGTTTATTGCATTTCCGTTCATTATTCTGCGGCCTAATGGATATGTTAGACCTAGTTCTTTTTTCTTTTTTTGGCAACAATAGACACATAGCACAAAAGCCGTCATTACCGTTTTCGCGTCCGCTTTTGATAAAGCCTCCTGATTCGAACACATGCTAAAACTTTCATTAAAAAATTTATACAAAATTTACTTGCAATATATAATGCACATGGGACATTCAGAAGTAACTTAGATAAGGCTTCGCTACTGTATTGGCCTATCTTTAGATAATATCATCATGCTTTATAGTAGAATGTAGAATACGAGTTTTTTTAAATGAAGAGGATAGTTTTTCTAGCGTTAATTATTCGAATAAGCTGCTATAATCGGAAATTATACTCCCATAAAATATTAATACGATATTTTATATAAGTAACTAGCTAACCCGGTGAACTTCGTACCCCGCCTCAGAATTAATAAATGTTGCGTTAACTTATTAGCTGAATTAAATTCAGTTTTTTATTAAGATAAATACTCGAAATGAATCAAGTTCAATAAATGTACAAAAATCAAAATGAAAAGTATTTTAATTACATTGAAGAGTATTTTAATTCAAAGCATTATTCCCCATAATAACAAAAATCAGTATAAATTTCCTTTAAAAAATTAAAGTAATTTACACTTTGGAAACATGTTTTTTCGGTCTATATCATCAGCTAAGGACACAGAGTACACACTCAATTTATATACTTTTTAATAAAGTGCGTACTCTGTGCAGTTAGCTAATGATGGGTTATACACGAAAAAACGTGTTTCTAAAGGAAATTAATTTCTCAAAGTAAATTTATACCAATTTTTAGGATTTCGTACACATATAATGTACCGAATCCCAATAAGATGGTTCAGAAACGACCAAAATATTCAATTATACAACAGCTCGGAAACGGTTTGACTTATCAGAATTGGATCATAAATTACAATTAAACTTCTATCTGTGACAATTTACAACTTTAAACTGAGCGAATACCCCGGGCGGTAAGAAACCGTCTAGAATATATAATATGGAACTTAGAACGACCTCATAAATCACCCTTAAAAAATTCATAATTCATCACCAGATAACCCTTAAAAAGCGAAATACAAAATATAAAACAAAACACAGAAGCCCTTTCATAACATACAAAAATTACGGTTAAAAAATTATGTAAACCCCCTTTTTGGGACAAAAACAGCAAAAAAAAAAAATGAATTTTCTTCATAAATTTTATTTTAAATTCGATAATAATAATAATAAAAAAGAGTATATGGTTTATCGATAATAATAATAATAATAATAAAAAAAAGGTATATCGTTAATCGATAAAATTTTTAATATTTAATTTTTGATATGATAAACTCTATTCAGTTTGCCAAAAATGAGTGACTATTTTAAAGGCTATTGGTTAATAAACGTGCGAAATTTAAAAAACTTACAAATTAATCTAATAAATTTAGTGAAAAAGAAGAAAATCTACATTAAATTACCGAGTTCTCTGTGGATCCTGATATAACTGTGTATATTAGCGTATGAAATTGCGAATAATTTGTTAATTATAAAGGAACTTTTAAAAACTGGTTTAGTGTTTCGAGAGAAAAATAAAAGGTATACAAACATACGTGCTCTCGTATACATACAAACCATAATTGCGAAGTCATTTTATTCCTATAGTCCGGAAATAATTAGCTTGACGCAATTTAGTTTATGTTGTGACTACAAAAAAAAAAAAAAAAAAAAAAAAAAAACAAAAAAAACCTTTATTGAAGATTTATTTATTATTATTTTTTAATATGCATACATATATAATAGATATATTTACTGTAGAGTAAGTGAAATTTTTTATGTTGCTTAACCCTTAAATGCTCCCACATAGAAAAAGCAAAAAGGGAAAATTATTTTGTATATTTTATTTAGAAAGCTTTTGAACATGCCCAGAAATGCCAAACTTAAATATATTTACAATGAAATATAATATTGTATACTACTATAATTTTTTCTTTATCAATTTAACACAAAGTATTTAAAGATGACGTCAAAGTTGATGTGCGTTATAATGCACATAAGACATTTAAGGGTTAAACGAGACCGGTAAAATTTCTAAAAAAAAAAAAAAAAGCTATAATCTTTTTAACATTTACAAACCCAAGCAGACATAGTTAACCCCTATCAAATCATTTCTCCAAGAAATTGGTGACATTTAATGTCGTTTTCACTATCGAACATTGTCAAGTAGCTAAATTTTTCGAT
Source organism: Icerya purchasi (assembly GCA_039619475.1). Taxonomy (NCBI): domain Eukaryota; kingdom Metazoa; phylum Arthropoda; class Insecta; order Hemiptera; family Monophlebidae; genus Icerya; species Icerya purchasi. The sequence goes on along the minus strand of CM077115.1, from coordinate 331,071,942 downwards.
GGCTCTTTCGCTTTTTGGCTTTAACTGAAGCACTTAAATTCTCTGAATGTGTCGCGAATGATATGACTTGCGAACTGTATAATATGTATCTATATATATATATATCAAAGTAGTTGTAGTATTTTTAAAATCACGCAAAACGCACGGGGTTGTTTTACTAACGAAAAATGACTGTGCATTTCAGATTTTTTTAATAATATATACATATGTATGACTCTTTTTTTCTTTTTTGCATTTAAAGAAGTATGTTGGATTAGTTAATAGGTGATCACCTCCGGCAGCGACTGACAACGGTATATGTGTAAGTGCGTAAATTTTTTAGGGGCGGTTCAGCTACTTTAGTGTGAGAAAAATCCCTCGAGGGTAGGTCTGATTTTCCGCTTTAATATTAAGTTTAAATGGAAAAGAGGGACGACGAGTACGTTCTGTTACAGACGGTGGCAGCGGTGAGAAGAAATTATAGTCATGTCAAATATGGCAGGGTTGGAGTTGACACAATCAAATGGATTGTTGTTTACACCGGTCAAACGTTATTGCCTTTCTTAAATGCGGCAACGGGGATGACGGTCGCGGATGTATTGAGGATTGCGCGTAGGGAAAAATCCGACAGACACGTGGAAAGGGTGAAATTGTATGGTATGAGAAGGGCGAGGTGCGAGGTGGAGGAACGAATTAATTCAGAATCGAACCAAGCGCAGTACGATGAGGAGATGGGAAAAGGAAGAACAAATAAATAGAACTGGAACCGGCGATAGGGTCGTCGGAAACGCGTTATCGCTTATTCGGGGGATAGTATTTAATGTAATTGTAGGGTTGACTATTAGCAGAAATGACGATGTTGACGATGATGACGACGAGTCGTCATAGTCGACGAGGGTCTTTTATCTCGGGTGATCGCTGAAGGAGGAACCCCACACGGTAGATCTCGTTCTCCATCTGTCGTTTAGCGCGATAAAGAGCGTGCATAGCGAAGCGACCTTTTCGTGAAAAGGACGGGAGACGAGAAATTAGGATTAGGCTGATATTTCGGCACAGACGAAGGTTCGTGCTAGTCGGTTGGGGCGGAAAGAGGCATGTTAGAGGTGGACTCGCAAGTGAAATTAATGTGTCGCGTAGGGTAACAACTTTTATTTCCTCTCTTTCTATTCTTTAAATAATAGATTCCGGTTCCTGACCTAAGTAGGGTTTTATAAACCGGTGCAAGTTGTACGGGCCTGGGGTGGTGATGTTTTATTATATTTAGCGTCAAAACAAAAAACAACTACTCTATTATTTCAGGGGGTTACACTGCTAAAGTGGAATGAACGGTTGGGGTGCGAGCTGTTGGAGTGCTGTTGTTGGAGAGTTATTCGAGGAAATTATTTCAAGTGGGGTGGCGCACTGATGCTCATTTAGGCGACACTGAATTTCTGTGTTTGCCGCTCGTTTTAAATAAGTGTTAATTGCTCGCGTAATGTGTGCGTTGTCTGTAGGCATATTTTCCGAGGGTCTATTATTGTACTGTGTCGATTGTAATCTTTAACGCAATCCATTCGCAGCCAGTCCCGTTGCTACCACCAATAACAACGTTGATTTTTCTTTATCGACCGGAAAATAATGGTCGAACCGCTGTCTCAGTCGGTTACATTTCTTTTTATTTTTCGTGCTTTAGTCAAATCTTACTACACAATTCGTTATGTCGTAATTTAGATTGTTTAATGATATTTTTACCTCAGTTTGCACTAAGATTTACTTATATATTCCAATCTATCAAATTTTTACAAACTGTACAAATGATGTTGCCATAATTTCCAGTTTAAACGAAACTGCATACACACGAATATTATATACAGCTTATTAAACGAGTGTGAGGAACATGAATAAAATCTCCATATTATTAGTGGTTTTTTAACCGACTTCAAAAAAGGAGGAGGTATTCAATTCGACTGTATTTTTTTTTTTTTTTTTTTTTTTTTTTTTATGTGTGTTACCACAGAACTTTCTTCTAGATGAACCGATTTTGATGATTCTTCTTTTATTTGAAAGGTGGTGTTTGTCATGTGGTCCCATTTAAATTTGATCAAGATCTGACCGATAGTTTTTGAGTTATCCTTAATAATGCGAGAGATTGAAGCTTTTTGGATGCTTTTCATTCATGATTGTTTTCACCGTCGGATTAGATTTATTGACTTAAAATACTATAAATTTGCCAAATTACCATGGAAATGTAGCTTTTGGTGTTTTTACCGTGGAAATATCTGTTCTCATTAAAATGTTTTAATTTAATTGAATAAAAATGCACTAAAAAGTAAAAAATAATTACTCCGGATAAAAAATATATATCAGAGTGATATAACACTAAGTGGTGATATCGTAATTCTTATACAACATTAATTTTTTGGAGTTGGAATTAAATTCATGTTAGGAACAAATTAATCAACATTTAATGCAGTTTTTAATTATTCTTTTAAAATGAATTTGATGCCAACTCCAAAAAATTAATGTTGTATAAGAATTACGATATCACCACTTAAGTGTTATATCACTCTGATATATATTTTTTATCCGGAGTAATTATTTTTTACTTTTTAGTGCATTTTTGAATTTTTATAATAAACCTTGAAGTCGGTATTTATTTTTTGTAAAAAAGCATTTTTTTTTTTACAGTTTTTTATTTGCTTTTTTTACAATCGAGTAAAATTTTATACATATACATCGGTATTAGTGCAACAAAATACGTTTACGTAAATCTGATTTGAAAACGAAAATTTTTTAGAATAATAATAGACGTTAGAACAATTATAGCGATATATCAGTGGCGGATACACGGCGGGGGAGATAGGGGACGCCCGCCAATGAACCAAAGACTCAGTGAAAAAAATTTGTTATAACAGAGAAACTTAATTTATACTATAAAAGATTTGTGTATAAACGTTACCCCTATGGATTTAATTATGACTAATATTTAATACCATTTTCTAGTAAAACTATTAACGTTACGTTTAGTGGAGAATTTGTAACTCTATTTAACCACTGACGTAAACTTTCAGTAGACATCTATGCTAGAGCCTTTGCTCTAATCTCAATTGTCAAATTTATTCTTATCACATATATTGACGTTTTAGAATGATATGTTTTTAAGTTGATTTGTCGGAGTGATTTTTGGTTATTGTTCTTTTAAATTTATCCTTAATAAATGTATGTATATATGTGTATATATGTATATAATATGCATATGCATATGTAAATATATATTAAATCACGCGTACACATTTCAGAATTACTGTGTATATCATGTACTGCACGTCGGTGTTAAACAGATGCTCGTTTTCCCCGATGCACACGCAGCCAATAGTCACACTGATGTATATACTCAAGCTGAAGCTAAATTAGTCTGAAATGTTTCAAAATCAGCATCCCCTATCGATTCAATATGTTTTTATTTTGCTAAATTTTATGAATTGGCGAGAGAAGGTGATTTTTTGAATGATGCAGATTTTATAATGAATCGATTTAGGTGTGTCCTTATTTGGAAAATTAATTTGCGATCTTTTACAGTAGCGTGTACACTCTCTGTCCAAAACAGTTTCTTTGTAGTCTTCTCATTTTCAAATGCTTTGGCGAATTTTAGATTAAATAGTTAAGTAAATTGAAAAAAAATACGTGAAAACGCGTTTTATTTACTTAATTACAGAAAAAGATGACATAAATTTCCACATAGTAAACTCTCAAAATTCACGAAGTGTAAAATTCCGGTTGTGTGCACATACTTGAATCGCTAAAATTTCGAAATTGAACATTTTTATTTTTAGACTGTAACGAAAAAGGTAACGCTAAATAAATAATAATTTAAAACTTAATTTATAATAATGCGATAATAAAATAGTTAATCGACGTGTCTTAAGTTTTTCGTAACTGTAGCATATTTTAAATAGGAGTTGAATATACGTTTCCTGAAAGCGGCGAATATAATTATTTCAAATTTTTACTTTTACGCACATTCCTAGTTAATTTAAAAAATGCTGCGTAATTTTCTGTTCTCTTTCGCTTTTCTAAAGATTAATTTCGAATAGCTTTTACAAACCGGGTTTAAAATGAGAAAATTACTTTATTTTCGTCGTCATGGTCCGTATCTATATCTGTATAGCCTGCAGCAAAAAGTATATATTTATATATCACTCGCGAAGAAACTTTCAAACTTATTCCTCGCGAGGGTAGAGTTTAGTGTAATTTTAAAATAGAAAAGAACAAATGGAGAAGACGAAATTAACCAGCTGACGACTGAAAGAGAATAATCGAATAAATATAAATAGCCCAGGGACTTGCACTGTAGTGAAGGGGCTATCGAATCATTAAATTAGGAAAATATATAACATTTTAAATAATAGTTCCAGTACACACACACACACACACACACACACACACAGGTAACTAATACGAGCTGGAAGAATGGTGTTAAATTTTATGATTTTTAATGTAGATTTTGATTTTTATACACAAAAACATATTTTTTGCAACACGGCAATCTTGTCCGATGTGTTGATCGAATTCTGCAATACTTTTATTTGCTGCTTAGAAAACGCTATTAGGTGCACGGCTACTAAACTAGAAGTGCCATCCTAAATTTATTTCATTGCAAAAGTTCAAGTTACATCGCCATAGCCCGCGGTGTAATGAATACTGAAAGCTGCGGTAAATTTGAGATTAAAAATATTTTTCAGTGTGTAAGGTACACACGAAGAGGTTTTAATCGTTTTGTCAGGTTAAAATATTAATAATGTTCCATTCATTCAGAAAGTGAAAATTATTCGATTAGAAATTGTTCCAGTGTCTTCCATCTGCTGCTTATCTGTCGGACGTGTTAAATGGGCGACATTGTTTCGAAAATAATAAAGAGCCGGTATTTATTAGGAAAATAATTTGCGGATAAATTTATAAAAGACGGTTACGTATAAATTTTAAATTACACGACACATTTAGTGTAAGCGATCGTGTTTGTTGGCACGGTTACAATGGTACAAACAATTTTCCGGCTAAAATACAAATTAGGGATTTTAGTTTTTTCTTTATTGCTCTGTTTTCTGGTTGATTGGGGAGAAGCGGTCTTTTCTTTGAAACTTTTTTCTTTCTTTCTTTCTTTTTTTTTTTTTTTTTTATGTTTCTTTTGAAAATTCGAGCGAGTTAAACAGACGAGGATAGAGTACTAGTTAAATGGTTATACGGCGTTTAAAAAGAGAAAAAAAGGGATCCAACAATTTCCGAAATCGCTACTTGTAAAGAAGAACTTTCACTTTGCCGCTGTTTTAATGGGACTTGGTTGTTAATTTTACGTCGCATTTTTTTTTTTTTTCTTTTCAAAATTTGTTGGCAGAAATTCGCGCCCTTTCTATTATTTCGATTAAACGTTTTATTATTATTGCTTTTACTTTTTTAATATTCGGTGTTGAATAATTCATAACAGGGGCAACACATCGTTTGCTTTCCTGTATTTCAACGCATAATGTAGGTATTAAATTAAATATTCAAATAATTTATTTTTGAACAAAACCACCCGTGGCTTTACCCATACGTTTTTTTTTTTTAACTAATACAAAAAACATGCAAAATTTATACACATGTGAAATGTGTAACTTTTTTAATACAATTTTGCCTTTTGCGAAGAGCGATATAATCATTTAACAGTGCACTTCTATAAAAATTATAGAAGCACAGCATTTGAGGGTGCAGGGGTTTTCCCGTTCGGGTCCCAAAGCATCGGGTTTTGTTCCTTTTTATATATACGCACACACAATTAATTTCTAACGTTCGCGAAAGCTAAGTTTACTGAGGCGGCGAAAATAAAGTACTTTTTATTCTTTTTAACTGATTTATAAGAAAGTTAGTTTTTTCCAAAAAGTAAAGGAAAATTCTGACAGTCGAATAATATTAATTAAATAAAAATGCGCATAAAAATAAATTTAAAATAATCGTATTTAAGTAAACAATCGCCAATTTTGTTATTTTAGAACGGAAGTTATTCTTTTCTGTGTTGAGCTTTCTCGTGACGATGTTGCATTGGTAAATTTTTGTACGGTTCTTCCGCCGCTGAGTCACTCGTTGACATTTTAGACATTTTACAACATTCAGGTCGCAATTTAATATCGACATAAACTGTCTTTGTTTAATCGGTTTTAGTTCCAAAAGATGCGATGAAAAGTCGACGAAATAAAAATTATGGTATACCACGTTGCTTGAAAAATAAGCATTCTACAAAGATATAGTTTACGTTGAATTATCTTAAATTGCAATCTAAACGTCGAAAAAAGTCTAAAATGTTAACGAACGATGCAGTGGCGAAACAACCTTAGAATTGTCATATTGTCATGGATATGATGTTTTTATATCGTTTTGTTTTGTTTTTTTTCAGCTCTTTCTAGCTTTAGCCGTCTTAATAACGGTCATTGATCTTGTTGAGATTTAAATCGATATTGGAATTTTTTTGTTTTCTAGAATCGTCACATGATGTGGAGTATGTTATGGCTTTTTTTGTTCAGATCTAGTTTCGAGCTAATAATATAGAATGAGCCATGTCTGTTGTTTATTTATTTTTGTGTTGTTTCATATTTACATCTTCTTCTTCTTTCCTAACGATTTCCCGGTGCGGGGTCCGTTTGGCAACACTGTCTTCTCCATTTTCTACGATCCTCGGCGTCCTCTATCCCAACACCGACTTCCACCATGTCGTTGTTGACAGAGTCTATCCACCGTCTTCTCGGTTTTCCTCGTGGTCGCTTTCCTCCAGGGTTATAATCTATTAACATCCTCACAGGGCTAGTGTCTGTTTTCCTCATGATGTGACCGTACCATCGGCGTCTCGCTTCCCGAAATTTCAAACGGACAGGTGCAACTCCTATACGCTCCCTTATATCCTCGTTTTTGATATGGTCGAGGAGCGTATGCCCAAGAGACCAGCGTAACATATATATGTATATATATATATAAAAGCTGCGTTAGAAACTTTAATACCATTGACAAAGTTGTGTGTATAACAAATCATAGGAGTTTGTGAAGAATTGAAAATTTCCCAATAGCAAAACTAAAGCTGAAAAAGATTAGCGAAAAAAAAATTGTGCCAAATGATATTTAAATTCTTTAATTATTCAAGAGTATTTATGTTTATAATAGCGAACAAGTGATGAAATAGGCTTGACTTCTGTTAAATTTCCAGTAAACAGCGCGTAAAGTATTTTTTCGATTTAGTCTTTTTTTTCTTTCCAGGCAGCCATTTCCTGGAAAATAGATGGGAAGTCCAGGAATTTCACTTTGGAAATATGGAGAGATTTTATTAACATTTGTAAGAGATGCATGCTCCCGTAGATATCGACTTACATACATAAGTTTTAGTAAATCAAAATATATTTTTACCGAATTTGATTCCCCTGACAACATTCTCTTGCTCGTTTGTTGTCTTTTAAGGTGTTTTCCAGAATATTCCGCTAAAGGATTATTAAATATATCACATTATTTGAATCGTTATTATTATACTATTGCTTTAAGAAATAAATCCAACCTTACTATTTCAAAATCCAAAACGAGAAAAAAACAATAAAAATAATCAAGTCGTACGGATTTCTGATAGTTTTGCCTACTATAGTAACCGTGATTTCGCTGGCGGACATATCTGCGGATTTTCCGGTTTTCATTTTTATAGAACAATAATTTCGTTTGAAATGGACAAAGAGTTGATTTTTAAAATTTCACAGGTCAGTAGGATAGAAAGTGGTTACAGCCGCGTTTACATATGTACATACATATATACCTATCAAAACTAACTGCTTTTCCGAGTTATTTACAAATCCAGAAAAAGTTTAGGAAATTTTGTTTGAGAGTAGAATGATATTTTTTCGGGGAGCAGTTGTCATGAAAGTCTTTCGAAAAGAGATGCAGTTTGCATTTGTCATCAGACACTTTCCCATAGATAAAAGTGTTGTTTGGTTAATTTTTTTTTTTTTTTTGAAGTTCCAAAAAATTGTGTTTTTCGCGCAAGTACCACACATATTTACAAAAACCGAGCGATGCAGTGATTTTTTCATTCGTATAGGCAATGGCGAAGTTTGAAATTTATGTCGTGGGGTTCGAAAAACCATATCGAATGTTGTGTACACATGTAAAAGCAAAAAAAAAAAAAAAAAACGAAACAAACCGTTATTGAATTTGACTTTTTCAATGCGCATGTCTCTGTCAATAAATATGTCTATTTTATAACTTTATTATAATACGCTAAGAGAATATTTTTTTAATGGTTGGAGGGGGCGTGGGGTCTGATGTATAAAAAACAATGTTGCGTGCCGACAGACACAAAGCCGCATAAACGGACGAATAAAAATTAACACAATTTGACTATATGGTTACGCGATGTTACGTTTTAGCTGTTTTTTTATAAATTTCATCCGGCAACATGTAGGAATGTGTGGTCCTTAAATTAGGTGTGTTATCATTTGATATCTTTCTTCTTAGTCGAAATACACAATTAACGACGGCTACTAATATTCTTCCAATTCGGAATTTCTTTATCAATAATGACTAAGTTAATATGTATTTAATCACTTACGCGCTGCTGTTTGGTAATTTTGCCGCATTATTTATAGCTGACATTTGAATTCCCGATTTATCTTGTTACTCGTTTTCGAGTTTTTTCCCGTAATTTGATAACACTTATCAAATTTGTTTTGATCCTACTCTCTCGATTTTCGGCTATAGCGGTTTCTCCGACAAATGGTCTGTTAAAAATATGAGACGCAGTTCGATCGGGTTAAACGGTTTGTCATGTTGCATTACGAGATAAATCGAGCCGTTGAAAAACGGCTCGATATTCGATTAATTGCTGCCGGTGGGTAATGGAGCGCTGCTAACAGCTCTTTATTTGCTAATGATATAGAACCGCAGGTCGGCCCACCTAGGGTCTGACGGAAGTTTCATGCGGTCCGCGAAATATACTAGCGGCGTCCGTCGACGTATCAGGTGTAGTCAGCGATAGAGGAAGTAATTGTTTTCAGAGCAAGTTAGGTGTATTTCACCTTTTATGTATTGAGAATACGCTCCGCCATCTTTTATTTTTATCCAGATTTAGAGCGGTTTGAAATAGAAAACTATTTAAAATGGAAAACTGGTTTCGTTATTTCCTCTCGGTGGTAATATTCATTAATAGACAATATGACCCTGAATCGCTATTATAATGTGAGTTTTCAGGGGTTAAGATTTTTATAACAGCAGGCTATTTTAGTTTTTTGATTTTCAGTGCGTACAGAAACAACAGTCACTATTGTTTTACTAATATAATCCAAATTCGATTTTGCTCGATTTTCCGATTCAATTCGACATCATCGAGACTTGTAAATTAATACTCTAAGTACACACAGACCCGACATTCTTTGCAATACTGTGTTATTAGTTCGGCTTTTACCTAGCTATTTTTTTTTTTAAATTGTGAATTATATATAATTCGCAATTAATTATAAAATGCGGTGTATTCGTGTACATAAAGTGATAAAAAATTGTAAACCTTACAGCAATCGCTAAACATTAATATACTAGAAACTTATTTTCGGGGAAATATCAAAGAAATTTTTTTTTTTTTTTTGATTTAGTATATTAAATGTCTGGAACTTGTAAGAAATGTAAACAATTTTTTATTATTAAAATCGCAGAAATTCAAAAAATAATTAATTTCGTTTTTTTAACATTTTGTGTTACAGAGAAATTCCATTTCACCCCCGGAAAGGGAGAAATATCGCACAAGAAGTCCGCCCGAGGTGGAACATAAAAAGATAAAAAAAGAAGAAAAAGATTGTCACGTAAGTATATTTTTGCCTGTTACAGAACAGTGGCGGGGTGACCTTTTGTTTTTTATGGTCTAGTTAATTGTGGCTTAGTGATATTAGCTCTATCCTACCGTATCGTAAATTATTCGAATTTTAAAAACGAAATGTGTGGGCGATTTTGTAATGATAATATGGGGCTGCTTTCAGGCGAGCGATGGAGAAAAGAGTGATCAAGATCTCGTAGTGGATGACGCGAGCGAAGTAAGTATCGCGCTTTATTGCATTATTTTCTGATTTGTACTATATTATTATATATATCTGTTTTTTCGTTTAAGCAGAAAAAGTGAATAAAATTTGTATTAATAAAATAAATTAAATTTTCGGTAAATAATTTCAAGTACGCGCGTCACCTTCCAAAACATTTGATTCGTCAACGTAGATTTAAAATAAGACTCGGTCGATAATTTGCCAACGTTGTGAAAAAAAAAAAAAATGTTCCTACCGAAACGCATGTTAGACGCTGATAGTTCAGCTACGCGATTGCAAAACATATCTGAAGTCTCGGATTGAAGTTGGGATTGTTCCTTTCATTCGAACTCTTTAGACAAACCTATAATCGAACGTGGTACTAAGGAAATGTCGCGAAATAAAGCCGGCCTCGGGGAACGAACGGATCTATTCTAATCAGCGCCTTCGGACCTGGACATTCAAGAACCACCTTTATATCTATCGTAAGATTCTTGCGTAGCCGATTAAAGGTTTCGAACTGACTTTATTACCGTTTCATTCAAATCTACTTCAAATCGTTGTCATACGCGTCTTTGTATACTTGAGATTAGACAACTATCATACGTACGTAGTATAGAGAGATACATGCATATTTCCGCGTGTATTTGTATACATTGACGGACTAAAGATTTCCCATATTGTACTAACAGAAGTTACCAGAACTCTACTCAGAGTGATCTATTTTAACTAAACTTTTCGAACGATGTTAGTATTTTAAAAGTTCTCAGCGGCACGTAATCGATCGTCAATAAATTTTATTCACATTAAGAGGTGAAGTTTGTCGCGACGACGACCATCTTCTATTAATGCCGATTTCCTCTTGGCTAGTTTGTAGTATTCTTAACCCTTATTTGTTTATTTTTTTCGATAAATTTACCGTTTTGACGATTATTTAAAACGGTTCACTTTTGCAAACTATATAAATTATGTAAAGGCTACGGAGATATTTGTTTTTGGTTATATTGATCTGTGTGATTGAGTTGCAATTAATTCGGATTTAGTAGTTTTCAACGGAATTATTCAGACTGAACAATGTTGGCATATCGCTGAATTTTTTTTTTTTTTCATGTTGGCAAACTAAATTCTGCCGATTATTTGAAAATGTTTATTTACACTTGCCTTTTTTTAAAGTGAAATATGTATATTGTGTTTTTATTAGGACCCGATTTCTCCACCGAATGGCACAACCTCTCCTCGAGAAAATGGTCTGGATAAACTAGTTCCGAAGAAGGAACATCTCGGACCTCACAGGTAAAATTTGCGCTAAACATTCGATTGTCATTTTGTACACAAACGTTGATTTTGAACTGATGAGAACGTTTTATATGCCGAAATAAAAAGTGCGCATTATTCGTTGAATTTTCAAAGATTTTTGATATCGTATTAATTAACAATTATTATCGTTACATAAGAAAAGTTGGCGGTAAAAAAAGTAATTAAAAATTAAATATTTAAGAGGTAACGCAAAAAATTCCCGCTGTTACTTTTTTTTGTTTCTCATTTGTTCTTAGTGTTATTATCATTTAGCCTTGAAAATTCCAAATAAACTGATGTGAGAAACCTTGCGGTTTTCCAACTTCATAATAATAATAATAATAATTAGCAATGTATTCTTTCTTTTTAGTCCCAGGAGCGGTACGTCATCGAATGCGAGTACCCCATCCGCCAAAAAAATGGAAGAAAAACCAACAACGCCGATCTCTAAGTCAGTCACACCTACCAGCGGTGGAAGTGGCAACAGTGTTGGTGCGTCAGCGCTTAAACCGCTCGTTAAGACGCCTACTTTGGGTAGGATTAACAAAGTTTTTTATTTTATCCGTATTATAGCGTAATTTAAATAAATTACAACGTAACTGTTTGAGTGGAGTATAGGAACTAGCGCGCGATGAATATCGGTAGCAAGAAAAATCGTGAAATACATGAATTAACCCGTACAGATCTGTAATTATAATCTTTTTGGCAGTCCGTTATCTGTGTTACAGTTAATGAATTCGTATTCCCGCTTCTTTCGCAATCCCACGTCTTTCTTCGCAATCCATTCGGTCAGTTAATGCGCGTTCCCTACTTCATTACATTTACCTCTTCATTCACGCTGTGTGAAATAATCCTTTTTAGTAGGAGTAGTTCTCACCGTGCTATTCGAGCGTAATATCGCTCGAGAACCAGCATCATTGAAGAAATAGCCGAAATAAACGTCGACGCAACGCTACTCTGTTGGGATTCCGTAACACAACTAATAAGTAATTTCAGCGATGCTTTTTACAGATCTGTACGTAATCAGACTGAAGACAAGGCGAATATATTTAAGCTCGAGCAGCATGCTTAGTTCTAACAGCATCGCATCAACAACCTCAGATGAAGGAAATATTAGTACTTGTGATATATCTCGTGAACCCCTGCGACTGTAAAACTTGAAAGTTGTCATTGTTACGGATTATCTATTTTCTTTAATTCTCTCAACGTAGAGACGTAAAAGTCAGTTCTAAGAATTAAATGCGTTGTTTACGGATTAGTCAGGGCGCGTTGTTAGCTGTTTGTCAGTTTTGGACTTCAAGTCAGTCTAGATAAGAGCCCGGCGCGCGTATGTTTCTTGGATAGTTCCATCGCGTTGTTATCATTTTATTGACGATTGTTGCGAGGAGTAAAAAACAATAGGTCAGTTACGAGGTAATAGATGGAGTCTCACTGCTCCAGACGGGCACATGACATTTATCTTTAGTGGACTGAAAGTGTGCAATATATATGTATATGGATTTAAAAAAAAGAAGAAAAGAAATAATGCAGTTTCCCCCCTTAAATTGTTTATTCTCCGGTTTGATCCAGAACTACTAATTATGTGTCTTGTTTTTGGACTGAAACGAATTTTACCAAATGTTGCTAGAGGTCCATAATGTTTCATGAACATTTACGAACTTACTAATAGTGGTTGCAGCTGATCTATTTATTTTATTTTTTTTTTTGCGCGAGTAGGCATTCTTTTGTAAAAATGTTTTGCCAACAAGTGTTTCTTCGGTACAATGTAATTTAAAAAAACTGGAAAAATGAATAGATTGGGTAGCTTGGTGGAACAACTTGTATGTAGATTACATTACGCAATATATCGGAAATGGTGGAGGGTAAATAACTGGGGTTGACAAATTAAAAAGAAATGTTGCTACTAATAAAGGCTTTAGAATGACCGATTTCGAAAGACTTCCATGAAAATTTGATTTTAAATTTTCAACTAATAAAGTATTAAATGTAAATAGAGTGTGCTAAAATATTCTGTCAGTAGTAGTAATTTGCAATTGAATTGCATAAATAATTTCGCAGAAACATTAAGCGAATTTTCAATTAATGATTCGAAACTGCAGTAATAATCGAGTTTTTTTTAATGATTTCTTTGTTTGCTTTTTTATCATAATTGGCGATTACTTAAACACTTAATGTTTTTTAACATAGCAGCTCAGTATCCACCACATTATTTGACTGGAGCTGGACCACATGATTTACAAGCTGCAGCCGCTGCTAGTGCATACAGTTCTCTTCACAATAATTTGCCACCAGGTTTGAATGCGTATCCTAGACCACCCATGGTAAGTCTTATATTTTTACGCATACTGATTTTGTTTTTATTAAAGATTAAAATTAATGTGTCTCATTATAATCACTTTATTATAATATATTTGAACCTGTTGTAATTCCCTTTGTAAATTTTTTATGTCAGTAATTACAATTTTACACATATAATGTTTTTAATTTTAAAATCATGTATTTCATCATAATAATTTCTTTAAAAAATTAGCAGTTTGCCAATTTTTTGCAGGTTGGATATGATCCTCATTCGCAGATGAGGGCCACATTAGGATCTGCTTTGGGAGCAATACCTGGAGGAAAACCGTAAGTATTTTATATAGTTAAATTACTCTTATACCGTATATATATATATATATATATATATATATATATATATATATATATATATATATATATATATTTCGCTAAAATCATATTCAGCGTTTTAATTGATAACTTTATCGGTGTCAGTATTGTCGATGTTTGATTATAAATCAGTAGACAGTATCTTTTTAATGAGACTATTAAGGATGCAGTAATTTATCATTATAACCGATAGTCGTAATATTCAAATAAACTTTTAAAAAAATTAAAATAGTTATCGGTATAATATTATATTTTTATTTAATAGCCGCGTTTAAAATTTAATACATTACCAAAGTTAGCAAAGTCAAAAAAACATTTGAATTCTACATTTTATTTTTTTGTTCGATTAAAACAAATTAAACTTTTGAAATTTTTCTGTCCACACTTAGAAAAATCACCAATTTTTATGTGCACTTATTTCGTAAACACTTTTTGACATTTTAATTAATTTTCGGCTGAAACGACATTTATAAAAAATTCTAGAAAGTTCAAAGCGAGTTTGATTTTTAGCCGATTAAGATTATATTTGTTCTGTTTTTTGGTAACAATTGCAATTCTATAGTAAAATTTTATCGTCCGTCATTTCATTTTCTAATCTCCTGATATATATATATATATATATATATATATATATATATATATATATATATATCGGTCATTTTGGCCCTACAAGGGGCTGTGCCCCTTGACCCCTCTTGCTTTCATTTCTGTCTCTTTCTCTTCTATACTTTGTATAAAATGATCAAAATTTACAACGTAATTCTTACCGGCATCAACACACACAAAAAATAACATAACCACAAAAATCCTATTCTAACATTTAACTTCCGTTATATAAAATTAAGACATTTTTTCGTTACATTTTTCGTTACATATTTCATTACATAAAATTATGACATTTTTTAAATAACAATTACAAAAATCCTACAAAATATAACAAACGTTACATAAAATTGGGACATTTTTTCGAATAAGAATTACGTTGTTATTAATATATTTAGTATTTCATGCTGGGAGTATCGCATTATTTTGAGATAAATTATGCGTAAATTTTTAGTCATTATATAATCATTGTTATTATTTTCCAGTATGCGGCGTTTAATTTTATTTTTTAATCATTTCTATTAACCATTGAAATATAATAATATAAATAAAAGAAATTCATTGTAAAAATATATAAGAAATTATCTCCCGAGTATATCGAGTATGTGTTAGCTTTTCACGCCGCTTAGTTCGCATGCACATAGTTTCATTTATTTTATAACTAAAATGTGTGTTGAAACCAAAAATATTGAGAAGAATTAGAAGAAATATGTTAACATGATTATTATTAGCTTAGCTTTTTTTTTTTTAGTCCTTCCGTATTATTAATGATTTTCTCTTTTTCTTTTTTCACAGTGCTTATTCTTTCCATGTTATTGCCGATGGACAAATGCAGCCAGTCCCGTTTCCGCCCGATGCGTTAATGGGCCCAGGAATTCCAAGACACGCTAGGCAGATTAATACGTTAAGTCACGGAGAAGTTGTTTGTGCTGTAACTATCAGTAATCCGACGAAGTATGTCTATACGGGTGGTAAAGGCTGTGTTAAAGTGTGGGATATAAGTCAGCCTGGCTCGAAAACACCTGTATCACAGCTCGATTGCCTAGTACGTATTTTTCTTCCGTACACATTAATAACATTATATTACCGGTTATTGTTTTTCATTTGACAGCAGTTAAATATAAGGTCGAACGGGAGACGATAAAAAGCACGCTCGTATATGTATGTTCGCCTAAGAAATATCCGTGGCAAATAAACAAAATTCTCGTTCAGTTTATAAATCCGCGGTTGGCAGTTGTCGAGTTGTGCAAGAAACAAGTACTGTGTTACTGTAATGTAGCGATTTCACGCTCATCACTTTTCCTGCTATGTGCACAAAGCGTATTAGAAATAGATGGAATAACATTTTTATTTCAAGTCTTACGAGGAGATACATATTATAACTTTGAACTTTTTCCCTCCGACCGCTTTAAAAAGTACCTTTGAAATCGGTAATAAACAGTTCGCGGTATGCGGCTGCGTAAAAAACTTACTGCAGAAATTTTTATAATACCGCGATCTATCAACGAAACTTTAATATTACTTTTAAAAAATAAATAAATTACTAGTTTACTGAATCATAATCAGACTTTTTTATATGTCCAATTGTGAGGATTAATCTCTTGCAAAGGAAATTCATATAAATG
Organism: Icerya purchasi; assembly: GCA_039619475.1. Lineage (NCBI taxonomy): Eukaryota > Metazoa > Arthropoda > Insecta > Hemiptera > Monophlebidae > Icerya > Icerya purchasi. Next base: position 331,055,726 of record CM077115.1, on the reverse strand, counting down.
GCTAAGATGTTAAAAATCTTTCGTAAAATTATCAACCGATTAGGGTGCGTGTCAAATGAGTTTTTTCCCAAGAGAGGTCTTTTTATGCGCAGTCAAAGGTTTTCAAATGCTGTCTTCTTCTCGATACACACTCATTAGTAATGAGTTTAAGTTTCTCACGTATGATTGGTCTGGTCGTTAATTAAAAAATTAAAATTTTTAATTTTTTATAGCGTGCAACTGAAAAAAAATCTACAATTATTAATTATTTTTATGTTATTATTTATACTTTTTACTTTTTTTTTTACTTATTTTATTTATGCAGATAGTAAGAAAAACGCTGCTCTGTTTGCGGCACTTGATGAAATTTTTTTTTTTTTCATATAAATATTTTATGAGGGCGATTTTTTTTATTTTTCTTACAATTTACATATATAATTTTAAAATATCTTTAAAATTAATTTCCCTTGGAACATGAAACAGGTTTGTGCGTGTTAATTCGTTTTAATGTTAATAAAAATTCCCGCGATATTTAAAGAATTATTGTTTTTTTTTATTTCAGCAAAGAGATAATTACATTCGGTCAGTGAAACTATTACCTGATGGAAGGACGTTAATAGTGGGCGGAGAAGCAAGTAATTTAAGTATTTGGGATCTCGCATCGCCAACGCCAAGAATTAAAGCTGAACTGACATCGAGTGCTCCTGCCTGTTACGCTTTAGCGATAAGCCCAGATTCGAAGGTAATTTCGTCGTTCTGAAACGCTGAGATTTTAACAGATATACTTTTCCCCTGTGTACACACACGTTTAATTTTAAGTCGTCCCATATATCATTTTAAGTTAGTAAGCTAAAAAAATAATTGAAACTAAAAGAACACATCGATAAATGTGTACTCTGCCCATCATTCTTATTTTTAAAACTGATTTTTCGAAAAGTTTAATAATGTGTAATTTAAATAACTCTCGGAATCCTATATAGGATAATTTGGAAATTTCTAAAAAGGCTATAAAATGGCTATCGTTAAAAAAGTACCAAATCTGTTTTCATACATTGCTGCGGAATATTTGAAATGTAATAACATAAGCCTCTTTTTCTAAACACGCGAAAACGATACGCTTTTGAAAACATTTTAAATTTCCAATAATATTTTGAGGCGTAGTGCATTGAATCGAATATAAACAAATAGTAGTTATGTTCCAGAGTGGTGTGCTGTATATATTTAGTATTTTCTGTTTTTTTTTTTTTAAGTTGTCAAAAACAGAATGCATTTAATACACCTAATAAAACTATTAACGGTATGATATCATCAATCTTAATAAGGGAAAGATTTTTAATAAAGTCAATCTAATGTGAATTCATCACAGTGGGTGGCGAATCGTTTAAATAGTGCGATATTAATGCTTAAATACGTGTATATATGTTTTCGGCCGTTTGTTTTTTCATGCAATTTAAAAATTAATCGTATTTAATTTATATAAAATCTGTCCATTTGGCAAATACTTGATTTTTTCTTTGCTCTATTTCCTTTAAAATTCCACGCTGTATTGAATTGTTTGCTAATATAGCGGGGATATTACACTTGTGTATTAGGTTTGCTTCAGCTGCTGTTCAGATGGTAATATCGCTGTATGGGATCTTCATAATCAAACGTTGGTAAGACAGTTTCAAGGTCATACGGATGGAGCTTCTTGTATCGATATATCTTCTGACGGTAGTAAACTGTGGACCGGAGGATTAGACAATACTGTACGCTCGTGGGATCTAAGAGAAGGAAGACAACTGCAACAACACGATTTTTCATCGCAGGTATTTTTCTTTCAATATTTTGAAGTATATTTATAACTCTGATATTTAGTAAGTTTTTTTTTTTTCCGTCTTTAAACGGATGCGTTTTTAATCTAATCATTTTCGCATTTTGTTTTCTGCGAGTTTCACCTACTAGTGATTTCATCTTTCCCGTGTTACTTTTACTCTTCATGAATAATTCAAGGAATGACGAAAATCAGACAAGTATTTTCTAGATTTCAGATGTATTTTATTGTTTATTCGATTTTAGCAAACTTTATTTTTATTTTGTCTTTGATTTTTGCATAAAATATCACATTATTACGCTATTATTAAATAATATTTTTCCTTTCGCGTTATATGTTTAAATTAAATTTATTTTTTAATAAATTTTATCGGTTTCCCGCTAATATTGCAAACAATTTCATTATGAGGTATACAAATGAGAGTTTTATAGTAGCCTATCTAATGTATTTAATATAATTTGCAGGGAAGTTACACGAAATAGGAAAATTATTTTTAAAAATAATTAAATATTTTTATTATAGCTTTTCGTTTTTTCTTTAAAAATATTGAGTTAAATGTAATATGTATTCACATATGTGGAGTTTATCGAATATCTGATTTAGTTATTAAACCGTATTCGAAGATTCCTTACGTATTAATGATATAAATTATATGCATTTTCCGGCTTGCATAACATTATGTAATTACTATGCCGATGGATATGTATAGTAGATTTTCGAAGAGCCATTAATAATTGAACGGTCTGACGAAGGAAATCATTAATTTCATACAAAACTTCATTATAAAATGACGTGCCCTGGGTTTGAGTGTTGTAATTCTTGTCGGCCGAGTACGCTTTTTTTGTACATTTGTATATTTTTTAAATTCATAATCGTCAGTTCTATCATGAAATTTACTTTACGAAAGAAATTCATTTGCTAAACTAAAGCAAATAACCGACACGGGTAACTAATTTAAAAAAAAATTAATGCTCCACAAATTGTTCATTGTATATTTTCTTAATATGATTAAATTATCAAATTAATATATTTAAAATAAAAAATAAATAAACAAAACTCCAGGAGGAAATTTACTTTATTAATAATACAGATATAGAAACATACAATATATTACGGTAAACGAAAAAACAAATATAAAAAAAGCATGAAACACCGACTAGTTTCGAATTGTATTGTTTATGGTCACAGTGTGTAATGTGTGAAAATAAATAAAGATTAACACGTTATTGATGGAAGTCGATAAATTCATTTTTACGAAATTGACTGTATAAAAGAAATTTGGTTTCTATAAATTAAAATAAATACAGTGTAAAGCTTGCGTGTACCGGAATACATCGAAAAAATACTCTTGCTGTTTTCTCCCCCTAAATTCTGTGTAATTTTATTTTGAACGAGAATCAGATTTTGAATGTAATCCTAGTTGAAGATCTTTGAAAAAGCAATTACTAACTTCGATGGCAAAAAAATAATCAAACAAAAGAGAAGGTTGTTTTTTCGTCGATATAAATTATTGAGCATACCACAGTCATACTGCGAAAAAGTTGGTAAATGGGAACCAATTTCCCCCCCACTAAATGCGGCATTCAGATTATGGATCAAGGAGTGACAGAAAAAAGAATGTCAATAAGCTTTATCGCAAAACATGTTAACAACTTATTTTTGCAAACTGAGGAATAACGCGAACTTTTAAACTATGACATAAAATACTTTTAACCTGAGAATTTGATTAAACAATTAGCAGAAATATGGTGTAATAACAGAAGCAACAAACGTAGGTTTAAGCAAGATCTGTATTAAAAAAAAAAAAAAAAAAAAAATCATCATATTATAAACCTTTGCCAATTTTGGCGGGAACTTTTTAAGGCACGCTAAATGTGACCTTCAGTATTACCTCTGCGGAACAAGAATGTATTTAAGACTGTTAGAGCCCTATAGGCGTTACCGTTTTATTACTTAACCGTTTTCAAATTTTTTAAAGGGTCAAATTTTTACCGCGCAAAACAATCATGACTCAAAATTTATTTTGGTACAAGTTAGTACATTTTTGGTCAAAGTGTAATTATTGCAGTTTACCGGTTTAATGATTTTTAATAAAAACATTTCTCTCAAAGTTCGGAGGAGCCGAAGAGTCTCTCTTTCTGTTTTTCCTGGCCACCCTTATGTATAAAATATATTTTTTGCACTGCTTTTTAGCGCATAAATAAATAAATTTTGCACCGTCCTTACTCGCAAGAAAGCAACATAAAATTGTTTACGAAAAAAAAAAATAATACCCCTCCGAACTCCTTTGCACATTTTGTGCGACATATGTGGTGCGTAATGGTTCAACTATTTTATTTTAGTACAAAAATGGCCTCAAACTATTGATTATATAAGTCGAATAAAATATTTACACTAACTTCCCACAAGCTACACCGATTAGTTGTAGGTATTAGTAAAATAAATGCTAGCGCGTTGGCAGTCATTAATAAACGCCGAGAAATTGTTTCAAGCTTTGTAAATTATTCGTTTGTTATTGTCGACAGATATTTTCTTTGGGATACTGTCCTACTGGAGAATGGCTAGCAGTTGGTATGGAGAATTCCAACGTCGAAGTATTGCACGCTTTAAAGACTGACAAGTATCAACTTCATCTTCATGAATCATGTGTTCTGTCGTTAAGGTTTGCTACGTGCGGTAAATGGTTTGTTTCAACTGGTAAAGATAATCTCTTAAATGCTTGGAGAACGCCCTACGGTGCTTCTATATTCCAGGTAATTTAGTCAGTACAACTTCCGTAGATATTTTTTTACGTTGTATGTATTTTAAAGTATTCTATTAAATTAGCGTATACTAGAATAAATAAATAAATAAAATAATCGCTAATAATCACGTGGAAGGCAATGACAAACCACCACGTAGAATATCATATGCGCGCTAGGTCAGTACACAGCAGACCCACACAGGACTGCACTGGTAGCGCGATAACAAGCGGCTACTATCAGTTTCGAATGTAGTCTTGCGTGTGTACACCTGCGTTGCATATAATAATTGCCTAGTAACTACCTATGTCTGTACAGCTGAGATGTACGAATAGGTACTCGCCAACGCTCAGAAGCTGACTATGGCACTATAAAGAAATAATTGACAAAGTATGAGTATTTCTAATAAAAATACGTTCTCTTCGAATTAATATTGATAATCGAAGAAAAGTAATAATATTGGAGATATTCTAAAAACCAGAAACAAAATTACATACATGTACTGGGAAACTGTGTATATACATACACACATACTATACATATATATATGCAAAAATAAGTTCTTAAACGGAATATAAACTGAAATCAATTTTATGGTTTTCATGAAACTGAAATTTACTATCTTGCTAAAGTTAACTTTAATTTTACACATTTTGACTTCTGTGGATCTGAAAATTGTACGGAACACATAAATTAAGCTAAAGAAAATTAGGATCTATTATTTTTCTTTTATAGTTTATTTCAGTTATAATGTTGCAATTACTAATTTTATTGCTGCAATTTAATTGAAAAAATACGAATAATTAAGTTGCATAATTGAAAGAAAGAAAAAATGCAAACTATGAAGTAACAAAACAGTACAACTTCCGTAGATATTTTTTTACGTTGTATGTATTTTAAAGTATTCTATTAAATTAGCGTATACTTGACAAACTACGAGTATTTCTAATAAAAATACGTTCTCTTCGAATTAATGTTGATAATCGAAGAAAAGTAATAATATTGGGGATATTCTAAAAACCAGAAACAAAATTACATACATGTACTGGGAAACTGTGTATTTACATACACGCATACAATACATATATATATATATATATATATATATATATATATATATATATATATATATATATAACTGTTCAATCCAGGAACGGTAGAATTACTTTCAGGGACGCGCGTTTGGTAGTATGACATTCCATTCGAACACGGAATCACATTTCCTCTTGTAGACTTTAAAGTATAAATATTTCAATATGAATGAAGAGGCTTCATACAGTAATTTTGCTCAATTGCATCACAGTGTCAAACAACTTACTGCAATATACGCATATCCGAATTCTAATCACGCTGGACTTTTGCAATCCGTAGCGTGGAAATGCTAAGCATTACAGCGCAGATATCGTTGAAGTTACCGAATATAGAGCAGAGGAGTCAGGCAATTGCTTGACAAAGGAGAATATCAGTCGCACTCAAGGTTAAGGAATTTCTACTGGCATCCAAAACGGTGCACATTGAAAGCATTCTGCTGCTTTCTCTAACAAATCGCAGATTCGTAGCTAAAAATGTTTTTTAAAATCTCTGGCGAGCTTGGAAAAGTGTTCGTGCGACTGAGAGTTCGTTCGACAGCGGTTTGAGTGGAAATCTATGCGCAGCCGATTCACATAGCCAGCGAATAATCGCGCTTTTAACTTAATCATGGAAAAAACGTCAAATAGCTAGCCGACTGGTTAATTAATGTGAGCGCGTTGTTTATTTGTTGCAGTCGAAAGAATCTTCATCCGTTTTAAGCTGCGATATAAGCGCCGATGACAAGTATATCGTGACGGGATCAGGAGACAAGAAGGCTACGGTTTACGAAGTGATGTATTAATTTCTGCTCCTCTCTTCTCTTTTGTAAAAGCTTAATTTTTAAAAACACGGTGACTAGTGCGCGTCCATACTATCACATAGCATTTTTTTTATACATTACATGCGGCTTTTCTTTTAATTTCTAAGTGATGTTTTCGTATTTTTCGTTTCTTTGTCTTCTGTTTCGCGCATAATGTAATAATGTAGTTGTTTATTGTTGTTTTTATACGATCGGTGTATTATAATTTTTTGTCGTTATTATTTATTATACTATTATTATTATTATATACTGTTGCATAGTATTTACTAATATTTTTAAGTGATTCTGTTTCGTTTCTTTTACTACGGTAATTTATGAAAATGTATTTTATTTCATTGTGTAAAAAGTAATTTTGTTAGTTTCCGCGACAAGAATTCGTTTATTGTCACTAATTATTTTTTACATGTAATTATTATTTTTATTCTTTAAATAAATGGTGCTGACCTAGTGTATGTGTTAGTATGAAAATAGTTGGCAAAACCAAATGACGTGTTATAGTAATTAAATTTTTTTATAATACATTTGTTTCTCTCTCTCTTGCGCCGAATTACGAGTCACGTCATTTGAACTATATTTTAATCGATTGTTACGAAATTTCGCCTCATCTTCGCATAGTTTTTCCTACTAGTCTCTTTAAGCTGATTGCGATATCTTTAAATCGATTAGAAAACGAGTTACCAAATATTATTGTAAAGGTTTTTATTATCGTGTATTTCGTATTAAAAACGGCACGTTTGCGTTGCTAGTTTTGCCAATTATTTTTTATTGATTATACGAAATTATCTGTTATTATATTTATTATTTGTGAGAATTGATCATGTATAGAATATTTTTTTTCTTTCTTTTTACACTTAAGTCGCCGCATTTAGAGAAATGTTTTATACGAAGTTGTGTAAATATTATGACTAGAATCTAGAATATTATGTTCCCCATTGAACTGTGTTTATATAAGTACATTTTTGTATAAGACGATGCGCAAAGAAGTCAAATAAAGTGTATATTCGGTTAGAGGACGTTATACTTTTTATTTCTATGCAAAAATGAACAATGTTCGTATTCATTCGATCATTTTAGAAAATATTATGAAGAAACCGTAAAATACGCATTACTTATCTTTTTAATATGTATATGTACGGTAAGTTGTGCAACATTTAAAATCGTCAATTTATGACAATCGTGGTAATCCAAAAAATACGTAAATGACGTAATTAGAATTCTACATAAAACATTGCTGTCGCATATTGGAAAAATGACAGCATCATTTTGAAAAGTTCGTCTTATTATTTTTGTTCAGAATAATCATTTGCTATCAATTTTGGAGTCTTTAAGTGTAAAATAATTTGATTTTTGCTTACCTCAGCAGTAGTATCAATATTTTGTAGTTTCTTTACTAGGTCCATTATTGCAATTAGATAATCACGTATTTTGTAATTAAGTATACAGTTGAAAATCAAACCGTGTTTATCTGTAGGATGGGCGAACGAGATCAGCGGGTTGTTTTTACCTCGGGTTTTTTTTAGTGTACGTAGGCGCATTATCAATTGACATGTTAATCGGTGTCAGTTTTGGAGAGGGGACTGTCATTGTTCGATGAGCTACGCTCGTCGATTTAATAGATAACAAAACCTGACTTCGATAGTAGGTAATTTCTTAGGAAACACAGAACAAAAAAGGGTAAAATTAATACATACACAACTAGATTATAGCAACACGTGAAAACCATTAATTTAACGCGAGAGCTCACGACTGTTCACTTTAAATATTCAAATTGTTTCCCAGCAAGTTTTGGTTTTGTCTGAAATCGAAACTATTCGACAACTTTATATGTATTTTAGATTTGTATTTACGTAGTGATTATGCTTTTGTGTGCTCAAATATTATGAATTATACATAATTATTATTAGGAATTAACGCAATTTGTTTCGCGTAATGGAACAACATATGATTTTTCTCTTGCAGACGTTTTTTTTTTTGGAAAATTATGTTTCGGCTAAGTTATGATATGAGAATACGCTTATTTTAAATATTTTTAAATTGACTTTTTTAATTCGATATGGAGTTTATAGGTTTTTAATTGATCGAGTAATAAGAAAATTAAAAAAAGATCGAAATATAAAACTTGTACCATTACAATTATTGATTAAATCGTACTACTACTATGCGCCAAAGCGTGATGGCTTCAAAAACCGGCTATGGATATTGTAAAATCAACGGGTAGCATGGTCTTTATAGGTGGAAAGGGAGTTCTAGTCTTTCTGAGAAATTTTTTAAAATTAATCTTTTCTTACCGCATAGCGCTTTTTAGAATGCTATGAATTCATAAAACCGTTAATAATGTTTAACGAAATAAAATTGTACTAATAAAGTTAAAGCAATTTATTCCTCTTAATGGACTCGCAACTGTTTTTTACATCCCGACTTTCAAGTTATTGAATCCTGATATTTTATTTATTAGTATACCCAATTGCTCGCATTTTCTAATAAGTAAGCGAGGAAGTGGCGAGTCAATTAATGACTTCGGTTTTGTCAATTGAAGATACCGAGTTATTCATAAACCAAACTCTGATTAGCATATAATCTTACTTTTTATAACTTTATTAGAAAAAAATAAAAAAAACAGGACTCTGTTAATAATATTATTCTACATGAATTCAATCGTTAAATTTATTGCTCCCTTAATTTTCAAAACTACTTTTCAGATTTTATGCAAAACAAATCGAAATAGTAATTCTATTTCGATATCCTTTTGAACTTGGAAACATCGAGAGTTCCTCGAAATTTACAGTTGATATTTATCGATATAAAATAATCCGCTTGAAAAATAAAACTTTTTAAAATAGATATTTTTTCGCTTATACTTTGCTTAAAATAAATTTCTTAAATAGAAAATTTTTGCAAGATTAATGATTATTTCATTAAAGATCTGTTAAGAAACTTATAAAATTAAGGCAGAAATCATGGTTGATCAATGATAATTTGCGTAATATTTTCAGAAACGAAATGACCAGATTTTGTTACTGAGCGTCTTACGTAAAATATTTGAAAAAGAAAATATTTTGATAAATTTCAAAGTTTCATTTGCCAGTTTAAATTTTCAACAATATTATGCTTCTTAAAAAACACTTCGATTTTTTCGATTTACCGAATTATCGTAATTACGCGAGTACCATTTATTTTCTATTTATACGTTAAATATATTTTATTTGTATATAGTTCATGTAAAAATTAAAATAATTTGCTCCCACAAAAGTGTTGAAGTAATTTGTGCGGTTCTTTTGAAAATTTTTCTATTCATAGTGCCATTAATTTGACCTTGATATAGAACTAATATCTACCAAGACTTTATCAGCGCATTGCAATATCGCGTATGCCTAAGGAAAACCAGCTGAAAGCTTATTTTTTTTTTCTCTTTTTCAATGTATTCATATTTATCTTTGTAAGTAATTTTCAGATTACACCAAACATTCCTCCTGGTTGGTTGAGAGTTTAAATGGAATTAATAAGGCGAAAAATTCTTGCCATATGGCGGGAAAGTGTATTGTCCGTGAACTTGCAGGAATTTTCGTTTACTGATTTTTTTCTTTTTTTTAACATCTTCTATTTGTGATCGTTCTTATTGATATTACTTATATAGTTTGATTTAAAAGTTCGGCTAAACGGCGAATTTTGCTACCTCTTGTCGCAGTTCTATCACGGCGTGTCGCCTGTTATTGTATAAAACAAATTACATTTTTTGTCTGTCTTCATAGTGTACTTCATAATCATCATCATCATCATTAGTACAATCCTAGGACTGGCCTATCGCCATGGTAATAGACTTCCAACATTCCCGGTCTTCCGCAGTTCTTTTTAATTCAGTATAATTCTTTAACCCCGTGCTTTCTAACAAAGTTGCTACAAACGTGTTTCTCGACTTTCCGCGGGTTTGTTGTTTTCCTTGAATGTTACCTTCAAAGATATCTTGAAGTAATCCATCATGGCGATGTACACAATCCGAGTTAGACGTGTTTTTCTTATTTTCGGTCTATCGACGACCCACCCCCTCTCTTCGATTTGCTGAAGCACCTGTTCATTTTTGATTTTTTCTGTCCAGTTTGTCCGCTTCATTTTCCCCCAAGCCCACATCACATAACTGATTCATATTCTTTTTATTTAAAGTCCGGGTTTCAGCGCCATAAAGGACTATGAGGACCCCACACGTACATCTTCAATATCCTTTTTTAGAGATTCAACGGTATCAACTTTTGTCTTAATATGCCTTGTTTCTTTTGAAATGCGTATTTTGCTAATCCAATCCGATAATTGATTTCGCTGGCACAATACAGATCTTCTGTTATAATCTGGCCAAGGTATTTAAAATTCTGTACTTGTTCAATTTTTTTTCCAGCAATTTTTATATAAAATGAGCTAGGTTTCCTTCCAACCATTAATATATATATATATATATATATATATATATATATATTAATTACCACGTAATTCTTAGGCTACCCCCATTAGAAAAGATGTCCCAGTTTTATGTAACGTTTGTTATATTTTATAGGATTTTGTGATTATGTTATTATATTCATATGGACCGATTTAGAATTACGTTGTAAATTTCGATAATTTTATACAAAGTATTGAGGAGAAAAAGACAGAAATGTAAGCAAGAGGGGTCAAGGGGTACAGTCCCTTGCGAGGCCAAAATGACCGAGTTATATATATAATACATACCCTACTGATTTTTTATCATTACCAAAATATTTTCCAAATTTTTAAATGTTTCTAAAATTCTACAACGAACGTACCACAGTATTTCAAACGTACTATCTTTTCATTCAGGGAGTTGGATGGATTGATTGAGATTAGTGACTTTACAGAGTGACACGGGTTGTAGGTAGAAAATTGTTTTATAGAGATAGCTTAAGCGAATCTTAGGAAGCGATTGATTTTCCATCCTATTTCTGATAATCTCGTATTGCTATTATTACGATAAGGGTGGATTGAAACAAAAACAACTTCCGTTTAAAAAAAGTTGTGTTTATCTAATCATTGATTTTGTGATAAACGAATTTTTTTTTTTTTTTTTGTACAAGTTTATATCAAACGCTTTTTCATTTTTTTTTTTTTGTTTTTCTTTTTCCTTTGCTCTTCTTAAAATTTATTTCTTTTCTCGCGCGGGGAGGTACGTCCACGGTTCCAGATGCGATCAAACTGAATAATAATCGAGAGATCAATATTAATAGTAAAAACCTCATAATGGTAGTAGTTAGTAACTTCTTAAATGCTAGCGTATAAAAATGTGATGACATGCTAAACATGTAACCTGTCTAACGAATAAAAGTATATAACAGAATTTGAAAAGAACCCAGTTCTTAAATAGATATGCCAACAATCACAGTTGACCTTCTGATTGGCTAACTTCCATTTTTTATTTGACCGATAACAGTCTTCCGATTTGAATCGATTTTTACTCCGCCATCACAATTTAAATTTTTATATTTTATGATTGCGATAGCTTCTTTAATTAAACGTTTACTCTCGCGTTTTTGACTTTTTCTAGTATTTCTGCGTCGCGAAATTTTATCTCATGTTTCGTTTGTCCTATATATTGCGAATTTTTCAAATCGTTTGTGTCAACAATCTGCTTCAAGTTCTTTAATTCGTACATATATTGCCCTATCAGTTTGCCCCATATAACTTCGACCACACGAACACGGAACTCTGTACATACCTACTGCATGTAACAAAGGTAAGTCTTTATTATTTCTTAAAAAAAAATTTATTTTCCGGTTAATTCAAAATACTAAGGGAATTCTATTTTTTCTTAAAATATGACCAATTTTATCCGTAACATTTTTAATATACGGCAAAGTAATATTCGTAATAAACTCCTCCTTTTCGTTGCCTGCTTCTTGATTTAGGTAATGTCCTAGATAAGCTGCTCGTGTTTAGTTCATATTACTACGTACAATGTTGTTGTTTAGTTCAATCGCACAATATTGTCGTTGTTTAGTTCAATCGCACAATATTGTCGTTGTTTAGTTCAATCACACAATATTGTTGTTGTTTAGTTCAATCACACAATATTGTTGTTGTTTAGTTCAATCACACAATATTGTTGTTGTTTAGTTCAATCACACAATATTGTTGTTGTTTAGTTCAATCACACAATATTGTTGTTGTTTAGTTCAATCACACAATATTGTTGTTGTTTAGTTCAATCACACAATATTGTTGTTGTTTAGTTCAATCGTTGTACGAAGAATTGTCGATAAATTTATTTTATATCTTATTGAAAAATTACAACGGGTATTGCTATGTCGGAAACAAGTTAGGAGAATAACAGGTTCCTACATTAGCTGTTATTTTTATTTACTATCATGTTTGTTCCTTTTAACATACGTTCTATTATTTTAAATCTCACAACTTTACTCATCTATAAATTTTAGTTTCGTTGTTTAGTATTTTTCATTGTTTGTTGTTATTGTTCTAAAGTTGTTTTTTCTGTTTTTAAAAAAAATGTTTGAAAATAAAATTTTTCAAATCCTAAACAACTATTGAAAATATAACATGGGCGTCGCCAGCGGTGGACAGGGAGGAGCAGCTGCCCCCCCCCCCCCCTGGAGCCTTGAAACTTTTTAATCAACTGGCATTAATGAGTATTCATAGGCGTGTAATCATGACAATTTGGAAAACTTATGTTTTAATTAAGATTTTATTCTTGTTTAATAAAATATTAAGCCTTTTACAAATTTATAAATTTTATTTTTCCTATAACTCATATCCTCTTTCTATCATCTCCCCCCCTCCCAATGGCGGCTGGAAACTCATCTTGCCTCTCCCTGGCTCATCGACTGGCGACGCCCTTGAAGTATAAATTCGTATTTATTCTTTATTGAAGGAAAACGTAATTTTCAAATTTTTAATAACTTCTTATTATCAAAAGTTTTTACATTTTTTATTAGGACTTCACGGAAAAATAAAAGTATATTGTATTTTAGAAATAAAATTTTCTGTATCATATAATGGAAATGAGATTTTATTAACAATTTCTGTAAATTTAAATATATAGGGGATTAATTAGCATGGAGCAATAAGAATATTCTTATGTTTAGAGTCATTTATGAATCTTACCACAAAATTAATGCAATGTACTCATGGGCCACAATATAGTAAGAGAAAATCACAAAAAACCTCTGAATTAATAATTTTTTTATTTTAAAATTATAAACAAACATTAACTAAATAATAAAATATAAGTTTTTTCCTTATATTTTAAATATTTTGAAGAATGATCATTCAGTAAGGAAAAAAGGGTTTCGGATACAGCCTACAAAAAAGGTTGGTTGTAAAGCTGAAATGATAATTAAGAAAATTAAGTGCTTTCTTGATTACAGTGTCCAGAATGTTTCCAAAAACATTCATGACAGGAAAACTGAGACATGCACAATTATTTTGTTCGCTTTGATAATTTTTCAATGTACCATACATAAATTTATTACTATTAGCGTACCCAGGATTTGTTCCGCGAGGGGGGGGGGCGCTAAAAGAGTAGCATATAGGAAAGTGTAAAGGCAGAGGTCGAACATGTTTGGTATATTTATATATCTCTCTCTTCTCTCATTTATACATTTATTTTTGTCTAAAATGTATTATTTAAAAACACACTTTATATTTTTATCAAATATTAATTTTTACTGTCAAAAATTTTGCTGGTAACAAATTTAGCCATTATTAGCAGTGTCTGTTTAATGAAAGTATAACAGCTAGGAATTAATTTAGAATTGGGAATGAATTCTTCATGATTAATCATATAAACTTTACCTCAATAGATATTGAAGTATTGTTTTTTCTAGATTTTACTCAGATTTACAAAAGCAGTACATCGCATACAATTCTAAATTGATACTTAGCGAGAGAGATTAATGATTTATTGGAAACAAAGTGAAATTTCACATTACGATAAAATTACCATAAAATCCGTATATTTTTCAAAACAATATTTTAAGTTTCTAACTTGAGTCTTTAAAATGAGCAAAATCAATTACAAATAAGTACCTTAGATATTACTTTTTTAAATTTAAGTAATTGTAATTAGACAATATAAAAATTTTATCAATATACTAGCGGACCCGGCAGATGTCCTGCCTGAACGTTGGCTTGTCTGCTATTAGCGGATTGAGGAAACGTTTTTTCAATATTCTAATTTTCTACGATTGTCCAAAGCAAAATCCAAAAAATAAGTGCAATTTCTCATTATCCTGCGCCCTTCAATTCTCGTGAAATTTAAAAATTTTTAAAATAAATTTAATGAAATCGTAAAATAAGGGCCTACACAGCTGGAATAAACAGTTGGATAACCGCTAACAGGGTAATATATGTGACAGGAATATGTTAAAATGAATTCTTTTTAAAATAAGATATTAGCATTATTTACTTTTTTAAATGCAATGATGGATTTTTTTTTTTTTTTTTTTTATCAGAATCTAAGTGATGATATGTCCCTGTTGATCATCACTCTAAACATTTCAGAATTTGTACGCTTAAATTATTTTTCAAAATTTGGGCTTTTTAATTATAAAATTTTGGAGGCCTCGTATTTTTCTTATATTCTAGTGATTGAAATACACTAATTTAAAAAAATAGTGACTCCCCAGCAAAGGCGCACTCAGGATTTTTTGTTGGTCGGGGCTAGAATTTAGAAGATAAGTTAGGGGGTGGTAACTCGGTACCTCGACTAAGTACCTATCTATTTCCGTAGTTTGTAAATTAAAATAAAAAAAAGTAAAAAAAAATACAAAATTAACGATTATTTTTAAAAAAATTACAAAACTGACGAATTTTATTTTTAAAAAATAATAATAATGTATAACATTATGTTTGTAATAAGCACAAATTAGATAAGTATACGAATTTTATTTTTAAAAAATCAGCTTAAAGTATATAACATTATACTTGTAATATAAGTAAAAAGTAAATATGTATGTTTTTAAAAAAAAATTAAGTAAAACAAAACATTACAAAACAAAATTAAGATTTCGAAGATTTTTTGGGGGGAGCAATGGCCCCGTGGCACCCCCTTGAGTGCGCCAATGCTCCCCAGTCACTATGGAAAGAGCTGTGGACTATTTTTTAGTTTCCAGTCTTTCCGTTTTAAGGGTGTATTTTTTCAAAATTCGGTTCCTAAATATCAAAATTTTTCGAATTTTATATTTTTCCCGTATTATAGAAGCCTTAGTGCGCGAGTTAAAAATTAAATCAAATAATTCATTCAGAACTGGCTGTAGAATTTTTTTTTAATTTTTTTTTTAAATTCGATTTTTATATATTTTTTAATTTGGACCATTTAGTTTTAAAATTTTGAGGGTTTTATAATTTTCTTATGATCTCGCGAAGAAAATACGTCCGATTGAAAAAAAAATTAACTCTAGCTACTATAGAACGGGCTGTACGATTTTTTTTCTAGAAGCTTTATGAGATAGTTTTTTGAGTTTCTACGGATAAGCCTGCAACGATACTTTGTTGTTTTCTATATCCGCTTGTACGTTCCACTGTTAATTTAGATCTGAAACGCAACCGGCATTTAGCAGTCGATGTGATAAACGTCTTTTTATATATAGCTTTTTTACAGAATTTTAAAATTTCTTTTTCTTGCTAAGATAAATAATAAATCGCAATAACGATTGAAATATAAAATTGTCACTCGCCTCTCAAATATGAATATTTTCATACAATATTATCGAAAGTTGCGAAAATACGGAACACGCATTAAAAACGAATACACACGGATAATATGCGAGTAACAAATGGGCAGATGAAGAACATTTACCGAAATGAAAATAGGAAGAGGTCTAAATAACTCGGAACACGAAAAACACTATTGTAATGTTCGCAGTCGATCTTTCGATTTTCTGCCAGTCACTAAATTTCAGATCAAGGACTTTTCAGTTGTTTTAAATTTCTCATTGTTACGAAAATCTTTTTGTGTTCTTTAAATTTCTTTTGTGACTCCTGATTGCCGAGACGTGAATGTTTCATTTTTCTTGATAGTTCTCGCGGTACTTGTGAAGTTAGGTCGTTTATTATTTTCTTATCTCTTTCCCGATTTGGGGTGTACCGTGTTTAAGAGAAATGCAGACCGGTTTGCACCGTACTCGCTAAACAATCAACATTTTTTTATTATATATTTAGTTTATTGTTGCGACCATTTAACGACGGTAAATGTGGTCCGCTACAATTCAAAAATGTTAGAATGACCTTTTACTCATACCTCTATACCTGTTTTCTTTTCTGGTATATGGTGGAGGTTTTCTTTCTATTTTTTTTGTTTTTTTTGCTAAGTGTGGTGCGCTACAACCTTAAATTAAATATTATAAACTGGTCATCGTTAGTTAGAGATAATTCCTCTCTCGAAAATAATAATTATCGCAACAAACGAATTTTATCTGTAACGCTTTGTTTTTACTTATTTATTTATTTATTTTTGGGCTCATCAGCTATCGGGGCATTAATCTAGCGCGCACTATCGTTTTTATTTACACTTTTTCGTTAACTGCAGTAGCATTCGGACCATCGAACGGAACATCATTGCCTAATCGAATCACGCGTCATGTTATTTAATTGTAAGTACCCGGCGCACCGAGCAGTTGTTCCGCTCACAAAATCATGCCGCCCTCAGAAATTAAATTATGCGATTCACCTTTTTTTTCTCTTTTGAATATTTTATGAGAACATAACCAAATGTTGCGAAAATACAGAACACACATTAAACTACAAATACGAACGGATAATATGCAAGTAACGGATAGACGGTGAAAAAAATAAGCGTGGACCATGAGTGCAGATTACGAAAGAAGAGTAGCTCTGGTGTTTCCCGAGACTACTGTAAACATCACAGACCGAACATGTAATAAATGCGCCAGTGATAGCAAGAATATGGGAACAACGAAAACTATTCGAAGGCATTAAAAATCGAAAAATGAAATATCCTGACTCATAAAATAAGAGAAAACGATTTGTTTACGATGGCGGTATAAGGAAAGATAAATTTTGCAACCCGATTCGGACGTAGCTTAACCACTTTTTATGGACTCCACCATTTGACGAAATTTGTCTTGACTTCTTGCGACCTGGAATAATTCTACTTTTGTAACTCCAGTTCATGTCTTAATATTTTAGAGTCAAAAAGTCCTTCTTCCTCGATACCTTTTCCCTTCTAAAGCTGAAAGCCAATCATTTTTAGACGTCATAAGCTTAATCTAAAAGCCATATTTAAATTTCCATAAGCTAAAAGTCTAAAGCTTAAGCTATATTCAAAATTTAAACAGCCGAAAGACGAAAGCTTAAGCTGTATTTTTGAAAAAGCTAAATTAAGCTTTATATTCGGCTTAAGCTTTTTTTTTAAATTTCTTGATTTTGCATTTTTGACATAATTATTCGCATAAGAAATTGTTTTTAAAAACTTTTATTTTTGTGCATAAAGAAAAAAGTTGAAGTTTCAATAGTAATGCTTAATAGTTTGATGCATAGTAATTAGTAAATGATTTTAATTAACTTGTATTGAAATTCATTTTGTAAGCCGAAAGCTGAAAGCTTAAGCCGTATTTTAAATTTAAACAGTCAAAAGCCGAAAGTCTAAGCCATATTTCAAATTCAAACAGCCAAAAGCCGAAAGCTTAAGCTGTATTTTTGAAGAACATAAGTTGTATTAAGTTGAAGCTATATTATTATTCAGCTTTCAAGCCCTGCTTGTGGGGTAGTCAAGCTAATCTCTATTATTTCAATATTAATCTATGTATTTTTGAAAAATAGTGGTAAAAATTTTAATTTAACTTTAAAATGTAAAATACAATTTAATATGTACTGTAAGTGTTTACTGTTGTTTTTACAAAAGTTATAAATTTATGGTTCAATTATTTTACATTTGGTGATAAATTTATTTTTTTACTTTAAAAATTTTAAGTTACTGGTTTAAAAACATTTACAAAATTCTTTACTAACAAAAAATTGTTATTTTAATTTACATTTTAATTATAAATATTAAAACTATATGCCGGGACCTGTTAAAAGATCGTACGTTACACCTGTAATAGGCGGGTTTTTTGTGGCGCCATTTGTTACTATTGGCCGCCATTTGCATTATGATAGGCAACCTGTTCTCTAGCAGTTTCTGTCTTACTTTCGCCTGTTGCCTGTAGCGCTTTTTCCGGATTTTGTTGCTTTTTTTTTTTTTTTTAATACTTTTTGTTTATTTTCCGGTTTTTCCTGTTTCTGTTCTCGCCGGTTTTTTTTTAATTTTTCACGATTATGTCCGCAGAAATTGAGTTATGCAACAAATCGTGTAATTCCAAATTTTATCAACTGATTAGATTTATGGAAGCAGAAATTATTTAGTTTTATATTTACTATCGTATTCTGCATTTCAGCTTAATTTCATTTTTGCGAGTTTCTTTCAACTACATATTCTTTTTTCTTCAATTGATTACCCTATTTACATTTTTTTTTTTTGACGAAATATAGTTTGATACATACTTTCTCACTGAATTTTAGTTTCTACAGCGAGTACCAAACTCCCGACAAATACATCAATTTTTTAACCGCCGCAGAAATGTATCTGGTTTACTAAAGTATGTAAATTTACTATATTGATTTAATGCGCTGTTTTCTTAAAATTACAAATTATTTATTTTTATCTTATTTTAACATTATTTTCAAATTTTCTCTTCGTTACTTTACTTTTTTTCGCGTTGACTTTAATATCTGCGTTATTTTTTTTATGTTCGTTTTTTTTCGTGCCAATTTCATTTTTGGTCGAAATTTCGCCTCGCTCATTTTTGCTCTTATTCGTAGTTTCTGTTAGTTCACACAGTATGAATAAAACCGAAAATGAACGAACTGAAATTTGGACCACAAATGAACTGAAGCGGTTTATCTAAGCGTTTACCTCGATTTCTTATCATCACTTTCCGAAACTTATTTATTAATTTCATCGTTTCAATTTCCTTATACCAATTTTTTACTATCGCATTTCTTATTATTTCTTATCTCTTAATATTTTCCTAATCGCAAACTTTTTTTGCCCTCCTTATCAAAGTTTTAAAAACCCCATATTTTTGACTCGGAAAATGCTGCGCTATTTTTGTACAGGAATTTTTATCAGCATGGGTCGGTTCACGAGTTTTTACACCTCCCGTTAAACTTCTTTCCACTAACACATCTAAAAATGCTAAAGTGCCCTTCGCTTCCTCTTCCGGAGTAAATTTAATATTCCGATGAAAGTTGTTTGAAAAAGCGAGAAATTCCGATATTTTATCTTTTCCATACTGCCAGACTACAAACGTCTCATCCAGATATCGCACCCGCAACTTAGGTGACCATTTTTTAACAATTTTTTCCTCTAAATCTTGCATAAAAATATTCGCGAAAATCGGTGCTAGGCGTGAGCTCATCGACATATCGTCATTTTGTTTGTAAATTTTTCCCCCGTTAAAGGCAAACACATTCGCATGTACTACAGTTTCGATCAATGTTTATAATTGATCCGCTTCCATCTCCTTTATTAACTGAATCGTTTCCGTAACTGGTACATTCGTAAATAGTAGGGACACAACATCGAAACTGATCAATAAGTCATTTAACTTCCCTATAAGCTCCGGCGTATTCCTAATGTGGTGCTCCGAAATCCCTACGAAATTCTTTAATTTCGCAGAAATTCAAAATATAATTAATTTCGTTTTTTTAACATTTTGTGTTACAGAGAAATTCCATTTCACCCCTGGAAAGGGAGAAATATCGCACAAGAAGTCCGCCCGAGGTGGAACATAAAAAGATAAAAAAAGAAGAACCAGATTGTCACGTAAATATATTTTTGGCTGTTACAGAACCTTTTGTTTTTTATGGTCTAGTTAATTGTGGCTTAATAATATTAGCTGTACCTACCGTATTCTGCGTTTTTTAAATTTTAGTAAATTATTCGAATTTTAAAAACGAAATGTGTGGGCGATTTTGTAACGATAATATTACCTCTACATCCACGTTCTGAAGTCTTTCTTCGCAATCCATTTGGTCAGTTGATGTGCGTTCCCTACTTCATTACATTTACCTTTTCATCCACGTTGTGAAATAATCCTTTTTAGTAGGAGTAGTTCTCACCGTGCTATTTGAGCGTAATAACGGCCGAGAATCAGCATCATTGAAGAAATAGCCGAAAATAAACGTCGACGCAACGCTACTCTGCTGGGATTCCGTAACGCAACTAATCCATACCCCCGGGTATTGAAAATAAGTAATTTCAGCGATGCTTTTTACAGATCTGTACTTAATCAGACTGAAGACAAGGCGAATATATTTAAGCTCGAGCAGCATGCTTAGTTCTAACAGCATCGCATCAACAACCTCAGATGAAGGAAATATTAGTACTTGTGATATATCTCGTGAACCCCTGCGACTGTAAAACTTGAAAGTTGTCATTGTTACGGATTATCTATTTTCTTTAATTCTCTCAACGTAGAGACGTAAAAGTCAGTTCTAAGAATTAAATGCGTTGTTTACGGATTAGTCAGGGCGCGTTGTTAGCTGTTTGTCAGTTTTGGACTTCAAGTCAGTCTAGATAAGAGCCCGGCGCGCGTATGTTTCTTGGATAGTTCCATCGCGTTGTTATCATTTTATTGACGATTGTTGCGAGGAGTAAAAAACAATAGGTCAGTTACGAGGTAATAGATGGAGTCTCACTGCTCCAGACGGGCACATGACATTTATCTTTAGTGGACTGAAAATGTGCAATATATATGTATATGGATTTAAAAAAAAGAAGAAAAGAAATAATGCAGTTTCCCCCCTTAAATTGTTTATTCTCCGGTTTAATCCAGAACTACTAATTATGTGTCTTGTTTTTAGACTGAAACGAATTTTACCAAATGTTGATAGAGGTCCATAATGTTTCATGAACATTTACGAACTTACTAATAGTGGTTGCAGCTGATCTATTTATTTTATTTTTTTTTTTGCGAGAGTAGGCATTCTTTTGTAAAAATGTTTTGCCAACAAGTGTTTCTTCGGTACAATGTAATTTAAAAAAACTGGAAAAATGAATAGATTAGGTAGCTTGGTGGAACAACTTGTATGTAGATTACATTACGCAATATATCGGAAATGGTGGAGGGTAAATAACTGGGGTTGACAAATTAAAAAGAAATGTTGCTACCAATAAAGGCTTTAGAATGACCGATTTCGAAAGATTTCCATGAAAATTTGATTTTAAATTTTCAACTAATAAAGTATTAAATGTAAATAGAGTGTGCTAAAATATTCTGTCAGTAGTAGTAATTTGCAATTGAATTGCATAAATAATTTCGCAGAAACATTAAGCGAATTTTCAATTAATGATTCGAAACTGCAGTAATAATCGAGTTTTTTTTAATGATTTCTTTGTTTGCTTTTTTATCATAATTGGCGATTACTTAAACACTTAATGTTTTTTAACATAGCAGCTCAGTATCCACCACATTATTTGACTGGAGCTGGACCACATGATTTACAAGCTGCAGCCGCTGCTAGTGCATACAGTTCTCTTCACAATAATTTGCCACCAGGTTTGAATGCGTATCCTAGACCACCCATGGTAAGTCTTATATTTTTACGCATACTGATTTTGTTTTTATTAAAGATTAAAATTAATGTGTCTCATTATAATCACTTTATTATATTTGAACCTGTTGTAGCTTTTTTAATCAATTCCCTTCGTAAATTTTTTATGTCAGTAATTAAAATTTTACACATTTAATGTTTTTAATTTTAAAATCATGTATTTCATCATAATAATTTCTTTAAAAAATTAGCAGTTTGCCAATTTTTTGCAGGTTGGATATGATCCTTATTCGCAGATGAGGGCCACATTAGGATCTGCTTTGGAAGCAATACCTGTGGGAATACCGTAAGTATTTTATATAGTTAAATTACTCTTATACCTATATATATATTTCGCTTAAAATCATATTTAACATTTTAATTGATAATTTTATCGGTGTCAGTATTGTTGATGTTTAAGTATAAATCAGTAGACAGTATCTTTTTAATGAGACTATTAAGGATGCAGTAATTAATCATTATAACCGATAGTCGTAATATTCAAATAAACTTTTAAAAAAATTAAAATAGTTATCGGTATAATATTATATTTTTATTTAATAGCCGCGTTTAAAATTTAATACATTACCAAAGTTAGCAAAGTCAAAAAAACATTTGAATTCTACATTTTATTTTTTTGTTCGATTAAAACAAATTAAACTTTTGAAATTTTTCTGTCCACACTTAGAAAAATCACTAATTTTTATGTGCACTTATTTCGTAAACACTTTTTGACATTTTAATTGGCAATGTAATTTCAATTTTCGGCCGAAACGACATTTATAAAAAATTCTAGAAAGTTCAAAGCGAGTTTGATTTTTAGCCGATCAAGATTATATTTGTTCTGTTTTTTGGTAACAATTGCAATTCTATTGTAAAATTTTATCGTCCGTCATTTCATTTTCTAATCTCTTCACATGTATATATATATATTTTTTTTTTTTCATTTCGTTATCCGAGTCGGATGTCGTGACCTTATTTGACGCAAGCTACAACACGTCGCCATTTATACCGATCGTGTGCTAAATCTATGGTATGCTGTAAATTTAATCTGCATATTTTCTTGATCTGGTCGATGTAGCGGTTCTTTGGTCTGCCTTTCTTCCTTTTTCCCTAACTTATCTATTTCCTCCTCCGATCCTTGAGTTGTTGGGGCGTATGTTTGAATGACATTTAGATTTATTGGTTTTCCTTTTATTTTCACTGATACAATGCGATCGCTTATTGTTTCGTAACCTAATAGTGCAGATGATATTGCCGAATTTATTATTACCACTACTCCATTTACTGCTTCCTTCTGGTTACTTGAGCATATAATCAGATTCCCGCTGGCTGATCTGAAATGCCCACTCTGCTTCCAGTGAGTGTCAGCAATGCCAACTATAGCTAGCTGTTTAGTAATATTCTCTAAAACACAGAGTTTACCATGTTGATTAAGGCCTCTTACGTTCCAAGTTGCTATTCTTGTTTTTATAAATTTACTTTTATTCTTTTGTTTGTTCATACCGGTAGCATATTTTCTACAGAGAACCCGGCTATTAAATTTCCTGTGGCCGGTCGTCCATTTCACACATACGGTCCCGGTTCCGTAGCGCCGATCGCTAATCGGTTCACCAAGCATATTAATCTCGTTATGTGTGGGTGGACACTAAATACACCTACGCTGCGGTACGAAAATATTTAAACTCCGCCTATTTGTACTTCTTCGTTTCTGTTAATGTTGTGACGTCATTATACAATGTAAAACATAATAATCCGGGATTAAACAATAATATTTTTACGTTTTTCGGAGATGAGATAAATATTTTATAAGAAGCCAGTTTTGTGTAATAATTTTGTAATTACTAGACAATATATAAATTTATTTCTTTATACAATCCGTAGTATTATAAAATCGTAAACTACTTGTGTGTAATATAATTAACTAAAACATTACTTATGTTGTACATTTCTTGTTTGAATTATATACATTTTACATTATTGTGATAAAAATTTAAAATATTTACGTCTTTTTTTTTGTACTATAGGATTTTTTTTTTATCATATGCATTTCTAATCTTGTAAAATATGGAGGACTAAACCAGATCAGTAAAACATACTACATAATTTTAAAAATACATATAAAACGAGTGTTAATATTAAAATTTTTCAGGAATTATAAATAATAGACTACACCCTTTTTTAAACATTATAGTGAAAATAAATGTATATGATTAAAAATATATTGAATATATATATATATATACATTTTTTAAATCGTTCTAAAAACTTTTTAAAATATATATACACATATTAGTGAATGTAATTTATTACGATCGGTAAATTAATCATTTAATAATTAGAATGTGAATGTTTAAGCAGGTCATTTGTTAATAATAAGTACATAAATTATTGATAACTGCACTATACTTTAAGTAGTCATTTCAGAACAAAAGTTAAAATATAACAAATTTTATAAACAGTAAAATAGAGAAATTATAATGTATGTAGATTATAATGATGGTAGCATTATTTGTTTTTGAATTATAAATCACCATGAATCTTTTTAGATTCTTATTAATTCCTCTTTCAGATATTTTTACTTGTGAGCATAATCAGTAATGAGTAAAAGGAAAGGTAACTACACAATTATATCTATTAGGTTTCATTGTTTTTTCTTTTCTTACTGATAATTTGGAAAAAAATACTTTCAGTATCTAATGTTCTTTTATTTAATATACCTTTTCCTATTATAGATGATGACCGTGGTAATTATAAGGTTGTTTCTTTTTATCCTGATTAGTGATATTATATGTATTATTTATTACTTCGTGCAGTATAATCATAGTTTCAGAATCATGTTAAATACTATCCTCATGTAATTTAATTATTTCGTCATTTAACGTGTTTTCTCCCAATGGTAGTTCATTGTTTGCTTTAGTCTCTTATTTTTTATTACTTTAAAAATATACCGGGTATTAGTTGAAATTTGGAATTGCACAAGAAGTTCCTTTAAAGTTTTATATAACATTGTAAAAGGATTTGTAATACCAGAAAAAAATATTTTCTAATCATTTGCTGCCTCCATAATGCTGTAATATATTAATTTTATTATAAACAATATTAGCATATTAGAAACATGTTAATTTTCCGTATAGGTATTAATTTTTTATTTCGTATTTTCTAGTCTTTTATTATTTTTCCACGTTAATATATTACCTGTTATTATTATAGTTTATTACTTAATGTAATCGTCAACACGGTTGTGTGTCATTTTTATTAATAAAATCTATCAGCTATTAATCTTTGTGATTTCTATATTTACGAACAGTAAAACGGATTGTATTTAATAAGTTAGAGTGATTTTGTTTATTTATTCTTGATTCGTCCTATATAATAATTAAAAACAAATTTACGTTACGTTATAGGCCTACAGCACATAGGATCTATAAAAAATTAAAATCTAAAATGTATATTATAATAGAGGAATTCAGTTAGTCGGCAATACTGCAATATTGATGAATAAAAGTTTGTTTCATGAAACCAAAAATTCAAAATACAGAACTATAAACGGGAATTAAAAAAAAAAAGATGAATTCAATTTATACGGATCAACAATACTGCAACAGTATAAAATAGTGAGCAAAAAGGTAGTATTTCTATATTTTGACATTCGTTTAAATTTTTAAATTAAAATCTTTAGTTACCTTATTTTAAATTTACAAAATTGTATCTTTGCTTTATAGTTTTAATTCGTTTTTTTCGATATTTTTCTCCGCTTTTATAAACTACTTTTACTCCACCCTTCGCAAAAAAAAAAAAAAAATAAGAAAAGTACAATAATAAAATTTTACAAAAGCGAATGACACCTCTGGATAATAATCAACCAAATAAAGGTTTATTAGTATTATATAAAATCATGTTATTATTTATTTAATAAATTCGTTAGTAAGTGTAAAATTTTCTGGACGATCCGAAACGTCTAAATAATGTTACCAGCAATTGTAATGAACTTAGTTAATATCATATCTTTCTTTTTCTTTTTCCTAATAATTATAGATGATCAAATTCATTATTACAAAAATGTGTACAGATTCGATCAAAAATCAATGCAGAAATTCAAATTAATGTTTTCCAGACGATTATATAGTTTCATATCGATGTTATATGCATTTTCTAACTATCTGTTTTTATTTTTAAATTAAAAGATAATATGGCTAATATGAATATATAATGTGAAAATGTTTAGTTATTAAGAGGACATAAGGCATTTGAACATTTTTAAAATTTCAAATATATGACCTCATGAATTCTACGATCATCGTATGAACGGATAAGTACAAGTGGGCGGAGTTTAAATATTTGCGTACCGCAGCTTAGGTGTATTTAGTGTCCAGCGTTATATGTGTCTTGCATAAGGTTTTCATGGAACAAAATGTACATGGTAGGGTTCCTCTCCTTTCCGTGTTTTGGACCAGCCGCTCCTAACCCGGAGAACAGACGCTGACCGTCAGCCACCCCACTGGAGACAGACGCTTCGGGATTTATGTTTGTTTTCTGTCAGGGTTGTCTCCCTTAGCCGTTGGGTAAAAACCCTCGCCGCAAGGCAGCGGTTTGTTACTGGGATAGCGGGTGAGACATATTTCTACAGGCGGCCTCGACTCGCCATATATACATATATATATATATGTTTATATATTTAGTATTTCATGCTAGGGGTATCGCACTATTTTGAGATAAATTATGCGTAAATTTCTAGTCATTATATAATCATTGTTATTATTTTCCAGTATGCGGCTTTTAATTTTATTTTTTAATCATTTCTATTAACCATTGAAATGTAATAATACAAATAAAAGAAATTCATTGTAGAAATTATCTCCCGAGTATATCGAGTATGTGTTAGCTTTTCACGCCGCTTAGTTCGCATGCACATAGTTTCATTTATTTTATAACTAAAATGTGTGCTGAAACCAATAACGATTTTCTCCTTTTCTTTTTTCACAGTGCTTATTCTTTCCACGTTATTGCCGATAGACAAATGCAGCCAGTCCCGTTTCCGCCCGATGCGTTAATGGGCCCAGGAATTCCAAGACACGCTAGGCAGATTAATACGTTAAGTCACGGAGAAGTTGTTTGTGCTGTAACTATCAGTAATCCGACGAAGTATGTCTATACGGGTGGTAAAGGCTGTGTTAAAGTGTGGGATATAAGTCAGCCTGGCTCGAAAACACCTGTATCACAGCTCGATTGCCTAGTACGTATTTTTCTTCCGTACACATTAATAACATTATATTACCGGTTATTGTTTTTCATTTGACAGTAGTTAAATATAAGGTCGAACGGGAGACGATAAAAAGCACGCTCGTATATGTATGTTCGCCTAAGAAATATCCGTGGCAAATAAACAAAATTCTCGTTCAGTTTATAAATCCGCGGTTGGCAGTTCTCGAGTTGTGCAAGAAACAAGTACTGTGTTACTGTAATGTAGCGATTTCACGCTCATCACTTTTCCTGCTATGTGCACAAAGCGTATTAGAAATAGATGGAATAACATTTTTATTTCAAGACTTACGAGGAGATACATATTATAACTTTGAACTTTTTCCCTCCGACCGCTTTAAAAAGTATCTTTGAAATCGGTAATAAACAGTTCGCGGTATGCGGCTGCGTAAAAAACTTACTGCAGAAATTTTTATAATACCGCGATCTATCAACGAAACTTTAATATTACTTTTAAAAAATAAATAAATTACTAGTTTACTGAATCATAATCAGACTTTTTTATATGTCCAATTGTGAGGATTAATCTCTTGCAAAGGAAATTCATATAAATGGCTAAGATGTTAAAAATCTTTCGTAAAATTATCAACCGATTAGGGTGCGTGTCAAATGAGTTTTTTCCCAAGAGAGGTCTTTTTATGCGCAGTCAAAGGTTTTCAAATGCTGTCTTCTTCTCGATACACACTCATTAGTAATGAGTTTAAGTTTCTCACGTATGATTGGTCTGGTCGTTAATTAAAAAATTAAAATTTTTAATTTTTTATAGCGTGCAACTGAAAAAAAATCTACAATTATTAATTATTTTTATGTTATTATTTATACTTTTTACTTTTTTTTTTACTTATTTTATTTATGCAGATAGTAAGAAAAACGCTGCTCTGTTTGCGGCACTTGATGAAATTTTTTTTTTTTTCATATAAATATTTTATGAGGGCGATTTTTTTTTATTTTCTTACAATTTGCGTATATAATTTTAAAATATCTTTAAAATTATCAATAAATTCATTCGAAATTTTCCCTGGAACATGAAACAGGTTTGTGCGTGTTAATTCGTTTTAATGTTAATAAAAATTCCCGCGATATTTAAAGAATTATTGGTTTTTTTATTTCAGCAAAGAGATAATTACATTCGGTCAGTGAAACTATTACCTGATGGAAGGACGTTAATAGTGGGCGGAGAAGCAAGTAATTTAAGTATTTGGGATCTCACATCGCCGACTCCGAGAATTAAAGCTGAACTAACATCGAGTGCTCCTGCCTGTTACGCTTTAGCGATAAGCCCAGATTCGAAGGTAATTTTGTCGTTCTGAAACGCTGAGATTTTAACAGATACACTTTTCCCCTGTGTACACACACGTTTAATTTTAAGTCGTCCCATATATCATTTTAAGTTAGTAAGCTAAAAAAATAATTGAAACTAAAAGAACACATCGATAAATGTGTACTCTGCCCATCATTCTTTTTTTTAAAACTGATTTTTCGAAAAGTTTAATAATGTGTAATTTAAGTAACTCTCGGAATCCTATATAGGATAATTTGGAAATTTCTAAAAAGGCTATAAAATGGCTATCGTTAAAAAAGTACCAAATCTGTTTTCATACATTGCTGCGGAATATTTGAAATGTAATAACATAAGCCTCTTTTTCTAAACACGCGAAAACGATACGCTTTTGAAAACATTTTAAATTTCCAATAATATTTTGAGGCGTAGTGCATTGAATCGAATATAAACAAATAGTAGTTATGTTCCAGAGTGGTGTGCTGTATATATTTAGTATTTTCTGTTTTTTTTTTTTAAGTTGTCAAAAACAGAATGCATTTAATACACCTAATAAAACTATTAACGGTATGATATCATCAATCTTAATAAGGGAAAGATTTTTAATAAAGTCAATCTAATGTGAATTCATCACAGTGGGTGGCGAATCGTTTAAATAGTGCGATATTAATGCTTAAATACGTGTATATATGTTTTCGGCCGTTTGTTTTTTCATGCAATTTAAAAATTAATCGTATTTAATTTATATAAAATCTGTCCATTTGGTAAATACTTGATTTTTTCTTCGCTCCATTTCCTTTAAAATTCTATGCTGTATCGAATTTAATCATGGGCGTAGTTGTGTCGTTTGATGATGAAAACCAATGATGTTTGCTAATATAGCGGGGATATTACACTTGTGTATTAGGTTTGCTTCAGCTGCTGTTCAGATGGTAATATCGCTGTATGGGATCTTCATAATCAAACGTTGGTAAGACAGTTTCGAGGTCATTCAGATGGAGCTTCTTGTATCGATATATCTTCTGACGGTAATAAACTGTGGACCGGGGGATTAGATAATACTGTATGCTCGTGGGATCTAAGACAAGGAAGACGACTGCAAAAACACGATTTTCCATCGCAGGTATTTTTCTTTCAATATTTTGAAGTATATTTATAACTCTGATATTTAGTAAGTTTTTTTTTTTTTCCGTCTTTAAACGGATGCATTTTTAATCTAATCATTTTCGCATTTTGTTTTCTGCGAGTTTCACCTACTAGTGATTTCATCTTTCCCGTGTTACTTTTACTCTTCATGAATAATTCAAGGAATTACGAAAATCAGACAAGTATTTTCTAGATTTCAGATGTATTTTATTGTTTATTCGATTTTAGCAAACTTTATTTTTATTTTGTCTTTGATTTTTGCATAAAATATCACATTATTACGCTATTATTAAATAATATTTTTCCTTTCGCGTTATATGTTTAAATTAAATTTATTTTTTAATAAATTTTATCGGTTTCCCGCTAATATTGCAAAACAATTTCATTATATAGGTGTTCAAATGAGAAGCTTATCTAATGTATTTAATATAATTTGCAGGGAAGTTACACGAAATAGTAAAACTATTTTTAAAAAAAAATTAAATAATTTTGTTATAGCTTTTCATGTATACGAGGGTTGATCAATAAGTACCCGTGTTTGATAACAGTTGACATTACCATCGTGTACTGTATTCTATTAAAAGATAACCTGCTGAATTTCATATTAATTCATAGGTTAGTTTTCTTGTGACAGCCAGTTATATTGCACGTGTTTTGTATTTCTAGATATAATGGAAAAAGAGCAATATCGATCCGTAATTCGTTTTTAATTTTTGGATGTAAAAACATGCGAAGAAATAAAGGTGAAATTGGATTCTGTCTATGAGGACCCTTCACTATCTATGACAACTGTGAAATATTGGTTTAACGAGTTTAAGCGTGATTGTACAACTTTTTTTGATGAAGAACGGCACGGACGCTCGTCAGACGCGACTACCCAGGAAACCACTGAAAAAGTTCATGACATGATTCTCGCTGATTGTTGAACGAAAGTGCGCGAAGTAGCTGATGCCGTAGGTGTCTTTTGATCAACCCTCGTATATATATATATATATATATATTAATTAAAACGTAATTCTTAGGCTACCCCCCATTCGAAAAAATGTCCCAATTTTATGTAACGCTAAATGTCCCAAAAATGTCCCAATTTTATATAACGCTAAATGTCCCAAAAAAATGTCCCAATTTTATGTAACGTTTGTTATATTTTGTAGGATTTTTGTTATTGTTATTTAAAAAATGTCACAATTTTATGTAATGAAATATGTAACGAAAAATGTAATGAAAAAATGTCTTAATTTTATATAACGGAAGGTAAATGTTAGAATAGGATTTTTGTGGTTATGTTATTTTTTGTGTGTGTTGATGCCAGTAAGAATTACGTTGTAAATTTTGATCATTTTATACAAAGTATAGAAGAGAAAGAGACAGGAATGAAAGCAGGAGGGGTCAAGGGGCACAGCCCCTTGCGAGGCCAAAGTGGCCGAGTTTATATATATATGGAGTTTATCAAATATCTGATTTAGTTATTAACCCTTATTCGAAGATTTCTTACGTATTAATGATATAAATTATATGCATTTGCCGGCTTGCATAATATTATGTAATTACTATGCCGATGGCTATATATAGTAGATTTTCGAATAGCCTTTTGTAATTGAACGGTCTGACGAAGGAAATCATTAATTTCATACAAAACTTCATTATAAAATGACGTGCCGTGGGTTTGAGTGTTATAATTCTTGTCGGCTGAGTATGCATTTTTTGTACATTTGTTTATTTTTTTAACTCATAATCGTCAGTCCTGTGATGAAATTTACTTCACGAAAGAAATTCATTTACTGACAAATTCTTAAAACTAAATATGAAAATATTGTCGAGTTGCCGGGGGTATCCAAGACGGATGGCGAAATTGTATGATTGCTTGAAGATGAGAAAAAATGAAGATAGCAAGGAAGAAAAAAAATGTAATTTTCTAAACGGACCAAGAAAAATCAAATATTGACAGCGATGATAATAATTGACTGTATATTGGTATCGATGTAATAATACATTTGGACATACAATCATATATCTAAATGATATTCTTCTTAGAATGGAACTAAATTCGATTCCTTGTCTCATTTTGCCGAGGAAGAAGAGTACAAAAATTTGCAGAAATAAAAGTGTTTTTCAGAATAGTGTGGCGTTGGGGAGTGGGAGGGGAGGTAATTCTTAAAATTTATTCAAACAAAAGTCGCCCCTTGAATTTTCAGAAAATCCTTTTTCTATAATAAATTTTGTAAACGAATGTTTGGGGGAGGGGTCTTGGAGGTTTAAAAAAGACGATTTTTTGATAATTTTTTTAGAGAATATGGTTAATGCAAGTTTATTTACATAATTGGTACATGATAAAGTAACATCTGAAGAATATTGTGTTACATTTTCATTGAAAAATATAAAGAATTAAGCCAATGGCAGCAAATTTTCGTAGGCGCCTCGAAAAAAAGTTGTTTTGCGGTGCACCGCGCATAACTCAACACTGGATTATCGGAAATGAAAAAACCGAAGTTTTTTCATTAGTTAATGAGTTTCTGTAGGTAGCAACGGTGAGTTTTTTTATTTATTTTTATTTTTTAATTGTTGGTAACACTTGGAAGTGAAATACCGATTTTCGAGTAAAAATTAGTCATTTGTTATTGTAAAATAAATAATAATTAAAAAAAAAAATTCGACGTTGCTACCTTGCAAATTGTTTATAAAAATAATGTACCAAATTTCAGAACGATCGGTGCAGTAGATTTTGAGTTACAGAGTGCACCAGCTTTGAAAACGTTGTTTCGAGAAAAACGCGTTTAAAGTTTTTTATAGTATACAATCACAAATTAAACGTTAATAAGGTAGTAATTTTTGTCTATACTCACACAGAATCATCAATGCCAGGCCCATAAAGTGAAGAACTTTGATTTAGAATGTCTAAGCATCTTTTTGCTCTTGGCTGCGACGAATTCTCTCTTTGGAATATTCTGCCGCTCGCTCATCCGCTTTGCTCATTCGTGTATTGTCCACTGACTGCACTCATCCATGAGAACTTGGGCCTGTACTGATTCCCATCTCTTCCAGAAAGGTCAGGTAAGCAATACAGCCTTCATTGAAGGTAAAGGCAACCCACATGAGCTGCGATCTCAACAATAATTGTCGAACCACTCTCAGTTTTTGGCGAAATTTGCCAAATAAGTTGGTTGATACTTTCATTATTGTTTTGAGAGAATCCGCCAATACATCGCTCCAGGAGGGTATCTTTGCTCAGATGTTCATAAATTGGTGTTTAATCCCTTCTAGAACATCACTTGGTAGAGCAGAGTAAGAGTGTTTGAAAAAACGCAATTCGTTTGCAGCTACGGCTCTGCCATTCACGCCATGAGTTTTCGCCGCTCGGGCAGTTTTGGTGTGGGTGTTTGTCAGTTGAGGTGTAGTGATAATGAGTCACCCAAATGACCTTCTTCATTTGTTTTACAGAAAGAGAATTGTAACGGATGGCACGACCATTATAAAGCGTTAGTTTATCAATCAATTTAGCAGTGAGCTTGACTTTACCAGGAAGTGTTTTTCTTTGTATTTTCTTTCCAGCCTTAGTTTCAGTATCTATTACACTTTTTTTTACTAAATCGCGCAAACGGGTCTCCATCCTCTTCTGGATGTGTGCTACACATTCTTTTTTGTTGATTAACATACAAAATCTTCGCTCAGCTCAGCGTTACTTGACACACAGTATTTTTCCCCCGCAAGCACAAGTCAGTACCTCGACCACTACTACTCAGACACAAATACGTCTCTACCCCGATGCAGCAGTGCAAACGATCGGACTTACAACATAACACAGGGATTTTTGGTTCCGGCCGAGTAAGTATCCTTGACACGACAAAGCAGCGATGCAACCTAGAATGATGTTTGAAAGATCGTGAATAGATGAACAAACAGAGACTAATTTCTAACTGAAACGTCGCGTCGTCAAGAAATAGCATTACACGTACCGAATCCGTCTCAAGGTATAGTTATAAACATCTACTTACATGCGTAAATCTTTTTTGAAAAAATCAATTAAGGGATTATACAAAAGGGACAGAAAAATATGCTCTTTAATCCCGCTGTGCGTCAGGGCCAAATAGTCGTTTTCGTTCTTTTAGCAGAGTTAGAGCGACGCACAGTTATACTGCCATATCTTTGTTAGTTTTGCTTCGGTTTATTTGAAATTTTGACGCAATATTCTTGTGATGTTGTACATTCATTTTATGAAATAAAAAAAAATCAATTTTTTTTTACTCCCAAGACCCTACCCTTAAGCGAGATCCATATTGAAAAAAAAAAAAATCATCATATTGTAAACCTTTGCCAATTTCGGCAGGAACTTTTTAAGGCACGCTAAATGTGACCTTCAGTATTACCTCTGCGGAGCAAGAATGTATTTAAGACTGTTAGAGCCCTATAGGCGTTACCGTTTTATTACTTAACCGTTTTCAAATTTTTTAAAGGGTCAAATTTTTACCGCGCAAAACAATCATGACTCAAAATTTATTTTGGTACAAGTTAGTACATTTTTGGTCAAAGTGTAATTATTGCAGTTTACCGGTTTAATGATTTTTAATAAAAACATTTCTCTCAAAGTTCGGAGGAGCCGAAGAGTCTCTCTTTCTGTTTTTCCTGGCCACCCTTATGTATAAAATATATTTTTTGCACTGCTTTTTAGCGCATAAATAAATAAATTTTGCACCGTCCTTACTCGCAAGAAAGCAACATAAAATTGTTTACGAAAAAAAAAAATAATACCCCTCCGAACTCCTTTGCACATTTTGTGCGACATATGTGGTGCGTAATGGTTCAACTATTTTATTTTAGTACAAAAATGGCCTCAAACTATTGATTATATAAGTCGAATAAAATATTTACACTAACTTCCCACAAGCTACACCGATTAGTTGTAAGTGAAAATCGTTATGAAATTTTTTCGTGACATTTCTTCGTGATGGAAAACATTTTAAACTGAGCTAAGCCATAAATTCTTGTTAAAATATGAATTTTCTAAATTTATTCCGGAACCTTTAAGCATTTGTTCTTGCACTTTGTTGCTCGAACGTCAACAATCAGAAACTCTTGTGACGACCTTTTCCCTTCTGCGATCAATAAAGTCGAAAAGGTTATGATCGATTCGTCGAGTAGTATAAATCGTGGATGTGCTGATATATTTTTGGGCAGAAATTGGTTTTTATATATACAGATGGATTTGCGACAAATAACAATTTTGATATATTCGTTCAACTTGACGATAGCGTTATGTTCCCGGTAATTCAGCACGCCTTTATTAGTTTGCGAGGCGCGTTCCACCGCAATTCGATTCGTTGGATAATTTTTTATGCGGTACGAATTTTAACTTTTCATTCCGTATCACTGTGTGCGAGGGATGTCGCGCACGCGGCTATAATCTGATTTTGTTTGTATTATAACATTTTAATTTAAGGTGAAGTGTTCGCGCGGCTGTCTAATGAAATGATATTTGGTTATTAGTAAAATAAATGCTAGCTCGTTGGCAGTCATTAATAAACGCCGAGAAATTGTTTCAAGCTTTGTAAATTATTAGTTTGATATTGTCGACAGATATTTTCTTTGGGATACTGTCCTACTGGAGAATGGCTAGCGGTTGGTTTGGAGAATTCCAACGTCGAAGTATTGCACGCTTTAAGGACTGACAAGTATCAACTTCATCTTCATGAATCATGTGTTCTGTCGTTAAGGTTTGCCACGAGCGGTAAATGGTTTGTTTCAACTGGTAAAGATAATCTCTTAAATGCTTGGAGAACGCCCTACGGTGCTTCTATATTCCAGGTAATTTAATCAGTACAACTTCGGTAGATATTTTTTTACGTTGTATGTATTTTAAAGTATTCTATTAAATTAGCGTATACTTGACAAACTACGAGTATTTCTAATAAAAATACGTTCTCTTCGAATTAATATTGATAATCGAAGAAAAGTAATAATATTGGAGATATTCTAAAAACCAGAAACAAAATTACATACATGTACTGGGAAACTGTGTATATACATACACACATACTATACATATATATATGCAAAAATAAGTTCTTAAACGGAATATAAACTGAAATCAATTTTATGGTTTTCATGAAACTGAAATTTACTATCTTGCTAAAGTTAACTTTAATTTTACACATTTTGACTTCTGTGGATCTGAAAATTGTACGGAACACATAAATTAAGCTAAAGAAAATTAGGATCTATTATTTTTCTTTTATAGTTTATTTCAGTTATAATGTTGCAATTACTAATTTTATTGCTGCAATTTAATTGAAAAAATACGAATAATTAAGTTGCATAATTGAAAGAAAGAAAAAATGCAAACTATGAAGTAACAAAACAGTACAACTTCCGTAGATATTTTTTTACGTTGTATGTATTTTAAAGTATTCTATTAAATTAGCGTATACTTGACAAACTACGAGTATTTCTAATAAAAATACGTTCTCTTCGAATTAATGTTGATAATCGAAGAAAAGTAATAATATTGGAGATATTCTAAAAACCAGAAACAAAATTACATACATGTACTGGGAAACTGTGTATTTACATACACGCATACAATACATATATATATATATATATATATATATATATATATATATATATATATATATATATAACTGTTCAATCCAGGAACGGTAGAATTACTTTCAGGGACGCGCGTTTGGTAGTATGACATTCCATTCGAACACGGAATCACATTTCCTCTTGTAGACTTTAAAGTATAAATATTTCAATATGAATGAAGAGGCTTCATACAGTAATTTTGCTCAATTGCATCACAGTGTCAAACAACTTACTGCAATAGACGCATATCCGAATTCTAATCACGCTGGACTTTTGCAATCCGTAGCGTGGAAATGCTAAGCATTACAGCGCAGATATCGTTGAAGTTACCGAATAGAGAGCAGAGGAGTCAGGCAATTGCTTGACAAAGGAGAATATCAGTCGCACTCAAGGTTAAGGAATTTCTACTGGCATCCAAAACGGTGCACATTGAAAGCATTCTGCTGCTTTCTCTAACAAATCGCAGATTCGTAGCTAAAAATGTTTTTTAAAATCTCTGGCAAGCTTGGAAAAGGGCGAAGCTTGTTCGTGCGACTGAGAGTTCGCTCGACGGCGGTTTGAGTGGAAATTTATGCGCAGCCGATTCACATAGCCAGCGAATAATCGCGCTTTTTACTTAATCTTAGAAAAAACGTCAAATAGCTAGCCGACTGGTTAATTAATGTGTGCACGTTGTTATTTGTTGCAGTCGAAAGAATCTTCATTCGTTTTAAGCTGCGATATAAGCGCCGATGACAAGTATATCGTGACAGGATCAGGAGACAAGAAGGCTACGGTTTACGAAGTGATGTATTAATTTCTGCTCCTCTCTTCTCTTTTGTAAAAGCTTAATTTTTAAAAACACGGTGACTAATGCGCGTCCATACTATCACAGCATTTTTTTTATACATAACATACATGCGGCTTTTCTTTTAATTTCTAAGTGATGTTTTCGTATTTTTCGTTTCTTTGTTTTCCGTTTCGCGCATAATGTAATAATGTAGTTGTTTATTGTTGTTTTTTGTTGTTTTTATACGATCGGTATATTATAATTTTTTGTCGTTATTATTTATTAAACTATTATTATTATTATTATACTGTTGCATAGTATTTATTAATATTTTTAAGTGATTCTGTTTCGTTTCTTTTACTACGGTAATTTATGAAAATAGTTGGCAAAACCAAATGACGTGATATAGTAATTAAATTTTTTTATAATACATTTGTTCTCTCTCTCTTGCGCCGAATTACGAGTCACGTCATTTGAACTATATTTTAATTGACTGTTACGAAATTTCGCCTCATCTTCGCATATTTTTTCCTACTAGTCTCTTTAAGCTGATTGCGATATCTTTAAATCGATTAGAAAACGAGTTACCAAATATTATTGTAAAGGTTTTTATTATCGTGTATTCCGTGTTAAAAGCGGTAACTTAAGTCGCCGCATTTAGAGAAATGTTTTATACGAAGTTGTGTAAATATTATGACTAGAATTTAGAATATTATTTTCCCCATTGAACTGTGTCTATATAAGTACATTTTTGTATAAGACGAAGCGCAAAGAAGTCAAATAAAGTGTATAATCGGTTAGAGAACGTTATACTTTTTATTTCTATGCAAAAATGAACAATGTTCGTATTCATTCGATCATTTTAGAAAATATTATGAAAAAACCGTTAAAATACGCATTACTTATCTTTTTAATATGTATATGTACGGTAAGTTGTGCAACATTTAAAATCGTTAATTTATGACAATCGTGGTAGTCCAAAAAATACGTAAATGACGTAATTAGAATTCTACATAAAACATTGCTGTCGCATATGGTAAAATGACAGCATCATTTTGAAAAGTTCGTCTTATTATTTTTGTTCAGAATAATCAGTTTTTAACAAAACCGTAAGTTGACGTCTCCTTACTCTCTGTGTTAATGTTCCAAAACTTTTGTTACAAATGCGACTTGGATGGTATTCAACTGGACAAAATTTATTTAAAGTCATATTAAAATTAAAATTTAAACGAAATAAGATTAACTATGTATATAAGTTTTTCGCAATACAATGCAACCACGCGAAACATAAAATCACTGTTAAATGGATGGACTAACACTTTTAACAACTGATTATATGATGTAGTATAACAGTTTTGCTGCTTAAATTAAATAATACTTAGTTTTACACTATGTACGGTGGTGATTTTATTTTCCAAAATAATTACCCCTAACTTTTTTAACTATTGCAAACGTTTTCAGTTTTTTTCCTGATGTAAAATATACTATTTCCGAATATTCCGTAAAATTTTTATTAGTCGCTAATCAAAAGACAAAAATAAAATTACTATTGGTAAAAAAAAAAAGCGTAATAATTATATTTAAGTAAATTAAACTGAAATATTATTATAGTTTGTTCTAAAGAATATTTACGAGTTATTTTTTTCTTAATGAATTCATTAACTGGTACAGAAATTATAAAAAGTATTAACGACATATTAGCATGTATCGTAGCAATATTTTACATAAATGTATATTGAAATCTCGATACTTTTTTTGTACTGATGTCCCTAAACTTCACCGTTACAAATACGACTTGGTATTAAATTGGACAAAATTATTTAAAATAGAGGATAAAGTAGTGGAATTATAAATATTATAAACAAATACTAAATAAAGATAAATTAATATTCTAAACGCGTCTTTTCGATAGTTTTTCTCATCTTAATATACTAGGGGGATAAATTTAGTGTTATATGTTACGAATCTGGAGGGCACCTAAATAATTTTCATCTTCATTTAGGAAAGAAAATCATAGAATATTATTAAAAATGAACCTAAATGTTTTATTTTTAATTAAAATAGATAAAATAGAAATGTAGTAATATATATGTTTATATTAATAACAACGTCATTTTTAGCCCGAATCGCCATCACTTTTTTTGTCTCAAAACGTTACATATATATTGTAATGTGACCATTACATGGTTCGAAAAAATAAAAATTAACAAAATAAAACCAAAATTATTAAACAAGTAAATAAAATATTAAAAATGTAATTTAATAGAATATCGGGCAAATGGTGTGAGCGTAAGTGTGCGTATGTGTGTAATCCTGTTGTCGGCAAGGGAGAAAGGAATTTTGCATCGCCACCCACGGAGGACTATTCGGAAAAAATGAGAATTACGAATCATAAAAAATAAAGCCCGAAAACATCGCAGGTTGTAAAGATTCCGGGAAGGCACGACCTTTTTGAATGCGTCAAAGGATCTCCGCGACCATTGGCTTCGTTTGTCGCAATTCCGACGAGTCCGGCGGTCAAGTTGTAAAAAACATGCCGACGAGAAATAACGACTGGAATGAGCCGGAGTCGAGGGCAAGCAGAACCGTCTAAAAAAGGTCGAAGTCACTCTAATTTTTGTCACGGTCGAAGTCGGCACGTTATAGTTTTCGGTCTTGGTCATCGGACCAGTAAAAAAGTGAAGAATCCGCTCAAGTTGGCCACTGGCTGTAATTCGACTGTTAAAAACGCGAACGCTCGTAATTCCGATTGTTATAATTAAAAAAGTGTACGGAGTATCATTCGTTAATTGTTCTTAAAATACCGCGGACCGAATTTCCTCTGCATACCAACCGATTTAAAGGACCAACGAGACACCGTCATTCAGGATCTTGCACCACCCGGCCGACAACAGAGATACGTATTGAATTATTTTATATTTATTAATCGTCGTAATATTATGTTCGTATCTAGTTTAATTAACGTGTGTTTTTAGCGGTATACCGTCCCAGTAAAATAGTTGTAGATAAATTTTAAAATACAAACCGTTCAAACGAAACCCATTTCTTGGCTAATCTAATAATTAATAATAATAATAACTATCATAATAATAATTAATAAAATAATAATTAATAAAATAATAATTAATAATTCCGCGGACTAAATCCGTGGTGGCATCCCTGGACGCGAAACTACGCTTTACAGCGTAGTACCGTTTCATTTGGCATCCCTGGTGGGGATAAACTTAGAAATTTATCCTTCGTGGGAACGAACTAAAATAAGCTTAACTTTAAATTTTGAAATATATAAAATAAATTAGATAAAAAATTAATCATGGACCCTAATGTTATGGAATTCTTAAAATCGCAGTTCGATAAGATAAACGCTAAATTTGACGAACAAGAAAATAAATTTAATGCAAAATTTGACGAACAAAAAGCCGAATTTAATGCAAAAAATAAAGAATTAATAGCAGAAATAAAATCGGACATAAATAACGTTAATAAAAAAGTAGAAGAAATTAATGATAATATAAATGTAAAATTTAATAATTTTAAAAAAGAAGTGGAGGAGATGGTCGAAGAAAAGATGGCGGAATTAGAAGAGCGTGTGGTGGCCGACCTACGGAAGAATAATGAGAAGGAGAGAAAAGCGGACCGTGCGGAGATGAAGAAGTTGACGAAAGAGGTAGAGAAAGAAAAAGAAGATAGAAAGAAGGAAAGCGCGGCTAGAAAGAAAGAACGAACGGAGGATGGAAAGAAGTTGAAGGACCTTGAGCAAGATATTGAAGAGAGTGAGGAGAAGCTGCGCTCGGAATGGCAAACCACGGTAGAAAGACTAGAGGAAACGATACGAGAGGTAGCCGAAGAAGGAGAAGGTAACCGCGCCGACCATCGCAAAGTGGAAGAATTAGAGTCCAAGTTGAGCGAGATAAAGGAACAATGTCTAACTGAGATTGAGGAGAGTGATCGTAATAAAGATTTACGGATCGGGGAGTTAAGCCGAAAGTTGGATGAGTTAGAAAAAATTTGGAAAAATAAGAATGAGACTACCGATCGTTCGAAGTCCCTGAAGGAGCAGAGGATGAATGAGATCTTCGGACTCAACGAAATTAAGAAAATAACCCCCTATGACGGCAACAATGACAGACTACATTTTGTCGAATTTGTAAAAAAACTTGAAATCGGGTTTGCAGAATGGGAAGTAGCCGAAAACTTACAAATTGAAATTACAATAAACCATATCTGTGGAGAAAAGTGGAATTGGTTGAAGTCTTCGTTAAAACAATGCGCTAGCTTCGCCGAATTAAAAGCCACCCTGAAGGAAAAGTTTTGGAGCCAGGAGGAGCAAAGTCGGCTGCGCAGTGAATTCTTCTCGATGCCGAAATATACCGGTCGGATCGAGAATATAGAACAATTCATCACGACCTGGATAAATAAGTTAGAGTATTTAGATATCCCAATCAGCGAGGGCGAATTTATAAATATTCTTCGAAATTGCCTGCCCCGCGAAATCAAATGGATGTTGAAATGTAGGAATATCCGAACTAAAAGCGAACTGATCTCAGCAATCAAGGAGGAGATAAAAGAAGAAGATTTCGGAGAAAATCTAAGCGGCGGAGTTAGACGAGATCACGTTGAAGTAACAAAGGGAAATAGAAGATATAATTATGAGAATAATAATGATGCTC
Organism: Icerya purchasi; assembly: GCA_039619475.1. NCBI lineage: Eukaryota > Metazoa > Arthropoda > Insecta > Hemiptera > Monophlebidae > Icerya > Icerya purchasi. Next base: position 331,013,985 of record CM077115.1, on the reverse strand, counting down.
CCCGAAAAAAGCAAGTATTTAACATATCAGTAAATAGAGAGGCGAAACCGATGTTTCAGGGGTACCAGCTGCTTGGTGACTCGCAGCTGGTCAGGTTCGCCAGAGAAACGATGAATATTTACCCGAGATTTATAAAGGGCGCGTTCACGACCGGCTATTGTCGGGGTGGACAAACGATAAACGAATTGGCTACCGCGATTAAAACTAATGAGTACGTTTTAACGAAAAAATTAATCATAATGATTGGAACGAATGATCTCCGAATGGGCACCCGTGCCGAAAGGATGAAAAAGGATCTTCGAGAATTGATAGAGGTGCTAAAGGACAAAGGATTCGAGAAAATAATTTTAGTGACGATTCCGCCAATATATAAATACGAAAAAGATCAAGAACATTGGGATACGGTATACGAATATAATAATTATATTAAATCTCTTAAAACGGATCATATCGAAATTGTAAGTTTCGGAGAACAATTAATTAAGGAGAACAGTGGTGGTCCTTTGCCAATAGTTAAAGCGGACCACTACGAGGAGTTCATCGGGAAGGACCAAAAGGTGGATAAGATACACCTGAACCGAAAAGGCTTCTTCCTGCTTGATCGCATCCTTAAGAACCATTTTCGGGACCGCCGCGAGTAACGTTGCCTGGGTCTCTCGATAACGGCGAAGTAAGGCGGAAAATCGAAAGAGTAAACTGTCGTATATTAGAGTGGGAAGAAGAGTTATTACGAGAAGAGGAAATAGGCAAAGACGAGGAAGAGATAATAAATCCGATTATTGAAATAACAATATTAGGGAAAAAATACAACGCTCTCTTAGACTCAGGGTCTGATATCACGGCGATCTCACCACAAACCTGGCAAGAGGTAGCTCCCGAATATAAAAAATTGAAATTACCTCAATTGCCGACAAAACAATTAAAAATAATAACGGCGTGTAATAGCAGTCTGATAAAAGCGAATATTCAAATTAAATTACCGCTAACAATTAATAGCGAGATATTTCCGATTCATGCTTATGTGTTGAATAAATTGAATATTCCGGTAGTAATCGGGAACGATTTTCTACACAAATTTAAAATAAATCTATGTTTTCGTAATGATGTAATGGTGGGTTGCGGAGGACTGGGTAAAAGGATCCGAGTGCCCTTCAACAGAAAAACGAGGAATACAGCTCGACTAAGTGTGATACATACGCAAGAAGGTCCGAGCCATCATAACTTCCGTGAGATCGGAAGTTTTATTGAGGAAAAAGAATCGCTAGAAAATAAAATCGATGGTAAATTAATGGAAAGTATTCTAGGGGAGGAAGAAAAGACTAAGCTGAGGGAAACCCTGTTAAAAAACGAAAAAGTATTCAATGAAATATTAGGGTGCTGCAACCAATATGAATACGAAATTAAGGTAAATTCAGCTGAACCGATGGTGGTTAACAAAACGTACCCTATACCAGAGAGTAAGCGAAGTAGTGTTGCAAAAGAAATTAGAAATATGGTGAATTTAAAGATAATAACCACGTCCACTTCGCCGTATCGAAATCCTATCGTGGCGGTCACTAAGAAAAATGGTGAACATCGAGTTTGCTTGGATGCTCGATACATTAATAAAATCATTTTAAAAGAGCACGAGGCTCCCTTACCGATCGATATATTGCTAACTCGCTTCAAAAAAGCGAATTATATAACATCAATTGATCTGACCTCCAGTTTTTTGCAAATCCCATTGAAAGAAAATTCTCGTCGGTATACTGCATTTACATTCGAAGGGCAGTGCTACGAATTTACCCGGGTCCCGTTTGGCTTGATTAATTCGGGGGCTGCATTTATCCGGGCAATAAGGAAAGTACTGGGGTATGAATGCGATGAGTTTACCATATCGTATGTTGACGATTTATTAGTATTCTCCGAGGATGAGAAAGAACACATAGAACGACTGGACTATGTTCTGAATAAATTAAAACTGGCGAATATGACAATAAATATCAATAAAACGGAGATTGCGAAAGGAGAGGTCGATTTTGTGGGATATCGGTTGTCGGCGAGAGGAATATCGATGATCCCGGAAAAAATAGCAAAAATCAAAGATTTTCCGGCTCCGAAAAATAAAAAAGAAATACAAAGATTCATGGGATTGGCAAATTTTTACCGAAAATTTATTCATGAATACGCTCATCTATTAGAACCAGTAAGCCGGATGGTAAAAGGCTCTGAGAAGTTCGAGTGGAATGAAGCAACCGATAACTCGTTCAGGGTATTTAAAGAGAAATTTTCCGAGGATGTGAAACTGCAGGCCCCTGATTTCGAGAAACCATTTTATATGGCTTGTGATGCGTCTGGTCTTGCCATTGGGGCACAGTTATATCAATATCGGGAGGGTCACCCACGGCCAATTATGTTTATTAGCAGGATTTTAAATAAATATGAGAGAAAATATGGAATTACAGAAAAAGAACTGTTAAGCATAGTTTACGCGTGCCAAAAATTTAAAATAATTATACACGGATTCAGGACTATCTTGGTAACAGATCACCAGTGTCTGAAATTTCTCTATGAGTCCAAGTGGAAAAATGACCGGTTAACACGATGGGCATTATATCTCCAACAATTTAATTTAGAAGTTAACTATATTAAAGGAGAATATAATACGGTGGCAGATGGTCTATCGCGTATGTTCGACGCAGAAGAAGAGGGTATGAGCGATGTAGTCCGAATAAATAAAATATCTGTGCACAGATCCTCGGTCATAAAAAAGTTGGTAGGGAATATAATAGAGGATCAGAACCACGATCGAGAATGGGTGAAGGTCAAAGAGACGCTACCAACTTCTGAGAAATTGCAACAATTTTATAAGATCCATAAAAATATTCTATTTTTTAAATCAAACCGGGAAGAGAATTGGAGATTGTGTCTACCGGAGAAATTACTAGAACCCCTAATCTGGGAAGTGCATACGTATTATGGTCATCCTGGGATTAGACGAACACTCGAATTATTGACCGAAGAATGTATCGCGAAAAACATTAGTAAAACCGTACGAACTCAATTACGAAGGTGCGAGTTATGTAAACAGGTTAAACCGAGTAATATAAAAAATAAATCGAAAATTAAAAGCATTCTGGCGGAAAATCCGTTAGAAATAGTATCTATCGATATTAAGGGACCCTTACCTAAAGTCGGTCGAGTTGATAAACTTGTCGTATTCTACGATGTATTTACGAAACATACGAAGTTGTATCAAATAGGCCGAGCAACGGCAACGGTTGTAATTAGTAAATTGAAAGATTATATAAACAAGATAGGACGACCAAAAGCCATAATTTGCGATAACGCAACGATATTTCGTAGCGGAGGATGGGAAAATTTCTGTACTTCTGAAAAGATTGAATTGAGACATACCTCTTGTTATTCTCCGAAATGTAATCCGGTGGAGCGAATAAACCGGGAAATTACAAAATTATTAAGATTATTCGCTCATAAAAACCATAAAACCTGGGTAAAATTCGTAGCCCGAATAGAGGATATACTGAATCAATTACCGAATACAGTAACGGGGATTAGTCCGCAATACCTGATGACGAAACGGACTCCGGAGCGCCGGTTGGAAACTATCCTCGAATACCCGGAGGCTAGGAAGTATGATTATCAGAAATTATTACATGTGGCGCGAGATAACTTCAAAAAGGCCGTACTGGCGAGACAAAAAATAAACGACAAAAATGAATGGACCAAATATGAAATCGGAGACTATGTTTATTTGAAGGTACATTCATTGTCCAATAAAAAATTTAAAAAATGTCGAAAATTGGATTTATTGTATGAAGGTCCTTTTATAATTCGACGAATAATCGCGGAAAACGCGTACGAGATATGGGATGTAGATAAGAATGTCTGCAAAGGCACCCATAATCATGACAATCTTCGGCCAGCAAAGTAAAGGAAGGCCGAACGAGAATAAATTTTGTAGATATTGTATATATTGTAAATAGTTAATTTGTACGGCGGATAATGACCGCAACCATTTTGGGTAATAAGGTTGTAAATAAAAAAAAAAAAAAAAAAGGGTTTCGTAAATAATTGTATGTTTTGAAAATAGTACCTGTAGAAGGGGAAATTAAAAGTAAGAGACCGTTAGACTGCGTCTAATTACGGAAGAATAATTAATTGTGTTCGGAAAAAACAGTACCCGGGAACAGGGTAACCGAATAAAGAAATAAAGCGCAAGAATAATTAATTGTGTTCGGAAAAAACAGTACCCGGGAACAGGGTAACCGAATAAAGAAATAAAGCGCAAGAATAATTAATTGTGTTCGGAAAAGCAGTACCCGGGGACCGGGTAACCGAGTATAAAAAGGAAGCGAAGGAATAAGTAGTAGTATGGTTCGGAAAAAACAGTACCCGGGGATAGGGTAACCGAATGTGGAAATGGCCGTTAGATTATGTCAATCGCGGCAGAATAAGTAAAAAGGTTCGATAACAGAACTTTAAATAAAAGAGAAGACTTTCAGTTCTTCAAAATAAAAATTAAAGACAGATGTAACCTAAGTGAGAGCGAGTTCTATAAATATGTAAATATATAAGTATAAGATAGAGGGATATCACGATGATTGGTAACGCATGCATATTCTAGTGTAAATAACAATCTGTAGGTTGAGGGTTGACCAGAAGATGAGAAATTAATTGTAAATTGCAAAAAAAAAAAAAAAAAAAAAAAAAAATTGAACAAATTGAATAAAAATTTCAGGGAAATTTTTATTTCGTAGCGGCGGGGATATGTAATGTGACCATTACATGGTTCGAAAAAATAAAAATTAACAAAATAAAACCAAAATTATTAAACAAGTAAATAAAATATTAAAAATGTAATTTAATAGAATATCGGGCAAATGGTGTGAGCGTAAGTGTGCGTATGTGTGTAATCCTGTTGTCGGCAAGGGAGAAAGGAATTTTGCATCGCCACCCACGGAGGACTATTCGGAAAAAATGAGAATTACGAATCATAAAAAATAAAGCCCGAAAACATCGCAGGTTGTAAAGATTCCGGGAAGGCACGACCTTTTTGAATGCGTCAAAGGATCTCCGCGACCATTGGCTTCGTTTGTCGCAATTCCGACGAGTCCGGCGGTCAGGTTGTAAAAAACATGCCGACGAGAAATAACGACTGGAATGAGCCGGAGTCGAGGGCAAGCAGAACCGTCTAAAAAAGGTCGAAGTCACTCTAATTTTTGTCACGGTCGAAGTCGGCACGTTATAGTTTTCGGTCTTGGTCATCGGACCAGTAAAAAAGTGAAGAATCCGCTCAAGTTGGCCACTGGCTGTAATTCGACTGTTAAAAACGCGAACGCTCGTAATTCCGATTGTTATAATTAAAAAAGTGTACGGAGTATCATTCGTTAATTGTTCTTAAAATACCGCGGACCGAATTTCCTCTGCATACCAACCGATTTAAAGGACCAACGAGACACCGTCATTCAGGATCTTGCACCACCCGGCCGACAACAGAGATACGTATTGAATTATTTTATATTTATTAATCGTCGTAATATTATGTTCGTATCTAGTTTAATTAACGTGTGTTTTTAGCGGTATACCGTCCCAGTAAAATAGTTGTAGATAAATTTTAAAATACAAACCGTTCAAACGAAACCCATTTCTTGGCTAATCTAATAATTAATAATAATAATAACTATCATAATAATAATTAATAAAATAATAATTAATAAAATAATAATTAATAATTCCGCGGACTAAATCCATGGTGGCATCCCTGGACGCGAAACTACGCTTTACAGCGTAGTACCGTTTCAATATTATATATATAAGAAGACAAAATGACAGCGTCATTCTTAGTCCAACGCCCGGTCACGAAAATATGTCCCAAAGCGTTACATGCTGTATACATATATATAATAAGTAAACAAAGTACCGACGAAATTGATTGCTTGACGTTGTCAACTTTCCTCGTTCGTATACGAAGTAAAGAAATGATAGAACTGGGGGTCCGGGGGTATCTCCAGGCGGAGTCAAGGGGTGGAGCCCTTTAAGAGTCGCGAAGAGCGCAGTTGTATATATATACACACACACATATATATGTATATATATATGTATAAATTATTAATACTAAATGAAGATTAAAGAAAATAGGTGAATATTAATTTTTCACGAGAGGATCCAACAATAGAGTACACAATTAATCTCTAATCAGATAAGTCCATCGTGCCACTATTTTAATATTAATAATTTTTATGTGTACTAGAAGTTCGCCAGTGGTCGAAGTTCGACCATTGAATTAGAAACAGTTCAATACTGTTTTCGTTGTTCTCTTATCTTTTCTCTCTCTGCATCTTGTGTCTATTCCAACAGAATTAATACTTACTTTTTAAATGAAAATGTGGATTAAACTGCAATGCAATGTTTCTTTATTAATCAAATTTTTTAAATATTATTTTTTTTTTTTTAAATTATTTATCATATAATGAAATTAATTATTTATTTTGGTCGAATGTAAGCTGGTAACGAAGAAATTGTTAAACTGTTCATTTTTCTTCATTATAATAATAATAATAATGTTCATTTGGGATACAGAAACATTCTTTTTCATTTCTAACCTTAATGGGGCCTTCACTGATTAAGAAAATATTTTAGGGTCACTGAAATTTCCGCAAACACTTCGTATGCGCTTGTCATAATAAATTATTAATATCATATATATTTATATATTAAAAATCGATGAGATTTTAATTTATCCCTTACTCCTAGTATACATAAAAATTATTAATATTAAAATGCATGATCAAAATCTGAAACAGACCAAAATAGCATTTTGCATTTATCCCTACTGATTTTCTTCTTTTCGGTCCATAATAGGTGAAATTAGTTTTTCCCGAGATGCATGTTTCATCTTTAATCTTCATTTAGTATTAATAATTTATACATGATATATATACATATCATATAATAAAAATGAATCCGAAAATCACGTTGCTGATCGCATCACGCTAGAACGGCTTGACCGATTTGGCTGATTTTTTTTTTTTTTTGTTGCGTTTGTAATTGTCAGGAGAAGGTTTGTGGGGTGAAAAAAGTTAGAAAAGTTACACGGAAAATGGCTAAATTCGCGAAAATAAAACATTAAAACATTGCGCCAAGTGAGTAGTTAGAATTATAGCATATTAAAATCAACGAATGGTCAGCTAGTTTTAAATAATTAACAGTTCTCTTTATTATCTATAACTCATTAATTCTAATTCTAAATTAATATCTCAAAATATGAAAATGGTCTCTTTGAATTTTTCAAATACATTTTTGATTGTTCTGTGTTTAAAATTCCCTAAAAAAATGCAGTAGGATCAATTTCTACCTAAAATTTCTTTATAAATTATATTCTTTCTGAAAACTTGCCATTAAGAAAGTTTCCGCGACTATTGCTGTTTGAAGTGTAACATTTCAAATCGTCAAATGAACTGCTCGCAGCTACATAAAAGTTGTCCGTGTGAGAACATTAGTCGTTTCAATAGAACACCTATCTTATTAAAAGTTTACCCTTGAGACTTGTTTATTGTCATTGCAGATGCGGCTAAACGAGAAATTGAGTTTGTCGAAATTAAAATAGAAAAACTGTCTCGGAAAAAGGTCAAATTTATCCGAGCAATCGATATTTATTTGTTGTCACTACCGTTAATACTTCACAATCAATAGTGTTGCGGTGCAAGCATTTCACTCACATTCGTGTGCCATTAACTGAAGTTTATAAAGCATTCGAATCGTGAATGAGCATAACAATAGAATTGATTTTCTATTTCGGTTTATGCGATGGCATTCCGCTTACATTCAATGAATTTAAGAATTTAATCAGATATTTATTGATATTAATTGAATCATTCATTAGATTTAACTTCATCAAAACATGATAAAGGTAAGATAGTGAAAAATGTCCTCAAACTAATCGTTATAAAAATTATACCATTGTGTCAGGCATCGGAAAATACTATCATCCTGAAAGTTTCAGCCCGCTACCCTTTAAGGGGCGCGCCCCCTACGAGCAAAAATCTAAAATCGAATTTTTTGACGATATCTTGAGAACCAGTTGGCCGATAGTATTCATGTTGGGCTCAAATTGAAGATATTTCAAACCCCTACAATTAAAAGACTCATTCATCGAGAAAACCTAACCTAAAAAAATCCATTTGAAAATTTCAAACCGCTATAAAAAAAAATCTAAAACAAACATCTCGCTGGAAAAATTATATCTCATGTATATAAATGCTCGTAGGGGGCGCCCCTTAAAGGGTAGCGGGTTGAAACTTTCAGGATGACAGTATTTTCCGATGTCTGGCACGATGGTATAATTTTTATAACGGTTGGTTTGGGGACATTTTTCACTATCTTACCCTGCTATGTCTTTTGTTCTTGGCTTTCAATGTGATTCAGAATATCGTCATTAATTAAAGAATAGTCTTCATTTGCAGCGGCTAAAATCGCAGATTTAAAAATTTTTGCTTTAATATCATATATGTATTTTCACGAATGCTATAACATACATATGTCATCAATTATGTAATCAAAATTACCAATTATTTGTGCCGATTTAATCATACCTTCACCAAACTCTCTGGGCAGCTTAATTCGTCATTGCCAAGTTTTTTTAGAAATCGACAAATTTTACTTTATTCGTTTGGCTTTCATGTTTTGCGTTAAACCAACACGGTCAGATGAATTAAATTTATTTCAACTAGTTATACAATTTTCACTCAGGGTAGAACATGTCCTGTGAGGGACAAAATTTGTCTGAAATCATCATTCAACAGAATAGTTGTACCACCGAATGGTGTATTCTTTGTTATTTCATCAGTTGCTAAATCTTTTAAGAATCAGCTGACGACTTTATATACATTAATTGGACACACTGATATTTCATGAATTATTATCAACGGTGCTGAATTTATATAATAACCGTAAGCACTACATCCGATGTAATATTAGCAGCTGAATTTTCTAAAATTGGTATTGGTAATTCAAATGCATTACGTAGTATTCTTTCACCGATTGACAGTGTTAAAGCAATGCCACTGCAGTTTGCATTGCAACGAAGATGTAATGCATTCATTTTGTGTATATTTCTGTTTGAGTAAATGTTTTAAGCCTGCGTATGCAGTTAATAAAAACCACTGAAACCTCTGTTATGAAATTGCGCTTCGTGCAGACTACGATTAATTCATTTTTTTCTCTAAATTTACATTTGCATATATAATTCTGCAAAAAGTATTCCTTCTTTAAATAATGGATCGAACATATCAATAGGACCATATCTGGTAATTGAACCGGAATCGGCAAACCAAATGATTCATAATTTAAACTGTGAACATTAAAAATACCTTCGATTTCTGAAATGGTACGATTATATGCCAAGTCTGTATTCAAATTCCTCAATATCAGGTTCAAAAACAAAAGTTAAACAACTGGCGTCGACTAATTCAGAATAGTTCTGCATGGGGACGCCCTTATAAGTTTATATTTAACAAAAATAAACATACCCAAATTCCTGACTTGATACTTTTTATTCCTCCTGGGCTTGTCAGCAACGGACGATTACCCATCAACACGTGTAAATAGTAACAATTAGGAAACAATAACGTTCAACGTTGATAAATGTCAAAACATATGCACCCTGAAAAGAGAAGGAATGATACTACCGAAAGTAAGAGCAAATGAGTTAGCTGTCCCATACTATGGCCACATATGCAACTACAGAGCCCACAGTACCGACGAACAAAAGAATCAGCCTAAAATTAAGGAAGAAGAGAAGAAACACGGGATATTTGAAAAGCAGTTAGAGCCATCAAGCAGCAAAGCTATATAGAACACAGCGCTTAGCGTGCTGTAAAGAGTGATCTGAAAGTTCAACGACTTTCTCCACCGCTATAAAGAAAAGTTTACAGTTCTTTAATTATGAAAAATAATTATGGCGACGACTGCAAAAACAGCGCTCACCGTCCTGTCAAGAAGAAACTAATAGAATTTACACCCGACACTATGGCCACACTGCAACAGCAACGCCCACGGTGCCGGCTGACAAGGAGTTCACTATCTAACATTAGGGCCGCAAATGCGACAGCGGGTCCGCAATATTAACTGCGAGCTGTACAGGTTTGTAACTGTAACTGCAACATCGGTGCGTGCTATTTTTTCGGAGAGGAGTTCATTATAAGTAACTGGACACAATAAGATAGGAATGTCAAAGTGAAAGAACTACTGAGGGGCTTAGATCTTGAAGTATAGAAGATAGGAATTTTGCTACAATTGGAATGATCAACGTTGACTGTAGAGATAGAATAAAGGACACATAATATGGAGTTGGAACATCGTGTGAGAGCAGCTCCACGTACAGAGCTGCCCTTTCAGATGATAAAGAGGAGCACTCAAAGAAGAAATGATCAGTCACATACGATTGGGTTATCGATACACAGTGGATAAATAAGAGAGAACACTATGAAGAAACGATACAATGAGGCAGGAAGTCGATTGTGACCAGATCGAAGACGACAGATAGCAGAAATGATGAAACGGGGGAGGTGTACGGAAAGTGTAAGTACCATGGTTGAGCAGGTGAATTGGGGTGGATGGAAAAATATTGTGAATTAGGATTGGAGCAGGATGATCTATAAAAGGAGTTCCAATTGGCGTTCTGGATACTTTTTGCAATATTTATTAATTCGTGAGAAGGAAATCGTCCTACTGGGCGTCCAGAACAAATAGCCAAACGAGCAAGATAATTCGCCTTTTCATTTCTCGCAATCTCGGCATGACCAGGGATGCAAAGAAAGTCGATGATAATTGAGTGCAATCTGCAGAAGCTGGAGATTAAGATCGGGTGCGCAGAATAATAGGATCAGAGGAGGAGGGAACATATGAAGAGGAGAAACACTGAAGAACGCTTTTGTTGTCGGAAATTAGAAGGAACAATATTACATTGAGGAACAAATGGAATAAGTTCAATGGCACGTACTAATGCCAGTGTCTCCGCATAATAAATGGAACAAAATGAAGGAATTTTGAATAAGCTGGAATGATTAAGAGCAGGAATATAGATAGATGCACCCACTCCGTTTGCCATTTTGGACCCATCCGTAAAAATTAGGATACGGTTAGGAAAAAATTATAAAACTGCCTGGTCAAATTCATAAAATGTTGCGCGGGCAGGGAGATATTTTACATAAGAAGGCAAGGAAAAAAGATTAAGGGAAGGAATAACATTTAAAAACTTAAAATGGAAAAATGGAAGTTTGTCGAAAGATAAGATGAAGGGCGAAAACTTAATAAAACGCGAGGTAATGTAGCAGAGAATGAGAACCTTATTAGAGGAAAAACGCCAATCTTGCAAGAGAAGAATATGCAGGGGCAAGATTGTTTAGATAAATATGCAGACGTTTAATAAGGAACCGATACGCGAGGTAAGATCTACGGATGGATAAAGGAACAACATTAGCCTCTGCCAGAATCGTAGGAATAGGCGTAGATTTCAAGACTCGCAGACATAAGCGTAGGGTTGCATTCTGAACCAAATCTAATTTAGCTAGGAGAGAACGAGCAGCATTACCATACAGAAAACCGCAAAAATCATGTTTGGATCGAACAATGGATTTGTAGAGCATAAGGAGTATCACAGGGTCACCTTCCCAGTGGGAAGAAGATAAAGACTTTAAAATATTCAGACATTCTAGAGAGTAGACGAATGGAGCTAGTTTACATGTTCAGTAAAGGATAAATGACTATTTAGAAGATTGCTAGGTAACTGAGAGGAAACAACAGGTATAGGTAATGTTGATTGACGCAGGATTGTAGGAATGAAATGTGAAAATAATGCATGAGGATTTTGGAGGAGAGATCGATAAGTGGATCTGAGAAAGAGAACTCTGCAGAACATACAAGTATTCTAGCATATTTTTGTAAGCGTTCTAAAAAGAACAATGTCGTCCGCAAAAAATAAGGAAGTAGGAGGTAGATTAAGAGAGGGACTTGATACTTAACAATTATTCTATTGGTAGTAATGCAGGTAAGTGTAAAGCCTTCCTTAATCATTTTTCTTTTTTTAATAATAAATTTCTTTGGGCTCGCCGTTAATCATTTTTCCCCAGCATAAATGATGAATTTTCTTCCACCTGTGACATGTTTGGATCAGTCTCACCAGAAGTCATCTACTGACGTCTCCAGTATTATTAATAACCTTTGTAATAAGAAAGCTGCCTCAAATGGTAAAATTAGTAATGTAGTAGTTAAATATCTTGAATTACACTTCCCTGCTATGATTTTCAGTATAATTAATAAATGCTTTTCACTGCAAGTTTTCCCAGAGTGTTGGAAGGTTGCTATTGTTAAGCTCCTTCCAAATCTGGCAGAGACCCGTATTTACTTTCAGAATATCAGGCAATTTCATTACTAAACTCCAAAGGAAAGGTATATGAAAAGGTTATCAATGAGCTCTTAATTAAAGAGGCCGATGGTAGGAGTATTTTTCACTGGAATCAGTTTGGCTTTAGGAGGGGACTTTCTGCTGAGGATACCCTCTCTCTTTAAGTTGATTTCTGAAATTAAGAACTCACGGTAATGCGGTCATTCTGCAGTTATCATTTCCTTTGATATTAAGGATTTAACAGCTGCAGATGGTCTGCTATTATTGACATATTAAAAAAATACAAAATCTATCCATCATCAATACTATCATCAGTTATTTCAAAAGTAGATATGCTACTCTGTGCATAGGAGACTCTGTAAACAGCAGGAGACTGGAGTGTGCTGTCCGCAGGGTTCTGTTCTTGGACTCACACTTTAGAATATATTATATTCCCATGTACATCATACGATAGATCAGTTTAGCTCATTAATTAATCTACAATACGAATTAATCTCCTATGCCGACGACTTGTGTATTCAATTTCCTGTCCATTAGCATTGCGATTTGAAACTTATTGAGGTTGTATGCAACTACTTAGAAAACGTCATCAATGATCTTGGTCTCTATTTCTCTGTTCCCAAATGTAAATTTATTGTGTTTGTCGAAAAGGGAATAGTAGATACGGTTAAAAGGCTTGCTCTCATTGCTAATGAATTGATTTCCCATACAAAACGATTAAAATACTCAGGAGTATTAATCGATGACAAACTTATATTTATTTCTCATGTTAAATATATACAGAAAGTGTGATTATATTTATTATAAACTCAACGGGGTCCAACCGAATATTTATGATTTGAATAAAGGGAGAGAGTCATCCTATATAGGGGTCCCCTTGAACCCTTGTATAAATACAGCTCGGGTATTTATTTTAGTGAGAGATCAATTGCTGATACGTAAATTTCTCCTTAATATTACTTCCTTATACAGAACGTGCCCAGTGTAATTTCTAATATCTTACCATTGGATCTTTTTATCATTGGCAGCTCTATAATATGTGAATATAGGCTCCAAAGAGATGCCTCTAAATTATTAAACATTAAATTCTTATCAGTTGATTTCAGTAGTCTAGGGTTACATCTCAGTTTAAAAATTTTCAAAAGTTTCATACATTCATCTCTGCTTTCAGTTTAGCAAGTCAGATAATGGGACATGGCCCAGATTAGCAGGAAAACTTATTTGTTTTTCCACCGATTAGTGAACGGTCTAAATTAAAAAAAGTTAAATGTCACTTTTTACAATTTACAGGTGCTTTCTGACTACCGCAAAATTTGCGTCCTATTTACATAGATTCCAACTTGCCGCCGAGGGTCAAAATGTTTCCTGTGCAACTTAAATGAAGCTGATGTGACATTGATTATCTCATGTTTCATTGTCCCGCCTTCAAAGATCTATGTTTAAAACATGATATAAAACCCAATCAGTCTTATCGCTAAAGCTAATTTATGATATTTTGCTGTATATGGAGTCTGCTATAATTAGCAAGTTCAAGTATTGTGCGTAATCTTAAAATTTTAATTCCATTCAGTCTGAATTCAAGCGTGAGCCCTAATCAAGGAGTGTGTTCATTATAGATGCACAGATCAGCTATGCTAGAGGAGTTGGATATATATGTGTCCTTTCCGACTGCGGATATATTTCCGCTTCTCAACTCCAACTCCGGTGGAGTTATGTACCTCATATCCAGATAATCACACTCTTCGCTGCGTACTTAACTCCAACTCCGCGCTGTACTCCGAACGCACAAAGCAACAAAACGTCTTTGAACATGGTGCGCATTTTCTTCGTGCAATTGATTTACCGACAGCGGATGAAAAACTTCTCTCACACATACATACAGTTTTCTGGTGAATCGGATATTTCTTATTTATAAGCATAAAATAGCTAGTTCGCATCGCGTTAAATAACATCTAGTATTAAATTCGTATATCATATTATTCATTTTGAGTTGAACATTTTAAATCACACCGTCGCTATTTGTGAACACGACGTAATTCCGTGAAGCAGTAATAAGGCAAATTTTAACAGTTGCGCGCGCAGCTGTTGCCTTTCGGAGTGGAGATATATCAAATCACTCCGCCAGAGATGATTTCAACTGTGTCCGGAATGACAACATTTGTTCATTGTGTGACGTCTTTCGGAGATGAGATATGTCGTCGGAAATATATCCGACTGTGTCCGACCGCGGATATGTTTCCGAGGATATAACTGCGTCCGGAGTTACCCATGCACTGTTCATCACTTCCCATGTACTGCCTAGTTAGATTAGATTAGTGATGTGCGACTTAGAAATGTTTTTACAATTGAAACAATCGAATGATTTTCATTCGAATGATTGTTGTGAATCCGAACGAATTATTCGAATAAAAACCGAAACTATCCGAACACAAACGAATGAAGTGTTCGTTAAACATCGACTAGATTCTTCCGAGAGAAATAACATTTCGAATGATTGTTGTGAATACGAATGAATTATTCGAATAGAATAACATTTCGAATGCAACTACGGAACAATCAAACGCATTCGAAGTCATCGAACAATTCGAATGAAACATTTCGAAGTCGCCCATCACTAGGTTAGATTATCTGCAGGCTGTATATGATTGTGTATATATTTACAGGTAGAAATATTCTCCACCCAAACCATATATATATAAAAATATGCATTAAACATACGTTAACCTACTTTTACCTGCCTTAATCTAAATAAAAAGAAACTACATCTCTTTATATCTACCGTTAAAAAAAAATTTCAAATCGATTAATAAACAGAGGAAAAAATGGCACTACCCAAATTATTTTTTTAGCCTATTTATATACAGATTATTTTTATTTTAGTTTTTTCAAATTAAAAATCTTACATTTAAGTTCGTTTTCAGAATATTCCGATTTTCTTTTCTCAATGAAGGTAAAAATTATTTATTTAGTTCTCTTTTGCATTCGAAGCATGTACTAAAATTTTATCCTTATTTTAACATATTTTCTTTTGTATTTCTAGCTGAGCACGGGAAATTGCCTTGAAAAAACATCTCTAATATATTGTAAGTTCAATTTAAATGTTTGTTACGGTGTTTATATATTTTATGAAATATGTGATACACTTTGAATGACGTTAACTTCGCATATATTGGTAAACTGATATAAATACTTACGTTTTCCATTTTTTGCCAATTTAAGGGCTTCATAATTTATGCTTACGTACATGCAGTGTTAGCGTAAGGCTCATACGTCAAAACTAAAGAAACTCTATTTACACCTTTTATCACTAAATCAAAATAAGTTTTCTATCATATTCATCCATGAAATTACTAATTGGAATTTTGTAGTGAACATACAAACTGTGTAATATGCGAATAAAGACTTAATATGCTTGCTATAGATTTTCTGTTTACTGTTTCAAAGATTAGTTTGATATTTAATTCTTTATTTCTACACATGGTTACTTACATTCCTTTTATTACTGTTTTTCTGTTCTTTTATGTATATATTAATAGCGCACTGGAAGTGGTATGAAAATATATAAAGTACATAACGTTTTTATGTAACTGGAATAGAAATTCTTACACAAATCTTAAATAAAAAAAAAATCGCGTAATCAATTGAAACTTACTCTTTTATAAGAATTATAGAGTGTCATCATCGTAATGTCCAGGGGGTTTTCCATGGTGAGCTGAAGAATCAATTTTATATGTATGTATATAATTAAAAATGATATTCATTTCGTCGAAAACGTATCACGTACATTCGTATTTGAATAATATCTATGGCACCTTTGGTTTGGTAGCCAAGCACCTTAACCACTAGGCTACCGCGTGACTAATAACTACAATAGAAAAGATAATTAAATGTTGATTTCTTAAAAAAATTTTCTTTTGAGGGGTTAAATTTTTAAATCGTTTAACTCATTTGAAGGAGAACAGTACGATTTTTTAAAAGAAACGCACTATAAATAAAGTCTTATTTGCGAAAGACTGAATTTTTCCTTTTTTTTTTACGTATATAGAATAAGTTGTTCCTTAAATCGCTTACAAAAAATAAGTCATTTTACTGTAACTGATAAAGACTCGGTTAGATGTATGTAGCAATATTAGCTTGATTAGAATAAAAAATGACTATTCCCACATTAATTTCGAAAAACTTACAAAAAAATCAGTTTAAATAAACCCGCTATTTTAATATTTTTTATTATAAAATGATTAAAATGGTTTTGAGAAGTTGTTTATTGCGATGGAACAGTAAGTGAAGAGGTATTATGATCAACTGCGTTCGATAGCTGAATGTGTTCTACTTTTTTATTAATTTTATCTATTCCGCGAACCTTGCATCTTATTTTTTTCGTCAGTTTTTCCTCCCGATCTCTTAGGGCTTTCTGCCAATAGTTTTGCTCTTCTTCACCTAAACAAATTCAAACGACAAATTAAGAAACATATTCGCCAATAAAACAATTAAAATAACCGTTTCGTTTTTTTACAGCTTCTAATGAACTAATGGTAGAAATTAAAATTTTTTTTTGCTATCAGTATACTCAAGTTATGTTGTAATGAATTTTCTTTTTCTTTCGATTAGTTTATTCATTTTTACAATTAATATGTAATATAATATTAACAGTCACGATGAAATCGATTTCAAGATATTGCAAGAAATCATTGCGGTAGGAATTTGATTTTTCGGTAATCACTTAATGGAGCATAAAATGCTTTAGGCGATGTACATTGTAGTAGGCGTTTAAAAAAACATAGGTAACAAACGAAAAATAAAGTTTACAGAACCGCAGCGATTTATTAAATAATCAAATTCTAATATTTTATTATTTCACAATGTTGGGACCTGTTTTTGTAAATATTAATGTATTTTCTCTAAACATGTTCGTTATTACCCCTTACGATGTGTACACTAGTGACTAGTGATGAGTAGGTCTAGAACGGTATCCGCGGATATACTACAGTGGAGTTGATGATGTAACTGCGACTGTAGTTCCGGATATGTATTCGCAACTCCGACCCAGCGATGGCAATCTTCAGGTTTGCACAATTTCGCTACAGAAGTTAAAATATTAATTGTTAAGGGGGAAAACCACATTAGACACTTCAAAAAATCGATTTTTTTTTATTGCATATATCGTCAGCATAACTATTTAAAAATATGCTCAAGAAATTTCAAAGCGAAATTCGAAGTCATTCGTATGCTACGGGTATGAAACGGAGCGTGCTCCTTCCTATACTGACCCGGCTGCATACATTTCTGCACTTGCCACTTCTTCAGCTGTCAGAAATTTAACGATTGCACGTATCCCGCAACTTGCCGGATTGGAACTGTTCACTAACATATATGTATTTCACACGTTCATACAGAAGTCCTACTGATCAGATCATAGAACACGGCAAACGGCATTGTGTTCGTATTTCCCTCCTCTACCATAGACATAAATTTCACGTAGTAGTTTTACCAAAGAGCGGGCGCGAAATAAGTCGCGTCACGTTACTTACAGGTCATGTCCAAAAAAGAATAGGAAAGTTCGAAGAAAGTTAAAATCCGGGCGGAAAAGACTAACTGAAATTTAATAAAAAAATTGAGCACGCGCGATGGACTAGCAATTCGAAGAAATATTAACAGCATTGAAGACACGAAGAAAACTATTTGGGCTACGTTCTACCAGATAGTATTCACAGAAGCGTCCAACAGGCACTAACAGCTACTGCGAGTGGCAGCAGGGTAAGACTTGAAGTTGAGCTTGAAATTCGCTCCTATTCCATTACACCCCGACATGCAGAAAGAACTATTTTTCTCTATATATGAAGATATGTCGAAAGAAGACTTGCTGGCAAGATGTTCAGATGGCCAGAAAAATAATGCAAACGAATGTCTTAATTCAAAGATTTGACGTTTGGCTCCAAAGCATTTGCATTGCGGGCTGAAAATAATGGAAGTTGCAACATTTTTAGTTACCATCTTGTTTAACGAGGAAGGTTGTGCCTCACTGCTGGTTTTCAACGAATTGGAGATTTCAGTCGGCTCGCGGAGCTTCCAACGCGCGCAACAAATGAACAAGCAGCGCGTTAAACGACATAAGAGACATATAGCGTGTTCTGAAGACGAAGAAAGCGAGTGAAGTTAGAAAAAAGCAGATGATTAAGCTCAATCATGCTTATGAAGAAGAAGGGTTGCCATGTGGTGCTGGTGCAACTGATTGAAATTTAAGCACATTATATATTTCGTTATTATGACGAATTGTTTTAAACGCGTTTTTCTCAAAATGTCTTTTTTTCAATTGGTCTGCAGCATAACTCGGCGAATTTTCGATTGATTTAAAAAAATCAAATTCGTCATAAAATTATCTATTAGATGAACCTGATTTTGAAAAAATATAATAATTCTGAATATTTTTCTTTCTAAAAAAAAAAAAAAACCCGAAAAAAAACGTGATTTTTTTCAAACGCCTTTCGATTTTTTAATTTTTTTTTTAGCTATAATTAGGTTCATCTAATAATAAAACATGTGTAAACAAATTTGTTTCATTACTCTCAAGTGAATTTTGAGGCCTGTACACTGCACGCCGAAAGTGAACTCTGACTCAAGACCTTTACGAACAGTAGCTTACAACTTTATACTTGAAAAAAATCTGAAATGTAGCTCAAAATATGATTTAAAAAACCTAGTAGTTAAAATTAATTCCAAATACTTTCAAAAAAAATTCTCAAAAAAATATAAAAATAAGCCTCCTAATTTTTTCCTTCCCCCCTTAACAGAGCATCAAATTCTGCGCGATTTTTCTTATCTTTTCCATATATATTGACAAAAAACCGAGGGGTTTTCAACAATTCGGTCTATATATTTCTTGTAACGAATATATTGTTTGTGCACTGTATATTTGTTATTTATTAGATACACTCCTATTCTCTCTGAGTCGTATCGCTCGATTCCGAGCGTCGTGACTACCTATTGGTACATTTTTAGTTGTACAGAATAGGCAGTGTTCCAATGTAGGTAATCGGCTTAATCGATTTTAAAAACATAACGAAAGATTAAGTTTTCTGATTTTAAAATACATAAATTATAGCTTAGTGTTATTTAATTTTTTTAAATTTTTTTTTTTAACGCGGGAGATTAGGCAAATTTAAGTTCTTTCATCGAACATTAAGAAAAAAGAAAGAAAAAGAAATAGTGATAAAAAGAACATTTGAGTAATTGATTTAACGCGAACAGAACTAAGCATATTGACTAAGCGTCAATAAGTAATTTACCACAACATCAGCAATCTTATAGCTGCTTGGACTTGTTTAAAATAATAGCATAAAGTAGTCTAATGCAACACTGGTACACAGTGCGTCAATATAGTCAGTGCAAACGAGTGCCAGTGTTAAGTGTATTGTGTACGTAAATCCTGGATCCATATGGGTTCATACGTATCGAAGATGCAGTTGCTGAACATGCGATTCAGTTCCGGATCCGTATCCGAAAAAATAATGAACTTACCCATCACTAGTAGTGACTAAATTCGAATTTGTTAATTGACCTCGAAATCGTAACTTTCACTCTTTGAACAACAGTCATTTAATTCTGTCCGTGCTTTATGCTTACTTCGTTTCGAAGTTTTTTCTTTTCTTTTTAAACTGTATTAGTAGAACAAAAAAAAAAAAAAAAGCTGCTGATTCAAAATCACTCTACTTTCAATCGAACTTATAATAGCAGTAGCATTTGAATTACACTCGTACGATATTTAATTTGTTGGGCTTAATTTTCTTTGCTTTACCCATGCGCGGTATAGTTTTTTTTATCGCCGATATTCATTGTTGTCGTTACTGTTCCACTGTGAATTTAAAAATCGAAAGAACGAAAGACTTATTCGTAGGGACCGAATAATTCTTACTTGTTCTTTAAAAACAATTCATTACTAATAAATAAATATACATCAGTAGGGAATGAGGGTTAGGATCCTACCTTTTATGTATGCATTATGCGCAAATTTAATCTATTACTACGATAAGGAAATGCAGTCGTTATGTGTCTGATGATGGCGACATGACTGCTGCTAGCTATATCACAAACACTTTAGTCATCCGCACGTAGCGGCCGCAGCTCGAAGTTGGTGTGCGTGCGTACGACACCGCTCCAACTTCGGCAAATTTCTGACTACTTGTGTACAAAGTTGTCCGCATATAGTAAACACCAGATAGAAATTCGCAGGTGAAGGCAAAGTGTTTTTCTGTTACGTTTTGAAGTAAATTTCGACGCAAATGGAAAATCGATTATTTTTTATGATTGACGTAGTCAGTTGAAATCTACAAGTGTTATAGAAGAACTATCCATTTAGGAGTCCAAATCAAAATGTGTCCCATGGCAAGGCTTATCGAATTTATGTATATGTGTGTGTGTGTGCTGTATATCTACCTATTTATATCGGTAAATTTAATTAACGGTAATAACACCTTTTTGAAAAATGGACCGCGAGTACAATCGACTGCTGATAAATGCATTTCGATAAGCTTCGCCATGGGACACATTTTGATTTGGACTCCTAGATGGATAGTTCTTCTATAACACTTGTAGATTTCAACTGACTACGTCAATCATAAAAAATAACCGATTTGCCATTTGCGTCGAAATTTACTTCAAAACGTAACAGAAAAACATTACATATTCCGTACCGATTTTTCATACTACCAAGGATGGACGAATGACGTCAATAGTTATGTATGATATGTTATACACGTTCGGTATTTATTATCTTTTGGCGGGTTAGACGTTTATAGGATGCTTACACGGCTACGAATATGTTCGAACAGGGACTGCGTGTATTGGCGGTAATAGTTGTTAACGGAGCTAATGGCATAAAGTCAGTGGCGAGTGCACTCTAACGAAAGCTGTGCGAGTCGTCGGAAGATTAGTGAGCGCGGTGTAAGTTTAAGATAGTAGGCGATCTGTTCACTGCAGGTAACCCCTTCTAACGTCCGTCGATAGTTGATCTAGCCGTCGGTCAACGCGTTCTAATTAATCTAGTCTCGACTGTGTTACATACAAAATCGCGCCATCTCATCCATTTAAACTGTTTCTCGCCGTTTTTGTTCTTAAATGTTCAGAATGTTTTTACACTTCTCCGGTCGTAAAATTAAGCGAAGGCATTATTGGTTAAAAATAGACGCGGCGCTGTCAGATTTAAATTTTCCATCATTACACCGAACATTTTCTTTTTACCTGCCGCAAAATAGTAACACTCGGGGGGATCGTGTCTGCCGTGAGATTTCTCGAGAGCAATTTTCGCATTTGCCATGAGCAGAATTTTGCCTTGTCCTACTACTTCGGGTTCTTTCGAGATGCTCAGAAAGAGTAAATAAACACCTCAACTCAAATATCGTTAGAAAGCAAAAGAGATGCTAGCCAGCGCACACATTAATATGCGCACGTACGATGACTGCCCGGTAAGTTCGTGGAATGATTTTTTCTCTCCCCGAAAGTGGCTGCAATGCGGCATTATCAACTATTAATCAGCTGTGTAGATATACACCTTGGCGATATTCAGTTTGAGTTTTACCTCGATACAGCTCATAGTCTATGTGTAGTGACGTTTTGCGTAAAGTGTTCCTTTTTTTTTTACTTCGTCATAACTCAAATGACCTCTTCTTGGGACCCCCAGTGGTGCACCTTAAGGTCTTTCTTTTTTGGTCTTAGGGAACAGGTAGAAGTCCGAGCGGGTAGAGAGGTGGTCCAAAACCGTGATGCCGCTTTTCGTGAGGAACGACTTGACGAGGTGACAATTGTGTGAGGGTGTTTTGTCCTTTTCGAGAAGCCAACTTTGATTCGCCGCCAAATCCGGCCTCACACGCTTCACGTGCGCGTTCAGGTGCTTCATCACGCCTAGATAATACTGTCTATTAACGGTCTGGCCCTCGGGGACGAATTCCTTGTGCACAATGCGGCGGTAACTTCACTTTTGACTTTGACATCATCGCTTTTTTCACTCTCGGCTTCCCTCCACGCACCCAGGTCATACTTGCTTTCTTATTTTCAAGATCGTATTCAAAATACCACAACTCATCACCAGTAATCACTCGTCATACGAAAGAATCGTCCTCGGCTAACGTTTCCATCCAGTCTTCGAAACAGCGAATCCGAGTGTTTTTTTTTTTTTTTATCAACACTGAGAAGCTTCGGAACCTTGCGCATCTTCAGATCGTCGCGAAGTATTTCTCAGACTGCTTCTCTACCCACTCCAAGTGAATCCGCAATCAGTCTGGTCGGTACTCGAGGGTCCCGCGTTAAAAACTCTTCGACACGACGAATGTTCTGCAGAGTGCGCGCTGAAACGTGTCTCCTTTCTCGCGGATCGACTCTCAACCCTCCTAGAACCGCTAAGACCCACTTGTATACCATCGCAGACTTCACAGCTGACTCGCCTACACGCAAATTTTCTGCGATCTCCGAACCACCGTTACCGGCTTTAATGAAAAACTCTCAATCACACATCTTTGTTATTAGAATTCATTTTTAAAAAGTTCGACTGAGGTATAAAAGAACACTTTACGCAAAACGTCACTACTGCACATAGACTATGAACTGTATCGAGGTAAAATTCAAACTGAACATCGCCAAGGGGTATAGCTACACAGCTGATTAGTAGTTGATAATCCGGCAGTGCAGCCACTTTCGGAGAAAAAAATCATTCTACGAACTTACCTGGCAGTCATCATATGTATGAAAAGATGAAAATATCAGCATAAATTTGTGGAAAATAACCAGTAAACAGTATATTCTATTAGTAATTAAATGCCGTTACAATACTGTTAAATTGACTTTGAACGGTTTTTTTTCTTTTTCTTTTTTTTGAAAATGTAAAAAGCATACAATACAATGAACTTATCTTCTAATTTAAAACTAACAGAATATACCTCTACTCTCCTCGTTGAAAAAGAAAAAAATTAAAATAATAATTTTGGATGACTTAAAATTTTCAAAGGAAATTCAACAAACTCACACAAGTTAGATGCATTGGAATAGTGTTTGGCTGACATTAAATTCTAACTGTTTAATTTGCGACTTATCTAGGCCAAACAGACTCCAATAATACATACGTTATCTATATAAATAAAAATGAATTGTTGTTCTGTTGCTAAGCGTAAAATTCGAGAACGGGTGAATCAATTTCGATAATTTATTTATTTTTTTTAAATACTCGTCATCATCCCGGCCAGGTTTATACGAACTTAGAAATTGTAGAAAATGGCTGCAATATGCAAAAAAAAAGGGTTGTTTAATCCTCCCCATATATGAGAACATATAGCTGATGGCCACCTGTTATACCGCAATACGAAAGCTCATCGCTACAAAACGTTTTTGTTTAAAAAGTGCACGATTATTTTGCGGTTGTCATATAGCACTCAAATCGCATCGCAATGCCGCCAGGTAGAAAAAAGTGGTGTACCATAAAGTGTTACAACAATAAGCTAAATACGTTTTGTCTCTAATATGTTTATACATTTCCAGTAACTCTTTATAAATTCACAAATCATGAATTCGTATTGCGAAAATAAAATTATTATTCAAAAAAGCACAGTTGCTATTTTATTTCCTTTGCTTTACCACAGATTAGGTCACTGCAAGGCGTAACTGGGCCGGCTAGGATATGATAAAAATTGAAGAAAAAATAATCAAAACAGTAGATCCGTCTGTATACACTAATAAATAGACTGTAGACTACTGTAGAAAATACGCTAAAAGTAAAGAAAACACCAATATTAATCAGAAAGTGTTCTATCTATATATACAAGAAGAAAAGTAGAATATAATAAAAGCAAAATATTAATTAATGTAAACAATATTTTTTCCCCATCTATTTATTGTATTACAAACTGCCCATCTAGGGGCCATTTAGCAATATTCTTAACCGGGAGAATATTGAGCATGAAGAGAGAAGTACCCAATGCTATCTACCCGATAGTCTTTACCTTAAACAAGGTCATGAGGTTTCTTACGCTTCAGCCGCTTCCTATCACTAACAGTATGTAGCAGTCCAGCAGCAAGTTTGTTCGGATGACTTTCAAGTCTTCCTGCGTATCTTCGGGCATGAGCTGTAATAACATCTGTCATATAATCTATCCCTAAATCCTGATGCAAGGTTAGATCAGATACATACCATGGCGCCTTGATCACGACCCTAAGGATTTTATTTTGCATGGTCTGTATTATCTTCAGATTTATAGGTTTAGCACAACCCCAAAGCTGTACACCGTAGGTCCAAATAGGCTTACAGATACTTGTGTATATCAAACGTTTATTATCAATACCTAAAACGCTATTTCTTCCTTGAAGCCAATACATTTTCTTAACAGGAATATCTATTTTTCTTTTCTTTGCCTGTATGTGCTGCTTCCATGTTAAGCGATTATCTAGGTGTAATCCCAAGTACTTGACTGTTGTTCTCACAGGTAACTCCATTCTATTTACCCTGACAGTTGGGTTTATGACTTTTCTATTCGTGAAATGAATGTTTACCGATTTAATTTCGTTGATCTGAACTTTCCACTTTTTAAACCAGCTTTCTGCCTCGATAAAGGCCTTCTGAAAATTGTGGTTTGTTATCTTCGGATCTGAATGTGACGCAAGTAATGCCGTGTCGTCAGCAAATGTAGCTATCTGTATTTTTTCCGTTACAGGAAAGTCTGCTGTATATATCAAATACAACGTGAGTCCCAGAACTGATCCCTGGGGCACTCCTGCTAGAACTGGAAACAGTTCTGAATACGTGTGTTCATAGCGCACTTGAAAATATCGGCTACGAAGATATGAACTCAACAAGAGATATAACCTAGTTGGTAGCAGAATTTTTAATTTATATAATACACAACTATGCCAAACTTTATGAAAAGCCAGCTGAACATCAAGAAACGCAATTGTACATATCTTTTTAGTCTCCAGGTTTGTTTTTTTTTCAGTGACACTGACACCTCTGTGTAGCTGATCCACCGTGGAATGCTGTTTTAGAAAACCGAATTGATGTTCTGGAATTATATTGCAATATGTGTCCGGCTGCAATCTATTTAACATCAATTTATCCATTACCTTCGACATAACAGGCAACAAAAAGAAATGGGACGTTAAGACGTTACAGCATGCGGATTTTTTCCTGGTTTCGCAATCATAATAATTTGCGCGAACTTCCATTGCACAGGAAAATAATGTAGGCGAAGATTTTGCGTTACATATAAATGTCAGCAACAATGCAGCCTTAAATCAAAACTGGGACTCTTTCTCCTTTTCAGCATTTTAAGTATGCTTTTCACCTCTTGGGGTGACGCCGACATGATCGGAGAAGATAACTTGCCCGGACTTTTTAAAAAGCCATCGACTTCAGATTTAACTTTTTGACAGTTATTTTTATCACTTTCATTCTAACACATTTGTACCTCCTCGTCGCTATCATATTCATTTATTTGCTATACGTTTGTTTGTGGCAAGGCTGGGAAGTGCTGATTATAATTTTGCTGCTTCGATTTAAAGAAAAATCGAAAGGAGAATAATGCTGGGAATATACCAGATTAATGTAGAAGAAATAAGGAGAAAACAATTAAAGACGTTGTCATAGAAATATCGAAATCTTAATGAAAAAAAGTCGGACACGATGGGAGAACAACATGAAGATAACTGATAGTTGTTGATGGTTATTGCAACAGAAAAATGTGGAAGCTCAAGGAGAAATCCTGTACCTTATTGTGAATACAGTTAAAGAAGGAAATACTCGTATATATGAAAAATGGAAAATTGTTCGATTCGGCATGTTGAATAATTTAACGATTATTACATATTATTTTAATGTAATTTTAAATGCAGCAAGAAGAACACATTAATTTACATGCTTTTTAAATAAATTATTAATAGTTACGTTAGCTTTCTAAGAAATTATATATTAACCGAAAATATTATTACCGTATTTACTCGCGCAATTTACGTACCCTAATTTGTACCCACATTTTTTTAGAGAAATAATATAAATCGTATTTTCGTTATTAAAATACATTAATAGGTTCAACATTACTGGACAATGTCTAATTTCTTAAAAGTAAATTAACGTAATGTAGTTACCTATTATTGTATAAATATATTTTTTGATACAAAGGTAACTGATTTCACTTAATGAGTGTTTTGTTTAGGTAAGAGGTAATTTTGAAATACACACCAATTACGTATAACCCGCAAAATGCAAGTTGATCTGATTCCCCGCGTAATTTACGCACCCCCTTTCTTGGCAGGTTAAAAACAGCAAAAAAGTGCGTAAATTACGCGAGTAAATACGATAATTGCAGACTGAACCTATTATTTGCGAAGTGTGATAATCAATAAGTGATAGTATCAAGTGTATTAAGGAAGCCAGAGGATTCAGCAGCTCCTTTTTTATGGTTGTCCAGATGTTCCACAGCATACGAACATTTTTTAGCCTTCCTTTGAATTTTCTCTCAAGTATTATATTTTCTGAAATAAGGTGTTACTACACCTTATTTCACAACCTAATAGTGCCATCTTTTAATTTTTTAAAAATAAATTAATCTTTTCTCTTCACTAATTTCTATCAGAAGTTTTTCATTATCGATTTTTTTTCTCTGGCGAACGGTATTTTCCCCTCCTAGATGTATTTGTCGCGATAGCCTAGTTGCTAGAGCGCTTGACTTCCGTTACGGAGGTCACGGGTTCGATCCCGGGCGACAACAGAACTTATTACAGAAAATTAAAATTAAATTAAATATTCACTAATAATCACATGTGGAAGGCAATGGCAAACCACCACGTACAATATCATATGCACGCTAGGTCAGTACACAGCAGACACACACGGGACTATACTTGTATATCGATAAATCAAACGATTACTAATCAGTTCCGAATGTAGTCTTGCGTGTGTACACATTTGTACTGCTTATAATAATTGCTTAGTACACTACCTATATCTCTGTACAGTTGAGATGTACAAATAGGTAGTCGCCGACGCTCAGAAGCTGAGTATAGCACTATAAAGAAAGAAGAAGAAGATGCAATTTACCTATAATTTAACCACTTCTAGTTTACTTAAAATCCCGCTTTTTCACTAACACTTTTACACTAGTGTTGGGCGAATTTAATTTTCCCCATTTTGCTTTCTGAAACGAGTAAAAAAATCGAAATTTTTTTTAAATCGATTAAAATTACCTTCTAATACATAAGCGTCGAACCACTTATTACTTGTTGAAGCGACTACGTTACTGGCCGATTCTGTATCAGTGCATCTAATGAAAGCATCCATTGCATTTGGAGAAACATCAATATATTCTACATTTGAAAAATTTCGCCGTATATTATCCTAGATTAAAAACATACAAAATGCACCTTCCGAGAATTATTATCATTGTAAAATTGCCTTTTTTAAAATAAAACATTCAACTATAAGAATGGAATTCGATTCAGCAGATTAACGTTACTCCCTACCGGTTAAATTTTATTTATTACCGATGGAATTTCTATTGACTGGTCGTTAATATGGTAGTGAGTCGTTTCGCTTATACTTTTCTCTTTGTCGCTGTTTTTCCCTTTTTTTCTTACAAATTGCAGTTTTACCGTGTTCTCTTGTAATTAAAAATTGCCGTTTATAAATAAATTCAAATATTTCAATTCGAAAATATCCAATAATATAGTTAAAATTAGTTAATCGTAAATTCAACAAAACTGTAGTAACGTCTAAATGGGGCAGTATACTAAACCTGCCATAATTGGTTAATTCTCGACTGATCCAGAAACTTTTTTTGTTACTAAAAATTTATGCATAGCGCATTCTACATATATATATATATATATATATACACATACACACACAACCGTATATGTACACACACACACACACACACACACATATATATATATATATATATAGAGAGAGAGAGAGAGAGAGAGAGAGAGAGAGAGAGAGAGAGAGAGAGAGAGAGAGAGAGAGAGAGACAGAGAGAGAGAGAAATCAATTTTAGTCTGTGTGTCACTTATATACTACATTATCACTCGACCGATTGAGCTCAGATTTGTGGGTTATGTTCGGCGCATCACTGAGAAGGTTCAAAAAATATTTTGAGTAATTTTCTATGCACGACGTTGTGTTAAAAAACAGCAAATTTACATCGTTAATAAGCAATAATTAATATAAGTTTTGTATTCGCTTGCGATCTTTTCTTAAACGGATGAGATAAAAAGAGATATTAATCCACTGGAATCTAAAAACTTAAATACCTCTCCGAAATTTCTCCAGAAATTTGTGCTAACGTATTTCGGAGCTCCGAAAACAAATATAACCGAAGCTGAAAAATATAATTATTTTGAAGAATATGTAAAACCGAAATAAACAGTACAATAAATACTAAAAAAACAGCGAAGTATGTAAATATAAGAATTAAACTTCACAATTAACTACAAGTAAGAAAAATATAATTTTGTTACTCAGAGAGTAATTTTTATATTTATTTAAAATTAAATGGTAAGATTTTAACCAGCGAATTTTTATACCTGGGCTATTTAATAAATCGGTATTATTGACGCCACATCAAAGATGCTCACTTTTTGGAGATGCACTAAATTTCGCGTATTCGCTGTCAATTGAAGACAAAGAGGTGACTTTACCTTCAAGAAAATGCCACCAAAGCGACCAAATATCAGTCCAAACGCATGTAGAAATTAACAGAGAAGAATTCAATGAAATAACAAAAAACTGAAAAACAACATACACAGCGCAACACGAATCGGTTCGTTTATAAACTGCAGAATCACGCGCAAATGAATCCAACGAATGAAATACCTTGAAACTTGAAAGCAATCGATTAAACAGGAGGCGAACACGAGCACATTTGTTTAAGGGAGGCTGTTAAGAATGATGGAAATGTCAATGAAACTAAACGTAATACTATTTACAGGGGACATGCACGAATACGCATAAGATGCAATGGCATTTGTTCGATCAACCAGACTTGTTTACTACCTTCATATATACTCCAATTAATGAATTATTATTGAATGAACAAAACCCATCGCATCGCCGTGATACTAAGATAACGTGGACTAGAAAGGGTAAAGAATATCAGCTTACGCTGCACAATAAAGTGCGTCCTATCTCTTGATACAAACCAGAGATCACGGGTTCGAGACCTGATTCGTTCCGGATCCAAGACGCTCTCAGGTTTATACCTAATATGAAATTGAATGGAGTACCAGAGAATTCTGGGAAAGTAAAGGCCGACCCCAAGCAGAAAGGAACTGGCCCCAGTATTCTCATCAGATCCATTAGGCTTAGTACATTGTGTACCTTAACTTCACAATCCATGATACCTTACCAAGGATGTATGGGACTTGCTTTACTTTATTTTACTTTATCTCTTGATAAGGAATAAGCTGATTGTTTTAATTGCAGTCGAATGTCGTTTTACTGGCACATCAGAGTCAAGTAGCTCTTGTGCAAACCGACTCAGAGTCCACTTTAAAGCCGGAATTGCTGCCCTCTTTATTTTTCCCTAGTTCTGCTTTCGAAATATCTACATCTAATGCGTGCCCTAAACACTTGGCTATGATAACAGTTTATTGTAAAACACCGTGTCATATGACGCAGTTACTGCAGAAACGAAAGCACTTCGATATAATTATCCATATAAAGTGCCGGAGCAATCCAAATTCTACATTTATATAGTAACGAGCGAAGAATTTTGTTTTCCTTCGTAAATATAATATACCGCAATTACCTTAAATGATTTAATGTTCTTAATTGGTTTATCGACTGTGATTTTTGCAATAACTCCAGGCGTAAATTTGAATTTAGGCTCACGTTCCTTCACTTCCGAAATCTGCTCCTCATTTTCCATTGTCGTATTTTTAGCCTTCGACGAATCGTCGTCAGAAGCATTTTTGCCTTTTGCTAACCATAACTGTTTTTTAATTTCACGAACACGCTTCTTTTGTTCCTCCAAGTATTTATTGCGCAGTTTTTTCCAGTCTCGTCTGTAAATAACAAAAACGAAAAAAACAACAGCTGATTAGGTAACGGTAGTTGTAATACTAAGTTAATCTCCCGAGAACAATACGCAATCAGAACGGAAGAATATCAAAATCTTAAAATCCGCCTATCTAAACTGCGTCAGCAATAAAATATTAAAATTTTGCTTAACACCACAAAATTTAGAACAATATTCGTGAGTTCTTGAGAAGATTTGCTCTCTTTCAACGACAAGTAGAAAAAAGTTGGTAATGTATCCACTTCGCAACAATAATAGCTACTTTACTAGTACTATCTATATTTTTACGTTCAACGATTTGAGCTGATTTTCATTATTATTTTAAATAGCTGACTGACTGAGCCGTGATCTTGATTCCAAACATGGCGCCTATCTATTTGTACATTCTTGTTGTCCAGACAAAGGTATTATTCATAGTGATTCTAACGCGAGTATACGGAAGACTAAACTTGGAACTCATTATAATCGCATATTAGCGCGATGCAAATACAATCTGTGTCTATACACCAGTATTCTCATGCATACGACGGTTTGCGTGGTGATTTTCCATTGCCTTTCACGTGACTATTAGCGATTATTTACTTTAATAAGTTTATTCATTTTATTAGTAACCGCTCGTTTCTGAACTCATAATCCCGATTTGTGGTGGTCCTACTATTCTAGCTATTCGGCCATCATGACGATAATCATTTTGAATAAGTGATTCTAAATAAGCATTAAAATTACACTGATCGGAAAGAATATCTAATTAAGTAAAATATTTTTTTTCCTAATATTTAAACTTTTGTAAATTAATTTTACTTTTATCATACGCAAAATCAACATTAAATATTTTTAATTCATAAGTTTTACGATTTTTTTTTTCTTTTTGTAGTCCAGTTAAAACGCTTGTCAATAAAAACCATCTAGTTAAGATTAAAGTAGTTCTCATTTTTTCTCACCTGCGTTGTTAATATTCTCAAGTGATGAACTGTCCGGGAAATGACATCGAAAAAATACAATATTCTAAAACTAAGATTATACTTGCACTATTTAATTATAATGGAATGGTCAAACAAAAAAATAAAAATAGAAAAAGGGACCCTTCAAGGTATATTAGAAAAATACGAATCATAAAATTAGCAACTTCAATAACTTTGAAAATAATATCAAAGTAAATATGCTTTGCAAACTATTAAACACATTACTCCGGAATACATATCAAGCGGCTACCGTTAACAGAAAAATAACTAAATTAGAAATAAAAAGGTGGATTACTTATAAAAATATTACGCTTTAAATCAGGGGTGGTCAACCCAAATGATCTTGCGGGCCACTTTGGAAATGCATCATAACTCCGCGGGCCGCATATAAAATCATATATCCCCATATTAGATTTAGACCCACTATATATAGACACACTTAAGAGTGAAAAATTGAAACATAATGAGTTATCTATTATTGCGTTTACTATAATTCTTACATGTAAACATAGATAATATAATAATAATGATACTAGGATGGTCACTGCGTCACTGAGGTCACTTAAGAGTGAAACATAAAACATGTTATATTAAATGTTCCAACATGTGCGCGCATTATGAGTTTGCAGAACGTAATTTTTTACTACTTTGACCATCTTGCGGGCCGCAAAAATGTTCAAGGCGGGCCGCGGGTTGACCATCCCTGCTTTAAATAAATAATCGTGATTACCTCCTCCTCATCGAGTATATTTTTAAGTTATAGTAAATGGAACGTGTCGGTAGGTGTGTGGTTATATCAGCAGGCATGAGATAATCGTGATTATAGAATATATACTGAGAGTGTATATGTGTATAGGTCATACAGCATACATTAAGTATTACCGACAACTGTAACATGTCTCTCAAGGAGAGGTCACGATCTGCGGGTCACCGATTTTGATGAAACTTTGCAGATCGGTAGAAGACTATGAGTATATAAACTGTGTAAAATATTCGAGTGCAACGTTTTGATCTACGCGAGAAATTTAAATTTTTAGAAGCCGAATTTAACGGATGACATACATAGCCGCTTAGACAAAAATATACAATAAATTCCAGATCATGTTTATTTACCTTGTGCAAATAATTCAGAAGACTGATTATTCCAAAATTAAGTATATTAAACAAAAAAATTATTAAAAAACAATAAAATAATTTTAAAAATTCAATTTTTAATTTAATAAAAATTTAAACATGTCATTTATTACATTTATATACTATAAAAACACAAAATACAATGTATATGTTCTGTGGCGTAGCGGTAAAAGTAACGTCTACATATTTTTCGATAAGGTATCTGGGTTCGAATCCCCAGGGTGTTATGTAAAATTTTTGATTCCTATATTTTAAATTACAAATTTTTAACTAATTGTTTCAATTCTTTATACATAACTTCATAAATATAATAAAGCGTAAGATAAATATGTTTTATACACAATGAATTCATTTTATACATATGTATATAAATATAAATAAAAAAATATACTATCCACATATAAAATAAGAGTTGATGAATATCAGTTATAATTAAAATACTACAAACTTAATTTTTATTTACATGATTTGGGGTGACATAGATCATAAAAACAAATAAAACAGCAATTCCTGCAACATTTACTGCAATATATAAATGAATTATTACCACAAGTGCAAAGTTCTTTTAATTTTTCATTTGGAAAACAAATTTCATTTACATTTAAAAATATTTCACGTTTATCTGAATGTTTAGAGGGAAGCCATGCACAAAAATAGTCGTTAAATAATTTAAATGTTTAAAAATTGTTATTATATTTATGTAGTTATGTATAAAGAATTGAAATAATTAGTTAAAAATTAGTCATTTAAAATATAAGAAATTAAAAATTTTACGGGACATCGCCGCGGGGGGATTCGAACCCAGACACCTTACTTCCAAGTATATACAAATAGATGTCACTTTTACCACTACACCACAAAACGTATACGTTGGAATTTGTATTTTTATAGTATATAAATGTATTCTATTAAATTAAAAATTGAATTTTTAAAATTATTTTATTGTTTTTTAATAATTTTTTTGTTTAATATACTTCATTTTGGAATAATCAGTCTTCCGAATTATTTGCATAAAATAAATATAAACATAATTTGGAATTTATTGCATATTTTTGTCTAAACGGCTATGTATATCATCCGTTAAATTCGGCTTCTAAAAATTTTAATTTTTCGCGTAAATCAAAACGTTGCACTCTAATATTATTTGACACAGTTTATATACTCATGGTTTTCTATCGATCTGGAAAGTTTCATCAAAATCGGTGACCCGCAGATCGTGACCTCTCCTTGTCAGACCCATTAGATATAGCAATAATTGTACAATATTAGCTAAATAAAGAGCATAGGGCATATATTAATTTTCGAGGGCCCTGTCGGCAATAGTTTAGCGGGATCCTCGAACGCAATGCACCCCCAGTAAAATAAAAAACATCGCGTAATTTACCAGTACACAAAAAATACATTAAATAAATCGGATTTACTTCGAAAGAATTTGCATTCCGTACGTAACGATCACATCCGATTTAGATTTCTGCCTATTTTTCTTTTTTTTCTGCTTCATTGTGGTACTGTCTTTCGATTCATTCAGATTACCATCCATATGAGGAACTTCTTCAGCTTCTTCTAATATTAACAAAGGAAATTGTGTTTTGATTTTATTCTTCTCACAGTAAACATCGGTGAAGAATCAACAGCAAGAACTATTCACATTAAATTATTTACATGTACTTGTGTCACGCACTTTGCATGTTCGTAATAACACGGGAATGTTTTACGATGGAAATTTGAAAGTGGTTCGCAAATGAAAAATCACTTCAATTGCGATAAATTTGTAGTAACCGTGAGCAAAAAGATTTTTAAGAGATAATTCGCGATTTTGTCGAAATGAAAAAAAAAGTTGTAATAAGAAGCGAACATTTTTACGAAACATATTAAAATAGAAAACTAATGCAGGCACGGAACGAACCGTTGCGCGCACGTTGCATACTATCGAATTATAAGTTTTATATAACCTGTTCGGAAGAACAAAATGTTATACTTAACACAGACCTGGGAATTATTTGAAGTACGCATCGCAAGTAGGTAAGATCGGCAAAAGAGAAAAATATTTCGCGAAAAAAATTTAAATGAAGTTGAGGCATTTTTGAAAATAATAAATCTGACAATTATAAAATAATCAGATGTACAAATAAATATATTTGTTCTATTTCGCATAAACTGAAAGAGCGGAAATTATAACGCTTTTTGGGACGCATTGTACAATAGAAAAACAGGAAAAGGCAATCGGATTAACGTAAAGGAACTATAGGCAAGTGATGGCATTGGAAATTTTTAGAGCAGTGTTTATTTACAAACGGCCTTGTTTCTACTCGGATGTATTGAATTTGATGATTTGGAAACAAAAAGCAACAGAAAAAAAACTGAGAAAAGTCCGCTTCTATTCCATCAGTTTTTTTTTAGATACTTTTGTGAATAATTGTATTTCTTATTATAACAGATCCGAATTTGTGACAATAGAGGTTAATGTTTACACAATACATGCCAAATAGGCCGGTAAAGTGTGGACTTGAAATATTCTCATTATGCGACGCTCTAAAATATTCGATATACTGTAGTAATTAGGAAGTTTACACTGGGGTTGCTTACCCCAGCAAAGGTTATACAAAACTGAAAATAATGCTTTTACACGATGGTTAAGAGGCTAATGAAACCGCCGTCCATAGGAAAATCCGGAAAAATATCTCCTCCGATAACTGGTGCATACCGATTGGCAACTATTAACCGAAAAAGGATCTTCAATTATTGGTACATTGAAGAAAACAGTAAGGCAGCTTTACCACTATTTCTGTCAATGAAAAACAGAGACGTTTCGGTAGTTCAATATTTGCCTTCCGTTTCAGTAAACTATTAGTATGTTCCCAAAAAAAGCAAAACAAACAAAAAACAAGATTGTACCGCCTACCTCTGAGGCATGTATAATGCAAGAATCATTGACCAAGAAATAAACAAACCCGATATTATCCGAGATTACAGTGTAACAGACGACAAAATTTTATTCCGTTGTAAGAATAAGAAACCCGTTAACGTTATTTTACATATTCACGAATATTGCTAATATAAATTAGGCATGGCTAACTCCGGAGGACATATTATTGGAGGACACAGTCCGATATACCTCTGGCGATATGATTTTATCTTCGAAAGAGGTCACATAACGAATAACGCTGTTATTCCAGAGACAATCTCATTTACCTCGGGTAAGGTGATTTAATTGTAATTCCAAAAAACGTTAACTGCGCGGGAAACTATCAAAATTTGCCTTCTATCATTATTGTTTCATGGAATGATGCCCATGTTTACAGAGTACGGTAAAGTAGTAGTGACGGAGTGATTTAATAATTTCTAAATACAGAAATACCGTATATCATTGTAAAATAAACGAAAAATTAATACGTAGTCGAAGATTACGATTACATACACTAGGTATGAGCTACGTAATTCAGACGGAGTTGGAGTTGAGAAGCGGATATATATCCGGAGTCAGAAAGAACACACGCACACGCACACGCGCACACACACACACACACACACACACACACACACACACACATATATATAAAAATAAATTTAACTTCTGCGCATCTATAGTATAAATGCTCAATAGTTCTGTTTACTGAAAACCACAACAATGTAGATTATTACTTAAGGAGAGAAATTTTTCAAAAAATTACGGCTTTACACACGATGAAAGAACAGCTATCAAGAAGAGCCCAAATCACATCACTCGCCCAACATATTCATTTTTAGCTCGATATTGTCAATCTCCGTCGCATGAATCAAATTCAAATGTACCAAATAAAAAAAGAGGAACGGTTTGGAAGAATAAAGAACACGTCGGTATCAATGAAATATAACAAATGTAATCGTTTACAAGCATTATTCAACGAAATATAAATCGTGTTTTGCAATGTACAAAAAATAACTTTAAGTGAAGAAGAAGAGGTATAGAATTCGATTTTTAAAATTTCGTTTGTTTCATTAATTTTGTGGACAGGTAACCGCACTTTTGTTATATTCTGTTTACAAACACATTATACTATCATGTAATAATAGTAGGGGAAAAAAAAATCACGTTATAATAAAAAAAAACGTAAATAAAATAAATTTTTTTTATACATTTACATGCAATACGTCGAAAGATTTAAAAAGGTGTACTGTAAAAAGTTGAATGATTAATATCGCAAACGATAGTAAAATATTTCCCGCGCATTATTATAATTTTAAAAGTTGTGTAGCTGTTATATGAAGGAAGGCAAAATGTCCACGAGGCGTTTACGTAGCTAGAAAAAATTATTTCTAACATATTTTTCCTTTCTGTTTTTATGAAAATTAACCGTTAAATGAATTAAAAATATGTATTACCTCCACTGGTTAATGCGGGTTTTTGCTTCTTCTTGCTAAAAGACGCTTCTTCATTCTCTTGTACTTCGTCGTCTACAGTTTCAAATTTACGCTTTTCGCTTCTCAAATCTTCGTCATCGGAACACGTAATGTGGAGTTCACTGTCTTTGCCACAGGTTGGCTTTAAACCTTCCGCATTATTGTCCGACAATGAAATATGCTGTATATCTTCTAATCCAGGTTGATGACGAGCAACTACGTAATCTTTATCGCCATCGTATGTAGAAACACTCTGCAGTTGCGTGGGAGGCATGCTCGACGATAAGCAAGAATTAACTTTCTGAAAGGCCTACAGAAATTAAACAAAAACACGTTCACAAAACTTCTAATTCGTCGTTGAAAATTATTCACTTCAATAACGGAACTATATGTAATCGTAAAAATTATTAAAAATCATTTTGGTAAAGTTTTAAAATTAAAAAATTTAAATATTCTGAAAATTTCCAATAGCATCAGGACATAAACCAAAGATACTAACGACGTTTATTTTAAAATAACAAAGTTATTAAAAATTACCGTTTTTTTTTTTTTTTTTAAAAAAGAGATCGTGTTATTGTAACTTTATAAATCAATCGTAGGCATTATTTTTGAAAATTAAAAATTATTAATTTCTCCTGTTATTATTTTTTATCCCGCAATGAACACATTACATAACTCGATCGAAATCATTTTATAAATTTATTTCAAATCAACTCAAATCAAATTTATTGGAATTTTTTTGGTTACAAATAAACTGCTAGATTTTAGCTGCTTATGTGCCTTGAGAAAACATGTTAACATGTACGAGTTAAAGTTTGAATAGACATGTTTCTAATTGTGTACAGGTATTATTTTAGTCCGTATTTACAATATTTCAATCCGTGATCGTTGAAAAATTTAGCTAAAAGAACAAATTGAAACTAAACAAATGATATTAAAAAAAATAAACAAATTTGTTTTAAAAATATTTCACACCTCACTCCCCATAGCTTATAAATGAAATTCAATGATGACAGATTTTGAAATAATACTAATGTGTTATAAATTAGTAAAGTAATATTTACAGCACTAAATTTTGATATAAGCGAAAGAAGTAACTTTGAAAATTATACGATAATAAAATGTTTTTTTTTTTACGAAAAATAAATACCGACTTTAAGGTTTATTATAAAAATTTAATAAAAATGCACTAAAAAGTAAAAAATAATTATTCGATAAAAAATATATATCAGAATGATATAACTTAAGGTGATATCGTAATTTTTATACAACATTAACTTTTTGGAGTCGGCATCAAATTCATATTACAATATCTAGGAATAATTTAATGAACATTTAATGCAGTTTTTAATTATTATTTTAATATGAATTTGATGCCGACACTAATAAGTATTAATGTTACATAAGAATTACGATATTTTTTTATCCGTACGTCCTAAGTAGTAATGAAACATCGCCTCAAGAAAGGTCTTCTAGGGTCTTCATTTGTTGTAGCCCTATTTTATTCAATATATAATTATCTAGAATTGCTTTCCTCTCTTTAAAATTGAAATCTCTATTCTTTGCGGATGATATGTTTATTTATTCTTCGTCTCAAAGAGCTTCAGTTACCAATGAGTAAACAGCACCTTAAGAACGCTAGAAATAGTTCTTTCTAACATTCATCTCTTTATTTCCGATCCTAAATCGGCAGGTGTACTTTACCTTTCGATCTTATAATCCATTTTTAGTCGAAATAAATTTAAAAATGCGTTCTATTCCACTAGTTAGTTCCTTTCGTTATCTGGACGCTATTGTATCCTCTTGCTCGTCATTCCGTGAACATAATCATTTACATGATTCCTCACTTAAAGTCTTAAACCTCCTTGAAATCCTTTTCCCTACGAGGCAGAGACTTTTTGTGCTAATAATGTTGTTATACGAATCTCGTGTATGCTCCAAATTAGATTACTGTAATTTCTTATATGGTAACTCTTCCAAATTCGTCTTTTACAAATTAGATCGCATATTCAAAACACTTACTTTCGTTTTCATCTTGGAAATAAGTCATCTCCTGCCCAGCCATTTTATCTGAATCCAATACCTTTCCATTGTTCATCTGTAAATCTTTTTTGAGTTATAAAACGTATTTTCATTTTCTCCTAAAAAATACCATTGACTCATATTCTCTTATCCTTCGTCACTGGCGTTTTTTCCCTAATAAAATTTCAATTCTACGTTACGGTAAGTCTTCCCAAATTTTCCCCTTTTATTATTTCTTATCAGAAGCTCCCATTCTCATTTATTCCAAATTATTAAAGCTACCAAATACCAACTTCATACCCATTCTACTTTTCTTTCATATCGTTAGTATAGAATTTAATAATACGATAAATTTCCTGTTTCGCGGTCACCCTTTAATTTTTACGGACGAATCTGAGGTCCTTAGCGGAGCGTATGTCCTCAGTTTAGCCATTCTAAATTCTTTACGCTTCCTTCCGTTGACGCTATCTTTACTGTTGAATCGATTTCAATCCAACAAGTCGTCACTTCTATTTCCTCCTCTAAAAGTCCTACCCGTTCTTCTCTTCGTGACCTATAATTTTTAACATATACCCAGATTGACTTCCTTTAGCGCACGTTTAGTCATTTTTGATGGGAATAAAAATGTTGACCTTCTTGCCAGATTTGCAACTTCTAATGGACGTTTTATTATCAAGATTCTAGCTCACAATATTCTTCTCTCGACTAAATCCTGCTATCTTAAACTGCACTCCGTTTATGTTTCCCTTTTTTGTAATCTCAATTAATTTTATCTTTACTTAATCCCGTTCGCGTTTCTCATCCTTTGATTCTATTATTTTCTTCGTCTGGATCAATCTATAATTACTAAACTATCTCGCTTTTGTTTCCCGCACAGCTTCTTCTCTTCTGTTCTAACCCGCTTTTCTTTGATAACATCTCCCTTTTGTTCACTTTGTCCTGAAAGTTCCTATTATCTTTATAACGCAATCACATATTTTTCGAGTGTTCCTGTCTCTTTCGTGCGCGTCAGTTACTCCATTCTCAGCTCTTAAAACTCAGTCTTCCTGCTCCCTATAATGTTCCCTAAGTCCTTTCTTTAACCACATCCTTAGTTAAATATTTAAAACTTTCACAGTGATTACTCATAATAAATAATTTTCGGAAACAACTGTGTTTTAAAAAACACAGTCACATCCTTAGTTGTCTCGAGAGAGCTCAATAGTTCTATATCCAATAAAATCAAAATATAGCTCTTATCCTGTTTTATTCATCTCTTTCATTTTGCTGGGCTGTCGGTTGGCAAACCCAATAAACAAAAAAAACATGTATATATATATATATATATATATATATATACCTCGTCTAGCCATAAATACTGTCAGTACCATTGCATAAAAAGAATTGCGCTTAGGACAAAGGGCTAGTACCGTCAAAGTGTGCAATAGACCGTCAGCCAAGAGAATAACAACAGACACGGGCCGACATAGCTACCTTAGTACACTGTATAAAAATGGAATGGTCAGATTACTATGTTCGCGTTAGTATCATTGGTTTAATGAAGGCGTGACATAGTGCGTCACAAAGTCACTCGCTGCTAAAGCGACTTAAAAACTGATAAACAGTTTGACACCTAGTAAAATAATAATAATAATGTTTTGTTTTTTTTTTTTGTTTTTTTTTTGTTTTTTTTCTTATTCGGTTCTTCTTTTATTCGAACTAACCTTGGTCTTAATTGATTTATACAAAAAATTTCCCATTGCACATGAATTTATACAAATTTCAATTAAATTTATAACTTGTAAATAAATGAAATTTAATTTCGAAGGAAATATATTATTTCTATTTCAGTAAGAACACCTTTCCTTGATCATTTTTTTCTCGCGTATTCATTAAAAAAAAAAAGAAAAAGAAATAAAAAACAGTACTTACATTGCAAAGAAATTACTTTTGATTAATCTTCATACGCATTACTCATATATAGTTTCTTAAAGAGTAAAAATTTTTATTCAAAATATTGCCACGGTGATTACCTTTAACGCGTTATTTGCTCCTTCCGGAATTTTAAATTGAACAAATGCGAATCCTTTATATTTTTTTGTTTGATGAAATCGAGGTAAAGAAACATACACCACTTCTCCGTACACACTGAAAACATTTCGTAACCAATCGTGGTCTATGTCTTTTGGCAAATCTTCCTACGAAATATAAGAACTTTTAAAGTTCACGAAATAAACCAATTAACAAAATAATTACTGTTAACGACAATGTTTAATTAATCTCGGAAGATGATGTAGTAGGCACTCAGAAACAAACTCAATATGAAAATTAAGCATTAACAGCTGAACCGGAAACCGCTTTTCATTTTAAATAATTTTTATTTTTTGCAAAAAAATACTTTTTTTTTTTTGGTACATGGAAATGAGATGGTAATTATCAAGCTGTCGTATAATAAACAGTATATTAAAAATCAAAATGTGTTAATAAATTTTGATTAATACACTTTAATTTCTGACCACCAATAAAACTTTACGCAAAAATATTAAAAATGCCATCAGTAATTAAATTAATTAAAATATTTACAAGTTGTTTGGAAATCAACTTATTGACTAATTTTATGCAAGTGCGCAGATAAGCTATTTAATATCTACTACCGACCTCTGCAGAGCATAGTTGACTTAAGAATTAGAAAAAAAAAAAAAAATGAAAAAAGGGTAAACTGTCTTAAATGTGAGTTTAACGGCGAAATAAATATTTTTCTAGACATTTTTAATGAATTTATAAATAGAAATTGGCTGTTTAATGAATAAAACTATTTTTCTGTCAAAAAGTAAATTTCTTTAAAAAAAAAAAAATACCACCATTTCATCAAAAAAAAAATTTAACAAAACATTTTAAAAACAATTTTTCAAAACATTATTTTTGTAATGGCTCCGCTTTTGTTTAGAGACGTAATACTTAAAAACATGAAAAACAGTATAAATCACTAGAACATGATTTTGCAATAAAATCGCGACTGTATTATCCTTGTTGCGAAGGAACTTTTTTTATTAATAACAAAAACGTAATCGAGTTTTCCTATATGTCGTTATGATGTTAACAAAAAAGAAGAGAAACCCAGATAACAGAATAGCACTTTTTTAAAATTATTCTTTATTGTTTATGTACGTAAATTTTAAAACTGATTTCTCCGTGTTAAATCTACATTGTTTTATAACTTAGAATTAAAAAAAACAATATTCATTTTCTTGTACTTGATTTTTAATTAGACTAACATAAACGTTTATATAG
Source organism: Icerya purchasi (assembly GCA_039619475.1). Taxonomy (NCBI): domain Eukaryota; kingdom Metazoa; phylum Arthropoda; class Insecta; order Hemiptera; family Monophlebidae; genus Icerya; species Icerya purchasi. Next base: position 330,971,767 of record CM077115.1, on the reverse strand, counting down.
TGAAAAGCATAATCTAATATAAACATTTTTCATACATACTACGTAAATCGTGCATTCATCTTCATTTTCGATGGGTTGAAAAGGAGTTGTTCTAAATATCTTCGTACCATCTTCAGTTATAGAAAGAAAATCAGATTTTTTAAGAGCTTTAACTACATCCGCAGTGTTACTGGTCAATTTTCGTACTCGATTACAGTTCAAAATCAATTCAATCTCAATATCTACAATTCGGTAATCAGTTATGTTTTATAAAAAAAATTAATCATACTCATTTTATAAGTTTTTTACGTATTATTACGAAATACTAATATTTAAAATTACCTACAAGGGCTTTCTTTTAATTTGGAGGCGAAAAATCTATCTTTCGATAAATTAATATCTCCTAAGTAAAATTCTATTTGCTCTCTAATCTGAGCATAGAAATGTTTTTTTCTCCGTCGATCTTTTCTACCAATTTCATGTGTTTCTTGCGAATCCGAATGTTCAGGTTCATCTAAAAGTATCACACATTACAATATTAAACATATAGTTTATTTTTTGTAAAGAAAGTAAATTTTATCTCTAAAATTAGAAATCTACAATTTTTAAAACTTAAAAATTATTTTACCCATCGTAATCTTTCATTTAACACGAAAAACCCAAAGCAAACCGGTATACTGTCCAAACTACTCCAAACTCACAAGACGTTAGATTTCCAAATTGCGGGAAGAGGTTAAGCCTAATGAGGAAGAAGCAGAATAGCGAAAAGAACAGGTACATAACATTAACAGTTATTAAAGTAACAGGGAATAACAGTATTTCTTTATATTACCTAATTTAGTTAAAGAACGAAATACTGGTAGTAAAATAGCAAAAACTAAATTTTATGCTAAAAATGCAGTGAAATTTCTTGGTTATGTGGTTATAAAAATTTATCAAAATTCTTTTGTTGACATTGTTTACTACAATGGAATTTTTCTTAAGAAAACCCTACGAAAAAAATTTAGAAAAATTATTGAAATAGTTAGAAGTAAGATAATAGATATAATTACTTTTTCACCACTTTAAATATTATTATTTGGTAATAAAATTAATGTAAAAATACAATAGATGAAGTTCTAGGGAATTATTGCATTTATTTGTAAACAAATAATGGGCAATTACAAATTTATTTAAAACATCGTATTGTTCTTAGTGGAGAATCTGCAACAATTTCGAACTATATAATTGAAGTTTGCATTGAACATGTAATACAAATAAATAAAACCAAGTTTTAAAGACAAAATTTGTTGCTATTATTGTTGATGAAGATGTTTTTAAAAAATCACAGATTTCTATAACTTTTCGTTATGTTAATAGTGCAAGTGGCGAGGATAATTAAACGACTGGTCAAATTACAAAATGTATTCTTGCCAATTTAGATGAATTTCATTGCAGTAATAAGTTAGTAGCCAAATGTGTCATGAATAGTCATGATGCATCTGTTAAAGTAGGGAAAAGCAATGGAATTACTGTTGAAGTCCGGGAGTTTATAGGCATTATTTGCAGCGTGTTATGCATAATTAAATTTGATTGTATAAAACTAGGTAAAAAATATTAAACAGTGTAAAGTATTTTTAATAACGCTGTTCGTTGTTGTTTAACTTATCAAAAAAATTGTACATTCTTGATGAAATTATGAAAAATTGCTACCCTTTGGTAGCACTTACCAGATGGTTGTATAATATAATTGTTTTGATAAAATAATTTATATTCCCAGGAAAAGAATAATTGTTATAATTGATTTTATTTTCAAAAAAGTAATACCACATTCAGCATTGAAATATGTTATTTTGCAAAAGGTTTCCATAACAACTTTTTTGATTTTAAATTGAATTTTATTTCATGAACTAATTAATTAATTACGTCCTGGAGAGTTATTTATTTTAAAAATTCATTACTATTAAAAATATCTGTAGTATGGTGATCGGAATATACAGCAAGATAAGAGTACATGAATTTCAGTTCGAAATAAATAATAATACGAGTAACAACAATAAATTTAATATTTATTAGTAATTGTAGATATATAAATGCTTTTGTTTATGCTTTTATAAATTTTATGAATAATGTAGGTATGCCATCTGTGTTTAAAGAATTTTGGTAATAAAATGAATTTAAATTTATATATTACTTCAGTTCATAAGAAACTGAAACAATCGTATTATTCTGTAAGTATAAATGGAATTATAAATGTTAATTTTTTAAACAAATAATAAAAAATTATGTATGTGTGGTGCACATTAAAAACAAAAAGGCGAATAAAAATTTGTTATGAAAAGAATAAATTTTGTTAATATTTTATTATTACAGTGTATTAGATGTAGTAGAAGTTTTGCTAGCAAATGGAATCTGACAAGACATAATAGAAATAATGAATGTGGACATAACAAAAATGATAATGTAACTTTCTGATGCGAAGAAAGGTGTATTTCGTGAATTCCACAGTTTGTGAATTGTTTTGAAGGTGGTTATCAAAAAAATGTTACATTAGAACCTTATTTATTATCCTGCTTTTATTTTATGATGTAAATATATAAAAATATATATATATAAACACATGTATCTTAATAACACCCAGCTAGTTTTCCTAGTACACTATCTATATCTGTACAACTGAGATGTACAAATAGGTAGTCGCCGATGGTCAGAAGCTGAGTATGGCACTATATAGAAAGAAGTTTTCATCTAAGAACCTAAAAAACACAAAATTTAAATTAAATTATAATAATTATGTATTTTAAAAACATGTTTAAATTTCTAAAGAGATTGTTATTTAATTTTCTTTATGAAACAAGGTATTCCTCAAATCTATTGTCTACCACATAAGACGTGTAGTTATAACCCTCCTTTCGCCCCTACCTATGAAAAACTCTGGAATCACCCGCATGCGAATATGATATAGTTATACTTTTATAACTTTTATTACAAATATATTATCATTTTTGTTATGTCCACATTCATTATTTCTATTATGTCTTGTCAGATTCCATTTGCTAGCAAAACTTCTACTACATCTAGTACACTATAATAGTAAAATATTAACGAAATTTATTCATTTCATAACAAACTTTTATTTACCTATTTTTTAACACGCACCCATATATAATTTTTTATTATTTGTTAAAAAAATGCGAGCATGTATAATTCCATTTATACTTACAGAATAACACGATTGTTTCAGTTTCTTATGAACTGAAGTAATATATCAATTTAAATTCATTTTATTACTAAAATTCTTTAAACACAGATGGCATACCTACATTATTCATAAAATTTATAAAAGCATAAACAAAAGCATTTATATATCTACAATTACTAATAAATATTAAATTTACCGTATAATCACATTATTATTGCTGTTATTATTGTTCATTTCGAATTTAAATCCATATACTCTTATCTGGGAACAAAAAATAAAAAATAGAAATACGTACAAAATATAAATTCATACATTCTTATTAGTATCCATTGGATCCAGCAAAAAACGCAAGAAATCTCTCTGTTATATTAATCACTGTTACTATCAATATTACGTTCTTTTTGCTATTCTGCTTCTTCCTCATTAGGCTTAACCTCTTCCCGCGATTTGGAAATCTAACGTCCTGTTCCAAACTCAGTTATCTCGTAAACTAATCGACCGGCGATTAACAATATTTTTGAAATACAGTACGCAAAACAATGTGCGCGGCGGAAAGCGTTTGTTGTTTATCTTGTACATAAATCGCTTTCAGCTTTCGACTTTTCATTTTCGACTACTTCTAAACATTTATTACATTTTGTTTAATATGTTTTTTTTTAAATATGTAAATTATTAATTCACATTCGAGCTTATTTCCGTCAAATTTTAATTAGAATTTAAGAGTTCAATATTAACTAATCCAAAAATAACTATTTTATTTGTAAGTTTCGCTTCTTCTTAGCACAATTTTCTAATTTTCAACTTTAAAGTTGAGATAAAAATGATTTTAATTAAAAAATAACAGAATTTATATGAAGTTAATAATAAAATTTCTCACTTATAATGTTTTCATTTTAAGAAACATATTCTGAAAAATTACCCTAGAAGAATATTTATTTGTTGCCGGGCTTTCGAATATCATAAATGAAGAGGAGAAATTAGATTTCAGAATGAAATAATAATATTAAAAGTGTATACCTGTAATTTTAAACTTTTATTAGCAGGGACTATTTTAAAAAGGAGTGAACAACTTTTTTTCTTCATCTGAACTTATATCTAATTTCGGTTGTTATTTAACTTCTTAAAATAATTTATCTCAACTCATGGATCGGTCGGGAGAGCGCCCATCTAAGCGATACGATTCCGATACGACAGCAATTTTAAATCGTAAGCGATAGCAACACGATTCCGATACGACGTAACGCCCACTGAAGCAACGCGATTTATCCGCTGGAGAAGCAACTTAATTTATGATGTGGTGTGATAGTGCAAAAAATGTCATATTTTTCTTCGTTTTCCTGTTCTTTTTTTAGTGAAGAAGCAATATATCGTTAGTAAATCTTAACAATTTAAATCAAAAAAGAAAACAACGTTATTGAGTACATCCATTTTTTCAAAAGAGTAACAAAATAAACGCTTTAATGTTTATAAAAAACTGAATATATACTCGGAAAAGTTCTAAAGTTTTTATGGAATGAATAAGGGGAAACGTTTAATTGGTTAGTAGAGAAAATTGGCCAAAAATTGTAAAAAAAAACACCCATTTTAGAACATTTATACACTGCAGAAACGTATTTTAATCACATTACCGGAAATACATTTGTTAATTATGTATATCTAAATGTGAAACATTTTCTATACCATATACAGTGGGCAAAAAAAGTATGTAGACACCCGTGATAGAAGAAAAAATGAGGAATAAAAGAGTGAAAACGAAAGTCATTTAATGCTATTTTGTATATAAATAGAAAAAGGAAACATTCGCAAATACTTAGTGTACGAAAACAAAATAAAAAATAAAAAAATCACAGCTGTGGTAAAGGTAAACGATTAAAAATCAGAAGTTGCACGCAAATAAAGTGTATAGACTTTTGAGTGTAAGAGGTTTTCCCCAGGTATGGGTCATACGTGTAAGACGATAAGAGATGAGTAATGCATGAGTAATGCATCACAGTGCATGGCTACTAAGTACAGTATATCACGACCAAACTAGCCGCATTAAGAACCGTATTCGAATGGGTACGCTAAGATGAGTCAAAATTCACGAGAGACCCCGTTCGAGCTACGCAGTTTAGTGATTTCGAAGTACGCCGAGGGTATGTCGGGCGATCGGATTGCGGACATGTTGGAAATGAAGCAAAGTACGGTTTTGTCAAATTATTTGGTGCTTTAAATATGAAGGTAGAGTGGCAAGAAAGGCCCGTGCTGGTCGACCCGAAAAATTGTCTGCGCAGAATAAGCGCTTTATCATTCGCACAGCTACACGGAATCCGAAAGTAAGTGCACCACAGATATGTCATGAGATTATCGATCGATCTGGTATGGAAGTCGCAGCGCAAACGGTTCGAAATACACTAAGGAAGACTGGTTTAAAATCTCGAATCGCTCGTAGCAAACCCTTCATAAGTCCCGTCAATAGAAAAAAAAACGTATAGCCTTCGCGGAAAAATATATTTCAGCCGATGAAACGTTTTGGAAGACAGTTTTGTTCAGTGATGAATCGAAATTCAATTTGTTTGGTCACGACGGTAAACAGAGAGTATGGCGGAGGCCTAGGACAGAATTGCAAGAGAAAAACCTCAATTGTACAATCAAACACGGAGGTGGAAATGTTATGGTCTGGGGGTGTGTGGCGGCCGCAGGAGTAGAGGGGCGTTGGAATTTATCGATACAACGATGAACGCAGACCACTATATTACGATTTTGAAAAAAACATCTCCGCGCAAGTGCCGACAAACTCGGAATTTTAGAATCTTATTATCAAGACAACGACCCCAAGCATAGGGCTTATGTAACCCGTGAGTGGCTACTCTATAACTGCGGCAGAGTGTTGGAAACGCCTCCACAATTCCCCGACCTTAACCCGATAGAACATGTTTGGGATTATATAGACCGTCGAATTCGTCAGCGCCAAGTTTCCAACCGAGACGAGATGAAAAAACGGCTACTCGAGGAATGGCAGAATATTCCATCCAGTTACCTTCAGACTTTAGTCCAATCGATGCCCCGGGCGGTTTGAAGTTGTTATTAGAGCCAAAGGTGCTTACACCAAGTACTAGGCAGAGCTAATTTTTCAGTTTTTTCCGTCATTTTAAACAATTTTTTTCAGAAGTCTATATACTTTATTTGCGTGCAATTTCCGATTTTTAATCGTTTACCTTTACCAGAGCTGTGATTTTTTTTCTTTTTATTTTGTTTTCGTATACTAAGTATTTGCGAATGTTTCCTTTTTCTATTTACATACGAAGTAGCATTAAATGACTTTCGTTTTCACTCTTTTATTCCTCATTTTTGCTTGTATCACGGATGTCTACATACTTTTTTTGCTCACTGTACATACACATATAGTGCTGTTAATTTATATTACATAACAAAATAAGAAAATGTAAATATTAATATTTATTTCATAAATATGAATTGTTTTTAAAAATATTCTGAAATAAATTTAAAACGCCGATTTTAAATTGTTATTTTTGCCGATTATTCATATTACGCATAAAAATTCAGAATGTAAACAAACAATCGCTTGCTCAAGCAACTAAATATAAAACATGTAGCACTCGAGCGACGGCGATACGATAGTTGCTTATCGGTTGCTTGTCAGATCGCGTCAGTGGGCGCTAACTCGTATAATAATAACGTGAATTATATTCTGAACTACATTTTGTTGCTATCGTATCGGAATCGTATCGCCCTTGGTGGGCGCTCTCCCTTAGGTTAAACCGATGAATAAAAACTTGAGTAAAGATAACGTTTTTAAGCGAAGTTGTTAAACGAAAAGTTCTGGTAGTAAATTAAATAGAAAGATAAAGTTTAGTAAGTCTGAACGTTGAAAAAAAACGATTAAAATGTAAGAAAACAAAAAGAATAACCATGTGGAAATAAAACAAAGTTAACTGATGGAGCTGAATATCTCGTATCTAATATTATTGCGATTAGGCCATTTCGGCTTCGTTAAATTTTTATTCTATAAAAGATAGTAATCCTTTACAATGTAGTCAGCTACATAATAGTAGTTGGTTAAGCAGTGATGTTTCATTCGGGTAGGACACCGGGTTCAAATTCTGCTGCTGCACATTGAAAATTTGGATAAATTTCTTCTGCATTGAGTTAATGTCTAAAGTTGATGAGCTTAAAAATAAAAAAAAAAAAAAAAATGTTGCTTAACGCTATTTCAAATTTTAACATGTTCAAGTATAACAATTATAACTTTTAAGCAAAAGCTGTTTAAGATGTTTATTAAATTTAATTAGCTTTCACAAACGCAATTATCTGGATTTAAGTGAAAAGTCCTTAACGTTCTAGCCGTGGGTTTTTGATCGATTCGTCATATTTTGAATGCATCATTTTAAATCAATGTAAAAAACAATTTACTTTATTAACATATGAATAGAGGTGGACTACACGGAGAAAAGGGAATGCGGATATTTTTGAAGACTGTAGAAATAATGGGAATTAAAATAAAAAGAAAAAAGGTATTAAATAATAAATCTTTAATATTGTAGACTATAGAGATGATTCGTTACACACCGATTAATTATTAGTACTGATTATGTACCGGTTGCTCGACTGCTTGCGCGAATCATTTTTATGTCCGTTTTCACTCGTATTAGTTCTTCATTGGTAATTTTTTGTTTTTGGCACATTTTGCGGGTTACAAAAAAAGCCAAATACGTGCGGCACGCAAACAACGATTTCCCGCGAATATACATATATCAATAAGAATCAAAGAAAAAAAGGGAATTTATTTTCTACTTGCTTTGAAACTTGCTTTGATAACGCAGTATAGAAAATTATACAGAAACAAAGCAATTCTTTACATTCTTACCAAAAGGTAAATATAAAGATGGAATATTATCGCAGAAGAACTGCAGCTGACTGAGATTTGTTATATACACTGGCGTACAAGTGCGGCTAGCAGCGGTTTCCCTCCAACATGAAACTATACGTCCTCAAAAGAACATACATACATATATGTATTATACGAATATGTAAAGCAGTCGTTTAAAAAAATAACTATGTGGACGCAGATGTGAATTTTTGCTCCTCTAGTTTATGAAAACCGGCTATGTGGAGCATGTGAAAAATTAATATTTTCGAAACATGATTATATGTATAGAGAGCGTAACATTGGTTTCATGGGCGTCGCCAGCGGGGGGCAGGGGGCAGCTGACTCCGCTGGAGCCTTGAAACTTTTTATCAACTGGCAATAATGAGTATTCATAGGCGAATAATCATGGACAATTTGGAAGATTTTTATAATAAAGTAGTAGAACAATTTGCCAGAAACCCACGAAAATTATGTGTTTTAATTAAGACTCTTGTTTAATAAAATATTAAGCAACTTATCATTTTATTTTTCCTCTATAACACTCATATCCTCTTTCTATATCATCTTGCCCCTCTGGCTCATCGGCTGGCGACGCCCTTGACTGGTTTTGGAAGCAAAGTATAATTAAATTTATAAAACTTCCAGATGATTCATGAGATGACTCGGATTGAAGGAGAAACAAATTATCAATAAAAACATTTTTAGTACATCTTGAATGATATTTTAAAATTATACTTTTTACTCGGACTAGATATCAGTGCTATATACGGTTTAATTTTTTAAATGATATTAAAAAATTACAACTGTCTCCAGCTTCACATATGAAACAGCATTCTTAACGTCATACAGTGGCGGGGCAAGACCTAAATTTTATGCGGGCAAGGTACATTTTGCTAGGCCCTCTGGTAGCGTGAGAAGACGGATTTTATAAAACAGAAAACTATTGCAACTGTCCAATTTTTATTCATAAAAATGCAAAAACTATTTGACAAAAAATAAAAGAAATGAATTAAAGAAACAGAAATTCCCGACTTTTAGCCTTACTGAATAATTCCTTAATAGTAGTATCGTAATTCAGCTTAGATGCTATAAACTGTTTCAATAGATAAAATTGACAAAGCTGAAAGTCTTTCCTAATCCGTTGTATTTCATAAATAATTTTTTAGTTAGTTTTAATTTTGAAAAGCTCCTTTCAGCGGACGCTTTACCAGTATTGTTACCAAAATTCGAACCACTATGTAAATATTTGGGTAAATTTCTTTCGAGCTATTTTCTGTTATGTATTACAGCTGATGTTTCACATCTTTAATGAAGTTGGGTAAATTTGGGGCAGCATTGTTATTAATTCTTCATACAATTCGTAAGGTTGGAATTCGCTGCTCTCACCCACTCGCAGGACAGTGTGTAAATCTTGACAGTTTTTTACTATGGACCGCGAGGCCGTAGGCGATCGCCCACGTCGCCCACGCCTTACGCCGTCTCTGACGTCATACATGCTACTCTCAGATAAATAAAAGATAACTTCTCAATGATAAAACTGATTTAATCAACATAGAAGCCTCAATTAGCTAAATTAAAAAGATCTCCTTAGTTCAATTTGATATTTTTCTTATATATGTATACTCGTATATTGAAATGAATCGTGTCTTTCTGTCTGTTTGGACCGCCACTGAAACAAATCGCTCTTTTACCGGTTTCTCTTTTTAGGGGCCACGACAACGCATTTTTTTTTTCTCCGATCTCTCGCTTGCGGTGTCACTAAGACGAATCGTGATTTTACCTGTCACCGTTCCCTGTTCTAGGAGCCCAATGCAAAATGACTCGTCAATTTACCTCTGTTTCGGGCGCCAAGTGAGGGTAGGCCTCACACCTTTCGATGGAATTTATTGTGCTTGCGATTTTACGGACATAGAATATATCGACTGAAAATCTTTATTTACTATGTGAAATGACAAAATTTATGTCTTAACAGATTAGTGGAACATAGCGTATATATTTCTAACAAGCCGATAATGTTTAAAACACAGGAAATGACTAGCGGACAAAAACATAAACGTGCGATATCTCAGCTCCGTTAACAACAATTAGACAACAATTACAACGTAAATCGATGGCAAAACAAAGCCAACGACTACAATAATTCTCATCAGATAACAGCGCTACTCATTGTACATTATAACTTCGCTCAGTTCAGCTCTGCTGACCACCACCGGGGAATATGCATCCGCCGCGGACACACGCTGTACCGCTGCCACTAGCCACAACCACAAAGACACTCACACGGCCAACACCCCGTCACGCGACGAAAATAAATCAGACCCGGATTAGGTAGTTGAACGCGCAACCATCTTTAATGATGATGACAGCGGTAATTCGATGATGTTCGAAAAATCAACGAATTTTGAAATGACATACGCAACCGAAGAAATAATTTCTAATTCGAGAATCACCGAAAGATCGTGGCACAAATATCGAATCCCCGTATCAATATATGTATGTAAGTAAAAGTGACAGTTTTGGAGGAAAAGTTAGGCAAGTCAGACCTCCCTTAAAAATTTTTCAAACCCCTGCTTTTTTAATACCATGATTTTTCATCAACTTCAACATAGACAAAATTAACTTTTCTCTCAAAAGAAAAAAAAAAATCGAATTGCTACTGTTTTTTTCTACGCTTCAAAATCACGAATAGTTTAGTCTCTGATATTCAAACGCAACAAGCCGTTTGAACAGAGCTGACCGCTATCTTGTGAGGTTGCAAAACAATAATGTACATATAAATGCAAGGTAAAATACTTGCATATGTAGTAGTATAAGTAATAAACTTAGTACATGCAACGCAAGATTCTGAAACTGACTGTTGACTGCGTCGAAAGAATAAAAGAAACATGTGTCTATATTTTGTTTTGATAAAGTACATTTACAATTTCCATTCGTAATTTATATTTGGTTAATCTTTTATTCGCTTCATTTTTAATACTTTACGCGAGTTAGTATAATTTTATAATGTGTACATTACACGGATAAAATAAAATAAAATAATCTATTTTTTGTCGGAAATTTCAAACGGTGTGAACTGTGAAACAACTTTTTCTTTTCTTTTACCAGTAAGTTTCCCAAAATCAGCTCACAAAAAAAAAAACTTATTGATTTACATACCGCTCATCACTTTATCCGCATTGCTGTAACGATTTTTTTGCTCATTTATGTCTTTTAGGCATTTCGGCACCTTTTTTTTTTTTTTTTTTTTTTTTTTTGGAACGAAGTTCTTATATGTAGCTTGTCAGTAGGAGTAAACTGGCAGAAAAAAGCGAGGTAACGAAAATCGCGCTATACGTCGTCCAAGCGACCTTCATTCTGTCCCTTTCGATTATACATATGTGTGTGTGTGTGTGTGTGTGCGCGAGTATCGAGATTCGAGCAGCAAGCATCGTACGCGGTCAGCTGTATAAGCCCAATTTTAAAAACGTGTACATTTTATTGAATTTGTTCCCGTTCCTGGGAAAAATTAAGGATAAAAAAATTATACAAACACTCTTATATAGAAATTCAATGTTGTGTAAAAATTTCAAGTCAATCCATGCACTACTTTTCGAGTTTTGCGCCCATAAACATACGCCGTTTCATTTTTATATATATGTATATGTATAGATAGATTCAGTGGCGGATCCACGGGGGGGATAGGGAACATCCTCCTTCCCCAAGAATCAAAGCCTCTATGAAAAAATTTGTTTAACACAGAAACTTATTTTATACTATAAAAGATTTGTATAAATGTTACCTATGGATTTAATTATAATTAATATTTAATATTGTTCTTTAGTAAAATTATTAATGTTACGTTTTTATTTTATTTTAAACCCAACTGTCATCGATCTTTTGAGTTTTTTATTTATTTTTTATTTTGTAATGTAAATGAAAATAGATCAAAGATAAATATACATATTTTTGTACTTGCTCACAAACGAAGAATTAGGATCGGATTACTAACAAAAATAAAAAAGAAGGAAAGGCTAATAAAAATACTATCTTTCTTATCATTCAAATTCTAAACTACCACTTTAGCTGGAATTTTATAATTTTTCTTATTTTTTACCGAAAAATAAAATAAAGTTTAAATTAAATTGTAATAATCATTTATTTTTAAAATATTTTTAAATTTCTAAAGAGGTCGTTATTTGATTTTCTTTATGAAACAACGTATTTCGTAAATCTACTGCCTACCACAGAAGATATCACGTAATTATATAACCCCCCCCCCCCCCAAAAAAAAAATTTGCTTCGAAAATGTCAAACCATGGGACTTAAGCTACAAATTAACGTTTCTGAAACAAACAAACCAAACAATATTCCGCTTTGCACAAAAAATAACGGCGATAAAATCAACAATGTGACAGAGAATCTAAACTTCTCCCTATCCTCTCTTTTTCCGTTAAACAGCAACAAACAGAAAATACTAAGAGAAAACTATAAACTTCCCATACAGGAAACATTGCTCACTCATAACTGACTCCTCTTGATACTTTTGCACTAAATAGCATTATAAAAGATTTAAAAAACAACAAAGCTGCTGGACCTGACAATATTACAAATAAGACACTAAAATTAATCCAAAAGGTCTATCCAAAACTCCTTCCACTCCTATACAAAAAAATCTTCTCCTTAAACTAGTTCCCCAAAACCCCGGCGCGAAGCAAATGTAATCCTACTTCATAAATCAAACAAAAATGCAAATCTCATAAGCTCCTACCACCCAATATGTCTTTTAAATACTGTAAACAAAATTTACGAAAAACTATTAAAAAATAGGATAACTTGTCATCTGAACTCAACAAACTCTTTAGATAAACGGCAATTTGAATTCAGATAAGGTCTGTCCACAGAACATGCTGTGAATTATGCGATCAGAAAGATTAGCAGCAGCCTTAAGAAAAAATCGAACGTTCTCGTCATAGGAGTGGATATCAAAGGAGCCTTTGATAACTGCTGGAATCCTGATTTGTTTGGCATTTTAAAATCTATTCTGATCAAAGACATACCATTGCTAAGTGCAATATATTGTTACCTTAAAAACAGATGTGTAACTCTTCAAATAGGTAATCATAGTGCAAACACTGAAACCAATAAAGGCTGCCCACAGGGTAGCGCTTTAGGTCCACTTTTCTGGAATATATTATTCAACCACGCTCTACTTTACGACAAGAACGTTGACTTATGCGATTGTGCAGATGATTTACTATTCATAATAACGGACGATACAAAAGTTAATCTAGAAAGAACAGCCAACAAAACGCTTGAGTTACTCGGTGCCTGGCTAAATGACGTAAAGCTTAATCTTTCAGTGGAAAAATGCTTTTTTCACAAACTTCCTGAAATTAAAAAGGAAAAATATTGAAGTACTTTTTACAGGGGGATCACTCATAGACTACACCGCATCTAAGCTGGACGCTAAATACTATCAATTACGAAAAGTTTGCAGAAATACATGTGGCTTTGATTGCAGATAAAGACTTGTATTGTACAAGTCACTTGTTGAGAATACAGTGTGTTACTGTAGCTTTGTGTTTTTCTAACACCTAAAAAAGAAAACCCTAAAGCAAAAAATCTACTCTACATAACATAAATACTTAATAAACGCCTGCAGAGCTTATAGAACAATTTCTGACAGCGCCGTTGTTGCCCTTACGGGAGTCCTTCCACTAGACCTAAAAATTAACTATATAGATCAATCATTTTTACCATAAAAAACCATAAAAATTTAAAATATGTTAACCGATCATGTCTATCAAATAATGAACTTTCTACCTCCAATAAATCCTCTTCAGAACAGAACCTACATTCTAATCCACCATGACTTATATATAAAAATGTCACTAAAACAACTCAAAAGACACATTAAAAGCTATTTCATGCCTATATGGCAAAACTCCTGGGAAAGAGATACAACAGGTCGGCATACCCACAGGCTAATCCCAAATATTAGAACAGGCTTACAGTTAACACCTGACACTTTTACACTACCCGACCTTCTCACTAATCACGGACACTTCGAAGACTACTTAAAAAAATACAAAATTACTGAAGACGACAAATGCGACTGTGGGGAAATTGAAAACGCCAATCATGTAATCTTTCACTGCAGTAAGTATGACGACATCAGACACTTCAACACAGAAAACTTCAATTTGACCAATTCAACTTCGGCAACTAAACTTCAAAAATTCGCATTCTTAGTTTTAAAAACAAAATTTACTGATAAAAATAATGACCTACAGTGATTTACATTACTCAATTAAATAAAAAAACGTTATATTTAAAATCTACTCATTAACATATACGTAATTTTCAATATTAATACCCATACAAGACAATCTAGCTTAAATGGTAAATCAAACCGAAATCAATCACTCTTGCGTCTTTCAAAAAAAAAAAAAAAAAAAATATTATTGTCTATTAAATAATTACACAGACCTGCCAGATCATGTAACATTAAATTTCTCAAACCCCGATATAAAAAAAAAAAAAATTTAAGTTTATTACTCAAGTTTTATTGTAAGAAGGTTCTAGGTCAAGATTAAGTCTAACAGCAGTGTTTGGCTTGGCGCCTTTGTACGCAAACTCGTATTGTAAAAAAAAGCGCTATTGAAATACAGTTCTTAATCAAAAAAAAATTTCCCCCCAAAATGTCTCTCTGGATCCGCCACTGTATAATATATATATATATATATATATATACTATCTACTGTTCATATTTCAAAAGATTCGCGTAACTTTTAATTAACGAATTTCAATTGAGTCTTAGGACTTTAGAATAGTAAACAATTTGTAGAAAATCGTGAAACCTGAAAACTATTTCTCCTCCCCTCTAGAGAAGCACAATTAAATCAAATCACGTGTATTAATCTCAAATTATTTACATTCAACCATATGTCGCTTACGTATGTTTACTTAATAATGAGTGACCTCAAATGATGATTCTACCTTACGTTACATTATTAACGGCCTTGACCCACAATTTTTATGTTCAACGTTTTCCCGTACTATACTTTTTAAATGCATTTCTTATGACTTTGCCGTCGTCAAACGATTGAAAAAGTATGTTCGAATTCGAATTGAGCCAGATTTTTTCGAGTGTATACTATGAATACTATGATCTGGGCCGATTTGTTCGAAATTACTTTGTTTGCTGAATTTTTCATTCTAAAAGTGTCATACATGTTTTAAACTTATTTTTTATCTGATGGTAATAATCTACGAAAAGTTAGCGACCAAAAACCATAAAAAGAAATCCAAAAAAAACGTTTTTTTTTTGAATTTTTTGTGAGGACCCCAATCGAAATCCAATTTTCTTATTAAGCCATTGTATTTTTCATAACAAAAAATGTAATAAGAAAAAAAAGTAATAATTACTTGTAATCCTTTTAATAAACTAACTTTTTGCATTTTAAATATTTTGGAAGTGTTTTAAAAGTAGACAAACTGCTTAACTGCATATACTATGACCTAAAAAAAATCACACATAATAGTCCTGACATGTTGTACGAGCCTGATTTTGTTCATAAAGATACGTTGTTTTTATTTCTAGAGGAAAAAATAATTTTTAAAAATGATGGTTTTTAGATTATTCCAAGGTGTCGGATAAGGCCAAAAAACCTTATCTTAAATACTTCAAAAACGTTAGCCTTAATTTTAAAATTCCGGAATAGCTGCATTTTACCTATCTTAACGAAGAGTATCCTTTTTAATTGTGTCTTTTTTAAAATTGTTAGTGAGGTGAAATATTTAGCTAGAGTAGGTACTATTCCTTTCGGCCTCTTAAATTAAAACGATAAAGCGATATTTGTTTATATTGAATTTTAGTTGTTATCAGATATTTTTTGTAAATGGAACTGTTTTTATTTCGCAGCAAACCTCCACTTCAATTAGAAAACTCGCATACGCTGCAATTTTCGACTAATTAATATACGTTTTAAAATAAATATTTAATGAAAACAGTAAGGTTTTTTTTTTTTTTTTTTTTTTTTTTATAAAAAAGAAAATTTTCCGCAAAATTACAATTTATAACAGCTAATACAAGTGTTGTCAAAAATAGTTTATGACAGCGTTCGAAAATTGGAAGATGGTTCTTTTTCAATTACTGGAATAATATTTAATATTTCCGTATTTTGAGAAATAAAACTTTTAATACGCGTTGAAATGTAACTTTTTTCGGCTTACGGTATTTATCGAGATTATTCATCTTGATTAATGTCCAGATATGTAAAAAAATATGCATCAGGGAGCAATTTCGCATTACATAAGAACACAAAATTTTCAGCTACACTACTAACAACTGACCAGACTTTTAGCTGTATTGAAAAAAATGTAATAATGACTCATTCGTTAGTAGCTTATTTATATTTTGCAACAGAATTTACAGTATTTTTAACTAATACTTTTTATCCCTACTAAGTTTATTCGTTAAAGAATTTTAAGGACAGATTTAAAGATTGATGCATAGAGTATATATATATATATATATATCTATCTTATATATACGTATAATTACGCGATAAAGACTGCAAGGTAATATTGCAGCCTTATTTTTATAATAATTTTAATTAAAGGTCCACAAGTTTAGTGAGAGGTAAAAGAGTTCTAATTTCCCCCGAAATAACGTCTTTGAAAACAGCTGTTATAGCTCCAACTAAAACTAAGTTTCTATTAAAATGTAAGAATAAACGGAACAATTTGGCGCTGTGAATAAACTTTGCAATCAAAAAAATTATAATATATATTAATATCTTAATATGGTTTTTTAAATTAAAATTATCCTTAAAAAAACATATTATGTAGAGAAAATCAAAAAAAAAAAAAGAAAAAAATCGTTACTTATATTTTTATTTAAAATTCAAATTGAACATAAGATAAAAATGTAAAAACAGCATAGAAAAGGGGAAATCGGTTCTCCAATGATAATGTTAATAAATCAAGGTAGTGAAAGTATCGCCTGTTTTCAGTATTCAGCCGGTGTATTTGAACGATTTTTTGTTGTTTTACGATTTTAGGCGGTTGAAAGTATACTTGTATTTCTCTTGCAGTTACACTTGTAAAGGTAAGGTCTTCTATAATAGTAATAGAAATCTGGCGATGAATTAAGATTTTTCTTGATGCGCTCCGTGTATCGGAGAATTTTATTCTGTCTTTGAGTGTAAAATATTTACAAAAAAAATTCCATTACAGTGGAATACTTTGAAATAACGAATACAGAGGCTTTATTATCGCAGTACAGTGAAGTGGAACAGGTGTTTTTCTTGTAGTTTTTCGTATGTAATTTTCTCTAAATCTTGCCCAATTTCTGTAAGACTTTTTACAAATAAAAATCTGCCATGAAACTGTTATACATATATTGCCTTCAAAACAGATTTTTGAAAAAAATTCATAATGACCTTTGTAGCAGATACAGAAATTTCAGGAGCACGTAATTTAAGACTAAATTTAATTTATAATTTTCACAATGAAAAAACTGCTATTTTCTATATTTTTCTCGTTTAATATTTCGCATACCGTTAACATCACACACACACACACACACACACACACATAGTGTTATACAGTCGATCAAATAAAATTCCTAACAACGCTACTTACACGAAATCTTGAAGCATTTAACTGTTCTTTCCGTTAACAGTATTATAGTACTTCTGAAATATTCTTCTTCTTCATCTGCCGTCTCCATTTTGAAGGTTGGCGATCCACAATTGGAATTTCTTTCTATCAACGGCTGATCGGAAAAGTTCTGTTGAGGAACAGTTGAACAAGTTGCTAAGATTGTCCATCCATGAAATTTGGCGTTTTCCTCTGCATCTTTTCCCGGCAATTTTACCTTCAAGTAATATTTTATGCCTCGATCTTCTTATGATGCGTCCCAAATATTGTAGTTTCCGTTTTTTGATGGTTTGTAGGAGTTCAAGATTCTTTCCCAGTCTGTTAACTACTTAAATATTATTCACTCTTGAAGTCCACGGTATTTTCAGGACACGTCGGTAGCAGTACATCTCAAAAGCGCTGATCATTTTTCCTAATGTTGAGTCTAGTATCCAGAATTTACAGCCATATAGTGTAGGATGGAAAAAATGTAGCACCTCAGGAGTCTGATGCTCAGTTCCAATTTCAATTCTTGACGCGTGAATATAGATTCTTCATTCCTATTAATAATGCTCTATCCTGCTACGTATCTCAGGTCTGGAAGTACAATTTTCTTCGAGTATACTTCTCCCAAATACTTGATATGCGTGGGACTTGTTCAATTTTTTCACCGTTTATTTTGATCGAGCATTTAACTGGCTTCTTTGAGAATACAATTACTTTCACTTTTACTATTACTTTTACTTTTATAGCCGAGTTATATTGTAACGACTTCAGTCATTTTAAACACCAGCCTAAATTGATTTTATTCTATCACGTAATTACACTGACATAAAGTTGAAAAAAGTTGCTTCGAAAAGGGACCGCCCTATTAGGCTCGCCTGTGGGGACAGGTTCAATACGTGTTAAAATACTTATATTACGTCATTAACGGTTGTAATTAAACAAACTGTCAAATAACTGGCAACATCGATATACTAGCGTCCAATGGCTTTTTTCGAAGATGTGATACTTCCGGTAGTTATCCCCGTTTTCTTTTACATCATACTTCACAGCTCGCCTTTACCGAACGCAGGCAAATATTTATCACGCCATTTTCGTTCTTTTGTTCTAGTATTCGCTTGCGTAAGGGCCTATTAATTGTGACGACGGGATTCGAAGTTGTAATTGTGAATACTGTGGTTTTCTTTCTTTCTTTTTTTTTTTTTTTTTTTTTATTAACAAATGCTTTTATTCAAAACTTAACTGTTCTGTGTCGTGCTGTAGCACAATTTTCAAATCTTGAGATCGATTTTGTACCCATTTCCAACTAAACTACGTAATTTTCTAGTTCAGCATAGTCGTAGGTTTCTTTCGGCGACAAGACGAAAAAAAATTCAATCTATACCTCTCGTAAATTTACATCAAAGATGATATTAAAGTTTTAGCCTTATATAAAACAGATACACTGTAAATATGCCGAGTATTCCGACGTATACACACCGTGTATATACATGTAAAATCAGCAAGCCAGAAATAATCGGAAAGTATTTTTGTTAACTAGAAGTACTTAAAATACGTAACATAATTTTCCAGTCACGAGCGAATCAACGGTGAACAGAGCAAGGTGGTTGTAAAATGTCAGTAATCATGCACAGCGCACAAATCACACCAAAATATTTTAAAAATCAGTCAATACTTTTGCGGATAGAATTTGCGTGATGTGTAGAAGAAGATGTTATACCGATTAAGTTTCTAATGTAGCAATAAGTCATTCTGCCGTATCGTACTTGCCGGAAGAATTTCAATCGGATATCTGTTGTTTCGAGAATCACGTAAAAAGCAAGTCCATATATATTCCTCTAAAGCATTTTGGAAAAAACTAGAGAAGCAGGTCTTATGCCGGAAAAAATACTGAATTTGACTCAATCAGAATAGCGTTTACTTTTTCGTACTGTCCTCGAGCATTTGTTTAAGTACGTATAAATATAATGGTTTGTACGGACAGTATCGATTCAAATCCTAGCTGTCTTTTTTTGTGCAAGATATTTTACAAGCGATCAAAAATGTGTCTACCATGATTCCTAAACTGTCTCTACCGAAGCAGGAATTGCCCCATTTTTACATATAGGCTAGAAAACTTAAACATTACGCGCGAATTACAACTCACGAAATAATTTTCAAAACATTGTAGCGGCTAATGAAAAATAATTATCCGTATATGGAGACGTGATTTTAAATAATAATACGCCTGTGTATGGATGAACAAGAATCGCGGCAATTAAATAATCATCAAAATTACGATGATAGCAATGAGGTTTATCCGCGCCTATAAATAAATTGTCCAGAATTATCCGAGCATCGCGTGGCATTAGGATAGTAATGAAAGTTTTACATCGGGCTATGGAAGAGTTCAATGTTTCGCTGTGGTAGTTGTAAATATTACTCAAAGTGCTATTTTTCCTTCGCAAAATTGGACACTATGAACACGTTGAATTTAAACATCGTAGAAAACGATACACCCTCAAGTTCCATTTTCGAGAGCGGCTCTTCGGTAATTAGCGTTTTTGATAGAATCTACAACGACATCCATATACTCTAAAGATAATATGAATACACAAGTGGGGAAAAAATATGTTTGATTCGCTGCGAGAATTATTTTTATCTTATAATACGGGTGTATTTTTTAGTAGCAGCTGGAAAATCGTATGGCGTCATGATGGAAAGTTTTACTTCAGCGATTCCCATCGTGGGTGGGAGTGCTGCTAGAGGAAAAGGGGGCGTCATCCGGTGTTATCAAAAAGAACATCGGCGCATTCGTAAACGAGCAACCGACGCGCGTAATGAACTGTAAAACAGGCATAGGAGAAGAGCAGCCCGTTGAAGAACGATCACCCCGATGTATTAAAAGTCGCTACAACAGCACTATTGAGGTCGGTTATGCTGCCAATGGATTCCGTTAGTCCAGATTTCGAGAAAAAACTGCAATGATAAGAATCCCCCCCTGTAAATTAAAAGCTGAGCACTATGATAAACAATTGTCCCCGTTTGGAAAAGATGGATTTAAGGAGGCTGAAACAGTAAAAATTACCCCCGCTAGGGATTATTTCCTGCCCAGAATTTTAGGGGATAATTCACGATTTGAAAATTATCTTTTCTACGTCCTTTTTTAACAATATGGAAAACTATCGAGTGAAAAGTGCCATTTCAGCGCGTGGAAAGAAAATTCACGGGCAAAATGGAAAAATCGAAGATATTTATTTATATTTGAAAAATTTGCACGGATCTTTACTGGAGAACTACCCTCGACACATTTTATTAGCGCATATTAAATATATATGGGAGGACCCCACCGACATTGTTTGATTACTTTCAGTTGTGACGAATTAAATTGGAGTGGTACGAAGAAAGTCTTAATTGCTGATGGGTAGACTCTAATCGAATGCTCTGGATCTGTATGCCACGTAAGTATTAATCGAAAGACATCCAGTCACGGTCAGTCGTCATTTTATGAGACGAATATATGCTATTGTGAAGTACAGATTAAAGAGACGGGGTAGCGTTAGTTTTAGTAGACGAGTGGTTGATTTCTGGCGGCGAATAAAATTTTAAAATAGGAGAAGGCCCCACTTGCACTTGGTGATGTAGGTTGAAAATCATCCACTATTCGACTCGTCAGAAGGGATTAAAATAATTGATATGAAATCCAAGAATTGGATTATAAAATCACGCAAAAATTATGTATTAATGGAAATGCAAGGTATGAGATTAGTGTGATGCGTCGGTTATTCGAAATTGATATGTTATATGTTTGAAATACTGATAATTTGTTTGCCATTTTGATATAAAATATATTACGTGTTTAAGCGTTTTTTTTCGACACAATTTTACTGTAAGCAGTTTTTTCTTTTCTTTTTCCGTTGCTATTGAAGCATTATAATAAAAGTAAAATTACATATGCCGGTTAGAATATATTTTCGTTTTAACAGAAAAATTATTTTTTACTTTTAAGTTTATTTTTACGAAATTATAATGCATAAATGATTTTTTTCATTTTAAGGGCATTTTGAATAAGAGTATTTACTTTAAAACAAATTTTTTTTTCTTAATTTTATTTCTTTTTAAATTAATAATTTGTAATTTTTATAAAAAAAATTTGAACGGGTTTCTTTTTGTTTTTGATTAATCATTTAGTCATTGTTTCGCGAATTAGGTGAAAAGTTATACAAGACCATGAAACGCACCGATATTTTACAATCGGAGTATTATACGTTAGCGACCAGTTTTTAAAACAATTCCTTACAGAGAGGTCTTTGGTGCTAGTTCTTAATGATACCCAAGCTAAGGAATATTCAGGTATCTAATAAACCTAAATATTGAAAACAAATTAAATTTTTCCGTAACTTTCAGATACTATTGCTACACGGGTTTTTGTTGAATCGTAAAAGGATCCAAAATTTATTATAAATGGTGGTTTGATTGTTTTGATGAAGATTTTGCGCAGCCGTCTTCTGACAGACATTACCGTTACTTGATGTTATGGTTCAGCTTTTTTGGCACGCATCAACTTAAATATATATGCGTTTTGGTATTCCAGTTTGCGGCATTTGAAGACAAGCGAAACGCGTGATTGATTTCTGATGCATTGTACGGCTATATGAAATACCGTCTATCTACGGTAAAAAATTTATTTTTGCTGACGATATTGCGCTGGAAACTCAAAGTAGAGATTTCCTAAAGCTGGAAGAAAGACTTGAAGAAGATCTTAGAAAGATATCACAATATTTCAAACAATGGCGATTTCAACTAAATGAGTCGAAAACTATGACTTCATGCTTCCATCGTACAACTCAACTTACAAATAGGAAGCTCAACATTCGTTGCGACGGTAAATTGCTAAAGCATGAAATGTTGCCCAAGCATCTTGGAATAACCTTGTATAGACAGCTCACATATCGAAAACATATAAAAAATGCTACTGCAAAAGTAAAGGCTAGAAATAATAGCATCCAGAGGTTAACCGGTGTTTTTTGGGATGCTTCTGCATCAACGCTTAGAACGGCAGCTTTAGCCCTCGTGTACTCAGCTGCGGAATATGGAGCACCTGTTTGGCTCAACAGCTGCCATACCAGAACACTGGATATACAGCTGAATACCACAATGAGGCTAATCACAGGATTAGTTAAATCTACGCCTATAGCATGGCTACCTGTACTCAGTAACATTGCGCCACCCGATATCCGCAGGAAAACGGCAACAACTAGAGAGTGGCGGAAGTATAAAGCCGAGCAGCAACTCCCTATAAATAGACATACGTTTGAAGCAACCCGACTAAAGTCAAGAAAACCAGTGTGCATTACGGCAAATGCCCTTATTTTTAGAGGACTTTAATAGTAAAAAGGAGTGACAAGAACAATGGACCAGTTCAAATGCAGATAAACGTAAATTGGTCACATACCCGGATTATAAGGTGAACGGTTTTGACCCAACCCGAAGAGAATAATGGGTGTAACTAAATCGCATTCGGACTGAAAATGGACGTTGTAACGAGTTGCTAACGCGATGGAAAATTAAAAACGATGCTGCCTGTGATTGCGGATACCCTCGAAAAACCATTGAACACTTTGTTCATGGATGCCCAAATCGAGCTTTTGACGGAACTTTTAATGATATTCACGAAGTGTCACCATCAGCGCTGACATGGATACATAACTTGGACGTGCTGCTGTAAACAACTTTCCGCATCGAACCATCCGATAATAATAATAATACGATACGAACTGAAACTATAAACGATTTCGTGAAATATCGGCTGTGAACTAAATCGCCTGATAGTTCGATCTTCGTTGTTAGTAAGGCTCAAAAGTTCTCGACGATATTTGTAAGATTAAATTTGAATATAATATTCTAATTTTTATTTTCTTTATCCTTCCGAATTTATTTTATTTCATTTTTCATATACATTTTGCCATATTTTTGGATCGTAATTTACTAAATTTTATTTATTTTTTTATTTATTTATTCTGTTTTATTTTATTTTTTATTTTTTGGAGACGATGAACAAAATACATTCTGAATTAGATTAAATCGATCTTTTATCTAGACGAAGAATAGGGTTTTATTTCTATATTTAAGAAAAAGCAAATACGAGAATTGCCTGGCTAAAATTATTAAATTATATTCCTAGCTGTTTTTACCGCTTCAGAAAAACGCGCTAAATGTGACGTTTAAATTTTATTGTAAATAGTTCGGTGATTTTTATGCAAAACACCAAAAAAAATTTATAGTTCAAAATTGAAAGGAAAATTAATCATAAGCAAACTTCTTAGTAAAGAGTTATTCATGAAGTTTTCAATTTTAATATTTTTCAACAGAAAGAAGTATATCGTCGACAGAAAGCGAGAACTTTTTGTAGTTTTTTAAATTTCAGATTTTCAATTATCACAGGGGAATGAGGTTGTTCTTGGTATAAAAATACACTTTTCTACTTTTGTTAATGCAAAAACATCTTTTACATAACTGATTTTATCTACTGTGTCGGCGAATGAAAATTTTTGTTCTCGAAGTATTTATATGCGTACAAAGTGTCGATTTTTACTCGATACGAGTTAATAATCAACAAATCATTTTCAAACATGATTAGATTTCTAAATTTTAAACACCTCGGATATACTTCGATTTGTCGTGTACTAAAAATGTTGTTAACATGTTCTTTATTCTACCTTACCGTTGTATACTAGGAATATCGTACCGAATTAAAATTCACGTAAAATTACATTCGAACAAGATACAAAATCGAAGACTGACGTGGAACTTCTTTTATGTTAATGGGTAAAATCTTCATGACAAAAATAATAATCAATAAAATAAAAACTACCACAAATTGCCGAATAGAAAGAAAAAAAAGATAATTAAAAATTACGTCGAATTAGTTTAAATTGCGTAGGAAAATTATTAATATACGTATTTCCTTGTAATTAATTGATTGAAGCCTAATATATACAGAGGTTCTTGTACACTAACTTCATTGATTTCAGTTTTGAACTCTTTTTGCCGTACAAATTAAATCTGTCCATACTTTCCTTTGTGGCTTTTCTGGGAGTAATTCGCCTCGTTGTTAACGCTTTCAAATTCCTCAAGTACTTTTTATTTTTTCTTAAAACAGTATTCTTTTATAAAGTTACTGAACGCATGTTCAATTCTCTCTGTTCGCAGCTCGAAGAGTTATTGCCAGTACTGCTGTGTTAGCTGCTTTAACCGTAATCTTACAAATTATTATTTGTAAGATTATAAGAGATTACGATTAAAGCAACTAACGGACTGACAATAACTTCCAGCTGCGGACAGAGAATCGAACGTGTGCGTTCAATAATTTTATGAAAGATTAAATACGAACTTAAATGTTAAATCCCGGTAATATTGCAACCAAAATTTTTAGTTTTAATGCATCGAATCGTAACAACATAGTACTTTTTCTAGACAAACTCGTGATACTTTTCACAAGATGAATTTCTTTCATGTTACTTGTATTCTTATGGATCTTTAATAGTAATGCGGTTAGATGTGTCATTTTCGTTGTTAACGTCCAAGTCCGAAACCAGCGGTAGTCAAAAAGTCTTCAATGTCTAAATAACAATCGTTAATTCGAGTAAAAGATAACGGCGAATTTTCGTTCATAAAATTGCACATGACCCAGCAAAACGCATTCGTACTATATCGTGTTTATCATCGGATTGCGTATGTTTTTGTATTATGCGCTCGTGTGGATTAGTTATTAACACGTTGAATATATAACGTGTAAAGATAATCTATTGGATCGATTAAAAAGTACGAAAAATAAAAAAGAAGACAAATTCCGAATAATTTCATAATTTTACATTTTAATTTGACTATCACAATTAATATACACGTATAGTAACGGATAATTTTTATATTACCGAAAGAATTTAAAAGTGTACTAAGATGTACATGGAATGGTATAAAGGGAAATATAGAAGAGAAAGAGAATAAGCAAATGTGAATACTTACACAGGTGGTAACAGATAAGGTTTAACAAGGAATTTGATTTTGGTAGTACTGTAACATGTCGTACGCTCGAGTTCTGAAATTAAGGAACGAATTTCTTATAATTGAAATCATATAATTCGCCGCCTCTTTATCGCTCATTTGAGGAGCAAACCGAGTTCGTAACAGTTTTATCGTCTGACCACGAAAGCATGGTAATCCAGTATCGAGCATCAACGAAACTAGCGATATGATCGATTCGCGGTACGGTCTATAAAATTTCCATTATTAATTAATACAAATTATTATTTATTTAACTCTTTAGTTCACAATATTGCCGAATGGCGACATCAACTTTAAGAGCATATTATAAACCGTCACAACGTTACCGTTCGACAACGTCCTCGTTTACCGATTAAACACATAAAATATATGTTAATAATTAATAAAATTCACGATTTTCTATTTAAAATACCTATTTATAGACACTTTTTTTTTTTTTTAATACCTTGAAATAAGAAAGGTATATGTGTATCATCTTCCTATAATACGCGATTAGATATAAACAATATAACTTTTGAGCTATAATTTTTTGAAGTTTATTAGCGCGCAACATTGTGACTGAAATATACGTTTATGTTTAGTTTAACCAGTAAAAAATAAAACTATTCTAAAGATGTCCATAAATAACTATAATTGTTTAGATGGGCGTTTTAAATAATTGTTTCTTTTTTTTTTTATAATTATTTCTTACGTTTTTTTGTAATTTATTAATTTTTTATGTACACTTTTAGCTATGAGGTTTTTAAAATATAATACATACAATTATTATTCCGTTTTATTTTCTGTATAAAATTTTTATTATATAATTGTCATATTTATATAGTTCTGCTGAATTATTTCATATTGATAGCATAACTTATTATTAATAGTAATTAATATTACGTTTATATTATATGTGTTCTTTGAGGGGCAATGTTGCCGACTGGCAACATTATATATCTCAACAAATAAAGATGCAAGAAGAATAAAATTTTTGTAAAAGGTCAATTTATGCTCCTTGTAATTAATATAAATGCGTTTTTTTTTTGTTTTTTTTTTTTTTAATCTAATAAAAATATACGAACGGAGAGGTTAATATAATCATATGTCGTCACGGTAGCCAAGGAACTGGAAAAATCGGGCAGCCAAATGTTAATGTCTTCAGTTTGAGATTTAACGACGGCAAATCAAATTACTATAAGTAGGCAATCTTTACAGGTCACGCGGAAAGTTAAAAAATCTATTTAAACGTAAAATTATTCACATTTTAAACGAGAAAAATCGAATATGTTCCAATTTTAGAGAAAAATAAAGCTTGATATAAAAAATTATACAATAAATATGTTAAAATTGAAAATGCGTAATTTCGAATTTACTTAGAATTGAAATAATAAAATGTCTCAAAAAATTTAGCAAAGATGAAGAAGGTGAAGTTACTAAGAATATGTCTGTGGTAGCAGCAAAAAATTAAAGTGTAAATTACATCGATCGTATGAATTGAAGCTTATACATGAATTTAGTGGTATTAATTAAGCAAATGATTATTTGCGTATTAAATTAAAATATATTGTGTAATGGTAAACTGTTAAATAATATCCGAATATCTCGAGAATACATAATAAAAAAAAAATGTGAAAACATGAGCCTAGCAACATCGATTTATTATGCAGAATTTTTAACAAATATTCTTAATATTAAAGAAAAACACATGCTTTCATACTATCTTTAGGATCGGATTTTTCAAAATTTTTAAAAATTATATTTAGTGCTGATACTCGATGTTCATTAAAATAAACGTTTGAAAATGCTTAGAGATATACTTTATTTACTTAATACTGCCGGATAAAAATTGGCCGAAAAATTTTCATTATAATATAGGGGAAAAATATGAACACTCAGAATTTTAAAATGAAGGGGGTGATAAATTCGACCGACTTAAGTCAATACTATTGTTAAATGTAAAATATTTCTGTTTTATAATAATATTATAACTCATGGCTTTACTCGTGTATTAATGCCCGTTTAAATGTGTACTTGGAAATTAATAAAAAAATTTTTGTTTTATCTAGAATTATATTTATGTAAAAATTCTTTCTCTCTTTGAGAAACACGTTTATCACCGTCTAAATAAATTAGTCTTCACGTTTCACGTACAGCAAACTATAGTAGTTGAGTAAGGATTTTAAATTTGAGTATAACATTACCGGCAGCAAATATTAAAAATACGGTTTCCAGTCTTGTAAATCGAATGCCATTTCTGGAGGTCTCAAAGCTTTATCATTGTAATTATTTGTTTCCTATCTCTTATCTACCTATTTTATTATATCACTCATTTATCCTGTAAACGGTCCATTTACTTATCCGCTAGCTTTGCCCATGGCTTCGCCAGCGTATTAATATCTGTTTAAATCTTCTATTTTTTCTCTTTTTTCATACGGGTGATTTCTGTGTTTTCCCAAAAGCTTTATTTACTGGATTTTCTCTTTTTTTTAGGGAATATTACTAATATAATAATTAAAACAAACTTTAAGGGGGTATTCCAGTCTAGAGGCACGAATTTAGGAAGTTAAATACTAAATCCAGATTAGAAAAGTGCTAAAACTTGTATTAATTAATTCGAAATTAATTTTTGATTGCGATCTGCTTCGTCCCGAACATATCCTAATCGTATTCTATTTGAATATGCACTTTTCTTTTTACACCCGATTGTTTTATATTTCCATCATAGGTCGTATAGGATATAAACTGTAAATCTGCACAATTTTATGGATGGTTTTATGGTAAACCATCGCTTTAACAGATTTGTAAGTTGTACAATGATACGTAATAATATTAAGTTGAAAATAAGGTTCTGAAGACTCAAAGGCTACATTTAGTTCGCAGACCATAATTACAACTCATTTTAAATTTAAAAAATGCATACCTCACAGCTAGAAAAGCTTGAACACATAACTCCATAAACCATCGGAAAGGAGCAGCTTCCATTTTTCCACCCATTACCATCACCATTTCATCCGTCAATTTTATATCCGGTTCAAAACCCAAATTACCGCCTGGCGATGACTCGAACATAAATCCGAAGTCTATAACAAAACAAATTAATTATTACAATTATAATGAGGCGTCCGTTTTGCTCATATTTTTAACACTAAAGGCGACATTTATTTTTTTAAATATCTATATATATATATATATATATATATATATATATATATTTATTATTATTAATAAATGTGTATTGTAATCTTAAACTACTGTTTAAATAATCAATATATAAGACTAATTAGTTTAAACATGTATAGAATATTAGTTTATTAACTAATTTTTATTATTTATAAACATAAATATTATTTACATAAGTAAATCGTTCGGCGTTAATCGCTTAAGACGTCTAACATCTGATGATGTGTCAAGCAGCTGTATCGCTTCAACATTCACGCGTTGGTGGAACCGCTTTTCGTGCTTGATGGCAAAGTCACGAATGATCTCGTCTACCCACTTCAGATTCAAATCCGCATGCAGATCCTCGTTTCTTTGATATCATTCTGCATTGGTAATTGCGCGAGGACCTTTGTTCTGACTACGCTGAATGACCATTAGGTTAGCAGGTTTTGCACATTCCCAAAGTTGGATCCCATAGGTCCAGATAGGTTTGATAATTGACTGGTAAAATAGTCGTTTACTGTAGAGGTCCAGTTGTGAATTTCTTCCTAACAGCAACCACATTTGACGGACTTTGAGTCGGATTTGTTCCGCTTTCTGCTTCACGTGACGCTTTCATGTTAGACGGGCATCGAGATGTAGTCCTAGATATTTAGCTGAATTTTTCTGCGGAATCTGCTGATTATTGACATAAACACTATATTGAGGATTAACTATTTTTAGAGCGTAGGTAACGTGAACGGATTTATGCTCGTAGAGTTTTATTCTCCATTTCTTCGTCCATCTCGAAACTTTTATTTGCTCCTGGACTTAGACTAATCAAGAAATCATCAATTTTTTTCTTTTTAATGCTTTTTATTAGCTGATTAATTTGGTTACTAATCCGGTTAAATATGGTTTTGTCTGTCGGATTGCGTGAATTATGCCAGGCTCTTCTTGCTTTTCTACGCTGCTTGATTAGTTCCCTCACGTCGCCGCAGGTAGAAATTTTCTTGACTGATACCGTTTAGTTCTGGGTTGCAGTTTTTGCAGCTTCTTGAATTATATCAATAAAACATTGCGCTTCATATGCCAGTTCTTCTTTTGTTTTTAGTCTTATATTAAGGTTTATTTTTTGATTTAGGAGTTCTCTGAAAATCTCCCAGTCAGTGAATTTATTAGTAAGATGTTGCTTCTTTTGTTTCTGTATTATTGTACCACTTACTGTAAATTGCACAGGTACATGATCGGAAGACAAATCGTTGTAGTTTTTTACTTTAACATAGTTTGTAGAGATACCTTTGGAAATGAAGAAGTCGATTAGATCTGGTATAATTGTTCACTATCAGTAGACCAGTATGTTGGTCTTCTTGATGAGCGGATTTCATATGAATTAGCGTTTAGTGCTTTAATAAGTTCCCTACCTCTAGGAGTTATTAAATCGAGATTCCCACATAGTATGTTTAGAATTAAAGTCTCCTCCGCATATGAAATGGTTGCCTAGTTGCTGAAAAATTTCTTCAAAACTTTCCCTTTTGATAGCGTGTCTTGGTGGACAGTAAGCTGCTCAGATATTGAGTTCAGCATTATTATAACTTTTCGTTATTACAATACCTTGAAAGTAATCATTTTCAATACATTGATTTAGATAGTGTTTAATGCTATCCTTAACTAGTATAGCAGAGCCAGCGTGGGCTTTGCCACTCGAAAGATTCACATTATACATTGAATAACCATTAATCCTAAAATAGCCGTGGTTTCTGATATTAGTATAATATCAACATTTTTATGTTTAATAAACATTTTTAATTCATCTTGTCGATAAGCTAAGCCATTGGCATTCCAAGTAATAATAATTAAAACTGGGTCAGTCATGTTATATTCTTGGACTTACAATTAGTAATCATCAATTGTTGGTTGTTTTTCAATCGACCAATTCTTTCATTTGTTGTTTTTAGGAAACCGATTACATTAGCAATTGTAGCTTGTTTGGCAGCTGACTTTCCTTGGGCATTTGTTTAGTACCTATAGTAGGTTTTATTAGCAGTGACTGGTTTGGCGGCTTTAAAAGTTTTTCTCTGAACACGTTTTACTGCTGTCATTTTAGGTTTCTGTGCAGCAGCTGCTTTGGCTTTATAGATTGGACATCTTTTCCACTTTGGCTTTATAGATTGGACATCTTTTCCACTTTGGCTTTATAGATTGGACATCTTTTCCACTTTGACTTTATAGATTGGACATCTTTTCCACTTTGGCTTTATAGATTGGACATCTTTTCCACTTTGGCTTTATAGATTGGACATCTTTTCCACTTTGGCTTTATAGATTGAACATCCTTTCCTGTTGGAAGTATGTTTTCCCCATAGTTTGCACATTTACATGATTCAGATTTGGGCGTTTTGCACTCCTTGGTATCATTATTGTTACTGCATTTAACACATTCAGCTTGCCTTGTGCATTAAGATTTTGTATGTCCTAGCTGCTGGCTATTTTTATACCGAGGAATTTCGTTTTTTACTCTTGGTAGTTCTATTTTCACCTTGAAGTAAAGCATATTTCATCAATAAAATGTCTTTAACAGAACAATCTAATCTGTATAATTATTATGAAGCGAAAAAATAAATGCGCAACAAAATATGTATATATATATAAAAAGAAGGTGAAGTTGTATTAGAAATGATTAATTCATGTAAAGATAGAACTAATAAAATATTTTTAATAAGCACATTTTGTGATCTACAGTAAAATTTCAGGTTATCATAGTTTAATACTTTTATTTATTTAAATATATATCGGTTTTAGTGCATTAATAAATACAGTGTTTTTTTATTTTTTTAAATTAAATAAAATTTTTTAAGCTAGATATAATAGTATTATGTAAAACGTAACTGGTTTTATAATTAATACGACTTTTGTAGTTTTCAGGCGATAACAAAATTATGCGAAAGGCGAATTCAATTAATACTTTAGTTTAGCAAATATGAAAAATCGACTCTGGTAAAGAATCTTAAATATTCCTTATAAAATACAGCGGTTAACAGATAATGTTAGTTCGCAAGCGAAATGTAATTCTAAAGATTAGAAAAGTCGTGATTAATTAAATCTAATTTTTTCCATACAATGATTAAAAGTTTACTATTATATCCTGCAACAGAAGTCTATAATTAAAAAAGGTAATAAATTTCATATAAAGTAACATATAGAATTTAGCTCAGATTTCATTTAATTTACAAAAGTAAAAGGTAAAATCCAACTTTACATAAGTTTCGTCCATTTTATAATGTGCATATGTAATGTGCGCTTATACATATACACGTACCATGCCATTTTCAGGCCGGAGATACCATGAAAAATCGTGTAACGGAATTGTTTCGTGAAAGGTATGAATGAAAAGTTAGAATAGCTACGAAAAGCATACGGCCATTTAAAACTAACTTTTCTATAAGAATTATAGGTCTCTTCTACGGCGAACTTCGAAGGATCCAGTTATATACTAATGACGTCATTCAAGCGCAAGGGTAATATGAAAAAAAATGTTATAAAAAGCGTTATGAAACATGTAACTGAAGTTGTAATAGAAATCGCTAAGTAAACCGTAAATTATTAATTGAAACCTACCGTTCTAGAAGTATTGCAGAACTATTATCTGCGGGTCCCGGAGGGGTTCAAATAATCGAGTTTATTCATACACACACACACACACACACACACACACATATATATATATATTATATATAAACACCCCTCTACACGTATACTCTACTGCAATGATTTCTGATTCATCGAGTGCTTAATGTAGTAAATTACCTATATGGATAATGTGTCCACTTTTATCTAACATTATATTTCCATTATGCCGATCTTTTATCTGTAATAAGAAACCCACAACGCTATACGCAGCCATCGATCGAACAAAATTACGTCTGGCATTCTATAAAAAGAAAAAAAATCATTTATTTTTAAAATCTAAACAATTTCAGATATTGTGGAAAATCGAGAAGGGGGGAGGGAGGAACATCATGGTTTTTCAGAATATCAACAAGAAATACTTGGAGATATTTATTTATTTTTAACTACCTGGAATTCTTTAGTTGTCTCGTCGCCATATGTTTTAATGAAATATTCGTACATTCCGATATCTGTTTGTCTACCAAGCTGATCTCTCGATTTAGCATCCGGAACACATTCTATTACACCACACTAATAAGACGATACAGAAAAATAAGATAAAATAAATGCAACGAAATCGGCTTAAAAAATAAAAAGTTAAAATTGATATTAGTAATATTAAAAATAATTTTAACACGAAAAAAATAGAGACTTCGCTACAACCTGAAAATTGATTTGAGATTAGTTGTTAAATTTTGACGGGAAACAGGATACTTACTCCGGGAGCAGTGGCTACCACTCTGTACGGAAACAAATATAAATCTAGGCCAACTTGTTGAAAAATATTTTTAAAAATACTGATTACTTGCAGTGCGAGCATATCTTGACGGACATCATCTCCCACCTGTAATGTTGTTTAAAAATTACTTCAGCAAAATTTACCTTATAAAACATTTTGTCAGTTTTAACGAGAATTATGTCTTAGATGCATCAAGAATAGTGTTCACTAATAAACCGACTGGTTAAATCTAAACAGTCGGAAACAGCGTTAAATAATTTATTATAATTTTTGATTATACGAATTGGTTTACGATTACTTGTGGTTACATTACTGAAAATGTTTTTTTACATCTTGGAAGATATTTTTTACAATACTCGTTAACCGAACAGTAAAAACTTCTTCTTACTTATAATATATATATATATTTTTTTACAATCATTAAAAAACTTTATTTGCAGGATTAAAATAATTAAGCAAAAGAGGAAGTTTTTTGGTTGTATAAGGAAACACGAAAGAATAGGAAATATTAGTGATAAAAAAATTGTTCGCAAACGGGTAGCAACTGAAGGAAGAAAACAATTGAGACGTAATAGATAAGCTGAATATTTAACTACTGAGTAACATGATTTACTGTGTATTTGTCGACCACGTTGTTCAACAAGAAAAGGGAATAGTAAAGACTGATATAATTTACAAGCTAATTAAATGAACTATATAGCGAAAATTTTATCTAACTGATAAATCTTTTTCGGGTATAATAGATCGTCAGCAGCGCATATAACACAAAAATTAATATTGAAAATAATTCGATACAAAAAAAAATCGTTAAAGTTTGCTTTAATTTCGTAATGTCAGATGATGAATATGCGTATCGTTAAAAGTATTACCTACTTATTTCATACTTTATACCGTTATTTTCCTTCGTTTTATGAGTTTTACGATTGTTGTACTTGATATAGACGTCGGGTAGATTACTAAATATTCGGAGAACGAAAAACACTGCTTTTGTGCACTGTTAGAAATTCTTGAGTTACACTAAATAAACTAAAATCCGTTAATTATGAAAACGAGTTTTAGAAGAAAGCGCCTGCTATTTTATTAAAAATCTGCAATCAACGCAGTATAATATCCAATGCTGCAATAAAATATGAAAGAAACAGAGTATATAAATAGATGAAAAGGAAAACCATGGCAGATATGGAAAATAACAAAACATTAATTTAACTAAAAGTTATTTTTCGAGTTATTCGAATTTTAAACCCGACGACAATATTGTCATGATTGTAACAAATTAAAATTATTATTTAACTCTTAAATAAGAAGAAATATTAATCTGAAGTATTGCATTCAGCATGCAGTGAATAGAATATTTCGACGAGCCGAAGATTGGAAAATGAAATTTAGGGGAAAAAAATTGGTCGTACACATTTCAACAGACCATATCGCAATATGCTTGACGGTACTTTAATCTCTTAAGAAGCGATA
Organism: Icerya purchasi; assembly: GCA_039619475.1. Classification (NCBI taxonomy): domain Eukaryota; kingdom Metazoa; phylum Arthropoda; class Insecta; order Hemiptera; family Monophlebidae; genus Icerya; species Icerya purchasi. The sequence continues at coordinate 330,937,072 of CM077115.1, read as the reverse complement.
AGTAAGTCCGGAACCAAGGTATTAGGTAAAAAGCTAACTTAATCGGAACGGTTTAATAAATATTTAATGTACCGATGAATTATTAAATTTTAATATGCAGAATGTAATTAGAGGCGGTTGCAACATTCGTGCAATCGACATTATAGGAAAACTGAAATTGTTCAATTTTCATTATACGTTATTATATTACTATTTGGTACACTATATAGTTCAAGTTATTTTTAAAAGTAATAATAATTTTATATAAATCCAGACGGTGCGCTAATAATGTAAAAAAAAAAGTGAAATAAAATCGTCAAATTTAATCGAAACGGTTCATTTTGATTTTGACGAAAATTGCCGAAAGGGACCCACTGCCATCCGGTTCGTGGTATTTTACATTTGTTTTAAATTTGAATAAAATTTAATTTCGAAATTACGGTAAAACAATTCTATGCTCGCGGTACTTTTCTGCTTTTTTCTTAGCAGGGGGAAGTAAGAAAAAAATATATTTATTTTACCTTAAAAATCGCAGCTTGCCATACTTCGTTTTCATTTTTTTCATCACCATGAGCGCTGATATGATTTTCGCGTACAGTCTTTTGCGATTCACTGAGTCCATCGCCATTTCCCGATGTTCCATTCTCCACAATACTGTGCTCTACCTGTTCTTCCGAAATGGACAAAGCCATTCGTTCCAAATCTTTGATGCCGCATTTTTTTACTCGAAATCGAGCCAAGTATGGCGCTTTTGCAGCACTAGTAATATGATTACAATTAATCGCGCGTAGTGATCACTAATAATTAAGGCGCTTCTAAAACTCGTAAAATACATTATAAAAAAGTGCATTACTTTTAGTAAACAAGTTTTATTGAACAGCCACAAAGTAAAAGGAAATAACGAAGAAAATAAGAGGCATAATGTGTCGACCACCGGAGGAAAAATAAAAACTATTTACGGGATTTTAAGAATGAAAGAAAATAAAATAAACACGTGACCGATGAATAAGTTGTAATTCCTGGTCCACCCTATACAACAATTAACTCATTCCAAAATTGTCGCAGAAACATTTCAATAAAACTGAGGCGAATAACAGGAAGAAGCTCCGAACTCTAATACGGATATGGAAGTTTACGTAATTTATAAAGTGTCGTCTATTCGAATTTTAACATTACCGAAAATATTAACGTTTAAAGTCGAATAATTAACATACTACTAGCCACACTGCTAAGTGGAAAAGTAAATTCAATTATTAAAAAATTTCCCGGTTCAGTTAAAAACGATAAAAAAAAAAAAAAAAAAACGTACACATTATGCAGCATTAGAGTTCGCAAATGAAATGTTAGACAGTGTTCGAAGGAAGTTTGCTGATTAAAAGGACGATATATAACGTTGAAATTCGATTATCGATAAGCGTCTAATAAAATACAACCGTACGGTTATAATGGTTCAATTTCAATTCAATTTCAGTTCACTTTATTACGGAAAAACGATATTTTTAAAACAATAAATATTGTTGAAAGCGCATCGCCGAAATAATCTAGACGAATGATTCTAGTACACACCTTTGCATCGGTGTTCCACTTTTATAGTCAATATCAAGGACCATGGCTTCCGGATTTGACGGTAAATAACATCCGGGTTGAACTTTTACTTTACTTAACCATTCCAAACAAGCCTTTTTCCTTTCCGGACCTACAGAACGGTAGTAATAAGAGGAAGTAAAATACGATTTTCAAGGATTGAATAAAATACACGAAAATAATGCGTTATTTTTCATTTAAAATCTTACCTTTCGGGTAGGGTCGTATCTTTCCAGATACATCCGTTATCTGCGAGAAGAAGTCGAATTCTCTTTCATAAAAACGTTTCGCCGGTCCGGATAACGAACCAACAATAGTATTCGTTAATAATTCCAACGTATCGTACAGAGACACTAAAATTTAATAACATAAAACAAGCGTTATATAAATTTATTTTTTAGCATACGCGATATTTTTCGAATTTGTCGGCTAATATCCTCGCTAGTGAACTCATATGTAAAGAAAGAAAAAATCATAATAATAATTATTACAAATTTTTTAACCTCTATCTAAATTCTATAAAATCATTAATCGACAAAATGTTCGAAAATTTTTTCTTTCACTCCAGAAACCCATGAAGTGTATTCGATAAATAAAATTTATAGATCATCTAATCAATCCCCCCGGTAAGATAAAAAGTAATTCGTCGCTAAAGATATGTAAAGACACACACTGTTAATTTTTTCATTAATTTTTAATTACGTAATGAGATGTTAATTTTATAAAAATAAAAAAAAAATAAAATTTCGGACTAGATTTAGTCCTATTTTTACTTCTGCAATGATTTCCAGTCATAAGTTTATAATCTAGTTAAAAAGAAAATTGTTTTCAATAAAATTTTTTAGAAATACCGAAGCGAATCAGTTATTCCATTTTTGTTAATTATTAACTTTTAATTGTTGAATGAAGTATATTACTTAAAAAATAACAAATAAAATTTTATGCGTCAACACAGCGTTTGTTTTTTTTTTTGTTTTTTTTTTACATATTGCCAAGAACTGTTGATATTCTAAATTGATGATAGGTGGTTGATCGAATAACTCTCTCTCATAGCGCTTGGATTGAAAATCCTTTTTTTTTTTTTTTTTTTTTTGAAGCTATATTGATAGTTGATATTAATATTATTAGATTCCAGGTATCATATTGTAAGCGTTTGGTGACAATTTTCTTCAGTTTTCCGAATAATGCTAGTTTAGGATATAGGGCGATATGATTGCAGGATCTGCACGATAAAACTGTTATATACTAGTTAAAAAGTTTGTCAATTTTGGCCAACAAATGTTGCTAAGAATAATTTAACGGAAAGCTTTATAAAACTAAAAAGAACTGTTCACTTATTCTTATTACGCTAACTATATCAAATGATCGATTTTAAAAGCTATTTAAATTCGAATATTTACTTTACGCATTATGCGACTCTAATGCGATTCAACTTGTTCTCCACCGAATAGCGACAATGACTGCTATGAATCCGGGGATTAGTTTGAAACAAATATGGACGATTATTCGCTAATTAAAACGAAGATATTAGCGACCGACATAATGAGTTCAAAAAGATAAAAGGTTATATCAGGGGGATGTGCCACCTATTTAACTACACACGTGTGTGTCGACACTCGTTGATCGAACTCCGTGAACAACAACGAAACTACGAAAACATTTACGCACGCCCGAAGATACTTCGAACCAGCGAAGCAGGCTGAAGCTGGCATTAGCGCGAAATTCCTCAGCTTAAAACTGAACCTGCAGCTATCGAGAAAATTGCAAGTCTAAAAATAACTCCGACGAATAATGAAAAATATTTCACGATGTAAAATCGAGTGAAATAATTTCAGAACTGTCGCCTTTATAATCTTACTAGCTCTAATCCCTCTCAATATGTTATGTTTTTACGTATAAAAGAAAAAACAACACATAAAATCGTATTTGACTTCTTACAACATATATATGTTTGTCGGTAAATGAATATTTTCCGTTTCAAAAAACTATTATACATTAAAAATATATATATATATATATATATAAATATATATTCTCTCATTAAAGTCTAAACCTAGTGGGACCCTTGGTTACGTCACTGGTGTTAACCCGCGCAAAGTTGTACCGACATTTTCACTTGTTTGAATAAATATAACTGAATATTTTTGCTGGTTTTTAAAGATGCCTCATATTTGTATCATTTACATTCCGTATCCGGCAAATGTTTGTTTATGATTAAAAACGAATGCAAGAGCTTTCAGAATTACGTACTGTCTTTGTGGTGCATTTCTTCATCGATATACATGTTTGTTTTCATGTTCCAAATAAGCTGATGACCGACAACCTGCGATTTACCAGCTATCGATTTTATCAGTTCGATTACGTAGCCCATCTATTTTAAAATTGATCATTTTTAATAGCGTCGCGTGAATCAAAAAGTATTTAAAAATCAAGAGACATAGTGCCAGTTAAAGAAGAACTACTGTTCTGTCTGTAACGATGTATTTCAAACGTTTTAAAATTAAGTCGTTAAACTTACCGTATCATGCCTTAATGTCTGCACCAACTGCGGGATGTAAAATAATACTGCATCCGCCGGGTAACTGGCCAACACACGAACAGCGTACTGCGCTGAAATTGGATGCGGAGGATACTGACGAGAAAAGTATGACAACGCTTGAATTGGAGTCACGCGAGCCCATGTTAACATATGTTCTAGCTATTTTTTTTTTGGAAAATGAAATACTTTAGTAAATAATCGAAATATAAGATTACATTTAAACTAAAATATATAAGCAACGTCGAGGTCAGCGTCCAAATGAATTCGAATAAATATTTTTTAGCGACTTCATGCATTCTGCGTTTGAACTAATTAAACGAAATCGTAGTAAAAAATTAATCTACCTCTTCGACATCGTTCAACAGTGTATCTGTCGTAACTAGATACTGGAGCGCTTGAGGAATATGCGAAACGACCAGCGGATTTAATCGGACCAAGCGCGTTACTTCTTTTATTATACAGTCGGTATTTTTTAATCTGTAAAAAATTCAACACTGTAACAACTATGCAATACTAATAACTGTCCGATTTTATTTTTTCGCTTCATAGACCTAAATTGGCTGCGAACTTTTTTAATGTAATTAAAAATGGCCGTTAATAATAAGAATCGCATAATTCCAAGCAGTCGGTAAACTAAATATGTTTTTGTGATTTTTGCTTTTAATCTAAGTTCCTATTTAACATTGCCGATCGGCAACTTCGACGTTCAGAAAAAAACATACAAAGAGGTAATTTACCGTTCGCTGAGCCGGTGATAGAAGAGAATTTTAATGTAATTAATCAAAGAAAAACTATAAATAAGTTTTAAAATAACGAGAATGCACGCTATTTTTTCTTTTTTCCCCCTATACAAATGAACCGACATAAGTTGTGCAATGATCGGATATTTTGTACACGGAATAGACTGGCTAAACGAATTAATCAAGAAAATGTATTCACATACGACCTTTCTCTTCATTGCTGGACGGACATCCGTTGCGGACATAACTCTTTAGATACGCGATAGCGACTAGTTGACAGTCACGCACACGGACATCGCGCACGCGTCCTCCAACCAGTGGGATTATTCGGTAAATTAAAGGATTAGTTAAATGTCTTTAATACGCTTAGTAAAAAGATGAAAGTATCATTATAATAACGGGAATTAGGATAATGTTTCGACCAAATGAACTGCTATTCAATATTTAATTGATAAAACAAAACTTACAAAAAGTGAATTTAACTTTTTTTCTTTTTTCTTTTTGAGATATATTCTGAATATGACTGTAGTCAAAGTACTGTATTAAAAATTTGAAATTAGATAGCATTCAGTCTTATTTTGATTTAATTTGGGAGTTAAATAATCAGTAAAAATTGTGTTAAGATGTTCTCGCTAAATTCCTTACACTATTGATTTATACTTTAAAAAAATATTTATTTAGTTAAGAATTTGAGGCGCGACCTTTATCAATTAGTTTTAAGAAAGGTGGAACAGATTGTGAATTTTGAAATATATTTTATATATATATATATATATATATATATATATATATATTGCACGAAAGCCATTAGTGGAAATTTAGATGTCCGTATCACTGATGTTTAACAGTGAATGAGATCTTTTAGTTACCTATGAAATTTAGTAGAGAAATTAGTTTGGAACTAGTTTTGAAATTGTACGAACTGTTGACTGAAGAACACTACATATTTGATCTGTTTAAAGGCTAATTTCCAGTTAGAATGCGCATTATTTTAGCAGCGCATTTTTACATTTATAGTAATAAAGGTTAATATGATGATATTTCTTTTGAAAAAGAGGACGATTGTCAATTAACGCAATAACGTAAGCTTATAACCTGCTTTCTGACATATACAAAGATGTTTTTTACAAAACAATAGTGCAAATACGAGTATTTAATTGGAACATCTTAAAACGATTTATCGATTATTTTAAATTGACCGAAAGAATTATTCACGCAGATACTGGAAAAGTATTCCGTTTATAATAATTTTAAATAATATTAAGGCAGTTTATATATTTTAATGTGTAGCGCGGTAGCCTAGTGGTTAGAGTGCTTGGCTTACTAAATCAGAGGTGTCATAGGTAATCGAGACTCGTCTTGTTCTGGATTCAAGTTGCTCCCAGACTTAGGCATCCTGAAATAATTGGGTATCGGAGAAGTCAAGGGAAAGTAAAGACGGATCCCAAGTAGAAAGGAACCGGCCCTCCTATCCTTATCAGTGCCATTGGGCTTAGTACATTATGAAAAGTATAATTTCAGAATCGATGATACCTTATCAAGAGTATGGGACTTACTTTACTTATATACTTTAATACATTACTAATGATTGGTTGTTTAAAAGTTTAATTTATTAATAACTAATATTTAAACAATATCTTTTTAGCTTCGTATAAATTGTAATATCGGACTCTGTATTATTATAAGAAGAATCCACATTTGTTTATTCATTTAACATAGTAAAAGATATATTTTAATAAGTGATTTTTTAAAATTTACCTGACAGGTAGAAAAACGGCTAAAATGGGACTAATGTCCCATGCTAGTCTTGTAGACTCCCGTAACGTTTTATCAGTCATCGTTTTCGACTTCCAAACCGATATATTTTCTTCTCCGGCTACGGACAATTCTGGTCTATTACTAGGATTATGCCACGTTATCAAAAATTCTATCTGCACAGCCTACATAGAAGAAATATACGTTTTCAATCTATACTTATTTGTGAACCAATAATCCTTGTTTTACACCAATAAACTCGCATATATATACATACGCACATTTATAAATATGATCCACGCGTATTTTTTAAAAATAAGAAAAAAATGCCAATAATAAGTAAATAAATGAATGCCCAAAAATTGCAGTTACTAACTGTTATAATTATGTTAAAACCGAATTTTAATTATAACAGTTGGTAACTGCAATTTTCGGACATTCATTTATTTACTTATTATTGGCAATTTAGAAGCAGTTTACGAAAGTAAAATACTTATAATAAGAAAAAAAAATATTTTACCGATATTCCCCTGAAAACTACCAAACTTTTTATTAAAAATAACACAAAAAAAAATTTACTCTATCCGAGGACTACAGTTTTCTCTTTTTTTTTCTTTTTTTCTTACGATATTTTTATTGTAATAATCGTGTTAATTCGACGGTAAATTAAAGTACGGAACTCATCTAATTCCTTTATATTAACTCCATTTTGAAGAATAATTATAATATTACGTAATTATAAACTTAATCATTCAAACATAAAAATGTAAATTGCTTTTCGTGATTTTCGTTCGTTATGAATTTATTAAATTTTCATTGAAATTTTCATCCGCTAATTCACTGAAATTACCCTTAAATAGACACGTTTCATTACGCGTTGCATTCGAAGCCTAAATATCGTTTTGATCAAATTCAGAAATTTTCAATTTGTAAAAAGAAAAATTTAAAGATATCGAACAAAAATTCTAAGAATGTCGAATAAATTTTCAAAGATAGCTTAAAATTATAAATTACCGAAAAACTTACCAGTAAATCCAAAATTAAATTACGTTTTTTAATGTAGTCTTTCACGTAAAGATCTGTATTCTTCAATTGTTGTTTATTTCGAAGTAAAGTGCGCTTGGACAACGTACTGGTAGACGAAGATAACGGGACGGTATTTATCCATCCTTGGGTTATGGCACTACTTCCACTCGATCCTACTGTACTGCCGCCTGTGGCACGTATCTCAGAAACGGATGACATTGTTAATTGATTGTCGTAACTGTTACAATTGCCATCGAATTCTGCAGACAAGATTTTATTGTTTTTACACGTGAACAGCGTAGTAAATTTTGAAAAATTCTCTTATAAAAATTGTAAACAAAGAAATATTTAAATGATTTAATTTAAGTCTGACGAAGTGAATTGCGATTACTTTACAATGTAATATCGGGATAATAAAATCACAAAAAATTAAATAATACGTAATTTAAGAGAACCAGAAAATTAGAAATATGTTTTGCACAATTTTATGTTCAGATGTAATTTTTATAACATGATACGTCAGGAGCAATGTCGAATAAACGTAGCTCCTACACGAGCTTATGACTAACCGATAAAAAAAATATATATTTTGTAATTCAACAAAAACGTTTTTTTTTTTTTTTTTTTTTTTTTTTTTGCATAAAATTGAACAGAATTTAAAACATATCATTCGTACATTTAATATGTTATATTTATTCTACGCCAAGCGTAAATCATTGCTGTACAACACCCTTATATTTAACTGCACGTTTTTACGCTCAAACCGTACCTAACATAATATCTCAGTTATCACACTTTATTTTTATGTTAATTATTAGTAATGTTTGTTAACAACGTTAACACAAAATTTAGTCAGTTTTTTAACTCAGTGTCGCGCAGTCAAAATAACGAAAATTTCTGTTAAATCTCGCAATTAATTCGAATATTTATACTACATTACTGAAAAAACTTTACCTCTCCTTCATATATTACAAATTTTCGGTATTCATCAAATTGATACATCAAAAAATTCGAATAATTATACTAATTTCGCCTTTTCGTATTCCAGGTTGGAGGAGCCACAATGATCGTTTGATTAAATAATTTTTAAGCTCCAGAAAAAATTAAATAAATGTAATTTTGTCCGGCATTCAGGTGTTATGAGAGAATGGGTCACTGATCAAAATAATCAAATTCAGTTTACCGGGACAAAAATAAATCCCCCGCACATACCGCGATTTCCTATTTACTCGGGTCGAACATAGACGCTGCTAACATTTATCACTCATTTTGAACAATTAAATCTATTTTTAAAATCGTTTAAAATACAATTATGCAGAAAATAGGCAAAATATTTTTTATACATCTTTTGATCTGGAAAATAAAGCATTAAACCATAAACCGATAAAATTTTAACCGAAACAGAAAAGATATCTATGTTAATTTTCTCTCTTTAAAATTTAATTTTACGCCGATTTAAATTCTTTCGCAATGTTAACTTTATATGACGAAAAATAGGTCATTACACTATTTACATAAATATTTTTGTTATTGTGTATTTGTTTAGTTCTTAAACTGAAGATAGGATTTGTATAAAGATTTTTTTTGTTTATTCTAAGAAATTTTTGTTTGCTATAAGATTTGAATTTCATTGCTTTAATTTTATTTTTTTAATAAACAGTACGGATTTTTATCCTACGTTCCATAAGTTTAGTTTTTATTGCTTATCGTAATGAAATTTTCGAAATCTTTATTACAGGTTTCAAAGAATATTTTTAAAAAATCATCAAACCGGTTTAACAGCTGAACGATTTGGAGTAGATTTAGTGATTTGAAAACGAAACATTTTTAATTCTCAACCCTTCAGGGTATACGAAATACAAGAGTTCTAGGTTTTCTATGTACGCTTAGAAGTTATGAATATTTATATATAATGTACACAGACCTTTTTTCTAAAATGTCGCATTAATGTCAAAAAATAATAATGAATAAGCATTTTTTTTTTAAATACTCAACCAGGAATAATGATTTCCATAGTCTATCTCTCCTTCTGAATAAATGGTATTTACAGTCTATTTACCTCCGATAGCGCTGGTCATTAGATGCTTTTTGTCCGAATGCATAGTTTGCCAAAATTTAATCAGTACTAAAATATCCTCTCTCAACTGAGCTGACTTTTGAGGTGGACACTGCGGATCCGTACAGAATACATCGAAACAAGCACTGTAAACACGTTCTCGTAAAATGTTTTTCGATAATGACTTTGGCAATATATCTCCTTGTAATAGTGACAGCCCACATTGTAGTAATCTGCAAGAATAATGATATCAAAAAAAAAAAAAAAAAAAAGGAAGATTACAAATTACCCTAAATGCCTAAAGTAATATTGCAAGTTTTTTTATTTTTGCATATATTCTAACAAATCCGAATTATCTGTGTTTAAACAACTAACTTTCATTTTTAAATATTGCCGAAAATTAATATTTAAACCAAACAACGAATTAACTTAAATTCTAAAATATTTATCATATTGTGCTTTTCGTTTTCGAAACAAATATTACCATCCTTTCCGGTTCATTAACAACGTAAGCACTGGACTAGAAACCAGATATTAAATCTCGATGTATGTTGTCATACTAGGCCATGTTCGTTAATAGACAATACATATTTTATAAAAGAACCACATACAGATAAAATATTAATGAAAAGATAAAGAACTGTTTATTGAAATTCCAATTGATATTTAAAAATTTAAATTCCCATCATGTAACATTCTGAATTTACTTAACAATTATATATAAAAGAGAAAATCCGGAAATATTTGAGTAGTTCAACAATTAATATACCGCTGAAACTACTAGATCTGTGAAGCTGAAAATTCATATATAGCATGACGACCCAATGTACTTACGTAATGCAAAAATATATTAAACAATTCAAATTTACTGGGAACAAAAAAAAAAGATATAAAAGTCAGAAAGTTACTTTTTAAAAAACTAATAATTACGCTACAACTAAAAACATGCATACCAGATAATCGAAATTTTATATGAACATTGCTCACGTACCGAAGATGATAAAACAGAACGATTTTTGAAAATTCGAACTTTAAGCGGTGAAAGGGGGTTAAAAATTGTTTTTTAAAGAATGCAAAAAGTGTTATATTTTCAGTGCAAATATGTTTACCAACTTGTAATTTTGCAAGAAGATTCCTTATGTGGTCAATTTTTTTTTAATCCTTTAAATTCTAAAATATGACAAAAGCAGCAGGCCGTTTTTTTTTTTTTGAGAAAACCGAAAATCACACTACAACCCAAACTAACTGTGATTATCACGTGCAATTCCGTGTGAGTACAATAAATATATATTGAAGATATAAAATAACAATGCTTTTTTAAAAATTCGAACTTAGAAGACTGGAAAGAGGTTAAAGACTTTTCCGAAAATTACGTAATGCTCTATTTTCAGTACGAATAGGTTTTACAATCCACTATTTGGCACGAAAATTACTTATATAATACATTAAACGAAAATTCTCTTAAGTTCCCGAAATTAAATTTTAATGGTGGAAAATGGCTTTACCCTGTTATTGGTATAGAATAATAAATTTACACCGGATACACCGGAATTGTCAAATAAGAAAGATTTTTTGAAAATTCGAACTTCAAAAGGTGAAAAGCGATTACAAACTATTTGTCAAAAATACTTTGTAAAAAAAAAAAATTAACATTTTATTATTTTGCATGAAGATTGTTTGCAATTTCTACTAAAAGGCTGAAATTTTTTTAAAATTTCAACATTTTTAGGATGATAAAGGGTTGTGCCCTTATTCTTAACAAAACTTAATATCACGCTACAACCTATAACGAAAAATATTATATGAATGTTACGTATTGAGCTGTGTTCGCATCGATACCGTAAAATCCGAAAACGATTGGGCTTACAGACGAAATTGCGATGTTGCGATTTGAAAGAATAATTATTTATTAAAAATAGTATAATACAAATAACTATGTTAAGAACCTTTTGCAATGTTGAGTTGTGGCACAAGTGTGTAGATGTAGTACCACTTGTTCAGTTGTTGCGATCCCAAGCTCTGTTGAAGATCTTAAGATTTTTTTAAACTTCATTTACAACTATATATTTATGAAATGAAATATCTTAAATTATATATCCTGCAGTCAAACAAGAACAAACAAATTTAACAAACCTGTTGTTTATTTATAAATATTTTTATTATGTATTTTAAAAAAGGGATACCAATGTTTTTCTCATTTTTTTCATATATAACATTAAATTTCAATAAAATTTCTTTTTTAAACTAAAATTTTAACATAGTTCTGTACACGAAACAAACTGTATTTTTCGAATCTAGTATTAATAATTGTAAATGTTAAAAAAGACTGATGATAAACTTCTGCCATGAAAAGTGATATAACATGTCAATAAAACATAATTAGTTTGTTACAAATTAATTTTTTTTATAATTTCCTCTATTAATTACCGTAGTTAAAAAATTGTAATGGAGAATTTATTTGAATGCGCTGAGTGCTGTATAACAAAATTTAACTAACCGCATCATCTAATAAACGAACAACATTCGATTTCAAATAATATGCGTTTCGAAGAAGTTAAGGTAATACAATATAATGTATTTTCAAAAACTGGCACGTTTTTTTATCTTTTTCATTAACTTATTAAACGTCAAGGATTATCTTCAGTTTATATGTGTGAAAATATAGCTTAAGATAACCGTTAAATGCAGTTTAGTGTTTATAATTATGCTTTCAAATCGCAATATCGCAATTTCGTCTGCATTTCCGATCGTTTTCGGTTTTGCACCGTAAGCAGTTCGGAAACTGCAACAGTTTAAAATTCAAATAGCCAGTTATCAGCGATAGAGGGAGTCGGTGAAATCTCTGTGAAACCGTACTAGCGACAGAAGGGGAGACAAAACTACATTTCTGTCAAACAGTAAAAGTAAGAAAACTTATATATTTGTCAGAGTGTTAAGTTCTGGTTTCATTTATTTTTTTTTTTTTTTGTGTGTGTGTGTTAAAAAGAGAAAACGGTATTTCCATCAAAATTGAATTTTTTCTTTTTCTCTCGAGTGATTGAACAGCGTGTCCCCTTCCCGAACTGATTTTCATGTTTTGCGGTGTTAGGTAATGTAGTATTTATTCTGAACAGGGACGACATGTATTGTTGCTAGCGACCGGAAAGTTAAACAATTTTTATTATACTAAAATTAATAATTCTCGTTTACCCATCATTAAACGGAAAGATTATATATGTTTGAGCAGTTTATAAGCCGAAAAGAATGTAACCGGCGATACAACGACTTTTTTCGAAAATATAAACAGAATTGGGAAATAAATCAGTAATTCTTATTAAACTAAAATGCGCTTTTATAATATTTTTTTCTTTTCTTAATTAGTAGACAATTTTTAAAAAATCGCACTTTCATTTCATTTCATTTAGATGGAAATTATTTTGTTTTCAATCATTTTTTTTCTCCTCATATTCGCTGTTTTTAAGAATTTAAAACCATATTTTTCGCGCAATTGTAACTACCTGCCCATGTAAAACACTTTAATTTCCGTGTTTATTAAAATTTTTCTATTAACTTTTTAACTTTTCTTTACTTTTTTATTTATCACGACTGTCTGTGCAAATTACTGTCAAAGGAAATATTCCTTTTTGACATGAATATGCCTTATGGTTGGGGGTCATTCCAAAAATTTGTCCGTCCCATAAAATGTCACATGAAATGCTCCACGAAATTTTACCATAAAATGTTATCATGGAAACGCAAAAAAAGTATTATTTATACATATATCGGATCCACTGTACTCGCTGTTTTTCGTATCAGGAACTTGTAAAAGATGACAGGCCTCCAAGTTGAAGCATTGAACGCGTTTCGCATAGCGTTCACAAATGTTCGTATCGTTTTTGTCGACGAGTGCAGTATGATTGAATACGTTCTCCTCGAGCAGAAATTTATGACTTAAACACATTATGCATTATCATGAGCCTCCTTTCTTGTGTATGGACATGGTGTTTACCGGCGACCTCGATCATGCCAGACATAGATTTACAAGCGATCGAGTAAAAAGTTCCGCTGCGAAATTATCTGGCAGCCGCTACATTACTACCCGCTAGTACAAGTGGTGCGACAAACTGATATCGCCTTTTCATCTGTACTAACCAAGATTGGTGATGGTCAGCCCTTATTCCCAGAGGAGAAAGCGATGATCGGGGCCCGTTTCATGGATCGCGAATTCGTCAACAAGTTTAAGCCTCTTCTTCCCCAAAATAGACGTCGATCAGTTTAACTCCGTACAAGGCGCTGAAGTGGTCGAAGTTCTCGATGATAATCTTAACTTGGATTTATGAGAGTCGCACGGTCCTAAATTTATAGAATTTATGCGCACAAAATTCGGACTCAAACTGAAGAATAAATCAACCATTTCACAATCACGCAATTTCCATGCATTGACGCCGTCTTTTTACGACACGTCGACGCACTTAAAACGCGTCACTATATCTCCTACTTCAGTACACATTGTCCTCTCTTTTCAATAACAACGCGTACCTCCAATGTCAATGCTAAACTATATTAAAATAAAATAAGTATTTAACAGGTAGATCAAATACTGGGACATTATACTTGAATTAATATTGAAAGGTATTTAATTTAAATATTAAAGTAAAAATGAAAAGAAGAGTAATAATACAAAGAACTTACAAATAAAAATTTTAGGAAAAATAACGTCGTTATTAACACATATTATTATAGTTTTCTTTATACACAAATTTTAATCAAAAAGAGAGAGATAAGTGTAATCATTTATATTCCAAACCTAAGTAAGCGAATGGGTAAATAGAATTTATTGAATAAACAAATAGTATGAGGCTGACGAAATGCTGAAAAGCAAATTAAAAGGTGATAACAATGATCAAAGAAAATGTATCTACAAAGATGATAAATGTGCGGACGAAGCCGCGGATAGTTATCCATATATAAATACATGCGTGTATGTTTGTGTGTATATATTTTTACGCGTATATATATATATATATATTTGTTTAATACAATTTTGATTTTTAAACATTGCTTTTTTTTTCTTTTTTAAGATAAAAAATATAGGGGAATAATTAATTAAAATAATAAAATTTGAAAAATTAAAATGCAATGATCACGTTGGTATTTCCATTGAACAGTTTTTTCACTTATCTAACGTCATTTAATGCGTTTTTTGCCATTAGATTTAAATGATGGTGCTGTAATTTAAATATAGTTCTCATCTTAGTGAACGTTTTTTATGCTGTTTCGAAAAAGATGGACTTATCAAAATTTTTACTATTCTGACCGCTTGATTTTAACGCATTTATATTAGTTCTTAAGAAAATACACTTATCAATCCTTTATTCATTTATAAAGATTTTATAAAATTGTATTTCACGTTTAATTTGGGTATGCATAATAATTTATCGGGCAGTAAATGTTACTTACCTAAATCTAGTTCCATAGGCAGCAATATGTTTATTTAAGATTGCGTCCGGAGTTCCAACTGCCAGCGGTAATGAATGATGCAACATCATAACAAACATTTCGATTTTTTCTTCGTTACAGTATTTCGCTGTTTCAATCAGTTCCGAAATAAACTAAAAAACAAAAACAAAAAAATCATTTAGAGTAAAACTTTTTGAATGAAATAAAAATTTCTTCGATTTATAACTGTTATTATTAATTTTAAAAAATATTTATATGATTAGCTTTTTATTCTTTTTGAATTTCATGTATGTAATATGCTAGTATCGGCGAATATAGAGAGAATGTTTGCAGAAACTCCTTAGAAATTTAAAATTGCGATCATTTCGATTAGTTTAGCTAACAAAATTTAAAATGGTCCAATTGAAGCATAATAATTGCAGAGATTATAATTACGATAGGTGTTTCGGAAGAATAAAACTATTCAGACACTATTACATATCCCAGCAGCGAAGAGGGATTATTTTCCTCTTAGATTTGTTAACAGAGAGCATATTGACTGAGTAAAGTAAAAGAGATCGATAGTATAGGAGCTATATTCTTATTTTATCGGATATGGAACCAAAGAACCCTTCCAGAACACTAACAACCGAGAGAATAGGCGCATAAAGAACAAAGGAGGCATTGCGGGAAGCAGGAAAACAGGGTTTTAAAAGTGGGTAATAAAGTAAACACTCGATAAACACGCGCCCTGCGTCACATACATAATAGGAACACCTTCAGGATACAATGGATAAATGGGAGATGTAGCCGAGGAAAAACAATTTAGAGAAGAAGCAAGGAGACTGTGCGAGAAACGAAGACGAAATAGTTTGGTAACTACGGGCCGATATAGACAAGGGACTTAATAGAATCAAGGATAAGAAGGAACAGTAGCCCAGCTCCAGCAATAGATACGAGGAATTAGGATTTGTGAAAAGGAAACATAAACGAATTGCTATTGGCAGGATTTAGATAGAAGAAAAATATTGTATGATAGAATCCTGCAAATAAAACGCTCATTGGAAGCTGCTAACCTAGCAAGGAGGTCGACCGCTATGTTTCCATTAATGCCTAAATGACTGGAAATCCAAAAAAGTTAATCTGCATAGATAGATCATGGGGAAGGAAACGAATAGAAAAGGTGACGGTATCAGGAGAAGGAGAAAGACGTGGAGATAAGACTGGGAGAAAATCTGGAACAACAAGGAATTTTGAAGGTACTCCGAAGGAGAAAATATAAGTAACGGCTTGTAGAATGGCAATAGTTTCAGCAGTAAAGATAGAACAAAAGGAAGGAAGTTTAAAGGACCGAGAATAACCGACCTGAGGGCGCACGAATGAGGCCCCAACATTGCCAGGGCCCTTCGATCTGTTAGTAAAGTTTAAAAAGTAATTGTGAAATAGGGAATTTATTGTACTATTAAATTTCATACTCTCATTAGTGCCGTTGGGCTCAGTATATTATGAACTTTAACTTCACAATCCGTGATACCCCTTATCAAGGGTATGTGACTTACTTTACTTACTGATGATATAAGAGGAGACGGATTTAAGGTAGCACAGCACAAAGTTAATATTTGAAGGCTCTAACAGTTTCGAATAGAGGTAAGAAAAGAATGGAAGCTTGTGATGGGAATTGACAAAAGGGGAAAATTCGGAAAGACGAACCGAAATATAAGATAGAAATGGAATTCTATTAGGGGAAACGTCAGTGACCGAAAGATAAAAGAATAAGAGGCACTGATATTTGAAGAGAAAATGGAAAGACGTTTGATGAGAAAGCGATAACCCAAATAAGATCTATGCATTAGCATAGCTTGGATATGGGATGACTTTACAAGTGTTTTGGAGACGATCTAATTTTAAAAGGACGGATTTGTAAGAGTTGCCATACAAGAAACTACAATTATCTAGTGAGTATGGGGGATTTGTACAACATTATCAGCACGTAAGGATACCGTCCCACCTTGTAGTGGAGAATGCTTTAAGGAGATTTAAGACTTTAGGCAAGAAAGCGTGATCGATATGTTCATGGAATGACAGGCAAAGGGACAAAATGATATCCCGATAACAAAAGGAACTGATTGGTGGAGTAGACTGATTTGTTAGATTTATCTGAACTGAGTACGGGTCATAAGGCCAAAAGGGTGAAGATTACAGCTACTGATTTATGAGCGACGATGGAGAGGTAAATCCTAGAAGGGACTATTTTTAGAGTTCTTAAGGGATTGTTCAGATCCTTATCGTAACACTAAAAAGGTTCAAATTATATTTTAGAAATCGAGCAGAGGATAAAGTTATGGAGCACATTTTGATCGCCGTCTAAATGTGTGCAAATTTATAAATGACTTGGACAACAAGAAAAAAAAATTATATTTTTGACTGTAACCATATACGTGGCATATTTTTTTATTATTTACACAAAATAAGTGATAAAACATTGAATGGACTACGTATTTTATATTTTTTAACACATTTTATACAGAATTAAGTTTACACAAAAACACTTTTTTCATTTGCGCTTCTGTAGATAATGATTGTTAAACAAGTTTGTATCGTGTTTTGTCTATCAAATTTATTACCAATGAACTTAAAAATATTTTAATTTTTAACTTGAAATACATTTTTACGATGCGGGTATATTTTATGAATAGCATCGGGTAAGAAATATCACGTAAAAACCGTAAATCATTAATTTATAAAAAAAAAAAAAAAAAAGGATTAATTTAATATTTAAAATAAAAATAAAATGTCTCCAAATAACAAAATCAACAAACTAAAATTTTAAACTTGTACATCAACATAATTTACAATGGTATATAGAAAAAAAAGGAAATTAGAGATATTAAGGAGACACTGGCGGAAGTGCCTTTAACTTATTTCGTTTTCTTTACTGTAGGTCACTAAAAGGAAATTACAAACTCGGTAAAGAGTAAAAAGTTATTTAATACCAGAATTATAAGGAATATTGCCAAGCGCGGTGGGAGACGGTTACCTTGTACGTTCCTTTCTTCAGCGAGGACGTCGTGATATTGGATAAATTTATACAGATTTACAATGAGAACGAAGGTGCAATGATCCTAGAGATGTTTGTAAGGAATTTAAGGCAAATAATTTATAAGGACAACGGTATACTGCGAAACGTTCGGTACCGAAATTGACAAAAATGAAGAAGCCAAGCATAAAATAAGGAACTTCGTTAATAGCAAGGCGCTAGATGATGATTTTATTTAAGCTATAACGATGATAAAATTGGCACGATAAAAAAGATGCCAGTCGTACTAAAATTTTTTTTGTCTTGAAAAATTTTAAATTAGAGATACATTATGGTTGTATTTCATATTCAGAGATTTTGTATAAATCTTAAATGCATTTCTTCATGCTTTAGCGATTTCGGTAGAAAGTTCATTCATTTTTTAAAATTTACAATAGGAAAATAATCAAATATCAGACGATTTTATAAGTTTTATTTGTCATTTTATATTTTTCTTTCTAGTGAGTTCGAAATGTACGTAAAATGCTTGGTTTCTTGCAAAAATCTTTGAATTGCTTTTATGATTCTCTTTAGATATTTATGTATTCCATTTTTTGTTTAAATTATTGTACAGTGCTACAGAATGCGATTAAGTGATGAGGAGCAGAATAGGAAAAAGTAGGCAAAAAAATTATCGAATACACGTATGAAAGCAAACACTTGAAGATTACAAGAAGAAAAAAAAAGAAAACGGAGCAGTAATGCAGAAATAAAAGATATATAAAAAAATTGTAGAAATTTAGTAGCGGAAAAAAAATGAAGTGAAAAATGGGCGTTTATGATGTTAAAGAAAGTAAAAGCAGACAAATAACTTCTAAATGTAGCGAAAGCGAGAATAAGAAGTGGAAGAGCCTTTTTTGAGAGAGAATTGTGCTTAATAATGTACTTAACGGAATGATGGAGGAAAGATGCGAAGAAAAATAATGTAGAAAAGCTCGCATTGCGTATGAAGAAAAAGTCGATTTAAAGGAAGGTGTAAAATATCAATGAATTAATAATAAAACAGATGGAAACCGAATAAAAAAAATATGTAATATAACCACATAGAAAAAATTACACAACTACTGCCGCTTATGTGCTACATAAATTACGATAATATTGAAATTTGTAAGTTTCATATAAAAGAAGGACCTGCGAAAATTCATTATTCAATATATAAAATTACCTGTAGCCAAATATCGTGCGGCTTTATAAAAGGTGGTTTTGGCTCTAAAAAACAGCCTTCGTATACAGCTAACGGACTTACTTCTTCTTCATGAACCGAAAATAATCCCATTCTTTTATCTATTGTGTACTAAAAACAATTCGAAAAATTCTGAATTAAAAATTTATCAAATATACCCAAGGATAAAATATTCTTAAATTAAGCTAACAATCAAATTTTGAATATGAGAAGAATGAATTTTGGTAATGTTCTTAAAAATGAAATAAATAAATAAATAAACGATGTATATTTCTCATGAAATATTACAATAAACACGTAAATACATTAATACTTGCTTCCTAAGACAATTAGGTTTCAATCCTCGGAGAGAAAGAAATACGTGAAGGAACTAGCACATTAAAATTATTAATTTTATTTTTTTATATTATTTCATTTATTACTAGTTGGCTTCGCCTAAACACATTTATCATTTTCGTAAATAAATTTTTACGTCTCCTCTGATTATTGCTATCATCTTTTAATTTGCTTTCCAGCATTCCGTCAGTCCTATACTATTTATTTATTCGATTAATTCTATTTACCCATTCGCCTGCTTAAGTTTGGAATATAAATGATTTTACATTTATGTCTCCGTTTTCGATTAAAATTTGTGTATAAAGAAAACTATAATAATATGTGTTAATAACGACGTTATTTTTCCTAAAATTTTTATTTGTAAGTTCTTTGTATTATTCTCTACCTTTTCATTTTTATTTTAATATTTAAATTAAATACCTTTCAATATTACTTCAAGTATATGACATGCTAAATGTCCCAGTATTTGACTTATCTGTTAAATACTTATTTTATTTTAATATAGTTTCCCAATAGTCCAAAAGAGTACTTGCTTAAGTCTTTTCCAGTTTTTGCACACATATTGTACAACACTTTTTCGCATTTCTACCCCTAATAATTCATTATTATAATGTAAATAAGATGCTGATGAAAACAACCATGCACTATCTCCATTTGTGTAGGTCACATTAATACTATTGTACCATCAATAAATATCGATTCTGAATTCATATTTGAAGTAAAAATGATACAAAAAAATATATTTCCAAAAAAAAAAAAAAAAAATTAAAAAATAAATAAACAGACAAAAATGAAAATTAAAGTAAGTAATAATTATCAAATAAACATTTATAACATATAAGAATGTAGCATATAAAATAAACGATTATCTGAATTACTGGAAATGAAATATGTTGAATAAATCAGAAATAACGTAAAGAAACATTTCAATGGGGGAAAAAAATGCGCGTCAGACGAAAGCTACCGACGTCAGAAGTGAAACTTCTTATGGAATATAATAAATGTTTAAATGAGAAAACAAAAATAAATTCAAAAGTATTTATTTCGTGAACTGTTTACGAAAAAGTAAAATTATAATAATAAAACTGATTTTCATTTCACTAATTTTTAGTACGCTTTTGAAAGAAAAAAAGAAATACTTGAAAATAAGTTAGTTATAATTAATATTAATACGCATTGACTAGGTTGCCTTACCGCATAAAGTAATAATCGGAATATAAATCAGAAGTATCGTAAATTTATGGCATGTAGAGTTACCACAATTATTTGGCCGGAAATACAAATATGAAGAAGCAATCGAGTAATTATAAAAGTAACGTGTAATACATTAAACCGAATGAATTATCATTATTGATTTAAATTGAACAAACGAAAATAAAAATAAAAATCAGAAACATTAATGTGGCGACTATTCTCGGCGTTTTCTTTTTGTGCGGATCTTCGTATACTTAATCTGTCTCTCCGGCTCTACGTTCGAGTAACGGGAATCAGAAAAGGATACGAGTAGTTTGATAGAATTTTTTTTTGTTACTCTCACTCCCGGTTAAAGTGAACAAGCATTAGAAAAGAACAAGTATAGTTTAACAGAATTTGTTAGTTCGACGAGTTTACTCTTTATCTCAAAATTCGTAATAGGACGGGCAAATTTTAGGAATGACCTCCAGCCATAAGGCATATTCAAGCCAAAAAGGAGTGTTTCCTTTGACAGTAATTTGCACAGACAGTCGTGATAAATAAAAAAGTAAAGAAAAGTTAAAAAGTTAATAGAAAAATTTTAATAAACACGGAAATTAAAGTGTTTTACATGGGCAGGTAGTTACAATTGCGCGAAAAATATGGTTTTAAATTCTTAAAAACAGCGAATATGAGGGGAAAAAAAAAGATTGAAAACAAAATAATTTCCATCTAAATGAAATGAAATGAAAGTGCGATTTTTTAAAAATTGTCTACTAATTAAGAAAAGAAAAAAATATTATAAAAGCGCATTTTAGTTTAATAAGAATTACTGATTTATTTCCCAATTCTGTTTATGTTTTCGAAAAAAGTCGTTGTAAACTGCTCAAACATATATAATCTTTCCGTTTCATCATCATTTGCTCGAAAACCCCAGAGGGGTGTCGTGATCATGGCGACGCCGATTTAATTATTTTTCGCCATTGCTCGCGATTCTCTGCTTTGAAACAGGACATCTGTAAGCTCAGACCCGTTACATCCTGTATCGCATTGGTCCATCGCGCTGGTGGTCGACCTCTGGATCTCTTGCCTTCCACTTTCGCCTGTATCAGCCAGCGCTCCATTCCATTTTCTCTGCGCATTTCCGTTTAATGATGGGTAAACGAGAATTATTAATTTTAGTATAATAAAAATTGTTTAACTTTCCGGTCGCTAGCAACAATACATGTCGTCCCTGTTCAGAATAAATACTACATTGCTTAACACCGCAAAACATGAAAATCAGTTCGGGAAGGGGACACCACACTGTTCGATCACTCGAGAGAAAAAGAAAAAATTCAATTTTGATGGAAATATTGTTTTCTCTTTTTAACACACACACACAAAAAAAAAAAAAAAAAAATTAAACCAGAACTTAACACTCTGACAAATATATAAGTTTTCTTACTTTTACCGTTTAACAGAAATAATAGTTTTGTCTCCTTCTGTCGCTAGTAAGGTTTCACAGAGATTTCACCGACTCCCTTTATCGCTAATAACTGGCTATTTGAATTTTAAACTGTTGCAGTTTCTGAACTACTTATGGTATCAAAGCGAACGCAGCTCAATGTGTAATATTTATATATTTTTCGTTATAGGCACCATTTTTTCAGGCCGTAGCATGATATATTGAAAACAGGGTCAACTCTTCTCTCTCTACACTTAAAATTTTGAAGTCTTTTAAAATTGTTCTTATTTGATATCTTCATTATATAAATTATATTCGCATAATATTTCACGCGATAATCACGATTCGTTTGGGCTGTAGCGTAATTTTTGATTTTCTCAAAATCGAGGTGGTGCTGCCCTTTTCCCTTTTTAGAATTTAAAATGTTGAAAACAATTTTTGGACATTTTTAGTAGACCATATAAGGAATCGTTACCCAAACTGACAATTTGGGAATTATATTTGTACTGAAAATATAACACTTGGTGTATTTATGCTGCACATGTGAACTTTCATCAGCTCCACAGATCTAGTAGTTTCAGCGATATGCTAATAATTGTTGAATCACTCAAGTATTTCTCGATTATTTTTTCTCTTATATATGTAAAGATCGATAATTGAAAGGAAAAAAATTACTGTTGGGTTTTCCGGACTTTTCATTTCATATACTAGAATTATTTTCCTTAATTATTATTTATATGATTAATCGTTTACTTAGTTTTGTTTAGAAAAAGAAAATTTGTTTTATTTTTATGTTTAAATCGTCTAGTGGAATTATTGTTTATGCTATGCTCATTTCTTATATTTTTGAAAACTGGACACTCTAAGAAAGTATGATCTTTGGATTATTCATTTTTTGTGTTTTAATTTCATTCATTTTTTCTGGCTAAAGTTCTGTGGGTAGAAGACTTGTTGTAACATTTGTACCACAGTAAGAGAATGTTCTGTAAGCTGGTATTGCATCACACTTTCATAAACGTATAAATTCGAAGGAGAAAAATTAAAATTACCTGCCAAGCAGTCAGCATTTCTTGTAAAAATAGTAATTCCAAATCGGGCCTCGCAGTAACTAGCCACTGCCAACAGTCAACGGCTGTTTTCATCGCAGTTTCAGTAAACAGTTCAACATGAGACCAAGCAACAGTATGCAATAATTTCCTGGAATTCCCTAAATAAAATTAACGGTCATCATTATCCAAGGAAATTATTAAATATTAATAATTTTCAAATTATACGTAATTCCAACATAAGTTTAGTGTACACATGAATAGTTTTAATATTGCGATAAGCTCTGTCCTCCGTAAACGGCAATTTCTAATATGGCGAAGGCGAATATTAAGTTTTTTTAGGTGCGTCATAATAGGACAGGATAGACCGGAAAAGTCAATCATTCACAAAAAAATAGAAGGAAGTGATTTAAAGATATGTCCCTAATCTTTTTTAAGTGCCTGTAATAGGAAAACATAATATGCGTAAATACGGTGTGAAAAATATAATCAGTTACAGGGTTTGGAATGTAAGAGCGAACCGAGGGACAAATGTAGATTTCGGAGAAGTATTTAATGTCCTACTAGGAGTTCATAAAAAAAAAAAAAAATTGTTTCCTTATATAAAGTCGTCTAAAGTAGCGAAATATCAGTAACTACATCCGAACCAATCGCTGAATGCAAGCTCCAGAAAAAAAATGTTTACTGTATCATTGAAATCGACAGTAAGCATGGTCCTCGCATCAAATAAACTTGGCTTCATTCGCAACTGCTGCGACGCATATGGATAACAAACAATCTCAAAAGACGTGCTCGCTTGTCTGCGTCTAGGACATACTACTTTGTCTACTACTTATATACTTAAAGATATATATATTTTTCTTATTTGACCTATCAGAGCATACCACATGCTCTAAAATTTCACTTTCGTTGATTAACCATTTTTTCTTTAGAACATTTAGCCAGGTAATCCTTCGATGTTCTAAATTTTATAAAATTACATTTTTTTCTTCTGTGTAACTCTATTTTCTTGCACCTCTGGTCTAGATTGCAGTACCTCGCACGTTAATCAACAGATAAAAGCAGTGAATTTATTACCAATAATGTTTCATATATTTTCTTAATACTACAACTTTCAACATTTTATAAATCGCGCTAATTTTTTTCATAATCAAACGAAAATGGCTATACTTTACACTATTATTTGACAAGTTATTATAATATTTTATTTAATGCAAATTTTAAAAAAAAAACAATAATTTTAATGTTTTTTTTTGTTTTTATTAAATATTATCAAGATAATTATATCTTGTTCAAATTATTCAAACACTTTTTTTTTTTTTTTTTTTTTTTTTTTTAATAGCGATTAGCTCTACAAGCGCATCAAGTAACAAAGTTCATCGAAAATGTGACAGTATACAAGGCGCCTTTAAATATGGTAAGTAAAGATACAAATAAAAGCGATTATTTTTAGCGTGTTAAAAACCTTTTTAAGCTTTATACGGTTATCGTTGATATATATTTAGTAGTACTGCTATCATTCTCAATAACGTGTTATCTTCTAATTTTATAACTGCATCCACTAGGCGCCATCATCTTTGCATGTATAAGAATAACCTGAATTTTCCAATCCGACCTTACGTTATTGCCAATCTTTTCACAATTTATGTTTTTAAAGGGAAAAAAATTCGTATAGGGTTTTCACTAATTCCACTTAATCATTGAGCTTATAAAGCTGTACTAGTTCTATAAGAGATGAAAGTTTAGTTTTATTCCTAATTGAAATTATTCAGCAGATTTTAGTACCACATACTATATGACTTTAAACTAGTTTGCGATATAATCAGCTTCGAATAGAGAGTAGAATTTTGGGTTCATCAGTTCCAATTCTTTGATAACATGATCAGGAAAAAGCTTTCATTATCATTTTTCTTCTAATTTACAGAACGAGTCGGTAATTTGCTAGTTAACGGTACGTATAACGAGTACCTTTTTTTCTTTGTTTTCACAATAAACTGAGAAGTAATCATTATTAACCCTCTCATAAAATCTACAACCAAAAAGATCCATGATTCTGGAAGATAGTATAAAGCTAATATATTGATATACGAGTATGTTGTGAAAATTAAAAAATCGAATAAAATATACAACGTTCGTTATACTGCACTATTAGCTACTAATTTAGTGATTTATTCGATAAATTAAAAACGAACTTTTGTAGCAGTGTTGAATATATCCCTTCTTTTTTAGTGATTATGGCAATTACGGTAACTTACAGATAAAGTACTTGAATATACGCGCAAAATAATTATTTATTTATTATTTCACAATTTGTTTTAACTGTCTTATATTATGTTTAGTAAATAATAAATCAAATAAATCATAAAATCATGTTATTATAAAATAATGTAAACTATAAAAATAATAAAAAAAGACCGACTAGATTAATTTAACCTGAAACCAGTAATTTTTTTTTTTTTTTTTTTTTTAATGTTTTTATAGTTTACATTGTTTCTCATGATAACATAATCTAGGCGTGTGAAATGTTGTTTTTTTTTAATTTTGCATTTTTTTTTTCAATTTCCGCAATTAACAGGAGATTTTTGCTAATGTGACAATATTTTTCTTATTAAACGTAAATAATTAAAGCATTAAAAATAATTACCGGATTGAGAGATTAATAAAGCGGTAGCCGTCCACAGAGTATTATGATGATCAGTGTCACAAGCTTTTTTACAAGCTTCACCGACAGCGGAAATAACATTTTCTACGATTTTATCAAATTTTTCGTTGTCGTCCGAAATCATTCCGGAAACTTGTCCAGCAAATCTACTACGTAGACTCAAAGTCGACACAAAAACTGACGAATCCGATTTAACACATCGGGGACGTTTTTCTAACGTATTAACCTGCAGTACGCGTAAATCGTATATTCTATGTACAAATACAGTGTAAATAAATATTATCGTATCTTTATTAGAGGGAAAAGAGAGTTTGTAGATAAAAAAAAAGCTTTTATAGAAATCTTTTGAATGAGAAATTCAAAAGATACATTTCATAAGGAGAATAAATAACTTTTTCGCGAATAGATCTTATTTCATTTCTCTACTTGGGACCGTTGAACGATTTTACGATAGCCCGGATCGAAAATAACCGAAAGGAATATCGTATTTGATTAAAGAACCAACTTTATTGTATTTACAACATTCTTCCACGGACTGGCACGTAAAAAGAATAATTACAGAATCAATATCATCAAAATTTTATTGGTTTTTAAGGTTTTTTTTAAAATTTAGAATTAATTTAAAATTTCGATCGTTTATATAAAAAGTGTAAAAAATGTTACAAGTACATATTTAATAATTTAAAAAATCATAAAAACATCAACATGTTTTTTAATACAGCAAGGTGAAGTTAGTTAAACTTTAATTCGAATAATTTGTACGGCTATGTTGATTAATGAAAATTTTAAATTTTAAACTTCAACCAGTATAAACACAATTTTCTTCATACATACATACACAGATATATTAATTACAACGTCATTCTTAGCCGAACTCGCACTATTTTTCTGTCAAAAATTTTTTTCCCCCCAAAATGTGACATTAAAGAATTTTCTTTTTTTTTTGTCGCGCAGTTGGAAAGAATAACGTTGTTAATTTTCCTCGTTCTATACAAATATACGAAGTATAGAAGTGATAGAGCTAGGGGTGTGGTGGTGGTGTCCCCAGACGGGGTCAAGAGGCGAAGCTTCTTACGAGGCACAAAGAGCCGAGTTTATATATATATATATATATATATATATATATATATAAATACGCGCATGCGCACACACATATAAAAATAAATAATAAGAAAAAAATAATTAAGATAGAACAATTCTTTTACAATTTTCTGAGAGAAGAGAGGTGATACCCAGCCGACATGATTAGGTTCTATATTTAAATTACATTAATTTGAAAAAATAAACAAAACAATTACAGATAACGAAGCTGATCCCAAATTTAAGCTTTTATTATGAAGAACGCTTTCAGTAGCTAAAGCCAAACCAGTGTGATGCCATTGACCGGAATTTGGAATCTGATTTAGATATTCTTGTAAATGAGATCGAGTAGTTTGAGGAGCCCATTTCATCGCTTCTTGCACAATTCCCAATGATCTTGCAGCAAAATCGTTTACTATACCCTATACAAAAAATGTAAAAATACTTATCTAGCGATTCTAATAGACACTAGCGCAGATATGGAAATATATACATACAAGTTGTTAAAAAAAAAAAATTTCCCATTATCTCCTAAGGGGGGTATAGCTGGATTTATATGGGAAATCTGGCCCCGCGGGTTTTTGAATTTGCACTTGGGAAATCCTCTTGACATCAAATAAAAATAATTCAGCCAAATTTTTAGCTATTTACCTCAAACGGTTTTCGAGTATTTCAAAAAAACCGCCTCGTTTTTCGATTTTATCTTTTTTCTTTAATAGTAAAATTCAAAATAAATGAATAGCGATTTTTTCCCTTAGGAGTAAAAGACATAAAAAAAATACTATTACTATTCAGGTGGAAAGCCGATTTTTAAGAATAGAAATAAAATTAAAATCTATTTTTTGATCGCGCTTTTAAAAAGTGTAAAGGAGTAAAAAAGACATTTTCTGACAAAATTTGGCGGTGGACACTTTTCAAAAACGCGGTTAAAAAATTGATTTTAATTTCATTTCTATTCTTAAAAATCGGCTTTCCAGCTGAGATTCATAGTAATAGTATTTTCTTGTCTTTTACTCCTAAGGAAAAAAAAATCGCTATTCATTTATTTTGAATTTTACTATTAAAGAAAAAAGATAAAATCGAAAAACGAGGCGGTTTTTTTTGAAATACTCGAAAACCGTTTGAGGTAAATAGCTAAAAATTTGGCTGAATTATTTTTATTTGATGTCAAGAGGATTGCCCAAGTGCAAATTCCAAAACCCGCGAGGGCAGATTTCCCCATATAAACCCAGCTACACCCTTTATTCGAATTTATAACATACACACGATTTTATTAATAAGAAAACGGACAGAACACTTTATTCTTTGCAACGCGAACTGCATGGTTATCGATTTCCGCTTTATTTTCTCTAATGTAAGAATATTATTAATTTCAGATTTATATTACAAGTTTGAGGAGTAAATTATAACATTCTAATATTTAATGAACTAAGATGAGTAATATAGGGTACACGTAAAGATTAACAAATAACTCGAAAGCGGTAATCACATACAGAAAAGAGAAAATAATAATATTAGCCGATAAAAACAATTACAAATTATTAATAGATTTGCATTTAAATTACGCATCACTGAATTAGTAACAAAATTTAACAAAAATATTTCGTACAATATAAAATTGCGAATTGTTTAGTATTTTTTTTTTTTTAGTATTTCTGACATCTATTATTTATTACCGAGGGTAGTATTTATATTATAATTATATCTCGATAGTTCACCTTTAAAGTAAGAATTTTTCGCATTTTTATTCAAAAATAAATATTCTTTCATTTTTAACTAGTATCCATTAATTTTTCATAGAATTAAACGGCTCTGTTCCATACAAATAGGGCAGATAGCCACGCTCGGTGTTTGCACAAAAATACGCAGGCACAGAGTGGCGTATCTTGTCAAGAATAGACGGATGGTAACGTTTCTCTTCAACGTATTTACGACATATATAAGATCAAAATTTACTTAAAACTACATACATTTAATTAATTGTACTTAAAATTTTCGTAAAGTATTGTTTAAATTTCACTAATAAATAACTATGTGGCTGTTTTATAGTATTCTTACAAGGTCTTTTTCTTCTAAGTATGTAAATGAGTAATAAATAACTCTTTTACTTAAAATTTTACCGATTAAAAAAACTATTTCATTCGAAATTAGGGTTTCATTAAATCTTGGAACCCGAAATTAAAGTTTTATTGTTTTTATGGGAGTCAATTTAATACAGTCCAATCAATTATGACCGAGAAGGTAAGAACACCAGCCTTACTATCTTAAAAAACGGTATCCGGATAACAAGCGCAAAAAAGATGGTACACGCAGCCCTGATTAATAACGATAATAGCAAACGAAGCGAAGTGAAAACAGAAAGGTCTGAATGAATCGCATCAATATATAAGACAACGAAGATTATTCGCTTTGTTTCTAATGCAAGCTATTTATTAATAAAGGCCAAATAAAACTGTTGGCAAACATCTTAAAAATATACTAGACACAATCAGGTGAACGTGACTCGGATTTCTGATTCTACTTTAAGCGATATCATTGAAAATATTAAGTAAATTTCACGGCAACTCTTGGGCTTAACAGACAATTATTTCATTTTAAAATTTTATACTACATTGTTTACATTTATCCGAATTCAGTCAAAATTTATTCTCTAGTTTGGATAGTAATTTCGCTGAATTAGACAGAATAGCATAGTGGTAAAGACGTACTAATATAACACACACACACATTGGTAATTATTATTTACGGAACGAAAAATACAAAAAATTATTATCTCAACGAACGAAGAGCGTCATTCTGTTAAAGTTTTACAATTAAAACGATGAAAGAAAAAAAGGAAGATAAATAAGTAAGACCGAAAACTAATTTAGTTTTGTGCAGCAAAATTAGTTCCATAGGACAGAAATAGTGATCGCATTTATAATTTGCATCTTATACTATCGTCGAAATAATTACTTCTCTAGCTTCCAACGTATCCATTAATGGTATATTATATGGGGTGGACGGTACGTTCAAGGTTGGTGTTTCTTCATTTGGATCAAGTTCTAACGAATAAGAAAGAACTTGCAATATGTCCAACATAGTCCATAATACGCGATGATTCCATAACAAATGGGGAAACCTAAAAGAATAAATAAAGTATCATAAACGAAAAGAATATATTATTTTAAAAATATATACAGTTCTTTCTTATTCTTTTAATTGAAATATATAAAACAAAATAAATAAATCAAACATATATTTTTAGAAACGAAGAGCAGGAATTATAATTTTAAAATTTATAGATAATTTCTTAAAAAGAAATATTTCTATTAATTAAGAATTTGAATTAATTATTGAACCCGGAAAATAATGTTTTTTTAGTATCCTTCTTTCCAACCATAACACGAATAAAATAGTCAACAAAATTGAAAATTAACCAATAAAATATATTTGGCCAGTATTCGTTGATATCACTATCATCACTGTTATCACCATTATTACAACGGTTTTGCTAGCGATTTTTTTTTGCATAAGAATATAAATTTCAAAATGTTAATGTTTTTGTAATGAAATACAAAAAATTTTCAATGTTAGTCGCAACTTTTTGTTATACATGCTCGAAATAATAATTAAAAAAGTACGTATAGAAAGTGTTTCCGGGATTCCAAAAAAATTGAAAAGCTACGTAAAAAAAAGTATTATTTGTTTAATATTAATTTAAAAATTCTATATAAAATTATTTCGTGAACTAAGAACACGATGAATAATTTTAAAATTAAAAAAAAAAAAAAAAAAACAAAACAACTAAACGTGGAAACTATTTGAATTTTAAAATAAATATATACTTGTCTAAAAAATAATACAATTTTTCAAATAAATTAATTTTTAAAAACAGATTTAATAGTAGCAGTGGAACATTTTTTCGTGATGTAATGTGCCGTAAGTTTTTTCTCCTCTTAAATTGATTTCTTCTTTATTAATAATTAATACAATATAAACTACACCAACACGTTAAACTATCTTAGCCTTAAGCTTGGCAATTTTGTATTTTTTTTTTTCTTTTTTCACTACACCTTTTCAACGTAAATAATAATATAAAAATGTGACAAAACAATATGGATCGTCATTTAAAAACATACTAAATACATGTAGTAATGTGTAAGATATTTGGAACAAAAAAAAACCAGAAAGAGATTATTTCTACAGACTTCCGACAAAGTTTTAACGACAATCCTTATCAAACAAAATGATGTTGAAAACAGTTGAGTACGAGTACGAACAACTAGTTAGAAGGTGCTCAAAATGGATCTTCACGATTGTTAAGATCCGTTTAAAAATTAAATTTCTATATAAATGAAAATATCATTTTTTTTTAGCTTTTCAAAAATAATTTCACATGCGGAGGAATAGCTTTTAAAAAATAAAAAAAAAAATATATATAACATATATTTCCATTTATCTCGTTTTCGGGCGTCTTGACTGTATCTGCTTGTTATACAAATGCAGCTCTAATACTTACGGTAATAATTCTATGTGCAATACGAATGTACACGAAAAATTACACTTGAAACTGATTAGAATCACTTGATTTTTAACCGATATAAATTGGGGAAGAAGCAAGATCCATGTTTGTTTTAAAGTTCCTAGACTAATATTAAAATATTTTTGAAAATAATGCACATAAGTCGCATAAAAGATAACATACCTATCGACTATTCCGGAAAGCCATTTATCAGCAGTTCTTCTGATTTGTTTATGAATATGGTTAAAATTTATTAAAAGCAACTGAGCGTGTCCTTCGAGCTCTTTTTCACGATTTTCATTTTTTGGCTTTCTCGACATTGCATCCAGGAATATAGCGAAAACTCTGTCGCTTACACTACACGGCAATTATAAATTAATAATTTTTACATTACCGAAACAAGTTTTATATGTATAAGATTATAGCACACAGGTATACCGATTATAAGTTTAAGAATAAAGACGTGTGATTGGATTTTAAGAAGCTGAGATGACTTTTCGATAATAACATAAGTACATACACGCACGCACACACATATATATATATATATATTTACATATGGCCCGTGAGGAAGTTTGAAATGTTGTTTTTACTGTTAATATATCGCATATCTGATTTAAACTTGTATTATGAAAATGAAAAATAGAATGTGTAAACTGAATTCTAAAAATTTTACAAATTGTATTTACGATAACAAAAATTTTACTGTTGTGTATGTAGTAAAGTGATTTGGATGATTTATGTCACAAATCAAATTAACTTTTTTTTGTGTTGGGGGGGGGGGGGGGCTCGTCAACCGGGGACCTTTACCCAGAAATAATTAGGAAAGGAAAAAGTCGATTATATTTTGATACAGTCAGATATGGTTAAGAGAAAGGAACAAATAATAGGAATAATCTGTGGAGAGGAGAAAGATAGAACATAAGAGGCGCAATATGGAGTAGGAAGACCGAGTCGCAACAGACTGAATAAGAAAGCAGAACATTCAGCAGAAAGATATGGAGACTCACATTACCTTATTTAGTAAAACACGTAATGAAATATATAAAAGGCGATTGACACTATTTAGACTATAGGAATATTTTTAATCAATAATGCTGTTGGTCAATAGCCACTTTTTTCCTGCCACGACATTCGGAAACTACAGATTTTGTTTCTTTACTACAGCGGTAACTTTTAATTTATATTTAAATTTTCGTCACCATTTTAAATGCGTGCATAATTAACATCGAGTTTAATGAGTCAAGCTTTTAGAATTGTGTTGGTAAAAAGGTACAATATTTCTATTTTATTTAATATTTTTTTGTAAAAACTATTAGTATGTTTACGTTATTGCTCGGTAGATTATTTAAACTTCCTGTTTTTAGCATACTGATTTTTTTTTTTTTTTTTTTTTTTTTTTAATGAAATTATGATTGTACTTTTAACATGGTTTATTGTACTATTCTATTCATTTGTTCAGGTCGGCCGTTATTGATTCGTCACTGTTAATTTCTTTCTTTCTTAAATGAGTTCAGCGAAATGTAAAATCGATGACAAAACAGAACAACGATTATTTAATAAGGAAGGTTAATGAAAAATCGCAGTGTTTAATATGTTTACAAATAATATATCAGTTTGTAAAGAATATGAAAAGACGCCATTTAAAAATAGACAAAAAGAAGTTAAAAAAAATATAAAGAAGAATTTCGAAGAATTTTGATAACAAATTTAAAAAAAAAAAAGAAGCTGAAACATCAAACACGTATGTTCGCTAGTGTATTAAGGGTACATAATATCATTTGTTTTACTCGTTGATACATTATTTCTCTTGAGCGTGTGAGTGCAGAAAGAAGCTTCAGTGCCAACCTGGTAATATAAACATATGCTGTCGAAATAGCAAAAATATTTGGAGACAGTAAAATGACGAAAAAATTTAAATTCGTAAAAGAAGGAGAATTGTTGATATAGGAAAGGAGGAACATCAATCAGTGTCAAATTTGGTTAAGAAATGTTTATAATTTTTACTTTTTTTCTTAATGAAAGCGATGATCGAGAATATATAAAGTCAAGTTGTAGATACATACATATGCTCATTAGTTTGTCAAAATTCATACTAAAAAACAAAAAAGAATGAATTGTTTGATGTTGTGATCTGCATAAACGTACACAAGGAAAGGACATTTACTAAACTAATTAAAAATTTCGTTGTTACAATCGAACAAGTAGAGTTCCTAATATAACATATGATAGGGAAAAAAATCAGAATTTATTAATCTTCTAGGGAAAGAAAGAACAACTTCCTGTCCGCCGATTCACATGTATTTTTGTGTGAGATCTTTTAAACAAAATCCGATTTTGAAAACTTAATAAGTGTTTTAAATATAGTAACCGGTGGAAACAGAGCATTTTTTCATCGACAATTGTAAAAGTTTTTGGAGGAAATAGAGAAACAAAATACGAGGACACTTATCTTTACACAATCGTGTCAAATAGCTCAGTGTGGAAAATGGTCTGCAACGATTTTTCTTAGTAAAGTAAACTAAGTACCATACACTTGACAGAATTTTTCTTAAACCAACTTAAAATGATTCTATTTTCGATACTGTAAAGACTAGATATTGATTCAGGAGTAATGTTCAAATTCTGTTGGCGATGAGTCTAATTTTTATTTAGTTTTATTAAGCAAAAAAAAAAAAAAGTATATATCTAAAGAAATTCCTACCAGTCAGTACGATAGTTACTTATCGGTACTCGAATGATACTATCACTTACCCGTATAATTACCGCAATTACTGATAAACAAAGAATCATTCGCGAGAGCTTCACACGGTAAAAAGTTATACGCAGTAATGTAAATGCGTAATAAATGGCGGCGCTAGGGGTTTCAGATTCGTTTTCTTTATTCGAATTTATATTTATCAGTGGTAGGTAATTAACATTGATATTTTAACTTTTTTATCTAACTATATTAAAAATCAGCTTTTTTACAATTTACAAGCCTACGGTAAATATCAATGATCAAATTAATTTTAAGCGAATTATGTTTGCTATATTACTAAATATTTCTCTAAAGAGAACTCCCTTTTTTCACGTTACTGCATGACTAACTTTTATTGATATTATTCATCGGTACTAATGCAGCATCAATACTGTGACCGGTACAATTTCGAATGAACAAATAATCATTAGAATCGGTCCAAATACGCAAAATTAAAAATAAAACAAAAAAACATACACGACGAACATATGTGACCTTCTCTTTTTAAAGTCGGTAAAAATAAACTAACACGTGTTTTTATTTTACAATTTCACTAAAAGTAACTCATCGGGTGTTACCTGGCAATGCAATGCCACATTCCGTATTTATCTTTTTGTATCGCATAGTCGGAAAGGTACTCGAACATTGGCTGAAGACTAGGCTCTGGAGAATTCGCGACACGTAAAGTTTCCAACCAGTACACTGACAGTAAATACGTCGTCTGCGAAAAGGACAATTTATTGATGTACGTCACAACTTCCGGCGGTGGATGTTCCAATAATTGCAGTATCTGAGACTTTAATTCTATCAATTGATTCTATAAACAAAATATGTGTAATTCCGGTAAAAGTTTATTTTACTTTTAAATAGATAGTGGCGGCGACATACACTATATCGAATACATTTGAAAACAGCATACCACAGAGACGCTATCATTTCGGACAGCTGACGTATATTGCATTTCCCTCATTTCTGATTTTGATGATGTCTGCATAGTCAAATACGGAGATTTCGCGGCAATCTCTTTCACTCCATCGTGCCATTCGCTAGGCCACAATCCTGCTGATTTTTATCACATCAATTTTTAGTTTTAGGTAAAAAAATTTCGAACCTTTTTAATGTTATAAAGCGAATTATTAATCGTTCGTTGTTGTGGCAAAATTTTAAAAAATTTGAAGTTAGCTTTTATGTATAACAGAGAAGCTCTGTTTAAGTTTATAAAATATCAAAGCGTCAACGGTTTTACCAGTGGTGCGTTTCTTTATACCATCTGTTTCCAATCAACCTTTCCCAACTTATCTGTTTTGAATGACACCCTACCCCATTCCTAAATCATCATACGTTCACACTACTTACTACCCATTCGTGCTTATTTTGCATTAATTCAAAAAAGAATACTTGTATATTCAATTATCTCTCGAAGAAATTATATGTTTAATCCGAAATAATGCTTAATGCTCGATTCATTTTAAATTTTACTTCCTGCTCGTGTAGTTGATAAAATTTGGCCGAAAAATAAAACACTCAGAATAGGTTTAATTTTCGATCTTTTTTCTCCTTTCCTTTTTCATTCAATACAATTTTCTGATTATTCATCGATGATATAAATCATACTCTATCTTTTAACTTAAATTATGTTTAAAACTATTATTTTATTTTGTTAATAAATAAAATCGGATATATAATATACTTTTTCAAAAAATTAACGTACGATTGTAATTATGTTTAACGTACGGCAACAAACTTATTTCTGATAACTAATTTTGTTTATCGTCAAAAGGTTAAAACTTGTAACTCTGATTCGGCGATCAGCAAAAAGTAACTGTTGACCTTTTGGCTTATCACAGTTGTAAACGTAAAAGTATTTATATTATTAAAGTAATTTTAAAATTACAAATATCCAATTAATTTTGAATATTCTGTAAGTGCAGATTTAAATTTGCCTGAATTTCCTTCTTCAGATAGTAAACCTTTTTAATAGAATTTATTTTTATTTATTTCTACGATTAAAAATTAGTTTTGCATAGAGCACATCATACGGACCATGAGCCAACATTTTTTTGTTTTTTTTTTTTTTTTTTTTTTTTTTTATCAACAAAAAACACATTACACAGATTGCACTCTGGCTTTGATTATTAAAAACGAATATCTAATTAGTTGAAAATAAGTTTTTTAATTTTAATTTTTATTATTATTAAATTAGCGAGAGAATTTTGACTTCTTTTTTCCTCAATCTGCATACAGATTTGTAGAAAACCGATTATGATCGTGATTAGAATTTTTTACCAACTTCATCGCCTTCATTTGGGAAACCATTGCTCTATCGTTTTCTTTCAGCTATATTATGTATTTCAACGAGGGACATTCGCGCGTCGTCTTTTTTACCTTCGTGCCGTTTAAACTAGGAACATATTATGTTTCTACTACCTCCTATCGATTTATCTCTTCTTTTCTTTAATGCTACTAGTAGACTGTCTATTTTCCCGATCCAGACCATAACGCTTTCAAATTAGCTATAGCCCCTCAAGTCCAAGGTTTCTAACCGTTATTTGTAATCTACGACAGAACAATAGATGTTGCACGTATATTTTTTGATAATATTGCTATATTTTTTAATGATAACGTTTACATGTTTTTATGGAAAGCTGCTTTAGCTTGCGCTATTCTGGATTTTGTCTCATTCGTATTTTCCATTTGCAATTATTGTATTAGCCTAAAAAATTTCAATTTTTTACTCCTCTTTCTACGCTTATTTCTCGGTACATCTAATTACCAACATATTTTTTAATTGATTTATTTTCGTGACGTATTTTTTATACGTTGAATTCTTTAAGTATAAGGTTCTATTTAGATTTTCTTTTTCCTTGCAAACACAGTTATACTATTTACAAATCTGAAGGTCCTAATTTCTATTTTTCCAAAATATTATTCTTTCCATTTACGTATAATTTGTTCATTTATATATCCATCCATGTTTAAATACATTAAATAGTGTATAAATATCTTTATTTCATCCTTCTATTTACTATTTTGTTTCTGTTTTAAATCTTTTAATTTTTATAATATTTTCTATTCTTTTTATATATTAAATGCATAATTTTTTTTTCTTTTACACTTCCAGTTTATTTTTGAACTTTCTTCAATGGCATCCAATGCATATGTCGGAAATTTTTTATACGTGATGGTAGTATACATTACATTTTTTTTATGAATTTATATATATATATATATATATATATATATATATATATATATATATATATTTGTGAGAAAAGTTACATATAGAAATATGCGTTCACTATTGTAATAATAAGTAACATAAATGATACAAGATGATTTAAAATTAACTTTTTCATCACGAGCCTTAACTTATATGGTTATAAAATAATTGTATACTGTATAATAATTATAGCACGTTTGTTTGTTTTTTTTTTTTTTTTTTTTAGGCACGTTAATGAAGCGATTAATTTGGAGGAAAAACAATTAGATATTGATCCAGTCAGAAATGGACAAAATAAAGGAGCTAAGAACTAGAACAATCGGTAGAGAGCGAAGGTATAACGTGTAAGAGGTGCAATAAAGATGAAGAAGTCCAAGGGACAACAGACTGAAATATAGAATGATTCCTCAGTCGAGGGGGAGAATATTCCAAAAAAAAATATGGTTAGAATTATAAATAATTTCGTAATTAGAATGAAAATGGCAGTTTTTAAATTTACACGAGTGGGTGAGAATATAGGAAGAAATAGCTTGCAAAGCGTTTTTGCAGTTAGAGATAATTAAATGATTGGAAAAAGAACGTTGTAAGAAGATATACAAAATGGAATTCAGAATAACTATTGCTTCAGCAGGAAAGATGGTGTAGAAAGAAGGAGCGCTGAAAGATTCAGAAAAATTAATGCGCGGGAAAATGAAAAATTCCATTAAGCTCGTTTGAACCACTTCTTGTAAAATGGTCCTATGAGAGGGAAATTCTGATAGCATTATGAAAGTCCTGCTTGACTACTACTGTAGTGGGAAGAGATTCGGAAGGAAAAGAGAAGTAGAAAATTGTAGTTATTTGCGGTACTGCCAAAAGTATTATGTAGTAATTATAAATAATGAAATAAAATACTAAAAGTACCGGACTCATTGGTAAATCCCATAACGACACAATAAAGCCAAAAATCACGGAACAATTTATATAATCGTGGTTTAGGATGACGAATAACCGATAACCTTTTAACTAATACCGCAATTACTGGTATTAACATTCCCAAATTTCCTGCACTGCTCGATGCCTAGAACAAAAATGTATTAGGCAAATATATTTGCGGTGTAAGATATTTTTTACTACAACTGAATTATACCAAGTCCTGAAATATAGTCATGCGTAGGACGTAATTTAAAATCGTCTTAGACTTCATCGTAACCTTGAGTCTAACAATGAACATCGGCAATATTTGACTGCTTCAAATTTTAAAACTTGAATTGTTTAGACTCGCTGACAGCTCCGATTATTAGGAATCTGATAATTATGAAATAAAAATATTTTCGTGTTTATCTCTATCCATCTGTACACTTATAACTCGTGTAATATTCCGTTTTTTTTTTTTTAAATTTACTAGTTCATTATGTATTCCCAGTTTTAGTGAACGAATCATTGCGTTATTTCAAAAGTGGAGCAAACAGTGATAATTTTAATAAACTATTTGATCGTCCGAATGAAAAAAAAAAAAAACAGAATTGTAATTTAAAAATTCTACATATGATAAGCATTGAAAAATACCGTAGCTTATTACGTCGCGCTAAAAGGGAACCCAGCTCGTCAATGATTTTATTAACGTAATCCAATAAAAAAAAAAAAAAAAAAAACCTAACACTTGACAGATTTACAAAATATGTTGTTGATTTAAGTGTCCAAATTTTCTAACTAAACAATGGAACCTATTAACCGGTTAAATAAGTAACCAAGAACCGTAATACGAAGAAAAAAGTAATATTCACTCCATTGGAATGTAGTTAAGAAAAAGATAAGGCATTATTTATATAAATTTTTATAGAATACTATTATCTGTACCTTCGCAGCGGCAGGAGCCTTTTCGGATGCACGTTTCCCTTCTAGACCGAGCTGTACAAATAGTTCTAATAACCTGACAAGCAGTTCGTTCATTTCAGCATCTCCAACAATGTTAGCAGCGATGTTCGCTAATGCATTAATAACTGCACCGGAAACATGTCTGTAAAAATAAATAAAAACCGTTTCAGTTAAGTTTCGTATGGAATTAAACAAATTTCAAGTTTTAAAAAACGAATATACCGAAAGAATAATATATTCGTACACTCGCGCGCGCATATTTCATTCTCAAACGACTACGATTAGATCGATAGTTGGTAAATACTAAACGCAGATTGGCACTTTAAGTAGAAAATTTATTGTAAATTTACAAAGCAACTTGGTCTCAGTTACTTTTGTATAGTAGTCGCATCTGTTACTACATTACAATTTTGCATCTGTTCTAATAACTCCCACACAACCGAAAAGAACTTAAAACTACATTACAAAAGTGCCACTTCAGAAATTTCGCTCCGGTTACTTATTTTCGGTAAAATTGTCAGAACTAAAGGAATATTCGATGTCATTATTATAGTTTACTTCTAAAATGCTTCGTGAAATTTATTATATTAAATTTTCCTACAAAATTATAAAATCTAACGGACAAAACTTTGAAATGGAAGCGACGATTATTGTTCACATTACGTTTGTATTACTTCGGTTAAAATCATTTCACTTTAAAGATGTAATAACGGTAAACAAAGTCTAACATATGTTTTTCGAACAGAAATAAACATGGACTGCATTTTTCCCTTGCTGACAGAAGTTTAAAAAGATATTATTCAATATATACTGCCTAAAATTTATTCTACGTAAAGACATTTTTATGAAAATGATTGAAATTTTATATTTTGGAATTTCTATAAACAATTCACTTATATTTTAGTCACGGCACAGCTTCATTTAGTTTATTTTACCTGTATTGATTAGACTGGTCATTTCCGTATGAAGAATTGCTAGCTTGAACAGTAATCATCATAAACATTTTCATTATTTCCTCATAAATATTCGGCTGTAAAATAAATATATAAATAAGTAATATTGTTATAAAAAATATTAATTACAAAAAAAAACTAATAAATTATATCACTAATGACATAAAATTAGAAGTTACAATTTTACAAACCAACAAAATATTTTTATTTTTATTTTTTTCGATGCCTCATCTTAAAAACGAAAAATTTAATAGAGGAATTGTATGCGGGAAGTAATTTGTTGTAAACTAGAAATTATGAGGAAAAAAAAAAGTAGTACAAAAAAAAAAAAAAAAAAAAGGTAGAAAGAATGAGAAATAATGAAAAGCAGACAGATTAAGTAATCCACGAACAGTTCCTTTCTTTTTCGAATGTGCACTGGCGGTAAATTGCACTAATTCCGAGAAAATCACGCATCATCAGTTCACGTGGAATAAAAATATTTATCCATCGTAATGATTGAGAAAAAACGAACGATGGTTGATTTTTAAAATAGAATGTCAACGGCTACGCAAATACCCTACTACATATCGATATAAAGAAGTAACAACGGAAATATAAAAATTTTCACGATTTTCATTTCGATAAACACTGTCGTACATTTTCCGAAGAATAAATAATTTTGGCAATGTAAAAAGCAACTTTCATTATAAGGTAAGTTACTATTTTAACATGCTGAGAGAGAAATGTACAATAAACGGTCGCTTAATTTCTCTACACGCAAGCCGACTGCGTTTTACATTTTCCGACAATATTTTTATTATAAGACACTTAAACGAGATATGCAGTTAAGTTTAAAGTATTTTATATTATACATTTCTTTTTGTATTACTTTTATTCTATTATATTACTTTGTAATCTTCTTTTTCTTTGCTTCGGTTTTGAGATTCGCTTTCGGTTGTTGACGCAACTATAATAATAGACGCGTACTGAGATAAATTCGTTAAATTTCAGCGACATAAATATAAATTTGAATTCTTCTAAAAAGTTTGAAAAACGTAATTATCTATACTTATATTTTTTTTCGGTGCACTTTAGTAGTTCTATACGTCTCACCTTATAAAAATAACTAAACATGTATATATATATATATATATATATATATATATATTCATTAGGTAACAAAAGTATTTGTACATGACGAAAAATAACTATAAAGGATAAATATTTAATAACGAAATTTTGCAGTAAATTTGCGAAATAACGACGAATAAAACACTGAGAAGCGAAAATGCGAAAATAACATTAGAACAAAAGTATATGTATCTACGTGCAGACGTATGTAATGAATCATTTCACAAGAAAAGTATTTTTACAGATCATAGAAAAACAAATGCTAAGTGGTACGATGATGGAAAGTACTTGGTTATTATTCGTGCTGCGTGCATGTACACCAGATTAAATTCTATTACGATGTCTTCCAAAAATAGAGAAATTTCATCGGAACATTATGTGCGAATAGCTCCATGACAATTACTATATTTACCACCAAATTACTAAAAAAGCGAATATGCCATTTTTAGCTGTAAACTATATTATGAAAAAATACCACACGACTCGTAGAATAGAAAATGGAAGTCGTAGTGACCGTCGAAGAATGAGATCAGGAACGACGGAACGCCCAACTCACACGACAATCCGTTCAAAAGCGCCGCGATGCTAGCGGGAGACGTTGTAACGGATTCAGATAAATTAGTTCATTTTCAGAACATCGAAGGATATGCGTTTCATAATCGCTTACTGAGAAAGAAGTTGTAAGACTTCGAAGCTGCAGTTTGCCAAAGAGTATTGTTCCAAGCCGGATAGATTTATTTTAGTTATTTGGTTTGAGAAGAGAAAATACAGCCTTCTCGCTTTT
The DNA here is from genome assembly GCA_039619475.1 of Icerya purchasi. Lineage (NCBI taxonomy): Eukaryota > Metazoa > Arthropoda > Insecta > Hemiptera > Monophlebidae > Icerya > Icerya purchasi. The sequence goes on along the minus strand of CM077115.1, from coordinate 330,894,801 downwards.
TATGGTAAACTGTTTGTCTGGAGGAAATCGGATTCGGAGCTGCAAGTATGTGACGCACGTCCAACAGGTATTGTATTAGTTTGGGGCTGTATGGCAACTAGGAGAATTGAAAAGTCGTCTGTTAAAAAGAAAATGGCAGTATAGACGTATACATTGGTGTGTTGGGTCATAATTTGCGACCAAATACTAACTAAATCTGGAAGGTCATTCGCTTTCCAGTAAGATAACGACCCGAAACACACTGCCCCGAAAACACTGCATCACATCAATGGTATACATCTTCACAGTCGTCTGGCTTAAATCCCACTGAACATTTACGACAATGTCTTAGAATAGAGGTCCGCCAATAGCGTATCCCGGGGGCAAAGGTGGACTTCACCAAACATGGCAATTTCCAGAAGTGACGCAGAATCTAGTGGAGTGGGTGCTTGTCGGCAACAAGCCATAATCCAAAACAAAGACAAGTATAATAAGTATCAGCACTCAAATATTTGAATTCAGTTTCCTTTTAATAGGCGAAATCACTGTGCTACGAAGTATTTTGTTGCGTTTATTTATGTTTGTTTATTATTTTTTCGTAAGCAAATATTCTAGTTCTTGTTCTATTGCCATTGTACTGCCGTGTGTTTTGATGAGGTACTTTTTTGGTGATACACAAATACTTTTGTTACCCAGTGGCTATATCAGGATTTGCCACTAATACTTTCATTTATAAATAAATACTCGTATTTTAATAATTAAAAGTATTTTTGAGAACATACGATTTCTAACGTAGTACGTTTCATAATATTAAATAGCGGGAAATTTTTTTACGAAAGTGTAATTTAAAAAAAATATAATTGGAAAATTTTAAGGTAGAGGTGACATCATCAAATTATTGCACTGCAAATGCGGCGATATTTCCGGAATATCAGTACAAGATTTAATAAACATACTTTTTAACATATCACGAAAAATAATCTACGCTGTATGTAATGACATTATTTATAATTTTTTTCATTCCGCAGTACATATAATCCACAAAGGGAGCATTATGCTAAGGTAATCAAATTGAAGAATAACTTCATTCTTAATATTTGTACCCCTACGTAAACTTTTTAATTAATTCATTCTTAGCCATCATTGGAACTGGTAAACATGACCTTAGGTTTTACACCTATCAGGTGCAAAAAAAATTAGATCAAATTTTCGTAATAATGCATCATTTTAAACAATATTTTACTATATCGAGTGTATCAGCAAAACGGTATAGGTTAATTTGGTAATTTCACGTCATGTCGTTAGAAACTAAAAAGTGCGTTTTGTGCTAAATCGAGAAAGGCAGCTAGAAGCTATCGCAACAATATTTTATCAAGAAATTACTGGATAAAAATTATCTGAACACAACACTCTTAATATACTGGATATAATGATCCACCTTAAGATATATTATAACTGCTAGCGGCCCATGATGTTTTATGAAATAGTTATAAATCGTGTCTGATTGGCGAATAATTTCAAAAAGTTTTCGTTTTTATCTTACGAAATTGTTACAAAAAAAAAAAAAAAATACTAAATATATGACATATATACACTGATAAACATACTTCACATTTGGCAATGACTAGACAACCAAGTTGATCGATAATCAGAACATCGATATTCCCTGGAACACGGCAGAATCGTTGCTGAAAGAATAGAAGAATCGTTTCTGTAGTTTTCGGTGTATCCTTCAAACTAACAGCAATATGGCCGAGCATCACAATTGTGTTTGACTGTACTAAAGATGAATCTCTAAAATAAGATTAAATATTAAATATCATATATATACATATTGTAATTAACTTCTCTTATGTACGAATAATATTACGATATAAATCATAAAATAGATCATTTAATGAATAATCAGAAATATACAAAAATCAATTGCCGCATGTATGACTGATGAACGACTCGACCGATTTGGCTGATTTTTTCCCCGCTGTATTCGTAATTATCAGGACAAGGTTTGTGTGAAAGAAAATTTTGGAAAAATTCACCGGAAAAGTCGGAAAGCTATGATGCGACCAGCGGTACAGAAATACATACGGGACGAATAAAAAAAAAATTTGATACAATTTTAAATAATTACCATGGTAAATTTAAACGTAAAAATTTAGATAAAATGATTACTATGGTAAATAATAAACTCCAGATAACATTTTATTAATTTCTAGCGTGAGTAAATACACCACGTTCCGTTACTTCACTTTTTACCGACTTCCAAAAAGAATACGTTCGTCGGGTTTACTTTTTTAAACGGTTTTTCGCGCACAACTCATTACGGACCGATTTTACTGATTCTTTGTCCATTAGCCTAGCTGCTGTACTCTTTGCGGGGAGTTAAAAAAAAGTAGTGTTCTCTATTATTTTTTCAGAGAATACAACAGAATTTTTAATATCTGCTACCGGTAATGTTATTTATACTAATTTTGTTAATAAATTAATTTTAATAAAATGTTCGAGACGGAGAGATTGAAAGATACGAGTGTGTAATTATGGGAGATCGCCGTGAGAATAACACGGCCTCTTCAAAATGATGGCTGTCGGTGCTGTTTAGTTGAGTGAAACTTTTTGTTAGATCATGACAGATAGATTATAGAAAGATCGATAAGCTTCAGCTAAACGTAAAACGTAAAGCCTATTTTTCGTGAGACGGCGATAAACATGTTTCCCAAAGAGAGAAAGAATCTCTACTTAAATATAATTCCAGAAAAAACAAAATTTTTTTTATTAATTTTCAAGTACAGATTTAAACGGGTACACTAATACACGGACGAAGCCGTGCGTAACAGCTAGTCGTTTATAAAATAACGTTTATAATGTTGAAAAATACAATTTTTTCTTACACTTCGTTTTTTATGTAACCTGAATAATTTTATGCTAGTTCGATAATTTTTCGATTGGCCTTAAACGATAAAATTTGTTATCTTCAAAAAATAGAAGTATTACAAGAAATTTTTCTGATGGTAAATAGCTTAAAACTCGCTCAACAGAAAACAAATACGTATCAATTGACAAAAACCGCTAAATTCGACTATTATCAGACATTCACTAATGATATCAGAGTATTTACTCCTCCTGCACCGCTTTTTTAAAATAAAAAAAACCTAAGAACCGCTAAGCGGAGAGTGTTGGCAGGGACTTAATAACGTAATGAATTATTTCATTCTTCATTAGGGAAATTATAAAAAAAATGTATTAACGCATTATTAAAAAACACAGTTACTTAATGGTTGCGTATGTGAGAACACATATAGAATATAATTACAGAGGTTATTATAAAGCAAACTTTTAAATTAAAAATTTATATTTATTAGTATGTTATTCTCGAGATGGCCGCATTAACTTTGAATTCTACAGAGATACATTATTAAAATAAAATTCGATATAAATTGTAAAAAAAAAAAAAAAGCGAACTCAATTGTACTTCAATAAGCAGAAATAAGCTATAAATTTCGCGTCAAGTAATCATTATTACTGTTTTTCTACAATTAGAAAATGTTTACGATATAAACATCAGATGGTGCGAAGCAATTAAAAATAAGGATAATTATGAATTTAAATTTGTATACAAAATATATACAAAAATAAAATAGGGATGGTCGGCCACACATTAGGACACAATGATTTTATAATTACAATAATGGAAGGAAAAATATGGAGTAAAAAGGGTAGAGGAAGGTCCAGAAAAACAAATGTCAGCAATATAATGAAACGTACGAATATTAACGATTACGCTGAATTAAAAAGAAGACTACAACAAGAAAGATCACTATGATTGACAAGTTGAGAAATTTATGAAGAAAGAAAGAAGATACTTATTTTACCGAAATGAATACTATAAACCTGTTCTAATATATACTTTAGTGAAACAATCAGAAAGTCTATTGAAATAACTTACAAAATGTACGCATCGACTAAATTTATTTACACCGAATTATACCTTTATTTTAAAAAATACAATTAACGTTGTTCACGAATTAAAAAATAAATATGTATCGATACGGTAATTTTTATATTTATCTGTAAAATGAACGATCGATTTTCGAATATTGCGCGTGAATATAAAAAGTAAAATTAGAGCAGAGACAATGGTTGGGTCTTTTCTTTTTTTTTGGTCCCCCATTTAGTTCATTTTTCGGTTGTTATTGTTGATCGTTTATTTTCACACACATTCCGTTCGATTTTAGTTTAGGCCGGTCACCCAAAACAACTAGCTCATTGATATGCTTAACCTGCGTTAAACATAACTTCCATTAACTGCTCAACATGCTAATATTAACTCGCTATGAAAAGTTGTAACATACGATATTTAAGATATTATTAGTATTTTATATTGTTTTATTATTATGATTTAAAATGTAATGTATTGGGTGATTTATAATACGTGCACATACGCAAAGTATCGAATCGCTATGGTCAAAAGCAAAATATCAAAACAAGATTCAATGTGGAACAGCGCGAAACCATTTAGATTCGTACTTATGCGAGTTTTTGTGGCGACAACGATATAAAAATCAAAATTTGTTTGATCAGATTTTAAATAATATTGTAGCTTTTTGGCCCCCTGAGTAAACTTACATTTTTTTGAAATACACAATTAATTATCGTTTTTGTAAAGAGTATTTTTATAATCAATACTATTTGTAAGTAACGCTTTCGCGTATGAATGCGAAAATAAACTCAACTAAAAATGAACTATGAAAAATGAACTATATGGAGGACTAAGTGAAAAAGCCCCAACGGTTTTATACTGTTTCGAAGGATTTACTTTAAACAAGAACTATTCGATTCATTATAAGTAGAGTTTCGTGTTTTTACTTCATTCTTATTATACCGGCAAGTAGATTTATGAGTGTTTTACAAAATACATACTCATTAGATTTTTCCACGGCGAATAATCTATTAGATAACGAAGCCACCAAGGCAGGAACACAATCCGAATCGGTTACGTGCGCAGCGCGCAAAGCGATGCATAAATTTTCAATAGCCGAGTCCCGTAATTTTTCGAACAATGATTCACCGTATTCGTAGAAACGTTTTGTATTTAAATCACTCGCTACACCATCATTAAGAAAAAATAATTTCGTTAATTAAAACTTTTCAAAAAAATCCGTTGTCAGTAGATTTTAGTGTAATATCAGCATCAGAGACGTAATAGAACTAAAAACGGTGCGATATTTAAATCTACCAAATTAAAAACTAGGAGCATAGTATCGACCGATATAAGAACGACAGGATGCAGTTGTAGTGATAAAATATATGAAGATACTTTCTAATGTGTATATGGAATTATGAAAACATACTGGCACATTAGTGTCTATAATTGTATAAATTTTATACTGAAATTTTAATACAAAAAAAAAAAAAATATATTAAAAATAATATCGCTGCCTTTTTAAGTGACGTTACAAACATTTTTCAAACATATCGTACCAGGACGGGAATTCTAACCTTCATAACTGATGTTGCACGGGTACGACACTACTAAAGATAGCGAACTAAAGAGAAAAAGCAAGTCTGATAACTGCGTATTCAAAATGAATCAATCAACTTTATACAGGAAAAAAAAAATGAAGAAACAAACACCAAATTTCATAGAATACTTGAATATAAATTAGATCCGTGGCAATTATTAATGAAGAAGAAATTACGCATTACAAAAAACTATTAACAAATATAATCTAATAACTTGGTCCGGATAAAAAAATAATAAAAATAAAAACACTGGTATGACTCTATTTTTTTTTTTCCTGCTCATCACAAATTACATAGGACTAACTGCTTAACTTCAGCAATTAGGAATCGGTAAGCGAAAATAAAATGAGAAAGAGGAAAATGATATATAAAAAAAAAAAAGAACTTAAGAAAACCAAGAAAAAGAGAAAGAATAAGTAAAATAAAATTACCGTTGTAATAAATACCTGAAATAATAAAACAGTTGGATTGATCATTACATAGAAATAAGTAATATTACACAAATAGTGAGATAGCAAGGTTTATGAACTGAGAAGGCAAACAAATTACGTGTCTATATTTATATATAAGTATAGTACATTGTGAACCTTAACTTTACAATCCCCGATGCCCTATCAAGGGTTTCGGGACTCACTTTACTTATACATAGGTTAAATTTTTCAGTTTAACACTATAGAGGATACCAGCTACTGGTCTCCACGCTTTAAACACTAGATTAAAGACGAGTTGGAAATATATCCTTCGAAACGTGTCTTTCGAATAGACGCTTTCTCTGCCTATTCTAAAAGTTATTACAACTAAATAATCATGTCTGATCGAAGGTTCATTTTCAGCTAGTTTTGGCTCAAGTTTTGGTTTCAGCGAAGGATCAACTACGATAGATCCGTGGCTTTTGCGCCCCCCGCCTTAGGCATATGAAAATATAGGAGATTCAATCATTTTCTGTTCACTCCCGCGGAGCTTCTATTTTGTTATCGTTTAACTGTCGCGATACAAACTGTATTCAGAAAAACTGCCAAGTTAACAAAATCAATTTATTTCTACAGTAAATTTTTTTGTTATATTTTTGCGAAGAGTTTTATTTCGCAATAAATAAAAAGGAATAATGAAATTTTTGAAAATTTAAACAGATGGAATCGGTCTATAATAAAGGAATAGCATTTTGAATTAATTCAAATAAAAAATATTAAAACCGGATTGCGACGATTTATTTTTAATACTAAATGCGCGATTCGCGGAAAATGAGTTACCTTTAATTTCATTAAAAAAACCGTACAATTCGGTTAAGCAGATTACAAATAATTCGAGAAAAAGTTTTCGAAGCAAAAACACTTATTTAGTTTGAATATTATTAAATAGTAAGAATTACTAATAATATTTTTACATTAACCATTTAAAAATTATAACAGCTGTTGTACGTAAAATAATGAATAGAAATTGTTTTCACGTAGCCTAATAATTTATACATATCGTCTATAGGTTGTGTGGTAACAAGCTAACGTGTCCATTATTTTAACATAAATTTCGGGTCGGTCTACATTTTAACCGTTTGTTTTACAAAAAATGTTTTACCTTCAAAATCAAATTCATAGGTAGTATAAAAGGTAGATTTTACAAAATTCGTTATCATAAAAAAACCATGAACTCAGCAGAACTGAATAATCCAGAACACACACTTCTAGCTTCATTTATTAATGAAAATAATTCTAGTAATTCTTAAGGAAATTGTAGAGAGAAGGAAATTGTAGAAAGAAGAAAACAGGCATTCGGGAACAGGATATAAACTTTTATTATATTCATTACTAGGCCAGTTTGTTTATCAATCGAATGAAATACATCGACGTTTTCTTACACAGTCCTTCCAATACTTTGTCGGATGAGTTTGATTAATGCTCTTTTATTTTAATAACAGCTATCAGCATTTATAAATAAATTAACAGATAATAATCGCCAATGATTTAATTTTTAAATTGATTTCCTCCTTCAAGAGTTATTTACTCTGATCATGACTAGTTGTAGACCGGTAAATTGACTGTAAAAAAAGTCACTTAATTAAAATAACATTCGAGCATCGAAATAAAAAATGCATATATTCACAGGCATCCTTCGGACAAAAAGCAGGAAGAAAGACTGGAATGGTTTTTTTTCTCCACATTTCTAGTATTAGATGCAACTTACTACTTACCTTTCGAACTACTGTTGCTGTTTCTGTGCTGGTGAAATTTGTACAGTTTACATAAAATAGGCGACGGCGCGACGAGAAATTCTCTGAGATAAGCGATAGAATTAGCAGCAATATTCGGGAACTTTTCAGCCAATTTTCCTAGACCCTGCGTTACCAATGAAATCAAAAAGATCAAATTAACTTTTATCTTGTTTTCCTTATAACTTCCAATCGACTTAACGAATAAACGGCAATTCTAACATTCGATACCTAATTGTAGCACACTTTGAAACTTGCACAAATCAACATCATTATTATCATTATTAACGGCAGCATCCTTGACTATCCTAACGATAGAACTTTCTAACGTGTTACATTTTTTCTTTTTGAGTAACGTTACGTGGTGTTTAATTAACAGTTTCAAGGCTATCGAATCTTTGAAAAGTAATGGACATAACAAAGATAACTCTTGGTCGTTTCGTATGTAAAAGTTAAAACATTGAACGAAGTTGATGCAAACATTTTGCGCCTTCATCACGATTACGGAAAAATCTCTGCATGCGACTGATTTTGTTTCTTATAAAGATTACTAGAGTAAAACCAGATGCTGCATTTCTTACTTTTTCATTTTTTTTAACGGGAATTACATTTTTAAACGACCAGCTATGGCAGCGTACACGGTATATCGGTTAAGTGGAAATTAAAATTCCATTCTACGGTGAGTGCAAGTGATGGGCGAGTTAAAATAAATGAAAAAACAAAAAATTTGAATTGTTCTGAAATAGCGAAAGTCTAATGTTTCCTTAATATATCTGGTATTCACACCTCTGTAATCATGAACTACTTGCTAGCCAACATTCAGAAAACGAAAAGGATAATTAAAACTAAAATGCTTCAAATAATATAATGCACAAGTTCAGTACGTACCATAAAGAGCAACACAATAGCAACTCTTTAAACTATTATCAATTATCATCTTTATCCCTTACCCCGTTTTCATTCTTTATTCTTACTTTTCTTCTTCCGCGACATTCTTTAAAGTATTCGCTATTTTTTTAAATGAATGTTTCTCGTGTCAGACTTAATTTTCCTTCAACCATTCTCTAAGCTGTTACTTCCTTTTTTTGAATGTTCTGCAGTGCAATCGCACTATCCATTTCCTTTTTTTAAACTCTTTTTCGCATCCACATACAGTGCAAAAATTGTAAATTGTAAAAATATAAGTGCTTTACTTTAACGATTAGTTTGCAAAAATGGGAAACAGAAGCGACTAATCGAAATATTTTTTGAGTGACATTTTTCGTTGAAATATGAAAAATTAATTTTAAACTTACGAATACGAAGGAAAACCGACATCGATAAACTGTTAAACATAAAATAGACTCTATTAAAATACGTTACTGCGATTAATTTTAAAAACTACGTTAATTAAATGAAAATAAGTTACTGGGTATTTAAGCGGTAGAAAAACAAAGATGGTACATAATCATTTATTTGATCATTTTAAAATGGAATGTGTATATGCTGCATAAACCTGAAGTTAGTCCAATCAATATAAATACTAAACTTACTTCTTACGGTTGTCGCTTAATTAATGATTTACATCTAACATTGTATAAAATAAATAATATATACTAGCTGTTATCCGCGGCAATGCCCGCGCATTTAACATATTTTTAGATACATTTTCTTTGATCATTGCTTTCATCTCTCAATTTGCCCTTTAGTAAATTTACAAATTGCACCCAAAATACATATGTATTGAAATTATTCTCGCTAGGGTGTTTTTTTTTTCTTCTAATTTTTAGAAATGAAATTCTACAACTCATGTAACATAGTCGTGCTAACGCCTTATGCGATACTACCATCTAATACTGTATAATACAATTATACCGCTTTTCAATTGACGATAGCGGCACGTTCCACGTATAGCGGTTTTAACTGGTTTTATATTTTCAACTAATACATTCATAAATTTTTATCGTTTTCATTTTCATTCATTAACAGAAATTTTAAATTCAAAAATGTAAGTTAAAATTGTTAAAGATTTTTTTACGATTCAAATTAATTCGTAAATTTAAAAACGTAAAATTTGGTTAGAATAAAAATCGTCGTTCTCGGTACTTACGTGAAGACAAATCAATAATAGCGGCATGTGTGAAATGGCCATTCGGATATGATGACCGGAATTTATCTTACCGGCCAGCCTCGAACTTAAATTATCGGCACCTGTTTGCATATACATATATATAAAGAAGATAATATTAATTTTATAAAATAACGATTCAAGGTTGGAAAAAAATAAAAGGTATTAATATACACAGAAAATTAGATAATTTAGTAGTAAATTAAATGGTGGCGGCAAATTAAAATTATTTTCATGCATATTAACAATGCGAAGAAGGCTCGTGGAATCATTCAAACGAAAAAAGGTAAATAAAGTACTGCATTATTATGAGTTAGTAATCTAGAAAAAAAAAAAAAAGTATTAGTTTTATTTCAGACGATAAACATAATAATCATACAGAACCTTTTACCGCGCCGAGACAAATGAACAAAGAATAAACTAAATGCGGCAACCCGACATTCTTCCGTGCTATAAAAATTAATTAAAGCAAACGTCAGAGGACGATAAACCGAGTAAAATAATTTAACTTTTATAAAATAATTAAGAAGATAAGATCATTTTGATGTGGTTTGGCGTGCCGGATATTAATAGTTTGTTTATAGTTTTTTTTTTCTTCTGAAATTGGTAGAAATGAGTAAATATTCAGCAACTTTTGAAGTCTATTACAAGGTTAAAGAGAACTAATATCTTAATATTCACTAATGAATATTTCACTTTCAATAAATGTACAAAATTTATAAAAATTCTAAAAGTTTATTTTAAAATTATGTTGTTTTTTTTTTTTTTAATGACATGACTGCCTCTCCCCTGTGAGCCTTCCCCAATGGTTGATTATGAGCTTAAAGATAGTTTGTCGTCGCACATTCCATCCAAAAGGTTAGTCCCAACGCCTTCCCTTTTTCATATTAATTGATTGGAATAAATTTAATAATAATATTGTTAGAAAAATTGCGTTTCTTTAAATTAGGTTTTCTGGTACGCAAACTGTGAATGAACATACATACATATACACATATAAACTCGGCCATTTTGGCCTCGCAAGGGGCTGTGCCCCTTGACCCCTCTTGCTTTCATTTTTGTCTCTTTCTCTTCTATACTTTGTATAAAATGATCAAAATTTACAACGTAATTCTTACTGGCATCAACACACAAAAAAAAATAACATAACCACAAAAATCCTATTCTAACATTTAACTTCCGTTATATAAAATTAAGACATTTTTTCGTTACATTTATCGTTACATATTTCGTTACATAAAATTGTGACATTTTTTAAATAACAATAACAAAAATCCTACAAAATATAACAAACGTTACATAAAATTGGGACATTTTTTTGGGACATTTAGCGTTACATAAAATTGGGACATTTAGCGTTACATAAAATTGGGACATTTAGCGTTACATAAAATTGGGACATTTAGCGTTACATAAAATTGGAACATTTCTCTGGGACATTTTTAAGAATTACGTTGTAATTAATATATAAAAAAATTCCACTTATGAAATGTTAAATTGTAAATTTAAACTGACTATATTTGAAATTTATTAACGATTTTTTTAAAACACACACACAAATATATATACACTGAGTGCGATCTTTTGACGGCGTTCGAGGTAAAAATTAATAATTTCATTTCATTCGTGTATTTTCCGGTTTACCGGACGTCGTCGAACATCGGTTTCACCGACCGAAGTATATTTCTGTATACGTGACTGGAGATGTTGGCAGTAGCCGGTGGGTGCGTAAAGATTGCGCACCGTGACCAAATATGAAACGATATCAGACGAAAAAAATAATGCAAATCCCGGCAAATGTAAAGTTTAGAAATAGATTAATTTATTGTTTCTCGATTTTGCGACCAACAGTAATTGCCTATATTTCTAGCCATCGTATAGTTGTCGTGTCAAAATTGCGTGATTTCGTCCTAGTCGTGCACATCGCTTTTTTGTGTTAAATTTCAAGTCATATAAATATTCCATCTAGTCAAGGAATTATTTTACTCCAACAATATGATTTAGATCGGTACGTGTTTTTTCTCATTCATAATAGCAGTAAATTTGGAAGTCGGTAAGTGTTTTTTCCATTCGCGGATTTTGTTTTTCTTATACTTTCCTTGAGCAGTCGGGTGTTTCGTTTTATGCATTTTTTTGTTGTCTTTTGTTTTTTTCCATAGACGTCAAAAGACTAATGCTTACCGCAAATGACGCACACATACACAAGCATGCACACATGTATGTATAAAGTAAATTGTTTTATACTCATTTTCGTTTGTTATTATGGAATTTATTTATTGTATATTTTGAAAATATTAAACTTTCTCGTGTTTTTTTTTTCGCGGGCCTATATTTTCGGTAGAAACCACACCGAAACAATTAAACATATTATTTATTAGGTGCATGTGACTCTTTAAAGTTAAAAAATATATTACCGATAATGTCTGTACTTAAAGAAAATGTGTTTTATGTCGCATATCTAAAATTTTAAAACATTGCGATAGTTTCAATTCGGTTTTACATGTTTTAGCTACTTATAGAGCATTTTGAGAAGAAATTTCTATACTTCATAAAATTTCATTTTACTCTGGTATACAGCAAATGTTGTGCTTAGACGATAAACGGTTTCAATGACTTTGTTATTAGATTTTTGGATAATTTATAAAAATTCGGATATATTTTGCGGTGTATAGGGCATATTTTAAATAAAGAACTAGTAACGCCCGATAAGGCGCTCATTAGCATTCTAACTATTTACTATAACAGCGTATAAAATGTTGTTCGACAAAAACAGAAGTCACTGTGTCAAATTAATTGATCTAAACACAACGGCGTCAAAAAATTCTTACTATTTTGAATCTCTCACTGACACATACGTCTATATGATTAAAATCTGTATTTATTTTCTAATATTGAATTTTTTAACCCTGCCACTGTTATTAATTAAAATTTCCCCGATTAAATCGGGAAACAAAGTGACTTTATTCTCGTTTTATTTATTCTACACCATCTTACCGTTCAATAAATTAGTAGTGACAGAGTTAATAGCCCAAAAAGAAATTACGTGCTTTAATACAATTTAACCTTCTAATTAAAAACGGTCATTTCCGTCGTTGATATTTTCTGTTAGTTTTTTTTCAATATTTACAATTTACTTTAGTTAATATCGATGATCGCTAGAAAGTTTAATAATCTGCAAAAAATTTGCCCAAAAATTATTTTAAACAAAAATATAGATTTTAAACTAATACAAAGCGTATTTAAAAATACGTTCCAATTTCTTAAAAAATTCTCAGTCGCATTTTAATGAATAGATTTAACGTTCTGACCTTATTCTTAAATTTAAATTTCGTCGTTCAATTTTCAAATTGCGTGTATCAAAAAGCGAATAAATGTTTAAGAAAGATCGCGAAACAGTAATAAAACTATGAAAAGTCTAAATAAATAATACGCTTTTGTAACAAATTACAGTATCAAAAGATAACTAACCAGCTTCGTCAGTAGTTGCCCAAACCAGTAAATCTATGCATGCAGCATTTGCCATAACATTCATTTTAAATTTATTTACGGTACCGTAGTTGGTTTCTTTATCTTCCTTTTCTGCTGCGTCATGATTTTCACGCGACTGCAGTTCGGTCTGTCCACTTAAATATAAACTTTTTATAAATTCTTGTATGTCGCGCGTAAATGGCGGCGAAAGATCTGTATAATGTTTAATAAAAAATGTTACACCGTTTCAAACATATAGTGGTCAAAAAATGAAAAAAAAAAAAAAAAAAAAAAAAAAAAACTGTAACGAACAATATAGTTTAAGAGGAGAAAGTTTGTAAATAACGACATGAAAAAAATGTCCAAAAATAAAATTAAATCAAAATTCGTAAATTTATTTTTAAATTGCAAAATCGTTTTACATTTGTTTTTTTCTTTTATTATTTTTTATAAAAACTCTCGGAACATTTTTTAACCTCTCAAGCGAATTCTCATTTCTCCTGTTTTTTTTTGTTTTTTTTTTTTTGGTTTATTTTAGTTCACTGTTGGACGAAAATCTCTTTTCTGATTTTCCACTTGGTTCATTTTTTGTTGTCTTCCACCATTTATTACCTATTGGATGTTTCAATTGTTCTGCCGGGTTTCCACTTCGTTGATAATGTTAATATCGTCGTCACTTTTACACGCTTTATTTCTTTACTGAATACTCAACATCCGGCGCTAAATTTGCCTTTAATTTCACAGAGAAGTACTACGCTTTCGGGGGAAAAAAAAATAAAATATCTCGCGAAATGTAGAAGGAATAGTATTTTACTCTTACTCGTATTTATTTTTACGGTAGCTGAACCGATTTTTTTTCTTTTTATTTACTTCATTGTAAACCAGAAATTCTGTAATATATAACCGGTAATGACATCGTTTCTTCTGGTAGAATTAGCCAACATAGTCATATTTTTATAGTGAAACATTGATAAAAATCAAACTCCGAGTTAAAGAATATTTAAATGTAAACTCACAAAATTAGACAAACAGAATTTTCTTTTCTTAGAATTATCTGATATTTTTCTTTTCCCGAGGTGTGAAATATTTTTGCTCCAACTGATAATAAAAATTTTTAAACTACTACCGACAGAGAACCACGTAACCACTGAATTACTTTGTGTGATTTTGCGACAGTATGATATTTATAATTTGTAATGCTAAAACCAACGTACTATTTCATAAATCTTCTATGCGCTAGTTGGTATTGTTCTAAAGTTTTAGATTAAACATATTCATTTTCATTACATGTTTTAAGGTAACGAATAGTACGGCAAATATAGTAATTACATAATTCTAAACAATTACCTTGATGATATTGTAAAAGTTCTCGTAATAGCGTAACTATTACGAGATTTAATGTTTCGTTGAAACTTCTGTACGGAAATAACGCCACTTCTTTAGACATATAAACATTTTCACCTTCACCGTCCAAGAAATTTAATATATCAGAGGTCAATAACTTTTTCGCAATAAATAAAATAGTCTAATAAAGCAAATATTTACAAATCCGTTATTAAAAGAAATTACAAGCACAAAATGCATTGTAAAACTAAGCACACAAAGTACAGTATCTTATTAATAAGCACAGATAATATAATACGTCGTAAGAGCATTACAGAGATAAAGAAAAAAAAAATAAATATTTGATTTCTTTGTTTTGTTTTGTTTTTTGAAAACTAATATCATTAATACTGCCAAAAGTAAAATATATGGCAATGAAAACTTGAAACTGCATATTTTTCAATTACATAAATTTAAATTTAAAATACATATATATGCGACCGGCTCCGAAGAAACCCGGCTTATGCTTAAAACGTAATATGCGAGAAAAACGCGTTTGAAGCTTGGGAACACTGTTTCCGCAGACTCTGATGTTAAATTCATAAAAATCGTTAGAATCGAGCCCTCTATTGGAAGCGATGTCAGACCAGAGGAAACAAAACCACTAGACTTATCACTGGAGCGGTAGTGGGATCTGTATAAAGAGCTACGTCTATTGTGTGCCGATCCAGGGAATGCCAACAAGTTTATAAAAAAACCAACGAGAAGCTTACCTACAATCTGAGGAAGAGGAAAAGGTCGAGGAAAGGGTCATACAGCATCAGATAAAAGACGAGAGGTTACACCCAGTCGAGGAAGTAAAAGCGGATGTGGCAGTTGCGGACTACGAGGTGGCAGTCGCGGAGAAAGAGGTCGTGAGGAATCACGTGAAAATAGAGGGACAGGACGTGGTCACGGAAGAAGACGTCGAAATGGCAGTAGAGGGGGTGGACGTCGAGGTCGCCCTTAAAGTGATTACCATAAGTAAGAATGAAGCAATTTTTCGATTTCCCGTTCACTTTTTGATGTATAGTAAGTTTTCATGTAATCTCCTATTAATTTTCCGATCTATTTTTTATCAATTGTGTCCTCATTTTTGTACAGGTTATTGGCAGTACGTTTTATTTTTGTAAAGCTTAAAGTTGTAAATGAGAATTAAATAATTTTTCAGGTACTTTTCTATTAATTTCCCCCGATGTATTTTTTGTAAATCGTGCTGGCATTTTTCGTAATTAGCAGTAGAGATGTCTTTATTCTTGTACAGCTTGAGAAAGTGTTTAATTAAGAATTAGATAATTTTTCGTGTAATTTTTGTCAATTTCTTTTCATGTATTCTTCGCACATTTCATAATTCGTGTATTTTTTGTAATAAATATTGGTAGTAGCATGTTATCATTGTTTTTAAAAGATATGAAATATTTTTCGTCCTAGCAGCACCATGTCACATAAAACAATTCATTATGAGAGGAAGGGGGTTCAGAAAACTCTTGAATGTGTAATCTGTTAATTATTGAAAAAGAGCGAATTTTCAACTATTTTGCATACGACACAGGGGTGAGGGAAAATGGCTATATCGTCGCTTATAATTCTTATTTTCAATTTCTACCAATGGCACGTCATAAAGGAGGCTTCGAAGACACAGAAACCGCCGAAATCCAAAAATTGATTTTTTAGGCATAAGTCGGGTTTCTTCGGAGCCGGTCACATTTACATATATATATATGTATATATACACGTTCGTATAATACACTTGCGCAATATTCTTTATGTTTCACAATTTTATTTAACTAATTGTGTCCATGAGAATGCTTACTTTTTAAATAATTTTAAAGAGGAAAATTAAAATCAAATCATCATTATGGTAAGAATTAACGAACAAAAAGCGATAATTGATATTAATAATTACAGATTACTATACCAACTTAAACAAATAAGTATATTCTACTGTGACGCAAATTTTTATACAAATTTTCCGCCCAAAAAATTGTGGAAAAATACTAGATTGGCCTATATGTAAGTCAAACATTTATGTTTATCACACGAAAAGTTATTACGAACATATCTAGACGGAGAAAAATTATCTTTATTTTATAATCTATCTAAGCATCCTTATATTGTTTTATAAAAAAATTTGAATACTTTTTTGCACCCGTTCTTTCTGTTTTACATTTTTCATTAATTTTACTTTCTCGAGAAATTTTTAATTTCTGTTTTCGTTATTTAAAGTTTTATAAAAAAATACAATATTTTCAATGATAAAGGTACAGGTAAATATAACTGACTTTACTCTTTGAAGAACTATAAAAAACCATCTAAAAACTGCTAACTGAAAAACTACGACTCTTTTTTTTTATGATCATTTTTAACACATATGATAAAAGAAAAACTAGTTTAATATGTTAATGTAGGAGTTCTATAAAGCAATACCTGTAAATCGCTAGATGAAAAAAATTGCGAGAAATCAGTTTTTTCCGATGCGTCATATAATTTCATTTGCGGAAATTGATTAAAACTTGAACCATATTTATAAAAATAATACGTTGTTGGATCGTAAGTAGTTTGTACATTGTCTCCAGACTGTTTTTTGATTGGTGACCTAAATTAATAAAATTACAATTAAAAAATTTATAAATTGCTTATCTTCTTTTATCACTTCTACAAAAAAACTAATGGAAGTACACATACGCACACGCATATAGTGTGTGTGTGTGTGTATAAAAATTATGTGTATATTTTATGAGATACATATATGAACTAACTTTTATAATAAAATAAAATGAACACTTTTATAATTACAATGCATATATAATTTATCATTTTTTAGGAAGTGCGCAGCAACTAAAAAAAATGATAGGTGTATAAGAAAAAGGAAATCATATTAAAACTCCGGTGAAAGGGAAAAATCTATTTTCCGAGAGAAAACTTAATATGGGACTTTGAATTAAATTTTTAAGATACAACATTTAATCAGTCTGAAAATATGATGAATAATTTAAAATTCTTATAAATGCAAATTCACTAATTAAATAATTCGAAACAGTACAAAGAAATGTCTAGTATTGATAAATTTCATAAGTGGAAAAGAAACAGCATGTTCTAAAAATGAAACACTTAAATTTATTATAAAGGGAAAAATTGATGTTATCGAAACTCAGGATGAAAGATTTGTTTTGCAATCGTATACACTGAAATAAGAATTAAATTTGTTAAAAAATTTTCACTTTTTAAAATCTTATTATCGCATAAAATATTTAAAAATACCTAAAATCACAATGCGGATCCAGTGAACTAAGCGTTACAATATCTAATATTGTCATATTTAAACTACTGGATAAACCCCGAGGAATAATTGATCTGAAATCGAATACAAACATTTAAAAATTAAACCGAGTAATTGAATAGAACATATAACCTATAAGAACAAAAATAAACTGGCGAAATTACTATTACAGTATTTACAAAAAATAACTTTAAGATATTTCATAGTTGAACAGAAAAATATTGTTACCGAAAGTTAGCAAAACTTTTTTTCTTTGACATTAATTCTTGCTCAGGAGGTGGACTCTTTATAACCGGAGCCTCAGGTTTAGGAAATAGTTGGCAGAGGAACGGTTTGCCATTTAGCGGAAATCTGCCAAGTGCTCTGGCTAATCCAATCAAGCAAGGTACTATTGACTTGCATAATGTCACTGTAAGAAAAATTAACATCTTTTACTATCATGTTTAATTATTATCTAAAGGTAATAGAATTGAAATCAACTAATGAAATTTATACATCTGGTAACTGCGGTTAGTTCTTCATCCGTTTTCGCCGAATGTATGTACTGGACTAAATTATTTAAGAATTTTATCTGTGCCTGAATAATACTGTCACGGCCATTTGGAAATTTCACAGCAATGTCCGATAATAATGTGT
Source organism: Icerya purchasi (assembly GCA_039619475.1). NCBI lineage: Eukaryota > Metazoa > Arthropoda > Insecta > Hemiptera > Monophlebidae > Icerya > Icerya purchasi. The sequence continues at coordinate 330,876,246 of CM077115.1, read as the reverse complement.
TTAAACAAAAACTAAACCTTTCCGGGACAGGAATACCTGTAAAAAACATATCAGCTCAATTAAATTTGCAAAATGCGGTAAACGTTGTAAAAAATTCAAAAAATGTAAATACGTACGTTCTTTATTTGTATATCGTACTTCGTCGACCCAAATAGCTCTATTAAGTCCATGAAGCAACTTTAACAGGTATGGTAATATATTTTCGATAAATTGCAAATTTGATTCGAGTAGATAAATTCCAAGGGCCAGTACAGCATCTTGACTTCTCTGATCTAGCCGAAATATGCCTTGCCCATTTTCTTGCGGACATAATAAAAACAAGGTATTCACCTACGTAAAGCAGTCATATTTGAATATAATTGTTTTAAAAAAATTGTTAACAATAAAAATAAATCAACTTCAGCTAAAAACAAAAATACCGTACCTTAGACCATTGTATGTTTTTGGATGAAGCTAACGATCGAGCAAGATGTAAAACGGTTTTTCTAAAAAAACATTTTTCACTTTGGGTCATTTTAGAAAAAAAAAAAAAAAAAAAAAAAAAAAAGCTTAAATGAATGATAAAGCAATTAACACATCGTAACAAGACTTCACATTTTACTTGTTAACCTTAACCCGATCCAGTTTAACAACAAACTTACTATTGTCAGTAGACGGTTTAACAGAATAATAAACATTTATCATTTTTATCAGTAATTAGTCGCTATCGATTTTATTATCGAATAATATCTTAAATTTACGAAAACGATTAAATTAATTATCAAAATTCAAAAAGATTCATTACAAGATATATCTATTTTTTATAAATTTAACAATAGTAAAATATGTTAAAAATTGACATTAATTGGTAATATACATGTAGAATATTGGAAGTCGCATAGAAAGCAAAACTTGAAAGATGAACAAAAAGATAATAAAATTCTAATTTATTTTATGTAATGTTAAAAAAATTTTCAAAGCTATGAGTTGAAGTTTTTTTAGTATGAAATTTTAAATATTAATTTCCTTTAGTTTTCGCTGCTTTTAATAAAATAGATCTATACCGATTAGATCTCTTACCTTTTTTTTTTAATCAGTTACACATTTTTTAGGAGTACTGGTTGCGATTTAGTGTAATACATGTATATTGAACAAATATTTTTTTTATTGTGACAAAAAATTTAAAAAAGAAATAAAGTGCATCATTTAACTCTACAATTTATGCACTAAATATGAATTTTCTTGCTCCTAATTTTAAAATAAATATACATATACTAGCATTTGACTAAAAAATGTTTGATTATTTACATATATTTTATTGTCATAAAATTCCTTGGTATACTAAAATTCTTTTTAACTGCTTGAAATATTGAATTTTGATAAATTTTATTTCTTTCAACAGTAAAATATGGTTTAGATTATAAATTATCAATGATCATTAACTAGTTTTTTAATCATTTTGTACCATTTAAATTTTTAAAAAAATCGGATAACTTTCCAAATTATATGTAGTCATTGATATGGCACAGTTCCCAGCTCATCGAACCTTATTTTCAATGAATAATATTTTTTTTCCCTTTATTCTTGCTAATTTGTACCTGGCCTAGTTGGCTAACAAACAAATGGTTTCTTACATGTTCACTTATGTGGGAAATACATCCAATGATGTATTCCTCCCTATTTTTTTCAAACTAAGTCCTGAACTTCAGTTTTCTTCAATTGTCTTGTAACTGGTTTACCCGGAAGAAGAGCAGCTGCCAACTCGTTGCAATGTCCGTATAATTGCGCCAGATGTTCCTGAGCTTGCTCTTCAATAACTTCATCAACCACGGAAATTTTCAGGTCTCTATATCAGGTTGTTTGTAACATACCAGGGCATCCGATATATCATTCGAAGTGTTTTGTTCTAAAACCGTTGTATAGTTTGTTAGTTTTTTTTTGCACATTCCCAGAATTAGTTTAAATACCACTTTGTATATTAAAACTCTATTTTTTAGAGTCAATTGCGACTGGAGCCTTATGAGCCAATATAGTTTTTTCAATTTTTGATCCAGCTCCTTTCTTTTCTTTTGCATACGAAGTTTCTAATTAAAGGTTCGGTCTAAGTGTACTCCAAGATATTTTACACCGCTTCCTTTGGGAACTACGTTCCTTTCTAAAAATATCTGATTATTATGATCCTTTTTATTTGAAAATGACACATGTACATACTTATCTGGATTTATTTCCAACTTCCATGTCTTTGACCATTGTAACATTCACGTTTTTTTATAGAGCCGCGGTTGCAATGGCAAGATTCTTGTTTGAAGAAATTATTATCGTATCATCAGCAAATGTGGCCATTTGCACATTTTCCTCCATAAGAAGATCCGCTGCATACAGCTTGTACAAAAGAGTTTCCATTAAACTTCCCTGCGGGACTCCAGCATTAATAGAATACATTTGTGAGTATTTTCTATTATGCTTGACTTGAAATTGTCGGTTAGCTAAATAAGATTTTAACAATAAGTAGTATTTTTCAGGGACAGCCGCTTTAATTTTGTATAATAGACACCTTCTTTCCATATTTTATCGAACTCTTTAATAATATCTAAAAACAGTTCTTCATTATATTTTTTGTTTTCGATTCCCTCTTCGATTATTTCCACCACTCTGTGTACTTACTGTTCTGTAGAGTGCGCGTTCTTAAAGCCAAACTGATGCTGTGGAATCAAATTGTTCTCCTCAAATATTTCGTCCAATCTAATCGATATTAATTTTTCTAGTAGTTTGGCCAAAACAAGCAATATTGAAATGGGACGATGGGACCGAGGCCTTAGTGGCATCTTTTCCAGGCTTTAATATCATAATTATTTGGGAGAACTTTCATTGAACAGGGAAGTACGAGACTATCAAGACATCATTATAAATATAAGTTAGCAAACATTATCGACTTCTTTGGTAATTCTTTTAACATTTTTGCTGTGATCATATCAAATCCCGGAGATTTTTTATCGTTTAGTAGCTTTATACATTTTTTTACCTCTGCCGGGGAAAACATTTTCATTTTAGTATTTTTTTTGTCTATTTTGAGGATCAGTTAACGTTTTCGCTGTACTTGTAAATATAGGCCAAGTACTTAAGCATCAGCAATTTGTTTTCCACTTTTGGCCCATTAGCCGTTTTCTTGATTTAACAACGGTCGGTTAGATCTGGTTGGCCTCTTTATGTTCTTATTATAAAAATATATATTTTAATGTAAAAATGATAAGAGATATAAATTTTTTTATAAATTACAATTTTTTAACGCGTTTACATAAATTTGTCTATAAAAAACAAATTAAATAAATTCTATCAACGTATGAAATTTATAGTTTATTAATATTTTTATTATTAAACTTATTATTAATATATGTATAATATTGTTGAAATAAATTGTTTCAGCTTCTCAAAAATAAGTAGATATTTAACTTTTCATTGGTTTTATTTAGTTTTTGTAGTATACATTATAACATAACTTATGCGTTTCAATTAAATGAAGGAGTTAAGGAAAGAAAAATTGTGGATAAAGGAAAACTAAAGAAAATCAGTTAGCCGCTATCATAGCGTAGTGGTTTAGGGAGCGGTGTTTTGTTTTAATAGCGTGTAGAAAATAATCATTTCACTAGATTAAAATCTATAGTTGACAAACCTAAATCGATTTTTAAAAAATGCAATCATTTGAATGTTATTTTATTGAATTAAAATATAAAGAAACGATTTCAGTTTTCACAAAGACATCAAATGCATAATCTAAATGGACTCTTTAGTGAAAACAGGTTGTGCAGTGAAAGATTTAATTACAGAAAAAATCTAAATTTTTTAGCGAAGGGAATTTATTAAAGAAAGTATGGAAAACGTTGCAGTTGTAATTTGCCTTGAAAGGAATAACGATTTTCCTAAAATAAATTTATCTGGGCGCACCAAACGCATTGTAAATGTTAATATAAAAAAGTCCATAAAGTAAATAAAACAACTCCAAATATTTGGCAATAGATGAAAAAAGCTAATTGGTACAGCTCAGATTGCTGTTTTTAACCGAGATTTTGACAACTATAACGATCAACACTTTTAATACAGTGGTGGAAAAACAACTAAATTGTACGATTTGTATTACGCAGTTAGCATTGAAACAGGTTTGTTTAATTTTGACGAATATATTGCTGTTGTCTAAAGTAGTAAATTTCGTAAGATTAAGATTTCAGTCACCAGTTGTTTTAAGAATTTCTGGAAGACAAGAAATTAATTATGAAGGGTTAGTTTACTATTCAAAAATGAAGTGGCTCCAATTCATAATTTTATAATTTACATTACGGAATCAAATATTTTATAGAAAATAAGGAAAAACTGTGCTGTAATTTTTTCGAAACGGGATGATTCACGGATTTAGTATTTTTGGTAGACGTAATCAATGATTTAAACGTTCTAAACTTGAGCCACTAAGGCGAAAAACAGTTGATACGCGGCAGTTTTTCAAAGTTAAAATTCATTGCGTAATTAAATAAAGGAATTTTAATTCACCCACTTTGGGACATTGGGTCAATATTTATTTTCCTGATAATCAGAAATATGCTAATTTAATTTCTATTTCGATAGAAGAGTTCAAAAGTGTATTTCAAGATTTTAAGAAAATTATAATTTTTTCTCGCAGCTTCATTCTTAAATAAAGTAAATTCATTGCTAACTAATTTTTAAACGGACAGCATTACACTGCAATCCGGCATTTACATTACAAACAAATTTCATAATTTTCCTTTATTAGTATTTTTTAAAAACGATTTGTCCAAAAAAAAGATATTCCTGTTTTCACGAATACTCGTTATTTAAAATTTAAGAGCACATTAGTTATTCTTGAAATTACATTTTTCTGAAGCGTTACAACTTCAATTGAACATAAAACACTGACAAATTAGTTCCAGAAACATAAAATCAAATATTGCTATTAGATAAGTGTTTATTTGTCAATTAGTAGTTTTTGTTTTGTTATTTTTATTTATTTTTTAAATATGATGTTTTATAATGTTTTATCAAGTCAGTGATATTTTTTAAATCCTTTATGCAAAATGGAAATATTCCATCAATAGTTATAATGCTGAAGCATACTTATTTTAACTCCGTTAAAAATTATTATTTAAAAAAAAAGGATGCCTATTATGGGTTTAGCATTAGTCTGCGGATAGTAATTTGGTGCTATGGTGCTCGATAGACTAAAAGGTTGGTTACCGATGTTCTAAAGGAAAAAAAAAAAGGGACGGTTAACCAACAATTTGGGCATTGACTATCAACTGACAGTAAATAATTTGTGATCATTTCGTACCATTTATATTAAATTTCGGGTACATAACGATGTTGCCATTTTTGCTACTCCCCCTAATTTTTTCCAGAATTACGAATTTAAATTACTTTGCCCGCTAACTTCAAGTTTCTTCAAAAGCATACAATTTCTCAATGAAGTTAAAATTTGGAAATTAACAATTGCATTTAAAAAAATAGTTTTTCCAAACATATCCCTATGTATCTGACACATTGAAATAATCTCGGTCTAACCTTGAAAACATTAATATTTTTCATGAAAACTGAACTTGTGTATAGCTTTAAAAGTATAACATATACATATTTCCAGAGCAGTACGAAAGTATGCAATAATTCCTCTTCAACTGCATATTAGTAATACATAAAATTAAGCAGTTTCTTAGAAAGTCAATTGAAGATAAATAATTAACAAAAATGAAAAGAAAACGGTAACATTGCAATTCATATAAACCAAACTTGGATAAACTGCAACTGAAGTTCCGAAAAGAACCGGTTAAAATGATCGCATTTTTCTCTCCGGAAAAGAAACTAAACACAGTGGCACGTTTAAAGTGACGTCAAATTTATTAGGTAGCTTGAAATAACTCCCCCCCCCCGCATATTTAGTAGAAAATAATGTATTTATATAAACGATGAAAAAAAAACTGGAGCAGAAAATTATTTCCTTTAGTATCAAATATAAACTTAATGACATTAAAATCACCGAGATTAATACAAACCGGCAGAGTGCAGACTCCCCCAATTGCAATTAAAAAAAAAAAAAATGTTTACATCTGAAAAAGCGGAAATGATTTTAAAACAAAGAAAATAGCTGTAAAGTTTAAAATAAATAAATTTTTACAACATTAATATTTGGAGAAAACCCAAATTGACATACAGATTGACAATAGTTTTAAAAAAGAAATGGAAGATAATAGAATAAATAATTGTTGCGGTAATAGGAAGGAAATTTTGTATGTTGACAAGGCACACTTTTCAAGAGCATCGTTACTAGTGGGCCAATTTCAATGAATGATAAAGAGCCTATTGAATCTTAGGGCTCTTATTCGTTTCCGAGCAAGAAATGGAGATGAAAATTAAGTAGTCTATTTCGAGACAACTAGCCTTAATGCTGTGTACGTGAAGTCCACAAAAACTCAAAATAAGATTATTGATGTATGTAATGCCTTCATTATCAAAAACATTGTATACAGAATAAACAGATCATAGTGTTTCACCATTTTGTGTTCGTTATGTTAACCTCGAGTAATAAAAAGTTAAGGAAGATTTCCTTCAATTTTTGCCAGTCACAGGCGCCAGTTATCAAGAAATTTAACTCACATAGTAGCATTATTAATTAAATACGTTTAAAAAATACATATTAACTAAAAATTAAGTTTTGATGAACTGTTTTAAAAAATTCTGTCGTTAAAATAAAAACGGCTAACAGGAGGATATAAAAGGATATTATTATTACTAAAAAAACTAAAATTGTCATGTTATTCCCATACAAGAATGGAAGTTTAATTCTATTCAGCATAATTCAGATTAAATTGCACTATGTTAACGATAGTTGTATGGTACAAATTTTTTTTTACATTCTTTGTTGGGTGCGAGTAAGCTATAAAATATATCGTTTGTTTATAAATCAATGAATGTACGTATTGCCTTCATTACGGCTGAAAATATCTCAACGTCGCATATTTTTCTAAAAATTTTGATTTTGTGTACCTTTTTCTGTAAGTTTAGATAGATATAAAATTCTGGTAGGTAATATTATCAGCTTTCAAAAAATTTTCTGAATTCTGCCTACAACTTCCCCCCGTTCATTCTAGGTCGTTACTGATACAGACATTACAACAATAAAAAATAAACCTTTAACAAATTCACTTAAATCAACAAAAATGCCAAAAAAGACAAGTTGGCGAAATAAATTATTGAAAATCAACCCGGTGATAATAAAAGTAAGCTTAATTTTTAGCAGATAATTAAATTAACCAAAAAAATATACGATATCCACACTGATGATCATCACATAGCTTTATTTACTGCATAGAGAACTAAACGACAGAGGTACAAACATTGGCGCATCCAAGGGGGGGGGCTACGGGGCTGCAACCCCCCAGGGAGAATAAACGAACACTGTTAATAATGGCCAAATTTGTTATCGGCAAAATTTTTGACAGTAAAAATTAATATTTAATAAAAATATAAAGCGCTTTTAAATAATATATTTTACACAAAAATAAATATATAAATGTGCTTTTAAACATGCAGTTTTATATAAAAACAAAAGTGCCGTGTTTTACATGAAGAGAGAGAAGAGATATATAGATATACCAGACATGTTCGACCTCCGCCTTTACATTTTCCTATATGCTCTTCTTTTAGCTCCCCCCTCCCACCCCGGACAAGTACTGGGTGCGCCAATCGGTACAAAAACGAAAATTATAAAAACCAGAAATAATAATGAAGAAAATGGTGTCGTACATGTAACAATAAGAAAATAAATATTAATATAATCTTCCGCAATTATCATACATATGTATATTAAAATCAGTCCGTAAATTTGTAATTACGCAGTAAAATTGTATAGATTAATTTGAATGTAGTTAATTTTGACAATGATTTTATCAGCAGTTGCCATTATTTTCCCTGTAAACAAATAAACAGCATTTAAATAATACTTAAAAATATTATGTTTCGTTGCGTTAGTAGCGTATCCATGATCCGTCAGAGAGAGGGGGCTGTAGATATGAAAAAAAATACTATTTGTTAAGTAATCTAAATGAATCTTTTCTGTAAAAAGGCTTATAGATAATAAAATTTGTACATTATCGCAGTTTATTTCTCATACTTTTTTGTTTATTGCCTTTATTTGTATTTTAATTTTTAGTTTTTTTATTACAATTTACTAAAGTATCTCGCACTTTTAACGTGAATATATTTTTTTGAATGAGGATCATTTCAAATTTGGCGTGACCATTTTGCCGCCGATTGACGTAGCGTTGATAGTCCTGTGATACCGACGTTTATTCACGACTTTAAGAAAAATCATAAAAAAAATACTGAAAAAACATAAACTAACCGATTCAGAGTGAAAATTACCCCGGAGCCGCATGCTGAGCTTGGTTGTGCAAAAATATACGTAAAATTAAGTTTTAACTATTATTTGACTGAGTACATAAAAGGAATTTAAAATCAGGTACTTATGTTCCAAAATTCGAGTTTTCTCATTACTTTTTTTTTTTTTTCTTGGGACCTTCACCCAGAAACAAATAGAAAGGAAAGAAGTTGGTTATATTTTAATCCGATCAGAAATCTTTGCTGAAAAGGAATAAATAGCGGGAATAACTAGTGAGGAAGGAAAAGACAGGATATAGGAAGTCAATAAGAAGTAGGAAGCCCAAGCCACAACAAATAGGAATATAAAACAGAACGCTCCACAGAAAGAGATGAATACTGGAAGAACACATGATCAGCGTCGCAAATAACTGCATCATCAGGATGGAGAGGGCAGTGTGGGGTTCCGAAATCAGGGAAAAGCGAAATCTGGAGGAAGGCAGCAGTGAATGAATGGCCAAAACGCATACGGACAACGGAAACAACATCAGAACGTCGAAGAGAGGGTTGCAAAAGAAACCATGAATATAGGGAGGAAGAGTAAGCTAAACAGACAGGTGAAATGAATAATTATTAGAAAAAGAGGAAGCGTAGGTGTCCGACCAATACCTGATATGAAAGCTTTTATATATCGATAGGAGGTTAGCGGATGGAATTAAAAAAAAAAAAAAAACTGGAGGGAAGAAGCATCAACCCGAGCCAAGGAATCAACCGCTTCATTACCAAATATGCTCGAGTGACTAGGTACCCACAGCAAATCAATGTTAATAGAATCGGAAGAGGAAAGATTATGAATGAGTGAACGTATCCGAAGGATAACAAAGTCACATGAATGATTAGAAAGAGGAGAATATATGGTCTGAAGGGCGTTCAAGGAGTCAGAGATAATTAAAAAATTGGAGGAAATAAAAATAATAGAACGTAGGATAGTCAATAATTCGTTTATGAATATGGAACAGAAATAAGGAAAATGAAAAAATTCTGATAAGTTAAAATCAGGAAGAACGAAGGAAACTCGAGGTTTTTAGAAAATGGGGGAAGAATAAATACTTTAGGAGGATGATAGAGATCAAATTTCTCATTACAAAATTTCACTGATATTTCGACTTTCTTTTTCTTATACTTAGTTAAAAAGGAAAACAATAAAAAAAAAAAAAAAAGATTACTGAATTTACTATTTTTAAGTACTGTAAATATTTTCCTACTCATTATTAGGATTCTCCAAAGAATCGCTTTGTAATATGGCTAATGTATTTAGCAAGTACTACAAATTTTCTCCATCTTGATGAGTAAGGAAGGTTCTTATATTTGTGGCGGTACTTAATAAAATTGATTTTCGTACAAGATCTACTATACATGGCGTTAATTCCCTAAGGGGTTACTTATATTCTTAACTAAACTATTCGGTATTATACCATTATTTCCAACAACGAAGGGTATTATTATTATAACTGTACTAATCTTCAGTATAATGCTTCATCTGTTCTCTAAGTTTTTCATATTTATTGCTTTTGTTCTCCAATACTTTATTTATATTTCTGTTATCTGTAACAGCGATATCCATTAACATACTTGATTTCTTCTTTTTATCCATTACTATAATATCCGGCCTATTATATTCCACTGTTTTATCCGTCAGCACAGTTCTGACTGAGTATAATTTATGCTTTTTTATCCAAAATTGTTTCAGGTACATATTTGTAATATGGCTGTTTGGATTTAATTAAACCGTATTTAATTCCTTGGTTATTATTATTATTATTATTATTATTATTATTATTACTTTTGATTAGCATGTCATGCTCACTAATTATGACTAGTAGTACGAAGGAAAAGAAGGATTAGTTTAAGGGACATAGACAGGATTTATAAGAAAATAGGGTTAGGCAAGACAGAGAAAGTTGAGAGATGCTATGAGTAAGAAATATGGTGGGCATTAGTCGAGAGTTTGCAAATGGAAAGGATAATACTGTACATGTTGCACTCAGTAGCTTCTGTTTTTTTAAACAATTACGCATATATGAGCCGCGAATGACCCAATAAAAGTCCAGCGATGACCACGCTATCTATCAAGTTTGGACATGAAGTTTTTCAAGGATATTTTGAAGGTTTGTTTGACGAAGTTTATTAACGTGGAAAGTTATATATTTCTTCAAGCCGGATGAAAGAAACGGCCTCTTTTGATGGCGTTTTTGCCCACCCATTCTCATAAGGCTGGAATCCGTAAGGAAATCACTTATGATCTAGCTTTGCCGACATTGATTTTAGAGCTTCTTTGATTACTGGGCGTTGATCGTGGATGAAAACGTTAGATAAAGTTTTATTAAAAAATCGCTTTCATTAACTATTTCCGATACCACTGTTTGACTGTGTATGATAAAAAAATAATCACGAACTTAAATTTATTAATTACTATAACAAATATGAATTGTCATGAAATATACTTTACTGAAAAGAAAAACCTTACCGTATTAACACAGGTGATGAATCGGAAGGTGTCATTATAGGTTGTCCCACGTACCGTTGTATCGGTCGTACATTATGTACAATAGGATTTCTTTGATTATCACGTAGGTTTCTGAATTCCCGTAACTAAATATATTAAATATATAGCATTCAAATTGTTAGCTGGTAATACATACTATACATCATTAATGAGAGTGCAGTTGATCCAGTTGAGCATATAAAAGTTTAGATCGTATAGGTTGGTTTTTAAAACAAACGCAGTTTCTTAAAATATTTTTAAACATAGTAACAATATTAAAATTAACATTTATATTTGTTTTAATTTCATTTAATAAAAATAAAATCAACGACGATTATATTTATTTTGAGCTTCCGCATAAATTTTAGTTCTGCTGTGCATTTATATCATCTAATTGATTTAGTGTTAGTTTTTCGTTCGTAGTGGGATTACATAAAAATTCGCTTTTTTATGTTAAAAAACATTTTTTACCAAATGAAATATTCAAGTTATTGCTTGGAAAAAACAGCTGAATGTTAATTTACCATTAGCGATTCTGAAATGCAGGTCGAAATTTACATATAACATATATATATATATAGGTATACGTGTGTGCGTGTGTTTTTTCTATTCGGGGTCATTTTTTACTTTTAATTGCAGACTTTACGTTTTTGATTATAAAGTTTTCGTACTATACGTTATTTTCATTTCGGTGAAATAACTATTCGCTGGTTTTATTAATGTTCATTCGTAAAGTACAAAGTGCTAGCAAGTCTCTCATTCATTGCTACTGTTTCAAGTGCGAAGTATTACTAAGTTTTAAACAACTTTTCTTAGTCGATATTTTTATTAATTAATTATTTGAAATCGGCAATTTCGTGCTATTATTATTTTTAGACGCCATTTTACGAATTGAAATTTCATTTTTAATTTCATTAAAAATAAGTTGTGGATCTATCGGCGGGGCAAGTATGCCTGTTGCATGAGTGCCCCAGACTTATTATCGTTTATTCAAATCAACAAAATTAAAATCTATTCTTGATTATTATATAAACCATAATAGTAATAAAACTAAATTTATATCTATCTAAGTAATAAATGTATACCTACATATGTGTATATACATAATACCCATATGTATAAGCAATATAAAAATGCATCTGTACACAAAAATACCTGTAGATAGTTTAACATATATTCAAAGTGGAATATATGATCTTCTTTGCTAGGCAGAAGCAAGGGAAGTAACGAAAAGAGGAAAAAAATAAGTAAACGCATAAATAAACAAATAAAATGAAAAGATGCGGGACGTAGTTTGGGTTCTACTCTTTGCGTCAATCTTTCAGCCATTTCCCTATTTCCTTTTTCTACGTACCTATCCTTTTTTCGTTTTATATATGATTGGGGATGGTACTTACTAATTCAAAATTGAATTGTCTATGTTATCCGTTCGTAGATTTACATCTCGAGGATAAATGTAATATGTATTGCTTTGATTTCATGTTATTCGAATTTTTTGCCTGGATGATAATTTTATATTATTGATCAGAGCCGGATCTAAGGGGAATAGAGGGGACTGTAGCCTCGGGCCTCAGCCTCCGGGGGGGGGGGGCTCGCGCTCTTGAACAGAAAAAAATTTAATTTTTCCCCCTCAAAATACTCAATACTGTAAAAATGCAAGATTTTAACTTTTTGCGCTTTTTATCTTAAAAAGAATTCAATTAATTTTTGTATATAAAAAAAACATATATGTGTTCATTCATAAAATTGTATACCTTTCCTCTATAAAACGTCTCCTTTTTTTTTACCGATAAACTAAATATTACATAAAATGAATATCCATAAAACTTTTCTAGATAAATCTAATTTATTGTATTACAAAAAAATGTATGAGTCCTTTAACGTACCCTGAATAATAAATAAACATTAAATAAACATTCGACAAATCGATTAATAACACAATTCTCTATTCAAATATTGATACCCATACAATCGTTGTCAATATTTTTTATGTAAAAACGTTTTACGATCTGAAATATTTTTAACTTTAACAATATTTTATTTTTTATTTTTATTGAAAGTTAATACGTTTTATTTTGAACTGTTTAAAAATTATTTAAAATAAAAGCGAGTTTTAGTCGATTGCTGATTTTATAAATGTATTTGTATTTCAAAAAATTTAATAAATCATACTGCCTTTCGTTCCCTTTTTTTTTTTTTTTTTGATCGCATAAACAGTTATGGAATTTTAAACATGCATGTTTAATTTATATAAAAAAAAAAACCCGATCAAAAACATCGCATGAGTGTATCAAAAAATTAGCTTGAAAACCACTGCAGCGACAATGCCGGATAATGCATAATAAGTAAAGATTTTTTTTTTATTAAAAAAAACGATTATTTTTTTGCTCCTCGCAATATTTAATATTTACATATATAAATATGTTAGCTAAGAGATCTAGCTTGTCGTTAGATAATAAAACTCTATTATATGAAATAAATTTAAAACCGATCTGGCTGTACGGTATACAGATGTGTGGGGCTGCGCAAAAACATCGAACTTACAGAAAATACAGCGATATCAAAATAGGGTACTGAGAACCGTTACTGCTGGCTCCTGGTACGTCTCAAATTATACCCTCCATAATGACTTAAATGCCATGTTTGTGGAGGATGAAATCAAAAAACAAGCAAACAAACAAGTTGCTCGACTTTATGAATTCACTTGCTACCAATTTGGTGGATAACTCTGGTGAAATACGCAGACTGTGGTGAAATAAACCTTCAGATCTTGTCCAGCCATTATAAAGTTCATAAGGAGTACTACTGAGTACTACCCATCCACAAAACATTCTTTATCGCACTAAATTAATCGTTAAATGACCACTAAAGTTGGTTAGTTGTGATGAAAAAAAAAAAAATGTATATATTGGGTTTATGAACAAATGTATTGCTTTCATTCAGATTTATTCTTTGAATTTAGTTTATTTATTTTTCTTATTTTCTTAGATTTGTTCACCTTATCTATTAGCAATTACTTAATGTTTTCGCAATTTTTTTTCTGGCCTTCGTTCTTGTTATTTGACTTTTTACATTTTGTTCTGTCTGGCTTTCGACCGTTTTCTTTCGATTCGCTACTTTTTTTATCTTCGTTATTACCTTTTTTCTTTTTATCCACCGTAACTCGGCGTTCCCAGTTTGAATGCCGTCTCGTTTGTCCTCTTTTCCATTTCAGTTATATTCTACATTTTTTTAATAAATTTAAAAAAAAAAAAAACGTATTGAATTTTTTAAATGTACGTTGTGTTTTTATGTATAAAAGCAAAAAAATACACATAATTATATTTGCTTTTTAAATATTTTCATTTTAAAACTATAATTTTACTTTGGCCATATTGCTAAATTCAAAGTGTGCATTTGTGAGAGAGGGGGATTTAAACCTTTTGGACCGCCCTTCCATCTCTTTGTTGCTACTGATCACCGTTGGTTTATTGATTTACGTTTAGATCACGGCGCATAACTGCATGTTCAATCAGTCAAAATTAATAAATACAAAAATAATTATTCAAAATACGTAAACCTACGGCTTTTTAAAAATATTCGTAATTGTTATAATTGTTGTAAATAAGCTGTCGGATATACCTGACTGTGTGATATTGTAAACGGCTTAGGAAACAAAATCCAGGTAACTCCTTCGGTGTGTGGAAATGTGGTAAGGGAACCGCTATACGATATGTAACGACCGGTCAACATGGCTGTTATCCATTTAAAATTACACGAAAAACTTCCAATTGTCGAATTTTTCGACTCACGCACCAAATTCATTTTATCTACGAACTTTTGGAAATGAGAACTGCTCTCTTTTCCCACCTGTGAGAATACATAAGTACTTGTGTTTACATTTTCAAACATTACTATTTAGTATTTGCCGTGATCTTTGGAAGATATTATTTTATATATATATATATATATATATATATATATATATATATATATATATATATATACACAGGGTCGTATCTGTGGGAGGGTTTTCAGTTCCCTCGAAGTGTCTGCGAAATAATAACTGCTTGAATTAAATGGACCGAAATTCAGAATAAATTTATTTCTTTTTAATTTTTGACAAAAGAAAAAAAAAGTGAAATTTTTATGAATTCTATGGAAACGACTGTTTTTTATTTGTTTTTATTGCAGTGTTCAAATATTGCATATACAATAATTGACTAAAATGTTTTAGTGTACCATTTATAAATAAACATATTTCATGATAATACAACCCCACATACGAGTACATAATATTTATAAAAATATTTTCGTCACCCCTCCCGAAATTTTGGTCTACGGCCCTGTATATATATATATATATATATATATATATATATATATATATATTTTTGTGTGTCGATTTTGATGTAACGCAAAAATTTATTATTAAATTTTCAATGTGAGTCAATGGGATTCGAAGGACACAACGTTACGCTGTGAAATTAGATATCATTTGAAGAACGATAGCCGTCGGTTAGGAAAGGAAACAAAAACTATTTTTGGCTTATGCACTTCATTCCGAATGAAGCAATAACTTTGTCTTCAATAGACCAGTATTTAAGAAAAAATCGAACTTTGCATAATCCTATATACAGGTAATATTTGCACATAGATAATACAAAAAAGGAATTCTCTCATCACACACACACACACACACATTCGCATACGCACTGGTACATACAAACACATACCTATACGAAGGATGTTCAAAAAATAACGAGAATTTTTAATTTTTTAGAAAAATAATTAATTGCTTAATATTTATTTCGTCCACTTCAAAGTAGCCTGTGTCGTATGCGCGTATTATTGTCAAACAGTTTCCAGTTTAAAATTAGCTATTATCGTGTTTGTGACATCAGTCTCCAGTATGGGTTAGAAATAAATGCCACCAAAACGAAGTGGATTGTTATACACAAGAAAAGAACTGATGCTAGTGCAACAGCTGGTCAAATTTACATTGGAGCTGAGAAGGTGGAAAGAGTCAGTAAGTTTCTATACCTGGGTGCATGGGGCTTCATGAGGAAGTAGATTGGAGCATTGAAATAAGAACTAGGATCGAGAAAGCCCGAGGTATATTCAATACTATGAAGAGCCATTAGTCCGATGTTATGTCTTCTCAGTACTTTTACATGGTGCTGAGAGTTGGACGCTGTCAAAACAGCTTGAAAAAAGATTACAAGCGTTTGAAATGTACATTTACCGACGTATGTTAAAGATATCATGGACAGAACGGATAACTAACAAAGAAGTACTGAATAGAATGGCCAAGAAAAGAGAATTATTATTAACTGTGTGAGAAAGAAAGAAAAATCAAATACTACGGCCACATTAATCGCAATGAAAAGTATAGAAGCCTGCAAACTGTGCTTAGAATTGCTGGGAAAAGAAGCAGAGGTAGAAGAAAATTATCGTGGGAGGATGCCATGCAGCGATGGTGCAAATGCACATCATCGGAGTTACTCCAAGCAGCGGTCGATAAAGTGAAGCTAGCCACATTGATCGCCAAACTTCGACCGGAGATAGCGTAAAGAAGAAGAAGAAGATTATTGTCTTTGGTTCAGTTTGTGATTGCGCTTATATCTCATCTGAAAATCGTTGTTCTTTAGGTAACCTTTTGAAATTTCGGAAACAAACAAAAGTAGCAAGGGATCGTGTTCGGAGAGTGAGGTGGTAGTGGCATCACAGCGTCGTTACTTATCGCTAAGAACTATTGGATGAACGAACTGCTACGGGGTAGGTCGTGAAATATCTCATTAAAGGAACGGTGTTGAAGTAACTTTCCTCATTGTCCGGATTAACATGTTTTTTTCGGTCGTGGTTCATCAGGAAAACAACTCGGCTAAGACTTTATTTCAACGTCGTAGCTATCTGCATGCGTCATCACCAGCTACAGCGCGTTGTTCGAAAATCATTTGTTCAGCCATGTTTAAATATCGTTTCTGCTGAAAATCCAGCACCATTAAAATTTGCTCTGCCCATCGTTTTAAACTACGGGTAAGAATTGCTTGAACCGTACGAAATTCCGATTTCTCAAATGGTGATTCTTCTATTAGCAAGCGGAATCTTTTTAACCCTTTTTTGATGTTTTTAACCGGTAGGACGCCCAAATCTCGAATCACCTTTGATATGTTTTCGGAAAATCCTTTTTTATTCATTCATACGCCCGTGGGTGCGATCCAGTAATATTATCATTTTAAACGTTTTTCGTTGCACTTAATTTTATTTTTAACGTAAAATTCCAGAGGAACTCGCTAATGAAACATTTTAATACGTAAAAAATCATCATAGAACACACTAACATATGTGTACTAAATTTCGAGCCAAACACAAAATGTCGCAACTGTTTAAAAATATACCTGGGGCATTCAAGCAAATGAACAAGCAGAATGAATGTATATTTTAGAGTAATGAAAATGTTCTCGCTATTAATATTTCAGCAGCGCTCGTGTACCGTGTATAAATCGGAAATCATTAAAACGAGATGGAAATGTGATTTACCTTGATGAATGTTCCTATAACAGCTATCCCTCCTCTTTGTTTGTGTGCTTCCTTAAATGATCCGAACTTTATATTTCGAAATACAATGTGCGCTTCTGCTGGAAAACTGCAAGTACAGGCATCGGAAAACAAAATAGAATCCTTATTTTAGCGTGTCAGTTGCATTGGTAAGTTTTATTAAGAATACAACTAAAAAGAAAAAAAAAAGAAAAAAAAAGAAGTTTACTCCTAATTTTGTCGCAACTACCGAAAATTTAAATAACCTAGCACATTTTTCAAACTGCTTTATTCGAAACTCCTATTTAACTGAAAATTAGTTGGTCTCGATAAAATAAAAGAGATTTCCGGGTCGGTTAGTTACATTTTTTTGCATTTAATAGCTACGATCTGCTTTCGGAGAATAAAAATATGTAGGGGAAGATGGGAGAATGGCGGTCACCTAAGCCAAAAATGCCATAAATATTTTTAGAGTAAACGTATCTTCTTGATATTGTTCTAATTATGTTTCTTAGTTATTTAGGTTACTTAAGGATAGTTCAATTCTCTCTATGTAATTAATTATGCTGAAATAATTAGAAAATAAATGCAAATGGTCATTGACCGGTTTTACGTCTCACTGCGGGTAATACCGGTCATTAGAGAGGGTAATACCGGTCACTTTTTTAAAGTACCAGAAAATCTGAAATAAATCTCTGAACGAAGTAAAAACTTATTTTCAATCAGTTTTTAATATACATACATATTATATTAAATGTCCAAATCACCACAACAAAATTTATGTATGGATATTTCACAGAAAATAATCACCCTTACAACTATAGATATACAAAGTGGTATAATTAAATGAAAGATGGAAGCAAACATGCACATAAAACAACACAAATAAACTGAATAAATATTAAAAACTTTAATCGAACTTAATTCTACCATATCTTAGTTTTTGAAATTTAATAAATTTCCCTATAATGTCTTCTGATATAACGTAACCCTTATCTTCAATCAGAGGGAATACATAGACATTCCACTGACACCTGTGTATTATCGCATAAATCGCACAGTAGCTGCATTTTCATGCACCTGAAGCGCTAAAGAAGGATAGTTCTTATTTGTTTTTTTATTCGAAACATTCACTAAAATATAATCGCCTAGACTTATATTTTCTGGTCTTAATTCCAACGAATACTTTTTTGACGCAATGTTGACATAATTTGTTTCACTGTCATCTGTTCCCATTAATTCACTTTCTCCAGATTCTTTACACAATTCATCGTCATCTGGAGAATCTATCTCTGAACCAGATGATTCGAATATTCTAATCTTTGGTTTTTTAACTGCTTTCTTTGTTGTTTCTTTTGTCTTCATTGTTTTCAGTAAACGGTCTTCTCGTTTTCTTCTTTTCTCATCCAACTCAGCTTTCTTTGGTGTTGAAGTCCAAACTTCTGAATGCATTCTTTTAAATTCTGATTTTGTTAGAATCGGTAAAGGTGCAATATTATGAAGGGCATTTGATGAAATGTCATTTAATTCTGATGATTGTATATTTACAGACGATAATTCTCTTTCCAGTGGAAAATCTTCGTCTGAAAAAATATTTGGATTTATTGGATATATTCCTGTAGAAGAAAATCCACTTATACCTTTAGCAATTGTCGCAACTTGAATATATGCTTTATTAAACAATTCAGCTATCTTGTGCACCGTAATCTTTTCATTTGCACGTGACTTCATATACAGATCACATTCTTTGTTGTAAGCTCTTTTTTAATGGTCCATAAAAAACTACATCTAGAGGCTGTAAACGATGTGATGAATGAGGCGGCAACGACAATAGAATTATAAAGTTCGTTTTGCAAAACTCATATGCTTCCTTGGTTATGTGGCTTCCATGGTTATCGATAATAAGCAAAACTGGCTTTGCTACATTAGGAGAAGAATATTTTTTAAAATGATGAAGCCATCGAACAAATAAAGCCCATCCATTTTTTGAACAAAGGTACAATATGCATTACACGGCCCATTTACTTCCAAAGACTGGGTCATCCGCTGTCTCGCATAAATAAGTGTAGGAGGAATATATCCGCCAGATGCATTAAATGCACAAATAACTGTAGTTGTTTGTCCCCTTTCTCCTGAGGACACAGCACCGACTCTTTTCTGTCTTTTGGGGGCTAAAATTTTGTTCGTTTCATGAACTGTGCTTATACCAGTTTCGTCCATATTATATATATTTTGTTTGGACCAAATTTAAATTTATCCATAACCTGTTCAAGGTTATTAAAAAATCGGTTAACTTTATCCTTATTAAATCCTCTTAATCTGTTTAAACTCGTCGATTCTGGCTTACGAACTGAAATATTGGTGTTTCGTTTCAAGAAACCTTCTAACCAATCTTTACCAGCTAATTTCTTAGTTATATCAAATCTATGTGGAATTTTTAAAATTTCCGCATACTCAAAAACAAGTTTTATTAATTGCAGTGGGGTTACACCGTAAAACATTTTTGTCAATTGCATTAAATGCTCAGTTATGTCAGATTCTTGTTCTTTAGTGAAAATAGATTTTCTTCCTAGACGAGGCGCACTCATTTTCATATTTTTCAGCCTTCCTTGCAATGTGCTGAATGGTAAATTGCGATTCTTGGCAGCTTTTCTTATAGATATTCCGTTTTAGACATCGCTAATAGCAGCTGTTAAGTCATCTGCAGTCCATTGAGCTCATTCCGAATTTCTAGGCATCTATTACATTGAAGTAAACACTTCGTCTTAATAACTGAGAAAAATTAGATAAATTCCAACAAAACTTATAAAAATTTATTATACCAAATTATTTTAATAATTTTCCAACATGTAATAATTTTCTGTATCATATAAAATTGTTATATAAAATTTTTATTGAATAAATGTTAAAAATTGTCTGAAAAAATAATTAAAATAAAAAATTTGGTATGTCAGTCGTAATCGGGAAATACCGGTCATTTTGACCGCCATTACCCCAACGTATTCAAATTTAATTTTACATACTCATTTTTTGTTTTATGAATTTTTATTTATACAATGATTAATGTATGTAAACTAATGACTCTTACCTTCACTGTAATGAAACAACTCTTGAATATGATGAAAAATGAAAAATCTGGAGCTCATTTTCGTTGCAGAAAAGATTACTTACAAAATACGTATTACAAACATTACCTCACTACACAATAAAGAAACACATTATGGCGCCACTAATGATTCCTGGATTATTTGCTGGACTAGTAGTAAGACAGCAGCACATGTTGGGTGTTCTACATTAATAAATACGTGCCATATTTACATGACCGGCATTACCCACTGACCGGTATTCCCCCATTCTCCCCTACATCATCGAAGCAAAAAGCTTCTAATAGTATAATAATAATAATAATAATAGATAACAATAATAACAGTCCGATTTGTATTAGTTTTCAACCATTTATTCCATCACTCTAAAAACACAGGTGTTCTTATTAATATTTTAAATTCGTATAACAAAAAAATTGTGTCTATCATTGAAAAAATTTGAGAAAAGTTTATACGTTACGCATTCATAGCAAGTAGGTAGCGTTTTCGATTTCTTGGTGATTATGATTCTTCAAATAGTTTTCCACAACAAAAAAGTTTAAAATTTATAAATGCTTATTTTATTATCAGATAATTCAATAGTTATATTCGTATGGATGATTTAAGATTTTATTCACCCTCGCAAGTGAACCTTCGAATTTCTCATAATATTTTACTATTAATTTTATATGATATTTTTTTTTTTTTTTTATGTTTATTCTTGAAAATACATATTTTAGAACGTATTTTCTCTCGATTTCAGACCTGGTTGCAAATAGCACGCACAGCTTTTTCGGAATGGTAACGAAAATAAAATCATTATTTTAGACGCCTAGTATCATTTCGCTTTTGAATCATATTAAAGATATCCGTTATCAGTCGACAATACGCGTTTACACGCCATTAGTGAAATTTTTCCGCCTATCCGTCCATCATTAGAGAAAGCAATCATAGTAGACGACGTTATTTGAAGCATATATAATATATTTCTACGAGACATGCTAATATGACGCTATATAATTTCCCTTAAATTGTACTAATTAGTAAAAAATTGTTAAGCCAATTAGAGGGTAAAGCTCTTATGCAGGTTATAAAATATGTCTAAGTATAGTTTATTTACATGAAATTATTGGTTTTTTTTTGTTTCATTTTTTTTCTTAGTGCGTAATAAACATTTTACAAAATATTCAAAAATTGAATACGTACTAAATTTTACCGAGAAATTGGAAACATCTGCGGAATACCAAGAAGTCCGGGTTTCGAAAAAAAAAAAAAAAAAAAATTTCCACCGAATATAGTAGTTTTTTTTAACTATCCGGGTAGGATTTAATTGAATAAAAACGGTTATACTATAAGTATCAATGTGTAGCAAATTACAAATTAGTTAGAAAAATGATCTAGCGTTTCATTTGACATTTAAAAACAATAATTTAATCATGCGATATTGTACTGTAAAAAACTTTTACACCTACTGGTTGCCGAGTTTGTTTCGTTTAATTTGAAATCTGAATATTAAATTATCTATGAAATTTTAACCATTTTTGTGAACTTTACAAATTAAGTGAAATACAAAAAAGTTAACATCATAAAAGAGTGCAGCATCCATTATTGCAACTTGGTTCGTATACTTTGTTAAAAATTTAGTTGCGCTAAACAATAATAATAGAACGATACGTTTTTTAATCCTTTTTTGTTTTGTTTTTTAAATTTTATATATAGTTCTTCGTAATCAGCCGCAGTAATAGGCGAATTATGCAGTTTTTCGACATATCGACGTCAATTTACTACATTCAGTTGCGGTGTTCTATTTAAATTATGTCATTAATACAATTTAGGATGTCCTGACTGTCTCGAGATTGTTAAATACCAGGTTCGAAAATAGCCGTGAAGTGAAATTGTCAGGCTTCCTAATAGGGTTACACTAACATAAAAAAAAAAACCAAAAAAAATCGAATCTATACTTATGTTGTTAAAGATTAGTTTGTGTGGTAACAAAAAACTCCTTGTGCGGTATTCAATGATTCAGGTAAGTTTTTAAATGCAACGGAAAAATACACGTTTTCGAAAGGAAATAATTATAAAATAAATTACCATCTTCCATTTAACTTATGCTCGCTGCCACATTTAACGGTTCTACTCCAATGGAAATGTAATCCGGCGAACACGTGATCGTTTTTCAGCGGTCCATTGGTCAGTTTCATAAAACTTGTTTGCTCAGACGGTTTTTCTACTATATCAACTGTTAAATATCACCCCGTTATTATATCAGTTTTTTCTAGTTCTTTTCTACTAGCGTTTCGGTGTACAATTTCAAGCAAATTGTACAACGGTTTAGTGTTATATGACATAACAGTAACCTTGCCAACTATTCCGCGGAAATAAATAATTTTTTTCCGATTTCTTTTACACGTCTAATAAAAATACACTCTAATTTTATTTATTTAACCGATAACACAGTTTAATTAGTCCCGAGAAGGTGTAGTGCGAGGACAAATGCGCCTTCCATAGGAGGGACGTGAGGTTATTCGAAATTATATCCGATAGATGGGATTATTAGGCAAGGAGACGCGTTTAGTTCCAGGAATCGCGGCATAACTGGACACCACCACCCATAAAAAGTGCAATAGGGCATTCCCTCTTAACAAGTTTATACACTATCTGATGGGTTTGTATCGCTAAAGAAGATGTTGTTTGATAAGAGGATTAGAGATTATCGATAGAGCCGCGCCGCACATGGATTTCAGCGTTCGATATCGAACAACTGTCATTGAGTCGTATATCTTGCGTTATGTTACAAGCTTTAAAGGAACAAGTAGTTGGAGACAAGTCAGCTTCCAGGCTAGCTTTGGCGGCGTCTGTGAAGAAAATAAAATGACCCCGGAATATTTTTGAATTGTTGTCGCTGTTAACTGGCTATATTCGGATGTTAATTGAATTTTATCAAGGAAAAATCGTCGTTAAACGACAGCATCGGAGAGTTGAAAAAGAAAGTATGTTTATACTGTGATAATACGAGAACAGAGCCAGAATTTTTGGGAAAATTAAGGAATTCCGAGGTATCGAAAAAGATTGTGAAGATTGTTTTATTTCCTAATGTTTTTATTTTTAATTTTATAAAAGTTTGTTTGCAATTTAATTAAAAAATCGCAATAAAAAAATCTGTTGACTTCCCTAAATTCTAAAATTGTCTTTACATCGGTAAGTTTATTTTAGTTTTAAAATCAAGCATATTTAATTTTCGTCGAAAATAAAATATACTATAAAATCTAGAACGTAAAAATTTCAATAATTAATCCGGATTACATTACCTATTTTACCGGAACTGGACATTTTGCAATTAAATGTACTCTATATTCATGTATCCGATTTGTTAAGTAGTTAATAAAACGGTAAAATTATAAGCACTATATCGAATACCTTAAAACTGAATATTAAATGAAATATGTTAGTAATTAGAGATGTGCCCGGAAACTGATTTGCCGGAGCAGTTCTCCGAAATGAGCAGTAATTTTTTCCCTGCTAGAATAGTTGCTCCGAAACAAAAATTATTATTTTTACCCTGATGATCGATATGCGAAATGTTTGATTAATAGAGATAATAAAGATTAATATTTTTTCAGACATAATTAAAAATATCGCGTTATAATCAAAGATTTATTAAATTCGCGACTACGTAAAAATTAAAAAATTTAATCAGCCTTATGTTAACTGTGCCCCACAGAATTTTCATTAGAAGAAACGTATGTTTTACGATGAAATTAAATAAATTTCTTTAAAACCATATTTGTGTAAGATTTTAAGAAATAGAGAAATAAATGTAAATTACATAACGCACTTTAATATAACAAAAACGAAAAAAGGTTAATAAAAACTGACTCTAATATTTATACATGCCTCTTGCGTCTGGCCGTACACGCCGTTCTAATTAGTTTCCTTATTTAAATTGCTGCAAAAATATTTGACCGATGCTTATATTATGAGTCATAATTAGTAGAGTTTTTGCATGCAAACACTATCACAAATCGGTGAAATTATTAACTGCAGCGTCAGTATCATTTAGTGATTTTTTGTTAAATTAATGTTATTCTGCATTATGTCCGTAAATATCGTTCCCAGTTTGTAGTATTATTGATAAGCGATAGTTTTTTCGGGTTGCTGTTAATAGCAGCAACGAAAGACGCATGATCGGAAGACAAGTCAATAACAGTTTTACAATCGCGGTTATATGATTGAAGTCCGCGAATAACGAAGAAGTCCAGTAGACTAGGCGCCGTCTGTTACCATGGCTGGGCCAGTAGGTTCGTGTCATCAGTGTGAGAATGCCGAGAGGATTGTCATTTATCGCTTTCAAAAGTCTTTTTCCTGATAGATCTGATATTTCCGCGTTATAGGCTTGCTCCTTAAGTTCCGGAAGATAGCCTTGTATTCCTCCGGCGGGATATTAAAATAATTTCCATGACAGTAAACTGCAGCTATCGAAAGATCGTTTGTAAACATTTCGACGTTTACCGCTACAATTTGAAATGCATATAAGCTTTGGGAGAAGTTTTTGTAATGTTTATAAGAGTTTTTGATAATAACCACTGCACCTCCTCGAGCTGTACCATCCGGGTGATGCGCGCTGTATACTTTGTATCCGTGTAGGTTGAAATGTTTTCATTTATCGCTATATCAACGAAATTTTGCCGCAGGAAGTATGCTAATTCATCTTTTCTGCTGGTAACACCGTTGGAAATCTATAACGTTGATCACTAAGGAGTGTTGATGAGACTAGCGTTGTTGTCCATCATGGTATTAGTTTTTCAATTAGTTTTGTAACTAGTGATAAAAGAGGATTTATAGTACTTTTAAGATAAATTAGACTAGTGTTGACGAGATATCATTGTCAATGCCATCATTACCATTATTATTAGTATAACTTCGATAATTGTTGTTGCCAACGTTATATCAGTATTAACAAGCTTTCGAGAGAGATTCAGTGTCCATCGTCAATTATCTTTTTATTTTGTGCGGACGAAGCAAACTTGTAGAGACGGTTTGAGATCTACAAAAAACATTGGCAGAGGTTGTTTAGTGCTGCTATTCAAGATGTCATAACTTTTAGTACTTCAAATCCTTTGGATTGAAATTCATCCGAGATATCTGCTATTTCAATGGTAGAATAGAGATTTTTTAAAACTACTTTGAACAGTTTGTGTTCTGTCAAAATAGTAGAAGTAGCCACCGTCTTTTAGCTCTTAGATAATTTAGCTCTATAGCTGAGTGCATTTTGTGGCTTAACTGTTACCACCTGACAGAGTAGATTTTAGTGAGGACTGTACTTCGCCCATCGCTAGTAGAAACTCCCTGAAATCACTAAATTTTCGTACATGTTTAACCATTATGGGTGCCAGTGCTCTGATATGTTCATATCTATTCGTAGTAGTCTCGTTGGAGGTAGACGGTGCATTTGGATCAGCTGGCTCTTCGTTGTTCCCATTATTATTAGGAAGAGTATTATCAGTCTGCATTTCGCGACTATCTTCATTTTTAAGAAATTCGTATATGTTCGGTCGGTTTATTGACGGAAGTAGAAGCATTTATTTTTTAAATTATTTTCGATGCGCGCTTTCGCACTTGCCAGCAATCATCGCTTTCGCTAGCCGACGTATTAGGATGTATTATTTTGACCGAATAGCCGGATTCAGATTTACGAATTTTTAGAGGGCTAACCCCTTTTCTCGATCCGGAGGCGACAACCGAGAACGAGTTGTTACTGTTCCCGCTCGACGATGATCGTTGCTTATTTATGATTGTCTTTGCCGCGCATGCGAGAATATTAAACGATTATTTCGTTTTAAATAATTTTTACCCGCTGCCGCTGCTGGATCTCGATATGAATATCTGGAGAGCTTTGCTGGTCTGTTCGTTTTATACAATGTTCGCAAAACGGCCAATTAAAGGGCCATTTATTCATCTTTCTACGATAACGCATATGGAATATATCAAATTCATTTTAACCTTATAGTCTGGTTGTTTTCAAGAAAACGAAGAACAATCACGATGCGTGCTGGTTAGTGTTTTAAATTTTCTGTTAAAGATTCGAATGTTGACAAAAAGCAATGTCGAGAATTTTCATAATATCGTATTTAGGAAAGATTTTAAAATTGAGTTATAAACATTAAAATTTTTAAAAAACGTGTCTTGGACAGTTTCAAAGCCAGCGTATAATCAATTCGTATTTCCCCATTTTTCATTGAATTGCTGAATACTTGATAATATTGACACTGTTCTTTGAAGCCAGAGGGTAGATGAATGAACAAGCAAATATGAATATGATATGTCTGAATCGGTTTCAAATTGTAAATTAATCACTAACGATACAATTTTATAATACATATTGGCTATTGCAATAAACTTGAAAAAATAAAAACATTTGTAAATATGTATGTATATATATATATATGTAGTTAGCGTTTGAGTTAACAGGATTACCTGTATGTCCAGTGTTTGTAATAATTGCTTCTCTTTCCCAGTTCACGTCAATGTTTAACTTTGAAAGGTTCACTGTTTGAATGAATAAACTTTTAACGTTTATAGGTGACTGTTTCGGTATTGTAAAAACTTCTTTTACCGAAGTTGCATTCGCAGATAGTTCTATAAAGAAGCAACATTAAATATAAAATATTTCAACATATATCATAATAAATTTTCGGAATTTTTTAAATATGTTTTTTCTATACTAGTATATTAAATTAAAGAGTCGGTGGAAATTTTCTCTTTCAAATTCTGCTGTAAGATAGAACCTTTTCTGTGTGAGCAATTGTGGTTTTCAGTAAGTAGGAGAGAAATTCAAAAGATAGAACATCAACTAATCTTAGTTAAATTACCATATAAAAACCCCTTTTACAACAGATCCATAAGTAAGAGTTCACCACTATACTATCATGTCCTATACTAATTACAATTATTTGCTTGTTATATACATTTATATCATCAAGATTATGAACCGAAAACATCTTAACAACTCTCAAACTCCCTTATAATTCCAAATGC
This sequence comes from Icerya purchasi, assembly GCA_039619475.1. NCBI lineage: Eukaryota > Metazoa > Arthropoda > Insecta > Hemiptera > Monophlebidae > Icerya > Icerya purchasi. The sequence continues at coordinate 330,848,712 of CM077115.1, read as the reverse complement.
TTTCCCTATAGACGTCAGTATGATGAAACTTCTGGGGTATTAAATTATGTAGAAAACTTAGTATCGCATCTGTGCAAGGGAAACCCCTCTTTTTACTACATGAAGCAGGAGTATATTAGTCTTACATTAGTATTTACTACTACAATAAAGCTTTTAGAGAATTGAATTATGCCACACTAGTCTCCGGCTAATATCACACAAGAAACTCCCTTTTTCTTACAATAAAGCTTCTAGAGTGTTAAATTATGCAGGAGTACGTGACACTAGTATCACACAAGGAACTGCACCACCGTTATATAATGAAGCTTCTCTAGAGGACTAAATTATATAGGGCTTTTATCTCACACCAGTATCATGTCAGTACAAGGAAGTACATAACTAAATAAGTTACCTAGACTACTAAAGTTACAAGCAATGATCTTAGTCGAGCTTTATTATTCAGCAGCTATAAATTGTTCGCACAAGAATTCTATAATAGATCATTTCTCAATCTCCACAATACCCTAATAACTCATCTAGACCATTGCACTATCGCTTGCAATACAAACATTAGAACAAAAAGTCTTTTTTAACTTTCCACAGCATAGGTTTAAGATAAATCAAGAAGTATAACATTTAAGCCAAAAGTACTATTTTAATGCAAATTAAACCATTCAGGGCCAAAATCTTCATTCATATAAAAGCAACACATTCTAGAGGAAAAAGATAATTTTACACAAAAATTATCTCATTTTAGATAGAAAGCACCAATTTCATTACGAAATAACACGTTTAGACTGTAATAACAACACTTTCATAAACCGCCGAAATAAATTTAAAAAGGAATGTTTTAGGTATACAGTTAAAGAAATAAAAACCATCGTTCACATAACATTATTACATAATTATATGTAGATTATGGTATAACACCATCCTTAATACTAAAACTTACTTCTATATAATCATGCGGTACATTTATTCATATGTAAAATATAAGTTCTTATTTCGGCTAAAGCAATAGCAAAACTTTTCAAGGAATTCATTGTACATAAAATTTCCATACGCTACTGCATCAGTATTATTACTACATATTGTTCTTTTATCATCTTCGCCACATAATATTATTTTATTCCGCTTTAGAGTGTAAAATGTATACTTAATGCTTTATATATTGGACAGGGTGCGGCAGCATAACTTCCTTTTTAAAAATGCGTCACTTTTTTTCTACTAAATTTTGTTAAAGAGAAATAATAACAGAAAATCGAAATAAAACTGTAAGGGAAGAAGCATAGCCAATGGGATCTAGAGTATGTTATTTCGATTTTCTATTATTATTTTTCTTTAACAAAATTTAGTAGAAAAATAGTGGCGCATTTTAAAAGAGGAAGTATGCAGCCGCACCCTGTAAAATAGCTTATAATTAGCGCTCAATTTACTGCGCACCTCAGTTACACAATTATAATAATCTTTAAAACTAAGCTCATTCTTAATTACAGGTAACAGTGCACTTTTACACTTTCTTAATTTCTCAATTATACGCAATACTTACAGAATACATTTTCAAACATAATTCAACAAACTCACTAATTGGAGTTCCATTCAACTCACCTTTAAACACCCCTAGCTCCTTTTTAATCTGCTCAGAATAACACGGTTGACTCTTTGGATAATCACTTGTATCAAAAGACTGTTGCGCAAACACATAAATACACATAGAGCTGCATATAGGCTATTATTCATTCCATTCTGGTCACTTGTAATCAAGTATCCACTGGGATGACAAGATCTAGGAAAGGTGTTAGTCACCGTCATTATCATTTTGTTGCATTTCTTTTCTGGAAGGTGTATGTTAAGGACAGTTGACCATCTCAAATTTTCCTACATCTGGCTGTATTTATTATTACGTTATATGTTTTGCTGATCGAAAAAGTTAATATTGTAACTATTTTGATTAGATGAATGTGAAATACAATCAAAAATATAGATGTTGAAATATATCCCCTCACAAAGGGCAGTGCCATCCTTCTTTTGGTTATTACCATCATTGATTGGTTTAATGATGTTGCACACACAACCACACGTAGACAGATAATAAGCAGTACAGCAGGGATTAGTATTTTATTGGCATTGATTAGATGTGTAATAAAATACATCCTGAAAGCATACGCAAACATGCACATAACACGGTAAATTAAAGTAAAGTAAACCCCATACCCTTGATAAGGTACCGTCGATTGTGAAATTAAGCTTTTCATAATATACTAAGCCCAACGACACTAAAGAGAGTAGGGGGACAGTTCCTTTCTCTCGGTCGCCTTTACTTTTCCAAATTTCTCTGGTACCTAATTATTTCAGGCTGGATAAATTTGGAAGCGACTTGGGTCCGGAATAAGACAAGTCTCAGTAGCCAAGCGACTTAGCCACTACCAGTTAGAAAAAGAATAAAATTGATTAGTTAAACTTATTCCTAATGAGAAAAATGGTTTACGGTAGACACCATGTTTTTACGAAAATTCGTTTATTTATAACGCTCAATCAGAAACGAATTCGCTAAACTATAGAATTCTTGCAACTGTTGTATTGGGAAGGAATGTGAAAGGAACGGAAAGATAGAATGTATTGGGAGGATTAGAAAGATCTGAAAAATTAACGGAAAAGTAGGCAAGATTATTATAAGAAATTATGTAGGATAAAAAAGGATTTAGCCGTAAAGAAATATGGGCTGTAATGGGAATTTTCTTCGGAGTAAAGCGCCAGTTTTACAGAATGGGAGAGCAGGAGAGGAAAGAAAATTAATATATTCGTAAAAGGACAAATAATTGTTAAAGAATACTTCGAAATAGTAAAAGCAATCTTTAGAGTATGGAGTTTAAAGATACCAGACTAAAGCGGCATTGAAAGGAGAAAAAGAAAAAAACAATACTTGAAGATTTTGAAGGAGAGATGGAAAGGTTCCAGAAGGAAAGAGATTGTTTTAATGTAGTTAGAGATGAATTGACTTTCTTTCATATCTACGACATCTGGGACGAGGAAAAGAGAAGAACATCATCAGCAAAGAACAAAAGAACATGGAAAAGGAGTCTTAGAAAGAGAAACAACAGAAACAGTATAGATATTAAACAGAGTAAGACTAAGGCATGAACCTCGGGAAAGAATACGTGAAACAATTCTTGTAGGCTGGAACGATGGCGAGGAAAGGAGAATAGAACGATTCAACATTAGGTTGATAACGAGAGAATGCGTTGGGATGTTAATTACTATCGTTCTATTTCGAAGAGTAGGGAGACGAACATTATTGAAGGCACTGGAAAGATCAATAAAAGTAGCTAATGTACGCTGTTTATCGATGAAAGATTTGTAGATATGAGAGACGAAAAGATTTTTAAGCTGCAAAGACAAAAGTTAGTGTTCGGTATATAGCTTTATAAATAGAAACTGTGTAGTATGAGCAGTCTTTAGCGGAACCTAACTTTTTATAGTAGTTGCTCGGTTGCCCGTGGTGCTATGTCTAGGCTGAGTAAGATATGGAACGATGCTCTGTAACAAAAAAAAAACACAAAAGTGAAGCTGGTTAATACACTGTTTCTCGATCTTACTATACGCTGCAGAAACTTATTGAAAAAGGTAACCACGAGACGAATAGTTTCCAGATGTGGTGTTGGCGAAGGGTTCTTAAAATACGCTGGACAACAAAAAGAACTTTAATATTATGTCTATAATAGAAGGAATTGGGGCTGCACGGGACGATTATCCAGTGTTGTACTCACCCGTAATATGGTATTTTTTTTTGAACATCTTATGCGCAGAGAAAATGGAATGGAGCGCTAGTTGATACAGGCGGATGTGGAAGGCAAGAGACCAAGAGGTCGACAGCCAGCACGCTGTACCAGTGCGTTACAGGATGCAACTAGTCTGAGTTTACAGATGTCGTGTCATAAAGCAGAGAATCGCGAATGATGGCGGAAAATAATTCAATCAGCGTCACCGTGATCACGACACCCCTCTGGAGTACTCGACTAAACGACGATGATGATCATGCTCGGATAAAGTTATTGAAATTTGTATGGAAGAGGGGTAACCTTTGGTATCGGAGCCGACAATGGAATCCTCCTGGTCGCTATCAGGCACTACATATTATTTGACATGTTGATGCATTTAATATTATTAGACTGATTTTTACGTTTTTATTTTTGGTGGAAGAAGTTAGAAGGGTTTGGAGAAAATGCATAGAATTAGTTGTCAGCAAGGCATTATAGGCGTTATGCAATGACCCAAGATAGCTTTTAAACGGAAGAAAATTCTACACCGTTTATTCATTTTGTTCCTTTTTTTCAGCTTCAATTCTTTTCAGTTACATAACTCTTAACTGTTCACAGACGTTTTTCCGTTTTCTCGGCCAATATGTCGCAATCAGACACTCTCTACTAGTATTCATTTCCGCATTTTCATTTTCAATGGCTGCAACGTTAAACACACAGGCAAATCCTGAACTTTTATTATTGCTTCAGTTCATTTTGATCTTCCACACTGTTCTTTAATAACCACCTCTACTATTTTTTTTTCTAAATTGCATCACCGTCTTCTTTAAGCGCGTTTTCAGTGTTAAATTTTAAAATTTGTATCCCAAATGTTACGAGATAGAAATTCTACAGCACTATTAGTTTCATATTTCCCTCTCGTGTAACTATTTTCACTGACGACTCAAACAGACCCGGTGGTGTTGGAGCTTCTTTTATCTTTCGAAATTTTAATTTTTCGATATTTTTCAGTTTTTTCTTTTCTTTTTGTTCTATCCTTATGAATGAATCAATCACTGGCTTACAGTAATCCATTTTTTTAATTCGCTTTAATCACTTTTTTCCCATATTAATTCGATTATTTATGGTTCTATTAGTGTCTTTCAAGCGACCTACTCTCTGTGTTCATTATGCGATTTCATCATTTTCATTTATACCCTTTCTTCCCATCATTCCACTCGTGTTGATTATAGGTCCCAGTCATACGGGCATTGAAGATAATCAAACAATTTAGCTCGGGGTTTTGCTTCCTCTTGTTTATTTTTTTGAAAAAAAAAAAACATATTCTAACATCGCTGTGTAAAAATTTTAGCTTAAATATTCGTCAGATATTTATTTTATCAGTCTATTCAATTTAACCTTCCCGTTTTACTCCCCGGTTCCGCTGTCATTTCTATTATTCGTCTATATTTTAGTCGTGCTCCATTATCTTCCTAACTTGTTGTTTACTTTTCGTTCGCTCAAGCGAATCAGTAGTTTCCGTATGGATAATAAATTTCTACAAATATTTGTCTTTTACTGTTCCATGTTATCTTCCGTATTTTGTCTTTTTCATCATTCTCCGGATATTGTTAAAATTCGAGAAACGACTCTCCCCAATACTTGTTTTATGAGGTATTGTAGGTTCCTGTGTGTGACGTACTCCCATCAGAAAAAAAAAAAAAAAACAAAAAAACTATCAACTTACCTCGCAATCAACATATCAGTGATTTTTACAAACTGTTAAACAAATAGCAATAATACGCGTCTAATATGAAAGCCGACATACTTTGCACTACTTTTGCGCATTAAAGCCTTATAAGAAGTAAATCAAATTCAAAATTCATAATCTACAAACATTATTAAAATTGTCCGCGTAGTTCTACAAGAAAAAACGTATTTTTCTAATTGGTATAATACTTAAAAACGTTAATCGAATCTGTATCAACAAAAAAAAACAAAAAAAACGTGTTCTTTTACATATGTATGAAACATTGCAAACAGTGTTTACCTTCATTAGAATAGATTTTGAATTTTAGAACTGAAATATAAAAGCAAATAATACTGACATAGCGCCAAATCATTATCGCTTCTCTGATTCGATGATCCTAAAAGATACCTGTAAGCATAAGTAAAAGTATGACAATGTTGAAATTACAAAAAAAAAAAAATTCGTTTCAAACGGCTTGTTACGATAAAACCGGTTTCCCATTAGTAATACAATAAAATATTTTGCAGTATAGATTTTACAAAACAACTCACATAAAATTAAATACTATATAAACTACGGCCGTGTTTTTTTAAATGTTATTAAAAACTTCTTCTACAATTAATGTTTCTTCTTTAATTCTACTTTTCGCGAACAATTATTGTATTTTAAATACTTTATAACGATAAAAAATCATTAGAGGAAAGAATAGGATGAATTTTTGTCAGTTTAACTGCGGGATCTATTAGGTCGATAGGAAAATAATGTCGTTTTAGCAACCTTAAAAATTAATATTATAATATCTCAGCTTCTTCTTCTTCTTCTTATCGTATCCGTCAGCGTCATAGTTCCTTCTTCGTCCAGTAGGCAGCAACCTGGATCGCATTGTCCGGTATAGTTTTTCAGCTTATAGTAATAGACTTCATCAACTGTGAAGTAAGCACCGTAGGAAACGAAAAACATATTTTTGCCAACGAGAAACATGTTTATTCATTCCTATAACGTAGAATTTCGGAGTTCTGGAGAAAATAAACTGTTCGAGGGCGCATTTTTCGTCGTCGTCTTGGTTTTTGAAGCTTTTCTCGTGCAGAAAGTAGTCGAAATGCTTGAAAAAGTGGTAATCCGTTGGCAAAAGGTCCAGCGAGCATAGTGTGGATAAAGCAGTTTCGTAGCTCAATTTGTTCACTTCCGCAGGCTTAATTGAGCTACGTGCACTGAGTACGGATTGTTCCTTTTCTGCTGACCAATCGTATGCGCGGAAGTTTCTGGTGCATTTCGCCGATATCCTGGTGCAGTACTTCTCTGCTGTGATGGTTTCGTCCGCATTTAGGAAGTTGTGACGAATAAGACCGGCAGCAGACCACCAAACAGTCTCACCGCAAACATATTTCCTTTGGTGCAAATTTGTCTTTCCAAAAGATCGAGAAGAGCTATTTCATGGTCCGAGCATTTGTGCACGGTTGTTCTCGTCGCACGTCACGGTTTAATCGAGAAACGGGTCACTTTTGTTCCGTTGCAAGTGCGCTGACGATTGGAGGAGTGCAATGGACAATAAGGAGAAGACGCGAAAGAGTAACGGAAAAGCGAGAAAGGGAGAAAACTGTGCCCAAAATGCAGGCGGAAAATCGCAGAGAGGTTGAAGGGACGCGCATAGAAGGAAAGTTGAAAAACCAGGAGAAGCTAGGAAGGGAAGGCTGAATAGACAAGAAAAAGGAGTCTGGGTTAGAGAATGAGGAGACGCAGAAGTTAAACCGTGGAATGAAATGAGCAGCTGCAGACAGAAGGGTAATAATATTGGAAATTGAGAAAATGGGAAGAAGCCTACCGGAAGAGGAAAAGGTAATCGAACGAATGAGTCAACTAAGTCATTTCCCTCGATTCCGACATAGCGAGGAATTCAAAAGAAATCCGTCTAGATTAAGTAGGAAAGGAAAAGATCACGAATCAAGGAGTTGCAATATCCTGCAGCACGCTTTGAGCATCCGACAGGATAAGGATATTGCGAGAGACAGGTGAGGATCTGATAAAAAGAAGGGAACACAGAATATCAGAGGACTCAGCGTGAAAGATTGAGCAAAAGCAGGGAAGTTTAAAAGGACACGTAATGTAGAGAAGGGCAGAAAAAAGCTGCGCCAATACCATTGGGTTCCTTGTAGCCATCAGTGAAGATCGAAAAATGGTCACGAAAAGAAGAGCTTAGATTCTGCAGAAATTCTGACTAACAACATGTGCTGATGAAGAATAAGTTTAGGAGCATCAGGAGAATAAAAGCAATTAATAACACGAGGAAAAATTGAAGGAGAAGTATGGAAGTTTATCGTGAACGTAGATATATACGGAGAAAACTGAACGTAGGAGTTTTGTTAGCAGGGAAAAGCACCAGTTACGTAAGATGGAGGAATAAAGTAAGAACGAGGAAATCTTCAACCGTTTGACACGAAGAAACGACAAACCTCTAACTAGCAACGTCGAAGAAATAAAGCCGGAATATGACATTCAGAGTCGACACGTATTTTCAAGCTACGAGTACGGTTATTTTTTTTTTCACAGCAATATTCAGATAAATAAAAACGAAAATTTATAACCGTATTATTCTTCTGCATCTCCTTAATTGATTATCTTATTTTTTTTTTTTTGAAATAAGTTGCGGGTCTCACAGGGCAAATATGCCCGTTGTGTGAGTGCCCGACACTCTTATTAACGTTTATTCAAAAAAAAAATATATACAATACGAAAAATTATAATTTATCTTAACTTATTCTATAATCATAATATTAGTACTCTAGCGTTAAGATTAAGTATAAATATATATATATATACGCATGCAACTACGTAACACGCCCCGTAATACGTATCTGTACATTATTACATGCCGACAGCTCAATATTTAAAATGGGAAACATAATCTTCTTTACGACTTAATGTGCGGTAAAGACACTAGGAAGTCAAGAACAAAAACGTATAAAGAAAGGAGCATTAAAAGTAAGAGAGATTCAGAACGTAGCTTGTTGTTCAATCTTTGCACCATTCCTTTAACCAATTTTCCACCTCCTTTTTACATGACAATTTATTATCCATTATTTAATATCTAAAACTTTGATATTTTAATAACAGATTTGTAAGTATTTCAATCGCGGCATTTTATATCTTTCTTTAAACATTTTACTTTCCTTTTGGTCCGACCTCATTTTTAAGTTTATAAATTCTTTTTGAATTAATTAAACGAAAATTCGATAACAGGTATCGAAAAAATGTTTAACAAGCAGGTAAAAAATTCAAATATTGTGTACTTTTAGGACAAATTTGGCTTTTTACCTGGAAAACAATTTGCAGAGTTTATAATTTACACTATGATCGAGAGATGTTAGGTAGACACGAGCGGTATATCGGATTAATAAAGAGCACCGTACATAATAATACATAATATTACGTCTTGAAATAATAATAGCAAATCTAATATGCTGTCTCTATTCAATTTAGTATTTCTAAAATGTTTTGTACTCGTACTTTATTTTTCATTATCACCGATTTCGATCGTTACGGACAAACTGGGGAAAAGTTCCAAAATAATAGCTTTTTGCTATGGAGACTTTGATGCTTTAAATGGTTTTTAGAACTGTGCGGCCGTAATCATAGAAAGGACGATGCAGTATTAGAATTACGAATAACTGCGACCACTGAATGATGGTTCATTATCGGAATAAATAATTCCAAACACGCTATTATTGATTCGACACTGCGGTTTTTTATTTAGAATTTTCTCTTTAATTGTACTTAGGGATTTATCTAACGCCTTCAGTAGCGCGATCACACTGTGCTCGGTAGAGTTGAAACTTCGAAGAGAAATATTTGTAACGCTCTCATTATAGACGGAAAAGATGGCGAATTTCCGAGAAGGCGATTGGAATTTATTTCAAAGCCTGGCCACAAGTAGAAGATGAGTCATTTTGTATTTCAACTGAAAAAAATGAGTGTATAACACCTGTATAATTTCGGTCTTACATTATTCTACATCGTTAACGGTTTTATATCATGTAAGGATAAAAGTTCTTGCTCGTGACAACATTTCGAATATAAGAATACCGCAGAAGATTTGCGTACATTTTGTGACCGGGTCAAAGAATACCGACAAATTGAATTCGAAAAATGTTTGTATCAGACGCTCGCCATTTTATTGAGAAAAGCAGTTACGATCTACCAGAAGACTTTAAAAATAAAACGGTAGCCGAAAAAGAAGAAAGAAAAGGATGTTCGATTACGAAGGCAGCGATCAACCTGTATACAGTATCTCCTAATAGACGGTATGGAACAGATTTTTTTAACGGCATGATTGATTCTATTATAAGCAATATGGATTCGAGATTTCTCTTTATCATCATTTTGAAAATTTTGGTTTTCCCTACGATCTAAACAAGTTAAAACGTATATTCCCAAAGAGCAATTAGTAAAAAACTGTCAAGATTTACACACTGCCCTGCGAGTCGGTAAGAGCAGCCACTTCCAACCTTACAAATTGTATGAAGAATTAATAATAATGCTTTCCCAAATTTACCCAACTTCATTTAAGATGTGTGAAACATCTGCTCCGATACATAACGGATAATAGATTGAAAGAAATTTACCCAAATATGTATTTACATAGTCATTCGAATTTTGTTAACAAGACTCTGGTGGTAAAGCGTCCGCTGAAAGGAGCTTTCCAAAATTAAAACTAATTAAAAATGATTTAAGAAATACAACGGATAAGGAAAGACTTCAGCTTTGGCAGTTTTATATATTGAAGCAGATATCTAAGCTGAATTACGATACTATTATTAAGCAATTACTCAGTAAGACTAAAAGTAGGGAATTTCTGTTTCTTCAATTCATTTCTTTTATTTTTTGTCAGATAGTTTGCATTTTTATGAATAAAAATTGGACAATTGTAATAGTTTTCTGTTTTATAAAATCCGTCTTCTTACGCTACCAAAGGGCCTCGCAAAATGTACCTTGCCCACATAAAATGTAGGTCTTGCCCCGCTACTGATTACAATGATAATATATATAGGTGTATATATAGAAGTTCTCAAAATGTTACGATTAAAGTAAAAGAAAAAAAAATACGCATTTTTAAAGATAATTAATAATTAAAAATTTCATCACGTTTTAAGGAATTAAATTTAAGTTTTTGTACAATATAAAAAAAAAAAAAACTTTGTTTACCGATTAATCCTTATTAGAAAGGATATGCTGCAATCTCAAGATGCTCGTAAAAGACATATGAAGCATTCTTGCGCTTGTCAAAGATCGAATTGTTGTAATTCTTTTTTATTAAACATCACGTAATGATTATATTAAAAAAAACAAAAAAAAAAACAACTTAATGTCACCTGTAACTGACCGCTATTATTAACAGTAATAAAAAAATAAACATCGTGCTCCCCGATAGCTAATTGAAACATATTTTTTCGATTAACAGTTTTTGTAATTGAGAATCATTCTTCTTCCAGAAATTACTAAGAATACCGATAAAAATATAATTTTGACGTAAACCGCGAAAATACATAGTGCGGGTCGCACGAGTCTCGTGCATTGTCAGTTTGGCACCTTTGTTCTACAGAATGACGTGTTAATTCGTAAAATTCATTGTGTCGGTTGCAATAAATCAAGCCCATTTACAATCGATATAATTATCACTATCGTCGTTAATTATTTCGCTTACCTTAATTATTTCGAAAATTGTAACTTTTACCTGACGATTTATCCATATTCGGAGGAGGATCTGCAACGATCTCCATTATTTATTTAATTTTTTGTTGTTTTATTATTAAAATATACATACATGCATGCACCTAAAACAGTAGCACTGTTACGAATGTCGTTTAGCACTCCGTTTATTAATTAAAGCCGATTCGCGGATCCGTGTATACTACTGCGCGATAAGACAAGAACGATAAGCTTCCCATTATAGCGAGGTGATAATAATTAACGGTCGCGATTCATATCTATAATTATATCAAACGAGTCGGCAGCAAGCCGAGACGTTACGTGATACCATCACGCCTGAAAATTATGCACTCCAGTTCCGCTTTAGTCTCGATTTCGGTAATAATTCTATACGTACCGCATGAGATTATTTTCGCCTATGTGATTAATTCTTATATAGCTGATAAAAGTAATTTCGCTAGATGACTGGTAGCGCCAGTTGTCGCTTCCAACGAAAAAGCAGACCCTACAAATCGGTGTCGTGTAAGACACCGCTGAGAATTCTCGCCTCAAACTACAAGAAAAGTCACTGGGTTATTAGACTCATCGCCCAGAACTCTGTTTATACCGACTTCGGTAACCAGCTTTCTACTTATTATAATTTCTAGAAAGTTCGAACTGAGATCACTTTAAAACATAAAAGTAAGTATATCCTTGATAAGCTTTTATGGATTCTAAGATTAAGCTTTTCATAATGTACTTAAGCACCTAATGGATCTGATGAGAGTAGGGGGGCAGTTTCTTTCTCTCGGTTGCCTTTACTTTCCCAGATTTCTCCCTGGTGTAATCAATATTCAATTTCACATTATACCTGGGAGAGACTTGGACCCGGAACGAGACAACTGTCGAAATCCTATGATACTTCTGATTTATTAGCCAAGACGTACATTAGTATAATAACATTATTTCCATTGCTTTGAGCCGGTACGAAGTATTTGTCAGGAGTTTAAATTTAAAAAATTTACATCACGTAACTCAATTGTTACGACTACTCAATAGATTCGTTCCTGGAGAATTATAAGCGCGTTCATCGTATTTCTTAATTAAAAATGCGCCTCGTAATAATTGTTTTTTTTTGGGGGGGGGGGCTCGTCGAACTCAGTCCAAGTGAAATTTTTCTATAGCAGACGTTCTAACATCGTTAGCTAATCAGTTATGATGTAGCAGCTGGGTTCTGCCAATTATACACATTTTCATGTTCGTTTTTTGTTCGGATTTTATTGCATTGATTAGGTCTTCAAAAATTCTGCCTTAGGCCTTTTTTTTTTTTTTTCGGTGGTGTATAATTTACATCAGAAAACCAAGATAGACCTTTATAATGCGGAAGGTATAGTGCAAATTCTGGTTGATCAAGTATTTGTAATAGAAACCCAACACAAATGGAGGAGTTACCGCCGCTAATGTTGCGTCGGCGGTAGTTAAGCCATCTCCTCTTCTTTTCCTTCTCTCTCTCTGTTGATTACATAATCCTTCTCATACGCTCTCCTATCCACAACATTTTCCTTTCTCACTCTATCCAAATTGACCTACTGTGGATTCCTGAGCACTCTGGAATCGAGGGTAACGAGGCGGCCGATACACTAGCTCGTTCATCCTCTTCTATCGGTGATTTTCTCAGCGTTTTTTCATCTCATAATATTAATCCCCTCTCCGCTTCAGTTCATTCCAAACTATGGTTAAATTCGTATTCCTTCTCATTCTCAAATCTACCGTCTTATCCATAGTTTTTCAACTCTCTCTGCAATCTGTCGCCTACGCTTTTTTGGGCACAGTTTTCTTCCTGCTTCCTTATTTCGCTTCTCTCTGGTCCCCTCTCGTCACTGTCCCCTACACAAGGCTTCTCACAACTTTATAGGTGACGCTAATCACATTTTGTTTGAGTGCACCTGTATCGCTTAAGACCGTTCTTCTTTTTACTCTTCTCTTCTGTCAGTTGGTCTTCCAACTCCGTATTGTGCATCTTTTGTTCTTTCCTTGCCATCACCCACGGTCATTCCAGCACTTGAGTCTTTTCTATTCTCCATATCTGATTGCGTAAACATCTGATTCCGCTTCTCATCCTTTTCCCTTTTCTTGGGCCAATGTCTTTTTTTTTTTTTTTTTGACGAACCCAACAAAATAATAAAAAAAAACAAAAAAAACCCCCCAAAAAAACAACAGATTATATAAGAGATTGTTGGTCGGACAGTTTCGCTCCCTTGTTGCAGGCTTCAGAACGTCCACGTTACCAGCTGATGACGGTCGTTACCTTCCACAGTGTCGCATATCGTCTAGACGGCCCCGAAATAGGTAGTGTTGCAACGAAGGTCTATAGCTCCGGTTGAGTGTGATTTAGATGTCTAGCACACACTAGTACGATGTTCGCTGCAGAAGTCAAGTAGGATACTCGCCTTCAAAGTGCTATTCAGATGGTCGGCTATCAGTATCCGAGAAATTCGGCGTCATGTAAAGACAACGACTAATTTCCAATTTCCGCTTCACAGGAAAAATCATTAAAATATATCTACCGCTATTCTCCGAATCGTAATTGTTTTCGGAAATATTAATCGCCAGGTAATTTTACAATTTCTCGTAGTTAGCCCGATTTCGATTTTAATCTGGGCGCGTTCGAGCGAAGGAAATCCAAAACGACCCCCCGTTTAAACGGAAGTAGCGTAATAAGATCATTTATTTCGAGTGTTTTTCACTACCTCGGATCACGCTTAAGACGCAAGTTGATTTCTAGATTTTCTTCTAAGATTAAATAAAAACGGAATTGTATCTTAGGTTGGTCTCCGAGGTGGTTCCAAGAGCTAATAAAATTCGGCCCTTTTCTCTGTTTGCACTAACCAGTGAACTGCTACTGTAGACATCAGCCCTGAAAATTTAATAAGGCAAATGCGAAATAGGAAATTCAATTTTTTCCTAACAAATCCGGATACAGATAATAAATTTTGTTACCCGTAACGCAATTTCCACAAGGCATCGAATGATGATTGTTGTTTTTTGTCGACGGTTCAGTTTTATCAAATTTTAGATCTGAAGAGAATTTATTGTCAAATAATAATTTTACTTAATTGCGTTATTGGAAATGAAGATTTTTTTTTCACTTTTAACGCTGCATACGCTGATCTCTGAATTTTCATGTTATTTCATCCTGATTCAGATTCTTCTAGTGGAGCTAGCGACCGCGATTTTCTGAGCATCTTACAAGGAACGCAAAATATGGTAGTAGACCAGAACTAGAGCTGAGCCAAAAAAAAAACAACAGAATACAGTATCTTTGCTTTTTCGGAAATATTAGCCAAGATCGAGATTTTTTTTTCACCATTAGGCAACATTCGGATAAACAATGAAATAGACAGCCCTCTGCTACTTGTATCTGTATAGAGTGGCGTTTTGAAGAAGATGAATCCCGGTACCCGTATTTTGTTTTTGCCCATTTTGTATCAAATATGCTCGAGTGCGGTATAGTTTAGTGCCTACTACGGTGCACGCTTCTTTAGTAACAAATGGAAATGGCCGAATCGCAACATGTGTGTTCGTAATTCAACACATTCGCCACAATTTCTTCCAGTGATTGTTTCAGAGTTTTCACACATAAAGTTTTAACCATAAGGTAGCTTGTGGTAGTTATCACTACAATCGGTGGAAGCTAGAGTGTACTATATTAAACGTAGTTATAGTTATAGAAAAAATAACGAACAATTTCAAGTTATAAACATTACTAAAAAACTCCGTATTCTTCCGCGCGGTTTTCCCTTATTCCTTTCCTTTTCCTGAAGAGAGTAACAGGCAGTTACATAATTTTGTAACTAACAATAATTCCCACACGAAATTCTCTTACATTATAAAAATCAGTTTTCATTTTAAACACTCGAAGAGAAAGGTTAAAGTTTAAGATGCGATATAAAGAATTAAGAATGTTATTTATTATATAAAAAAAAAAAAATACAATGATAAAAATTATGAAATTATCGAATAATTACGATTTCATTGATATACAAAAAATTGTATCCATATAGCGGAGGGAGGGGCACGTTGTTACAGGGGTAAGTAGTTACACGCATTTTTACCGCGATTTAGAACTCTCTAGTGCATAATATTGAGAACTCATTTGATTCCTTATAACATCGTACATTACATAAGAACGACCCGAGCGGCGTGCTGACAGGTTGTGGCCATGTACCTCAATTTCAGCCAAGTAAGTAAAAAACTCCTTTTATGAAATCTTTGATTTTTGATGTATATATTTTTTATTTCTGCAACTTTTTAATGCTAGAACTTTCTTAATATATATATATATACTTTTAATTTGCAATATTGTCTTTATTCTGCTATCGAAATCCATTAATGGTGACTTCGATTTATTTAAAAAATCGTACTACGAGGCACGTAGTTACAAATTTTTGGAGCTAGTTGTTACATGTAACAACTTGCTTGCCCCAAAATTTGTAGTACCTTTGATTTTGAGGATGAAAGCACATATTATTAGTTTTCATCTGTCAAATCACCTTAAATAAACAATGTCGATTCATGATATCTCAGGTTTGATGAAAGATTCACTGCCACTTGCCCCAAATCCTGCAAATATCACGGGTGGATTTAAATCGGCAGGAGTATGGCCCTTCAATCGTGATGTTTTTCAAGACAATGACTTTGCACCTTCTTATGTCACTGATCGTCCATACTCCAATCCAGAAACAGATCGTCCCACGTCCTCGCAGAACATCTCTAATTTGACCCTGGAAAATCCGGAATTGTTAGATTCTGCACCTGAACTGAACATAAGCACCGATGAAATCATACAGGCAATCAAAACAGCAACAAATCCAACACCTGATACCTTTAAAAATATTACTGTTCCACCTTCTCCAAGTCGCGCTTGTTCACAAGGTAAAGAACGTTTAACTGCATTACTTTCAAAAAGCAAATAAAATTAAGTTATCGATGCCAGGTCCATCTGGTGCACAAAATAAATTTGATAATTTTTCGCCTTCAAAAATAAGACCCTTTCCGCAGGCGGAAGCTCGAAAACAATCCATCCGTAGTCGTCGTAAACGCAAATCCGCTGTATTAACCGATACACTGGAAACAGAAGCATTAGCAAAAGAGTATGAAGAAAAACTGGCCAAGACAAAAAAAAACTGTGATAAAAATAAAGGAAAAGGAAAAGGTAAAGGAAAGGCCTCGAAAATGGGTAAAGAAGGAAAAGATAAGGTAAAGAAAAAAATATTGGATTCAGATTCAGACATCCGGATACTGATGAATAGTATTGTTTAGTGTGTTTAGTGAAAGTTGCGGCACTTCTAAAAAAGATGAGTGGGTAGAATGTATAGAATGCAAAATTGTCAAATGTGTAATGGGAAACGTTTACTCATTTATTTGCATCAATTGCAATTGCGATGAAGACTGATTTAATATATGTACTTGTATGTGATATTGATATCTACCTCTATAAAAATAATTATATATTTTTTTCTATCCTATTCTATCTCATTTAAATAGTAATAAGCACCTTATTAATGTTAGAATCCAAAGTTTTTTAGTTTAATAAAAGTGCCATATATTGATTAAAATAACTGAGAGTTATTAATTATCTGCAGAAAGTTGTTTATAGCAGACGAAGTTTATTTTTAATTTTAGTAATAAAAATATTGTTTTGCCTAAGATTGAAGAAACTTACTGCCAAAGTAATTTGATTTTATTGTTAAAAATAGTTTTTAAGATATAGATACTATAATTACAGATTATTATTATGAGATTGTTTAAAATGTTCGTTTTGTTTATAACATTTAAAAATATACATTTTGATTTATCTTTGATGATTTTATTTATTTATCTCTAGCGTAACAATATGCCCCAAAGGTGTAACAACTAGCCCCGAATCCGAATCGGGGGAAAGTTCTAACAATCGACTTTTTAAAATTTTAATAATTTTTCAGTAACATTTTACCGGCTGAATAGTTATATTATCGATAAAAACAATCAAATGTATAAATTATGTGATAGGCTTTGTCATATTGAAAATTATCTAAAAATTGTAACAACGTGCCCCTCCCTCCTCTGCTATTCATTTTTCGTCTAGGCAATGGGTCAGCCGATTGTATTTCGTTTCCCACGCGTATAAATTATCCATTTATAAGCATTATACTTCTTTCATCGAGGTCTCTTCAGCTTTTAACAACATTCTTACTGCGACAATTAACCTTTTAATAATTAATCTTACGATGAATTGTACCATCTACGTTTCCTTTTCATTACAAGAAATGTTGTTCGTGGCCATCATCCGCAAAATCCTTCCCTCAGTGCTACTCTTTTAAAACATCTTCACTATCGCTGCGACATCTCTTTCGATAAATTCTTTTCGCCGATGATATTCTACTTTTTCCCTCTTCTCACGACATTCGAAGCATTTGATTCTTCTCTGATTACGCTAGAGAATTCTCTCTCTTCTATTCACCTTTCTACCTCTCCTTCCAAATCCTCTTCTATGGTTTTTCCTTAACGTCTTTATAATCCCACTTTAGTTAATTCATCCTCAAATCGTATGCTTCTTCCTTATGATAACTGATTTTCCCGTTGTGTTGCCATTAAACGACTCTAAACTTATTAAAATTTGTGTTATCAACTAAATGATACTCATTTCCTTATATTCGTCCAGTGATCCAGGTTTGACTACTATTCATTTATCTGTGCCCCTGAAACCCTTTCTTTCCAAATTGGATATTCCTGTCTGCGTTGTTGTTTCGGTGCCCTGCAGTCTTACTCCGGCAATACTCGCTAAATTCGAGCGTCTTATTTAGGCAATCATTTTCTCTTTAAACATCTCTATCTCTCATTTTTTCAAACTTATCCTTTTCTATATTTCTGTTGCCAGAAACCGGCGCTTTGTTCCTAATAAAATTCCTATTTTAGCCCTTACCTCTCTGCGTCTTGGTTCATTTTTGTTTTATATAATTTCCTTTAATAACATTCTTTACTTTTTTTTTTTTTTTTTTTTTTTTTTAATTTTAAAATAAGTTGTGGGTCCTGCAAGGCATACTGCCCGTCTGCGGGTGCCCAACACTCTTATTATCGTTTATTCGACAAATATGTTACATATGTTGTAATATTTCATTACAATTAGTTTTCATAATTACACAAGGTGTGTAAAAAAACAAAATAATAATAATAATAATAATAAAAAGAACTTTTTTTTTTAAAAACGTATATTTAAATTTTAACATTTTATAATCTTATATTTACGTCCGTCAAGCTTGCGCTTGTCGACGGAGTTCTTATTATTTATCTTATTCTAGGTTTTTAAAGTATATAAGCGCTCAATCATCCATCACTTTTATCCATCCATCCACTTCATTTACACATAGTTTCCTTTATTTAATTTTCCCTTTCGTTTATTTTATTATTTTGTTTATATTCTTTTCCATTTGTAACCACTTTCTAACACCCTCTTTCAGCTTCCTCTCCATTTTTTCCTTTATTATTTCTTCCGGCATTTTATTTAGCATTTGCGCCAACACATATTTATCCGTTTGCTCTCCATATTTTGTTCTGACTCTCGGGAGTTTATATCTGGGTCTATTTCTTAATTCTGTAGTTATCTCTATTCGTTTTTCTATCTTTGCTCTACTGTCTATTTTTAAGTGTTCCCAGAATTTTATACTTAAGTACAACCCTCTTACGCTTAATAAGTTTTCTATTTTTAAAGTCTCTTCTGAATTTACATAGTTTTTTTTTTTTTGATATTAATCTTATACATTTCGTTTGTATCTTGTTTACTTTGCCTATATACGTTTTCCCGGCTATTCCCCATGCTTGTACTCCATATCTTAAGTGCGTCTCAACCAGGGCATAATATATCATCTTTAATGTTTTATTACTTACATATTTCTTCAATGTATACAATGATGGTATTACTCCCCTTACCTTTTTTGCTACATAATCTGTATGTTTATCCCATCTTAAATGTTCATCTATTATGACTCCTAAGTTTTGCACTCTTTCAATTTTCTCACAATTTATCCTTTGGCATTCCTCTTTGCTTACTACTTATTGTTATACAACAATTCCATACTACATTTTTAACAACTGCGAATGGTCGATTCTCCGCTACAGCCAGCTCCCATTTTGTCTATTTTAATGTCACTCATTAATATTTTCAACTAACCATTGTTTAATTATTACCTTCCAGGTTCCTATCTTTTTTTGCATTATCTGGGATTCGTTCTAGCAGCTTAATCAAAACTATTTCATCCGTATTGTCGATTTTACTATTTACGCCTTTTGGTCGAATGAAATTTACCTCCCTATTATTCCTTGTGGTGTCCTGCTTTTTATCATTGTAGCTACTGATATACTTGTGGTCTTACATTCAAGAAATCGGTAGTAAAAATAGCACATTCTTGGAGACCCTTTAACAAGTATTTTTCCTTTCTAACTCTTCCAACTTTTTCTCCCGAGCCATTATTAAACAGGATTTCATAACACTATCAGTTGTTTATTTTCCCCTCATGTACCCATTTTATCGAGGGTTCCAGGGTACTCCGTAATATCGGTGCTTCCTTTATTCTTTCTGATTTAATCTACGTTTCAAGTTCATTATCGTTGATTATACTTGCAACTACATTCGGCTCCCGGGTGTATTGCCACCGCCTTAAGTGATGACCTGCAATATTTGTGCATCAAAAACTAGTTGGATTTCTATGCAGATCACTATGAGAACTTCACGTGCCAAATCTTTTATACGTAATACTTTCTATTATTAGCCGATTACTAATATCAAAATGGAACAACTTTTCTTCTCTTTCATTACATACATATTTTCTGACCAACTATTTTATACGATGCTTATCGTCACACCTTCCGATCTTTAAATTCGTACTACGTCCCCTTACAACCAGTACAATTCTTGACTCGTAACTTCCCCTACTTCCTCTTGCAGTTTATTGTGAAAAATTATTTCATAGTCCGACAAAATTTCGTCAAGTTCTTGATTAAAAAATTTCCCACTTTTTTACTTCGGTACTTTTTTTCAGAGCAAATCTCTTTGTGTACTTACATATTTGAAAAAGGATGGAACATTTTACTCCAGTTTCTTTTGCGGCTTTCCGAAGCCTATGTTACGTTTTTTTTTTTTAAATAAATTTTACACTGTCCTTTATATAGAGACTTTTCACTGAAAGTCTTTATCGATAGTTTTATTTACCGGCTTTTTACACTTTATACAGACGTGCAGAGGTTAATACCATTCTAAAGGACATGGTAAGAGTGAAAAATGCCCCCCAAAACCAATCGTTATAAAAACTATACCATCGGAAAATACTATCATCCTGAATGTTTTAGCCTGCTAACCTTTAAGGGGAGCCCCCTAGGGGCAAAATCTAAAATCGAGTTTTTTGACGATATCTTGAGAACCAGTTGTCCGATATTATTCATGTTGGGCTCAATTTGAAGATATTTCAAACCCCTAAAATTAAAACATATTTACAGACTCATTCATCGAGAAAGCCTAACCTAAAAATCCATTTGAAAATTTTAAACCGCTATAAAAAAAGATCTAAAACAAACATCTCGCTGGAAAAATTATATATCATATATTTTATGCCAAACTACTTTCATGAATTTTTTCAGATTTTTTAAAGGGGTGGACGCACCTTAAAAATAATAAAAACTGTTTCTTCTTGCATTTTCGGCAATATTTAGCTGCTATGAGCTGTTTTTTTTGTTTTTTTTTGGCCTCAGATTTATACAAAATGATATAATAAGTACTTTCCAGCATTTTGGGCACAAAGAATATGGAACGGAACATTTAAATTTCATTTTTCTGCTGGTTGTTTGAGTGGTTTTTCGGTTTTACGTCTCACAATATACTGAAATAATCCATATTTTTATCTGCTTTCGTTAAAAGGAAAGGAGAATCAACTCACAACTGCAGAAGCAAACCACTTTCTTCAAGTAATAATGGTCCGTTGGATTGTTGAAGCCATCCACGGTGTAGTAGGCCAAAAGATGGAAATTACTTGAGGATATTGTACAGTAAAATCGCTTATTTGGTCCACAATGAATTTGGTTCTCGATTTGTTTACCGTGTAAACACCAATGAAGTTTTATCTTAACTAATGGATCACGATGAAAATGCTGTATATTTAGAGGTAGCGACACGTTATTTTTCAAAAATTGACATCTACGGACGTCGTGGATTTTTCAGAGTTGACAGGGAAAAAAATTAGAATTACATTTTACTGGTTAGTAATTTCATATTTAGCTAAAATGATGGGCAATTCCGAAGAAATCAATTTTCAGTAGCTGAAAGAATCACCAGAAATGATCAAAATTCAAGTACAGTGTCGTCACATGAGCAGCCAGATATATAATTGCTACATATAGTATATATCGAATAGTAGTGAACATAGAGGTCCCATATTACTGTGAGCGTGCTAATAGTATGTGAACCATTGGCTGTTATGCACATGTCGCTGCAGTAATATATTACTTATCACATGCACTTTTTCTTTCGCTGCATACCCCTGTTTCAATGTGTCCCACTTTCCCCTACTTTTTATTTATTTATTTTTTTTTTTTATTATCCATTGAAATTTGTTAAGACGGTCAACATTTTTAAAATTAAAGCATTCTTTAAAAGTTATTATTCTTTTTCAAACCTAAAAACCGTTGTCCTAACACAATTACAATAACTGGAGGTGTACTTTTTTTTTTTTTTTTTTTGGAATCAATAACCGAATATGTGGAAAACAACAAATTTACACACAAAGGTTAACATATTATTGGTTAAATCTGTATTTATTTCAAACTGCATAATATCAAGAGCACTGCTTTTGAGTTTACATGCAAAACAGGAAGTGTGGCCTTTTGTGCATTTGCTACATTCATTTCCATATGAACTGTGAAGGAAATTTCAAACATTGCTTTTCCATATATATTTGATATCCCAATTATTTCTACTGCGCATGCCGAAAAAAAGTCGTAACTGTGAGCGTTTCTGATTAAAATTTTTTTAAATTTAATATTTTGGTATTTTAATATTTATGGATAATTAGACTGCAATTTACTTTAAAATAAAAACTGAATTTTAGTAATCGCCCGGGAAAGCATTAAGGGGTTAGACCCCCCCGGTGAGGGGAACTTTTTCGATTTTTTTGGCTTAAACGATATAAAAACATTCCAAGAATAACATGTCGAAGGAATTATTGACGGGAAAAATGTTTAACAATTATTTTTTACTTAATTTATGAAACAACTTTAACGCTCCAAAATGTTCAAAAATATCGCTCTGCTGCGCCAGCATTTTAGAGTATCTGCAGCCCGGTCAATGATTTGTATTTGTAGATGGTAAGTTATGCTTTTAAAAATGACCTGTTGATGGCGTAATTGAAATTATTTCCAGTTAAGAGAAGCCATATAACCTTTAGTCTTTTTTTTTTAAAAAAAAAAAAATAACGCTAAACACAAAAGACGTGGTACTTGTTCGTTCAGTATTCTAATGGTGTTGACTTTATTTTGGTGACTTGGTTAAGAAAAAATCGGTGTAAAATGAATAAAAAAAGTGTATATTAACAAGACAGGTGGTAGAGGTCAGTTGCATAATTTATAACTCAAGAACGGCTGGACCAATTTTCATCTTTGATTTGTTGGATTTGTCCCCGCTCCGAATAGCAGAATACGAAATTTAAAACCAAATTTATGAAGAAAATTAATCTTTTTTTTTTGCTATTTTTGGTCCAAAAGGGGGGTTTAAATAATTTTTTAACCGTAATTTTTGGATTTTATGAAAGGGGTTCTGTGTTTTGTTTTATATTTTGAATTTTGCTTTTAAAGAGTTATCTGGTGATGAGTTATAAATTTTTTAAAGGTGATTTTTGAGGTCGTTCTAAATTCCATTATATATTTTAGACGGTTTGTTGCCGTCCAGGATAATCGCTCAGCTTAAAGTTGTAAATTGTCATAGACAGAAGTTTAATTATAATTTATGATCCAATTCTGATAAGTAAAACCGTTTCTGAGCTATTTTATAATTGAATATTTTTGTCGTTTGTGAACCATCTTATTGGGAATCCATACATTATATGTGTACGAAATCGTAAAAATCGGTATAAATTTACTTTAAGAAATTAAATTACGTTAGAAACCCGTTTTTTCGTGTATAGCCCATCATCAACTAACAGCAATTCACACTTTATTAAAAAGTATATAAATTGAGTGTATACTTTGATGGTATCGCCGAAAAAACATGCTTCCAAAGTAATTTACTTTAATTTTTTAAAGTAAATTTATACTGATTTTTATTATTAAGGGAAATAATGCTTTGCTGCCACGTTCCTTTACGTCCTTATTTCTCTATAAACATCAATCATCCGCTCAAAATTTGATTACTGATCATTTCTTTATGGTTGTGCCTCTAAATCCGGACTCTCTAAATTGGATGTAATCCAAAACTCATGCCTTCGTCTAGGCCTTAGTGCTTTTAAATCCTCTCCATTTCCAGCAGTTCCTGCCGAATCTAATACACCACCTCTTTCTATTCGCAGATTTTATTTGGGCTATCGTTTTCTTACTAAGCGTCTCCCACTCACGTCCTTTACTCTTATCCATTCCTATCTTTCCATTCCTAGGAACTGGCGTTTCGTACCTAGGAAAACCCCTATTTTATCTCTCATCTCTCTTCGGCTCAGTTCGTTTTGTTCTTACATAATGTCCTTTGTCAATCTCCCTTATTTCACTTTTAATTTCGCTGACCTCTGCCATCCTCCAAGTATGTTTACTTTAAGTTTCTTCCGCAGGCCCTAGTCAGACAGAAATTCCACAGATTTATCAATTCTCAATTTCCATCGCATGCAACCGTGTTTACAGATGGTTCGAAGAGGCCGGGTGGTACCGGTGCCTCTTTTATTCAGCCAGATTCTGATCTTTCAGAATCTTTTCGCCTACCTCGAAAACAAAATCAACGTTTCGAAAGCTAAAGTCACACCTAATGAGATCGCTGCACAAATAGTCGAAAACAGGGAAACTTCCATCGGAAATTAGAAAAAGCAAACTAAAAAGAGAGATAGAAAATTAAACAAACCACCTGCGGATACCCTTCTCACACACTGAAATAGCCTTGAAAAATAGGAAACCCGTTGGATTGGATGAAATATATAATAAGTAAATTAAAAACATTGGTCCCCTAGGGAGGCTATGGCTAGTAAACCTCTTCAGTGAAATTGTCCGCATGCAGAAGCTGTCAAAAAAAAAAATGCTCAAAATCAAAGGTCATCGCTTTACTTAAGCCAGGGAAAGACCCCGATGATGTGGAAAGCTATCGGCCGATTGCTCTACTTTGCCATCTTTACAAAGTCTTCGAACGATTACTTTTAAATAGAAAACAGGACACCTAGAGGAAAAACTCATCGCATAGCAGGCTGGTTTTCCGAGGGGAAAAGCTGCATTAGTCAAGTTACCAACTTAGTTCAACATATTGAAAATGGTTACGAGAACAGGAAAATAACAGAAGCTGTCTAGGTTGATCTCACAGTTGCTTACGACATAGTGATCCACCACCTGTTCTGTAAAAAACTGTATGAAATTACAAAAGATTTCAGACTCATGTTGAGCAATAGAAGGTTCTTTGTCAACAGGGAAAATAAAGTAAATGGAAGCGACAAAGAAATGGACTTCCACAGGGTAACGTGTTGGCCCCGTTGCTCTACAATATCTACACCAACGATCGACCAGTCGGAGAAGAGACTGATAATTTCTTACATGCTGACCACCTTGTAGCCACCGCATAAGAAGATACTCATATTAAAGTACAGAAAACTGAAACACATCCCTTCGATAAGCTGGAGACTTTCTACGCAAAGAATGCCCTTATATGAAACCCGGCCAAAGCCCATGTTTGCGGTTTTCGCCTGAAAAATACAGAAACCGAGTGCAAACGGCAGCTGAGATGGGGCGGATTTCCATTGAAACAGTGCGAAAATCCAAAATACCTCGGTATCACACTTGATCGTTCTCTCACCTTCAAGAAACACTGTGAAAACATGAAAATGAAAGTCGAAACAAGAAATAATATTATCGAAAAGCTAGTATCAACAAAATGGGGAGCCAAACCAAGAACCAGGACGATTATAAAATTATAGGACGATTACGAAGATATAAGTCGCGGCAATAGTAGTTGTTTTGGTCAATTTTAGCATGAAAATTTTACTCAAATTACCAGTGTTAGAACCGACGTTGTGCGTTCCGTTAAATTGCTCTTTGTAATTTAGAGTCTACCGGTTCGCTGAACAGTTGGTAAATTATACGTTTCTTTTCCTTATCAATTTTCGGCCGTATTCAAGCAACAATTAAAATAACTGCCCCGCTCCTACCACAATTCCCGGAGAACAACGGAAAACGATTAGCTGCTTACAAATGAGCTTTCTGGCACAGGGGATGTTTAACCGTTTGTCGAGATACTTTTGATAGCACACAACGACACAGGTTTTACCCTTTATAATCGTCGTTTATCAACTGAAACGTAGTGTTAATATAGTGCGGTATTATTTCAGTTCATATCCGTAATTGATATTTTTGCAAGTGTCAGTCTAATGTATTTCATTACTTTTTAAATTCATCGGTACACTAAACAAATCTTAACTAGTAATAGTTATTCAGTAAACTCAATTGCCCACTAAATTCCGCCCGAATTACTTACAATACAACATTCGCCGATACCACAGTGTATACAAAACATACGAATAAACCGAGTACATCGTTGAGCGAAAAATAAAATTAAGTAGCAAAAAAAATTTTGTCTTCTCAATTAGGTAAATTTTTAATTTCTTTTAAAATCCGGTATTCAGTAGTTAAAATTCTTATTATATTATATTTTTTTGTAAAAAAGAGGTATATTAAGAATTAAACTAAATCCGGCGAAACTTTGTAATGTAACGAAAATAAAGTACGCATTTTTGGAAACATTTAAATTTCGGGTTTTCTAACGGGAACAATTAAGACTTCCCTTCAGCCACCGGCTCAAAGTAATTAAAACAATTAAATAAAAGTAATTCAACAGGTCTTGTGTTGTTCCTGAATATAATTTTAAGTCTGTTACTAGTTAAGTATTCGACTACCAAACCAAAGGTGTCGTAAGTTTTCGGAAGTTGCCATGTTCCGCACTTAAGCTGCTCCTCTTCTCACCAGTATGAAAACACATAAAATCTGAATTCCATTATTATCGAAGAAACCCGAGTAAAAATAAATCAAAGAACTGGCATTATTGATCATCTTCAGATCTCCATTACAGGCCTTCAAGCACATTATAAAAAAACTTAACTTCACAATAGCCGCTATACTTTATCGGGGATATAGAGGGGGTTACTTTATTTTAAAAGCTCTATATACATATTCTTTTTCGCTAAACTGTCTCAGTAAGGCGTTTCCTTTTTTTTTCCACTGCTTTTTCGAACAATTTTATCAAAAATATTGCATATGAACGATAATTGGTTTATTTAATAATACAGTAACCGCCTAACATTCGTGAGGGACACGTTACAAAAGTATATATAAGAACCGAGTTCGGCAAAAAAGTAATTTTCTTGCTTTGAAAAATTACACTGAGCTCTCTTACAATGCGGATGATTGGTCAAAAAATACGTAACAAATAAATTAAAAATAATCGTATTCATTGTATTTCAAAAATGCAATTAGGCCACCATTTTATTATGTCGCCATTAAAAAAAAAAAAACTTGAAAAACACCAATTAATTTTTTTCCCTTCAAATCGTTTATATACAGAGAAGTATTACATTTGCTTATGAATCGTCAAGAATTTTCTTTTCTACGATATGTTACATATTATTTACTTTATAGATTATTATTAAATTACGATTTTATTATTATAGCAATTTATATTTGTAAATTTATATAAAAAAAAAAAAATTATCGCATTATTAGAACGTAACCTGAATATTTTAAATAATTACCTGTTTAGTTGTTTTTTCTTTTTTTTTTTTTTTTGTGAATGTTGAAATTCGTTTGCGAATGTAGAAACTGAAAATATTAAGGGCTTACTGCATCAGGTGTATAATTATTATTATCAAAGAGAATATTTTATAAAATATGTCCAGGTTCCCGAAAGAGAGTTTCGATGGAAAATGAAGATTTATTGAACTGCTAATCGACTGTTGACGTTAAATGTAAGAAGTGGAAATTTTAAAAATCAGCTGGGCAAAACTATTCGTCGATCGATCAAAGTAATTAAAAATAAATTATCACCTCCAAAATACACCATTGCTCCGTTGCAGTTATGCACAAGTCTCCTTTGATTATCTTTTTCGCCCTCTACTTTAACTCTTCGGATTATTTTTAATCGACGATGCGGTTTCTCAGAGGCATCTATAGAATAAATGGCGAGTCTTTATTACTTATTCTATTATTTAGAATAGTTGGGTTAAGCGTTCGTTTCTACATTTTCAATAAAATCTGTATTTAGGAGACTTCACGAATGCTCTCAAAATTTCCATAAACAAAATATACGCAAACGCACTGCCCGGTTATAGAAATACCGATCTTCTCTGGTATCAAAAAAACTAACATAGAAATAAGTAAACTGATTTTATTAACGGTTTCTAGTTCTTCTACTACACCGAATAAACTTGATTAGATTCTAATTGCTGGTTGTAATTCCTTCAGTTTTTGCGAGATTATAATTCACGAAAAATTTATACATCTTTTGATATCAATAGATCGCACGTCGTGTATGAAAATAAAAATTAAGAAATATTGCACAGTTTAATTTGTAACGGAATAAAATCTTAATCATAATCGAATTCAAGAGGGAAAAAAATTAAATACTAAATACATTGTCAAGAAATTTTGTTCTTAAAAATACTTTTTTTTACAAAAAAAAAAAAAAAAATTACAATACCATACAAAATCTTTTTTATTCATAATTCAAACGGATTTATCACATTTTAACGCTGTAAATAACTGCTCGGTGTCGCGAATAAATTGAAAAAAAAAATTATTTTCGTATCGATTATGTAATGATTTTAACTGCATGAAATTATTTTACTTTTTCGATTTTTTATAACCGGGATTTGATTACAGTTACAATTAAAGCTAGCATTCTTTGCTGTTGTCAAATTAATTTGAAAATAGATATTTAAAATTTGATAAGATGAAAATTTTCTAGTAACCTATGCTGCATGAATGGGGATACATTCTTTGAACTCATCTTTCACGGTTGTTGTGCTCAACATTTCCAAATTAAAGAAAATTTCTGTGACTATTTGCAATCGCGATATCGCAGTAAGAAATCCCACTTTTAGATATTTCAAACTGTTTCGTCTGACAAGCTAGTTTTAGAAGGTTCAATTTTTGAGCACCATTTATAAATTTAGTATACGTAGACGTGTTTAGAGAACGAGAAATACAATTAAAAATAAATTCGCTGCTTACTTTGTTTTTGTGAAATAAATATAAACTGATTCAAGGAACGCGTTGAACTGTTTCTGATTAGTTAGCCCTATGTTTATTTGGTTTTTTGAGTTTAAAGTACTATCACAAATGAATAATGAAATTTGTCAGACAAATTATAAGCGTGAATTATGAAGAGAATCGAATAAAACTACCTTAACAATAATCAATTAAAATTTGTTCCACATTCCGGCGAAGCTTATGTGTTCATTTATATAAGCAATTATTATGTTTGTTTTGTTTTTCATCTTCTAATTTTAGAAATAATCGTGAACTTTCGCGTATTTGTTAGAACGCGAACGTAAAATAAAACAAAGAATAATACAAATTTCAAAGAAAATATCCCGGGAAAAATGTTGTCGATTGTTGAACTATATATATATATATATATATATGGGTGTGTGCGTGTATATGTTGGTGTGGGTGTGTGTGTGTGTGTGAAGAGAGAGGGAGAGAGAGAGAAAGAGGAGAAAGTAAATATTTCAATGTTCGAAATAGAGGACTCGCAACAACTTAATTTTACAAATGGAACAAAAGGTACTTAGGATAATCTGTAACGACAACTGAACGAAGAAACGAAACAGACACAAATTTTATGGTTAGAAATACGAGCACAGCGCAGACAGACTGCTGTACTACTAACTCCAGACATCGGTACAGTATCGGCGTTGATTTTCCATTTTTTTAATATAAGCAACCGCATTCTCTTCCGACATATTGCCCTTTTCTTGAATGACTTTCAGCACAATATTATGCACGTCTTTTGCCATATTTTTAGCATCGCTACAAGCAGAGAAAAAAGGTTAACGATGAAATATTTATAATAACGATATAAAATGAAAAGGCAATTGAAAATTATAAAAGGAAATTTAACTTAAACCAGTCTTGCGCCCGTAAACGAAAAGCTGAAATTAAACTTCTTAATATTACGGTAAAATTTATATTTTCATGTTTTATTTAAAAAAAAAAAAAAGTTTAATAATTAATTATTATAAGGTGTTTTTATTACTATCGAAGCCACTATTTTCACTGTTACAATACTGAATTTATTCTAATTTATAGATTTTTTAAAAAGTGTTTCGTGCATTTTTTTAAAGAAAAAAGTTTTAAAACATAACTATTAATACAAAGATTTGAAATCTGGTCATCAACATAAAAAAATAAAATAAATGTATTTTATATATCACGGGCAAACAGTTTTATTCATATTAATTAGTAACGGAAATTATCAGAAATAAGATTTATTTAACGTGTTAGTAATTTTACATAAATCACTCTGGTAACTAGCATTTGTTATTACTAGGGTTCGGATTTATATGCACTAAAAAAAACTCAAAAAATACAAATTTCATAACAGATAGTGTATATTGAAAAAATAAAATAAATCTTTTGTTTTTCGCTTCAAATTTTTGTTTTTCGCTTCAAATTTTTGACATCCTGTTTTTTCTTCCATTTAATTTATATTAAAAAACCATTAAATTATAAATATAAGTTTAAAAATGATTACATTTAACAATAAGAATTTTTTCTAAATTTTTAACACGGAAATTATGTCTTGTGCTTTATAACATAGCTTTCATCACGGAAAACGACCTTCGCAAGACACAATTAGTAAATATTTAAATGCGGCCACTTCAGATGGAGTGTACATCGAAACTGTAAATGATGTATTGAAGAGAGCATATCTAGATTAAATTTGCGCCACAAGTTGTATATATATATATATATATATATATATATATATATATATGTGTGTGTGTATATGTATGTATGCAGCAGGCATGGGTTTTCAAATGCATTGCTTGTCTGAATTGACTTCGTACTTGTTTAAATGCTAAACATTCTAAAAAAGTATGGTCTGGCGTATCTATTTTAATTTCGCATACTTTTCAGTTATCATTGTTTGTTACTTTGAATTTTTTAAAGTACGTCTGAAAATCTCCATGACCGGTTATGAACTGTGTTAGGAAATAATTCGGTACCAAGTACTTATTTTGTAATCGTTCTTCTATCCTGGGAATTCATTTTTATTTTCGCCGTCCTACTTGATCATTATCATATTGTTCCTGCCATTTTTCTGTGTGTTTAATTCCAATTTCATTGATTCCCTCTTTTAGTTCCTTTTTTGTCAAGATTTTTAATTTTTAATGCTTTTATCTCGTTTGCTTTCCCTAATTGTGGTTCTATGGGGGCAGAACACACCTATGATAACATTCGTTGCACAGTAAGAAATTGTTTTGTAAGCAGATATCACATTTATTAATATTTACATTTGTTCTGATTTTATATTGTTTCTGTTCTTTTTATTTTATTTAAAGTAGTAATTAACATTTGCATATTCTACTACTGATCGGAATAAGGCTGAATATAGAGTATCCTTCTCTCCTTAAATTTTAGCCCAAAAGTATTTCTGTAAAAAGCAAACACTTTGCAATATTTTTTTAAAATTTGACTTGATATGACTACTAAAATCAAAATTTTCGTCAATTACTACTCTTAAGTATTTCATTTCATTCTTGCAGGATAATTTTTCTCCTTCTATTCTTATGATTTCTTCTATTTCTTTCTTAATTTTAGATTTAATTATTTTCCTAGTTATCAAAAGCACATTAGTTTTTTTCTGATTTAAACTTAATCCTAATCTCTTCAGTTCTTGAACAATAATCCTGATTTCATCATTGATATTTGCTGTTTCTTTAATGTGCTTGAAGCCCTGCTTTGAATAGAAGATAATCCGCATAGCTTATTAATTTTATGTCGGTTTTGACCCTTGTGCCATAGCTATGTTGAAAATTATTGGAGAGAGGGTTGATCCTTGGAGCACACCAGCTATGAGTTTCTGTTCGTATATAACCTGTTCTGTAAAATCTTTTTATTCTCTTGTTTAAAAAGCTTTTAATTAAGCTGATTAGGCCCGACTGAATTTTGTTTTCTTTTAGACAGTTTAAAATTGACGACCATTTTACCCTGTCAAACGCTCCACTAATGTCAAAGTTTATTAATAGAATTAATTTATGATTTTCATTAACATTATTTCTGTATTTTTCAACTATATCCATACAGATCCTAATGGCCTGTTCACTAGATTTTTTCCGTATGTATCCAAATTGGTAATTGTGTAGACATTCTTTTTTTTTTTTTTGAATCTCTTTCTCAATTTTGTATCTTATTATTAGAAATAATTAAATAAAAAATGTTAATATCATATTATTTAATGTTATGTATTGCGTATTTTTCGGAATGTCCCCCTCCCCCCGAAACGAATTTCTGGCTACGGTCCTGGCAGCAAGTATATAGTTCAAAGGACAGCTACCCATCATAAGTTCGCAGATAATGTAGCACTGTTAACTAGCGGTCAATTATATATATTGCCGTAAAAAAGGTCGGTCAAGAATATTTGTTTCTGTTTGCCGGCAATATTGTTCAGCACAGACAATTAACAATATAAATATATAAAACTTTAAAGGGTCAGAACGTAAATGCTCTGTTCAAATTCATTTCACTTATAAAAAAGACAAAAAAACTTTTATTTGCAGAAAGATATCCTACCTGTAAAGAGATAGAACAATGGTAGTCACATAACCAACAAGGAGAAATCAGTTTTTTCTTTGTTTTGTTCCATAAATAGTCGACAATAGGCTATTATCGAAAATGGACTTGACAAAAAATTTAAAAAAAAATGATAACACCTTGTTTTTTTAACGAAGTTAAAAATGTCATACATTTGCCCCGACCTTTTTATCGTTTCCAATATACATCTCCCCCCCCCCAAATATATACATATATAATTGTACGTGTATATGTGTATTTTCTTCATACGTAATTATGAAAAACATATAAAAATCCTCAAAATATGCACGAAACGTTCAAAATATGCATTTATATGCACTATTAAATTAGTGCATTTCGAATTTACAACCTTTGAAACGCCTGGATATGAAATATCAAAGTGTTAGCTACAAGTAAAAAAAGATATGCATTATATGCAAAATCCGAACCCTAGTTATTACTTAGCAATTTCATCTTGTAACGAAATACATATGTAGCTACAATATCTTTAATAAACTAGAGTTTAAAAAAATTTCTGTCTAAACTTAATGTGTGCGCGTGTGTTCCTTGCTATTTATTTATTTTAAAAAGCGAACAACCAAAATATTTTTAAAAAAGTACGTATATACTGACCCACAAATATAAAGGTGGCCGTTATTTTCTCCAATTACTCGCCATACTTCGTCAGCATTTTTTTCTAATAAATGCGTAACATATACTTTTTCTTTTTGATCACGTGAAAATGCAAAATGAACCTGTATTGAACAAATCAATATTAACATATAATTTAAACAGGGACGGATTCAGAGAGACATTTTGGGGAGGGAAATTATATAATTACGTAATATCTTACACGGTAAGCAGTAGATTTGAGAAATACCTTGTTTCATAAAGAAAATTAAATAACAACCTCCTTAGAAATTTAAAAATGTATTAAAAATACATAATTATTACAATTTAATTAAAATTTTGTTTTATTTTTAGATGAAAAATAAGAAAATTATAAAATTGTAGCTAAAATGATAGTTTAGAATTTGAATAGCAAATTACTAGAAAGAATTATTTTGATTAGATTTTATTTCTTTTTTATTTTTGTTATTAATCCGATCCGAATTTTTTGTCCGTGAGCAATTAAAAAAAACATTGAACTATTTTCATTTACGTTGCAAAATAAAAATTAAAAATAAATAAAAAAGATACAAAATTGATGACAGTTGTATTTAAAATAGAATAAAAACGGAACACTAACAGTTTTACTAGAAAACAGTATTAAATATATTAGTCATATAATTAAATCCATAGATAACATTTATACAAATCTTTTGTAGTATAAATTACGTTTCTCCGTTGTAACAATTTTTTTCATTGAGTTTTTGGTTCTTGGGTGGTGTTGGTGGGGGGGGGGGGGTCCCTATTTTCCTCCTCGTGGATCCGCCACGGATTTAAATAGCACTAAAACTCATTGGAAAATAATTTTAATATAAATAAAATATGAATTAAAAAAAATAATATATATTTAATAGATTTTTGGCTACTAAATCCGAGCATTTATAAAACGCGAAAAAAGGATGCTGTGTTTTATTATTGCTATTCTATTTTTAATTATTATACAAATTACTCTTTTCATTTCAGACTGGTTTATAAATTTTGTGCATTCGGTTTTGTATCATATAATAGTTGCGTTGCCATACATGTTTACAGGTGATTTTGACTTTCTTTTCTATTAAATTTATTAATTTTCACAAAATAATAATGATACTACATTTTCGTAATAAGGATATTATTTATTGATCAATATTAGTGGGCTAATAATATCGTATGTTAAACCTAGTTGTTAAAAAAAAAAAATTATTCAAAAATTGTTTGAAAATTTAAAATTACAAAGAAATTTCATGAAAAATAAGTATGTCAAGAAAAACAACGTATTATAAAATTAGAATTAAAATGTAATACAAATCAAACGTGTGAATGTGTTATGTGTTGCGCGATTATTTCCTGTCCCTATTTTTCGGATTATTATTTTAAAAAGATTAACGCGATAATTTAGTTTTGCTGAATTACTATTACTAACCTTATCTTACACTAATCCACCTATACCTATCTAACATAGATTAGCATATTATAGCTATCATATGCAATACTTCCGAAAGTTAATAAAAAGCCAAGAATTAATAGGAAAAATTTTCGCATAAAAGTAATTTAGTGTTAGTCGAGATTGAAATTATCGTGGACATATTTAATAACTTATTTAAATTTAACGAGGGGAAAATTAAGAAAATAATTAACGATACTTTATAATTACAAAATAAATCGAAATAAGGAACTTTAACTACACAAATGGCAACCATCATAAGCTGATATTACTAAATTCAATGATATTCTAGAGGTAGTTAATAAAAAGAACAATGGATACAAAGTTCTATTAATTCCAATAAAAACTCTAACAATAAAATATATGCAAAATATCAATCCTACAGATCAAAGTAAATGTAAGAATGTATTTTCAAAGTTAAAATACGAATAAAATGGGCACCACGCATAAAAATTTAAGTAGATTATATGTAAATTTTTCTTGCTGTAATTTCCATTAAGGCGTTTAAAAAATGTTTACGAAAATTTTATAACATTAACCGACAAATAAGATGATGATTTTAAAAATCAATAATATACATATATCCGATTTACTGAATTTACTTACGGTTAAGAAGCCTTTGGAGATGTAGTTGTTTATTTCTTCTTCGTAAATAAAATCTTCAGACTTTTTTCTACAACCATAGTACAAAATAGTTTCTCCTACTTTTTTGCCTGGAAAATATTTTTTACCAGTTATTTACAAGTTTTTTTTATTTTTTCTTATCATTTAATTGTTTAAGAATTTAAAAAGAACAATAATAATAATAAAGATAAAAATTAAAGACTAAGAATATGTTAAAATCACAGTGCAATCCATCAATATTTTCACTGTTATTTTAATACTCTTTATTCAACATATTTTTTGTGGAATTGCACCATTATAATCAAATTCTAGATCATGCACAAATACGTGCATATTTTTAGCAGTTTCAAATAAATTATCATTCAAACTATCTATTCAAAAATTTCAGTCAGTTTTTAGAAATAAAAAATTTTAAAAGTTTGGTTGTAAACGATGAATCAGATACACGCATATAATTTAGTTTCCAAGTACTAAGCTCAAGCAATAATATACTTATTGGTGATTCATTAGCTAATGAATCATTTCAAAACAACTACATATTGTTATTCAAAGTTCGATTGTGAATAAAATGGAAAAGAGTAATACAGTAAATTTTGTCTTATAGTATTCAAAATTTTTTGCAAAAAAAATTTAATCATAATTATAATTTTAAAAATTTTAGAAATTTCAGAATTAATTGTTAATTATCAATAAAATTATTGTTACAAAGATCGTTTTCGTAAATGTTGACTACAGGTTCTTATGGCGTAGGATTCCATTACTTTTCTCACGGAACTATCATTGTATTCTAACGTATTAGCAGTTTAACAAAATATAAAAATATGCAATAAGTAAACTGATAAATTACCATTCTCTAGGGATAAGTTTCTTTCTTGAATAAAGCCGCGGAATGGAGCAAAGCCCGTACCTGGGCCGATCATTAGAATCGGTGTTTCAGTTTTAGATGGTAACCTATAGAATATTATTTATTACTTTAAAAACAAACGACACAAATCAAAGATTAATATATTAAATGTATATTAGTCGGTTAAAGTATCGTGCTTGTAATCTGTATAAAAGTAAATGTTTAATGCATCTCCTCTTTACCTTAAATGTATAAGTTTATATATAATCAGAAAATCTTTCTATTCGTTTCAGAAAGCCCATCTTTGTAAATTAAAAATTTCACACGACTTTGTTTAATTAAAGTAAAGTAATCTTGTTTTTCGCGAAGTTTTATTTTCATTATTATGAAATAATCAATTTTCTACCGGGTTTTTGTTCTTCCACTCATGAGAGGTAAGGTGATTTATCGAAATCTTCAAGTATAACACATAAGGAACACGAAATTATTTCATTATTCACGCAACATCATTTTTAATATTAAATCAACACGAAGCGTTTTCGTTATTTCCTCACATTTTGTATCGAAAAATATGCTGCTAATTTTTTAGCCAGTAATAAAATCTTTTCGGTAAAACAAAAAATTATTAAAAACTTTTTGATCCAATAAAAAAAATTACTCTTGTATTATAAATTAATTTTTTGACAAAAATTATTATGTTTTAGAAACCGAAAATTCGTGTATAAATTTTGATTAATTATTTAAAACAAACGAAATCGAAAAATTCTAAAAATTTCAATTTATTAATGCTTCAACTTTCTTCTTGTATATAAAACGTTTTATCAACGATAAAATGAAACGTATTATATAGTCAAATTTATATAAACACAAAAAGAAAAGAGATAACTCTTCTTTTATTTTTTTATTTTACTATGAGCCGTGTATAATTACATCGATTATTACGGTATGCAACAATTACTAAAGGTTAAATAACTAGAGCGATTTGATTTGTGTTAATATATGCCAAGGTTTGGGTGACCATTACAGGGACATTAGTGAGAATCTTTTGTAAAGGAAAATTTAGGTTAAAGAACAAGCGAGGTGTTGTAAATTTAGTACAAGTTGAAAGTGTATGGTGAACTGAAGGATAACATGGTTGGGAACAGAGAGAGCAGATTGTGGGTGGCGAAGTCCTGTGGAAGACGCAATCATGAGACAAAGAAATGTGCTCAATTCTCAAGCGATTAATTATTAAGAAGTCGCGCTGGGACATATCCTCCGGTGGTCACCAAGGCTCAGCTGATGGTTTTATGGATCTTAAAAAGTTCTGTTGAGGAGCCCGGTGTAACTTACATCCCTGTTTAGACTTATGCTGGAATAGTTTTTTTTTTATTAACGGTGGTTGGGCGACATCTGGGCCCATAGGGCAGTACACTGCCGCCCGTGCGACTATGTCTACCCTTT
The DNA here is from genome assembly GCA_039619475.1 of Icerya purchasi. Taxonomy (NCBI): domain Eukaryota; kingdom Metazoa; phylum Arthropoda; class Insecta; order Hemiptera; family Monophlebidae; genus Icerya; species Icerya purchasi. The sequence goes on along the minus strand of CM077115.1, from coordinate 330,811,510 downwards.
CGTTGCCAGTTACCTCGATATGGTCAGGAATTCATAAGTATAACACTCTACATTTCTTTTTCATGAGGTTAACCATGATCTATTTGATTTGACAAACCAGTGAGTCTTTGGGTTGCGAGCTGGGTGTGGAATAAAGAGATGCAATTGAGTCTGTAATTACAAGGACTTTCTGCGGATGGAAATTATCTAAGTAGATATGTTGTAAACAATACGTTAGCGTCGAGTATTCGACTAGTCGAAATGAGTGGACCGAGACAAACGCTTCGAAAGAACACGCTACTGCCACCCGGGGTGCTACTGTATCCGTCTTTGTACCATCAGTATACACCGGCACATAGTCAATATACCTATCTGTGGTTTGTAGTGTTTTTTCGAGTACATCCGGTAAATTGTTTATTTGGGCACAGGAAAGTAGGGATATACTTATGTCAATTTCTAGGTGATCCCATGGCGCTAAAAAATTAATTGAGTGCAACACTTTGTTATTCATGTACATATTATTGTTAAGCATAAAATAGTTTTGTTTACATATAGTTTTAATTGTGGTAATTAGTTTGTTATCAAATAGATATTTTGATTATTGTTGTTGTGTAGTGTTTATTGAACGATATTTATAACTTCATGTATTAGAATATTAACGATCCATTATTCAATATATAGCATTTTATTTATTTATTTAAATTAATCCCAATATTTTTATATTGTATTCTATTTATGTTTATGTTTATTATTTATTATTTTAATTTAATTTATATTTACGTTTTATATCGATAGTTGTAACAACTGAAATCGACTTTAATTTACATTGTTTACCTAACATTTAAATTTAGTTTTAGTAAAATCGCCGTGATTATGGACCAAGCTGTCCGAAACTAGTCCGGCAATTTAATTTTAATTTTAATAAATTTTATATAATTTTACTTAATAAAAGTATTCTATTATTATTGTTCGGCATAATTAAATTTTTAACAAAGTATACGAACCAAATTGAAATTTTCCCGCCCTTATTCCTTTGTTTTTTTTTCTCTTTCGGTAAATTTTGTTTCATTATGTTCGAATCTTTTTATATGATTTTATATTCGATTTTTTTTTTTTTTTTTTTTTTTTTTTTTTAATAAAATAATAGTGAGGATTTCCATGCGCTGTGTTTAACTACTGAGGCTATTACAGCACATGGAGCCTACTTAGGAAGGTTAAACTCTATGGTATAGGCCGCTGCTACGCACGAAAGCCAACATAGCTGCGACCGCAGAAGGAACGTTCGATATGATCTTAGAGATAGAGGTAGTAGTGAAATAGGTGGATCTTGGTGCCACAAAAGAGAAACATTCGAGAAGGAGGTGAGATGTAGACGGGGCGCTTGGTTGACCACAGAAGAAGCAGACATTTGGGGGTGCTTGTCCCGTGAAGATATACCCGTGCGAAAGGGTTGTGTGACCTGTTCGGAGGCGATTCAAGACAGAAAAATCTCTGCGAGAAATTTCGTCTATGGGCCACCAGGGTTCTGTGGTTGATTTTATGCTTCGGAGGAATGTACTTGCGGATTTCCATTCCTGCTGCCATTCTTCTCCAGTTTGGTGCATAAATAAATGGGCCATTGTCGGGGGAAGAGGGGGATTACATGGCATTGGAGAAAATAGTGTCGCCTGAGCTGCTCGATTGACGCGCTCATTACCTGGAACTCCTACATGGGCCGGCACCCATAGGAAGGATATTTCTGAGTTTAGGTGGGATAGTCTGTATAGTAGGTAGTGGACTTTTCTTATCAGGGGGTTTTGGGGTTTTATTTCTGAAATAAGTTGAAGGGAATTTAAGGAGTCAGTTATAAGTAGGGCCTTTTGGGACTGGGGGTTAGTGTCAGTATAGTGTTGAATGCAGAAAACAATCGCATATATTTCAGCGTCCAGTGCTGTGCAGCAATCATGCAGTCTGACTGACTCTGCTGTTTTTGATACTTCGAAGGAGCATGCCGCCGGTGACTGATAACCTTTTGCCTTCGCTCCATCGATATGAAATTAGACAGAATAAAATTAACATTTCGGTCAGTATGTTGAAAAATTCTCCACAATACGAAACATCAGTCGCGTTGTTGAATTAATGTTTTTCAGTTTTAGGCAAAATATTAAATGACTGTAAAATCAAAGCAGTAATGCTTATAACCAACATTATTCTATTGATTTAACAAATAAACTATAACTATTTCGCTTAAATGAAACGATATTAAAGTAATTAAAAGAGTAAGATCATCATACACAGTGGTTAATTTTTTTTTTTTTTGTTTTTTTTCGAAACAAATCTTTCCTACTTTTCTCAGTGGTTCAAACTTTTCCAGTTTTTTCTCTCACACGTAAAATATAGTTTCGGTACAGGTACAAAACTGTATTTATTTTCATCTGTTTCGTAAAATGTTCAAGACGAAAACATTGATACTTGTAAAAAAAAAAAAAAGTATAATAATTACACATAAATAAATTATACTCAAACATATTTTATAACTTGTTTCGAAAGGAAAGGTATTTATGAGTTATCTCTAATTTGCGAACCAACTTTTGTTTACTAATATAATTTTAGGGAAATTATAAAAAATAAGTGTTGACTCCAATTTTAACATGTTATATATTTATTTTAAAAAACTATAAATGACGTCAACTATGTATTATGAGGTGTCGCGATTGCTTTCTGGTAAATAGTGGCTAAATCTCAACTCCACTCCTTACATCATTTGACCAATAGCGTCAGAAAGAAGAGTCGAATTTACAATATTTTTAATGCGTAGTAGATTATTGCATATTTTTAAACGTATTCTCATTACAATGTTGGCAATGATTTTTGTGTTAGTTTAAAGGAATGGATAAAAAACAAGAAGAAAAACAAATAAAAAATACAAATGAAGCAGCGCTATTATAAACTCGGCTCTTTTAAAGTAACTGGTCAAATAATGTATGAAGCGGACCTAAAATTTCGTGCCTGCTTGTTGTTATCGAGTAATTTGGCAACATAACTGAAATTCCTGGCTAAAATATGACGTCATTAAAGCAGTTTTGAAATCGTAAATGATTGTTATTATCGTTAATTTTATTATTATTGAACAAAAATTATTACGGAGTTATGTTCAATACGCGACATTATTTTATTTTTCGAATAATACGAGCCATAAAAAACGCTTATTTATTTTCATAATTCAATAATGAACATCCGATACAGCAAAACAATAGTGCTTTAAAATATTAAAGTATGTAAACAATTATAAAAGCAGAAGTGCCCCTCAATTTTAATATGGTAAAAATTTACACTGTGGAAAAACTTTATATATTTGATGTGATAGTTTTTTATTTATTTGTTTTTATTAAATTTATTAAGTGTAATTATTCAGAATACAATATTAATATATAGCAGATACTTTAATTCAAGAAACGAATTTACATGACTATCAGCTGTAATCGTGAAATTTTTACTAAAAAAAATACATAACTTCAGATCTACTACTAATACAAAGGCCGGTAAGCATAGTGATCACCTTTTGAGAGTACGTTGATACTAATAAGATACATTGGTGCTGCAAGTTTCAGACCTTTATCTATTTTGGTTTTTGAATAAATCGAAAAAAAACGAAAAATTCGAAAATAATTTTTTTCTTAAAAACGGTTTTACCAATTTGAATGAAATTTGGATACATCACAGAGGTATATAAAGACCATAATTACAAAAAACAACAGTTTATAATCTTTATAATAACCATTAGAAACAGACGATTTTTTCCGAAATTATTTTTTTTTTCTTTATGATAACGTTTTCGTACAGTTTTGAAACTATTTTTTTTTTAAAGTCTTTTTCCCCTCAAATTTATAAATTAATATTGAAAAAAAAACAACTAATTTTTTGATATAAAAATCGATTTATTTCAATATTTATATACCTTTGAAAAAACAGGAAAAAAGGTTATTTGATTAATTTATAAGTGCAAATAACATAAAATATTCAAAACAGTAATATGAAAACATTTTATTTTTATTAAAATATTCAAGAATTAATTACAAACTATACTGAGATGGTAATTAATTTTTGAATGTTTAATTATTTTAATAAAAAAAAAATTGTTTTCATATTACTGTTTTGAATATTGTGTTATTTTTACCTATAAATTAATCGAATAAGCTTCTTGAATGCTTATATTCTCTAAATTGTAGTTTTGATGTTTTAAAATTCAAAAATTAACTGTTAAATTTTTTGAACATTTTGCTCAACTTTTATCACACGAGGTGCTCTGCAATATTTTTTAAAGTATATTTTTGTTTTCCAACAGAAACTTATTTCACTATTGCAAATTTCCCTTATTTTCCAACTATATCTTTCCCGTTTGAACAAAATGTATGTCGAAACGAGTCCAACTATAAAATGTGACTAAGTGTTCACCGCAGTGACTATTCAGGAGAAGGTTGACTAATGCAATGATCGCGGTGTACAAACTGATGAAATTAGCATCGACTACAAGGCTTCAGTCGGAGCTTACTAATTTGATTCTTCATTTCACTCAGAAAAGTATTTATTATCACTATTAATATTCACAATAAATCGCATTATTTAAGCGCGGATCTTCTTTTAAGCTCCGCCAGTAGTAAAGGCGAGACTAGGTTATATCTATTAAATGAGCTTGTAAATATAATTAAAATAAAGCGGATTATATTTTCGCCAAAAAGTTCGCAAAAGTTACGAATTTTATTAGTGTGGTATAATTCATGGAGGCCGAGTATCATAAATTTCAAATCAGGCCTTAGATTCAGTGGATTTAAAAGGTAAAATAAATAAATTAGCTGATGAATAACCTACTTAAATTGAGATCTGCGAATGAAAATTGGAATTTTAACCGGATTATCATCGTCATTTGATGGAATTTTCTGGGCCAACCAACCAGTGCAAACTCCTTTGATTAGACGACTGGTAGGAGTTGTATATTCTACCTTGACTGCTGTAATATGTACTGATGTTGGATACAACTGTTTCAAAATTAAATATTGTAAATAAATACTTGCTACTTAGATTGTAACATTAATTTTACATGAACTTTTTTTACTTTAAAAACGAAATATAAAAATCACGATGAATGTAAAAATAAAAATATTATTGCAAAATGTCAGCGGAACCAGCTGCAGATTAAATAACATGATACTTGAATGTTATAAATGCATTTAACTCGGTAATGTCAACAGATAAATCCCGCTAATTAGTAATTTCACGGAGGAAACAAACACGCGTCCTACATTACAATTAGCGATTATTTTATGCAAAATTTTGGAACAGTGTCAAACTATTTAATGGAATTTTACACTGTTTAGAAAGCATATAACATTAAGTTAGAGAAATTTTTATAGAAAAACAAGGATATATGAAAAAAATATAAATTTTTTATATTTTTCAATTAGACCCCCCCTCCCGAAATGAACTGCTTGAAAAAAAAATTAGAACATATTCTTTGCAATACGACTTTATTCTATAATTATTTATTGAGATATGAACATTTTTGAATTTTAAAGCGTGCAAACAAGTTTTTTAATTTTGAGACTTTTTTTTAAAAACTATTTTTTTCTATTATTTTCAATTTTTATTCCTAAGGTAGTCTTGTTTATAAGTAAATTTGTGTGTAAAGTTTTGATTTGTAAATTTTATAAAAGCGAGTTTTATATTTATTTTTTTTATTTTTTCTAGTGGAATCAATTATTAACATTTTTAGGTTTAAACGGTATCTATTTATTTATTTTTTTCGGTTAAATATTAAAGTATTATTTTATTTAATAGCTAGTACTGATTTAAGTTACTGTTATTAAGGGACGTTGTATTAAATGTAGGTGAATACATCCTGTTTGTTAAAACTGTATAATAAAACAAACTTTAATAACAAACAATATAGAACAATAAATTAGATAAATACCTATTTAGAAACGTTTTCGGGCATAACCCATCATCAGCTAAAACTAACTTAAAGGAGTATGTTTTAAGTTTCCTTTAAGTTAGTTTTAGCTGATGATGGGTTATGCCCGAAAACGTTTCTAAATAGGTATTTATCTAATTTATTGTTCTATATTGTTTGTTATTAAAGTTTGTTTTATTATAGACGTTGTATTAGTTATGTCAACGTATTAATTTTTAACAGCAAACATAGACTATGAAAATTAGTAAATGATCAAACAAAGTGAATAAAAATAACATCTGCTTCTTTAAAATCAATTAATTCGTTTTTTGTTTTTTTTTTGTATGTTATAATATCATGGACGTGCATATTATAAAAAAATCAAATTAAATAAAATGCATTCTATGATATGTATAATGATTCCATTCTAATCTTAGCGAGTTACAGATGGTATGAATTGGGAAATGTTCAAACTTTTAGATTTCTATTAAAAAAAGTTAGTGAAAGTTTAAAATAGCCACAGACTAGAAGTGAAAAAAATTTATAATTATACAAAGCAAACTAGGAAGTTAAGTCTGTTAAAAAAGCTAAATATCGGTAAATTTATATAATTAAAAATTTTTTAAATAGTTTACTGGTGTTTCTTAAAATTCACTTACATAGCCATCAATTTATTACCCTATTTGCAATGTTTGAAGTTAACGTGTCATTCTTCATACATAAAAACATACTGAATTCATCGTACTGTATTCAAACAATGCAATTTTGAAACACGTGTTAAATAGCACTGTAAAAATAACTTTATAACTAGAGATTTATTTCAAAATAGATACGTATATTTTTAAAATTATTGTGCTTTCAAAAATACCTAATTAATATTACATATAAAATCTATAAAACATTTTAGAATAAATAACTTTTCATTTAAGGTATATCATTTTAAGTAAAATATGAATTGAAAATTTAATATCATCATTTATATTTTGGAAGACACGTTCATTTTCAGTTCAGTACGGTGAACACACAGCAATTATTTATATTACTTCGGGTTTCAATCTTTAATAAGTGACCCAGCATATTTAAATGGAGTTATTATTTTCCTCGCAGCATTTAAAGTATGTACTTTCATTCAAATTCTAATACCAATTTTAGTATGGAACAACTCTGCCCATTCATTATCTACAAAAATTGAGCTTGTGTTTCATCGGAAAAACTTACTACAGTACACTTGCAGATAATCTTTAAATCTTTTGCGCAATATTCAAAAGCAGAAGTTTCAATGAATGAATTAAAAATCAAAACAGAACAAGAAAAACATTGTTTTTTTGGTTCTTTAAACCATTGCCATCGCCATTGTCTTCAATGAGAACGTTATATCCTATGTAATCGGTAACGTAGTTACTTCGTGATGTAATGAATTGTTTTAGAATACAATGTCACGGATCCAAAATGTTTTTTAGTTCGAGGAATTTGTAATTAAATGTATAATTTCGAATGTGATGGTAAGTACAATGCCATCAAACAACCTGCTTTGAAATGTTTGATGACACTCCTGTTGGAAATAAACCACTAGGTTTTAACAATTCATCGCACGCTGTCGATACAATGTCGACAACTGCCGCGTCATATATTTTTACTGATTTCAATAGCAAGTTTCATAGACCAATATGCTACAATACGCTAATAACATGCTACCCAATTGGTCCCAGTTTCGACTATTAGCCTGTTTATAGACATTGTTATTTTTTTCCGTTTTTCTAGACGTGGAAAGGAAAAATTTGTATGAATTTAATCCACACAATTCAACAAAAATTAATAATTTCACAATGGCTAATTGTGCCTTATATAATTTTTAACGTCATTATTTTATTTCCTTAGTCGTAGTAGTATTTATTACAATGAAAAAGTTTTTTTTTTTTTTAACATTAAAAAGAAGTCGCTAAGAGGAAAAAAACGTGATCTACATCAATTATTTTTAGCAGTTAACTGGGAGTTTATTTTTAATCAACGGAAAAAATTTCAAAAACTGGATCGTAATATTTCCTATAAAGTAAAACGAGTTCAGTCAAGCATGATGTTTCATACGCTGAGGGTTCCGTATGTAAGTTAACGATAGCTATAATTTACATTTACATAATACTAAATTCAAAAAAAAAAAAAAAGTAATTTATTTTTCCGGTGTAAAGAGAAGAAATATTTTTTTCGTTTTTTTTTTTTAAATTATCGCCATCTCGAAAATTTCATTAAGAAAATGAAATACAGTTTCGTTCCCGACAAATAGCGATCACTCAATCGATATATTACATGTACAAAAAAATTTTTTTTTCCAAAAATTTCGAGTATTTCGCGCCCTCCGGGGCCTAATTTTGACGTTGGAAACCCGGATGCTCCAAACTAGAAAAATATACGGGAATGTACATATTTTTAACCTTTTGAAATGTCCAAAACCTGAGAACTGTGAAAATAGAAGATTTAGAAAACATCTTTGATGCTTCCTCAATGTTGTCCACCGTTTAATGATAATTGTATTATTTCAACTGAAAAATTTGTGACTTCACTATAGCTTGAAATATATGTTTTTTACTTTGTCAAATACATGTATACTCATTTGTACAGAATTAAAAATGGAACGAATAATTAATTCTCGGAGTTTTCCGGAAAAAGCAGCAAATTACATGTGCACAAAAAAGCACTGGAACATTTCGAAAATTCATATAACGAATGAAAATAAATTTACCTTTCCGGAAGATGATATGGAGTAATAACGTGGCTGTAAACGTGGTAGCAACTCGCAAAGATGGTCAAGCGGTGGTTTAACAGAAGGTAGATCTTCCAAAATATGAATTATATTTCGATTATCGTCGCCTATCCAACTGGAATATAGTTGTTTACCTTCGCTAGAAGTACTTGCCATTAGTCGTAACATTTCTTGTTCCTGTTGATATTTTTCAGCAAGGAGGTATAAAAAACAGTTTAAAAACATTTTAAAACGCATCTAGCAATACTACCATAACAGCTTAAAAATTTACGCAATAATAAATGCAGAATTAAAATGTTCGCGTCAACTACAATTTATCGATAAAGATTTAAACAAAATCGAGAAAAAACTTTAATTAAAAATTATTTAAAGCGATCATCCCCCTCTATCCTTAATGAACAAATAAAACGTAATCCGCCAGGTATAAATATTTTTTTTTGTGAAATGCCGCACTTTTGAATTTGCGAACTTATTTAATATTACAGTTTTTGACAAAAAAAACAACGTAAATATAAAGTACAATTTCTGTGAACGTTTTAAAATATTTTAAGAAATTTTTTACAGAGATATTTTGGAATATCTTTAATATGTACACACTCCCAGACAAACCCACACCCACACACATATATATATATTAATGACAGCGCCATTCATAGCTCGTTCCCTATCACTTTTTTTGCCCCAAAATGTTACACATCCGAATAAATTTAATATACTGTAAGAAGCTGTAAATAAATTAATGTAGACGTATAGAATACGTCACAATTTTTTTTTGTATAGAAGTCAATAAGAATGATGTTATCAATTTTCTTCATTCTATACGAAGTATAGAAGCGATAGAACTTCGGTTTCGGGGGGACCCCTTGGTGGGACGGTGGATTCAAGGGGCGGAGCCCCTTGAGAGGCACGAAGGTCTGAGTTTTATATATATATATATACACACACATATACACACACACACATATATACACATAATACATCCCCCCACACGTATATATCGATATGGTCCTTTGGACCTCGTGAAAGAGGAAGTCCTCTGGATCTATCTAACTAGTTCTTCTACAATGCTTATAAATGAGTTGTTTTTATCGATTACATCTTTCTTGCCTCTCTTTAAACCAGTAATGGCCAGTAACTCCTTTTTATAAAAATTGTTGACTAAAAACTAGTCATTATGACGGGATCTAATATGATAAATAATTTTCGGAAACAACTTCGTTTTGAAAAAGATATTTATTCGCTTAACGTTTCGACCAGCTTACACTGGCCATCATCACAAGCAAACTGAAGAACGGAGCGAAAATTGCGATCGACAATAACATTAAAATAAGAATCAGAAATCATGGAAAACCCAAATCAAAACAGATAACATACCTCTAAACAGGAAAACCGACGTAACATAGAAAAAATATAAAAACAAAAAAAAATAATAATAAAAGGAACCAAAATGTAAACGGGAAAAACCGACAAAACGCATAACAACAGATAGATAAATTATAAAAACAAAGGAAAAAAAAAAATTAATAAAAATAATAAAAGGAACACAAAATCTAAACGGGAAAAACCGACAAAACGCATAACAACCGAAGAAGCCATCGAAATTGAGAAATGGCCAAATTTCAACAGAGAAGAAGGTCTACGTGTTCCCATGGCATGGAAACCAGTCATACGGTTGACGAACTTGCATCTATAACAGCGACCAGGTAGGTTTCATTTTTCTTTTCCAATTCTGGGTTATTTGGTTTTAATTTTGACTGTGTCCCTTTAGGTACCTAGACGTCCGCCACCGCCTTTCACTTCTTTTTGGTCTTTTGTTCCCACATCCCGGCGGTCCCAGTGGTTTCTTCCTTCGGTTGGATTTGCTTTGTTTCACTTCGTTTGGTTAAGCTTCCGTTGGTCCAATGCCCGGGGCCGTGCCCTCTGGTGCTTCTTCCGGATAGGTTTCGAGTGGGTCCTCAGGTGCGGATTCCAAGCAATTTTCAGGTAGTTCCCAGTCCTTGTTCAGGTAATCCAACTGTTTCTGTTGTAATATTTCATATTTTTGTTTTGTTCACTTGGTTGTTCCGTGCGTTTTCAACGTTTTCAGTTTTATTTTTTATAAGTTGTTATTCGTTTTTCCCCCCTGCCCCAACTGTGACCCGATGTTTTTTGTTCCTTTTGTAAATTTTTCTAATTCCTTTTTTCTCATATGTTTTTACATTTTATCTTCGGTTGTTATGCGTTTTGTCGGTTTTTCCCGTTTAGATTTTGTGTTCCTTTTATTATTTTTATTAATTTTTTTTTTCTCATATGTTTTTATAATTTATCTATCTGTTGTTATGCGTTTTGTCGGTTTTTCCCGTTTACATTTTAGTTCCTTTTATTATTATTTTTTTTTGTTTTTATATTTTTTCTATGTTACGTCGGTTTTCCTGTTTAGAGGTAGGTTATCTGTTTTGATTTGTGTTTTCCATGATTTCTGATTCTTATTTTAATGTTATTGTCGATCGCAATTTTCGCTCCGTTCTTCAGTTTGCTTCTGATGATGGCCAGTGTAAGCTGGTCGAAACGTTAAGCGAATAAATATATTTTTCAAAACACAGTTGTTTCCGAAAATTATTTATCATGAGTAATCACTGTGAAAGCTTTAAAAATTTTTAATAAGGATCTAATATGTTTACAAAAGAATTTTGCAAAAGAATAACAGGGATTTTGTAATTATTCTTTTCATATCACACTCAGCGGACGAATGGCAGTAATTAATGTACAATAGAACCACATTTATCCAACGATCAGGGAGATGTTAAGAAAAAGATTGTTGAACTTTAAGCTATGTGTCATAATTTTGCACATTACACATCTTATAATCATGTTTTACAATAAAGCAGGATTAAATTTTTCCATTTCTTTTAATCAAATTCGATAATTTTTCCCCACAAACACGAAACACGGACAGGAGGGGTTCCCATCAGCCGAGCTAAACGATACTTGGTGTAAAATCTGAGTCTCCTCCATCAAATTTATTACAAAAATGCAACGCTTTTTGCTATTAAAAAATAGGTCCCGAAATAGGAACATCTTTGTCTCAGAACTGTGTAAACTAAACATACAAAGCTTTTCCCATTTTTTTATAACTTTTTTCCGTTTTAAGGTACCTTTAATGCATCCCATTTTTCTATTTTTATTTGTTTCATTTTACAATTTTCCGCGGTTACCGTCCCAACACCAAAGTCATTATCTATTTCCAGCATTGCCTTGTTCTGGTCCACAGTCTCTTGACTACCGCAAGTTTTTATTTCACCAATACAACATTTTTTCAACTTTTAAACACCGGATGAATAATGTTTATCAAATTAGGCAGACCACGCGCGGAATAACATATATACATAAATAGCAACAAACGATAAACTAAATGGTATAGTTAAAAAGTACACTACACTGCACCGCATAGAATGCCACATATAGGAGACATAGTGTAAACAGGTGCGCCGCATGGTAGATTCGGAACAATCAAATGAAGTCGGATAAATGTGGTTTGCTGTATACATACATACATACATCTTCTTCTTTCTCTCCTCAACCTTATCGGTTGGTGGGCAACCTAATTGTACATCTCAGCTGCACATATATAGGTAGTGTACTAGGCAATTGTTATATGCAGCGCGAGTGTACACGCGCAAGACTTCATTCTGAACTGATTGCAGTCCCGTGTTGTCTGCTGTGTACTGATCTAGCGCGCATCTGATGTTGTACGTGGTGGTTTGCCATTACCTTCCACGTGATTGTTAGCGATTATTTATTTAATTCTTGTAATAAGTTCTGTCATCGCTCGGGATCGAACCCGTGACCTCCGTATCAGAAGTCAAGCGCTCTAGTAACTAGGCTATCGCGACGACATTCATTCATTCATTCATTCATTCATTCATTCATTCATACATACATACATACATACATACATATAAGAAATGAAAGAAAAAGGGGTCAAGGGGCAAAGCCCCTTGCGAGGCCAAAATGGCCGAGTTTATATATACATATATATATGTAAATGAATTGTTATTCATTAATTATATGTAAACAACGAAACAATCTATACGAAACCTTAGGATCTGATGCATATTCAGCTAATTCCTTAAGCACATGAGTACGTGGATTCGAAGTAATATCTAAATAATGAGTAAGGGCAGTTCGATAGGAACATGGACAAGGAAATGGATGCTTTTTGTTCGAATCCTCTGTAAAAAATAAAAAAAACACGTTACCAATCAAATAATATATACGTTAAGTAATATTTTTCTGCTCATTCCTCGCAATATATAATTTATTAATAAAAGATTAAATGTTAGTTCCTTATAAAGTTAATTTATGAAGTTTCATATTTTTTCGCTCTTTTAAATTTAACTAAAGGTTTTTTTAAAATTAAATATTAAATTTTTTTACACATTGTTGGTTTGTTAATAATCAATAAATTATTAAATATTATTTTTTTACGTAAATAATAAATATTATATATAAATTAAAAAAACAAAAAAAAAAAAAGTTCGTTGACCAATAATAATATTTACACCAAAAAAAGTTTCCTAAACTAAATATTGATTATGTATTTTCGTTATTTGTGTTATTAATTATATATACAATACTGTATAACTTTATAACACAAATAATGAAAATATGTATTTAATACTTGGTTTAAAAAACTTTTTTGGGTAATATCTCATTATTGGCCAACGAACTTTTGATTTTTTTTAGGAGGAAAGGTTTATTAACTATGGATATTAACACAGCGCAAGTGAAATTTTTGTATATTTTCAATGTGCGACAGCGGGTATGAACCAGTACCCGAACTTTTGACCGATGATTGGATTTCCCCTAAAATACTTCCTTAGCTAAGTACTTACTATGTATTTTCGCTATTTGCATTTATATGTTATAATATTTATCGTTTCTATTAAAAATAATTTTTTATTATACTAAGGATCTTTCTCCACCCAAAACAATTAATTACAAATAACATAACTTTAAATTTTCCCGTTTTTTTTTGTATTGACCATTCGTTTATTTTCGGTGTAAACCACATCCAAATTATATTCACAGCTGACGCTTTGAATTTCATTACCCTATTCATCGTCGTTGGAACAATAACAAAAACATACTTTTGTTTTGGCTCAAATGGTGAGTACAGGAGCGGTGAATAATTTAGATGGGATTTGTATCAAAAATAGATGATGAGTTAACAGTAACATACATTATAATAATAAATAAATACGAACAAGTACTTGCCATCCAAGTTTGTTAATGTAATTATAGTTTCTAAATCAACATCTAGTAATTCACCGATCTTGTTTACTGAAGTCGGATCATTTTCGGCATAGATGGCGGCATGATCTCCTAAAATTCGAATTAAACATTTTATTTTGATATCCTTAATTTACGTTTTCAAATAAATATATAACATTCAACAATAATTAGCCCATTATAATATATGCGTGAAATTTTGATTCTTTTGACAACTGACTATTGGGTGGTCCCAAAGCAAGGTTCCAGGACTTTTATCTCAAACTTTTTTTATAAGACGCGAACATACATTTTTTTGTATCGCCAAATCTTTGATGACGAAATTTCGATTTTGATTCTGCAAGTGCGATTCACGAGAAAAGAGCTTAGTTTGTTTCTTTAATGATGGTGCCGTACAAGCGCGAAACTAATAGTTTTTTCCAGCGCAATAATGAAGAAAAATTTTACAAACAAGTTTTATATAATTTTAAAATGTAATTTATTAAAACACACAAAAAAAAATTAATAAAAAACGCTTAACCGGTTAACGAAGTATATTTCGTTTGTATACGAATTTTCAATTATGCTTAAACATTCATCTTTCCGCCTAGGAAGACCGCAAAAAAAACTTTGTGGTTTGATAGGAGCAATGAACAAAAATCATGACGGTAAAAAAAATTCAATCGTTTATTTGAATTTCTTATTCAATTGGTAATATTAAATAGAGCTTTCTAATAGCGTAAATGGTTAAAAAAAAAAAACCTACAGGACAACAACGATTTATTTCACGGGCCATTTTTACACGTTGAAAGCAAAAATGGAACCACATTATTATAAACAAGAACAAAATTTTGCAAATAACCTAGCCACTTAAAATACAGATTATTGGTAAATTTTACAAACAAATTTGAAAATAATATTTTTGGAAATTTTCAAACAAGATAAAGAAAAAATAAAAAAAAATAAGGAAAACAAATGTGATAACATTTACAAAATAATAACCGGATTTCCTCATAAACTCATCACTTGCGATTAAACCCGGAAAATCGTTTTTACTCATTCACAATGAGGAAGTTAAAATTCAGTTACGCTAACAATTTCTTCCGACGCTGCTTAGGTTTGTAACACCGCCCGGATGTTTATCAGCGAGTCAAATCGGTGTTACTGAAATTTTACAAAAGCCAACGGAACAGGTCGATGGAAAAAAGCGGGATTTTTCAGAAAATAAAAATTCGACTTTACACCTTAATCGCACTTTTTTAATAAGAAATTTTTGGCCAACAGTATGCAGTTCTAAAGTATCAGAATTGTTGAAATACTAAGATACTTTTAATCTGGACGATTGACTTTATCCTGCAAAAACGTATCGAAACTTTTAAATTATACTTATATAGACATGTAAACTCAAAATTCCACAAATCATCCGGGTCGCCAAAATGCAGAGATCCAGACAAGAATGAAGCAGCACCTTGAGCTACTAAATTTTATTGAAGAAAGAAAGTTAACTGGATCACACCATAAAGGGACTCGAGTATGAAATATTACGCCTTATCACAATCAATATGATGAAAGATTAGGTTATCGAGAGTAAAAGATTTCCAAAGTAATGGTTCAATCATTTATCTATTCGGATACTCAAATCTGCTTTGTCCAAGGAAAACTTTCACCACGGATGAAGAAGAAAAAGTCACAAAGCGTTGTCTTATTTAACGGATTTTTTACACTGTGGGATTTTCAATTCTGTCCTAAAAACTAACATGGTTTCGGTCGATGGATGTATAATAAAGAACATAGTTGACCTTTCAAAGGCTACTTAAACCAATAAAAAACGTGCGCAGAATAAAAAAGTATTTAGATGTAGAACTTTTATAAATTTTAGTTTTTTGTTTGTTTGTTTTGTATGCTTCACATTACTTTATAGCTGTTTTTCGTATACTTCGTAAGTTGAAGTAAACATTAAATTAAACGCAACACTAAAAGTCAAAAAAAAAAAAAAAAGTCTGTTTGACAGTATTCGTAATAAACAATGAACTAAAATTACCTGCGTCGTATGACAATTTGGAACCTTCGGTATTCAATTCTATGTGCATGCATGATCTATCACCGGACTTGTGTAGTTCTCGGTTAACTTTTAATGTCGCCAAGAATGGATTTTTTTGATCATACGGCCTATGCAAAAACAAAATACGGGCTTTATAACTTAATGCATACATTGTATCCCTTCATTATAATTAAGTATCCTGCTTCGCGCGCGCGAATATCTCCGTGTTATTCGAAACGTATCCTACGAGGTTGTAACTTTATATTACTAAGTGTGCACCAAATGGTGGATCACACGGAATAAGTTAATAATTCATTATTGTTATTACACATGATCTTAATTTCCGAAAGATTCAAAGAAAGTAAATACTTTATTTAAAGCAATATTATTGAAATGTAGCAGATATGCAGTGGCGAATACTCAGGTACTTCTAGGCATACGGTGAAGCAGCAAAGCAAACTGAAAAAGAAAAAAATTTGACGGTACTTCTCTGGTAACAGAATTAACCTAGCTAAAGAGACAGATTTTAGCTAGTCAATAGAAATCTGAATAATCGGTATTTGAGCGTGCAGAGAAAAAATGCTTAATGTGTGAGACGCTAGTCGCTCTTAGTAGTTGAATTTCGATTTGTTGACTTGCCAGCCTTTGTGTTTCGTTCACCATGAGTACTTCTTCGATGTTAACGAGTCATTAAGAGCTCATTAAGAAACATATATAAAACGGCAGCGTAAACAGCCAATGAAATCGAGCATTGAGATAACCAAATACTTATCTACTTTGGCAGAATGGCCAGCGCGTCGTATACTGCACATTTTTTGCTGCAAAACTACGACTACGCGATCGCTATTATATCATGGTAAAATGACGTTCACACGCCTAATTTGTAAATGCGTTTGGCGAAATATGCCGCTAACGAAAGTGCGCTAATTGTGACAAATAAAAATAGGTACACAGAAGCGAACCAGTGAAATTAAATCGTCAGTTTAGAAAACCTTTACTAATGTAAACAAACGTACTGATTTTACTTTTAATACATTTCTTAATGTGATTTTAATTTTCCTTTAAATAATATATTTGATTTTTTTTTTTTTTTTTTTTAATTACCAAACGAAGGCGCTGTATATATTTCACTTTATAAATTGTAAAATTATTTTATTTAATAAGTGTTTTAATTTATTTGTCGCATTCATTTTGTATTATTCCTTTTTGCTATTCACGTAAATAATTTATAGTATTGTTCATTTTTTTATTTAAATTTAAATATTAATTTACTCTTAAATAAATTTAATCTTTTATTAAAACTTCAAAAAAGAAAAAAGCATCTTAATTTGTTTTTGTAACAGTGCGTATGATTAGATGTCGAGTTAATTTTTTTTTTTGAAAATATATGTATATTTATTAATATTTACACATTTCCTCGTCGAGCTAGGCGCTTGTCGACGAGTTTTCTTACATCTCTACATTATACTACGATCATATCGTCGCGCAAATCATTTCAAGGGCGTCGCCAGCCGATGGGCCAAGGGGGGGCAAGATGAGTTGCCAGCCGCCAGGGGGGGGGGGGCAAGATGATAGAAAATGGATATGATTTATAGAAAAAATAAAATTTATAAGTCGTAAAGGCTTAATATTTTATTAAAGAAGAATAAAATCTTAATTAAAACATAATTTCCGTGGGCTTCTGGCAAATTATTCATGATTACGCGCCTATGAATGCTCATTATGGCCAGTTGATTAAAAAATTTCAATGCTCCAGGTGGGGGGGGGGGGGGCAGCTGCCCCCCTGCCCCCCGCTGGCGACGCCCACGAATCATTTTATTACAAACTTATCTTATCTTTCCTTATTTCTAACTTAGCTATAGAATCTATTATTTATTTTATTTATTTTTTATTTTGTTTTATTTATTTATTTTATTCCATCCCTTTTCCTTCACCTTTTTTTCACTTTTGTTTGTCACTATTTCCGTACCCTCTTCTCTTATTTAATGCTTATTATTGTTCCTATATTTCCCTCTTTCTGTAACCAATCCTTTATTTTCTTTTTTTTCCTCCTCTATTATTTCTTTGGACATTTTATTTAACAACTGAGTTATTATAATGTATTTGTTTGTTTGCTCCCCCATCTTTGTCTTAGCTAACGGCAGTTGGTACAAATAGTTTCCCTTCAACCCGTATTCTATTTTTCTTCTTTCCTCCAATTCTATTTTTATGAATAAATACATTCCTCTAACGCTCAGTACGTCTTCTTTTTGTATTATTTCACTTTCGGTCTTGTATTTTGATATTAATTTCAATCATTTTATTTGCAGTTTACTTATTTTCCCCACGTATGTTTTCCTAGCCATTTCCCAAGCCTGAATTCCATATCTGATTCTCGATGCACTAGCGCATGATACACCATTTTTAACGTTTTACTTGTTGCATATTTCTTTAAAGCGTATAATGCTGGTAATGGTTGCCCTAATTTTCTTTGCAATGTATTCCGTATGTCCGTCTCACCTTAAGTGTTGGTCCATCATTGCCCCCAAATATTTATATTGGGTCACTACTTCTATCTTCCGGCAGTTTATCTTTTCACATTCATTTCTTTCATCCCACTCATGTAAACATTCGTTCGAGTGCATCATTAAATTTGGACAATATTCATCATACCTATCCCTTTTCGTACGTAGTACCATTGCTTCAATTTTTGATGCATTAATTCTTAGATTTTTATTATGTGCCTATTTATTTATTGTGATTAGATCCTTTTGCATTTTTATTTCTATCTCCTTAATATTTTTATGTGCTGTAACTATTGCTATACCATCCGCGAACGAGTATATATCGCTATATTTTAATTCCTTGTATAAATCGTTTGCATATATAATGAACAGTATTGGCGCTACTACCTTGCGGAACTCACACATTCAACTCCTCTTTTTCACTTCGTGCATTTAATACATTTACACGTGTTTTCTTTTGGTTTAGGTAGTTTTGGAACCACTTTTTAACACTGTACGTTATTTCTTTCTCCTCTAATTTACTTATCAAGTAGTTTATGATCGATCGTTTCGGATGCTCTAGTTAGATCTATGAATGTTATCAGCACCTTCTTCCCTTCTTCAAAATTTACCCTTATTTTTTCTGTAAACTCATCGAGCGCTTTCGATGTTGATTTGCCCTTTTGAAACCCACATTAATTCAATTTTAATGTTTGTCTGTTTCAGAATCAGGATTCGCCATTGTAAATATGACTTGTAATCGGCAAGAGAAGACAGTGATTTTAGGTAGTCAGTACAACTGATAGTTATAGTGCTTAACACATGTGTAAAAAGTTCAAAAAGTTCCTAACTTCGAATTTTAAGAAGATGATTGTTACGGAGCGCATTGTCGCAGTACACGTAATAAATTTACAAAGAAAAAAATCATGGTTATTAGTTGACTTTTAAAAAATCATAATAACGTGACGGTAATGTAACTTACGGTCGCTGATTTTTGTATGAATAAAGGCGTACCATTTCGCCTTTAAATACGCGTGTATGATCGACCTCCGTGTGCACAGTTAATTTATACTGACGAGCGTTTTCATCATCTCCGCTAGGTTCTATACCGAAATATTCGCAGACTGCGGGCCAAAATTTATCTTTCCACGTTATAAAATCATCTTCAATACTAAGTATTACAACAAAAAATAAGTAAATAACAACAACAACAACAACAACAACAACAACAATAATAATAATAGTATGTAATAATAAAACAAAAAGGGCTTAGTATATCGAAGGTTACTTCATTATCCGACCATACCATCCTATTAATAATAAATTCATAATTTATCATGGAAATAAAACAATATTTTTAAACAAATATAATTAAATACAGTTAAGTTCTAATATAAAACACAATTTACGATGGTAATAAGTTAAAAACATCATGGTTTTCAACGAAAACGAATAGGTCATATCATTACTACACATTTTATTTCTTTTATATTTTTAAAAACAGATGGGAAAAGGAAAAATTACCGATAAATACCGCATTTTTAAACAAATGCTTTTTTTAAAAAATAAAATACCGATTTCAAGATTAATTATAAAAATTAAATAAAAAACGCACTAAAAAGTAAAAAATAATACATTTCAGAGCGATGTATTTTAAGATCATATTATGATATTTCTTATATAACTTTAACTTTTTATAGTAGACACCAAATTAAAATTACAATATCTAGAAACATTTTAAAGTATATTTAATGAAGTTATTCCATAGTTTTTAGCCTAATATTTAAATTTTTTGTCTGCTAAAAATTAACTTTTTTAAAAGTAACAAGCTTATAAATGATGCTGTGACGAATTGGAATTCATTTTCTTTATTCGAAGCTATATTTTCATGATAATTAACAATGTTAATACTTTAATTTTCCTAATGTTTCTTTCCTCAATCAATAATTCCAGACTTTGAACGAATAGATATACCTTTTTTTATTCTCTAA
Source organism: Icerya purchasi (assembly GCA_039619475.1). Lineage (NCBI taxonomy): Eukaryota > Metazoa > Arthropoda > Insecta > Hemiptera > Monophlebidae > Icerya > Icerya purchasi. The sequence goes on along the minus strand of CM077115.1, from coordinate 330,791,082 downwards.
TCGCGCTTCGCACCATCTTCTCATACAGTCGACACCCAATCCTCAGCCTTAGTTTCTTGCCATTCTGTTCAGTCGCTGTTCTACTATCGTCTCCTTAATCAGATTAAGAATTAATCATTCTCTTCTCCCTGCTTCACGCTTTCATTTTTCTCCATCTCCTTTTCTTTTCTATCCTCTCCACGACTTTGATATTCCTTCTGAATACGATGCAAACCATGTTTTTTTTCGAATGTTCGGCTCTTGTTAGCGAACGTTCTTTTTTGTACTCGAAAATCTTGGCTCCAAGTATTTCGGTTTCTTGCAGAGTACTTCCTTTATTCTTTCCTTCTCATCTCCAGCAATAATTCCCTCACTTCAATCCTCTATCGCCTCAGAATCTAAATTTCTAACATAATACATTCCAATGGTTGGATCAAAACCAAGGGCGAGCCAAAAACAAAAAAATCAAATTATGTTTCCATGGTAGATTGAGAGTATTTTAAGTCAATCGCGTCCGTTATATTAATAAAAAATTATCTAAAGGGACCACCCATTTTTTCACTTTTTTTTAATGACTATTCTTTTTTTATCCCTCCCTTTGGGCATGCCAGCAACGTATCTTCGCTCAGAAATAAAGAATCATAAAAATTGCTCCACATTGGTCCACGGTATGCGCGAACAAACATTAAAAAGCAAACGCGACGAACGTATAAACTTTTACTTTTTTAAAGTCAGTAAAAAAATAAAATTAATAAAAATGTTATAAGAACTAAAAACCATTAAAATCGTTTAAATATAAAACAAATAAATTCTCTGACAACAAACGAACAAAAATATAAGTTAATTTATTTTAATAAATTAAAATAAATACCTCGATTTAATGGGTATAAGTTATGTGCAAACGAACATTTACAAAAAAAAGAAAAAAAATATCGCAACGAACTCTTCTTTTTTTTTTTTTTAAATCAGTAATAAAAAGAATGTTGAATAAAAATTTCTAAGCAATATCTTATGCTTAGGCCGGGTTCGTCTCAACTGTAAAGTTTTAAAATTTTAGAAGTCAGAAATATTTATTAATCATTTTAATTTTATTGTGTCAGTTTAAAAATTCCGCTTGTATAATAAATAAAAATAGTTAATCACATTTCGGACGAAATTACTGATTCAGAGGATTATTATAAATAACTAGGAAGAGAGGCTTGGCATTTTGGACTGGTGGAAACGTGTCACAATAAAAAATCATCATGATTAGTTGTTTATTATTCTCATATACGATTCACAATTACAATTCTTTTGCTAGAGTTATTATGTTCGAAAGTAAACGCACATTCAGTTCTTTTAACTGGCATTTGTAATTAAAGGAGGTCGTATTATTACAGATGAACAACTGTAACACTCGTACGAGTGTTATAATAATTGCTCATCCGTAATAATACGTCTCCATTTAATTACAAATACCAGTTAAAATAAATGAATGTGCGTTTACTTTCAAACATAAAACTGGCTGCTATTTTATTAATATGTAAATAGATAACAACTACTTTTTAATGAACAAATTACATTTAGATATGTTCATATAAACAGAAATTAATTGGACCATTCGCCAGGAACATTTTATTATCCATCAGATTAATAAAAAGTGTATCCGGAGGTTGCTTTCCGTTATTAATAATAAAATTAAATTAATCGATAATATTACGAGTAAACTTTTGTAAAAATACTTTTTTGTTCAGCTACTTGTTTTAATTATTAAGTTAAATACACAGAAACACACGCAAGCACATATACACGCATAGATATAGGAAATTTAAAAATTTTCTGTACGATAAATACCATTGCCAGAAAAGAGGAACAACAAGGTACTATAAGAATCAGAAAGAGCGAACAGAAAAATCAATTAGTGTATTATTACAAGATTGGGCGACCAAGTTTTAGTTTACCAATTACGTTGTTAAACACACATCTTATTTACCGATAAATTTCCATCATCAGCGAAATAAATAAATTTTTATTTTTTCGACTTTAATGTTGGTTAGTAACATAGCGATTACGACCTAAAGTGATAAAAAGTACCTTTCAAGTAATTTCACTATCTGCCAGCTATCGTGACATAGTGAGTTAAGCAGTGGTGTTTCGTTCGGGTAAGACCTGGTCGAATCCCGCTGCCACACGGCGACACTTCCAAAAATTTCGCTTACATTGAATTAATGCCCTTAGTTGACGCGCAGAGGGGAAAAAAAAAAACAAAAAAACTTCACCGTCCTAATAAAAATTAATTTGCCAACACTATCTGCAGATTTTTTGGGAAAAAATGACGGGGCTGGAAAAAAACAAAAATAACCTTAGTGCGACACAATTTTAAAACTTACGACGTTGAAAACAAATTGTCACACTTTGCGTTCAAGGAAGAAACAAACCAAATGTTGCTACAATTTGTAAACTGTAGTCGATTTTTGTTTGATGATTCATTTTAGCCGATTTTAAAATGAAAGTAATTTTTTTACCCGTGCTTAGCTATAAACCTACTCTTATCTATTAACAGAGTTCGCTAAACAATTGGTAGAGATCTGACTAATTTTTAACATTTTCCTTATACATTACGTGTTACAAAGGACAAGTCTGATTTATGAAAAATAAAACGCAAAAAAAAAATTCTTTCTATTCTTGCTACATTGGCATACACCTGTTACAGTTGAACTACATATACGAGTTATTGAAAATTGAGGAACAAGTTAGGTTAATTTTAAAATTCATTTTAATTTTATGACCACTTTAAATATATGAAAATTCGGAATCCATTGGAAACATAGCTTAAAGTAACGTGAAATCGAGATTCATTTTTGATTCTACGAATAATTTATACAAAAGTTGAGCCTATGTACAAACTTTTAAATGTACTCCGCTACTTGTAAATAAACTTTGGTTTGATTTGAAACGTTATCGTGAAGGGGTATTTACCACAAAAACGATGGGCTTGGGAGTGCCCGTAAAATTTTCAATAAGATTAAGTTGATTTGGCCTTAAGCATATAATGTATTTATTATTAACAATAGAGAATAAAATTAATATTTGCCTTAATTATGAAATAAAAGGACCAGCAGATCGGGAACATTAAAAATTCGTATTATAAAAAAGGATATATATATCTACAGTTGAAGAAATTTCACTGCAGTATATTTTCATCGAGCTATCAATAAAGCGACTTATAAAACAAACGAAATTTAACAGTTTTCATTACGAATATGTTGCCAAAGTTATCGTAAACGTAATAAGCGTTAAGTGTGACACGGAAAGAATCTTATTTTTTTGAGCTGAATGCACGTTTTTATGAATATGCTGTTCTAGCAAACCTTTAAGAGTTGAAAAAAAAAGCAATTATCATTAAAAACGAACGTGAATACAAAATCAGTGAACGAGTTTAAACGAATATAGCAGGATGAAAAATGATACTTCAGGTAGCCCAAAACACAATTAAAAAATTATCATTAAAAATAGGAAAAACCAATTTCGTAGATGAGTACCATTTTGAAGTTATTAAAAATTCAAATTGCAAAAAGGAAAATTAACAGAGAGCGAGAATAAAAGAACTTACTTGGCATCATCGTCTCCCAGGCCTAATTCAAAAATGCGGTTCGCGCCCAATTCTTCTAATTTCTTATCTACGTTGATAGCAATTTCATTATAATGTTCATACGTTTTGTTACCTAATCCAAATACCTAAAACAATAAATGGAAATAATTAAATGTCGAGTAATTAGAATATGAAGTTAAAAATATTAATAATCCGTAACACCGCAAAATACGTTATTTCATTATTTGTACACCTATTTGGAATAAGCGAATTGTTTTTATTTCAATGAGATATTTTCAAGAAGCGTGTAACATTTTTAGCGAATAGTTAAAATATTAACTCAAGATACCAACAATTCCTTTATGGCATGCAAATATATCGAACTGCAGATTTTTAAATTTTCAAACAAGTAACACGTAAACAGAATGCTATCTTCTTTTGGAGTAAGTTAATTGTACCCGGAAAATCGTTACTTATTATATTTTCCGTCGTACAGTTTCCATTTTAAGCTAGTTGTACCCGGAAAATTCACGGAAGATGGGACTTGACGATAAAAACCCCTGCATGAAAATATGTAACAGGTCATCAGATTACAGAACAGAGAACGTGAATGAGAATAAAGAGAGAGAGAAAGAGAGAAAGAGAGTTTGAGAAAAGTGTAATATGCCGGTACGAGTTTTACAAGCAATATTCATAGTAGTTTTGTAATTTTCAAGCAGTTCTTTGTAATAAACTTTATCTGCCAATAAACATCCGATTTCAGCAATAATGGTATTTTAAAGATTAAACAGAAATATACGAATAAAGAATAAAATTGCAAAAGGAAATTTCCAATTTCCAAAAAAAAAAAAAAAAAAATCTAAAAGTGTGGGATGCTGCAATTTAACTGAATATGGTTGTCTGTGTGCCGTTATTATGGTCGGACTAAAGGTAATAAAATTTTATTCGGAGCTAGAGTCCCCGAAAGCTGGGCGCAATTTTAAAAATACAAATTTTTGTTCCATATTATTCGCGTCTTAGATTTAAAAGTAATTTTTCTCATGTTTAGCTTTTATTAATTGACGGGTTAATTTAAAAAAACATTTCAACAGTATTCTAGCAAATATTTTCATATACTTGAAATTCAAAAAAAAAAAAAAAAATAGTAATGAAGACATAAATATATAATATCGAAAAAGAGGAAGAAGAAAAAGAGAATAAGCGTTTCTCATTATTCTTAAACAGTTAAAATTTGACTTTGGCTTCGTTTTATATAAAAAAATACTTAATCGTTTAATGCTCTCCACTCTTTTCTTACATATGACCCGGTTTTAACTGAAGCTGAGAATTTTTAATACTTCAATGATTACACCACTATCCGACAGGACGTTTTACATTACATAATAATGAATATCAGTTATTCGAATGGTACTGAGTCAGATTCGAATTATCTTTGTCCGACCACTTCGTAAACGTTATGTACAACTCCAGGTAAGTAGAACTTCGCGTAAAACTTCATATTAACTTCGAAAACCTGCGTTGACTAAAAGAAATATTAACCGCCATTTGGAACCGGTGAAAAATAAACTTCCCCTCTGATCGATGCAGCGAAGAAAATAAATTTAAAAACAATTCTTGTCTTTCCTACGAATTAAATCGAGTTGAAGAATTTTCATTGTGCTCATACGCGAATTCGAACGTTCATCATCATCAAGTCTATCGCTTTACGTAAGGACGTTCTTCCATTTATCCCACCCCGTTGCCAGTAGGAATGCTTCCGAAGTACCGCACTTAGTTAGTGCCTTTACTTGATCAATCCATGACATCTTCTTTTAGAGTGCTTTCCCTATAGTTCTTTCCGTTGAGTTTGTTTTTCTCACTATGTGACCAACAATATCTTATTATACCTTCATTAATTCTATTTAGAAAATTTTCGGCGGGCCGTACATGGTAAGTAATGTAAGTCCCATACCCTTGGCAGGGCTTCGGTATTGCGAAGTTAAGGTTCACAATGCACTAAGCCTAATGGATCTGATGAGAATACTGAGGGGGCCAGTTCCTTTCTTTCAGCCACCTTTACTTTCCCAGATTTCTCTGGCGCCCAATTATTTCAGGCTGGGTAAACTTCGGAGTGACTAGGATCCGAGACGAGACAAGTCTCGAACCCGTGACCTCTGATTTGGTAGCCAAGCGGTACCCGGAGCATTTTTCAGTATACTTCCATCTCGAAGGCATTTTTAATCGATCTTTGCCTACTTTATTGATAGTCCACGTTTCCGATGCCCATGTTGCAGTTAGGAAGTTCAGTGCATCAACTATTTTTAGCTTAGTGTTTTTCGTTATATTCGTGTCCTTCCATATTTTCTTGACCGTTATTGTTGCAACTCTCTCCATCGCAAGACGTCTGCGGATTTCTTTTTCACATCCTCCTACGTTTGAAATTATTGATCCGAGGTAATTAAACTTGCTTATTCCTTAGTTCTTCGCCTGATTTACTTTCAAGCTGTAGTTTTCACTTATGAACTTCAGTTTATTTATAAAATCTACTAATTCTTCAGATGATGCTAACAATACTATATCGTCTGCATAACGAAAATTGTTAATCTTATGTCCTCCTATTGTCCAGAGATGCGGGAAAAACTGTAATAAAACGTTTATACACAACCGAAATAAGTTCTAATTTTAAATGTTCTACTATTTAGTTTAAATTAATATCATGTAAAGTGTACTTTAAAATGGCACACACGCATGCAATACAGACACATATACACACATATGGTAAAAATAAAAATATTAAATAAAATAAAAACATTGTGCGGGTATAGGAAAATCAGTTTGTGGCTATCTTTGTATTGAAGCTGAGGCACGACCGCAGATAAGGCGAAAAATAGGCATTGGTCAATTTCAGTAGGAGGAGTGAACGGAGAAATGGATGAAAAATAGCATAGGCGAATAGATGACGAATATGGAAAACGCGATCGCGAAGTTACGGAAAAGAGTATTATTGTAATTTGACTCGATATAATTTTTTCAATTGATTAATTTTCGTATTTCATCTTTTCCGCTACCGAAAATCCAGGTTTAAACCATCAACGAACGCATCATTCAACTATAAAGATATCCGAACACCTGGTCGCAATTAGTGATGCGCATTGTTTTAATTTTACTATTGCAGGTATTGTTTTATAGAGGGGATCGACGTAGAAAGATTTCTGTCGATTGAATTAATGTAAATCACTAGAAGAGCAATCCGAGCTCCTGATTTCACGATAACAATATTAATAATGATAATGATAAAAGCAATAATAATTGTAATAACTCTAATCTGGGCTAAAAATAAATAGAAGTTAATAAATTTTACGTCTACAGATTTAGAGGCCGTAGAAGCATCATGGTGGGAATAAAAGTTAATACATCAAGAATACAGCGTCATAATACAATATACAGTAGAAATCGGTTACAAAAACATCGGTGATATCGCGGCTACAGCGACTAATTTAGTCCGAACCGGCGAATAAAACTATACGTTAACTTTTTTATCGATTATTACGATAAACTGGCCATTGCCACTAAAATGTTGGCACGCAAATGAAACATTATACAATATTTAGCTTTAAAATTTTTTATAAATGAATTTAACAAAAGCTGTATTTTGATCTTTTTTCACGAGGAAAAAGAAGTTTTTGTAAATGGAAAATAATCTTTTATAACGATCAGTAAACACATCAGCAAAATACGTTGATGTCAATTCCTAGTAGTGACGTAATGATTCGAAATAATATCCTCGCTTAATCCGATTATTGGAATAACCGAAAGGATATATACGATATTCCGATAATCGCATCGCATTATACCGATACAATTATTGAAAATTCTCGATTCGTGTAGTTATGTGAATCACGATCATGATTCGAATTAAAATCCTCGTGTACTTTTGAAACTATAAGAATCGTACAAAAAGTCTGAATTATTAAAAATTTACATCATAAAAGTTAATCGTATTACTCGTATGAAAGTATGTAAATATTTTATTATCGTATGTAATAATTACGTTTCTAGTGAACACAATATACAAAACAAAATGTTGTCAGAGATCGTTTTGCAAAAAAATTATTAATAATAGAAAAAATTGTTAAATCTAATACATAAATTGTAATGATAAAAATATAATGATTTTTAGCATATTATCTATAAAGAAAATATGAAATTTAATATTTGTTCAGCACAAAAGCGTTATTTCAAAATAATTATTATTATCTAAGAAACGATTTTTTTTTTTTTTTTTTTTTTGTACAAATTATAAAATAAAATTGTGTACATTTGCTGATAAATTGTTACTCATAGAAATTAAATTCTACACTTTAATTTTCAGTGTAATTACAAAAGGAAAAAAAAAAAAGCTGAAGCAATTATATAATAAATTGAAAAATTAAACCTTTTAAAATAATTCGCATCAAAAGTAAATACGAAATTTAAAGTAAATCCTTATTTCAAAATTTCAAGGAGATAATTGTTTATCATTAAAAGAATTTAAAATCTTTTTAATGAAATATTAAATATTAAAAGAAAACCGTTCTCAGCTTTTGTTTTCCGATCATTAGAGTCCTTTTTTGCATTTCTGCTTCGTCACATTATTGGTGACTTCTTTTTTTGGGGGGGATTAACAAAAAACCGTAAACGATATTATTTCCGATCCTTTCGTTGTGCTAGTATGGCGAGATTATAGGAATTAGATTTCGTGAAAAGTGTGGGATGCTTTTTTTAAAATCATTTTATTAAACAAATGTTGTATATCTCGTTTGCTTAGCATTATAATAAAATACCGTACACGAATAGACTGATTCAATTCTGGAATGCTTATTTCGTCTTAAGCGACTTGTACTATACTGTTATTCTTTGTTTCATATTAAGTGTTCTATTTCTTCATTGAATTATTTGCGGACTTGTGTTTTTCAACTCATCAAAAGTATATATCCATTCTTATAAATAAATGAGACATTGTCAGCAGTAGAAAGGTGGAATAATTAAAAATAGGCATATGAAAAATTTTGGACTACGATTATGCCGTGTTTAAATCTATAGGATTATAATTAATCATCTACTTTTTGAACCCTTTGATTATTGCGATACAAAACGTAATATCTAAAAAATTTTAAAGAAATTTTGATATATAATATTTTGGTGTTTTATCTGCAACAAAATTAAACGCCGTTAGGAGAATGTATTAACGGAAAATATTTCACAGTACAAATTGGTATTATTTTATGACTGCATTATTTTCTAAAATAAAAATTAAAATACTTAAATAATGAGTAATTTAACAAAAAAAAAAAAAAAAAAAAAAAAAAAAATGAAAGTATTTTTATATGTAAATTACATTTGCGAGTTTAAGATACAAATACTTGTGATATTATTTTTAAACAAAAGTATTTCGTCTTTCTGTTTTTCTCTTAAGTATATTCTTTACACCTTTCCGTGTTGTCATTTATACATTTTTAATTTGTCCAGTTATCGTGAAATATCACGTTTTAATAATACATTTACAGTAAAAAATGTTTATAAAATTTCGATAATTCTACTTTATCCAATATATCTCAGATATAACAACGAATCGGTCACAACGACCAAATTATTTTGTTCTCCTCACTATCGTTATAACCGATTTCCACTGCATAAATACATTTAATTTTTTCCCATCAACACTCCGGTTACTTAGACCATCGCTGGCATTGTTAGTATCATTTCTATTTATTACATATTATAAATACAAATATTAATAATTATACTGTTTCCTCCGGGAGAGAGGAAAGAGGAAGAAGATTTCTTTTTTTTAATGTAGATTAATAGTAAAACTGCATCATCCTCATACGCATATCATTGTCAGTTATCTATAATTTATTATATTCCCAACCCATTTCCCTTTTGGATTATTCTCAAAAGGTTCAACGCAGACAAAATAGTCACTTCTTTTGTAAATTCGAATTGTCTGATTATGCAATTCTTTATATATATATATATGCCCAGTAATATGATCAGCCGTGCATTACGATTCCATTTTAGTTAACTATATTGGAAGTTATCAGCTGTATACCTTTAAAAACCCCGCTGACTACATTTGTTAGATCCGCTTAATATTATTTTCGATAGTGATCAACGGTATTCATTTTTATGCCGGGAAATTATAATTTACACCTGCCACTGATTATTTCTGGTGATAATCCGTCGTTTTACGCGGTCCCACGAGAATCTGTTGTATGTTAACACTAAATATCTATTATCACTATAGTCAGAAGAATTACACTTCAATTCGACTGGTGGACCGTGGACTTTTTCTAGCTATCTCAAACTTTCGGCGACTACCGATTTTGATCGTTCTATTTCACCGAGCAAACAGTAATTTTACCTGCACGTTCTAGAATAAATATATACATCATCGGCAAAGGTGTCACACGCATTCCGGTCGAATTTGAAAATAGCTGCGCTATTCAGCATGGACGTACGGGGCTTTTGAAGTATACTTCTCTCTGGAACGGGCGAATTAGTTTCTACCGGAGACGATCGAATTGATTTTTAATACAAGATTTTCTGCCCTTTTAAATATGATTGTAAAAGTTTGTATCTATCACTGTTGAGGTCGTATAAAAAGCCATCGTTAAGCCGCACTCGGTTAAATGCCAATTTAGGATCCAAGAAAATTACGCTACAATATTGTCGTCTTGCTAAAAGACAAGTGGTTAAGGTGCTCGGTTACGAAATCAGAGGTTATGGGTTCGAGACTTGTCTCATTCTGGATCCAAGTCACTTCCGGGTTTACCCAGCCTGAAGTAATTGGGTACTAGACAAATCTGGAAAAGTAAAGGCGAATCCCAAGTAGAAAGGAACTGGCCCCAGTATTCTTATCAGATCTGTTAGGCTTAGTACCATTATGGAAAGCTTAACTTCACAATCCATGAAACCTTATCAAGGGTATGTTACTTCTAAAAGACACCACAGCCTGAGTGTAATTCAATGCAGACATTAAATTACTAGCAGATACCATCTTCCTGCATACCGCTTCATTTAATCAGTCTGAAGATGTATGTCGCACTTTACGAAATACTCGTAGTATCGCGTTTACGATATAAATGAATAGAACGCTTCTGGCTGATAACTTCTCAACTATTTTTCGAGTTACTAGTTTTGATATTTCAACAACGCTAGACTGGTTCGTTTTTTGGTTCTGTTCATCTCTCCGATCAATTGTAAAATTTTCGTTATTTTATTCCTTGTAGGTAAATGTTGTGATCGCCATTTTCAAGTCTCGCCCTACGAAATTTCCAGCATTTATGATTGTTTTTCACATTCGCGGAATAAATATGTCCCCCGATAATTTGAATAGTCACATCATGTTCTTCCATATTCACTGCTTTGTTATCATTAAAACCGTTAATAATAAATACGCTCGGTCGTCTACAGGTAAAAATCGAAAAATATTTCTCATTATTATCGATATCTAAAAGTCGTTCGGTTTTCGTGACCGTTAAATTCGCTGGTGGTAAATGCGCATAAATTATTGTTCTAGCGTAATTTCTACCGAAAATATACCTATGGATAAAATATTTCATTTTTAATTGGCTCAGATTAACGATGAATCTGAATTACTTCGAAACTATTATTGGGCATCCCGTAATTTTAATTCATTATGCACTGGCTAATCGGAACACCATTCTAATCGGTAATTAGACCGCGGTGTTACTGATAATAGACGTTATCACATTATCACGGCCATACGATGCGAAGAGAGTGTAAATTTAATTGTACTGGGCGAGATTATGGACAAGCGTGAACACAGCTTCTACACTGATCAGAGCATACGATTACGACTGAAGTGCGTATAAATACCGCGGAGGCTATGAAGAAAGTGCCGACTACGTCCGCGCGTTTAAAGTAACGGTGGACGAGGGCGAAATGTTAGTACAATCGAATCAATTGACAATAGTCAAAAAAACAATCGAATAATTTTCATTCGAAATAACTACCAGTAGCACATAATTAAATGGTGAATATTTGCTCCGTTTCATTTACAAAGCTCATTTATTCAATTTGAAATTATTAATTTTTTCTGACACTGCAAGTTTCAAATAAAGCAAATAATCTCGGATCATTAATTAAAACTAGAGACTCAAGTGGTTTTTGATTGTTAATTGAACTTCTGACAACTCGGATTTAATTAAAAATTAACATTTTTAAAACTAAAATATTTCGCAAAAATACACGCGCAACATTTCACACACACATACAAATAAAAGAAAAGAAAAGAAACAAAAACGGGGAAAAAAAAAGAAAAAAGTTAATTACGTATTAAAGCGTACTAAAATATGAATAACATCAAGAAGTTAGGCGACAAATGTTAAACAATTACTATTCACGTACTTGTAAGCAATTATTTCAACATAAGAATTTCTTTCTAAAAAAACATACAGGCAGCGACGGAGTGTATTAGTTACATAGGGTTCCTGCGAATTTTTACCACGTTCCTCCTTCTCTCTTTCTTTTTCAAAAAAAAAAAAAAAAACAACAACAAAAAAACAAAAAAAAAATATAGATTTTTTATGAGATTTGAAAATGCAGATTTCAACTTTAACCGCATTTTTCCAAAAAAACTCTGCTTATGGAGTGGACCTCGCTTAAAATTCACCGACGGTCTACGCAGAAGGCATCCCCACTACGTTACTTAGTGTTTAAAAAAATACTTCCAAACTGAATGTGTGCTAATTGATGTGTCGAGTGTTGTACTTCTTTCTTTAAATAACTCATTCCAGACTATCAACTCCTGTTCTTCTTCATGGTTTAATTTTGACTCCCTTTACATCTCTCTGTACACACGGGACTGCATTTGTGTATCGATAAATCAAACATTTACAATCAGTTCTAAGTGTATGCATCTACGCTTGCGTTGTATATTATAATTGCCTAGAACATGACCTATATCTATACAGTTAGAATGTACGAATTCACCACGCTCAGAAACTGAGAATGCCCTCTTCGACGACGAATCGTAGTTAACTTATCACATTATTCCTAACGGTGCGATTTTTAATAGATTACAGTCGCTTCTGTTTTGATAGGAATTTATTACTTAGACTAACCGATGTATGGGGTTAATTCCTTATAAAAAGTTTCATCAAATTAACCTAAGGAAACTAGCTCAAAAAAGGTAGAATTAGTGGTCGAATGGAAAGAGCCTGTTAACTTGTAGTGCATGTAAATAGCTAATAATATTGATCGGAAGAAGAAGAAAAAAAAGATTTACGGTTTATACTTCAGCATACAGAGGCTTCACAAGGATCTTTAAACAATGTCGGGAAATAGATTCCGTATCTTTTAAAACGGACTTTCTTAAATGGACTGTTTTTGTCAAAAATATTACACTACTGACGAAAGGTCGTACTAGATTTTTATACGATCTGCGGGCAGCCCAATTGTAATATAGATGCTCGAGGATTAGGTCAACTTTTTAATTTGCAGTAAGAACGAATTAAAAAAATAAATAAATAAAAAAAGACAGATTGAAATGTAGGCGCATTTATCGAATTGGGGAATTCGTGGTTGTAAATACAAAAAAAAAACATTCGCCATTCTGAATTAGGAAAAATATATAGAGTTAATCGAGTACCCGAATACGTAACTTTGAACTTACAGAATCTAACAGCGTCGCCATATATCAGGAGCGGATCCAGAAGGACATTTGGAGGGAAATTATATAATTACGTAAAATCTTCTACGGTAGGCTGTAGATTTGAGAAATACCCCTTGTGTTTCATAAAGAAAATCAAATATCGACCTTTATAGAAATTTAAGATTGTTTTAAAAATACATAATTATTACAATTTTTAATTTAACTTTTGTCTTATATGTATTTAGGGGTGAAAAATAAAACGAAATTATAAAATTCTAGCTAGAATGGTAGTTTAGAAATAGTATAATGTCCTTTGTCAATCTCCCTTATTTCACTTTTAATTTCGCTGACCTCTGCCATCCTCCAAATATGTTTACTGTTCCTACGCTCTCTAGGTTTCTTCCGCAGGCCCTAATCAGACAGGAATTCCACAGATTTATCAATTCTCAATTTCCATCGCATGCAACCGTGTTTACAGATGGTTCGAAGAGGCCGGGTGGTACCGGTGCCTCTTTTATCCTGCCAGATTTTGGGATTTCAGAATCTTTTCGCCTACCTCCTTTCTATTCTACATTCATAAATGTATTAATGACTATTTTACGTTCCATTATTTTCATTTTCTCCAATCATCTTTCCTCTAAATTCTTGATTATATCTGACTCCATGGCCGCCCTTCTCCCCTACCTGATCATTCCTGCGATTTTATCATACTCCGCATACGCTCATTTATCCGCATTCTTTCTTCCCTCCATTCCATTTATATTGACATTTACTGTGGGTTCTTAGTCATTCGGGCATCTTCGGTAATGAAGCGGCGGACTCCTTGACTCGGGTTGCTGCATCTTCTTTCTTCTTTAAAAAAGTCCCATCGTTCAATCTTCTTCCGCTGTGCAAAGGTTTTCATCTCAGACTATGGTATCGGATATATACGTTTCCTTTTTCTCTAACAATTGATCTTTTTATCTGTCTGTTCAACCTAGTCTTCCTGCCAATTCGTGGTTCTCTTTGTTTCCTTCACTTCATCGTTCTGTTGTTGTCTTCATTATTCGTCCGCGCTCTTAAGCCATACTATATTATCTTCCTCCTGTTTTCGTTTCTCGTTGGTTGCCTCTCCATATTGTTCTCTCCACTCAAACGAAGAGTGTGTTTGCGATGCGGACCATGTGTTTATTAAGTGTTCATCTCTTTCTGCTGATTGCTCTGCTTTCTATTCCATTTTATTGATACTCGGTCTTCCTACTCCATATTGCGCCTCTTATGTCCTATCTTTTCCCTCTTCACAGATTATTCCTATTATTTGTTCCTTTCTCCTAACAATATCTGACCGTATCGAGATATAATTGACTCCTTTCTATTCTAATTGTTTCCGGGTAAAGGTTCCCTGTTGACGGGCCCCCCCCACAAAAAAAAAAAAAAAGAAAGATAGTATTTATTAGGCTTTACTTCTTTTTTATTTTTGTTGGTAATCCGATTCGAAGGCTTTGTTTATGAGCAAGTACAAAAATATATATATTTCTCTCATTGAACTATTTTCATTTACATCGGAAAATAAAAATTAAAAATAAATAATAATGGCGAAAGATCGACGACAATTATGTTTAAAATAGAATAAAAATGGAACAGTAATAGTTTTACTAGAAAATAGTATTAAATATTAGTTATAATTTAATCCATAAGTAAAATTCATACAAATCTTTTATAGCATAAATTAAGTTTCTTTGTTATAACAATTTTTTTCATAGAGGCTTTGATTGTTTGGGGGGAAATGTCCCCCTCCTAGATTCACACTCTTTTCAAAAAGAATCAAGAACTCCAAGCAAGTAGGACCTGTTTCGTTCTCAATCTAAAAAGGTATATCTAACAACGTCATAATTTCTATAAGAGCAGTTAGAAATTTCCGATTAGATTAGCTAGAACGACCATTTAAAAAGTTGGTTCTACAATATGCGGCCGCCAAGGTCGAGAAAACTAAAGGGCCACACCGTCACTTTGCAATGTAAATCACTGTGTAAATAAAACATGGGTTAAAAATAATCTAATCTAATATAGTACGTAACGTTAATTAGATAAAGTTTGTATTTTTTCTCCACGTTGGCATGCGCTATTGGTAATTTTACATGAAAAACTTTTTTTTTTTTTTGCGCATGTGTGCATTTCTTTGTTTAATGTCGCAATTTAAATTACTTCCGTATCATGAAGCCGCTAGCTTTGGAACGCGTGTCGGAATATGTAGCGATTAAATATTGTTCTATGGGAAGTGTTTTATACGTATATTTATTTATTTGCTTGTCTAGTTTAATATCTGCGGATTATGTCAAATGATTTTGAACATTTTTCATTAGAGCATGTTGAAAATTAAGTATTTTCAAAAAACAAGAAAATAATTCGAACTGTACTGATTAAAATAAACACGTAGAAAATATTAGATCCTTATTAAAAATTTTTAAAGCTTTCACAGTGATTACTCATGATAAATAATTTTTATCGGAAAGAACTGCGTTCTTCTAAAAGAGATATTTATTCGCTTAACGTTTCGACCAGCTTACACTGGCCATCATCAGAAGCAAACTGAAGTAACGAAAATTTCAATCGACAATAACATTAAAATAAGAATCAGAAATCATGGAAAACCCAAATCAAAACAGATAACCTACCTCTAAACAGGAAAACCGACGTAACATAGAAAAAATATAAAAACAAAAAAAAATAATAATAAAAGGAACCAAAATGTAAACGGGAAAAACCGACAAAACGCATAACAACAGATAGATAAATTATAAAAACATAAGGGAAAAAAAAAAAATTAATAAAAATAATAAAAGGAACACAAAATCTAAACGGGAAAAACCGACAGAACGCGTAACAACCGAAGATAAAATGTAAAAACATATGAGAAAAAAGGAATTAGAAAAATTTACAAAAGGAACAAAAAACATCGGGTCACAGTTGGGGCAGGGGGGAAAAACGAATAACAACTTATAAAAAATAAAACTGAAAACGTTGAAAACGCACGGAACAACCAAGTGAACAAAACAAAAATATGAAATATTACAATAGAAACAGTTGGATTACCTGAACAAGGACTGGGAACTACCTGAACCCGGGGCCGTGCTCTCTGGTGCTTCTTCCGGATAGGTTTCGAGTGGGTCCTCAGGTGCGGATTCCAAGCAATTTTCAGGTAGTTCCCAGTCCTTGTTCAGGTAATCCAACTGTTTCTGTTGTAATATTTCATATTTTTGTTCTGTTCACTTGGTTGTTCCGTGCGTTTTCAACGTTTTCAGTTTTATTTTTTATAAGTTGTTATTCGTTTTTCCCCCCTGCCCCAACTGTGACCCGATGTTTTTTGTTCCTTTTGTAAATTTTTCTAATTCCTTTTTTCTCATATGTTTTTACATTTTATCTTCGGTTTTTATGCGTTTTGTCGGTTTTTCCCGTTTAGATTTTGTGTTCCTTTTATTATTTTTATTAATTTTTTTTTTTTTTCCTTATGTTTTTATAATTTATCTATCTGTTGTTATGCGTTTTGTCGGTTTTTCCCGTTTACATTTTGGTTCCTTTTATTATTATTTTTTTTTGTTTTTATATTTTTTCTATGTTACGTCGGTTTTCCTGTTTAGAGGTAGGTTATCTGTTTTGATTTGGGTTTTCCATGATTTCTGATTCTTATTTTAATGTTATTGTCGATTGAAATTTTCGTTACTTCAGTTTGCTTCTGATGATGGCCAGTGTAAGCTGGTCGAAACGTTAAGCGAATAAATATCTTTTTCAAAACACACTTGTTTCCGAAAATTATTTATCATATTATGGTTATTGTTAGAAGAGTTTTTTTCTCCGAAATTAGAGAAGCAACGTCGATGGGGCTTATTATTAATCGTGCCATTTCGATTTAAAGAAGGAATTCGTTCGTTTTCTAAGAAACTAAATATTTTTCATTTAATTGTAATTATTTTTATTGAAAGTAATATGTTCATTACAGCGTAATTGAGACCGGTCAAATCGTCCACGCCATTTTGAAGCCAATCATAGAAATCCATTGCGTTGTCAGTTGGATCTCCTTCACCGTAGGTTGCTAAACAAAATACCGCCAGCGAATTCGGAATATCTTTTAAACTCCTCAGTTCCTCCTGGAACAAGTTTTTTACACATTTAAATTTTACGACGAAGTTCAAATTAAGCGGTTTAGTTAATGTCATTGATTTTATTCAAATAATTCCGACCGGCGGAAAAAAATTAATAACAAAGAAAAAAATAAAAATAAAATAAAAAAAGCAGCCCGATGAATTTCAAATTTTCTTTTAAAACGGAATAAATTACACATCGTTAAACAGTATATATTTTTATGCGTACATTTTCCTATTGTAAATAAACTAAAGAAAGTAAATAAAGTGTAATCAATATTTTTTTTTTTTTTTTTTTTTTTTTTTTTTTTTTTTTTTTTTTTTTATGGGTCTCTCAATGAGGACATTAACCAAAGAGATAGGAAGAAGGGAACATATAAAGTTGTACTCTTAAACATTTAAGGAAAATGGATAAAAATAATTCGAGGACAGGAATGACGGAAGTAGAAGGAACGTATAAGTAGTTTACAAGCGGAGTAGAGATACCAAGTTTTAGAAGAGAAGAGAAGAAGGTCGATTGTTCAGCAAAAAAGGTCACATTTTCAAACGAAATATGATCAAAATCATGAACGTATGTGGAAGAGAGACGAAAAGGACAGAAAGAAGTGGAAGCAGATGAGAACCGAGAAAGTAACGCAGAAAGTAGACTATGATTAAAATGAAGGCGACAAATAGCCGAGAGATTGCGGAGCATTTAAGAAAGGACAAAAACCTAGAAAACCATGGACGGGGAGGAAGAGATAGTTGTAAAGGAAGCCAAAATTAGAAAATGAAGAAGAACCAGAGTTGATAGTCTGGAATGAGTTATTTAAAGAAAGAAGAACAACACTAAGAGTTGAAAATGTCCCCCCAAAAATCTACCACCGAAAGCGGAAGAACGGGATAATGAATATCCACTAATTCTAAATGACAACAGGAATACATAGGATCGACCTCGATCGAGTAAAGGCGGAAAAGACCATAGACGAGTTAAATGGTCAAAAGCTACAAGTGAAACGAAACGACAAGGGAAAAAATGTTAAAAATATCACGTGACTTAGTATAGGTATGGGGTGCGGGTGAGCCTATATTTCGCTCTTTCAGATATGGTTTTGTATTGGCAACAACATGCAGAATAAGCCATTCGCCGTCTCCGATGAAGTTTCGAGCAAAGTTGACGTAGCTTTTGACGGTCTAGTTTTGCTAGAGCGCTTGACTTCCGCGATATGGAGGTCACAGGTTCGATCCCGAGCGACGACAGAACTTCTTATTACAAAGAATTAAATTGAAATACTCGCTAATAATCACGTGGAAGGCAATGGCTAACCACCACATATACATATGCGCGCTAGGTCAGTACTCAGCAGACATAAATAGGACTGCACTTTTGTAAAACGATGTAAATCAAACGATTACTAATCAGTTCCGAATGTGTAGTGTCTTGCGTGTTGTGTACACATTCGTACTGCATATAAACAATCGCTATGAACACTACTTATATCTGTACAGCTGAGATGTACGAATAGGTAGTCGCCGACGCTCAGGAATTAAGTATGGCGCGATGAATGGTTGCAGTGTAAAAGTAGCGCTCAAATTTTCAGGCGAGTCCACCCAGAAAAGCGGATGAGACCGTTCGGCAAGTGCGTTCGATGATTCCGGATTTAAGTCCATTTTTGCAGATGGTGCGGTATTTGCCGTGCGCTAAGAAATATTCGTTAATGGCTGTGTTGGTGGATGAAGTTCCGTTGATCGTTTGATACCTACTGATTGATCTGCATCAACTCTGTTGCTGATTTTACAGCTGATGCATGCGTGTTCTTTAACATTTAGCAGTATTTGACGATCATTGAAACTACGGAGGAACGAGCCTGGGAAATTTACGCTGTAAACCTTTCTAGCTTACTATACGACCAAACTCACCGTCAGAAAGATTTACTCGTAATATCGCAATAGGCGCTAGAGGTTTTTATTAGTGCTGACATTCCGGATAGATAATACTTTAATTTGTCGTTAGAAATAATTGGAGACATTTTTATTCTCCAGGCAACCATTGTTCAACTGCCCTTTTCCGTTTGCAAAAAAAAAAAAAAAAAAAAAGGTAACAGAGATTTGTTTACATTTAAGAAAAATTGCCACTATTTCATTACTGACTTTTGAACCCGCTATTATATTGGATCGGCAGCCTTCTTTAGCTTTCAATGTGATCAAGTAATGAAGCTATGTACGGAAACATGTCTTTGTTCGTCCTCGAGGAGGTCCAAAGTAATTTTTTGTAGCAGGCATAGTTTGTTTTTTTTTTAATCGATTTCATCGTCTCGGAAAATAACAAAATCGGTACCGAATTACTATTAGCTGACCCGGTGACTTTGAGTTCACGTTTGTGCATTAGAGTCCGGTTATTTTCCTTTAAATTGGATTTCCAGTGGCAGCCGGACGCTTATCAGTAATCACGGGAGTGGCTGGTTAGGTGTGGTGGTGTTTTGTGTGTGACAGTGTGAGTCTAGCCAGTTTGTGTGCGGTGTCTATGGCGGTTTCGCTTCCGACTAGTTCCGGTGCACCGGCCAGCGTTTGTGCTAGACATTGTACGAGACAGTCGCGAGCGTGATACTTCTTATCAACAGAATAAAATGAACGCGAAAATCAAGACTTCTTATCAAACAGTTTATAAATAATTCTTCGGCTCGGAACCGGCATTTAAAACCTGGCCGCGATGTTAACTTTGTAACTTCGATTTAATACTT
The DNA here is from genome assembly GCA_039619475.1 of Icerya purchasi. Lineage (NCBI taxonomy): Eukaryota > Metazoa > Arthropoda > Insecta > Hemiptera > Monophlebidae > Icerya > Icerya purchasi. The sequence continues at coordinate 330,771,057 of CM077115.1, read as the reverse complement.
TTACGAAATAGCCGCTGAATAAGATAGACATATGTTTTCCATTACAAACCCCTGTCCGGCCAAATATCTTTTTCTACTTCTTCTGTGTTTTTTTTTTTTCATTTTATTTTATTTTATTTGTAGAATATAAAATCACTTCCGTTACACAATTTCATTTTCATATAGGTACCACAGATTGAGGAGGAGAAAAAAAATCAAGATGTACACAAAATTTCTGTTTAACAGAATCGGAATTATTTAAAAACGAATTTTTCGGCAACTTTTACGCAGAAAACAGATATTTCGGACAATCCGCACTTAACCAGTAGATAATAACTAGATAGTGCGCTAATGTTATTAGTCATTTCGAACGATCAAATCGAATAAATTGTTCTATTATGTAACGCGTCAAAATTCGAACAGCAATATATAGGAGAAAAAATGTGCGCTGAAATACAAACCATGTCGCATTCCTCGGGATCGGCAACCATGCCTTTTAATCCGTATTTATTTCCCTCTTTTGCGATACGGCCGGCGAATTCTTCTCCAGTTCCAGTCTGACTGCCGTAAAACACTACCAAACTTCGCCCGGAAGACTTCAATTTTTTAATGAAAGAATTATCCACGTTCGTCTGCGTGGTCAAAGTCGTCGGTCTGCAATAAACGTTAGAGCATTTAATAGAACACGTTCACATGCTACGAGCGAACTAGGTTAAAAAAACACCGAAATATAGAAAAGAGCCAACATTTATTTCCCCGCCCCCTTTCCGTTCACTTTTAGCCGTTTCCACTATGCCATTTACCTTTCGGAAATATTCGAATTTTTTTCGTAAAGCGTCCCTTCATCAAAATCTCCCGAATAAGAAGCTACATTCAATATTCACAGTGTAACGGTATTATTTGTTAAGAAGCCCCCGAGGGATGCCACCACGGACTCTTTATTACCGCGGACGAAAAAAATTTATTAACTTATTATTATTATTATAAAAATGATATTATAATTGAGTTTTTACGAAGTATATTAATGAAAAATAGTTACCGACACCTATCTTTCTTAGACGGTCGACCGCTGAAAAAAACACAATTAATAATCGTAAAGAAATAAATGTGGAAGTAATATAAATAAACAATTATAACCGTATCAGTGCTTGTCGGCTACGACACAGAAACACGCTGATGATGGCTTGTGTTTGCTGATGGTAGGAGAAGTAAATTTGACACAAATGTTAACGAAGATTTATTAAACTTTATGTAATTTACTTTCACGGAAAAAGAACTACTAATGATATATGGTAACCGATCTGACGGGCGATTCGAGTATTCTGCGCCGCTGCAGAACTAATTCTTTTTTCCGGACACGATTTCTTTTATACGATGACTGTCTCCAAAAAAACCACTGACTCTTTCACCGATGGTTAGAGATAGACTAACTTCCTTTTTTGCAATATTTTCGTTTATGCCCCCCCTCTATGAGGCTTTCTTCTTTTGTCTTCGCTTCGTCCAATCGCCATTCATTTAACTTACGGATGGGAAGCGCTTTTTACATTTTCACTCGCAACCCTGGTTTTTCGATAATTTGTATTTATTTTCAATTTATTATTTTACACCAGTAACGGATACATTACAACAGTTTGAATTGACGAGAAGAAGTGAAGAGCGTACTTTGTTGCAGCATGAAATATATATATATATTCATGTACATTTCGAATAGGTTTAACTTTCTTGCTACGTTTTTATTTTTAAACAACACATTCCTCTGGTTTGTTATTGCCTTGTTTATTACAAAACACGTTCAAAAATATCTTAAATCTAACCAGGAAACCGTACGCCCTTGGGGAAACGAATTTCAATGATTTTTGGTGAAGTTATACCATCTGCGTATCTTCTTCTTTATAGCGCCATACTTAATTCCTGATCGTCGGCGACTACCTATTCGTACATCTTAGCTGTACAGACACAGGTATAGTGTACTAGGCAATTATTATATGCAACGCGAGCGTACACAACACGCAAGACACTACATTCGGAACAGATTAGTAATCGTTTGATTTACATCGTTTTACAAAAGTGCAGTCCTATTTATGTCTGCTGTGTACTGACTTAGCGCGCATATGATGATATGCATGTTTGCCATTGCCTTCCACGTGATTATTAGCGAGTATTTTTTAATTTAATTCTCGTAAATCTGCGTATACAAGATGTAAAATATTAAGGTGCAATATTTAAATATAATCGAGAAAAATGAATTTAAAATTTCTCCACACTTACGTATAGTTTATATATAAGTTATAGAACATTTTGTTTGAAATTTCCGTGGCGGAAGTGGTAATGTTCGTGACACGTAACTCGATACGCGGGTTCAAGACTGGCTGTGCTCATTTTTTTTTTTTTTTTTTTTAAATATAAATTCTTATAATTTATTTATTTACTCATTCGTTTATTTTTTTATTACTTAGTGTTTTTTTCAATGTTTTTTTTTTTTTTTATTATTTATTTCATCAATTTAATTTCTACTACTCCAATAGAAATTAAACTTGAATAAATACTAAAAAAAAAAAGCATTGAAAAAATCAATAAGTAATAAAAAAATAAACGAATGAGTAAATAAATATTTATTTACTTTTCCAAATAATGGAATTAATTATAAGTATTTATATATATATATATATATAAATATAAATATATATATAAAAAACAAAAAAATGCGTTCAACTGTATTCAAATCCGCGTATTGAGTGTACGCGTCACGCGAATGCTATCACATAGGCCACGAAAATTAAAATTTTTTTTTTTTCGATTATATTTGAATATTGCGCTTTTATATTTTACACATAGTACACCACTCCCACTAGACCAAAAATCATTGAAATTTGTTTCTCCGAGGCCGTACGATCTCTCCTTGTAAACGAAAAATGGCGTATTAATTGTTCACAAAAGTTTCTCACGGCACACTATTTTAAAAATATTAATCACTTGTTTCTTTCATGTATCGACTACTCTATTTGCATATAGCGCGGGCGCGACTAATCCTATCTGAACGAAATCATCTGACCGTTCGTTTCTCCTCCTTTCACCCTTCTACAATCACATGGTAAATTCTTAAATAAAATTACGCAATGAATCAACTTCTAAGATTATATAAACAATCTATCAACGAAACGTTGTGAGGATGGCCGAGTTGCTGTAATAATCAGATAACTGAGCGAGAAAATTAATGAAAGGTCCTTGGTTGACGAGCCCCCCCCCCCAAAACGTTGACAAATAAAAATTATTACTATGAAAAACAATCGCTTAATTACAGACATGTACACATTTTGAACTGCATTTGTATATCGACAAATGAAATATTTACAATCAAGGCGTCACCTTGCGTAAATATAACTGTATTGCATGTAGCAATTGTCACGAATGGTATTATCTACGTAGCAATAACACACAAACACTAGTACTTCCGAAATCAAGGATTACGGAGACCAAAATTTCGGGAGGGATTACGAAAATACTTTTATATATATATGTACGTGCGTGTGTGGCTGTGTGCATATTATTATGAAATATATTTATTTATAAATAGTACACTAAAGCCTACAAGTCAATTATTCTATATGCAATATTTGAACACCACAATAAAAACAAATAAAAAATAGTCGTTTCCATAAAATTCATAAAAAGTTCAGTTTTCTTTTTTCTTGTCAAAAATTGAAAAGAAATTAATTTATCCTGAATTTCAGTCTGTTTAATTCAAACAATTATTTCGCAGACATGTAGGGGGGGGGGGGTGACCTCCCCCAGATTATAGCCAAGATGATGTTGACGACGAAAACATTTTCAAAATTAGTTCATTTGCAGGAATTAGAAACATACGTGTGCACAAACTTCTCACGACTTTTCGCCATGTACCCAGAAAAAAAAAAAAAACATACATACATACATATCTATATATATATGTATTAATGGCTATGCCATTTTTACGCCAGGGGTCATCAGGAAAAGTGTTCTGTTACGAAATTTGTCCCAGTCACAATTTTATGTAATGAAAGTTAAAAATGGCGTAGCCAATGAAAAGGTTTACTCTTCTATAAGAATTATACACTCGATCTGGGCGTGAGGGGGCTTGCCTCCTTCTGAGTACCGAAGGGCCGAGTTTTATATATATATATATGTATATGTATATATACATGTATATATGCACATATGTATATATATAAATACCGTGTTGTATTTCTACAAACGATGCATTGGAGTTTTTCTTGGTTTGATGTTTCCAGGGCAGTATTTAAGTCCAGCTGCCCGAGAAAGCGGTAGTATGAAGTGCATATTTTGTGATGTCAACGAACTAGGCAAATGGTTTTGTACCAGCATGGGCTTTTGAAAGAGAAGAAAAAGTAAGGAACTTACGCGGATGGAAGGAACACGCGAAAAATATTTAAATAATATTACGGACAATTTATACATCACTGGTCTGACAGGTGAAATAGATGATGCGATAATAAAATCGCAGTTCATCGATGGAGTATCTATCCGTGCTGCTGCAATAGTGATAACATTGACACGGAAGTCTGGTTTCCCGCAATAGTATTAGCACCATTACTAAATAAGTCACACGCAAGCAACGTTCTCTCAGTAGCGGATTACCCGTCTGTCTGCTGGTTCCGAGTAGACGCGCATAATATTCAGCACGTGGCTGTCAGAAAGCGTTTGCTCATAATGGTGCATATTTCTAATTAATCATGTTGCCTCAACACGCAATCAGTGTGCAGAGACGAGGACAGCTCGACTATTCGCAAAATCATGCACACACATATTCGATGTTCTACTCGGCAAAAATACGTGAGTTTTCTTTCCCGGCTAAATTAATTAGTTCCTTTGAATTTCTTCCGTATGTTATTAACTTTGCGCGATCGATAGAATTTACGTGTGCGCGAGTTCGTATTTCGGGAGATCCAACTTAAACGTACGAAATGAACTTTTGCCGGTAATTTTTTTCACCGATGGTTTAGTAGTAAACCAATTCTGTCCTTCAGTTAGCAAATGTTGTTTTCCCTAGATTTATTTGTAAATCACCTTTTTATATTTATTTATTATTTACAATATTTCCATAATGGTTAATTAATATGTCCCATCATCCAATTAAGTTTTTGTTGTTAATTCTTTCAACGGCAAAAAAAAACAAACTAATGTACTACATACACCATTACAATATTCCATACTTTCTGGAATTTATTAATATTCATTTATTATCGTTTTAAAATGCTTTAATTTAAATAATTTAATTCCATATAAAGGAAATGTGGTTTTTCGAGAGATGCATTAATAAAATCACGCATTACGTTAATTTCATTTTTAATTAAAAATAAACTTACACGCTTTCTTATTTCTGCTTTTAATGGCATGTACGACTCTAATGACGAGTAATAGCTATAATTCTTCTATACTATTTAATTAATTTTATTGTCTTTGTTCTTTGGTAACTTTTTATAATTTTTTGTGTAACCTTTTAATTTTAAGTGTGACTAGCATACAGAATATTAGGTAGCATTACTGATTTATATTAGTTCCCTTCTTATAATTTAATCTACCAATTGTTGGTGTTAAGTCTGTTAAAAATATGTGTAAATTTTGTTAATCTACTTTTAATATGATTAAAATGGTTATAGAATTTTAATTTACTATCTCTATTGGATACTGCTAAATATTTAATCTGTTGTACATATTTAATATTCAATCTACACTGACAGTGGCGGATTAAGGCCTAGAACCGTGAGGCTTGGGCCTTGGGCGACAACATTTGAAGGGCACCAAAATTTAAAAGATCGCTAAAATCTGAAAAGGCACTTGAACCCAAGCATTTTTTTTCAGTCACTTAAAAGTCGAAATTGAAGAAGTTCTCCGTCAACGATAACATCTTGTGATTTTATGTAATGAAGAATAATATATTTTTATCGTAATTAAAGTAAGTTTATCATCCATATGTAAGAATTGTTGATTTTGACATCAATAATTGTTATCGAAACCCGTCGATGTATATTGTAATGTGTGCATTACATTACAGCCATTGTACATATACATACATATATATATACATATATATATATATTAAAAATATAAATTTGAGAGACGTGGTGTGTGGGGGGGGGGGGGCATGTGGGAATGCTTGAAATGATTGGTCACGGGGAGAATAAAAGAAAGCAAGGAGAGACGGTTAGAAAATGGAAACCGAAAAAAAGGAAGGAGCAGTCACAGCCGAAATCGAACAGGGGAATTGCTCCGTTAGCAAAAGTGCCTATCTTACAGGGGTCGTCGTAAACCGTTTCCTCTAGAAGAGAAGTTGATAGTTTTTCGTAAACCTGCCGAGCGAGAAGTGAAACCGCGAGTCAGATCATTACAGGCATTAAGACCTTTCGCAATCAAAATTTGTATAAAAACTTATTCGGAAGTCCGGTTTGTTTCTGTTTTAAATTAAAAGATTAAGTGGTCTCTCCGTAGCCTTAGTAACCTGTGACCAAGCGTATACCTGGAAATCTAAAACGCCGCATTCATGGACCATCGCCGAGAAATAGGATACGTACAATTTAATTTATAATTAATTTCGTAATTATTCGGCGTCATATTTATATGTATAATAATTGTATTTTTAGAGGTCGACCGTCGAAGAAAAATCAGTGTAGGTTACCTTTAATATATTTCCATTTATGATTTGAATATCTTATTCTTAAAACTATAACACCAAAAAGATAAACAAGAAAAAAGAAAAATATAAATATATATGTCCATAGAAGTTAATTCTGCGGTGGCATCCTTGAGGACATAGAGAAATCACCTAAAGCATTTCAATATATATATATATATATTTTTTTTTTCACTACAAGAAAGACGCCATACCAGCATGGGCCTAGAGCACCATCACCATCAAATCCATCACTGCACACTGACTTAAATGAAAAGGGTTATCTATATTTGTTAAATACTGTATAATATGATTTTTCTATGTTAATATGTGCGCTAAATTTATTCAAAAATTTGTATCTAATGTACTTGAATTACTTATATTTCTTAAGGAGTCTAAGGTTTTATAAGCGATTATTATCGCTATTATAACGTCTACTTCCTTTTTTTTATTTGTATGCGTAGGTAATATTATGTCGTAAATCCTTGATTATATTCCACAAATAAAATCCTATAATACAGATCCTTGTAATATTCCTGTCATTATAGGGCATTTCTTACTACAATTTCCCATTTTAATATACATGTACGGTTTTAAAACTGTTTTAATGTATTTAATGAACTACTGTGTCTAAAGTCCTTAATTAACCGCATCAACTTATTCAAATTAATGCCATATCAAAAGACTAGGCAATATTTAATGTTAACAAGCAACGTATATAATTTTTGTTCCTGTAACTTTTTATAGTTCGTATCATACTACATAGTTTTTTTTTTTTTTTTTTTTTTTTTTTAAACCTGGCCTGGTTGTAAATACCATTTGGCCAGTGTTAATTCCGTTGAATTATTTTGCAGGGAACTGTACTGATCATCGTTGATTATTTTATTTCCTTCGTCAAATTTTTTTAGTTTATGTAAAATATATTTTTCATAGACTCTATTAAAGTTAGAAAATAGCGATACGGCTTGTATTAGATTTGTTTTTCGGTTTATTTGATTTTTGGTAGATTAACTGTTTTCCCATTCTTTAGGATGTAGGATGGTAATTATTTTGAAATGGTTTATTAATAAATCTAGTTATTATGTAGGAAAATTTAATGTTAAATATTTTAAACGCTCCATTCGAAAATCTAATCTAGTAGATAGATTATTTTTAAGTTTTTTAATGATAAAAGTTATTTCTTCTTCAGTTACTTTATTCGTAGTATTAGTATACATTGAACTGTAGGATTGAAAGGATTTGTCTTTAAATATAATTTATTGCTTATTAGCTCGATTCTTCATCCGTGGTCGCGCAATGTCTTCCTTTTTATTTACTAAACTTTTATATTTTAACCCGAAAGAAATGTCTTTATTTATTAGTTCCCTTCATTTTGTTTTCTTTAGCTTGTTTGATCGTGCATTTATATTGCTTAAAGTTTTCTCTATAACTAATATAGTAACATATACCGAATATTTGTGTATCGATATTTTTTATATAATTTATTAAATAGATTTTTTTTCTACTACAATTCTAAATTCCACCTGCTGGTTTTTCTTTGTAGTATTTTGATCGTTTTTTATGTATCCACCAGCGTCTGCCTTGGTCTTCCTCTCGGTCTGCGCATGGCTATTTTTCCTTCTATGATATCTTTCAGTAAGCTATTATGTCTTAACACATGCCCTATCCATTTCAGCCTTGTTTTCTTAATCGTGTTCAAGAGTGATCTTTCTTCTTGTGCTCCATTAAAAACTTTATCATTCGATATTTTATCTACCTACGAGACTTTCAACATGCGTCGCCAGCACCATGTTTCGAATGCTCCAATTTTCTGTCTTTCTTTTTTGTTTAGCGTCCATGTTTCTGCCGCGTAAAGTGCCACTGCCCATACATACGACTTAACTGTTCGTTTCCGCAATCCAACAGAGAGTGTGTTCTGTGTAATCACCTGTACCATTTTCCCATGAACGCTACTTTTGCCATTGCAATCCTTCACCCTGTTATTATGTGTCCTAGATATTTGAAGGACTCCACTTGTTCTACCTTTTGCCCATTGATATTGCTATATTCATTTCCACTAGCGTTTTGCTGATGCACATTATGTTTTTTCAATGTTTATTTTCATTCCATATTTTTCTGCTGCACAGCTTAATCTTTGTACCATTTTTGACAGTCCACCTTGGCTATCTGCAAGTAATACTTGGTCGTCCGCGAACTTTATAATTTTTATACATCGTCCACCAATTTTTACACCTTCTTGAACTCCTTCTAATGCTTCACTTGTTATGAATTCGGAGTAAATACTGAATAGCGCTGGTGATAATAAACATCCTTGTCGCACTCCTTTGGCAATTTCTGTTGTTTTAGACAGTTTATTTCTCCATTTTACCGTCGCCCTTTGATTCTCGTATAACTTCTGTATTAATGCTATCAGTTTATCCGGTATATTTACCACTTTCAGTACCTTAAATAATTGATTCCATTCTACTCTATCAAATGCTTTGACATAATCAACGTAGCATATATATATATATATATTTTACCGTTTAAAACAGTTATTCTTTCTCCCATGATTCTTAATGCCGCAATCGCATCTCTTGTTGATGATTCCTTTCTGAAACCACACTGCGCATCATCGATGCACGCTTCTATATACCTTTCCATTCTGTTATTTATAATTTGTAACAAGATTTTCGATACGTGTGTAACACTAAGCTGATTGTCCTGTACTTTTCACAACCTTTTGGACGCACTTTGTTGGGAATTGGCACTAGCACAGATATAACCATATCTTCCGGCCAATTTTTTTCGCTGTAAATAATTATTATTTATTAGGAATTATTTTATTATATTTTGCGCATATTTAAAAGTGTGTCTTTCCAGTGGTCGCCCAGTGCAGAAAGATTAGTGTAGGTAAAGTTGAATACTACATAACTTGATTCTAAATAGTGATTTATGCAAAAAAACAAAATAAATAATATAATTTATGTCCACGGTAACTGCGAGGCCGTGGTAGCATTTTTGAGGATTCAACTAAACGACATATTCCGTTACATTTGGCATCTCCGGCGAGGATCAAAACGAACGGGGCAACGTTATAACGTATATTCATTTTTAATATTCAACAATTCTTTTCTTCCACTATTTTTCACTTTATCTCGTCTGAGGTTTTTAGAATTTAAATCACCTAGTAATATAAACTTTTTTAAATTACCATTTTGTATGTACATATTTAATATTTGGAAGTTCGATGTTGATAGCTTGTTTGGTGGTATATGAGTTTAAAAATTTCACTATTAAAATATTATATGTATCATGTATGTAGACAATACCAATGAGTAAGTTTAACTGATACATTATCAATAATTAACTATGTGTAATTTTTTGATAATTGTTCGGTTCGCAATTACTATTAATAATATCAATTTTTTGTCGAGTAATACATTTTTCGCTGCTTTACAATGGTTTTCATTGTATTGAAGTATTCTGATCATCATTTATGCGCTATTAAACCATGTTTTTGCATATAATTTTTCTGATATATTTTTAGTTTGATTTTAATAGTAATTTTGGTAATTCTCATTTTAGTACCCTTATCTGGTGCGTAATTTTATTACGATTAAATTTATATTTATCTCATCCCATCTAGTGATATTTCTGATCATTTATACTTTTGGTTGTTTTTTATTAATTTTATTTATCATTTATACTACTTGTTTATAATTTTTAAAAGCCTCGTTTTCGTTTTCTATTGTTTTTTCTATTGTTTTTCTAATTATTCTTGATGTTTTTGTCTGTTGTACTATCCTCAATTAATTTGGTTTTCTTATTTACTCTTTTATCATTCGTAGTTACCATTAGTTGCCCAGTGTTTTTAATTCTATTGTAGGTAATTGTTGCTGTTGTGTTGGGTTATTTTCTTCCTCTATTATTATTTCTTTTTACGTATCTCCTGTAATTTGTTTCCCATGTTGATTTTGTAAAGTTACTCCTTTTCTTTTTTTTTTTTACTACCGTCTGTAATGTTGCTTGTTCACTTTCCTCATTTATATAATTTTCTTCACTTATTTGTTGTATTGCATTTTTGTTGGTGTCTTCAAAATCCATCTGGTCCAAACTGGTTAGACTTAACGCTGCTGCTAAATTGCTTTCACTTTCTTTTATATATTCCTCTACAGTACCTGATTCCTATTGTGCAGATGAATATTGCTACTTTACTGTATTTTGTTTATTATTGCCGTGTCTGTAGCGATTAATATTCTAAATTGTTCATTATCGTACGTTACTATAATCGAATCTGGTATGTTATCTTTTTCCTTTACATTTCTAGTTTTCCTTGTGGAATACATACATTTGCCTTCTAAAACTAAAAATATCTTTCAAACCTCGATCGTAGACTTAGTAAACGTTAGAGGCGAAGTTATTTTTAATTTTGCGTGCTTAAGTATTTCTTCTACTACAATGGGCGACATATGTGTATTGATATATTAAACAATATCAATATTTCCGCCAGGCTTAATAATTTACGAACTCTAAAAAGTCGCTGTTATCAGTTTTGAGATTGTGATGTTAGTTGGTAAATTTTTCTACTAAGTATACTATTTTATTAGTAAGATGAATACACATTCTATTGTTTGATATTTTGGACGCGAATAATATATTATTAGATCAAATCAGTCTTTTATTGCATATAAATATTCTCTTTTACTGTGATTTCTGCAATTGCGTGTATGATGACAATCGCTTGATTTCTTTCGAGGAAACTTGGTTTTTAACCACTCTGCTGCATAATAACTATTATTTTTGTGTTACGTTAATTTCCGACTTCATTGGAGTTGAATTATCGTTTAATGATATACTTTAGTGGTTAATATATAATATTTCTCTTACTTGATAACTGATAATTCATTTTATCCGAATATCAACGACACCCAATAATTTGCACTGAACACGTTTTAACACTTTCAATAATTACTGATCATTCAACTCACCTCAGTTAAGCGTATGCAAAAGAAATGTTTAAAATTACTTTTTATTATTTCCAATCCATGAGGTGTTCATTCAACTGAGATACTCATGGCTATGTTTCAATTACTATGTATTTATGTTATTATTCATCAAATAAATAAATAAATAAAAAAAAAAAAATATAGGCGCTATCGTTGAATGCAATTTAGAATTAATTTGACAATGACGACAGAAGTCGCTACAAGATTACAATAAGAGCTCCGAAATTTATAAGCGATTACATAGTAAATTTAAAATTTTGTAAGCGAAACACACACACACACACACATTAGTAAGCGCTGCTTAAGCGAACCATGGATAAATCGTCTTCATCATCATTATAGTGCTGAACGCATTTGTATATACTAATAAATTGAAAATCAATCGGTTATTTGAAATTTAGAAAAAAGATAAAGGTCAACATCTGTAATAACGTACGATGAAGAAGTGTCTGTATAAACAAATCGAGTTCGCGGAAATGTTTTTCAATTGTTTTTACATATGCACATGTGACCAAAGAAACTGACCAGACACTACACACTGAGAAGAAGAATATGCCTATTACTGGCAATAACTATGAATACGTTAACGACGAGACATATTTCGCCATCTTATATCATATTATTCGATCACTCAATAAAATATTCGATTTGACTTTAAAAGATAGGTCCCCCATCATTTGACAAGTCATGTAAAATAATAACGGCGATCATATTGTGTTTGTGGATGTGAACGCACATCAATTTTGTATCGTTACGACCGACTTGACAAAAGAGTTTAAGTAATGTTACAGTTCGACTAAACATTTCTCATTGTACGCTGAATGCGATTTTGAAATATAGTTCCAGAATTGGGTGCGCTGCATTGCACAACAAGGGCGTCAGTAGAAAAACGGAAAGGACTGGCACAGAAGAAATCTTGGGAGAGATTGCACTGAAGGAATGGTTCTTAAAAGTGAGAAAAAAGGATATTCGATGGTCCAAAGTTGTAAAAGCTAGATAAAACATCATTTATACTAAAACATACGGAGAGCAGGCAGAAGCTAGTATGGCTTGCTTAATAGTCCCATATGGTCCTTCAAAATTTTCTTCCCAGCTTCATATGCACCCGTTACAGAACAGTTATAAGAGAAAAAGTTAGCAGGGTGATTGATAGTATTCTGAAAGATACACCGAATTCTCTTACGAGGTACTGAAATCGCAAAAAAAAAACAAAAAAATACTTTTGACGTTCTTCATTCAGTGAACAAAGCCCGCAATACCGCAGAATACAGTGATTATCGTGAAAGTGACGTACGTTTGCGTTTCGCGTACATTACCGTTTACAAGTGATAACGGCTCTTACCTGATATTACGGGTAAGAGGAATAATACATTATTAAGTAGATTGATACAGATAAAGTAAAATGGCCCGAATATAGAGCCAATAAATAACATAACGCAAAATCTACTGTATAGTAAGATAGTCGAAAAACAATTATTTTCAAATCGCAATCAAGTTACCGTTATATACATTCAATTACGGAAATTAAATTAAGAGACTATGCATACGCAGTTGGACAGTATACAGGAGCAAATAATATAATATTTGCATCGAGAATTTCTAATAACAGAATATGTGTATACTTAAATAATAAAGACACTTAGCAGAAATATTCATAAATGAACATAGTTTAATGATTGGCGAAGAATTAAAAATTCGTAAATTAATAAATCCAGCTAAAAGAATAATTCTGTCTAATGTGCCCCCTCTTACACATACCACACTCTGTGATAGAGGAAGCACTTAGTAAACTGCAATTAAAAACAACATCAACTGTAACGTTTATCAAAGCAGGACTACATGAGGAAGGATTTAAACACGTCTTCAGTTTTAGAAAGCAAGTGTACATATTACCAGAAGAAATAGATAAAGTAAGTGAAAAAGATGAAATTCCCTGGATTCCGTTATTGTTACATATGGAAATGAGCAGTTCAGAGCTTTTCTTGGCGCAGATGATTAAAGAAATAACCAAACAGTACAAAAGAAAGTAAACAGAGCAACTGAAAAAAGACAGCTGAGGAGTCCAAATCGTATGAAATAAACAGACCTTTATCAGCAGTATCCAGCTTAATGAGTCTTGAGGAAATGGAGACGGAAAAAACAAATAAAAAGATATTACAACAAGAAACTAAGGTAGAAATGACAATAATTAAACAGGAAGAAACAAAGGTACAGACACCAAACCATGAATCAACTAATACAGCTACAACAAAAAAAGTAATCAAAAAAACTAAACATGCGGAACAGAATTTAGTAGAAAAAGTTTTACTACCGATAAAAGGTTTGATAGAAAACATGCACAAAGCCAAAAGTGGGAACACTGGACTTTAAACAAACAGTTAAAGTAATTAATAAAATAAATAGAAATCAGAGCGCAGAGGGGAACTATTAAATCGATAGAGAAAAATGAATAAATTAATATGAATGAAATAATAATACAATTACAGATAACGCATGAAAATATTACGGATAAAGGTACAAAAATGAGAATAATTGAAATAATCGAAAAAAAAAAAAAAAAATGAAAACTTAAACTTGACATGAAAGTGTTTCAACATAATGAAAACCATTCAAAAGAAGCAAGAGACATGTCTTGCTGACAAATATAATCCCTAAAAATTTAGATATAGTGACAAATGCAAAAATAATTCTATACCGAGAAATTATAATAAAATAATACTTGTACATAATGAACTAATGATAATATACAAATCTGGAATACCAATAAACATAGTCTACAGCCATAATAATTAATTTACATATGTTCCACCTAACAATTTGTCAACAGCATATTTTCATATAATAAATATGTTCATAATTTATAATAATATAAAGAAATTGATACTACTCGGGGATGTAAATTCACGTAGCATAATGTAGGACAAAGTTAATAATTTAAGGAGGAAAGAATTAATGAAATTAATTGAATTACACGAGTTATACGTGTTAAATAGTAAAAATCAAATTACGTTTAAAAGAGGCAATTAAACAGCACAATAGATTTAACATCAGTGACAGGAAATTTAAAAGAAATAATAAGTGGTTGGAAGGTTAGTTATGAAATAAACTTAAGCGATCACTTCTATGTTATGTCCAATATGAATTTGAATACTACCCCTTTCAGAAAAATAAACTATAATAAGTTACAATATAATATCATAAGATACAAGAAGCTAATTGAAGTTAATTGTAATACTTAAGAAGACATAGAAAACTGGTTACAAAACTTTCAAATTTATGCGGATACGGTACTAAATCAGTCATATTGTGAAAGATAAGAAGTAATGTATATATCGGTGGAATATAGAATTACAGTCATATAAGAATATGGTAAATCGGGTTTGTAAGATATACCGAAGATTTAAAAACATACAAATAAAATCGAGTTTTTACAAGGATTATAAAAATATATTTTACAACTTACAGGTACATCATTAAAGAAGCTAAAGTACGAGCCTGGAAAAATTTAATGAAAGATAAGAATGTTTTTGGATTAAAATATAAAGTATTATTAAATAAAAATAAAAAATTGCAAATACCGACTTTAGATAAATTTTCTATGACCAGATGAATACAAAGTAAATTTATTATGTAATAAACTTTATCCTAACGTAAATGCATTTATACCAAAATTTAAAGTAAACAATGTGTGATACATGAAACTGGTAATAATGAAATTAAGGAAATTATAAAAAAGTTGAAAAATAAAACATCAGCAGGATTAGATAAAGTAACTAATGGATTACTAAAAATATTTAAAATATTAAAGTACCAAACGTAATTAATAAAATGATAAAGTGCTGTTTAAGCTAAGTTACTATCCGAAATATGCAGAGAACCGAAAACTGACATTCTACCTAAAATAAATAAACCAGTGTGCGAATTGAGCTCATATAGAGCTCAATATCTCTATTATCAAATATAAGTAAAATATTTCAAAAATACACGCTTAATGAAGTTAAAGTCAAAATAATGACATATCAACAAAGATCAGTAGTATGGAGGCTTAAAAAATAAGTCGACAGAATTATCCATGTTTGGAGTAATTCAAACTGTTAAAAGCTATAAAAATAAAGGTTATAATAATGTCACTTTGGTAGCCTCAGATATTATTAAAGCTTTTGATATAGCCACAATTTAAATAAGTTAATGTTATTGTTAGAAGAATTAGGTTTAGAACAGAACTCGTTAAATATATTACGAGGTGTGATCATTAAATAACGAGACTGATTTTCAAAAAACGGCTTTATTGTTAAAATTATTCGACAACCGGGCTTTCCCCTTCAATGTACTCACCTCCCCTCTGCACACACCGTTCCATTCGTTTTTTCCATTGTTGGAAGCAGTGCTGAAAGTCCTTTTCTGTGAGGCCGTTCAAAAGTTGCGTTGTTCTTTGTTTTACCTCTTCGATTGAGATTCAAAATGAGTTCCTTTTAGGACAGACTTCACCTTCAGAAACAAAAAGAAGTCGCACGGAGCCAAGTGTCTGGTGAATAGGGTGCGTGTTCGAGCACTGGAATGTTTTTATCAGCTAAAAACTGCTTCACAGAGGGCACGTTATGGACAGGTGCATTGTCTTGATGCAGGATCCACGACTTATTTCACCACACAACTCTGGTCTTCTTCTACGAATTCGGTCTCGCAGGGTTGCCAGAACTTGTAAATAATAATCTTGGTTCACCGGTTGACCCTCTGGAACCCATTCAATCATCGCAATTCCATTGATGTCGAAAAAAACGATTAGCTTTGAATTTTGCCTTTAACATCTTCGCTTTTTTCATTCTGAGAGAAGCGCGGGTGTTTTCTGGTGCATCGATTGCCTCTTAGCTTCAACATCGTACTAAAAAATGCATGTTTCATCGTATGTAATGATCCTATTCATCAAATCCGGCTCTTCGTTTAACCGTTTAAGAACGTCAGAACAAACTTATTGACGGCACAGCTTTTGATCAGCACTCAATTTTTCGGTACCAGCTTCGCACAGACTTTAGACATGTTCAATTCTTCATGTAAAATTCTTCTGACGATTTCTTTACCGGCGTTTACCATAATCATCCGAATGCTCAAACGACGATCTGTGTACACAATTTCATTGATTTTTGCAACGGTTGCAGGAGTGGAAATCGAGACAGATCGACCTCGACGTTGGGGTCATCTTCAACACTCTCTCGACCTTCAGAAAGTCGTCGGCACCAAAAAAAAAAAAAAAACATGCGCACGTGACAGAGAATTCTCACCGTAAATTTCTTTCAGTAATGCATAAAACACTCGGTTGGAATTTTCTTTAATTTCACGAGAAATTTCAGATTGATACGTTGTTCGTGTTTTTCATCACACATTGTGCCCGACGCGTAAAAAAATCACGTACTCGTCAACGATAGAAAAAATACTAATATAGCTACGAAAATGTGGTTTGGAACTGTGTTAGTAAACATTTCAAGGTCTCTTCTGCAGTACTTGTTTCTCTCCTTACTCCTTCAGGGCACCCATAGCGCGCACAATCTCGTTGTTTAATGGCCAAAATCATTATTTTCATAATAGATATACAGTTGTTACATATAATAAAAAACATCCGCTGGTGGGTCACATAGTTCATTTTTAGTTGAGTTCATTTTTGCATTCAGGCGAGAAAGCGTTACTTATAAATAGTATCAATTATAAAAATAATTTGCATATTAAATAGCTTATTAAAACAATTTACAAAAATAATATTAAACAGTGTATTATAAAAGTACTGATTATAAAAATATTTTACAAAAAATCGATAATTTTTATCACTTAAAAAAAGTGTTATTTCATGATCATTCTTGCACATTCTTTTTTTATGCAAAATTCCCCTTTTTTGAAAAAATTTCACTGCTTTTTCTTTTGTATTAATTTCTTGAACTAAATTAATAAGCCACGATATTATTACTAAAAAATATATATGAAAAACATTAATGTAAAACAAAAAGAATTTTTTTAAAATGTTGCATGTTGTGATAATTTTATACACCTTATTGTTAGTAGTATAAATGGAACTGTATATGAACAATTACAGAACATGAAACGAATATAAAATTAAAACATTACATAATTTATAATGCAAACATGAAATACAAATATAATTAAAATCTAACATTAACAAAAACTAATACCGGTAAATATGAAATTATAAATCACTCAATAAACTAAATTTTAAATCGTGTTAATAAAAGAATATAAAATAGTAATAATAACTTAAATATCATCATAATCTTTCATAGTGAGTTAGTTTGGTATGTTGAGCAGTTAGTAGAAGTTACACTTAGCACAAGTTAGCACATATGAGTGAGTTTTGGGTGATCGGCCTTAACTGAAATGAACGAAATGAGTGAATATGAACTATAACAAGTAGCATGGTCGAAGAATGAACTATGTGAGGGACTAAGGGAAAAGACCCCCGCTGGTAACCAGTGTGTTGCAAGGATCAGTATTAGGCAGGGATGAATTCAGAATCTGTTTCTGGGGGGGGGGGCAATTTATGCTCTTGGGGGGCAGAGATTTTTTTATATTTTTACTGAAAAATTTTTTTTGGATAATCTTCAATAAAACCAAATATGTAAAAAATAATTTATTAAGTAATTTAAAACAATGAAAAAACAAGTGTGAACAATAAATTCCAAGTAAAATAATGGATTATAAACAACAATATTTTCTCAGTTGATTTTAAAATTGTTAATTTTAATGAGTAGCATTGAAGAATATATTGTAAAAACATTCAAATGGGTTTAATGGGTTTATTATCTTTTTAAAATAAACGAATACGCCGTGGTTTTTACTTCACTTTCATCATAAACTCATCATTTGAACTTTCTGGTCCTCCTATACTTATTTTCAAACATGCTAATAGAGTTTCTGTACCCATCTTATTTCTAATTTGATTTAAAATGTGGTTCATGGTACTGAACGAACGTTCTACACTAGCTGTTGATACTCGTATACACAGTAATTTTTCTTATAATATT
This sequence comes from Icerya purchasi, assembly GCA_039619475.1. Classification (NCBI taxonomy): domain Eukaryota; kingdom Metazoa; phylum Arthropoda; class Insecta; order Hemiptera; family Monophlebidae; genus Icerya; species Icerya purchasi. Next base: position 330,752,398 of record CM077115.1, on the reverse strand, counting down.
TTTAAATGTTCATATCCTATATTACTTTTTCTAATATAACTAATTAAATCTCCGGATTGTATATCTGGTGGTGTGATAAATTTAAAAGACTCAATATCAACTCACACTAAATCTGCGTGTAAATACAGTATATTACATAACTCATTAACAAGGGCGTCGCCAGCCGATGCCCCCCCCGTGGGGGGGGAGATGATAGAAAAAATAAAATTTATAAGTTGTAAAGGCTTAATATTTTATTAAACAAGAATAAAATCTCAATTAAAACATAATTTTCGTGAGTTTCTGGCAAATTATTCATGATTACGCGCCTATGAATACTCATTATGGCCAGTTGATTCGCTGGCGACGCCCATGCTTATTAATATGATTTCGTTCAATATTCAAAAATTTATGAAAAGCCGAAATATGTTCAATTAACAAATTTCGAGTCTATTTTTTGACTGTATTAACATAAATGAAACTATAGATAACATTTAAATCACCAGAAAACTTAACTTCGTACTAAAAATTAGAAATTGTAAATGGAATTTATAGTGGCGTTAAATTTAAACGGATTGTCACTTTAAATTTCATAGTTTAAGTTGTAATTATTAAACAAATACATATATATATATATATATATATATATATATATATATATATATATATATATATAAAGGAAAAAAAAAAGCTGACAATATCATAAACGTGCAAATAATTTAGACGGCTGTTTCGGTCACGGTGGATTCACTAAACCGAAAATAGAAACAATTCTCACCCGAAAAACTGACTGATCTCTCAGAAAAAAATTTTCAAGACCGGATTACAATTTTGACGACGCAAACCTTCAACTTTCAGGAGATGAACTCAGGAGATTTGCCGCACATTAATGATTGCTAGAGCTGTTACAGAATCTAATACGGATGATGAAAAAAAGACGAATGATCGACCGACTCCTCAACAAATAAATAGTTATACACGCTCTGACGATTCGTAGGAAGGCTGTTCTTGCTAAGGAATTTGAACAACACTATTCATATTAATAATGGTTATAAAGCTGATACAGAAACTGAAGAATAACTGTCGATAATTTTTTTCGCGACACAACGGTAACACAAGACCGACTTACTGTACTCCGTTAAGTACGTCAGCGTATAAGTAGTTAACTTTTATTTGTTTATTTACATTTCTACGCGGGCACGCTTTTTTTCACGCCCGCTTGCCTTACTGAAATCTAATGAATGACGCCTACCTACCAAGGCCGTGTCCACGGTGCCCCCCCCCCATGAGAACTGAAATAATTATTATATATACACAAAAATCTGAAAAAAATCACAAATTTAAAATAAATATTGATGATTTTCTAGGGTGTTCTTACCTACCTTTAAAAGAAAAAATATGTTCTATATTTTTAGGTACTTCATTAATATTTTATGCAAAATTTTTTATTACGAGTATAATTAATAACATATGTCATTTTTATTAATGTTCATATACAGGGTAATTCATTTATGTGAATTATTAATATATAAATCAAAATGATGAAAATTATTAATAGTACGAATATTAGTGAAAAATGTATTGTTATTTATAAAATAAATAGGCAAAGGAAATTTTCAAAACCCACCCTATCCAAAATTCTGGGCACGGGCCTGACGCCTACCGTGCGCATTAGTACGTATGTATATCGTCGTTTAATAGTATCCTGAATTATAGAGAATTCTCTGCTAATCCGTTTGTTAGAATTACAAAATATTAAATATAAGTATAAAAATAGCAAACAAACCAAAACGGTACACAATAATACAGGCTAGACCCTAAAATGTTGCTTCAAATAAATACATTATTATATATCTCGTTTTGTTTGTTCGCTATTTGCGTAATTACATTTATTTTAATATTTCGATACCCTAAATTGCTGAAATGATATTCGCCCATGATGATGATAACTATTGAAAGTACGAGTATTATAGACTACAGTCTACAAGATTTTTCGATGATTTTGTGCAATCTTGTCGGTGGCAACAGCGGCGACGCATTAGGTTTAACGAGGTTGGCAAGATCCAGTTTCGCAAGCCGTGATCGTAGTGTGTGCGCAGTGGTACCTCTATTTCGTGTAAATAGATATAAAATGACCATACTAATAGCGCTTGCTAATGCAAAAAAAAAAAAACAAAAAACGTAGCGCAGCCGTAACGCGAGTGATTAGATATCGTGATACCACTTCATTCTATCGAAATCGTTTTCAGGAAATGCACGTTTTATTCTCATTAAAATAGCTAACTTTGTCTTTTCGTCATTATTATAATCAGAATATGATTTTACAGGAAGTAGTCCCAAAAAATAGTTCTTTTTTAGAAATACGGCCGATTCTTTTTCATTCTAGAAAAGCCTTTTATTTGACTTATTAATTTCTTTGGGGGAGGGGGGGGTAAATTTGAGTTGTCAAACAACGTCAGTGCCCGAATTGATACATTTCCGAGATATTTACGCAATAACGCATTATTGGTACGTAACGGAGTAATGACGGATTAGATAAATTGGATCTGTCATGTTAATGAAATCTAATAATATGTTTCGACCGATTGTAGTTGCAGGACAGGATCGATCCCTGTCGCCTCTTATTCAAACAAGGAAGTATTCAGACTCACTAATTGGAAACAATAGCAATACCCTTGTTGAACCAAATTGCGCAACTGTCCTCGCGTTGCACAAACGTGCGATCAAATTATGGAACAAAGTTGCGCGATAAAATTTCCCGTTAATCATACGATACGCCGTCAATAATTCTTGGAAAACTTAAAAAAAAGGGCACAAAGATGAGTATTTATCGCACACGCTCGTTTTTGAGCGGGCTAAGTGTTTTTCTTTTTGGGAACGCCGCTAATCAGTGAAGGACCACTTGCGAGAAGAGGAGCCCCCCGCACACTTTTTATACTGACGATAACGTAGAACGACTGCATAGGCGGGTACTTACCGCCCTGTAGGATGTTAACAGGCAACTGTCAATACCCAGCTTAATAAGAAGTGTGATCGCGCAAATTTATTCCATAATTTTATGTAATTAATTATATTCGACCATTGTAGCTTCTCTGAATCGGATGCCACCTTCAACGAGAAAACGTGTGGCAACTGATTACTGTGATATTCCGTAACCGTTCTACGTATACAAAAATTAAAAACAAAAAAAAAATTGATCACACATTTTGTTACAACACGACGACGGTAAATAAAAAAAGTTCTTTCTTAGAATAAGGAAAAATCAACCATATTTTTTAAAAACAACCGCTTCTTGGAACCCCGCTTTATGTAAAATAATCATATTCCGACTATAATAATGACGTGAAAAAGAGACAAAAGAGGCTAAAACAACCTTCTTTTAGAAAGATACAAAAGACACTTCGAATGGTGAGAGAACCGTTGGCGATAGTACTCGGAATTGAATGCGAACACCACCGTCGTGGAAGTGAACGAAGTAAATTTTTCAAAAATTAGTTTTTATATTAAATTTACCGAAAAATTCCCGCAACTAAATTGCCACATTGCTCGTATTAATTGAACTTTTTGCGGTAAAAAAATAGTTGAATAAATTCAACAGTATTAATACGGTATTTGGATTGTTACTGTTATCCGTTAACGAAAAAAATTCTATTAGTGAGAACATAGATGATACGAGATCGTAAACGTTTAGCAAACATTGACTTGATTGGCAATGATGATCGGAAAGATACTCCCAAATTCAAGTTTTAGAATGGAGTATGATCGAACAAGATTCAGAAAACTCCACTCCAACGTTGTCGCAATTCTAGAAGTACATGTCGGGTTCGTTCCTACAGTGACGAAAGATGCAAGAGATAGTGCACGCTAAGGGTTGATATCAGTATATACGGGAGATCGGAGAGGTTAGTTCTTGTGGAGATGTGAATAGTACAAATGATAATAGTAACGGTAAGATATCAAGGAAGAACATGAAAGAGAAACTCGAAAAACTTACTCAGTAGCGTATTCGGCAAAGCAAAAAAAATTGCTTTGAACAAGTTCATTTTTTTTTTTTTGCAATTTCCAGAAATTTTTCAATTTATGCAGTTGTAAGGAAAAACGGTTGGCACACTCGAAAATAACATTGGTAAAGAGAGTAATGATTTTTGTATCTCGATTGAGGTTCGTGATGCATTCAGGTAAGTTGAGCTATCAGTGGTGTGTTATTCCTGACATCTGACAATGGCAATTTCACCTGCGGCCATAAAAAAGGTATGTAACGGATGCACAGATTAACAGATGAGATGACATTTATTAAACCGTTGAAGAATGTAAGGTTATTTTTTACCTATCAGCTGTATTGATGATAATGATGCTGATGTTTATACGGATATGTGAGGTATGGAACTACAATGATATGTGCTGAAATAAACAATGCACATCTGCTGAGATTCTTTGTATCACTGTGCGTAAGAAGGATTAGTATAGGTTTTAAAAGTCTATTATCGTCAGTTTGTTCGGTCATGAACATGTAAGATTGCTTGTTTAGAGTTGTCGGACTGATGATAGATATGTAAGACGACCTGACAAAAGAAAGATGATCATTGTAAAAGTTCTGCGCGCTTTTATTTAAAGATGAATGGAGTTCTGATAAAGGAAAATGAAAGTGAAGAAAATGCGAAGAATTAAAAGAAGACGAGAAAGGATAGGATTTGGGGAAGGAAAACGATGATGCAAAGGACGCATTGGGAAAAAAAGGATTTAAAAGCCTTAACACCACTTTCTATATATGAAGAGATAGCAGTGAATCGAGAAAAAGAAGAACAGAAGCTTTTCCATAAGTTTTTCTTTGCTGATTTAAAAACAAGTCTGGGGCTTCAGCATTATCATTCTGATGAGCAAGAAAAGGAGAGGGGCGAAAAGTTCTATAGGCGGACATACTTAAATTAAAGGCTGTCCTGCAATTCTTATTTCGCTACAATGAGAAACTTTCTTGTGAGATTCTAGTCAGGCAGGAGGAGTAGAGCGAATTAAAGCGGAAAAGAGAGATTCAGTAAGAAAGCCATATTGAGAAACTGGTTTGTAAGAATATTAAAAGAAGAAAAAGGTCACTGAAAAGTGTACCGATGGGAATATGATTGCTAGCAAAGTTGCAATTTCGAGCTGACAATGAAAACTTAAGACTTAGATTACAAGAAGTAACTGACACGTCTACGGAACTGAAAATCAAAGAATTTTTTATCACAGGTGGAAGAACCATCGTTATTAAATCATTTTGCCGAAAAACTAATACTATTGTAAGCATTGAAGTCACAAAAAGGAGAATCAGCGTTACAATCACCATCAATAAAAAAAAAAGGGAAAATAAAAAGAAAAATTACGTAAATCAAGGTTAGGAAAAATATAAAATGGTTTTCTCGAATCATTAGGAGTTGAGATGTGAACATGATTCGGATGAAACAGACTAAATAGGATAGAAAAATAAACGTAGTGAGTTATAAAATCTGATCAAAATAGCTGCGAAATAGCCTACTAGTAATAGAAACTAATTAAATAAAAACCTCAAATGTTACAGTCAAAGGAATCTTTTAGTACGGTTTCTGAGAGTAGCGCAATACTTATATCACATTGGTCTAGCGAACCTTTAAGAATATTTTTATTTGCTTATGTGGCTGCGACAGTCCTACCATTGCGGTAGATTACATTTGAAGGTTTCGGGAAGAGAAACGAAAAATGTGAAAAATAAAAGAAAGACTGAAAGAAAGCGAAAACAGCTTATCAGAATAATAAAAGAATAATAGAAAACAACTACTCGGATGGAAAATCGTGTTTCACTATCAGAGTAACTGTTGTTAGTTGAATTTGAAAAATCATGTAGATCAGCTGAAAGAAAAGAAAAAACACACGCGGAACGTGTTCCGAATTCCAGCGTGATCGTTGGCAAATGAAAAAACCGGCATTTTTAAAGGGAGAGAACAAACCGTTACGTTTCAGGTGTATCAATAATGTTTATTCACAGAGAAGTTTTTACACATTTATACTTACTAGTGTTCGCCCATTGCTCGAAATTAGATCATAATTATTATTAAAAATTTGAGGAAAATATATATGAATTTGCATATTTCTAAAAATTTTTTTTTTTCTACTCTTATACATTCGCCACAATACAAAACAGTTCAGTACCCCATTATAATTGAATAAAAAATAAATTCAATAAAATTAGAGTAAAACACAATTTAAAAACCTTTATTTATTAATATTAAATGACACCTTAAGATTTAGTGCACTGTAAAAAAAAGCCAATAATGATGATTATTAAGAAAACATTTTAATAGGAACAGATTTATTAGCTATATCGCGATCTCGTTTTTCATTTTTTGTATTAATTTTTTATTTAAATAAGAAAAACAAAAATAACTGTTTCCAAAATTTTGTGTACTGATAACACACTAAAGATTGTCAAAGCTACCGAACAAAACAAAATCAAAAAAAATCAGTTAATAAATAGTAGAGAAAAAAGTAGTGAATTGTTTTTTGTCTTTGCCTATTTATATATAGATATTCGGGGATGTAGTGGGTGGAAAATCGAATCAGGTGCTCTAAAAGATATTTCTAATTACAGCTTTGTCAATACGTACGGTTCGCACCGTGACAAATTCTAAATTCATTAACGAGATCGGCGAATATTCCTTAATGAACTAATTGAAAAGTATCTGTTCCAAATTTAGCTTCACTTTTGACTTCGTAAACTGATAAGAGACTCTTATTTGTATAGAAAACGGTTTTTTCGCAATGAATGTAATATTTTCTTCCACCAGTTATTATTAGCACCATGATCACTTTTGAAATAGAGGAGTTGTTGTCCCGCCTACAGATTTTGAGAATAAGTCATTTACACACGAGATACTGTTTAAAGTGGTGTAATTCACCCAAACTCGATTACAGAGAAATTATTTATTTAAGCAGGCTAAGACATAAATGAGCTATCGAAACGGATATGTATTAATCGATAAGGTTGTTGTTTTAATAAAATGATAAAAATATATTCACGAATGAATAGGGATAAAATAAATCGCGGAACTTCTCAAGATTAGCATGCGTTGTTAAATTTAATTATTAATTTTACGGAAGGAGAGCTGTAAAATTTGAGTACACGAGGGATTGATTATTTAAAACGTTATCATCGGAAGCACGTCGGACGTTTTATAAGTTTAGTACGAAAAAAATATCAAGCTGTGCGACACAGGTACCAAAATAAAATTTTATCGTACTGGTTATTGTATTTATACTGCACGGAATGAATTTACCGGCTAATAAAGGAACGAAATGTATCGGCTCAACGTTCTACGTAAAGGCGTGGCAATTGTTGCGCGCCAATCGAACATCGGCGGGAAAATGCAAAACTCCCGGTAAATTTTTTTTAAAAAAAGCAAAATCGCTTGGCCCAATTTTTTTTTCTTTCTTTCTTCGATTCATTAGTTGCACAATAAATTCCATGCTCTATACATTAATTTCGTTTGTTCAGTTTATTATTATCGTTATTATTTTTATATTATATTTCAATTAATGATAGTGAATAGTTAAAATCACCGACCTCTGAATAGATGTACAACAGAGATTCCAATATGAAAAGGGCTATTAAATTTAAAGCAGTTAACAAATAGATCAAACAAACGTTGACAGTTACATACACCGTCGATCGCTATAACCAATCGTGTCATTATTTAATTATAAATCGACCATGACTGGGTCACAAATGTGTTACCCCATACGAGAGAATACTACAAAAAAAAAAAAAAACCATCTCTTGATACCCTCAATTTCGAAAGTGGATCTCTCTTCTTTTTTTTTTTAAATCTCATTTCTTTGCATATTGCCTTATCCAGAGGCGGATCCACGGGGGATAGAGGACATTCCCCCTCATAAGAACCAAATCCTCGATGAAAAAATTTGTCACAACAAAGAAACTTAATTTACGTTATAAAAAATTCATATAAATGTTATACCTATGGATTTAATTATAACTAATATTTAATACTGTTTTCTAGCAAAACTATTAACGTTACACATATTTATTCTGTTTTAAACGCAACTGTCGCCGATCTTTTTTGTCTTTTATATTTATTTTTAATTTTTATTTTGCGATGTAAATGAAAATAGTTCAATGAGAAATAGATAGTTTTTTTTTTTTTTTAAATTACTCACGGACGAAGAATTCGGATCAGATTATTAACAAAAATAAAAAAGAAGTAAAGTGTAATAAAAATACTATCGTCATTCACTATTCACATTCTAAACTACCATTCTAGCTAGAATTTTATAATTTCGTTGTATTTTTCACCCCTAAAAGTAAAACAAAAGTTAAATTAAAAATCGTAATAATTATGTATTTTTAAAACATTTTTAAATTTCTAAAGAGAGGTCGCTATTTGATTTTCTTTATGAAACAAGAGGGGTATTTCTCAAATCTACAGCCTACCGTAGAAGATATTATATAATTATATAATTTCCCTCCCCCAAAATGTCTCTATGGATCCGCCGCCCCTGCCTTATCCCTGTTCATCCACAGTAGCTATTACACACACCACATGGAAAGAGTGTTTTTTAATTAAAGCAGGGTAACTGATAATAATTTACAGAGTTAATCACCTTGACAAATAACTTTCGGTTTTTTTTTGTTTTTTTTTTTTAACACTAACTAAAATAACGTATAAACATCCCAAGAATAATGATACTAGAAAGTTTAAAAAAAACGATTAGAGCTCATTTCCCGAAGCTCTTCCAAGCGTGCTCTTCAGTTTGTTCCCTTGCGGGTTTTTTTTAGGTCATTGCGTTATCCGAAGTTATCAAAATTACGAGTACAAAATACAAAAAAGGACAGGACTATTCAGTGAATACGCGTTTATTAATACACCATAGCGAATAAATTTCGCTGATTTATACATTCCATCTGATGCTGTCATATCGCTTCGCCTGTTTCACGCCCTTTGAAATAGCTCTAGAGTACTGTAGTTACTGTTTCACAAGCAACGAGAGAACACTAATTAAACGCATGGGGTGGTACGTTTTTATTACCGACTTCAAAAAAATGGTGGTTATATGTTTGTCGCGTGATTTTTCCTATGAAAGAGTAAATGGTGCAGTTTCGCTAGGTGCCCGATCATTTCATTACGCGGCTAATGAGACCGCGTTGCATTGTCTCCATTATTCGTTCACTCCCTCAGAAGGTGCCTAAGAATTAAAAGCGCATTAAAGGTGCAAACTGGAATGAACGCTGACAAAGCAATGATCAGGGTAGGTATATAAAATGGTTCAATGCATTTTCTTCTCGTTCCGTAGTTGAGCTGTCGATGCCCGACGGACTGGTGCATAAATTTGTTACTATACTACGCAGATTACGTTATGGGCATACACGCATAACTCTTCATTTTGCGGACCGGTGTGTATAGAGAATTTGCGATAATCGTAATTAACTTCGTTGAGGATGCTTATCATTTATTGTTTAGCTGCAGTAAATATATACATAAATGGCAGGGTTGTGTTTTACAGTAAATTATTGGATATGAAAATGTTTCCGCCATATTCTCTTCATTATTTACTTTCTTGCGGTGAGGAAGTCTTCACGGTTAATTATTAGTTTTATTCTGAACGGCAATACACATATTTTAGTTTATACGAAGTGGTTTGTTAGTTGGTATTTTTCTTTTTTTGATTTTTTGTTTTTATTTTGTTGGTGCTATTTTGATTTAGCTGTTTGCAGTTTATGTTAATGATTTTTTTTCCCCGTTCTCTTTATTTAATTACTGAATTTGCGGTTTATTGTTAGTTTTACGTGTTTGTAAATAGACATATACTAATAATATACGGTGTGTGGCTTAATCGGTTCTACGCTAAACCCGGCTAAAATAATAATAATGCAAAATAAAAAAAATACAAGATTTTTTAATTAAGACACAAAACGACAAATTTGTAAGAAAATTAATGACAATAGCATTTGAATATTGTTACTAACATGGCAGGTACGTCTTATCACTGTATCAAGAACAGCGATAATATTTACGTCAACGAGGTAACTTTGTCGAATTTTTTATCAATAGTTTTTAGAGCAGTCGGAGGATTCTGATAATATTGCGAAAAAGAATTTTTTGCAACATGTGTTTTTCTTTCCTTCTTAAATTGATAATTCATAAACACGACAAACTAGTAAGTGAACAAGGAAAAAAAGGTCTCAATTTTGATTTAATTGTTCCTTTGTTTAGCGTTGAATTTATTTCGCCCAATATGTTAAGTAATAAAATTTATTTAAATTTTACGTACCATAAAAAAAAAATATATATATTTTTTAATAACATTTTAATTTTATGAATTCCTTCTGATTTTTTAAAAACTCAGTTTCAAAACTGACTAAAAATCAAAATGCTTATCTTAGCGTTACAATTGAGTTTATACGGTTTGGTCCCATTTTGCCCAATTCCCATTTCGCCTAAAAATGGAACGGCACAGGAGAAAAAAGAATAATAATAACAATTTGAAAAAATTAACTCGGCAACACGGACACATTTAGTAGGCAAAGAAAAAAAGATAAAAAACCGGCTAGAGAAACGAAAGAGATTGACAAATAGCATAGTTGAAAAGTGCATACGTGCGATTTTACGGTTCGCGGTATTGAACTGCCATTGCCTCATGGTGGCACTGATAAAAATGCATAAGGACAAACTGGTACAGTAAATTTCCGGTTACTATTTGATTTCTCCGATAAATAATTCGATATCTACTTCGAATTTCATCGTTAATATCGACTAAATTAAGTATCGCTTGTTGGGACGTGATTGAATAATGCAAATGTTGTATTTCTTACAAAAATAACTCAATTTCTACTTAGCAATCTCACTATTCCTTTCTTAACATGCGGCAAATCAGTATACTGATTGCTTTACTACACCATGAAGCCGCAATCTGTTGTGGTTTGAGTCTTGTGCACATACATTGTACTGAAGAAAAGTGTAATTCTATCTCGAATACTGTAAGATGTCGTCACTTATATATAAGAAACAGAAATTCTTACTCGGTGTAGTATAATAATGGATGTTTCATTTATAAAAACAAATCGAGCAAATATATCGTAATATTTATTAGTTAAAATATTGCAAATTACATTTTAAATGAAATGATAGTATTCAGTTAGATTTCAGCAACAGAAAATAAGAAAACTGTTATTTTCATTAAAAAATTATTTTTCTTTTCATTTTCTATAAATTTTTGTTTTACACGTCAAAAGTGTATTGTGAAATATTTGCTTAATTACATGCAATAGCGTCTTTTTAAACTCTTTTTTTTCCATTTTTTCACGTTAAACTACTGACAATTTGTTGAATTAAGACATTTTAAATAGTAAAATAAAATTATTTTTTTCCCTTTCTTTTTTTTTTTGAATTTACTAAAAAATGGCGCCCATCCAACAGACTTAAGAGATTATAAAAGGAAGAAGAGAAATATTAGAATCTAATTCGATTAAACGCTAGGGAAATAAAGGAAGTAAGACTAGGAGGACTGCAAACGAGAAAAGCGAGAGTAATTCGGGTTGGGGATTCTTTATTTCAAAAATTCGGAGTAAAAATATAAACGTTCAGGTAAAAGGGAAGAACATTTGAATAGGAAATGACTAAGGTCGCATGCTAAATGGTAGTTATGAGAGTGTAGCGCGTAATCAGAAGATATAGCGGGAGAGAATCTATGAATAAAGAGTGTCCCGTACATAGATTACATTACAAATAGCAGAAATTAACGAAGAAATGGAAAATAATAAAACCTAGAACGATTGGGGAGTGAAGGTTGAATAGATAAGTACAATGAAGCGGGATTAGAGAAAGTTTATTGATAGGTATCAGAAAGAGCTGAAAACTTTTCGATAAAAGGACTACATTATGACTGCGATTTGAGCTAAAGAATCGACTAATTCGTTTCCAGCAATATCGACGTGACCAGGCATCCACATAAAATCGATTTAGATAGAATATCTAGAAAGGAGATCATAAATTATAGATCGAGTTTGGATACTGAAGGAATATCACATAAGTAGGAAAAACAAGGCAGCAGATAGCTAAGAGAACACTTTTATAGTTAGATATTGTAAGTATTTACGAGAATTGTGAGAAGACGAAATAAATAAAACTGAATAGAAGATTGTAGTATGTTTGTTTGAAAAAATTATAGTGAGCATTTTAGCTTTTCTTGGCTAAAATGTAATTGAAACCAAACAAAAGTAAAGCGAAAACAAATATGGAACATTTCAGGCTGAGCTTTTTTACGTATTATTGTTTCTCAATTTTCTACAACTAAATATCTATTGCTAAAAATTATCATATATAATATATATATATATATATATATATATATATATATATATATATATATATATATATATATATATGACTCGAGACATAGATATATGAGAACATTTAAAATTTAATTCTATCTTCATTTTTATTCATTTCATACTTTTTGCTATAAACGTGATCGTATTTTTTTTTTTTTTTATATCTTCCAGATATCCTTTTAATTTCATTCACTGCCTTTAATACCATGCTAGTTTTACTTAGTTCCTTTTAAATGTTACTCAAATCATTGTTTCCTTCCGATGTTTTCAACCTTAATTTACATTTACTTTATCATAAGTTCCTTTTACATCAATGAACGCTATAATAAACAATGTAATCTTTATTTTTTTTATAAAAATTGTTATAAGTGAACTTTTAAGGCAACTGGTCTTTTAGTTTTAATAAAAACAAAAAAACAATTAAAATTAAAAATTAAAGATAAGTTTATTAACTTATAAAAAATTTAAAGTATACTGATTGATAAAAGTTATTTATGCTTAATAAATCTGTATTAACTTTACTTTTCGGTTATTAACTTTTTAAACACATTTTCTGCTTATTTTCCTAAGCCCAAAAAGATTAAGAAAAAGAAAAAAAAAACATTCTCCGTTCATTTTTCTTTTTTTTTTTCAATTTGTAATAAAACATTCGTTCGCTTACAGCTCTTTATCCGAAGTATTTTTCTTTCCTTTTTTTCGGCAAGTCCGAACTTTAATGTTCATGTCACACTAAATATCGATAAGGCTTTAATAATATACTGACCGATAAGGCGGGTGGGATTTATACAGTACTGGACTTGGAATGGAATAACTCGCAAATATTCGTTATCGGAGTCGTCGTTTCGTGTATATTTTCATATAAACGTTTTTGTTGTTTTTCGGAAAGAAAAGAAAAACTTTAACAGCAGAATCAAATAGCAAAAAAAGTGCAGCGTTAGGTCTGTTTAAAACTCGACAATGATGACGCATTGTTGCCAACACGAAATCATTCGTACGTTTGTCTGATTTTTTTTTTTATTCGCCGAGTAAGCGAAATCCTCAATTTAGGCGAAATGGGAAGTTACCGTTTATACAGAATTGAATTCACCCACAGAGAATGTACTGACAAGTATGATCCGGAAATAGTTAAAAAATCAGACAAAAAAAAACAAAACAAACAAACATCTAAACAAATAAGAAAATACTCAAACTTTCTCGATTTTCTGGAATTGAAAAATTAATTATCAGTAAACATGCATTTTTAAATATTGTAAGTTAAATAAAACTAACGTTGCAGGTATAATTGTATAATTAAATTTTTAATAAATATACCGGGCAAGTTAATTGTACCAAAATGAACTGTTTTGTGAGTGTATCAATAGACAAATGTAAAAAAAGCTGCATAATTGTTAAAACCCTAACGCAAAAATGAATTCAATTTAATATTTTTCTACTAATTCTTACTAAGATTACCGATGTATTATTATATTACAGGGAAAATCCGTTATAACGACATTAGGGAAAGTGAATAATCTGGTCGTTATAACCGGTTCATCGTTACATCCGATCTTTTTTTTTTTCTTTTTTTTTTTTCTCTTTATTTATTATTGAACTGCCCAAGGGCATACACAAATACTGTTAATAGTAAAATTAAAAAAAAAATAAAATAAAATAAAAGGGAAAAGAATAAAAAAAAAAATCACATTCTTAATTGACTGTGGCCATTGCCTCGGTCATTAGTTATGGTATTTTTAAAGATTGCTTAGGCACACAAGTTCGTGTGGCTTAATTCTCTTAAGCCTTCTCGTATCGTTCCCGATGTTAAGGAGCTCGATCGCAGTGATGTTCGGATGGTTGTGGAGTCGGTATTGGTGCTTTTTCGCATAGGTTTCGATCACCTGGTCAATCTCCGGAACTTGCAGATCTCGATGAAGGAGAGTGTTCGTTATATACCACGGTGCATTAGCTATTAGGCGTAGGACTTTATTCTGAAATCGCTGAATGACTAGTCGATTCGATTTTTTTGTTGTTCCCCATATCTGCAGGCCATAAGTCCACACAGGCTTAAGGATCATTTTGTAGATGAGGAGTTTATTGGCCATATTCATGGGTGACCGATACCCTATTAGTCAATACAGTTTACGTAATTTGATGTTAAGCTCCTCGCGCTTTTTCTTTACATAAACTTTCCAGTTCATGCGTCTATCGAGATGCATTCCTAAGTACCTTGCTGAGTCCGATCTTGGAATGAACCTCTCGTTTATGGCCGTAGATATGTAGGTGCTAGTGCGAAGTGAAAAATCCACCCGAACAGATTTTTGTTCATTTATTTTGATTTTCCACCTTCTCGCCCAGTTGCAGACCTCATCAGCTGCAGATTGTAGGTCTGCAACTGCTTGATTGTATGAACTGTTTACTGAAAAGATGGCTGTATCGTCGGCGAACATGGCCACTTCCGTAGTTGTGGTCGCTTTGGGGGTATCAGCTACATAAATGAGATAAAGCAGTGGTCCCAGGATACTCCCCTGGGGAACTCCTGCTCCAATCGTCGACTGACTTGACAGAGCATTGTTGTACTTAACCCTGAAGCTTCTGTTGTGCAGATAGGACTTGAGTATTTCGCAGTGGTTTCCAGGGAGGAAACGGTTCAGCTTATAGAGCAGGCCTTCATGCCATACTCTGTCGAATGCTTTCTCAACGTCCAAGAAGATCGCCGGGCAAAATTTTTTGTCCTCCATTGCATTTTCTATCAGTCTTGTGATTCGATGGATTTGATCGATAGTAGAATGTTTACAGCGAAAACCATACTGTGCATCAGGAATGATGGCTTCCTGGTCGATGATGGGCTTGAGTCTTTTTAAAAAGAGCTTCTCAAATAATTTACTGGGAATCGACAGCAGCGAAATAGGTCTATAAGATTGTAGTTCCACCTGAGGCTTGTTTGGCTTGGGAACTACAATAATTTTCGCTTGCTTCCATTGCCCAGGAATATACTTCGTTCTCAGGATGGCATTATAAATATAAACAAGATATACGATCGCTTTTTTTGGTAGTTCTTGGAGCATCTTAGCTGAAATTTTGTCAATTCCAGGTGCTTTTTTGAAATTTAGCTTGTCAA
Organism: Icerya purchasi; assembly: GCA_039619475.1. Lineage (NCBI taxonomy): Eukaryota > Metazoa > Arthropoda > Insecta > Hemiptera > Monophlebidae > Icerya > Icerya purchasi. Next base: position 330,736,967 of record CM077115.1, on the reverse strand, counting down.
TCTCTTGGGCGACTTCTTTCGGCGTAAATGGCGAGATAGGAACGTCGTCTGCTGACCCGATCGTGATTTCATCGTTAGAAGATGTGACGTTTGGCCGGAAAGTATTCTCTAAGAAAGATGAAAAGGCTTCAGCTTTCTCCTCGTCACTCCTGATCCAATTTCCATGCAGATCACGGATAGGTACTTCCCTAATGTATGGACGCTTGATCCTCCGAGTGGCTTTCCATATAGAGTAGTCCGTAGCTTTTGCAGGTGAGAGGTCAACTAGATATTCGTTAAGCGAACTCTGATTCATCTCCTGAATTAGCTCGGTAGTCTGCTTACTAAGCTCGTTAAAGGTAGTTTTGTCAGTTGGATTACGTGTACGCTGCCATCTCTTGCGCGCTGCGCGTCTTTTGCAGACCATCTCACGAATATGGTGTGGATAAAGTATTTCCCGATTTGTGACTGATCTCTGGACCGGCGTTGCATTAATCGCTGCTTTGACAACAAGTGATGTGAAGTTGTCGACCGCAAGATCAAGATCTGCCGGCGTTTTGAGCTTCACTTTCAGGTTTATAGTATCGTCCAACGACTGGCGGAATTGTTCCCAGTCTGTAAATTTACTAGTTAGTACTTCAGTTCTCTTCTTGAACAGCACCTTTTCGCTGAGGGTTAATACAATTGGTGAGTGATCTGATGACAAATCTGAGTAGTTGCTTATGTCGAAGTACCTCGTTGATACATTTTTGGTAACGAAAAAGTCAATCAGGTCGGGGGTTTTGTTCAAATCAGAAGGCCAATAGGTTGGTTGTGCACCAGAGAAGAATGATCCGTTGATATTATGAACGGCTTTGAGTAGCTCGCGGCCTCTTGAGTTTATAAGGCGAGAGCCCCACTGGGTGTGCTTTGCGTTGAAGTCACCACCTGATAGCCATTTTGGACCCAGCACGGCGAAGAAGTCTACAAAGTCAGCTTTCGTTATTTTCTTGTTGGGAGAACAGTAGACTGCGGCTATTGTGGTGGTTGTATGGTGCATTTGGATTGAGATGCAAGCGGCTTGAATGGATGGAGTGCTGATATTCTGCTCCGTCAAGAACTGCACACCATCTCTGATGATGACAGCACTGCCTCCTTGGGCTTTACCGCTGGGATGGTTACAGAAATGTATCGAGTAGCCTCTAAGCCGATTTAAGAAGAAGCGGCCCGTAAAGTGGGTTTCTGTAACCAGAGCAAGATCGATATTTTCCTGATGAAGAAAGTTTTCTAGTTCTAGTTTTTTTGGAAGAAGACCGTTCGCGTTCCATAGTAATATACGAGTAGAGTTCATCATTTCCGTTGTATTTTTCGCTTGGGTGAAGGACTAGATGATGTATGTTCTAGAAGTTCGATCCTTTCGGTTAGCTTATCCAATTTGCTTTCTAGGGCTTGGTAGGATTTTAATAGATTCTGCAGCGTACTAAATATTCTAGAAGAATCACTCTCGGTCAGAGGGTGGCGGCAACCTGGTGCAGCCTCGTTCACCCTATTTGCAGCAGCTTTGGAGGCGTACGTCGTATTATCGTTGCTAACGTCACTCGCCTTATTAATTGCCGTGTTAACGAGTTTCGAGCTAACCGGTTTGTTAATTGGTTGATTAGCAGCGATAGACAGTTTGATGCGTTCAGAGGCAGTAATTTTTCTAGTCCCTTGCGCTTTCGTTTTAAAAGCAATACAGCCTTTATAGTTAGCTGTATGCTCTCCACCACAGTTCGCACATTTACTCTTTACAGCTTTGGATTTTTTGCACTCGGCTGTCAAGTGGTTTTCCGCGCACTTAACACATCTTGGCGTTTTAGTGCAATAATTTTTAGAGTGGCCGAAATCCTGGCAGCGCTTGCATTGGACTATATCGGATTTTTGCCTAGGAAGCTCGGTCTTTATTTTAACATGTAGAATATGGCTAATATCTAGCGCGTCATTATTATTTTTACGGGGTTCTAATTCTATACGAAATAGCGGTAAATGAATCGTCGTACTTATGTCGTCGACTTTTCTTTTTATTTGAACGTTCGTAATACGTTGTGCTGAGTGGCCTAAATTAGCCAGTTCGGAAGCGATATCGCTGGGATCTGTAGAAGGATGTAGATTATGTATAAAAAATACGAAGGGTTTATCGCTCTTTAGCTGATAAGTGTGGTAGCGTAGCTTACCGACTGGACTAAAGGCAGTGTCGACGAGCTGTTTATCAAGTATTGACTTTAGCTTTCTATATTCGTCGGCAGTTTTCGTTTGAACTTTCACTTCATAATTCGACAGAGTCTTACGTTCGCATTCGGACAGTGAATTTTCATTTAAGAGTTTGTCAAAAGTTGATATATTTTCAATGCCGGCAACGAAGATGGGAGGCGGCTTGGGTGAATTAGTGGATTTAGGATGAACAGTGGTCTGTTTCGATGTCGAATCTGAACTTTTTCCAGGCGCATTCTGACTAGTGTTCGGCGGCGTTAGGTTCAACTGTTGACTACTTGAGCGGAGCCTCCGGTTTTCCTCCTTGAGCCGGTTGACTTCCTTCGTGAGTAAGTCGATTTTTTTGGAGAGTTCCTCCACGGAGCCCATAGCTCCGATTAACTTTCACTCTCGTATCTATATGGGCGTGGAGAATACGTAAGACACAGAGGCGGCTTAACGAACGTTACGGTAAGACGCGAGATATGTCCGCAATATAAACACGTCTTCACTATTTAGTGAGTACTACAGGATGTAATATGCAAAAGTTGTAGTAGTGAGATTTAGATTTTGAGTGATAATCGTCTGCGTCAAGGCGACAGGACGACTGGCAACGGGCGACTGGCGACAGCGACAGACGACATGCGACATACGACAGCGACAGGCGACATACGATGGCGACAGCGACAGGCGACGATATCGATTATCGATTTTGTTAGTACAATGCCAATAAAATTTATATTTTTGTTACTTCAATTTAAAACAAAGAGACCGTTATTATAAAGAAGTTATCTTGTTAACTAAAAGTTAAACAAGAAATTAGAAATTACTTACAGACAGTTAATGAAAACCAAAAAGCGTGATGAAACCCACAATTTTAATGAAAAATACGACAAAAAAGTGTCAAATACATTTAATAAAGTCACTTTGAACACAGAGCTAATTTGCAAAACCAACATTCGTATCTTACGAACGATGAAAATATAAAAAACGATACACACGCTTTTCGGTTTCGTATACTTAAAAAAAGACACGTTTTCCCGCGAAACAAAACACACACTGGCCCACGCCACTTCGCTACACACACGTTTCTAACACTGACATCCGATCTTAAATAATGTATTATAATTTTCTTTTTTTTTTTTTGATGGTAAAAATTTACCGTTCCGAAAAGGTCACTTCATTATGAAACTTTCCCAAAATATATTTTGCAGAATAATTCTTTTCATTCAATAAAAAAAAAATAATCACTTATTTATAAAATCATACCTTTACGCTTATTTTTTTTGTATAAGATGTACAATATCTCATCGGCCAATTAAACTTATTTTTTAATAAATTCAAAACAAGAAACACCGAATTTTATCTTTACACAGGAAAATATGGCGATGAAAAAGTAAAACCTAAATCGATATAAAAATTAAAAAAGTGCAAAAAAAAATGTATGTATAAATGGTGGTTTTTAAAGTTTTTCATACTTTTGAAGAAATTTGCAATTTTTGACTTTTCGTCAAAACGAGATGTATAGTAGTCGTTTTCTAATATTTTTTGTAACGATACTTAACGACATCCATCCGTAAAGAAATTATTTACACAACTGCAAACGTATCCAAAAAATAAAATTAAACAATATAGAAATGAAATTATGTACACCAGCTAATAGAATCCATGAACACCGATAACAGATCTCTGTGTGGAAGAATACAAGGGGAAACTACTAAATGAAACAAAAGAACCATACCATATAAAGATTAACAATAAAGTGGGTTAAAACTGACAAAGACAAAGCAAATGAATTCGCAAAATACCTCAGCGATGTTTTTACTCCACATCCCGATTTTTGTAATACACAATAGGGCATCTATACACTATTCGTTAAATAAAACTTGTCGTCCTCAAGGGACTACCAAATTCTTTAGTCCAAAAGAGGTATTTAAATGTATCCGTAATGACCCATTACGGAAATCACCCGGACTACTAGATATTATTACTGGTGAAATTATCTCGCACTTAGGAAACTGCCCATTATGCTACATTTTTAATGGAATATTGCGAACCGGATAGAAAAAATCTGTAATAATTACGCTGCATAAACCAGGGGAAAGCTGCATATCGAAGTATCTTCATACAGACCTATTAGTCTACTCAGCTCGTTATCTAAGCTTTTAGAAAAATTGATACTATATCGTATACATCCAATTATAAACAGCAATGATGTAATACCAAACCACTAGTTCGGTTTTCGCGCCAAGCAGTCCACGATATAGCGGATAGACTAGTCGATGCAATTTCCTCAACGCTAGAGAAAAAAGGAAATATGTTCTGCAGTTTTTTTTTGGACGTTGCCCAGGCGTTCGACAAAGTGTGGCACCCTGGACTACTTTTCGAGTTGAAGACATTTCTTCCTTCTGATAAATATGCTACTTCAATCATATCTGATACCGACAGAACACATTTGTTGTCAAGATCATTGATTCCTTTTTGGAAGAGCATAAAGTTTTATCATTAGTACCGCGAAGCAGTCTATCGGCGGAACCCCTATTATATTCCAGCTACACATCCGATCTACCAAAATTTGTAGTCAAACAATACTAGCAACATTCGCTGATGATATAGCCATTATTGCATCAAATAAGGGTGCCACGCACACAAATAGTTGCGTTCAGAACCATTTAAACCGAGTAGTCAGCTGGGCACAACAATGGAGAATAGTTTTTAATCCGGACAAGTGCCACAAACCGAACAACTGAATGTACAACTGTAAAAATTAATAATACAGTAATTCCGCAAGTTCATCTTGTTCGGTGGAATGTACTTGGACTGAAGGCCTACATGGCCCTTCGACGGGCCGTCGCCGCTTGCGCTAAACTATTGCATTCATTATTGGGACGCAGGTCGGCATTTAAACACGAAAAGACGTATTTATTTAACCACGATTGCGCCGATTTTTCGATAAATAGGTTAGAATTATATGGTCCCACTTATAGAAGTAATCTTAACAGAATTCAGCGGCAGCAGTTGAGGATACTTCGTACAATTACGTCTGCACCGTTTTAATTTGCTTGAGAAACTTATATATTCACTAGTATCAAAAATTATTCGATAAATTCCAACATAAGAGTAATCCTAACATCAACATTCAATGTATTCATCTGGACTTCCAGATAATCCGCCCAGACGATTGTGAAGGAAGTGGTGACGGGACGCTCTCCCGATTACCTAACAGCTGTAAAAGTCCACACACGATGTATCTCTTTTCCAACATATCAGTTCTTTGTTTTCAGTTATTATATGTATATAGTTAGTTATTATCATATTAACAGAGTTCTGGTATCTCAGTTCAGTGTCTCATTGGAGACAAATTAATATTAAATTTAAGTTAAGATCACTGTTGTTTATCGTAATATTACCGGTAAAATAAATAAAAAAAATAAAAATAAAACGAGAGTTTTCTGTCAGTTTCTTTAAATTTACAATAATCATTTAATATGCTAACGACAAAAACGGAACAAAGAATAACCGAATATCTGTTCCATTTGTATAAATTTTATTTTTTCGTAGATAAAGATCACGGGACAATTTTTTTTTAAGTTAAATTCACCTACAGAAACCTTGTTAAATTTTGTGTCATCAGATCGTTTTAAACGACAATTGTTTATCTGCGTACGAAAATTTTGGTCGTAATAACCGATTTTCCATTATAATCAATATCGTTGTAACAGAGATTAACATAATGTAGCATGTCTGCCTGTTCCAATAATATTCCGTCTCTAGAACTACATGTTGTTCTAACCGATTTTCATTACTACAAAAATATGCTTGTATTAAAATAAACATAACCACCAATTCATTTATGGTAATTAATTTGAAAATGTGTGTAATATGGTCATTTTAGTAGAATTAATTTTGCAGAAAAAAGATAAGTGTTTGTGGGATTATTAATAATATTAAAATTAAAAATTAGATATAACAAAAATGATTAACAAAGCAAAGCAGATATTTAGAAATTGTATGACAAACAAATTCCACCATTTTGCAAACGTACAAGTGATTATATATATATATGTGTGTGTGTGTGTGTGGTGTGTGTGCGCTTGGCTATGTGTAAACAAAAGGAGTGTTTAATAAACTATTTGTTATTTTATTTTATCCCTTTTTTATGTACTCATATATATATATGTGTGTGTGTGTGTGCGTACACATATATAAACTCGGTTCTTGGGGGATCGCAAAGAGACAAGCCCCCTTGACTCCCAGTCTTTTTCTTCTAAACTGCTTTTAGAAGAATCGTTTGCAATTGACTGTGTCATTCCTAGCCGTCTTGTACAAAAAAATCTTTATTGTTCAATCACATTTTACATGTATATACAACATTACTATTTACATTGCTTTTCATCGTCGCCGGAAATACTGGAACATTTTTTGTAGCACACCCCGGACTAAGAATGGCATAGTCATTAATATATATGTATATATTGGTTTGAAATTTGAGAATAAAAAAATGTTATTATTTATATTAAATTTAGGTCGCTTCAACAACTAGGTTATTAGCGACCGCAATACATAATTATATTAATATTATTTTACAATAGAAATATGAAATTAGAAACAAAATTACTTATACACTTAAATACAAATTCATATTAACATTTTATATTAACTTTAATATTTCAATAGATTTTAGGAACATGATTGTTTTATTTATTCCATCCGAGTTGTTCAGGCATTCATGGAGTGTGCCCGGGATTTTACACTGCAGTCTTTGTTGGTCCAGCTGTGTACATTCCAGGAACCAGTGTGAGATTGATGCTTGTTGTCTCGAACAGAATGTGCATATCTGGGGTGGTATTTTTTCCATTATCTGTGTATTATATTAGTGTGCCCAATTCTTAGGCGAGTGATTATTGTTTGTAGAGCTCTGTTGTTATGGTGAGGTGCTATTTGCCGTATATTGTCCCGACAAGCTGCTATTTTATTATTTCTATCGTTGGTCCACCTCTAAAATGTATATACAATAAGATTTGAACCATAGCACACATTTCTAATCACAGAGCACAACTAGAGACTGGCAACCGCTGTTGTAATTGTTTATTCATGATCAGAGTGTACTCAAAGTATTACATACAAAAAGGTTAAAATCGTTTAGCATTGTGGATTACCTCGCAATATTAGCGACACGATGTAATAATACATTGCTTAATTGTATAATTCGATTTAATAGCAGCGTACTTACTGAATAGTGTAAGTGTTAATGGAAACTGATTCAGGTTTTTTTTTCGACCTTAAGAGGTAGTAAAAGACCGCCAAACATACTACTGAAAGCATGAGAAAATCTAAGGAACTCACGAACGGTTGCTCCATTTTATTTTCTGCAGTTGGTACTTCTTCTGCGTCCATCTCTGCAATCATAAATGAATTCAACATGATAGATCGGGTAAACGAACATAACGAAATTACAGACGAATTCCGTGCAATGAAATATAATAAATAATACAATAAAATTTAAATTTAGATTTAAAAAAATGAAATGTTTATCCTTCAGCTAATGCGTACTACGAACACTAAAAACCTGTTGCAAGCTGATCGACCAAAGCGCACATCGCCGAAAATGAAATCCTCGATTCATGAAAGCAAAAGAGGCTTTCCGTCTTCCCCCCCCCAAAGTTCTACGCCTCAACGATGCAGAAAGAAGTGAATTATTAGTCAGTAATGGTCGTTTACTGATTGCTACTGATCATTAATAATCGAAAGTGTAAACGGTTCGGTAAAATAAACGGGTATCTTGACTGCTGGTCACATAAGTGCCGGTCACTAATAAACGTTCGCGAAAACGCGCCAACTAACGGTTAGTCGTAGAATTCTATCGTCGTCATCGAGATTAAATGGAATTAACAGTAAGGTCGCCCCCCTCAAAATGAGAACCCAACTAAAACGGAGTTGAATACTTAAAACCGATCACCGAAGTAATTTGTACTATTAAACAGCAACAACGCGGAGATCATCCGTACTTGTATTTCATTATTATTTTATGTTTAGTTAACAACTCCATTTAACGATCGGCCGATTTCGAACGATGCTTGTTAAAAGCATGTAAATGGAACCATTTTTATAATCAGTTTTCCCTAAATCTGGCAAAACAATGATAATAATAAATAATAAAACAACAAAATGAAAAATGTTTAACGAGGTTGTTAATTACAACAAGTATCTTCGAAGAACGAGAATAAACATTGCTCATCCGTGGTCGAAAAGACATTACATCCGATATAAGCGTCTCTAGCAGAATTTTGCTGGAAATTATAACTCAAAACGTACCAATTATACGATTTCCGCCCAATAGGTGAAAAACGATCACCGAAATCTTTCACAGCTTTCATTAATAAATTAAAGACCAAAGGGACTGTTTCAATTTTTTTTTCTGTATCATTTTTCTAATATTTGAACAGTTTTATCTCTTTATCAAGTACAAAAGTTATTGAAGTAGAAAAACACAAAGAAAACAAGATTAGGCGCCAGTCACTCAGACGCTACCAACATAGGATCACGTCGAAGTGTACTGTGCATAATTCGGAACATCAACAATATCTATAGGTACATCTATTTCAATCGTATAGGATGTTTTTTTAAGTTTCTTCATCAGAAGTAAACTCGGCGCAGCCGGTAGAAGTCGATCTCTATCTTTGTTGCATTCTTATACATATAGTGTAATAGTAGACTTAACAATTCGAAAATCCCCCTCCCATATAGCAAATTAATGAGTGTCAACAAAACCTTAATTATCAAGGAACTTATAGATGGATCACTTGAATGTAACGACCCTAGAACGTGTAACATCGTTAACATGCGACTGTCATGACGCATTATTACACATTTTCTAAAATGCAGCAGAGAAGAGATGGAATGCGTTACTGCCGCGTTCGGAATTCAGAAACCGTCTGTAATTTACGTAAAAAGAGCGCTAGAGAATGGAATGTTTAGTCAACTGGTTAATTCTCCAAGACCTCAATCTAGGAAAAGTTTCTGTATAAGTTTTTACCTTAGAAACTCGAGGAAGAGGATATAAGGTGCAAACGTAGAATTTAAAACTTTGATGACGGAGGAGTTGATGGTGGGGGAACTTCCGGTGGTGTGCGGTAAATCGACTACATACGGACTGTGTCGTAATAAAAGCAAACTTAAATTTGCGGGGTTTAACCGAAAATGATAAATGCAGCTGGAACTCATAAGGATCAGCCTATTTATTCAGCTGTCGACTACTACCAGTGCCTTCAATTTTTCTGGAGAATGTTAATTAACTGCACGTTTCTTCGTGGCTAATGTTTCGCTATCAGGATAAATCACAAAACGTGTCTTGAGTTGGCCCAAAAGGAAGTTTCTTTTTTATAATTCTATTTGTCAACTTTCAACAATTTATTATTAGTCATACTTCCACGTCTGGTTCAATCTACTCGTAAATTTTTTCTACCGTTCACGCACGTGCGTAAATTTATTTATTTTTTTAAAAATTAATTCCCAATTAAGAATTCAATTTCGCACACTAAACATTTTCATCAAAAGCTATCAGTAGTTCAGGGTAGGTCTTGATTTATTTTCACCCCTAAACAAAACAAAACAAAACAAAACAAAAACCTACATACAGATTAAAGTCTAGAAAAATATGAATTTAAAATTTTTTATGAACATGTTTCGGATGTAATAAAGAAATATGTATGCAGATATAATGCATATTAACTTATTAGTAAAGAAATATCCGAAAGTTTTAGCCTAGCGGTGCAACCAGCAACACAGATGATTTGAAATATCAAAAATCGACTAATCTTAAAACCAAAATAATCTTGAATTCCCGAATAAAATTAAAAATAAAGTCAACTGGAACTTCTACATTAAAGAGCAGTTGTTTCTTTTTATATTCAGAAAAGAAACAAAACAAAACGAAAAACAATAACATTCTTTATAGCGTTTTAAAGAATACAAAACCTGAAACAAGGCTGCGACATAGTTCGAGAGAATAGGTGTCGTCGGACGTCTTGCGCAACACTTCGACGAATCACAATATGTGTTCGCAGCTGCGCTTTCGTATCGCGAAGTCTCATTTTTAAATAACAATACAACATCCGTTATTATCCATGACAAAAGCGAGCAAAGATAAACGTAAACGTGGTCCTGCTTCCGCTATTGATCTATTTATCTCTTCATCATCGTCGTGTTTCATTTTGAAATAAAACGTTGAGCCTGACGAAGAAGACAAGATTATGATCATCGCGATCATACTTTAAAATTAACTACATGCATCTATATTATTATTTTGATGTCCTATTACATCGGAGCGACTTAATGCTTTTGTAGAACGAATTTGAACAACTTTATTAGGGACGACGAACGTCCTGTAATTTTTTAGATCAAAAATTTTTCGTTTTAATCCGATCGGATGTGAACGTAGAATGAATTAAACTCGGTTTCGATTGTCGTCAACTTTTTATTTATTGAATGGCATTTTCAACAGGTCGTTTATATACATACAGTGATAACATGTAAATGTGTCGAAAAAACAGACCACCGTTTGTGAAAAAATTAGAAAAAATGAAGGCAAATGAGATTTTTTATGGATGCCGTTAATGAGTTCAACGTTTAAAAACCATTATTTTTGCCGCGATCGTGTTCTAATACTTGCATTAGAATACGCTCTAATATTACATTGGATATCACTAATTACATGGAACATATAATTCTTTTGAATGTAAACGTTTTAATGCAAATTTCCGCCCTACACCAAAGTAACATACCTACCTAGTTTAGAAAAACAACTATTTCGAAACCTTGTTAATCTAAATATCATTGGAGAATTAGAAATGGAAAAGTTCGTCCGATTTATTTCCAAAATTAGTAGTATTTTAAAACGACGTTGTAATTTAAAAATAAAAAATTAAATACTCCAATGGACAACTGAAATCAATTTAATGAAAACTAATAGAAAACGCACTACACACAAACTAAACTTAATTAAAACATAAAGATCTATTAAACCGATCAAAAAACAGGCAGAAGAGGTAAAAAAGTACACACTATTCTACTAAGATAAATGCATCGAAAATCAAAACAAATACCAAGTTAAAATCAAGTACTATCAAATAATTACAAATAACCAAAAAGGTCGATTTCCTGGTTCCGATTGAAATGAATATCTAGGATTTGATCACTTCTTAAGAAATAATCCTCATATTTTGCTAACAACTCTTAGGCTAGAGACACGGCAAGGAATTACAAAATTACGGAAATTGAAAACAAGGAAAAAAAGAAAATAAAGAGAAATTAACAAAGATGAACAAAATTATAACAGCTTTAACAAATTAGAAGCTATTTTGGAAATTGAAATAATCGATTAAGCACGGTTTCTTCATCGCACAACAAATCCTTTAAATTCGATGGTATTCTGCGCTGTTTCCGATAATGATCATCAATTAGGCATTTAATCAGTAGGTGTTCCACGGTTAACTGACAATCACATGTCAGGCACTGGGGCGCAGGTTCTTTATTTAATAGGTATGTGTGTGTAAGGAGAGTGTGCCCAAGTCGCAGTCTGCATAACGTTACCTCCTGTTTTTTGCTTTCTCGGCTTGAGGAAAGCCATGGTTTCGTAGATGATTTTATGGAACGTAATTTATTTTCTGTAAGTAAATTTTGCCAATCGTTGTTCCGCGTGTTATTAAAAGGGCGTTTAAGCTGATGCTTAAAGTCGGTAAACGGTACTGTTATGTTTGAGGTTAACGCACGTTCACTAATCGTTTTAACGGAGTTTTCCGCATTTTCAAATTTCTGCTCGGTTGCACCATGGTGGAATAGGACATATGGGGTCCCGGACCAGTACTGGAATTTGGATTTTTAGCTGATGTAGAATGGACATAACGTGATCGATTGTTATTCCGTCCTAGTTCTCAGTAGTATCATCCGAAGAGTTTGGCTTTGTGCTCCTTATGATGCTGAAAGCCAACACGGTTAGATAAGTTCGTCCCAAATTTAATAGCCACTCCGCTGAATCACATAATAGACTCGGTATCGGGGAGGTTCGGAAAGCTCCAGTTGCCAACCTCAAAGCGGTATGATGGATAGCATCCAAACATTTTAAGGTCGAAATGCTAGCGGAAGCATAGGCTGGAGCACCATAATCGATTTTGGACCTTACAAGGGTACGATACAGCATTAATAGATTATGTCTGCGTGCGCCGTAGGTCGCATGCGATACGCAGTAGGTTTAGTTTTTTACCACAGCTAGTTTTCAGTGCGTTAATGTGTGCTTTCCAAGTGAGTTTGCTGTCGAATGTCATTCCTAAATATTTTAATTTTATTTATGGATGCTATACCGTTGTTATTAACAGTTAGGCTTACTATGCGATCGCACTTTTTCCCACCTACAGAAAAATGGGTTGCTGTGGTTTTTGTTGTTGAAAAACAACTATCTTCCGACCATTGTTGCAGTCTATCAGTTGTGCTCTACAGAACGTTTTCTCCTAGGTTGATATCGGTGCATGGAAGAAATATGCATAAATCGTCTGCAAAAAGGAGTAATTTTACAGGTTTTTGCACTTTGTTTACAATATCATTTGTTGCAATATTAAACAGTGTTAGGCTGAGGACGGATCCCTGACTATACTGTTTAGCGTCCGTTTTTACGGACTAAATTTAATTTTAACACAATGTTATCTTTGTTTCTTCAATAATTTAATATTGATTTGCGCCATGGACAGATAATATCACTAACAGCTATCTTTTCAAACAGTCTACCTTGATGTAACTCTGATAAGTCTAGTTTAGTAAACTTAGGAACTATGTTCCAATAGTCTAGAAGAAAAAACAAGTTTATACAGAGAGTCAAACGAATCACTTTTTAAATATTCCGTTAAATAAGAAACTAAAAATACGGAAATATAGAAAAAGAACTGTACAAATAAAAACGTATTTGTTTATATATATAAAAGCGAAAATCTGAAAAAATTTGAAAGCCACAGCAATTATTAACATATCGTTGCAACTGCTAGATCTATGAAGCTGAAAATTGGCACGTAATAGTTACAACGATACCATGTACTGACGCCATCTAAAAATGCATTAAAAAATTTAAAAAGGGGGGAAAAGTTAGAAAATCGCTTCTTAAAAAACTAATAATCACGCTACAGCCGACACCGTTTACGGCAGATAATATAATATCTTGAAACGAGTAATTCTTGTATATAAATTTATTTCGCGTATCTCCAAAACGGCTCTAACCATTTGGATGAAATTTGCACACTAGAGGTATTTCGGCCCAATAAATCGATCTGTCGAGGTCTAATCCACTGCAAAATTCGGTTTCGTGAGTTTTAATGTTTTCAGTAGTAAATCGCAAAACAACCATGTACTGAGATTTGCTGGCTATAGCGATTTCATTTTTCATTTTTAAAAACAATCATTTATTGATAAGAACAGTTCATTTTTTATTTTTTTTTTTGTATTAATTTTATATTTAAATAAGAAGAAAAAAAGAGAAGTAGTGTCTAGAGGGGGAAACCCGGTAGGAACGAAGTAGTTACTTTCACTTTTTGGTAGATATACAAGTATAAAGTCATTCATAAAGTATACGATAAAAAATGACACAATATAAATTCCGTATGAATTACACCCTGTCAAGAAAGTATCGGGAATTGTCAATTTAAATCTCCCGGGTAATAGCTAGGCAGATAATTTTTTTTTTTCAGGTTGGTACAACTGTTTTGTATTATGATGCCTATTTTTAGCGCGATCTGTCAACCAGTGTGTTTACAGCAGCTGTTAAAATCAGTCGACCTTGAAGTGTTTTGTCGAAGTTTTACAATGAGTGAAAATATTGAACAACGTACTTGTGTTAAATTCTGTGTTTCGAACGAAATTTCTTGTGCCGATACACTGAAAATGTTACAGAAGGCTTTTGGTGAATCTGCTTTATCAAAAACGCGGGTTTACGAGTGGTACAGAGCGTTCAAGGATGGTCGGGAGACGGTCGAAGACATGCCTCGCTCTGGACGGCCTTCAACGAGTGTGACCGATGATAACGTCGATAAAATCAAGGAAATCGTTGCTGAAAATTGTCATGTGAGCTTGAGAGAGATGGCTCATGGATTGGGCATGTCACACGAGAGCGTACGTACGATTGTGCACGAAAAATTGGGTATGCAACGCGTTGCGGCTCGGCTTGTTCCGAAAGACCTGAATTTCTTTCAAAAAAAGTACCGAGAACAGGTAGCTGCAGACATGCTGGATCGAGCCAATTTGGATCCTACCTTCTTGGAAAAGATAATTACTGGTGACGAGACATGGGTGTACGAGTACGACACGCTTACGAACCAGCAATCGTCCGAATGGCGGCCAATTGGCGCGCCAAAGCCGAAAAAACCTCGCCAAAGCCGATCGAAAGTGAAGATCATGTTGATTGTTTTCTTCGATATTCGAGGCGTGGTACACTATGAATATGTGCCAGCCGGACAGACAGTCACCAAAGAGTTTTACTTAAGTGTTTTGAGACGTTTGAGAGAGGCTATCCGTCGTAAACGTAACGATTTGTGGGTCGACAATTCTTGGATTCTCCATCACGATAATGCGCCGTCTCACAAAGCCATAATTGTGAATGAGTTTTTGGCCAAACACTCGGTAAATATCATCGAACAACCGCCGTATTCACCAGATTTAGCACCCTGCGACTTCTTCCTATTCTCAAAACTCAAATTTCCGCTACGGGGAATGCGCTTCGAATCGATTGATGACATCAAGACGAATGCGACGCGAGAGCTAAAGGCCATCCCGGAAACCGCCTATCAGAAGTGCTTTGCCGAGTGGAAAAAGCGTTGGCATATGTACATCGCTTCGAATGGATGTTATTTTGAAGGTGACAAAATAAATTTGGATGAAAATTAAAAATTGTTCGTTTTATTTAACAATTCCCGATACTTTCTTGACAGGGTGTAAAACAAAAACGAAAAATAAGTTTAAATAAAAATTAGAAGTGTGTTTAGAATTGAAGTTCTATAGCTGACCACGCACAATGCTTGCTGCTTGAATCTCGATACTCGCTCGCACATACACACACACACACACACACACGTATATAATAGAAAGAAACAGAACGAAAGAGAAAGAGAGTGAAGGTCGCCTGGAGGACGTATAACGCTTTTTCGTGTCGTGACGATTTCTGCCAGTTTACTCCTACCGTCAAGCCGCGTAAAAAACCTTCGTTCCAAAAAAAACTGTTTCTTAATAGCTACTAAAGAAAAAAGAAAAAAGAAAATCGGTTAATAAACAAAGGAGAAAAGGTACTGAACTGTTTTTGTCTGATCTTGAAATATTTGGCATATTTATATATTTGTTTGTGAAAGTGAATTACTGAGAATATGTTGTGCACATTTTAAAAATCCCCACCCCTATTACATTTTGCAGTGATTCAGTCGAACATTTTTTCCCAATTGGTTGCAAAACAGCTGATCACAGGTAAAATTACAAGTCGCTTTTTACTTTTGTATAAAACCAATAGATAAAGCTGACGATCCTATATACACCTAAAATTTAATTTTTCTAATAAGAAATATATTCATAAAAATCAAAAATTAACGAAGATATAGTTGCCAAGCTTCCTGGAGAGTACAAAATCTATCACAGTCATGATACGATGAAAGATCAACCTGAAGAAGCACTTGAATTTACAACAGAATTTCTTAACCAACATTTCACTTATTACCGCACGAATTGAAATTAAAAAAAAATTCGTTACTAATGCTGTTCCATAATTTGGATGTATCAGGTCTATGTAACGCTGTAAGACTCGATCTGATAAATCTGTGTAATAACATAATAAAGGCAAAAATCGTGACCGGTGAACAATCTCGCAAAGAGGTACATAGGCCAAGAACTCTTGACTTATCAAAAGGTCAACTGGGATGTACCATGCAGCGACACCAATTTCCAGAAAGATCTGCATTTGCCATGACAGTACACAAATCTCAAAGCCAAACATTTGAATTTGTCGACGTGGATTTAAGATCGTCAGTTTTCATACATGGCATGTTCTATGTAGCATGTTCCAGAGTTGAGCGACTAACTACGTTAAAACTACTTCTTCCGAATGAAAATCCTCAACATACCCGCAACATAGTATGAAAAAAAGTATTAGATTAAGGCCCGATTTCGTCATGGTAAAACTGAGTGTGTTCAAATATATACGTAATGATAGATAAACTGTAAAAAAGTACTATAATATAGCAAATTGTTTCTATTAAAATGTTAAACTAATTGCACTCATAATTTTTTTATTTAAATAACCAGTTCATATGTAGAGGTAAGATAGAAAAATATTCATATTTAATCTGTATGTGATTCGTATCTAAGTATATTTTCCGAAAAAACACGATTTTACAAAAAAAAATACCGAATGAAGCTTTTGAAAATTCGAACTTTAATAGGTGAAAAGGGGTTAAAAACTGTTTCCCAAAAAACACACAAACTGTAATATTTTCGGTATAAATGGGTTTATCAAATTGTAATTCCGTATGAAGATACCTCATATAGTGTACTAAAAGTGTGCAAAGTTTTTTTCAAACCACCAAAATTTTAAGAGCGGAAAAAGGTAAAACTCCATTTTTGAGGAAACCAAAAATCACGCTACAGTCCAAACGAATAGTAATTATCACGTATATTTTCATGTGAATACAATGTATATACTGAATATGTCGAATAAGAACGTTTTTTTTGAAAATTCGAATTTAAGCGGTGAAAAGGGGTTAAAACTCGTTTACCAAAAAATACAAAAACTGTTATATCGTTGGTGCAAATGGGTCTTCATAATTATAATTTCGCATGAAGATACCTCACATGGTGTACTAAAAGTGTGTAAAATTTTTTTTAAATCCTAAAATTTTTAGGTAGGAAAAGAGCAAAACCCCGTTTTTGAGAAAACCAAAAATCACGCTGCAGTTTAAACGAATCGTAATTGTCAATTTGAATACAATATATACATATCCTGATGATGTCAAGTAAGAACACTTTTTTGAAAATTTGAACTTGAATACGTGGAAAGGGATAAAAAACCCATTTTCCAAAAAATACATAAACCGGTACATTTTCAGTAGAAATGAGTTGTCAAATTATAGTTTTGTCTTAATAAAGTGTACACGATTTGTTTTATGTACCCTAAAGTTTAATTGTATCAAAGTCTTCACCCCATTTTTAGCATAAAATAATGATTACGCTTCAGCCGAAAGCATTTGCACTGGTTATCGGAAAGCACATTTCAACATATGATATACCGAAAATATCAAATGAGAAAGATTTTTTAAAAAATTGTACTTTATGAGGAGAAAAGTGATTAAAAACTGTTTACAAAAAATAACTAAATTGTTATATCTTCATAATAAATAGGCTTACCATATTATAATTTTTATGAAGGTAGTTCCACTTTTTCTATATCTTCGGAATTTTAAGAGTGAAGAAGGGTTTTTTTAAAATTTACAATCTATTGTCAGGAAAACTTAATATCACGCAACATCCAAAAAGAAGTACGCTTTACATATTTAGCTTGGTTTCAGATTAAAGTGGTTTAGAAACTGCAACTGTTTAAAATTCAAATCGATTATTATTCGGAGGAGACAGGAATATTTCTGTCAAATGGTTTATATCATATTCAAAAAAAGTAAGAAAACTTATACTATTGTCAGAGTGTTAAGTTGTGTTGCGATTATTTGTTTATTTTAAAAGGAGAGAATGGCGTTTTCATCTGATTACGATGTTTTTTTTCTCTTGAGCGATTCAATATGTGTTCTCTTTCCGATTTAGTTTATTTTTTTCAGTTCGTTCAGTATTTTGTAACGGCGTAAACAATATGGTGTTTATTCTGATCACGGATAGCGTACATTGCCAGGGAAAATTAAACTGTTCTTACTACATCAATCAATTCTTTTCGGTATTGTCCGCGTTCGTTTCAAATTTTTTTCCGATTTGCATATTCTTTTCGTATCGTTTCCATGGAAATTATTTTGTTTTCGTAAGTTTTATTTGTTACTAACTGATCCGACTGACGTTGTCTCGTCGAATTTTCAAAAAATTCTTTAATGATCGCTTTATGAATATGTGAGAAGCTATTAGAAACATGTAAACAAAGCAAAGTGAGAGTAAAAACGAACATTGTATGTATTAACGATCGTGGCCGTTGATATCATTTTTTGCAGAAATACATTCATTCAGCCAGTGGAAAATTTTACATACAGTAAACCTAGTAAGCCTAACTATTGAATTAAGTCAGCATTTCCAAATCTCAAAAAGGTTTTACATTTATTTAATAATTATTTAACAGATTTTAGTTTCATTTATTTTTATTTACATTTGTAGCCGAAAAATGAACGGATACACGAAATTTATTTCTTTTTTTGTCCGGCGTGTACACGAATAGGGCTGATGACTTATCGACACCGGAACAGGAGATATACAATTGACCATAC
Organism: Icerya purchasi; assembly: GCA_039619475.1. Taxonomy (NCBI): domain Eukaryota; kingdom Metazoa; phylum Arthropoda; class Insecta; order Hemiptera; family Monophlebidae; genus Icerya; species Icerya purchasi. Next base: position 330,718,290 of record CM077115.1, on the reverse strand, counting down.
GAAAAGCACGGATTTTCAAGATTAATGCCACAAACGCTCAATGATTGCCCTCGTGATTTGTTTATTGCCATTGCAAATGCAAGCCGTACCGAAAACTGAAATCGCATTCGAATGATGTAGCAGTAGGAATCATTAGGATGCGCGGTATTAAAACGTTTTCTCCTTCGTACTTTTCTTTAAGGATTGTTGTTTCGATGGCGTTATTCATTAGTTTTTTCACAGCAAGTCGGGTACCATTATAAAGGCGTGGTTGGTTGATATTTCGCAACATTATGATTACCAATCCGACTTATCATCATCTTGGCTAGTAACCGAGTCCACCGATTTGTACGTCATCAATTCACCATCAATTTCGCTTTGAATATTGAAATTCGATTCATCGACATCAACGTTTTTCGCAGCCAATATTATAGCACATTCGTTCAACCAAACATGATTTTTGTAATTTTAAGCAATGTTTGGGAACATCTTTCGGATGAGTTCTGTCTTTGATTCGGTAACCTTGTTCGATATCATCAAGCACATGTCCTCAATTAATATCAATGCCTCGTTGTGAATTTCCTCACTCATTTTTCAAACCTGGACTTAATGTTCTAGTACGCATCTGATGTAAAATATCATCACACATGTTATCTTTGTATTTGCTCCACAAATCAAGCGATTTCGATGGGAAGCATGTTGAGATAATTATAGAAAACAATGTTCGTATTTGATGAGCATTTGACGAAATCACAGAATCTTGGAGGGTGCAATCCCAATGAGTGTCATTTTCTAGCAATTGCAAACGTTGACAGGCTTCTCTGTACGTATAACACAATTCACCGTTAACAGTCTGTAATTGTTAGAATGATGTTGGGCCTCGAACGTTAACTAATAATAACCGCAAATAGAAGCACTCGTCATTGTTTCGGTGGATGTGTAAATGCAACCTAATGCATCGGTGACAAATATATTTGGGTAATCTGGAACTGGACTCCCTTGTTTCTGTCGTTGAAATTTCTTTGACGATTAATTTAAAGTGTAATATTTTGGCATTTTAAAATATAGCAGCGTCCGTGCGAAGTCATCATTCTGGCACATCTCAAAACAACACTGGTCAGTGTTGTAGAAGGCGGTCGTTCGGCTCATTGCAATGCGTTATCTGCAGTGAAGTACACTCTTTGACCGTTTTCTAGATGTTCGGCCAAATGAACAACAACAGGATGTCTTTCATGAATGGCGAAAGAGAAAATGCGCCAAATCGCTTCGTTACTGCTAATACGAGTATAGCGGCCTATTCGATATTGAGTAACTTCGTCATTGGGATTCTCCTCACCAATTCTAATCACAGCCATGTCACTTCCTTCGTTCACATACTTGCAGATGTATTTAATGAATTTCACTGAATGGAAAAATTCGATGTTGATGTGAGCTTTTAACGTCTTCTCTAGAGTAAGGGCGAATACGGAATAATCCAACGATTATCAACTTCAATGTCCTGATTATTTACTTTAACAATTGTTGATTTTCGATTGTCCGCAGTCGATCGGCAGCGATATAGTGAATAGCCGTCATTTCCAGTAATTGTTTTTGTTACTAATGCTCGTGGATAACGTTTCGAACATTTTTCGTCGACCATACATGGAGAATTTCTATTTAATATTCCACAGGGACCATGAATCATGTTTTTAGTAACTACTTCATGCAAGCCTGGATCTTCTTCTTCATCGGGAAGTTCCGTTGATATCACATCATGGATTTCATTTGGTCTTATCTTCCAAAGCAACCAAATGAGAATATGGGCGCGTGGCAGTCCACGTTTCTGCCACTCCAATGAATACATCCAGCAGCACATCTTGCCGAACACACAATGCTTCACAATAAAATCCATCAATTTTTAAAATTTCTGTTTAAATACTCGCGCGGTGATGTCATGGCGATCCATGGGCGACCGTCCAGGGAATAACCCTTGCCGAATTTCTATCCACTGTGAATTGCATGTGAACGTGATAAGTGAATCTGTTGTGCCGTAATCGCGAACGTACGGCATGACATCTTGAGCGCAGTCATGCATATGTCGAGGACTGCCAACGTACGTTGCCGGAAGAATTGTCATTCGGCCGAGATTCTGTACATTTCCGTCAGCATTAATGGCATCTCGAAGATGAATATACTCTTTTGAACGGAGTTTTTTCTGGTTCATTCTGATGAATGTCAATCGCTCAGTTTCAACTTTGACGCACATATCAACAGCAAATAGATGAAATAGACGTTTCAAGGTGTGATTTTCTTTAGTTTCACGAACCATCAGTCTATATGAATAAAAATTCATAGCGCTTATTTTCTTGTTCGTTTCAGCGCCTGTAAGCGGATTGGTCATCTTGATTGAAAATTGGTAACCATCTTTTCACCTTGCCAAAATATGATGGGATACTGCAACGCATCATACGAACGGTGCGTTTCGTGCACGCGCTACAGTCGATCGTTTCGCCGACATAGAACGATATCACCGGATCACAAATTTCCACCAACGATGATAATGCTGACATCATCAATTCTGTGCGCATTGAAACTTCTTGAATCTTCTCCTGCATCAAATTTTCCTCCGATTGCTCAGAAAATCCTCCAAAAAACCATCGATAAAATACAGAGCTGGTCGTGGAAAAATGGCCTAGCCATCTCAACGAGCAAATTTGTATATGTTGATTTTTGCAGGGGGCGCCGCACCTTTCCCAGTATATCCTTAAACCTAAATAACCTCCCTCTTCCCCAGAAAACTACTGTCAAATTCCTTGGACCAACCTTCGATTTTAGTCTTACCTGGAAGCCTCACATCGCCAACTTAAAACATAGCTGCACCAATTCCATTCCCATATTGAAATACCTGGCGAGTTCAAGATGTAATATCCATTCTAAATTCCTCTTCAATATATATAGATCTCTAATCCTATCAAAAATCCACTATGGGTGCCAGGTGTACTCCTCAGCCAGTAAATCCTTATTGAAATCCCTCGATCCTGTCCACCACTCCGCATTGAGAAACATTCTGGGAGTGCATCGAACCTCTCCAGCTACCAGCATGTGTGTTCTATCCGGGTGCCCTCCACTCCTTTTATCCCGAAAATACTTCACACTGCGAGGTATGTACCACCACTTCAACAACACACGAAACCTTCCCCTAAAGTTGGAGCATTACCACCTCGAACCAAACTTTCCCGACGACCCATTACCAGAATTACTGATAGAACTGCGAAGATGTGGTATTATGTCCGTACAGTCGTCAACAGCCAGTCCCAAAATCCACATTCCTCCTTGGATCACGGTCCAAATAAATATCGATCTATCGCTGACATAAAATCCAAATACAACAAGCCCCCTATATCCAGTGGAAGTGGCCGTTAGGGCAATTAACAAGTACCACGACCATTTAATTTACTACACAGATGGAGCCAAGGCAGTCGGTGAAGAAGGTTCACTGCCAGCAGCCTGTGCATTCGAGGGTGATGACATCTTATACGAAACCAGGCTCAACGATGCCTGTTCAGCATTGGACGCAGAGCTGTACGCAATCGCACACTGCTTTCACCACATCACCACATCTCACACCAGAACCAGTAACTACCTCCTGGTTACTGACTCTTTACAATCCATAAACATGATTAAGGACCCAAAATACAACAACCAGCTGGTACAAGAGATATGGCACAACTTATACCAATTACACCTAAAGGACAGTCATGTGTCGCTGATATGGGTTCCCGGACACACTGGAGTGCCTGGCAACGAGAGGGTTGACATAGCAGCACGGTCTGCCTTGCTCTCGCCAATGCCAGAAGACGCGGAACTACCGACATCAATGGAATACACATTATTAAGAGCGTGCGAAAAACAGTGGAGAACTGAATGGGCAGCTGCTACAACATTCTTAAGAAGCATAAAGCCCACAGTTGAACCATGGTGGCCACCAAAAGGAACATCCAGAAACGACTTTAAGATCCTCAGCCGACTGCGAATCGGGCATATAGCTATTTCCCACAAACACATAATCGATAAAACCCCGCCTCCGGCTATGTGTCCCCTGTGCGGCCAGATAACCATACCAACAGTCTCTCATATACTGCTCACCTGCCAAAAGATGAAGGTATTACGAAAACAACTGGACTTGCTGGGAAACATAGAGTGCATACTTTCTAATGAATCAATAAACATCACTCGAATTATAGCCTTTGTTAGAATGAGTGGCCTAACACAACAAATCTAAATAACCTCCCCTTGTGTGTGCTGTAATGACCACAGTAGTTACAAACAGCACACACAATTTAAAAAAGGGAAAGGAAAAAAAAAATATTATTAAAAAAATTACAAACTTAAGTTAGGAACAACTGCAAATATGAAATAGAATAAAATAAAAATATACGTTAAAAAATAATTATAAAACTTTTATAATTGAAAAAATTTATCAATGAAAACAATATCTGAACAAAGTACAAAAAGGATCAAAAATATTTACAGATAGTTTACGAACAGTTATTTATTTATTTACACTAGTAATGAGTATTAATAAAAAAATTTAAACTCAAGTTCAGAAAAACTAAAAAAAACAGAACAAAATAAAATAAAAGTGCGAATATAATGTAATTATAAAATTTTTGCAATTTAAATTCAAACCGTAGATCAAAACAGACATAAGTAACTAGGTGGCGTCTAGATGCTGATAACTTTGTTCTACGGAACGATATAGAGGCGAGGAAAGGGTTTATTTGCAGAATCGAAATTTCTAATTTTAAATATGTAAACAAGACCCCCCACCCCCATCTAGTGTAATATTTACCTTGTTTATTGTACGGAATAGAAGTTTCTTATCTGTCTACCGCATTGACATCGTTACTGGACAAGTGTATAGTCAGAATCGCAGTTTCATGTTTTCCGAGTGAACAGACAAATTGGAAGCAACCTTGTTATTTTCGAATTTAGTATAACGGATGTTACTGTAATTCGGATTGTAAAACGTGTTCTATAAATTAAGACTTCGTCGGAATTACCACTCCTGTTTACGCTCATTTTATAACATGGAAATTATCAAAACGCGGAATTTACATGACAAATACGCATTTAGGAAGTTTCAGCAGAGTCAAATAATCGAAGCGAGCTTGGACGTATAGAAAGCAGCGTTCCGAGTAAAAAAACGAAATCGTAAAGATCCGAATGTGACAATACCGCAACTATACAATGAAGAACTGAAACCTTTCGTAGATCGAGGGTACAAATTTGTCGCAAAAATACCGCAGTTTAATGATATCACTTCAACAGAAATCAAGCATAAGATATACGAGCCAAACCAAAGCGTCTTATGGACATAGTTATCAAAAGATAAATGCTTAGGACGTGTGACGGTGGAAGCTTCCTTCTAGCGGACGATGGCATTGAAGAAAAAATTTTGTTATGCGCTGGTGGGGAAATAAACTTTAAAGGAACGTAAATTCCTATTTATGGATGGAACTTTCAAAAGTTGTAGTAAGCAATTTTCGCAAATTTATACTATTCACGTTAAGTTAAGAAGCAGTTGCAGTAAAACAATTATCGTTCCCGTTATTTTTAACCTTCTCCAAATAGGAAAAAAACAACTTATTTGCGATTATTTCGATTAATCTTGCGAGAAATACCCCTATGGGGTTCTGGGTCAGTCCATACGGATTTTGAAATGTCTGCTCTGTCAGCTTTACAAGAATTTTTCCTAGAATTAAAATTTTTGGTTGTTTTTTTCACTTCGCTCAGTATCTTCAGAGGCGAGTTCAAAATATTGGAATTACAACACTCTATACGAGGAATAAAGAAATTAGAACTAATGTTCGAATGTGCGTAACACTTGCTTTTCTTAAGCTTAAACATGTAGATGATGGATGACTGTTTTCATTCATGGCCAAGCTTCAGATGAAAAAGAGCTGAACGAATATCTTTTAATTATTTTGTAGAGCAATGGTTGAAGAATTCGCAGGTATCGAAAAATTTTTGCAACCGTTACCGACGACGACACTGAATAAATAATGCTACAGAAGCTTGGAATTATAAATTAAATAGCCGTATAGGAAGACCGAACACTAAAGGTGTCCCTCAAATTGGAGACTGAGAACTGTAACCAAAAGGTTCTTCAGATGAATCCAAATCTATAAGAAGTCAAAAGGAAGAAACAATATTTTAAATTGGACGAAAGAATAGAAAGAATTACAGAAAAGTACGAAGAAAATGGTGATATCGAAAATTTTTTCAGAAGTATTTCATATTTTTTTAATCTTGATTAATCGTTATTATTGCCGTAACAAATAATTATACATGTAGTATATTCTTCTTCTTCTTCTTACGCCATCTCGGAACGAAGGTTGGCGATTCACACGATGTAATATTTAGACACCGCTGCCCTGAAAATTTCCTCAGAAGGACATTGCAGTCAACGACGCAGATCTGCGATTCATAAGTTCCGCCTCCTACCTGGAGACCATATTCCACAAATTTTTCCCTCAAGTACTAATTTCAACAGTCCGTACCCACCGTCGCTCACGACATGTCCCAGATAGCTCATCTTGCACTCCTTGATTGTCGCCAGCAGCACCTTTCTTTTCTTGCCAATTCGTCGCAAGACCTCTGCATTGGTTACTTCCTAAGGTATCCTTAGAATTCTCCTGTACAGAAACATTTCGCAAGCATCCAATTTGGTTTCCAATGCTTTGCTGAGGGCCCATGTCTCACATTCACACGTAAGAACAGATATAACGTAACATTGTATCATTCAGAGGCATAGATCGAGGCTCAAATCGGTAGTTGTGCAGAAATTCTTCATTGCTATAAAGGCTGCTCGCGCCTACTCGATTTTTTTTTTTTTTTTTTTTTTTTTTTTTTTTTTTTTTGTGCCAAATTGCTCCTAGCTGATAACAGCTATCTGGCAATTTTAGTATTAGAGCGTAACATTGAGTAGCACTCTATCCAGCGATAGGTGCAGAAGATTACTTTTCCTTTTTGTTCTTGACCGCACATTTTTTTCTGGTCTACAGCTTCCGTCAACTATGGTTCTTCCCGGATATTTGAAAAGTGATATTTGTTTAATTATTTCGTTATTAGCCGTGAAAGTGGCTGGTACGCGTTTTTTTGAGAAAACCATTACTTTAGTTTCGGCTACATTTCGGAATAAGCCCCAAGCTTTGCCAGCCGCGGCCACTGCATCCATCAGTCTTTATAGCTCCCGCTGACTGCAAGCAAGAAGAACCGTATCGTCAGCATATCTTATGTTGTTGACGATACGACCGCTGATGGTTATTCCCCCTTTTGCAGTTTTCAATCCCTCTGAGAATACTGTGCTTCGGAGTAAATATTGAATAATAAGGGAGAAAACACGCGGCCCTGTCTTACGCCTTTCATAATCTGGATACTCCCTGATAGCTGGAAATTAGATTTCACTCTTGTTGAGATGCGGCGTTTCAATAGAATCTGGTTTGAATCTTGTTGCCGCGCGTAAAAAATTAACATATTTTTTATTGCATTCAGTTAATATTCAGAAAAAACAAGCGAACAAATAAACAAAAAAGAATTACAAATTTTATTTTTTTTTGATTGTTTGATCTATTACTGTGGATATATTCTTTACAGTTTTTCGAAATCTAGATGCAATTGGCGATACTATAACTGTTTGCTACTGCTAGTCATTTACAAACATAAACAAAATAATTAATTTATATATAGTCCTACAAAGTTTTGACTTCTAGTTTCCAAGCGCTCGTACTTTTCTAATCATGCAGTTTTTGTATTCTACTTATTATTGTTCTATATCGATTGTATCGAAAAAAATAAAATAATATAGAATAAAATTTTTTCACCATTAAGTAGACAACTTCCAAAATGTTACATTTAGAAGTATTACTAACGCACGAAAGATAATCATTATGAGTACCAACCAATTATTCTTTACACATTTATTCTGTTTAAATTTACGACGCGTAGCTTGCTTCGATGTATTATATTATTTCTGTTAAGTAATACCTTCGAGTATTCATTTTAAGTTTAGCATTTATTTTACTTTTGATTTCCTATTGCATTGGTGCGTGCGCGTATGAATCTAAGAATATTAAATCCTTTTTGAATTTTTGCTCTAGAACTATTATTAACAAATCGAGGGCCGGATTTCGACGACCTCTACCATTATTGTCAATCCTGCAAAAACTTATGAATATCAAGAAGCCAAATTTTTATGATAGTTAGGTCTTCTCTCAAATACCTACAATTTAAATAAAGAGAAAACGTTCGATACTATAATTAAAAGCCACGTAATTAATTTTTCAACATTTGAAACTTTTTGCAGTTATTTTTCCTCTAGGCCAAAACTAATAAACCGATTTCAAGTAAACAAAAAAGACTTTGTTCGCATTATTTTAAAGATTTATAACGAAATATATATTTTTTTATTAGTAATTATTTTTTTCTAATAGAAAAAAGGCGAAAACCCGGTTTTGTTTAGCGCGCATTTGCGAATTGTTTTCTATGCAAATCCCATACAATTTGGTGTCCATTTAATTACAATTTTATTCCTAACATTTTTTATAAATTATCGCGGTAAAAAGTTTTTATTAACCGACATTTTGTATTATTTTCTAATTTGTTTGGACTATTATAGCCGTGGAAGGAAGAAAGAATTAAAAAAGCTGGACAGAATTCAAAACAAAGCTGTGCGGTACATCGTAGGAAGCCTCGGATCCAGCCCTATACCAAGCTTACTCGCGGAAACCGACCTACTCGAATTCTCAGGCCGCCGCAACCTCCTAACGTTAAAATACTTCTTCAAGCTACCCTTTTTTCCCACGCAAGATAACATACAAAAAAACAATTGACTCCGCCTTCCTGGAATCATATAAATCAAAACCTGCGATACCGCTACCGGTACGCGTAAGAAATAAATCCTAAGCACCGAATTAAACATCGTGCTACCGAAATCATACATAGAAATACATCAACAGCTAACTTAAGCAATACCGCCTCTTAAGATACACCAACGCTGACCTATACAAAAAAGTAAAGGATCGTTGGCAAGCAAAATGGGAACAAAGTTTTTGTGGAAGAAAACTTTGGGTTGTTAAACCGCTGCTATCGAGCTGGCAAACCGCACAGAAGAGGTCGTAAAGCTCGCCTGAGAATTAAATACACCATATTAACGCATAACTACCTTTTCCAAAACACTGAACCGCCTCTCTGTTCAGAACGTTAATGTCAACTGTCAGTACATCAAATGAGAATTGATTGTCGAAAATACCAAAAAGAAAGACGGACCTGTTATGGTTGTAAAAATTAAATATTACATGTTAGCCGACAATACGAATAATATTAGCACCTTACTAAACTTTCTAAAATCATATATTTATACTAAATTATAGTTCACAGTGATGATGCAAATGACCAAGCTGTCGAGCGTCGTTAAATAAATAAATAAATAAATAAATAAACAAAAAAAAAACCACCTAAAAAATAGAATCACAAATTACAATTAAAATTTCCTGTAAGACAATCTACAACTGCAAGCCAACCGATTACTCTGGGTGACAAAAAACCGCAAAAAACCATTAAGAATATATAATATGGAATTTAAAACGACCTCATTAATCACTTAAAAATTCTTAGCTCATCACCAGATAACCTTTTAAAGTGAAATTCAAAATATAAAACAAAACGCAGAAGCTCTTTCATAAAATTAAAAAATTATTTTAAAAATATTTAAATTTCTCGTTTTTGGCCCAAAAAAAGGACGTTCACATAAAAGTAATAGTCCGAATAAAAAAGTTGAGGAAATCAAAACGTATCTCAAACATATGCATAAAGAACAGTTGTATAGGGAAATTAGAGATGATCTTACAACTTTATATTTGGGCACTCGGGACGCCGAAAACTCAAAAGTTTTGGAAAAAATATTTTTTTTCCGACCGTGTATATGGAAAGTTGCTAACTGTCGGGAAGGAAACCGTATTTCATTTTCTCGACGGAACTTCCGATGATGACGAAAATTTCAAAAAATCGCGAAAAATGACATGGTATTTTTACAAATTTAGGTTTTTAAGTGTATTTTAAAATAATTATTAGTGCGCAGCAACTATAATTAAAGAGAATTATTTGGAAAACTATTTCAAGAAATATACAGTATAATTAAAAATAATCACTTCTTTTTTTATTAATATTTAATACGGATACTTTGGAAACGAATGGAATGTGCTGCTACCTGATCGATCGCATTTAATAAAAACCCCTCAAATTTAATGATACTTTCCATATTAAACTGCTCCTCATCGGGTACATTTTAAATGCTTCTGCCCAAATAGAACATGGTGGCCGTCACTCAAATATAATTTTTAAATTCCCGGTTTGCCTGGTCCAAATCCTTCCGAGCAATGAGGTGTTGTGTTCCTTAGCCCGTTCTTTCATTTCCCGTGGCAGATTTCTGGGCGCATTTAAAACTCATAATGTTATTGACATTTTAAGGGAATAAAATTAAATGAAATTATGATACGACATGAGCAGACGACGGTAATCGATGGTGGCCGGTTGTTTTTTTTGAGAAGAAGGGGTGTCAACGATGAATGTGGTGGGTGCTTTTCAATCATAGTCGCTTCCGGCTTCCCTTTTCCGTTTTTCTATTGTTCAATCTCCTTTATGTCCTTATGACCCTCCAGAAAAGCTCAATTATACCTGCGATGCGAATCACGTCTTGTTCGAATGCCCTTTTATTTCCTCCGAACGTGCTACTCTGTATTCTAATCTTCTGCGCCTTGGCCTTCCTGTTTCTTATAGTGTCCACGCAATTTCCCACAAAAAAAAGAACAAAAAAAAAACTCATTTTTTAAAAATTTTAAATCACTATTTTATATTTAATTTTAATTTAAAACGAAGAGGTGTTTTTTTGTTCTCTTTTTTATGGGAATTACATGACATAAAATATATTATGATTAAAAGCACCGATTTATCGTTGAAGCAATTTCCCTCAAAAAAAAAAAAACAACTAGCCACCACTTATTAGTTTTTTTTTTGTTTTTTTTTGGGCTCGTCAACCGGGCACCTCACCCAGAAATGATAGGAAGAAGAGTTATAATATAATGCTGGGTAATGCCCTTGACTGACCCCCCTCCTCCCAAATAAAATAAAACAAGAGTTAACTAATTGAAACTTAATTTAGTTGGAAATAACTGAAATAAAGGAGTGAATGACAAGAACAACCGAGAAGGAAAGGGCAGGATATAGGAAGCACAATAGGGAGCAGGAGCCTTAACTTTAAGAGGAGTAAATAAAGGAAAGTGCGTCTCGCAGAAATATCAAAACACTCAAAGAAAATTTAATTACCACTACAAACAAATACTTCCATTAAGGTGTAGAGGACAATAAGAAGAGGAAACGAATGAGAGACGACGGTAGGAAGAGGGCAATAAAGTTTGACTGAAGCGTAGGCGAATAATAGGAACAATAACAGAATGTGGAACAGAAGAGAATTCTGAGAACCAAGGATTAGCAGGAATGTTAGGTTGAACTGAGTAGTAGAAGGAATGATTTTATTGGTGAAGAAGGAAGGATACACATATGCGACCAAAATTTAAAGCGAAATCTCTTATTTAAAGATAATAGATTAGTACTAGGGATTTTTTTAAAGTGGTCGTTTGCTCATGTCGTATTATAATATCGTTTAATTTTATTCCATTAAAAGGCCTGACGAGACTGAATTGTGTGACACACGTTATCTGGCTTATTAAGGTGTTTCAATTTATTTATTAAACGTAATGCATTTTTTTAAAATTACCACTTTTCTTTATTTTGTTTTCTATCGCGTTTTTTTAAAGTTTTCTCTTTATATTATTTTTTTTTCACGTCATTTCCGCTGCGTTATAGCCTAAGTTAAGTTCGTTCATTTTTGCTATCACTTATACTATATGTTTGTTCACACATAAAATATTATAAATAATAACAAAAATGATCGAACTAAAATGTACTGTAGTGCCGTTTCTCTGATGGCTTACCAACAAAATTACACGATTTCTGATACGAGAAAATTCAGAAGCCCGGAACAACCGACAGCTAATAACATTAAGAACTAACAAATATGAGCACTGGTAATGCATTGAAAAAAGTAAAAAAATAAAGATAGAAATTTTTGAGAACAAAACAATGGCTTCATTTGCTCTTTGAGCGTAAATGGTATTAAACGTTTATTTTGGATGTAAACAATGTTATTTTAAAGTATTCTAGGATAATTTGCGGAAATATTAGCGCGCAACAACAGAAACGAAAGATTGGTCAGCTTTCTCAATAGGAAACTGGTTTAGCCTACTAAACAGAAAATCAAAAAATGTCGTTGTCCCGCAAAGAAGTGTCAGACTTCCAATTAAAATTGATAACCTTACCATTGCAGCATTTCGATCAGTAGACTTCGCCCATTTATATTAGAAGCTCTAGTATTAAGTCCATATTTTAAATAGATAATTATAATAATAATGTAATAAGACATTGTTACAAAATGGGATTAATGTGCTACCAACACTTAATTATTGGATGGGACATATTAATTAACCATTACGGAAATACTATAAATAATAAACTAATATATTATATGAAAAAAAAAAAAAAAGAGGCCAGTAGACCTCGTCGTTAAAATGCAAACTTGGAAAACAGCGTACGTGACCAACACTGAATAGTAATACTAACGGCTGCCGCGGACATCGTCGAAAAGACAATATGACGGCTATTACGTAAGTTGCGTACTTTAATTGAGCGCTACGAACCGAATGAATTAACAATTGGTAACTGTCGCGATCACATTCACTCTACGTAACTGTGACAGCAAGCGACCACAAAAACCTTCTAACCTTTGGGAAATACGATAATTACCAAAATTCGATCACTAAAATTATTCGTAATCTTCGTCAAATGATCGTTTTTTTTTTTTTTTTTTTTTTTCGTGGCTAGAGATTATCAGTTAAAATTGACATCATCTACTCCACAGTTAAACTTTACTTTAAAAATAATAAAGATCAGAGAAATGTTCATAAAAAATGATTAACGTCATCGTGATAGTCCACAGAAATACACAGCAATCGTCAATGTATTGTTGTTCTGCTCGAAATTTGGCTTAATTCTGATACGCTCTACTCGCAATTCGCAGATCGTGGAGACGAACTTAGGTACCATATATTTCTGAAGGTATATTGTAGAACCGGGGCTTACGTATAGTTAACAGCTGTATTTCCTCCTTGTGCGGCATAATAAAAAGCTAACCATTATTTACGTTCACTTTTGCTCTACATGCCAAATCTGTAGAAAGAATAAACGGGAATGGACCCCATCCTCATCGGTCTCCTTGGCCGCATCATTTATTTCCGCTCGATATCGCAATGAAAGGAAATTGTCGATTAATATACACCCTGTCAAGAAAGTATCGGGAATTGTCAATTTAAATCTCCCGGGTAATAGCTAGGCAGATAATTTTTTTTTTCCAGGTTGGTACAACTGTTTTGTATTATGATGCCTATTTTTAGCGCGATCTGTCAACCAGTGTGTTTACAGCAGCTGTTAAAATCAGTCGACCTTGAAGGTTTTGTCGAAGTTTTACAATGAGTGAAAATATTGAACAACGTACTTGTGTTAAATTCTGTGTTTCGAACGAAATTTCTTGTGCCGATACACTGAAAATGTTACAGAAGGCTTTTGGTGAATCTGCTTTATCAAAAACGCGGGTTTACGAGTGGTACAGAGCGTTCAAGGATGGTCGGGAGACGGTCGAAGACATGCCTCGCTCTGGACGGCCTTTAACGAGTGTGACCGATGATAACGTCGATAAAATCAAGGAAATCGTTGCTGAAAATTGTCATGTGAGCTTGAGAGAGATGGCTCATGGATTGGGCATGTCACACGAGAGCGTACGTACGATTGTGCACGAAAAATTGGGTATGCAACGCGTTGCGGCTCGGCTTGTTCCAAAAGACCTGAATTTCTTTCAAAAAAAGTACCGAGAACAGGTAGCTGCAGACATGCTGGATCGAGCCAATTTGGATCCTACCTTCTTGGAAAAGATAATTACTGGTGACGAGACATGGGTGTACGAGTACGACACGCTTACGAACCAGCAATCGTCCGAATGGCGGCCAATTGGCGCGCCAAAGCCGAAAAAACCTCGCCAAAGCCGATCGAAAGTGAAGATCATGTTGATTGTTTTCTTCGATATTCGAGGCGTGGTACACTATGAATATGTGCCAGCCGGACAGACAGTCACCAAAGAGTTTTACTTAAGTGTTTTGAGACGTTTGAGAGAGGCTATCCGTCGTAAACGTAACGATTTGTGGGTCGACAATTCTTGGATTCTCCATCACGATAATGCGCCGTCTCACAAAGCCATAATTGTGAATGAGTTTTTGGCCAAACACTCGGTAAATATCATCGAACAACCGCCGTATTCACCAGATTTAGCACCCTGCGACTTCTTCCTATTCTCAAAACTCAAATTTCCGCTACGGGGAATGCGCTTTGAATCGATTGATGACATCAAGACGAATGCGACGCGAGAGCTAAAGGCCATCCCGGAAACCGCCTATCAGAAGTGCTTTGCCGAGTGGAAAAAGCGTTGGCATATGTGCATCGCTTCGAATGGATGTTATTTTGAAGGTGTCAAAATAAATTTGGATGAAAATTAAAAATTGTTCGTTTTATTTAACAATTCCCGATACTTTCTTGACAGGGTGTATTTTTTCTGAGGAATAGTGGTGGTAAGTTTAAATTTTTTAGTAAAAACATATTAATGAAAAACGTTACAAAACTTTTAAACGAAAAAAATACGTTATACTCTTCAACTGTCGACTAAACAACAATCATAAATTAATTTTATCTCACGAATGAAAGAAATTACGAAAAAATGAATTAATAAATCAGGGAAATTTGCAAGTATATTAAAAATTATTAAATAAGTTTAAAATATTTGTTTTGTAATAACTGTCCTGAAATTTTAATTATAACATACAGAAAATAACACGAATAACCTAAAGAGGAAATTTTAAAAATAACGGTAAAATAACAGGATAAATCTGAAGCGCAGTAATTTTAAAAATAAACTCATATGAAATAAAACTGGCATTATATTTGATTTATTTGTTTTTCTGAACAATCATATTAAATATAAAATCTGTTTTAACCAGAAATTATCATATGCTTCGGCTTAACACAAATCTTTAACCTTCCGCAAAGTTGCTTAAAACATCACAAAAATTGCCTTCCAAAATTTTATTTCAAGCGTCGGTGTAATCATATTTCGAATTAAATCGACGTTATTAAATTTTCTTTTTCTAATATATTGTAATTTGTACGTCACACACGCACACACTTATGTATATATATATAAAATTCGCTCCTTCGGGCCTCGGAATGGGGCAAAAGCCCCCTTCATCCCCAGGTCTAGTTCTTCTATAATTCTTATAGAAGAGTAAACTTTTTCACTGGCTCCGCCGTTCGACAGAAAAAAAATCTTCCAGTTCCAATTTTCACCACCAGGAGATGTAGGAGCGCTAATATCGCGTTAAAGTCTTATATATGTGTGTTAAACTCTTTATTTATTATTGAACTGCCCAAGGGCATACACAAATACTGTTAATAGTAAAATTAAAAAAAAAATAAAATAAAATAAAAGGGAAAAGAATAAAAAAAAAAATCACATTCTTAATTGACTTTGGCCATTGCCTCGGTCATTAGTTATGGTATTTTTAAAGATTGCTTAGGCACACAAGTTCGTGTGGCTTAATTCTCTTAAGCCTTCTCGTATCGTTCCCGATGTTAAGGAGCTCGATCGCAGTGATGTTCGGATGGTTGTGGAGTCGGTATTCGTGCTTTTTCGCATAGGTTTCGATCACCTGGTCAATCTCCGGAACTTGCAGATCTCGATGAAGGAGAGTGTTCGTTATATACCACGGTGCATTAGCTATTAGGCGTAGGACCTTACGAAATCGCTGAATGACGAGTCGATTCGATTTTTTTGTTGTTCCCCATATCTGCAGGCCATAAGTCCACACAGGCTTAAGGATCATTTTGTAGATGTCTTATACATATATGGGACAAATTTCGTGACAGGACACTTTTCCTGATGAACCCTGACGTAAAAATGCTATAGCCATTAATATATATAACTCGGCCTTTTGTGCCTTCCGTGACTCGCAAGAGGCTTTGCCCCTTGACCTTACTTAGAGATACCCCCAAACCCCCAGCTCTATCATTTCTGCACTTTGTATAGAAAGGGAAAATTGGCAGCGTCATTCTTTCCGACTGGGCAGCAAAAAAAGTAAACCTTTACCTAATGTCATATTTTAAGACAAATTTTTGTGATAGAAAAAATAGTGCGAGTCGGGCTAAAGTATGACGTTGTCAATAATAATATATGGAAGAGTCGATTTCAATTAACCATGATATTATTCGCAAAATAAGTTTTTTTTTCCATTGCAATAAAAAAGAATTTATCAAATGTCTGTCATTACTTTCATAACGCAAGAACCTAGCAGATTTTTTTATTAACCCTGACGTACCGGTAACATAATTAACCGGAGCAGCAAACTATTTTGTCGATACTTTGTCTTCTTATATATACAATATATGTAACGTTTGGACAAGAAAAGTGCGATGGGAGTCGAACTGAGAATGGCGTTGTTATTAATATATTACGCGTGTGTGGGTGGGTGTGAGAAAGAGATAAAATGAAAATAATAAATAAAAATATTACATAAAATTAAAGCATGGTGAGACAGTGAGGAAACAGTTGCTGGTTAGGGATTGCCAGTTTGCCTTGCATCGAAGCTAAGAGGAATGTGCGCGATCATAGATCAGGGCGAAAAATAGATATAGGCGAATCTCGGTAGCATAAGTGGAAGAGGAAACGGATAAAAAGGTGGTGGACATAAAAAGGTTAAGTTGCTTTTCAGATTCAAAATGAATTCTTTGGCCAACAATCAGATACTGAATAGTGAACGCCAGGAATCGACAGGAACTCCTACCTCCTTTATATCGTTACGATACTTTGTTAAATTACACGTGAAGTTACGAGAAAAATTGTTGCCGTAGTTTGATTCATCGTAATTTTATCGATTTATTAATTTTCAAATTTCACCATTTTCGCTAATGAGGATCTAACATCATCGGGGAACTTATTCAGTTGTATAGATATTGGGAGCACCTTAGCCGCAATTAGTGATACGTACCTTTTATTTTCATTTAATTTTATAATTCGTGCTATTTTACTATTAGAAGCACTGTTTTCTAGGGGACGACCTTTATACAAAGATCTGTATAAATTGAAATAATATAATCCACTAAAAAAGCAACCGACTATCTGATTCCGTTATAGTAAGGAGTTCTTTTAAGAGCGCCACTTTTCGGCGAAAATTTTTTCAGCATGATTCGTTTCGACGGTGGCGAGCCAAGGTTTTTGTTCAAACCTTTTTATGAATTACCTACAGCGTTTTTTAAATTTCATCCCCTAGACGTTATCATTGGTGTTGATAAGAAACGTGGCTTACAAAATTTATTTCTACATGGTCATATTAATATTATCAGTAGAATCGTGCAAAAAATTTCGCTCCTAGTTAACGACTTAGTTTCACAGTGTATATAGCATCTTCTTCTTCTCGTGCCACCCGATTCGGGTATTGCTTAATCATCATGTATGGATTGGATTATCTGCTGAAATTGATTACGATATTTTGTTATTCTGACTAGATCTTCTGTTCTCTTAATTCCGGTCCACTTTTTTATATTATCTATCCAAGCGGTCTCTCTTCTTCCCGGATTTCTTCTTCCTTCTATCATGCCCATTATTATTGTCTGTAGTAACTTGTATTTTTCACCTCTCATGAAGTGTCCAAAACATTTTATCTTCCTTCTTTTTACTATTGTCATTAATATTCGGTCAGTTCCCATTAGTTCCAGTACTTTCTCATTTTTTAACTTTTTCGTCCACGGTATTTTCCACATTCTTCTGTAGCACCACTTCTCGAATGATGATATACGCTTCCTCATATTTTCCTTTATGTTCCTTGTCTCGCTTCCATACAGGAGCACTGACCGCATGTAACATTGCAATATCTTGTTCTTAATCCATAGGCTTAACTTCCTATCGCAAATGGTGTTTTTTAATTTCATAAATGTGTTTCTGGCCATCTCTATACGAGTACGTATTTCCATATCAGAATCATTACTTTGAGCATACATCAGTAAAAAACCCCTCTCAACCGGCCTCGGATTAACCGGCCCATCTCTGGAATAAAGTTTCTTTCTCTCTGCTCTCCCTCTATCTCTTTCAGCGAATATTACGTACACAAGAGCTAGTACTTAGATGACGCATTCCATGAAAATAAAACTGGAAAATGCATCGTTTTTATACTTGTGAAGAGCGCTTTGCGAAATTCAATCCCATCTTACTACTGAGTTAATTTTTCTACGAATCAGTACATGAAAATTAGGAAAAGGCAACGAGGAAGCCACAAACTGCACTGAAACTTTTTTTCTTTCAGTTTCGTCTTCGTCTTTACGCGGCGGGTATCATTTGTTGAATAAAAATAAGTGAGTCGGGAAAACAATAACGATACGGTTGAAAGTGTTAAAAAGACTTCACAACCGGAAATCTGCAAGAAAACTCTGTGACGAAATGAATGTGGGGAAAATTTTGGCCCGATACAGAAAATCCAGTCAAGAGTAGCAAGGGTTGAGAGAATGAAGAAATCGAAAATGAAGTCATTTTACACTATCTGCCATTATTACCAGGTGGGAACCGAATCCAATTGGAGAACGTGCATGAATGGACGGGAAAAAATGGCAAAGGACTTAAAAACGAATATTTTACGGACGAAGAAATAATCAATATTGTCAGTAAAGTTAACTGGGAACTTGAAGACGATGAAGAAAATTCAAACGTGGAGGGTTCGCAAAAAAATTAACTCACGAAGGAGCAAAAAAAGCTGCAGAAATTTGATTACAGTCTGTGGAGCAGCAACAAGATTCGTCAGAATTGGACGTGATGAACATAAGGAAATACGGAGACTTGGCTTTTAAAAACTTGTCAAAAGGGAAAAAAACAGAAAAAAAGAACTGGTTTTCTCAAACAATATTATACGTTTACTTATATTTCAGTATTCAAGGTAATGTAGTTAATATTTTATGTTTTCAAAGTTTATGTAGTCTAAGTTCATTTCATATTATAATGTGTCCATTACATGAGCTCAAGGTAAATTTCAAATAAAAAAGAAATAAAAATGAAATAACATAAAAATAAAAAATAATTTTGAATAGGTGGTGCGAGATTAAATGTGCGCGTGATTGAAATCTTGTTTGTCGGTCGGGGGTAAAAAGACTACCGCGCGTTAAGACTGGTAAAAGGTCGAGGATTGGAGAAATGGTGGTGATTAGTTTCCCCTGGAACAAAAGATAAGTAAAATATTGAGGTACGGATGAAAAAATGGAAGCCGGATAGCAGACAGTCGCGGTTGAACCGTCTTAGAAGATTTTAAAAAACAGTTTTCTTAGTTCGTCGTTCGTAAAGAGTGTCGCGTAAACGATCTCCGTTAATAGAAAATTAGTTTTGTGAAGAATCAACCCGTCAGCAGCGCGAAGCAGTAAATGATCGCCCGTCAGAATCGTTGTATCAAAGTTTTATGCGGAGATTAATTATTAAATCACCAAATTACGCGACATCGAATTAAATTGAGTTCACTCCATCGTCCGGCACGAAGGGAGCACCAAAAAATGCAAAAGGAGAAGAATTTTTAACTGTAATTTTTTAATTTTTTGAAAGAACTTCTACTCTTAGTTTTAAATTTTTTAAAGGATTTTCTGGTGATGAGTTATACATTTTTAAGTGATTTTGAGGTAGTTTCACTATTTTATATATTCTTGACGTTTTTTTTGGGGTTTTTTGCCATTCAGGGTGATCGGTTAGCTTGAAGTTATAGATTGTCTTAAAGAGAATTTTAACTGTAATTTATGACCTAATTTTGAAGTTTATAAGTTAAACCGATCGTGAGTTATTGATTTTTATTTTTATCGTTTCTTACTTATATATATATATGTATATGTGTGTGTTTATATTTTGAATAAGTGTATGGAATCCTAAAAAAGATGAAAAAGGAACATTTTATAACAATTCTTTTGAAATAAAACAAGATTCCACTGATCTTATTGAGAAAATTTTAAATGAATATATTTTATTGTATTAAATATCGCATGGAATGATTAATATTAACTGGGATGATGATGTAAATACCAATAAGGGAGGAATAAAAACGAAATAAATAAGAGAATCGAGAATTAGACGATACATTTTTTGATGAACAATATTTCATTACATATTATTCTCTTTTCTAATATAACAGCACTGCCAGCAATAAAATTAAACTAACCTCGCCGATATGAAAAATAATAACAGTAATAAATTAAACATTTACGACGTTCAAAGAAAATGTTCGAATTGTCCTCATGTCCGCCCAAGTAATTCTTGGTTTTCGTGTTGTTAGCGAACATAGGCATATTGCGTATTCTTTTTCATAGCTGCTGTCGAATCTGCATTAGTTTTCAGTAGACGTCAGGCACCGTTCTCTTCCAAAAATATAAATCAAACGATGTTAAATCAAGGTCTGAAACCATCGGTTTAATGTTGTGTGTCGGGAAACCGTATATCCGAAACTGCTGACCACGGCCCGATTATCTGTAATTTATGACAAATGCTAACTGTCTTTCACGACTCGAGAAGTTCTTTATATTCGCTTGTGTTTCTATTTATTTATTTATGTTCGAAAGCATTCTAATTGGAAGCAAATACGAATTTGAACCATTTGTTGAAAAAACCTTTGCGCTTAGTGGTGCGCTTATTGAAGTATCCCATCTAAAATGCTTGATAATCCGTATAATACAAGAAGATGGACAAAGGCGGCTCGATTAAAACATTCTGGAATTGTAATAGGCTGAAGGATTGCATCTCCAATTATTACATCGAACACGCACTGATTTTGAATTAGTACAACGGGGATTTGGATAATCGAATATGTATGAGAACTATGATGTATAGTAGTACTTCACCAACCCGCAAAATGCGTCCAAAAAAGTTTGAACCCTGATCTGTATAAAGATTTTGCAAATTCGACTGACGGACAGCTCTGCTATCACTATGTTTCGGTTCATTTTTGAATATGTTGACGATTCCATCAGATTACCGACAGTTTCGGCAATTAACATGACTGGCGCTGAACCAGCCTGTTTCTGCTATACTCATTGCAATTGTTAATATAAAATTACGGATGCGTTCCGCTACTGCCGCAGTGCTAATCTGATGACAATATCCGCAAACAAGCAAAACATCACGTTTTAGAATATTGAATAGCGCCACAACTTGGCATTGAAACGGTTCGGATTATTATGTAGAAATAAATGTAGTCCGCGTAAAACGATTTTGTTTTGTTCGTGGACGGATATTATAACGAGAATGGTACTAATGCAACGAAATGCATGAGACGCCTTCCCAAACTACATAGAAGAATGATGTACACACACAAATCTTTAATTAACATTACCATTGTTATCCTTTATAAGTACGTTTATTACAAATATAAATCTTCTCTTCTTAATGACCTCGTTTCTCTTTTTCTCTTAGTGATAGTATCCGTCGACCAGGTTCGTATTAATCAATCGACGCAGTGGATTTAATACTCGACAATTTTAAATTTTCAGTAGTTTCTTGTATATTTTGAAAGGAAAAGCGACGGAAACTTTTCTTTTCGTATTTTGCACTCTAGCTCGATATCGAAGCATTTGCAGCCCTGGCTTACAGAAAATTTTTATTCCGCCACAGATATTTTGTATATTTATGACAACATAATTTTTGCGCCGGAGCTAATATGAACAAAACATGATAAAAAAAAAAATGTAACGTTTTTATTGGAAGTTTCTAAAATTGATGTTTTTAAAAGAATGACGTAATCAGTTGAAATTTACTCCTTTATTATTATAAAAAAACTATCTACAAGTCCGGGGGTCTCTATGATAGGGTCTGAAAGATCGAGTTGATCTGTGAATGTATTATGTATGTTTATGTAAAAACGGAGGTTTCGTCCCTGGCTGACGAGCCCGTTAAAAGAAAAAAACGGTAATTTTAAACTTAGTCGTGAACAGAAACTCACGTTTTTTTGTTTTTTTTTTTATAGAATTGAACTGAGTTACTGAAATATACATCATGACAATTGGGCCCTTCCCACAATTTTTGAAAGTGCACTAATGGTTATTACGATAGCACGCCATACTTTAAAAACTATGCTAGTTGGTGTACCGCAAGGCATCGTGCTAGGCCCATTCTTATTCACGATTTTCTTATCTGACTTTCCGAAACTACAAAACATACTGAAATTGCCATGTATGTAGATGATAGTGCTTTGTTTACCAGCTTACATGTACCGCAGGACAACACTAATACGAGTAGATCGCAGATTAGCGTGATTCGTACACATTGCGATATTTCAAAAAGTGGCGCATAAATATTAATCCATCCAAAACCGAAGCTATATTATTTACTAGACGCAGACCCTCGCTACCCAACAACTGAATTGTTAACAACACCGCTATTCTGTGGGCTGAAGCGATACGTTACTTAGGTGTAGTTCTAGACAAGCGACTAACGTTTAATAAGCATATTATAGGCATAAAAACTAATAAAACCATACTAGCATTATACCCGCTACTAAATCATAAATCATATCTTAGCAGTAATAATAAATAATCGATAAAATGCTAATAAGACCTCTCATTAACTAAATAAATAAATAAATTATTGCTATTCAAATGTTACAGTTACCAAAACTGTTACAATTATGTTAAAAAACGAATTATTCGTTTTTTAACATAATTATAAAAATTAGTGATTGCAACATTCGGACAATCATTTATTTATTTAGTTAGTTAGTTACTTAGTTATTATTTAGCAGTTTACAGTAAGTAAAATTATTATAATAATTATTACAAGACCTGTTGTTACTTATTCGTTTCCTGCATGGTTATCGGTCTAAAATACCACTTGTAATAAACTACAAATGCTTCAAAATAGATGTCTTAGATATGTGTTCAGATAGGTATAAAAAAATATCTGACATATTGCACAAAAGTACGATTTTTAAAAGATTTAATTCTCAACATTACAAGTAAGTTCTGCAAAAACTGCAAAGAACACAGTAACGAAATAATCAGAAAAATCGGGAATTATGACTCCAGACGACTAGAGTACATTAATACTAAATACAAACACCGCAGGCTTAAGCACAATCTATTAAGGTGCATCAGTAATTCACAAATGCAGTTTGAGTTTCTGAGTGTATGCCTGAGCGCGTGCATGTATATGTGTTCAGATGCCATGGATATTTAAGCTAGTATTAAGTTTAAGAAGTGCCTAATAACATATGTTAATTCTTAAGGCGCCGATTTTTTTGTTGAATTTTTTCCTACAGTCGAATAATACTTACGCTTCTTAATTACAATTTTGTATGTATTTATATATATATATATATATATATATATATATATATATATATATATATATATATATAGTATTATGGTATTATGGTGAGGCTATTGGCCGATACGTAACGTCTCTAAATAATAAGTTACCAGCAATTGTAATGAACTTCGTTAATAAAAATTTTTCTTTCTTTCCATTTATTTTTACAACCAACGAAGATCAGATGTAAAGCACCATTTCTCAGCTTAGCATACGTTATAGTGAATACGTTATTTTTACAGTAAACGAAAGAAATATCGTAAAATTCATTAAGAGAGGTATAAAAAGATTTTGGGCTCTACTTGTATTTGTTCCTGCAGTAATTTACATTTACACGGTAAAAGTATAAGTAAATTTACCCACACGTAGCTTTGGAACGGAGTTTGGCGAATGAAAAGAAAGTATAATTGTACGACCAATTTCTCTAGAATCTATTTATTATTCCGTAACTGTTCGTCAGTTGCTGAATATTTGAAACCAGCTTCTTCTACGTTATGTAACTTCACCTGGGCAGATATTTTATTACCAAGCGGCGAGGAACCAAATTAAATAATAAAGTGTTTTTCGCTTTATGAAGGTAATCGGAAATAACGATTTATCAAATCAAGGTATTAAAACTTTTTAGGATGCGGAATAAATTCGTCTTCTATCGTTTTCTTTCAAATATATACGCACATACGTGTATTAATCATCATCATATTCGACTAATATTTCATGGTGAAACCTCTTCCCGAATTTCAGATTAAACCATCAGACAATTTATATTTTTTTGCCATTTTCTCCGGTTAACACGTTATACTGTTGTAAAACCAGAAGGGCTATATGCATCAGAAACGTTAAATCTAAACAAGAAAATATTAACAAATCAATTAGAAATAAGGGAACGGAGAATCCTGAGAAAGATTATAGGAGTTAAATGGAATGAGATGGACAGTTCAAATGGGTTTCGAACTATAAACTATATAGCAAAATTGAACCATTGTCCATATCAATAAGGAAAAGAAGATTATTATTTTACGGACATATTACCAGAATGCAAGAGGACAGGTTAACCAAGAGAATTTATGAATTATCGAGTCGCAAATTTCATATCCGACTAGGCTCAGTTAAATCAACTCCCCATGAGCTGCAGAGCGGTGTCCCCCAGGGCTCCGTTCTCAGCCCTACCCTCTTCAACATAGCCATAAACGACATTCCGGAACAAATCCACCCGCCTGTTCAATGCTCCTTATTTGCAGACGACCTAGCTATATTCATCTCCTGTTCGGACCTGTCCCTCAGAACATCAATACTACAAGAAACCATCGACAGATTACACAAGCTTGGTCAGTTCACAACAGCTTCAATTTCTCAAACACGAAAACTACCGCTATTCATTTCTGCAGAGTTCGCCGCTGTAGTCATGAAATTTCAGTTCAACTAAACAACGTAACCCCATTCCATCATCAGATATACCGTAAAATATTTAGGAATCATTTTGGATGAAAAACTTACACTAAAAACAAGCTACACCAAAAAACTAAATTTAATTCGTAAACCAGCTAGCACATTGTATGGCTCAGATCGTTCCTCCTTATGGAAAATCTACCAAGCACTGATTAAATCGAGGCTCAACTATGGCGCTGTAATCTACTCTTCAGCTAATCAAAATATCATCAACTCACTCAGTTACATCATACTGCTGAAAGACTCGCTATTGGCGCTTTTCCTACTTCTCCATCTGTTAGCATTCTTTGTGAAGCTGGTATGTCTCCTCTCAATATTTACAGAGACCGGTGCATTTTAAACACGTGGATACTTCTTAAGTCGTCGGTCAACCTTCCTTCGCTGAACTCGCTTCGGCTATCACCTCATACATCGGTGCTCACTCTCTATAAGCAAGTCACTGAAATCTTAGATTCGATGCAATTCCGATTACCGCCGACATATCAACTAACCATGGCACCAACACCTCCATAAGTCTGCATCTCGACATAGATCTTTAATTCCAGCAATTCTCAAAAAGAGAGAAACATGTCCGAGCATTTTTTGTTCCGCATATCAATGCATGATCAGCAAATATGGCAGTTGCAAAATAGTTTTTACTGACGGCTCCAAAACACCTCAAGGAGCAGGTTGTGGAATAGCATCCGACAAAAAAATTATTATTCTCCGTTACTCTCTTCCGGCACTATTATTCTTTCGGCGGAACTATTTGCTATAAAACTTGCAATAGAAAATGTAATAATTTCCGATCCTCACTCCTCACACCTCATATGTACAGACTTATTAAACGCGATCACATCAATTCAAAAATACAACTCTCTCCTCACCAACACCCAATAGCCAAGGAAATTATTCGCACTCTTTGTAGTACAAGTGTCCGTGTTTCGTTCGCATGTATCCCATCACACGTTGGGATCCAGGGGAATTCATACGCGGATACTGCGGCAAAAGAAGGCTCATTGTTCTTTCCGGTACCGAACATCGAAATTCCGTCAATAGATCTGAAGGCTTATACAGTGCAAAAATCACTTCAAGCATGGAAAAAACAGTGGACCAACATCCCAAACACAAACAAGCTGCGCTCAATTCGAGATACTATTCGACTATGGAAAACCTTATTATCTAGCAACCCAAGGAATGAAATCGTTATCACGAGACTCCGCCTAGGTCACTCCAAAATCACTCATAATCACCTCCTGTCTAAAAAAACCTATTCCACTGTGTTCCAATTGCAATTCTCCTGTCACAATCCAACATTTACGCGTCAGCTGTCCCACCTATAATTCATACCGAGCACAAATTCTACAGTCGTCCAACTTTTCCGAAATCCTGTCTGATCGCCACGACAAAATTGAACGTCTCCTACGTTTTTTCAAGACCACTAACGTATTCTACTTCATCTAACTCTTATCCTATCCGTGCCTCTGGCCTAGGCAGCAGTACACGGCACGCTAATCAAAGAAGAAGAAGGAGAAGAAGATCTCCTTAATACCGTAGACATAAATTTATACTTTTATTTTATTATTATTTTAGCAAAAAATAAATTATTTAAAATAAATGTGAATTATATTGAAATTAAACCTACACCAATCTTTACCGGTCGTACACTGACCGGCACAATTAAATACGTGCGAAACAACGATAAAATCGTAAACGAATTATTTACAAATTAAAATAAAATTACACGTATCACAATTGTCAATGGCGCGCCTGGAACGCTGCAATGACGGGTTCATGCACTCGGGCCGGTAATTTCGACGCTGATACGGAGATGACCCCGATTTTATTTTTCGTCGCGTAATTATTTTACACGATTGGTAATTACGAGGAGTATTTAACACTTAAACTATTCTGTTCGGGGAATTTTACCGTTTCGCGTAGCAGATGTTATAGTTTACTTTAAAAAAAAAAAATTATTTTTTTTATTTTTTGACGATTAATAGGCGAACTGACTTAAAGATGAGTAATTACTCGAACCAAAGGTAAAACGCGACTGACTGAAACTAAAAATCTTCATTAGATCCTTTGCTACTCCTATCCTCCTTTCCTCACCGTGATCACCGAAATTGGCCGAATTAGCTATACGCTTCTTCTTGCGGTGGTCGATGATTGGCTAGCCCCCAGACCGACAACAGGATTTCAAGCACGCGCACAATTACCCTCGCACCACCTTTTCCAAATTATTTTCACTTTTTTATTTTGTCTTTTCTTTTCCCTTGTAATGGACACATTGCAACTATCTCTCGAGTTCATATTCTAACGAAGAATAGCGTTTATGGTTAAATTTAAGTTTCTACGCATTAAAGTTCATTTTAATAGTTCATTTTGAAGTTTATGAAATTATTCAAGAAAAACATAATTAAAACCAAAAACTTTATATAATAATGAAACTTTAAATATATCGTATGATTAAATGTTCAACTTTTTTCTCTTTTTAAACTCATATTTCTACTCAAGATCCCGTTTTTCTTCGATTTTTTCATTTCCTCTATTCAGTTTTCCCTGTCTTTGGCTACATGACTATTATAATAATTAAAATAAACTTCAAGTACAGTCAAAGACTGAAAACCAGAATAGTTAGCCGGAATTTTAAGTATGTATACATTGAAGAAATTCCTGCTGTGGGATTATTCCTTACTAACTTCTTTATAGCTTTTCTAAAAGATTCTTGTTTAGCGTAGATTTTGATTTAATGTTTATTTTATAATTATTTCCGTCCGAGCGTAATTTCATTTAATATTTCCAGGTGTAGGTATATACTTTATTTTATTTAAAGTTTATTTTATTAGGCATTTAATATTTAATTTGTGTGTTTAACTGCTATCGAGATTTTTCATTCGTCGCTGCTAAATGTGACGAAATTTATGCCGGTTATTATGTTTTCAAAAAGTTAACTTTAGTCTCGCTCGTTCGATTTTTGGTTGCGAAAAGAGTTTTTAATCCCGGTTTTCGCGCGCATCTCGTCCGTTAGTTTCTTTCCATTCCTTTTCTTTTCGTTAACTTGATTTCTCGTTTTTAACAAATTTTCCATTCGTTTTCGAGCTGATATATGGAAACAGCTCCTTTTTTTCGGAGCTACCGGTCGTCAGTGTCCGTATAGTCGTCGTTATTTACGCGAAAAATAAACCTTCAGTACAATATTTTCTTATTTTATATCAATTCGCGATTGAACGCTAAACATTTTGGTCCCCCGAGCCGGATATACAGAAAAAGATCTGGCGCAATTGTGTTTGCTTCACGGTAAATTTAAATAACAGTTTTATTCGTACGTTACAAATCAATATAGTATTTCAGTCGGTTAATTCATATTAAAGTTGTTTATAGTTCATTTCGCGTAATTCAAATTATCAGAGACTGTTATTCGTTTCACAAAATTCGAATTTCACATTGTACTCGTAAGTCACGAATTAATATAGTAGTTCAATAGGTTAATTTAAAGTTAATGTTTATAATTTGTTTCGCAGTAATTTAAATTATCATGCTATTGTCTCGCAAGTTTAGAATTTTGTATACTCGTATTCATTGAGGTTCGTCGGTTTAATACGTTCCGTGTTTGATAAGTGTCGCATATATACGAGTATTTAAAAAGTTCCAGGTGTTAATGAAAATCGCGAGTTTAATAAGTTCGGCGGACATTTAAATTTTCGTGTATTTAATAAATTTCGTGTATTTAATAAATTTCGTGCGTTTAATAACTTTCGTGGAAATAAAAGTTGCCTACATTTAGTTCGGTTTATAGTAATTTAAAAACTTTTTCGTTTAGTTCGTGGCAATTAAATTAAAGTTCGTTAGCTTATTCGTTCTAATTTATTAGTTTTTCGTTCATTTGCATAGCGGCATTAAGTGAAAAGTCGGTCCGCGTTTCTGCGTGCAATATAATAAACTCGTATTATTAATAATTTGTTCGTTATTGTCTTTAACTAATCGTGTCGATAGTAGTAGTAGTGCCGGCTTATCATTTAAATTCTGTGAAGCCGTCTCTATTCACGATCGGGGATTATATCATTATTTTTTTACCCAATATTCCCCTTTGAGTTACGTTTAGTCGGATATTATTGTCTCGGTTACTGTATATAGGTCTTAGAGTGTCATGGTAGAAAAAGGTAATTCCTTGGACGCATTAAATCGCAAAAAGCGTGCTGCATTGCAGCGAACAAATGCAACTAACAGTGCAGTGAACGCTACGCTACTTGAAAGCCCAACACAGCCACAAGCGTATGAAATTGCAGTGCTCCTCAGAACCTAGAGAACAAGTCTGAAAGAACTGAAGGAGGTCGTAGCGCATATCACGGAAGCTACTTATGTAAAGGAAAAAACAACCGAACAAGAGACATTAAAGAAGTTAAAATAGCTAAAGAGTTACAAAAAGTGAGTTAGAATGGGCAATAAAGGAAAGATGGATACAATTTTTGCCCGACTAAAGGCTAAAGAGAACAGCCTCGATAGTCTCTGTAATCTTCATTTATCGCAGAGTCTGCTCCAGTGAATCCAATGGTAAAGTTTCCTGATATTCCAGTTCCAAAGTTTGGGACGACATAAAGAAATTTACAGAGTGGTATGCATTATTTGAAGCAATGATTCACTCTAATGAAAATCCGAGACCTGTACAAAAACTGTACTTACGCTTTACAGGAGGGTCTTCATGGGCTGCTGTGAAAAATCGATATTATAACAGGAGGGCAATTACTATTGCAAGTCATTTTCAAAATCTAATCGGATTCTCAAAAATTTCCATGCCAACGCTACGTGAATCATTGGACTATTTGAATGCAATAATAAGAGGATTGAAAGTGTGCGATCTCAATACGGAGGCGATGTCGCGCCTCTTATAACTTATCTTGTGGTACCCAAGCTTCTCGAGAAGATGTGCGAAGAATGGGAAAATTCGATCTCTGATAATTCCATGTATCGCTCATTTAATCCGCTGGCCACCTTTCTTCAGAATTGTTGTTTCGCGCATAAGAATGTGAACATTCAGGCTGAGAATAAACAACCATTCAATAGGTTTGAGGTATTGGGAACAAAAAGTAGAACATTTACAGCGACAACCATAGATAAGAGACAGCTAAAACATGCTGCTCCACGATGCGTTCTGTGTAGTAAAGATCACTACATATCGAATTGCCCACAATTCATAATAACAAGATTTTTGTAAGAGATAGATGTCTGTGTAACAATTGCCTTCGGCAAAATCACTTCGCCCATGATTGCAAGCCGTCAAGGTGCAGAAGATGTGGCGGCCTACATCATACAATGTCGCATTGAAAATGATAGCGTCTTCGAGCGATCAGGCCGAACTAGGATTACCGTCGTTAGCCTGTGCATCAGGTGCACCCTCCACTGTTATTTTGCCTAGTACGGTAGTTTTTGTGCGGTGCAGGCTCGCGTCCTTTTAGATGCCTGTTCGCAAGTAAATCTGGCGACGGAATCATTCCTAAAGAAAAACAAGATAAGAGCCAGGCCAGTTCACACAGAAATCGCTTGCATTTCGCTGGTGGATTTGCCAGTGAAAGTAGATGTCTCTCTGTCACTTCAATCTAGATTCAATCAATACAAGTTAGATTTAGAGGCGGGTGCAGCAGGTCGAATTTCATATGAGGTGTCCCAACCATGATTAGACGCCTGGAAGATATTGGTTGCAAATTTGACTTAGAAGATTGCTTGACGCCCACTTCTGCAGTTGATGATATCTTGATAGGAGGAATCCGTGCTAATGCTACTCAACAAGATGTTTATAGGAGAGCTATGTCTTAAGCATTCCTTGTTTGGATAGGTGGCAGCAGGTCTTTTGGCACCAGAACTGTCAACCTGATAAACGATGTTGCAATCTAACAACACAAGTGGAGCTCATATTAGATAAGTTATGGCAGGTGGAGGAGGTGACAACTTCAGAGGTGCCCTCAGAGCGACCATCAACTATGTGAATCACGCATATTTGAGAACGTCATAAAAAACTGGGATCGTAGGAACATCGAAAGATCGCTGCACAAGCTCAAAGAGTAGGAGCGGGTATTCTCGAAATCGTCGGTCAGTTCGAACGAGGGGCCATCAAAGGGCACCTAGACATGAGGACAAATGGAATATGGTCGTTTTCCAGTAGGCCGGCTACTGATGGCACTGCTACCGTTGTCGCAGCTTCAATTGCTGGCGCGTTCATAGTTGCTATTACCGTTGGTATGGATGTTTCACTGGTTTCATCGGCTATGGCCACAAATAAGCAACTTTCGGCCGACCAGCAAGTTGAAAAATCAGCCAATGATAAACAAAAAAAAAGTCTCAACAAAATGATTCTGCCAAGACAGTGTCCCATGCCAAACCGAATGGCGTTAAAGTTAATGCACCAAGGAAATGCTTCCGCCTTCGCCGATATAAATAGTTGGCTAGAGCTGTCTTGCTGTCGTTATCTTCGTTGGCCAAATCGTCATTGTCCAAATTGTCGTCGCCCGAATCGTTATCGGCTAACAACAAGCCTCTATTCGATGAAAAATTCACCGCTTAAGTCGTACACTCAATCGTCGTCCTCGACTGCTCATAATCATAATTTGAATGTGGCAAATTCGCATAAGTTGACCGGCATGCCGTCAAGGGCAAACTGTAAACCGAAAAGAGAATCCATACGATACTAATAAACCGCCGGATGGTTTGCATAAGGCGAATGTAGCGAATAGCTCGCATAAAACGTCGCTAGTACCGTTCGAGCAACGGTATAAGACGCAGCCGAAAAAATCCTTTAGCACCAGCGGACCCGTTTATCAAGCAGCTGCGTACTATCTCGGCTCAGAGAGGGTCTATAGTTTTGGAATTGGACTTGCTCAAATGGTCGTCACTGGGCGAATGGTGAAGTTGTTTCCAGATTCCTGGGGGCGCGTGTGCATTGTGAAGATTGGTGCAAAGAACTCCGACTTTAGGCGCGCTGTTAAGAAGCTTGCTGACGCCACAGACCACCAGATCTCCCAAGACCATTCTGGTCTTCGAGGGGGAGAATGTTTGGTGTAGATACGCCAAATATTATATTGATAAGATTTCGATTCAATATTTATAATTATTTCCGCCCGAGCGTAATTTTATTTAATATTTGTTTTATTTTATTTCCAGGTTTATATATATATATATATTTTTTTTTCATTTAAAGTTTATTTTATTTTGTGCTACGTATTTAATACCTAATTTGTGTGTTTAACTGCTATCAAGATTTTTGTTGCTTAGTTGTCGCTGCTATCGAGATTTTTCATTCCTCGCTACTAATTAACATGTTACAAATTCTAGTGACTACAGCCTCGTTCATTAATAACTTTTTTCCATGTATTGTATTAATTTTATCGAGTAAATGTCTATTTTGTCTTGTAACCTTGTTCGTATTGTTATTGTTATTAATGAAATATATCGGAAAATATAAAATGTGCATAATCTAAACGGTACACCAACGGAACTGTTAAAATAGATTCAATTTTAAGCATTCAAAGTACTCAAAATTTTCCAACAAAATGCAAAAAGTATTGCTTTCATACGACATAAATATATTTTCATTTCAATAATACACCATATATATATTTCTGTATTTTCGAATTTCCAGTTTTTCACTTAAAACGGCAATTAAAAGGTATTATTTTGTTCGACTCTGTTCATAAACACATTAAATTGTCCAGAAATCAAAAACAACAAGTACTAAACTTAGATATGTCTCGTGTTAATTAAATTATAATTAAAAGTTTAAATTTTATCAACAATACCAATAATGGTTATTTGCAATATTACTAATAACAACGTCCGTACTACTGGACGTAAGACAACTAGTAGTTCCGTTTGTAACAGGAAGAATACGTGGGAGTAATCTCCCGTAAATTGTAATCTATAATAAAAAAAATCATACAGATATCCCTCTATGACACTAATATAAATCAGTACTGCTGCAATTTCTTTGACAGACGCAGATAAAAACAAAACAATGTTACATGCGCTAAGATATTTTAATGCAATGCTTCTTGGAATACAATAATCATCTTTTGTTCATTAGTGCATTCATCTTTACTCTCTTCACCGCCGAAAGAACAGCGCATAAAAAATATTTTTTCGCCGTTCTTTACCATCAATCCCCCACTTGCTAAAAACTTTGCTCTTGTAATTAATTGTAGCGGCATAACCTTAGAGGAAATCGTAAACGTCTACTAATAAATAGCACACAGCTGATCCAAGCGTATCGCTGCTATAGGTGGTGTGCGAACGATTTCCATGCTCTGAAGTTCTCAAATTTTAATTATTTCTGACTATTTAATTATAATCATGTAAATTATTGCACGATTTCTATTTTATAATTGTCAACTAGCATCATTAAGGCGCGACACGAATAAACTGAGCAGGAATTTTCAAATACTATTCAGGTGTGTTCAACAATTAATTCTTCCTTTGTACTGAAATAGTAATTTTCAAATTTTTAAATCAGTCACAAATTAATTTCTGATACTGAAAAATTGCAAAACTTTTTTTTTACTTATAAAGAAATATTGAAAAATGGCGGCGTTGTAATCGTTCAAAATTGACCCTTCGACTTTGCGCCGTGCAGCGTCCGAACTACAAAAATAATTTAAAATCAAAATTACAAGAACATTTAAGCACAACATGAACCTAAAATATGATTAAAATTTCGTAAAATTGTCCAACCAAAAAAAAAAAAAAAGAAAAACTTCGAAAAGCAAATGAGAATTGTTTGCTGAATGTTGCCCTTGCAACGTAAAATCTTAATGATTTTCCATGGCACAATCCCAGCTAAATACCAAACGATAGCGTTGAAACTCTGGTTACCATGTTGAGAATAAACATCTAAACACCTTTCTAATAGATCGTTTTGAAATGAATCTTTATAAATTCACCTCTAAACATCTTCATGAAGAGAAGGCAGACAGTCGAAACTTTTGCTGTAAGACTTGTGCGTCCTGCCATTTACGCCGTAAATTAGAGCCCGAAGGCCAATGCCGATGCTAACGATTTTCGTTTGTTTAAATGATAAAATTACATTCTTCATATTTCCTATACTATCAATGTTGTCAAATAATACTCGGTTCGTTAATTTATTAAAATTTACGTCCAGTTAACTGTAAATATTGCGCACATAATGTGTTCCCTGAATGACGTCCGTTTTCATTGGTCCTTTTTTTTTATAATTCGTTTTTTTTTGTTTTTTTTTTTATAAATACGATATTTATTTATTTATTTTTTATTCGACGGCTTGCAATAATAACAAAGTTCTCGTTACGTTTTCACCGACTAAAAACCCGTAATATAGCAAAATATTATTTCGAACTTTACCTATCACTACTATACTAAATGAATATTACCGTTCAAAATAAAGCCGTACATTCTCCCAAACATTCGCCCTAATTCTTCGCCAAATAACTGATTCTATACGAAAATACACGTATAAAATAGGAAGAGACTGAAAGACCACGCATTCCAGCCACTATGACTATTTCAGTTTTCTTTGAATATATCATAAAAGTAACTTTCGCAGCTTTCTAATAATTCTTCCCGCATTCTTGAAATAATTTTCCAACAATTTAAGCGAAAAAGAAGTTATATATATATCGACTTTCGTAAGATTTCAAAAGCCTGACATTACAAAACCATTATTTACAATAGCGAAAAATCGTCTATTCTTAAACGCTTAGACTCTAACCAAAATCCCGTATTAAAACTTATTACACAAGTCACATGATCGTTAACTTACGCGATGAAATTGATGTCCTTAGCATACAGATAAACTCTTTCGATACAACAAAAATATTGTACTCAGCTTTTCACGTATTTTCTATTTTACAAAATTTATCGGCTACATCATGCTGTCTTTTTAGTTTCATGAATATCGTTAAAATAGGCGAATCTTTTAATTTAATGTGAAATATTTTAATTTGCAAAGAAAAATTTAGCGCGCGCACATTAAAATATAGTCCTTCGGTATTTATGGTTAATATAAATATAATCCCTTCCGTCGATTATGTAACTAAATAAGAGTCCAATGTGGTCGTTGAAATGAAAAAATTATCAAAGATTTTGTTGCGCATTTTTACTAATGGAATGGTAGCGTTTAACTTTTGGTTCTAAATCTGAACTGATTATAAGCGTCGCTGTATTTAACCTAAAACGGGAGTAATCTTTTTAAACTTATCCGGAGTTTGTTATTAACTAAAGAGGCATCATCTGCAGTAAAGCAAAATAGCACTAACAAGTACACGGGTTAAAATTAAAAGAAAAGATGATAAGCATATATATATATATATATATATTAATTACAACGTAATTCTTAGACTACCCCCCATTCGAAAAAATGTCCCAATTTTATGTAACGCTAAATGTCCCAATTTTATGTAACGTTTGTTATATTTTGTAGGATTTTTGTTATTGTTATTTAAAAAATGTCACAATTTTATGTAATGAAATATGTAACGAAAAATGTAACGAAAAAATGTCTTAATTTTATATAACGGAAGTTAAATGTTAGAATAGGATTTTTGTGGTTATGTTATTTTTTGTGTGTGTTGATGCCAGTAAGAATTACGTTGTGAATTTTGATCATTTTATACAACGTATAGAAGAGAAAGAGACAGAAATGAAAGCAAGAGGGGTCAAGAGGCACAGCCCCTTACGAGGCCAAAATGGCCGAGTTTATATATATATATATAAAATAATAATAGCATGCGTCGCATTCGCCAAAGCCACGAAAAGGTAAAAGACAATGATTTCTCGCAGCATGAGGAAAACTAAAGTTACCTGCGATGGCGAATTAACTGAGATCTAAAGGTTAATATAGCCGACTGAAAAGGCACCTAACAAAGGGACTTTGGTTTTTCTTGAAATGCGACAATTTGAACACTAAATCTTACATAAAAAGACGAAGAACACGTTAACGTTGTAGTAAATTGTAGTACTCGTATTACATAGGGTAAAAAATCATGTAAACAAGAAAAACAATTCACCGGCAAAGGAATGTGCGAAATTTTATAACCAACCTTTGCAAAAATGAAAAATGAAATGATCACATTCTTTTGTTTTTCTATTTTTCTATCTCGGTGAAGAATAAAATTATCGGAATAATTGTAAAATGTAACGAGGCGTAAAGACCGCAGTGGCCGCGGAGGGCTTACAATTTTTACCCAGAAAAGGTACGAAATAACCTACACATTATTTGGTGAAAAACGCGACGCGATGTTCTCCGAAACTAAATAGAACGTTATCATTTCTTATGTGGTAACGACGAACTGTTGCGTTTAACTGTCAAGAAGAGAGACCGTTATCAGTTTTTCACTCTCGTTCTATCTCCCTCGATCATAAATATTCAACTGAATATATTAATAAATAATTAGACAGTAAGCGCGTTTCTTGAAAATGAATATACACGAATGACCTAAACACTTCAAGGTTTTTAAAGTGTACGCTCGGTTCGCTTTTGGTTTTTGTCTTCTTTAACTAAAACTAAAATTTTTTTTAGTTGAGAATCCCTTGCCGTAAAAATTTTAAATATGTCGACGAATATTACTACTGAAGCGTTTCACAAAAATCAGTTACGTTTTACTTAGTAGTTTCCGCAAATTCGTGGAATTTCTAATTCACCGTTAAACACAATTATTTTTCGCAACCGGAGAAGCACACTTTGTAATATTTATTTACTGGTGTACGACAAAGATTCGCGAGTACTCGAAGCAAACTTCTGAAAACGAAATCTATACTACCATCAGAAGATGAAGTTGAAAGTATTAAAAGAAAAAAATACATCGAAAACCCGATAAAATTCTTTCGATTTTCATTTATTTCGAAGGAGAACAAAGGTTAATAAGACGCAGAATGTCTCCACCGATAAAATATAGTCGCGGAACTCATCAAACACCGATTAAATACTTGCACTATATTTCTGGTTCACACGTTGGTTATTATTTCTGATAAAAGTTTATCAAGCGGCAATGGAACACGATGAGCTCTATGCAACATTGGGAACAACATAGCTGAACTTGTGTGCTAGACCCGCGGAAACGCAATTTGGTAGCCTATCTGAGTTAGCAAAGGTCCTTTGTATTTTTGTTCCGACGGATACTTTGATAGTAAAATTTTGTAATATTTGTATCGTAGTCGAAAGTCCTGATAATTATTTTGTTGAGACATGAACGTGTAGCATGCTTTTGGAGATCAAAAAAGTAATCTTAAACTTTCCAGCATCCAAGGATGACTATGAATCGTTTAGAATCATCTACTTTTAAAAATAATTGGAATGAAAAAAAAAAAAAAAAAAAAACATTGGAAAATTAACAATTAAAAAATGCGAACGTTATTCTACGAGTTCATTACTGTGGACTCACTTAATTTCTACCGATAAGCACAACCTTCTCGGTCTTACTAAAATCTAATAAGAAAAAAAAATTTTTTAAATAAATTTTTGATCACTTAAAAAACAGATTTAGTCCCCAGTTTCATTCAAATTAGCGTATTAACAACAGTAAACAAATACAATCATAGCCGTCAGTAATAAAAAAAAAAAGTAACCCTAAAGACAATAAAAAATAATTAAATCGAAAGAAAAAAAAAATGTATAGCACGACAAAAACTACACTATATCACTTCGAAATTTTCGATGCAACAATAACTCCTATTTCTTATAGTTGCTTAATTTTTT
This sequence comes from Icerya purchasi, assembly GCA_039619475.1. Lineage (NCBI taxonomy): Eukaryota > Metazoa > Arthropoda > Insecta > Hemiptera > Monophlebidae > Icerya > Icerya purchasi. Next base: position 330,680,602 of record CM077115.1, on the reverse strand, counting down.
AAGTATTATTTCTGCAAAATTGAATATTTTCTAAGTTGATTCTAATTAATAATTAATTAAAAAGCTAAAAATTAATTTCTTACGAAAGAGGAAAAAAATAGAATCTGGGAGGAAAGTACAAGTGTGTATACGGACTCAGAATTTATGTTTACTCCCCTCCGCTGTTATATATATAAAAAAAAAAAAAAAACAAATTTCGAGAAATTGGGGAAATATTAACCGCCCAATCCTGAAACAAAAATTTCTGAAAAAATACAGTATCATTTAATTGTGTACAATCAGTGTAAATTGTGTATCATTATCCCAGAATTTTTATATACTTCCCTCAGCGGTTACATTAAAAACAAATTTGAAAAAAAAAAATACCGACGCTCTTTAATTTATAGTTATTATATACGGGGCCAGAACATAGACTATAATAAACATAATTAAAATATAATTTGTAAAAAACGAATGCACAATAATAAAATTGGAACGATTATAAAAGACGTCCGTTATATACCGGAAGGCGAAAGTGATTATTAAAAAAAAGCAAAATTATACACAGACATAAATGGCTGTTCCTGTTCAACTAAAAAAAACAAACAAAAAAAAAACGTAAATGTGTACAACTTTGCACAAAGTGCTTTTACGCTTAATAATTGTTCAATAAATTTACATAAATTACAAATTTCTAAAAAACGGGTTTTTTTTATTTTTTTTATTTTGATCGTGCAAATTTCGTGATAGAACCACTGTATAATACATTAATTACAACGTAATTGTTAGGCCGGCCCCCATTAGAAAAAATGTTCCAATTTTATGTAAAGTTTGTAGTATTTTAATTTTTACCGGCTTCCAAAATGAAGGAGGTTATACACGTTCGTTGCGTATCTTTTTTTTTACGGTTTGTTCGCGTATGTCATATTTACATAGACCGATTTTACTGATTCTTTGCCCATTAGAACGAGTACCATTCAACTTGGGAACTATGTGAGTAATGATGAAAATCAGTGAACATAAACTGAGTATTTGTCAGAAAACGCGAAAAATTGCGGTCCCTTTGGATCGTTTTTTTTTCTTATTATTATTTTTTATTAGTATAACAGAGGCGGATGACTTAAAGTGCTATCGTCAAACGCTTCAAACTTTTCTACATCCGTGTCGTATTCGAATCAAAAGACGTATCATCTCACGTATAAATGTGGTAAATTCTTCGCTATTGCACAGTTGGTCGTCCCCTTTTTATTACTGTGCAGGTTGATGAATAAAAAGTCCCACCATAACATGGAGAAGCATGTAGACTATATTGCTAATTTAGAAATACCATCGAAACGTAAAAAAAGGTATTATTTATATGGTGTGTTAAGTTGTTTCGATAGATTCAATAAAATTTATGGTATGAATTATTATTGGTTGTATTTTTGTCTTTATTATATACAAATTAAAAGTTAAATTAATGTTTGAAATAGTAAACACACAACAGACAGCATTGTGATTATTTTTATTTTCACATTACACAATACGTATGTTCGCTAAAAAATTTCAAGTTTTTCATATTTATGCATTACAAACTTAGACTTCAAGTTTTTTTTTTTTTTTTTTTTAATGAGCTCGGTGTTAACACTGACCCAACTACATGGACTTAGATCACCTACTCAGATTCTGGGGCGATCGGAGATAGAAAGTATAAAGGAAAGAAGGAGGGTAATAACGGCTGGAGATGGGAAGGAAAGGATAAAGGAAGCATTGAAAGGGGTAGGAAGATCCAACGCCAAAAGATCGGCGTATAGATGAGAGCACTCAGGAAAAAGAGCAGGGCAGGGTCGCATATAAAGGGAAGATCAGTTAGTGGAGAGGGCAAAAGAGAGAAGGTGAAAGAGAAAAAGAAAAACAAGAAAAGGGAAGGAGGGAATGACCAAGTCTCAGTCTGATTAAAGAAACAATAGTCGAGCGCCGAGAAAAGGGAAGAAATTGGTACCAAGGCTGTGAAATGGGAGTAGGCTGTAGGAGGAGGTAGAAGGAGGAGCGATTTGCAAAAAAGGAAGGGTAGATGTCAACCTATAGTCTGGTATGGAGACTTACGGAGAAGAAAAGAATGTCTGAGGCAGGAAAATGTGGAAGGAATGAACCAGACTTCAAATTACTAACAAAAGGTGTACACATTAATTCCGCAGTGAGAATTTAATTTTTATACAAAGTAATTCACACCGTACATTTTAACTTAACGTGTTTCTGTTTTAATATTGTAGTGATTCCGTATTTACCGGTATAGCTCGTGGAATCGCGTCTATCATTGATAAGAGATGTTCGGTGTACAAACTGTACCCATGTGTGTGTGTGTGTGTAAAAATATATGCGTGTTGTTCTGGCCGTTCGGTTGTGGTCGCTATCGAAAAGATACAACCTGTTACCAGCCGCGAGGGTGGCCCTTTTTATTCAGTTTTTCCGTAAAAAGTTAATCGATGCTGTGTTTAGGTTTTAGAAGTTAATTTTGCCATATTAAAATAGATAGGTAGCTGATTCTCCGGGAACCAGATAAAAATTGAGCAGACGTCGAATTGTAAATATAATAATACTGTATTTCCGTATTATTCTATCAGATAAACGCTTTTTTGTATACGCAACTACTAACGAGCGGCGACGCGGACGCAGCGGTAGACGGCGTTCCAGCCGAATTTAAAACACGAGGAAAAACATATTTCCCAGCCAATGGCCCACGAAGGAAGGACCGAAGAATAGAAGAACCAAGTTCCCGGATGCAAGTCAATTTATGCGGCTGGTCGCAATTTAATTAATTAATATAAACATATATTCTGTTGCATTTATATCACGGTGAATTTGTGTGTTGTGTTGAATTGACGCGTCGTGTGTGCATGTAGTCAGCAGTGTGAATTCATTTTAAATTTCTTTGTTCTATACCGTAGACAGGTTACCGCTAAATAAAAAATTAATTGTTTTTTTGTAACTGACTTCTTTGAGAATCGCACTATATAAGAAAATGTAATTAGCAGTTCGAGGAGTTCACAACCTAGCGTACATAACAATATGTATGTGACACGTTTTTTTTTTGTTTTTTTTTTTTACACATCTAATTAAAATTCGACCATTTCCATACCATTCCGCTCTGGAGTAAAAAGTTCTCCCTGACAATTTCATTGCGAAAAGCCATTTCGCCGTTCACAAGGAGGTTAGAGTGGACTATATCATCGTGCCTGATCCTTTTCCAATAAATTCGATACACTATAGAGATGCGCAAATCAACTCCGCTAGAGCCGGTTTGGATACACATACATATGTGTCCTTTCCGACTGCGGATATACAAATATCCGCTTCTCAACTCCAACTCCGATCGAGTTATGTACTTCATATCTAGTGTACAATCGCGATCATCTTCAGCTGCGTATTCAACTCCAATTTCGTGCAGCACTGCGAAGGCACAAAAACAACGCAACGTCCTTGAACACAGTGTGCATGCGCACAGTTAACACCTTTCGGAGTTGAGATACTTTAAGTCACCGCGCCAGTGGTAAATCCGACTGCGTGTCCGGAATGACAACACCAGTTCTTCGTTGTGTGACGTCTTCCGGAGTTGAGACATATTAAATCACGTATCGTCAGAAATATATCTGGCTGTGTCCGAACGCGAATGTATTTCCAAGGATACGTAACTGTTATAGGGAGGAGTTACCCAATGATCTACTGCTACCATGACAATTAGATACACAGTCCGCGGAAATCTTTTAATATCAAATGTACCACCATTTTTAATTGTTCATCTTTATCAGTGCAGGCAGTCTTCAGACAGCACTGGCTGCTTCGGAAGGGGAATATCAAAATAATTTTGAATAATATTAATAACGTTAAAAAACAGAAAAAGCGCACGTCTTCTTGTATAAATAACCGTGTGCTACGCATCAGTGCATACACACTTTCATATCTGTTTGTGTGCAGTAATTTTATCTCTGATATCATATTTAACTTTGCAATTATCTCTTTTCTATGACTTTCCGGCTCTATGCACTATTAGTTGCTTATTACGGTACCGTACATTAGTTGCAGTTATCGCTCAGTGCATGTGCGCTCGACAAACATTATGTTCTGACATTTTCACATATTATCCGACCCAGCAGGGCCGTGCTCAGAATTTTGAAATGAGTAGAGGGAGGCTGAAAATTTTCTTCGCATATTTATTTTATAAATAACAATATATTTTTCACTAATATTCACACTATTAATAATTCTCATCATTTTGATTTATATTTTAATAATTTACAATAAATGAATCAGCCCGTATATGGACATCAATAAAAATTACATATGTTATTGATTATACTTGTAATAAAAAATTATACTTAAAATATTAATGAAGTACCTAAAAATATGAAGCATATGTTTCCTGTTTTTTTTTTTTTTTTAATGTGTTACATAAAAAATCATCGATATTTATTTTAAATTTTCGACTTTTCTTACGGATTTTTGTATAGATGTTGTTCTTTGACACTGGTCTTAAATTTTATGAAATACAATATCGCCAATTGAAAGCATAATTCTTTCTCGGAAAACAACTTTATTTTTACTTTATAAATATATATATATATATATATATATATATATATATATATGTTGTAACGGTATAATGGCGATATATTTTATTCCCACCAGGGATGTCAATTGTAACGATTTAGTTGTTTTAATAGCCGTCAGGGATGTCACCGCGGTTTTAGTTTCGCAGAATTAAAATTTTGCATTTTATTTTATTTTTAAATTAAAATTATAATGTATTTTTGTTAGTAAAATTATTTTAAAAGATTTGGTAAGGATTTAGTATTTATTTAGTCCATTTTTACAGGAATCTTTCGAGACAGGTCGACCTAGGAAAATACACATTTAATTATAATAAAATGAAATTAAACAAAATATGGTACGTATTATATCACTCTGGCTGGGTTGTTCCGTGGACGGTAGCGACATACGATGATGCTTCTTGATGACGACGAGGAGAAAAACGCATCGATTAAATTGATATACCAAACAGTTTTTTGTAATCATTGAATTGAACTTTGACGACTGATCTGGTTCTCAGGTATTGTTGGATTATTTTCTTTAGTATCGGACCGTTATTATTTTCAACGACTCGATTCGTAGTCTCGCTGACCTCTTTTCTTTCAAAAAAAAAGAAAACTCGAGAACTAACTTCAACCTCGGCCAAAAAACGGAACTGAATCTCTTCTCTAATTTTTCGACATTTTACCGATCTTTTTTCTTCCGGAACTGTCTCCTCCCCGTTGCCCGATCGTCTCTTCATCTTACCAATCATCGCGCGCATCCCTCCTCTAGCATAATCTACATCGATGATGATCATCCGTCTCTCCCCAGCCAGTGACAGGTTCCCACACACTCACGCATTTACCCTCTGATTACATTATAATTAATTAATGATATATATTTATTTATTTATATTTTTTTGTTTTTTTTTTTATTATTATTAGGGAGCCCGTTATTTTATAGGTACCCATAATGTATATTAATCAGATATACATATTAATTAACAGTCAACATTAATCCATTCTTGTTTGTTGGTTTTTCACAGTCTGCGGTGGCTTCGCTGACAACATAAAACTAAACTGTAAATGTGATAAAGATAAAACAAAAAATTAATGTTTCAGTTTGTAGAACTAACTAACAACAAAACTAGTTCTACCTCTCTAGAACAGAGAGAAATAAACATTTAAACACGGAAAGAGCTAATTATGATCCCATTGGCGCAGGAAAAATCATCAGCGAATAAAACACCACAAGAAGGTCTCAGCGATTGAATAAGGAACAAGCACAATTATTACGAAATTGCAGACGTTTTAACTGTTTTCAGAACAACATTTGACGCGTGATTGGCCGCAGGAGAAAGTGTCCGAAAACATGATTTCAGCTCGAGTAAAAGTAGAGTAATATCTAGTCCCAACGATATAAATTAAAATATATATTTCGGATACGTATGTAAATGAAATAAAGTTGGAAGGCTGCATTGGAATAGTCAATTAACCCCCTGTCGAACATCGTCAAGGAGCATCCTTTGGTCAAAATGATTTTTGATATCAGAAAAGGTTCGCATAAATTTATTTACTGGAGAGGTTAATATGTTAATTTCGTTTCATTAGTTGTTCCCGAGTACTGTCAAATTCACAATATTATCGTTAGTATGAATTTTCTGGAGCACCCGGACATCGTTTGGGGACAGGGATCAAGAATTCTATTTTCGTACTGGGGAAACAAGTAAAACATCCGAATGTATCAAAAAATGACGAAATAAACGTTGCAATACCCCGAATTGCAAAAGTTACAACTCCGTATCAATATGTATGAATAAAGAGATTGAGGAAATTGCGGCATAACTAAATGGTAATCAAGGTGCTGCAGGATTATTTTCATGCAGGACGATACATTATACCGAAAGGTAGATAATCGAAACTCGATAATTCCTACGGAATGATCAACTGCAATGAAAAATACTGGAAGATCACAGACGGTATTGATATCCGGGCATGATAAGATATATCCCGAAACACATTTGTCAGTGCGCACTAAAAAGCAACGAGATGCACACCCGATTGACTGAGTATATGTATATCGTGCGGGAAGAGACGTTCGAAACGATACCATGAACTGCTACTACGTATGGTTCACTTTCAACCGCACAACCGGATTTTTCAATGTTTTTGCAATAGTTTCCCGTTAAAATTCTGGATTTACAATAAACAAATCGAACATTTTGTTGCCTTTTAGTGTAGGACGTATCTCGAGACTATTTTTAATTTCCGATACGTTCGAATGAGAAACTAGACGATTTATACATTGCACGGATCTCGTGTTGTTGCTTCCATCATCGCTGCACAAATGCGATTCTTTTTTTTTTTTTTTTTTATGATTAAAAAGATTTTTGCGGTTAATTGAAAAAAAAAATATAAATAAACACCTTTTCTGCGTTCGTTCCTGTCAATCCGCTGCGCGGTTATTTCCATAACTAACATCGTTTACTAAATTTCTGTCATACGATGGAATTGTATGAGACACTAAATTGTGAAGGAGGTATAAAAAGTATGGTACTCTTATAATTTTTTTAATAAATGAATATTCCCGCAGTAGTGAATATATAAATTATATAATTTAACTTAAAAAAAAAAGAAAAAAATTCTCCATCCTTGTTTAAATTTTTTCCAGCGGCAATAAAACGATTCTTTTTTCCCCTTTCATTCCCACCGGGCTGTAATAATTCGTTTCGTTTCTATCGCAATCGCGAAAAATTATTTTATATACGTACAGAGATGGAGCTAGATTTAATTTTACCATTTTAACCGGATGCCCCGTATGTAGCTTAAACATTCGTTTTTTTTCTTCTTCGGGTGACTTCTCCTCGAAGGAGGTTGACGACCCCATACGACGATACTGATCTCGATTTTTGACTATTCTTAAAACTTCTGAAACTCTTTCAACGCTTAACCACCAATCCTGCTCACTTCTGTTCCGATCCATTCTTCTTTTGCTCTCCTTTGTTTCTCTCCAATGTTCCTTCTTGCAATTACCGAATTGTAATAAAGCTCGGTATTATTTATATCCTAGCTCTACGATAAATCTAACGCCGATAAATGAAAAAATGTTTGTTTCCCATCGATCAAATCAACGTTTTAAATACAATTACACCGGGTGATGTTATTCGATTTCCCGTCTCTACTCTCGTCCCGTTCCATCTTCATAGTCTTTCTCTGGGTTCCTAGTCATTCCGAAATAAAGAGGGCATTGACTCAGCTCTAACCCTTTAGCTCGCTCAGCCGCCTGCAATGGTCCTTTCCTCGACGCTTTCTCTTCTTCAAGCATTCTTTCCTTATCGCGCTCTAATCATTCCATACGTTGGCTGGACATCTTTATTCTAAACTCAACCGGTTCCTCGTTTCCTGACTTGGTTTCATTCTATTCCTGTCTGCCATCGTTCCACTGTCGTTTCCTTAATTAGACTCGGTATCAATACTCCCTTCTTCTCGCTTTCGTTTTTCTTTAGCTCTTTCTTCTTTCTGCTCTCTTCATGCTTCCGAGCCTCCTTGTATTTGTGATTCAAATCATATCCTTTTCGAATGTTCTGCACTCCTCAACGAACGGCTCCCCCTTCTATACGTCCCAATTTTAGCTTTGGGTCTTCCTAGTCCCTTTAACGCTACCTATATCCTTTCCTTCCCATTGCCTTCAGCTGTCCTTTGTAAGTTCCATTTCTGATCGCCTGGCTATTTAATTCTATCTATTAAATTATCATGTTGTTGGGTCAACGACGCGCATGGTAGGGGAAAAAAAAAAGTAGATTATTAACATCCAGAAGCTATTTCAAATAGATATTCATGACACAATAACCTACACAAGTAACAGTCAAAAAAACTACTAATTATAGGCAAATCATACAAATAACCGAGGGAAAAACCGAAAAATCGACGCGACCTTTTTCCATCATCATAAATATCGGGAAACTGTATCGCGTATCAGAATTAGATTTGTTCGGAATATTTGAAAATCTACAACAATCTGATTATCCGTAAAGCTATACTGTTCGCGGGGTGTTACACCTGAGGACATAAAAATAAAACAGCAACGTTTCATTTGGCACCCCCCTCCCCCGACCGTCGGTGGGTATCAAAACGATATCTAACATTTCAATATAACGAGTCAAAAAATACTATTTAAGGCCAAAAAAGATGATATAAACAGGTGAAAAGTAACGTGTTGCATTTTGTTGTACTACACGACAAAAACTTGCGAAAGTAAATCTACGATGCATCGAAGTACGGATATTTCGACTTAATAGCAACCGGCAAAACGCTAAATTTGTTTTATTCTCCTTTAGAATGGAATAACGTCATAATCATTTTGAACCGCGTAATCGTTTAATAGTATTTACAAGTATCACTTGTTGGGACGCGGATCAAAAAAAATGAATGCAAATGCCGCATTTCCCGAAGAAATAACTGCATCGCTGTTTTGCAATCTTATTATTTATTCTTTTTCATTGCGTACTGTCTGCTTTACACCATGAAGCCGCAATTTGTTGTGGCTTTGGGTTTTGCACATACATTACCGTTCTGAAGGAAACTATTCTTCTATCTTGAATATTATAAGTTGTCACTTGCGTATAAAACAAAAATTTTGAAACAGTCTAGTACAATAATGGATGTATAATTTATAAAAACAAATCGAGCAGGTAAATATACACTTGATATTTGTAAATTTAAATATTTATTGCAAATTACGTTTTAAATGAAATTATGTTATTCTATTAAATTTCAACAACAGACTATAGAAAAACTGACATTCATTAAAAAGTTATTTTCGTTTTAATTTGCTATAAATTTTTGTTTTATATGTCAAAAGTATATTATAAAATATTTGGGCGATCTCGTCTTTTTATATTCCCGTTTTTTTTATTCCATTTTTTAATGTTAACTCGTAATCTATTGGAAAATTCGTTAAATTAAGACCTATTTAAATAGTAAAATATAGCGTTGCGCAATGAAACTCCTTCGTGACAGAATTGTATTTTTCAAGGGTACCCCCGAGTTTTTTTTCTTCTTTTAACGTTGAAAAATATCGGTTAAAGCATAAGGAACAAATCCCAAGTCCCAAAAATTTAAACTTTTTCACTGTGTCGGGGACTCCAGAAGTAACACTTTTCGCGCCTTATTTTTTTGTGAATAAACGCAACTATTTCAAAACCGCACTCTAATATAATTTAGCTCTTTTGTTCTTTCTTATGCATTGAAAATAATTTGTTGTTTCAAACCGTCATATTTTCGTTTATGTAAATCAAACGGTCAAATGAACCATTTTCTTACTATTTCTCGATTTATTATTTTTATATATTTACTTTTTTTACTGCTTGATTTATTTTTAGACGTTCGACTGTGACAATAATAGTCTTGGTTTATTTCAATTTTTACTAAATAGTCGATATATTTCTTGTATAGCATATACCCCATTAATTCTATTCCAGTCTTAGCGATAAAAACTAATTCTTTAAGTATTTTCAGCTTCTGTTTTCATTACATCATGAATGTCTGTATGTTCCTTCGTCTGGTATATTGCTGTAAATAATTTATTTAATTACTACGTGTGTTTAATTTTTTGATATTTTTACATGTTTTATTGCCTTTTTTAGTTCTTCATTTTTCTTTTTCATAATTTCATACTTTTTAGTATAAACGTGGTCATTCATTTCCTCTATATTTTCCGGTTTTATTTTCAATTTTACTCACTGCTTTTAATACTACGCTAGTTTTACTTAGTTCCTTTTAAATGTGACGTAATAAATTTTCCTTTCCATCCGATGTTTTTTTTTTTTTTCGTGTATAACAACGTGCAACCTTAATTTAAGTTTACATTATCTCACAAGTAGTTCCTTTTGCATCAAAATGAATGCCGTAATTGTGTATTAATTATTAATGTATTTATTTTTGTAAATTATACTAAATAAATATTCTGCATAATAATTTTTAAAAAATTAGCGCTTTAAGAGTACAAAGATACCTTAACAAACCAAAAGCAATATTCCTGGAAAACAGCAGGAAAAAGTTTTATATTTCAGCGGGAAAATGTACCAATTCATTAATTTTGTCCTATAAAAATATAAGTTTGTATCACTGCTAGATTTACATGTACATTCTGCAGATTTATTTATTATTAAAAGTAGTATTTCAGAATTTCTCGCTAAAATAGTTTATAGAAAAATGTCAAACAATATTTTTCAAAAGTTGAAACAATAAATTTCTATAAATGTTTTGGCTTAGTTTTCATAAGATGTTATAAATACGCTGTATGACAGTACTTTAAATAGAATTATTCCCACTATTTATGGTGATGCGGGTTCTATCGAATAGATAATTAATTATTAATTTGATAAAAATTAGAACTACAATGGTAAATTTAATTTGTTATAAAAAAATATAAGTTACTCTTATAATTTTATTACAAAAATTTGTTATTAAAATTATATGCTGAAATTTAAAACTATGAAATTTATTAAAGCATTAAAGATTTTTATATATAATTCAGATTATAATATAAGGTACGTTTAAACCGCATAATTTTTGTAAAATTTTAATACATACATATATATTATAATTAAAACTATTTAAGCAATTTTGTTGTGTAGTTAAGAATTAGTTTTGTTTTTAATTTTAATGTTTTATTTCTATTAATTTTTTTTTATTGTATAAAACTGCTCTCCGTCAGATATTGTATAACTCTATAAATGGTATCTAATGATTTAATACAATCTTAATTTACTAATTTTCAATCTGTTATATTAAATGCAAAAAAAATCAACGAATAATGTTTTTCTAATAATTATATCATATCTAGACGTTTAAAACCGTATTAGTATGACAAATATCAAATAATTAAAAATTTTGTTAAAAAATCGGAAGAATGGTGACGTCACTGTGTGAATAACGTAATGTCGCTGTTTGGTACATTAGGTTAAAGACACATGTCCACCAAGCAATGATAATTACAGTGCCGTGCGTCGAAAAGTTTTCAACTGTGTTATTTGTCAATCGTTTTCGTTTGTCTAGCCGCTTTTTTTTCTTTTTTGTGCCCTACCAAGCATGTCCGTGTTGTCAAGTTGATTTTTTCCAATTATTATTTTTTTTTTTTTAAGCTGTTTCATTTTTAGGCGACATTCTGCACAGGTTATCCCAGTTCTTTCTTCCTTTATTAAATCCATATCCAATCGAATTAAATTTTAATTCCTCCAACTAACCTACAGCTTGTGTCTGGGTAGTCGCCTTTGTTGGTTATAGTCATATACACATAGATATATATATATACGTATAAACAAAAAAAAAAATAAATTTAATTAAAAAAAAAAAAAAAAAAAATAGGAGAACTGAAACCAAATTCAGTAGGCTGCGTTCAGAATACTGTTTTATATAAAAGTTACCCCCATAATAAAAGCCCAGTAGTAATAATTTGAAACAATTTTCACACACTTTATTATCAAATAAACGACTAAAACGTTCGCAGTATCGTAATAGCAAACTGTTTGCGCATACACATTCACGCCATCGAGTTCGAGCGAATGTTGCGTAATATGTTAGAATGCGTTTTTTTTTTGTTAAAAGATTCCCGCCGTTGTTGATTTCATTTTCTTAAAATGTGAAAAGTGGTTCTATTTAGATTGTGATTTAATTATGATAAATAACGTTGTTTTTTCTTACTTCTTGCATAGCGACTCTTTCTTTTATTACAACGCTAACAAATATCTCTGTGTTTCCCCTTTTTATCGCTATTATTATTATTATTATTATTATTATTATTATTTTCGCGTGTGCAGCTACAACAAAAATGACGTTCTCGATACAGTGTACAATAGTAGTCGAGGTCAAAAAATTACATGGAACAACCCGATAAATGTTTCACAGTTTTCTAGAAATCAAAATTATTCAAATTTAGATATTAGCCGTATATCTGGTTACTTTTCCTCGTGGTACTAAACCGACGAATATACCGCAAAAATCAAAAATGTTAATTTTGTTGTTTACTGAACTAAATACATTCTTGTAGGAATATCTTGGCGCGATGTTACAATTGTCAAAGGTTTAGCCACATGTTTCATAACTATATTCTTCCGCTGCAGTCTTAGCCAATGCCAGTCTAATGAGCCAAGGTAAAGTTAACCCTCCCCCCTTCCCGAAATATGCTAATTATAGAGGAGCTCATGCTGCAAATTTCAATCATTATACAGTAGTATGAAAATGTACGATTCATCTCTACACGCCTCAATTGCCAAAAAAAATTTAGAAATTTCCGAGTTCAGCATTGCTTGAAGTCATATTAAGTATCTCTTATCTACGCTTAATATTAGATAATAAACTTACTTTCAATAAGTTGTAATGCGCACATTTACATTGTACAGGCTGTAAAGTAAAGTAAGTCCCATACTCTTTTAGCAGGGCGTTGGAGATTGTGAAGTTAAGCTTTTCATAATGTACTTAAGGTTCTAATGGATCTAATAAGAATACGGGGGGGGGGGGCAGTTCCTTTCTACTTTTGGATTATCCGTCTTTACTTTTCTAGATTTCTTTGATACCCGATTCAATTTCAGATTAGGCATGAACCTGGGAGCGATACGAACCGGAACGAGACAAGTCTCGAACCCCTATTCTCTGATTTAGCTGTAAATATATATGTATATAAAATTAAAAAGAAAACATTTCAGAAAACGCGATGAAAGCGAAAATGCGCAAGTGTGATATCACGCTGTCGGTTAAGGATGAATAACAAGCGGTCCCACCGAATGAAAGGCCCACCCTATTAGCGGAAATGATTATGATTGGTGATCGGGAAAACAAAGAAAGAAATGATCGAAAGACACCGTTTCGAGACCGCAGCCGGAAAGTCAGTCGCTGTTTTACCCTTTCGCAGAGTGATTATTATTTTGCCTATTGTGGTAGTGGTTAATTGATTCGGTCGAAATTTCAGTTGACGTGAATATGAAATTCTAATGAAAATAAAATTAAATGTACCTGAAAATAATCATTCTTTCTTTCTTCTTCTAGACAAGGAGAGGGAGGACACTGATTAGGAGCAGACCTCAATAAACGTAGGTAAATTAATAATTGAGTTAATGAGAAAGTGAAATTGTCAATATCACCAAAACAACAATAAAATAACTGGACTGTTTTAATAATGAAAATAATCTGCTAGAATGTATGTGTACCGTAGTAAAAAAAAAAGAGGGAAATCATTTGACTTTAAAATTAAAAAAAAAAAAGAAAAAAATCGACACAAACTACTACCTATTTTTTTCGCGAAGTATAATAATAGCAAAACGTTTAATTCTCTAATTTTTAATAAAAAATATTTTCAAGTTCTTCCTATAGTAAACATGTTTTTATTCCGGAATGTATACACTGAATATTTCTCTAGCGATACGAAGTGTTTCCGCCGGCTATTTTTCATCCGCTTGTTAGTAGTAGTACTTGTTTGAATATTTCATTTTTTCCCTCCGTTTTATATAGTGAATTCATTTATTTTACTGAAAATTATTTTTCTTCGATGAGTTCGAATTTTCTTTATTTCCACTATTTAGTTTTCCTTTCCTTCTGAGTATATTACTAATGCAATAATTAAAATAAAAACTTTAGATACAGAGTCTAAAACAGCAGACCATAAGAGTTTACAGGGATTTAAGACTAAGCATCGAAACTTCCGTTGTAGCATCATTCAACAACTTTATTCCGAATTTTCATAACACATATTAAATTCGCAGAAAAACCGTTCTTTCGGCTGTGCGGTTATTTCTTGAGCATTTATAATAAAATTACTATCGTTTCGCAAAATTCTACCGTGTGACGATATCTTTTACTTTTAATACACGGCGTAATTATTAAATTTCGTAACTAAATATATGAAATATTTATATTATATAAAATATTTGTAAAAACACGATGTTGAATGAACTCTAGATTTAAAAAAAAAAATATATATATATATATGATATATATAATTTTATAACGAAAACTTTGATTTACCCAAACGATGCATCATAAATAAAACGAACAATACACAATATAAGGAGGTTAACCTAGAGGTACATTCATTTTTGATATTAATTATAAGTATAGCAAATATTTAACACGGGGATATATGTTTTACTTGGTCTTATTTAAAAATCTTATTTATTTTTGCATTACTCGGAAGTACGATATAAGTATATTGTTTGCTAGTACCAAAAAGAATTGAAATTTTCGGGGAAAAAAAAAAAAGAAATTATTTCCGTTAAATTAAATCAGAGGAAATTTTCTAAGCCGACAAAATTTCTCATGGACTATAAAATGATAGCTAAGAAACACTTATGATTGTCGTTTGTTTTTTGTTCTATTAGATGAAAGAAAAGTCATTTTAAAATTGAAATTTATAGAAAGTTCCACGTATTACGCGATGACGCAATTAGCTGAAAGTATGATTATTATTAAATCCTGAAATTAAAGAGAAGTATCGGCGTAAAAAATAAACACAATTATAACAACATTAAACAGTGACTTGTCTTCGTACTTTTAGCCTTAATTGTTTTTTTTGCTTTGGTTCTTTTTTCTTTTTTTTTTTTTTTTTTTTTTTTTGGCACGCCGGTTATATTAATCACCATTAGCACTGTCAACAAACAAAGTAAAAAACAAAAACAAAATTACTTGATACGATCTCACTATTAAATATTGTCCCTTTTGCCGTCAGTCGCAACTAGCAATATGCAATTTAGTTTGCATCTTAACATCGGAGACAGTTTTAGAAGCTAAAATTGAATGAGAAAATTTTTTCAACACCGATGCCGCTTATTTGAGAGCTGAATAAACTACAAAATAAATCGTATACAATTTAAACAAATAGTACTTAAAATTATGAGGGCGGAATTGGAAAATATAATTTTTTCTTCTTTTTTTTTAAACTAAAGGCGTGTATGAGGGTTTCCATGTACCGTGTTTAACTACTGGGGCTATTACAGCACATGGAGCCTGCTTAAGGGGATTAAACGCGATAGTACAGACCGCTGTTCCGCATGAAAGCTAATACAGCTGCGACCGCGGACGGAGCATTTAATAGTATTTAAGGAACTAGAGGAGGCGGTAAAGTGAATAACTGCAAAGGAGGAACATTCGAGAAGTAGGTGAAAGGTGGATGGGGCGCTCGGTTGACCACAAAAGGGGCAGACATTTGGGGGACCTGGCACGTGAATATGCAACTGTGCGAGAGGGTTGTATGTCCTATTCGGAGATGATTCAGGACAGAAAAATTTATGCGAGAAACTTCCCGTCTGTGGGCCACCAAAGTTCTGTGGTTGTTTTTATGCTTCGGAGAAACGTACTTGAAGATCTCCATTCCTGTTGCCATTCTTCTCCAGTTTGCTGCATAAACAAATGAGCTAATGTATGGTGATGATAGGGGGGTATGGCATTGGAGAGAACAATGTCGCCTGAGCTGCTCGATTGACACGCTCATTGCCTGGAATCCCAACATGAGCCGGCACCCATAGGAAAGATATTTCAGAGTTTAGATGTGATAACCTGTATAATAGGTAATGGACCTTCCTTATCAAAGAGTTGTTGGATTTAATCTCTGAGATGAGTTGGAGGGAGTTTAAAGAGTCAGTTATGAGTAGGGGGTCTTTTGGGACTTTGCGTGTACAACAATCGTGCAGTCTGACTGAATCTGCTGCCTTCGAGACTTTGAAGGAGCATGCCGCTGGTAACTGATATTGCCTTCGCTCCATCTATGTAGAGGCATGCATGGTCTGTGTAGCTCGCTGTGATATTTTTTGCTATTTGTACTATGTTTGAAGGGTATGTATTGTGCTTTGTTGAATTTTTTTTATCGATATGTTTATGTTTGTGATTGGCTGACTCCAAGGTGGTGCGATTGCTGCGAAGTCTGGCAGAGTTCTTGGAAATTAAGATATTTCGAAACGACCCATAACCGAAAAGAGTTCAGGCACTGGGTCATTCCCAAACCTCTTATTAGGAGATATGGTAGCCAACTCGAGTGTCGGGGTTTTGGTACTACTAAGGAGGGCGTTTAATTATTTAAAGTTATAGTACTTCCTATAAAAGGACAGCGGAGGACAACCTGCCAGTGCACAAAAATTTACAACCGGAGAGAAGGGACGAGCAGAAAGGATAGACCGAAGGGCCGCAGAATGTATAGGATCTATGGATCTTAGCACGTTTTTAGCGGTGGAGTTGGAAATAACCAAATAATTGGAAAACAGACGACTGGAAAAAATTAAGATAATAGAGCGTAGGATAGTCATTAATTCATTTATAAAGGCGGAACAGAAAGAAGGAAGACGAAATAATTCAGATAAGTTGAAATCCGGAATGGTAGTAATTGAGGAATCCAAAAAAGATTCACGACTCAAACAGTGAAAAAGATATCAGTTATTCGATTATATGACAAATTACTGATCGTACTTATTTCAACGCTCGTTTGTCGTTAGAATAAATGATTCATATTCGGAAGTGTTTTAGTATCAGTTCGTTAATACCACAAGGCAGTCAGCTAGGACCATTACTGTGTTCCATCTGTACCGCGGACATTCGAATTTCTAACTTTACTAGCTACATTTGCTGACGATATTGCGACACTCGTGTCTACTATAGATGCTGCATATGCCAACGCTGTTGTTCAAAAATGCATAAATCGACTGGCGAAATGGGCATGTCTTTGACGCATATTGTTCAACCCAACTAAATATCAACACATTTTATTCGTTGTCCTAACCTGGCATTTAGATAAACGTCTAACATCGTCTGATCATATGGAATACACTAGAAGATCTATATAATAACCGGGGGCCAAGGAATTATAGTCGCTGCTAGGACGAAAATCATTCCCGAACCTGGCTGTAAAGTGGAATGTATATTTTTATCAATCATCGCTCTAATATGGAGATATGGACTGGAGCTATATGGCACGTGTCGAAGTAGCCTTTTCAGAATACAGTAACAGCAATCCAGGATTTTACGCACGATGGCATCAGCGCCTTATTTTTATCGAACAATACATTACATATGGACTTGAATGTCCCATACGTGAATTGCCGAGTAATACAAAGGTTCTTCGAGAAACTTCAACTCAGCTTAAATCCATTTATATACAGAATATTCACCGTTAATCTTCCTGCTAAATCTAGAAGGCGAAAAGAAAGAAGTGGTGTCGTGGAAGCCCTTCCGATTGCTTAAATGATTTGCATTATTCTCAATGGTATTACTATGGGTGAAAATAAATATAAGTAAATCGTTCCCTTTTTAAACCCTAATTTGAAACTTTATTGGAATTGTTAGATTATAATTCTATTTTTCTTTTTTACCCACTCTATTCTTCCCCTCCATTTCTTATGATATTCGTTGTTTATGGCAGGTTGCTGTCGGTACAATGAAGAAAAAAAAAAGAAGATAAAAACCGCTAGTTAAGTTAATTGTGTTGTTCCCTTTTTTTTGTTATTTTTAAACAATTTATAGGTATATAAGATTTTTCTTATTATGAAGATTTTCATTGTTTTAGCAAAAGGGATGTAGAACTGAAATTGCATCGAGTTCAAATAATTTTTCTCGCCCCCATGGTTAAGAACTTCTGGTTTAAACTAATGAATTCTGGAAAACACTTCTTGAGAGGGGGGAAAAAATCAAACTGAAGACAGCGAAAATAATCTCATCGAGAAAGAATGGTTTGAACTAATGTTTTCAGGATATCAGAATTTTTCAAGAATCCTTATCTTCAGATACTAGATATGTGTTAGTAGTCTCTCTTTAATATTATACAACTGGAGCATATACGGTTCGATTTCTTTAACAATGAGGAAAGAACTACAAAAAAAAACCAAAAGAATTCTTAATAATGTAATTATTTCACTACTACTGTCATTAACGAAAAAAGATGTACAAATCGTTTCGTAATGACTTTAAAAAGGATTTCAAGTCGAAAAATGCGGCGAGTCGGATTATGTTGATTTCGAAATTTAAGTTTTGTACCGGAAATAGGTAAAAGGATAAAAAAGCTCAAAAAAAAAAAAATAGTTTCATGGAGCTGCATGACTCTGAAACGCGTTTTTATTTATAGTATTACATATGTTAATAACGTCCTTATTATAACTAATCGTGATTACTAATATTTTATAAACAAAATGGTAGTATATATACATATATGGTAGCCACTGTAATATAATTTTTAAATTCCCTTTTTTATTCCCGATTTTCCTGGATTAAATCCTACACGTTTTCCTGGTGCAAACCCTTTCAATTTCCTGATTACTAGAATTGTACAAAAATAAGAAGTTTCTTTTTGTTACAATCGGTAATATTTAACCGTTGCAGCATATTTTAAATGAATAAAACAGAACTTTGTAATTTATTTTAAGTAAAATTTATTAAAAAATAATTTTACATAATCATTAATAAAAATTGCTCATTACAGTATATCTTACAACTTAGCTCTAGAACTGATACTAAAATTACCGACTTAACATTAAGCGGTTCAATGATCCTGTGGTATATTGAACAAAATCGATTTCAGAGCTCGAGTTCATCTTCGATCCTCTATTCGACAAGTATTCAATCAAGAGCTAAAACTAATAATCATACATGTCGACATGTCAACTTCTCTAGACTGACTGATGTCGGAAATGTCAGATGTTTTTCGTGGACGTTATCCGGCTGCTAATTTGTTAGACTTATGCTTTTGAAGAACCGATAAGTTAACTGCTACAGGTTCGAGTTGCCACAAATGTAACGAACTGGTGGCTGCTGCCCGGCATTCTGTCGAGTCATTGACATAAACATTCGCGGGTAGCTTGGTGAGATCCGGTAGCGGGTCGTTAATGAACGCTGCGAGTAAGCTAGTTTCGGGATGAGTATAAGGCAGCTTTAGGAATGGTATATTGCACCGCAGGATATGAAGGGAACGGTAGAATTTCAGTGGAGGAATGCCCGTCAGTGCACAGACACTCCTACATGGTGTTGTATGATGGGCTCCCGAGATGATTCGTAGTGCAGAGTGGTGGATGGCATCCAGTTTTTTCAGGTTACTTAGAGAAGCTGAGGAGTACACCTGGCACCCATAATTCATTTTGCTTAGGATCAAGGATTTGTAAACATTGCAGATCAATTTGGGATGAATATTGAGTTGACGATTGGAGAGGTATCGGATTATTGACAGTGATCTTATACATTCAGATTTTAGTTTATCAATGTGTAGGCGCCAAGTTAATCTGCTATCAAACTCCAGGCCTAGGAACCTGGCTGAGAGACGGTTCGGAATTATGGCATTGCTTATTTGGAAAGAAGTTCTATTGGCCACAGATTGTCCCCTATTGAAATCGACCCACACTGTCTTTGCAGAGGAAAAGTTTAGACCATTGACTTCTTACCATTTTTGGAGTTTGGAGATAGCTTTCTGAAGGATTGGGTGAGATATTTTCTGGATCACGAGACGCCAGGGAAATACTAAGGTTGTCAATGAAGAGCTTTGCCGTTACTGGTGGCTGAACACATTCAATGATTTTAGCTTTCTGTTATTTTTCGCACTTCTGATTATACTTAAAGAGTAAGGGTAATATTCTCATGCTAATTTATAAAAAAAAAAAAAAAAAAAAAAAAAAATGATATCGAGTTTTTGTTCGGCAAAACTGAAACTCGAAAAATTCCACAAATTTAATATAACATGAAGAATGCATGTGTTTCAATATAAACTGGGCAAAACGGGGTAACTCGATGGATAACACAGACGGACTACCTATAAAACCAAACAGCAGAAATAGTAAAAAGATGAACAATAACAATGTCTATCGCACATAAAATAGGTAAATAATAATAATAATAAAGAACACTGAACTAATCCGAACTACGTAAACAAAAAAAATTACTACTACGAACGGATGTTTATGCAACCAATCATTACCCAGATTTTAAGGTCAATTCAATTAAAATAAAATTCCTCGTTACACGTTAAATTATTCTGTTTACAAGAACACTATGACAACACAGATGTCAGCCTGTTCATGAAATTCTTCATTATACCTAAAATATAATGAGAAATATTACCACGATTAAACGAAAAATCTTACCTTTAACAACCCGATAATTTGTTAATGACAATTTGAAACTATTCGGAAAACGATCGAATTAAAAGTATCCTTTTAACACCCGCCGAAAGTTTAATTTATTCCACCCATTCTCGGTTATAATTGCAGCGCCATTTTATTTCAGCACTGCGATTTTCAATTATAAATATAAATCGAAGCTGAAATAATTTACAACAAAAGATAAGGAAATGTCCCGGTGTTAAAGAATAAATAAAATGCACGATATCGGTCTCCGTAATGATAGCTTTTCAATGTTTCGTCATTTTTCTAGTTGCAACGAAAGAGAAAAAATTTCGGGAAAAATAAAAACTTAAAGATAAGCAATAAAACTACTACTTCATTTTTTTGAAGTATTCATACTAGTTATTCCTTGCAGCTGTTAAGATACATATTTTCTGATCACTGCTATCAGATATCTGTTAAATACTGTACTTTATTTTTATATGGTTTCCCATTAAATCCAGTGGTATATGGCTTAATCCTTTTCCAGATTTTACAAATATATTGTACAATACCTTTTCGCATTTCTAATCCTAATAATTTGTTATCATAAAGTAAATAAGATAGTGACGAAAACAAACGTATACCATCATCCGCATCTATATATTCGGCACAATGAGAATCTAACGCCCATTAACACGTACTGATTTTAAATTTATAATTAAAATTTAAATTATATATATATATATATGTTTGTGTGTGTGTGTATATTCTCAGGGGGAAAAAATTAAACGGACAAAAGTGATAAATAAAAATTATTTTTACATTACGCCCACCAGTTCATTCTGCTCCTTTACTGTTCATATTAATATGTACTATGTTCGTTTCTAACTTATCCGATTAATGAATAATTATCGATAAATTTATATTTTATCGAACTGAAAATTAAATAAAGATATAAAATCATAATTTAAATCTAAAAATTGCAGGTTGGTTTTTAGCTATTTTTTTTTTGTTTTTATCTCTCGTGAAAATCACATGTAATAGATTTGGTTTTTGGTTTGTTTTTTTCTTTTTACCTAAAATTACACAATTATTTAAACTGGACATCCGTATAAATATTTTGATTTACTGGCTCGCCATTTGAAGTTTAAAAAAAAGTTACCAATCACCATCTGCTACTGTTGTGCAGCTGTTATTATATTTTTCTCACTTGCACTTTTACTTATCATGCCCAGCGAAATCAAATTGTGTGACGCGCCCTGTAAACCCTCGTATTTCGATTTGATATGATTTATGGAAGATGGGATTGTACAATTTAATATTAGACATCGTGTTCTTCCGTATTTCAGATAAAATTCACCTTTACCGATTTTTTTTTCCCCTTTATTTCTTTCTTTACAACGTATGGTTTGCCATATGTCTTTAGAGTTTGTTTGGCGTGTCACAGTTTATTAACAGATCCACGAATTTTTCAACACCGCCGCAAAAATGTATCCTGCTTGTTAAGGTATGTTAATTTAGTATATTTAATAACCCGCCTTCTTTAAAATTACTGTATTTCATATATTATTTTGATGTTATTTTTAAAATTTTTTTTTACGTTACTGCGTTTTCTTTTCTCGCGCCATATTCATTTTTGGTCGTATTTTAGTTCGCTCATTTTCTTATTATTCATAGTTTGTATTAATTTACATACTATAAATAACAGTAAAAATGAACGAACTAAAATTACGACTAAAAAGAAACTGACGGGGATAATGTAATCGTTTACGAGAAATAAAATATGTCGATTATATAAAAGAAAAAAAAAAAATGCACACTTTTACTAGACCATATAAGGGATCTTCATGAAAAATTACGGTTTGTTAAACCAATTTGTACTGAAAATATAATACTTGCTGTATTTTTTGGAAAATTGCCCCTTTTCATCATTTAAAGTTCAAATTTTCAAAAAAAGGCTTCTTGTTTTACATGGGTAATGTTCATATAAAATTTCAATTATCTGGTGTAAATGATTTCAGTTGCAGCGCGATTATTAGTCCTTTAAAAAGGGATTTTTTGATCTTTACTCCTTTTTTCATCACCAACGAATATGATTTTTTAAACCGTTTTTCGTGAAAATTGCCGTAGAACGATGGAATAAAATTAATTTGATAGGTAAATAAGTACAGAATCTTATGCAATAATTTTTTTTCTCGCGTTTTAATAGTGTTATTAGTAGCGGCTCTCCAATGTCAGCTTATCGACGAACGGTGCAGTTCGGATTTTAGCGTGCTGAAATATTGGCTCAGTTCGGCACTTTATCCCATGTACACGATAAAAACTATTGCGACAAAACCATTATTGTTCCTCGATCAGGGATAAATTGCGAACAAAATTTCTAGCTGTTGGAAACGGAATAGGTTTTCATTATGCTCGTAGCAACCTTTATTCAAACGCCTTTTTCATATACGAAAAAAATTAATTTCCCTAAAAACAAAAATCAATTACTTATAAGTGTGTTCCCGAGATATCGCCGAGTTATTTATATTCGGAGATATACTATTAAGCAAAAAAAAAAAAAAAAACTGGCTGCCAGTTTTTGCCTATTTAGAAAATACGCCGTGTTATGTGTGCGCGGATGAAGACATATTTTGTATGCTCTCAGGAATATTTATCACGTTATGCTAAAACGGAGAGACCGATTTAACTGAAATATTTTTTGCAGAATTTATTTCATATGAGGATCAGACAGGATAGTAAAACTTTCTATGTGAAATATTTTTACGTGCGATTTTTCACTATAATATGTATTTTAAGGATGCCTTCCACGAATAATACGGCATTACGACTCCTGACGTATTTGGAACAGGATTTGAACGACTTGAACTTAGAAAATGGCCGAAAGTTTATTTTTATGCCTAAATGAAATTGCGGCAGATCGCACCGAATGCGTTACAAGCAAAAGACGAAAGATAGTGGACAGCCATACATTGAAAAGTAGTTTCGTAATATTTCGACTTTATATGGAGGAAGGTTCAATCTAGAATGCAACCCCTTCTTCTCCAAGCTATTGTTGACCAATATGGATAGGATTTGTAAAAGAATTTGCTGATATAACGAAGGAGGAAATTATTCAGAATGTAACAAAGCAGATAGAGATACTTTAGTTATATCGAAATTCTGTTTGGGAGAAAAAGCCTTCTATGTAAAGAGCATCTATTTATTATGATAATGGTGGATGCAAAAGTTTGCAACACCGCAACAGACACTATATGTCATCGATAAAATGTTATATTTGTGGAGTAACCTCGAAGCAATTTAACCAGCTGAATATTAAGGGGGATGTTAATACGAAAGCTCTGAAATTCTAGCTCTCAATTCTGCATGCTAGAATTTGTGTCTTGGAAGAAATTCTTCACTTTACAAGCTTGGCGTCAAAAAATGAAGGGTATCTTCTGGAAAAAAATATTCAGTAAATTCCAGTGAAATGGAAATATAAGGCACGCTGAAAGAAAAGATGGTTTTCTGATGGATTTACCGAATGTTGGATTCGGCAATACCAACGATAGAAATACGAGCCGTAAATTCTTTTCAAATACTCAGTTGGTCGCGCAGAAATTACTGGTGTAAGTAGACGACCTTATTGATCAAATCAAGCTTATTCTCGAAATTATCTGTGGTTAACACTAAGAAGTTTTCTGTTTATGGCAGAAACGGCCGAATTGTATATACAGCTACATATCCTTGGTATTCGATCACATGAGTCATGCATTAAATACCAATTTATGGTTCTATTATAATGGAAAAAGCGCTGTTACAAATTGGACAATTATCGCAGCAAGCTGCAGAAGCCTGTAATAAGTATTTCAAGCAGTGCTGACGAGACTTGGCGCGAAAATCTTCGAGAGAAGAGTACAATTCGGTTGTTTTTTATCGTCTGTTCCTTAATTTTGACCCACTAACTCGGAGTTCGATACAATACTACATACAAAAGAAGCTATTGAATTGTTAATTTCAGCTGATGATTTAGTAATCGAGAATTTGTGGAGGAAACTGATGTTGAATCTGAAGAATTTTGAAAATATATTTAATTTACTTCTATTATATATATATATTTATACATCCATTCAACTGATTATATATCAATAATTTAAAAAATAAATAATAATCTTAATATTTTGTTTTTATAAATTATGTACAATTCGGTTGAAATATCAAACAAGGGAATATTTCTTAAAAAGATGCTCGCATGTATTATGTAAGGCTGCCTCCATGTATTTGAAAAACTCGTCTAGTATGAACGTGTAGGTTTCTTAAATTTATCATTTAATTTTAAAAAATGAGTAATTTTAGCCCTTTTCTTATAAAGAAATTGTTCCTTCAAAATAGTGCCTCCTAAAATAGGAATAAAAAGTCCTGTCAGGCTTAGAGCTTTTGCTCATCCGATAGGCGATACATTACGCATTGCTAAACCGATCACACAATATTCAGCGGTATAATTTTAGGAGCTTTTTCGACCTATTTGTGCCTGAAAAATCGAATAGCAAATCAGCCGAACCACCTCTACACATTCAACGGAAAATACCAATAGTATCCGACTAAGCGCAACATTTTAGCTACAGTTTAACCTATTTCTATCCTAGCATTAATTTTCTAAGTAAACGTATCACTAACTACCGTACCACACAATGGAATGGGAAATAGGATTTTCACACATGTTTCTAACTACGATATCGCGAGATTGTCAAAGTGCAAAACGTGGCCAACATGCGGAAAGCGATTAAACTACGACAACGCAGATGGATCGCGGTACAGTTTTCCTATTTCACTGCCATTTTAATACGAACTAAACTAAATACTACAACAATGACAATAAAATTCAAATCAAAAACCGTATTTACTCAAAATTGTGTAAAAACTTTTACCAAATGTTAAGAGAATATGCACATATTTCAAAATATTCGACTGGAACAAATTAATTAATGCAATTCATTCTTATCGATTAAAATAGTTCGATCAACTATTTAACGTAATTATTACTTTTTCACACCACCATTTTAATAATAACGATAATCGATAAATATATTTAATTAAAAAAGGGTAATTTAATTTAAACAAAAATAAACGTTAATAAAATAAAAATAATTTTAATTTAACAAATATGAAAATACTAAATTTTCTAACCGACACAACTTAATTAAAAATGCATAACTACTATACATTAACGAGAATCAATTAAACGTCGCATGATATTTTTTCGACAATTAATAATTCAACAAAACCTGTAACCAAACTAAAATGTGATGTACCTCGAGTTACTTTTTTTTTTTCTTTTTTATACTATATTCCTTATGATGACACTTTTATATATAAAATGCTGTCGCAACTTTTAACAAATAAACTGGAATGAATTATTTCACAATTAGACAAACCTTTGAAAATTATTTTCTAAATATTTTATTAAAACTATTCTTTCGGGCATGTTAAAAATTATACAGTTCCTTAAAATAACAATAATAACAGTAATATACAACAAAACAAAAAAAAAAAAAAAAAATCACTAAAAATACTACTTCCTTCCTCTGCTCGCAAAAGTGTTCAAACATTTATTTTCCTCTCATCGTAGGGAACAAAACATCGACTATTAGTCGAGTACAGTCTCAATAACAAATACCCGTTCATTTTCTATTTTATTTCTTTATAGAAAAAAACTAAAATTTTTCTTTCGTTATTACCCGCATTTTAAAGCAGTACTATTCAGTTGTAAAAATATCCTGACTTAGGTCTGAAAATAAATGTTTTAAATATTGAGGATATTTTT
This sequence comes from Icerya purchasi, assembly GCA_039619475.1. Lineage (NCBI taxonomy): Eukaryota > Metazoa > Arthropoda > Insecta > Hemiptera > Monophlebidae > Icerya > Icerya purchasi. Next base: position 330,654,212 of record CM077115.1, on the reverse strand, counting down.
AAAATGAATTTACTTTTGCGAATCGAAAATTATCGTATCTAGCACGCAAGTTTTAAGTTTTGATCATTTATTGTATCTTCCTAGAAAATTAAGAAGGCAATTAATATTATTGGAAAAATCATAATTTTTTATACAACACTGCATCATTATTAACAGAACACCGGTAAAATCGGAATATTTAATTGTTATCAGTTTGACATTCGAGGCGAAATAAATCGAACTAAGAAATCGTGAATAGTAGAATTTTCTTATCGTCAACTGTTAATACAAAACTAAAATATATTTAAATCAAAATGTTTTTTTCCGGATACATTACTATTTCCTGTAAGTAAATCTACATGTAGGAGTTTAGGAACATCCTTGCTGTGAATAAGGGGCCTACATTTTACATTTTATTCACAATACTTGAACAAACCGACAAAGAATTTTTCCATTCTTCATCTCGAAAAAGAAAAATTTTATTTCAATAAATCATTCGATTATAAAATACTTAAATTATCATTAATCATTTTAGAATATTATGATTAATGATAATTTAAGTATTTTATATTTCCTCCCGTGTTTCTTTTTTCTTCTTTTTACGCTACATTCATTATTTTTCTACGGTAGAACTCATTTTAATATTAGAAAGAGAAGGAGCCCCAGTTACCACCCTTCGCTACATCTTCAGCACATAAATATTTCAAAACAAAATAACACGATTAAAAATAATAAATGAAAAATACAAGGAAAAGACGGAACTAACAGACAATAAAAAAACAGTATTAAATAATCATAAAGTAAATCGAACACAGCAAACTGCACTACGCGAAAAAATTAAAAACAAAACCACTAAAACGAGAATATATTTTCATATGTTATGCACAGACCGAAAAATTGAAAACAAAAACGTTTTTTACAAAAATTAAATTGAAATTGGCAACATCAAATTTTCCGAGCGGTAACACAATGCAGAACATTTATAATAATAAAACGGGTAAAAATTAACTTAAAATGATGTTACAAATAATTGCTGTAAAACGACAAAACACGATAGAGAAAATGCCAAGCCGAATGCAAAATAATATTAACTTTTACCGAATAGTAAGCATATAACAAAAAAAAAAAAAAAAGAACTGACACTGACTAAATTGTTGAAATGCTCGATATTAAATAAGTAATAAATGGAAATGTCCACTCGAAAAATTGAATTCTATTATATAATAAACATAGAACACTAAATAAAAAAAATAGTATTTCTGGCGAAAAGAAGAATATTAAAAATTAATTTTTTGTTACCTGCAAACTGTAGTTGTTTATAGCAAAATTATTAATTTAAACTATTTTGTTCCGTTATAAATTTAATTAAAAAACGGATATGCAAACTACAATCATACCGCCGAACAAACAACCAAACTAAAAACTAACAACGTTTAACATGCGAAACCATCAACTGATAAGCTGGTAAAACAAGTTATCGTTAAACAGCCGAACATTGCCCGTATGAACATGCAACAAGTGGCTTTTCGACAGCAATAAGGCCGGTTTCGCACTAATCAGTCAAATCAAATTGGGCTAATTCGATTAAAATTTTATTTAAACACAATTTATAGCAAAACCGAAAACGGCCCGACATACAGAGGACATTGCAATATTGCAATTTGAAAGCATAATTATAAACGCTAAGCTGCATTTACGTGTCATCTTAAGCTACATTTTCACACATACGAACCGAATTAACTGGTCATCTGAATTTATATTTTCACAATCTGTGTTGACATGACAGTGTTAATAGTAATTTATTTACATTTTTATTGTTTTCATTTCTCGATTTTTGTTTAAATTAGAAAATAGGTGCGCAATTTATTTTGAATAATTTATTTGTAAAATAATAAAATATATTTCTCATAATGAGAACTACTGGTATAACTTTATGCGTAAAGTTAGCAATCAATTTTGAAGTTATTAAAACTGTAACATATTTTCAGATATGGTGGTATATATATATATAATTATTTTTTATGCTATAAACCGTATGATTCAAATTAAATAAACAACAGTTCTGTTAAATTTGTTTGTTCTCGTTTGACTGTAGGATGTATAATTTAAGATATTTAATTTCCTAAATGTGTAGTAAATAAAATTAACAAAAATCTTAAAGTCTTTAACCGGCCTTCGGGTCGAACCTGCAACAAATCAACAAATGGTACAACATCTACACATCTGTGCCAGAACTCAACGTTCTCGACACAATTATTTATATTATACTATTTTTAATAAATAATTATTCTTACAAATTGCAACATCGCAATTTTTTCTGTACGTCCAGTCGTTTCCGGATTAGCGCATTTTTCGGATCGTTGACGTCACAAAATTATTACGTCATTTCATTTTTACGGTTTTTGTATTTTATATACTTCAATTATAGAAGCGTCTACTGTTCAAAAGATGCACAAGTTAACTTTTTGGAACCTTGACGTCACAAAATCACACGTCATATTGGTATTAGTTTAACTTCACGATTTCTGTGTTTTATTTAATTTTTAGTTGCCATATTTTTTTCCATTTTGCACTGGTAAAAAACAATGCATAATTCAATGATGAAAATAATTTTTTTCCTTATTTTTCTTTGATTATTGTTTTTAACAATGGCAGTGAAAATACGGAATAAATTGATAATTTTAATGGTACATTAAGGAGCAATATTGAACGTTTATGTAAAAAACTGTTAACAAGTCTTAGCCCCAATTTACACGGTACGAGTTACTGACCCAAAAATAGGCAATAGCTGACGTCACAAACTAAACACAAATATAGGGCGAGTTGCTGTTATGCTTACGCGATGAAAGTAACTGTAATCTCATTACAGTACATGTGTTATGCCTAACATGTTGAAACAGCGGAAAATTGTAGCTTATGAAATAATACGATCGTTTTCATTAATTTTACTTCAAGAATTAAACTGAATAAATAAAAAAAGAAACGGATTTCCACAAAAGTTCTTTCTCTCTATATAAAGTAGTAAATGTCACATTATCATCGCTACTACACTGTTCACACATTTTTAACTTACTTTTCTTAGCATAAAATTTGAACTAAATCGAATATAAACATAAAAACATTAACGAAACCACGCGACCGAATAAGGCGAGTGGACAGTAAAACAAAATATTTTGAATTGACTTCATGACAGTAGCTGACCTGACAACTACTCGTATAAAGTATTTATTCGATAACGGTTGCTGCAGTACAGTAACTGTCATTGTCAACTCGCCCTTTAACTCGCATCGTGTAAACCGAGCCTTAGATAACATGAACTACATGAACATAAATAGTAAAGAAATTGTTTATTTTTGCAATTAAAATCACATATTTGTTATATATTTCTTGTTAAATTTATATTGAAGTTTTATACTAAAATTAAGTTTAAGTTAAATAAAATTCAATATAATACATATTTATGAAACTGCAGAGGAGAGAAAACTAGGAGACTATTAAATAAAATATTAAGTGATTAGTTTTAAGAGAAAGAAAGTAATAAAAATGAAATAAGTATAAACAATAAAAAAAAGTATAGAAATCCACAGAAAATGAAAATGATCAGAAAATTTGAGTTTGTTATGATTGAACAAATACCTTTTACAAATTTAAATATACAATTTAACATTGAAGACTAAAATAGAATATATATGTAAATAAACAATAGTTATTTTAATGTTTCACTGTTTGATTAACAACAGTAAAAATGATACTGATATGTTGAATATAAATGATTTCTTTTAATGGTAAATAAATGTAATTTATTATGCCTTGCATATTTCAGAAAATAGATACAAGCGCTACTTAAATCAAAAAAGTGGTCAAATTTGTCTTGTTTTTGAAATTGGAAACTTCAGAAATTCAGTATAATAAATTGATGGTTATGTAACACTTGCAAGAGAATGAAATGAAAAAACCATATGTTACTGAAGAAATCTTGACAAACACATTTCAAACATTTCTAGTCTTTATCATTTTAACCTTTCGTGTTTATATTTCATAACTCAATATTAATTACAATATCTGATGACCAAGCTTTACTCGAATCTATTCTGAGCTTGTAAATAAATCAATATCTTCACAAATGTATTCACTCACATTACAAACCTAACTAATAAACAAAACAATTTGTTTATGCAAATACTTTCAAAAAGTAAACAACTAACAATAAATATGCATATTTTTTATTCATTTGTTTTATATAATATTGAAATTCAATATAAAATTCTATATGAAAAATTCTATTCTTTACTTCATATTACTGAAATTAATTTAGAACTTTGTATTTATATTAAAAACAATATTTTATGTAAAACCCTCCCTATGTATTTCAATACATATATTATGACCTGTATTTCTAAAATCATTTGGAACATTTGAATTCATCAGATAATTCTGATTTAAAGTATATTATTAATTTCGTATGTTTTTATAACCAACATAAAATAATTATTCACTATTTAATTAAATATTATATTATTATTTTATTAATAATTGTTGAAATAAAACTAAATTAGATAATTTATCATCATATATGTAACTGGAAAGAAGAAAAAAATAGTTAAAAAAATATAAATTATAATGTATAGTTGTAATTTAATGAAAACTTACATTCAGAGCAATAACATTACATTATTAATTACAAAATTAGATGTAAATATATTTAATATATTTATTAACTATATAAACAACAGTGTGTACTCGATTAGTTTATGCCTTTTCTACTATTATTGCAAACAATAATTGAAGTGTATAGAACACAAAAATCATAAAAATAAAATGACAATAATTTTGTGACGTTAAGGATCCGAGCGACTAAAGCCTGACAATGCACTCTCCGAACCAACGACCCTACAATGACGATTATGCCGATGGGATCGCACTGGAATTTTCAAAGAAAATGACACACTAACTAAATATTCGGCTATTTTGAATGTAGCTATCCAAATTGACAAGAATATAAAACTCAAGCGACACTGGATAAACATCGTTATGAAAAACATCAGATTTATAAGACTCATGAAGCAACAAAATATGAGTGTAATGATTGTGTGATGTGTGTCAACAAGGAAAAAAAAATTAATTGAACACATTAATTTATTTCACTGTACAAAAAGCAGGTGATTAATTTATTGTTTCTAAATAATGTTAACTTTTCCTTCCTTAATGTAAAATACAAATTACGGCACAATTTTATTATACAATATATAATGAAAAATCACTGAAAATACATTAAATTCATAATACTTGAGATGTGTAAAAAATTCTACGAAAATAACTCATCCTCAATAATTGTTATGCCATTTTGTTTACTTTTCAATGATAACCCTTGGATTACATCACAGTATGCAGACATCAAACAAAATTTCTGTTAATGACGTCGGTTCTGAGAGTGGATTATCAGACTTTAGCCGCTCGTGTTAAGGATCCAAAAGGTGCTCTATGACGCAGACAATTGGGACAGACTTTGAGGAGCAAATAATGTAACGTCAAGGTTGACTCTTCATTTTCTTTCTTATCAATGATTCTTATTTTCTCTTCATCTGTTGTTAGTATTGCTGCAAGTGTTGTGTTGTATTTTGCTGTTCATTGATTTTTGTATTTTTGCAATGACTTTTTCATGTAGATTTTGTTTTAAAACCTTTTCTACAAAGTTTAATTGAAGTGGACATAAAAAATCTCACATGTGTTCTAACACTTCTAACAGTATCAGGTTCTTTTCAGAAGACGGGAGTGATAATAATTATTTTAGAATTTTTGCAGTGATACACAGCAAACGACGCAAAGAATTAACATTGTAGTGTGATAGATAAATTTGAGTTGAAAACTGTATCATTAAATAAACTTATCCAATGTCAAATATAGTACAACTTTTTAATATCTACGATTTTCTGAAACAGTTACTCCATTATAAAACTCCCTGAAATATTGTACAGAATAACTTTTCACTGGTTAAACAAATAATCATTTATTTATAATCATAGCTGTACATACTTTTTATACTAAATTCATGAATACATATAACGTAATTTCTCTTTTTTATACTTAAAAATATGATAATGAAAAAATAAAACTTGCATATAAAATAAGAATATAAAAAAAAGAAAAAAGGTATTACATGGTAGCGGTTAATTTTTTTTTAACTCTTGAAAAAATTATAATATTTAATTTTTTATTACAATGAAATAAATAGTAACCTTTTTTTAATAGTTTTTGCAATGATCTGTACTATCAATTTTCATACGTTTTGTTAAGTTTACAACAATCATTTAACATGTTATACTAACAGCAATGGCAGAACAAAGTGTATAACAGTATTCCTTTAGTTCTAAACAAACTTTTTTTTCATAAAAAACAATTATGGTGCGATTATTTTTTTATTTTTTTTGTTAAATTCATCTGTAAAAACCTTCCAAGATTAAATTTCGTCCTGTCATGTTGTTATGAGTAGGAATTATTTATCTGCATATTGGGGGCGGCTCTTCCTAGAGGGCTCAAGGGCGCGAACCTCCCTAGGTAAGTTTTCAAAAAACACATATTATTTAATTACTTCAAGAAAAAAAATCAGCGTTGCAAATAGAATTTTTAATTAATTTTTTTTTTTTTTGCAAGGGTGCATTTTAAAAATAATTGCAAAATATACATTTTGCGCGATTTGATAAATGAACAGCTAAAACATCCGCTAACAATTATCGGGTTCATGCTTACTACGCTGGAACTGCACGATCTAGTCGTAATGTAGTATACCGTCAAGGTCGTTAATAGCTGATTTTTTGGTCACATGAAAATAGCAACCAATAATATAGTACGTGGGCTCTTCCTATTTGAGCCTCCAAACGCATATAAAATAAGGAATAAAGCCGAAGTTTCCCGAGCGTAACTTAATGCCGTCTGTGAGCTTTCAATAAGTGAGCCCTCGTCTATTTTACACGTGATTATAACCGGTTCCAACTATACATCCGCGTCGCGCGTCGTCCGTTTACCCAGTGAAGCACACTGTTTTAATTTTCTGTTCTTTTTTGTTCTATTTTTATCCTTGCTTCTCTTCTTTAAATAATACATTTTGCGATATAGGTTTTATTACTTTTGAATGCAAGCACTGCTTTTGGCCGACACTCGTTTTACGGTGATTTTTCAGACGTTTAATATTTTTAATTTACCTAATTAAACGTTTAAATTTAATTGCTATTAACTTTAATTTTTAAAAAATTATGGGTAATAAAATCAGTAATATTTTAAACGGAAATTTTAAAATGCTTCGATAATCAGAAAAAAGTTAAAATTAAGAAAGTAGGGAGGCCTACACCCATTTTAAATTTGAACCAACAAGATAAAGTAGGTACACGTACTTTTACAAGACATTTTCCAAAAGAAATTTATAACAAATTCAAATGGATATGTGGATGTGGGTTAATTAATCGCTTGTTCGGTTTTCCTTATGTACTTTTCTTTAAAGATGAAACCGACACGACATGGACACGATTAGGATTTAATGATCTGAAACATTTAAATCAAAGAGCAAAAAAGACTATCAGCTCGTCACACGAATTGTTGCGTGGAACTAGCTTTAATGGGTTCTGTAAATATTACTCTTAGCTTATAGGTTAAACGTAATGAAACATAATGAAGAAGTCTCTAAAAATAGGTGTATATTAAAGAGAATAATTAACTGCATCAAGTTTTGTGGTAAGCTAGAATTGGCTCTAAGGGGACATGATGAATCTGAAGATTCTCAAAATCGTGGAGTTTTCGGGGAAATAACTGACTTTTCATCGAGACTAGATATCATTTTAAAAGAACACTTAAATACTGCCACCATTTTCAAAGGTACGTCTAAAATAATACAAAATTACATCCTAGAAAGTATGTTAGAAGTATGTCAAGTAGAAATTAAAAAAGAGATTAAGGGAAATTAATTTTTAGCCATTCAGTGCGACAAAACCACAGATATATTAAATCAGTGTCAAATGTAGTGGCGTAGCATGAACTTCAGAACTAAGAAAGCGCCGCAATGAAATATTTTTTTATATATAAAAGTAAACACGTGTAAAATTCAGTTAAAGACAGAACAGAAATAAAAATTAATTAAGAGGAACAAAATGTCTCATTTTTTTTGTAAATTAATTCGATTTTTCGGTTCTTATTAGCGTAAGTGTCTATTACATCATCACGAAAAGATGGTCGTTTCCTAATGCTTGATAATAATTCTTTTTCAATACCAAAAAAAAGAGGCTAATGAAGATAGTCACTCCTGACCTTGCGTATTTCTTAAATACGTTTTTATTCGTTTCATTGCTCAGAATAATCAACCTTTGCAGACGAAGTGGTTGCCGGAATTTCGGTTATTAAATGAGAAAGCTTGTATACACTTCTGGAAAAACATCTGTTAAATCGGAAGCGGTGAAGTATAAAATACACCGCACAATGTCTTTATGTATGTTAGAATCTTGAAAGTACACTTTGTTGAGGATTTAATGATTCTTTTAAAATTAATAAGTTAACATGTTAAAAGTTGTATTTAAAGCTCTATGTTGAACGAACATTAACGAAGCGAACGACTTAATGACACAAAGGCGAGCGAAAAGCAAAGGCGAACAATGATTACGAGAATACAACGAATATAACAAATACTAAGAGTAGAGTAATAAGAAATATGGTCGGCAAAACAGACAAACGAGTGATTCCAGATACCTGGAAACAGCGAGGAACGAATAGGCAAAAGGGTATTGACCTCGGTTATCTCAGCCGATCAACGGGCGGTCACATAAATGACGGTTCGAAAATCGAGCGCACGCATGCATTAAAAATATATAACAAAATAAAACTTAAACTAAACGAAAAATATCGTAACAAACTCCCCCCCCCCCAGGAACCAAATAGGGTTCATGAAAGAACGAGTTGAGTGAAATTTTTTTACAAAGGGGACTAAGTTGTAAACGAATATTAATATAAACAAAAAAATCAAAAATTAGAAGCAGATATGCGACCGCCAACATGAATTAAATTATTATAATCTAGAAAATACATTAACTGCAAATAATTTACTACGCTTATTTAACGCGGAAATATTACGAGTTTCGATTTTTAAGTTATGTGACACACGAACCAAGAATTACGATTAAAGAACTGCTGACTGCAATTCTAGACAAGGAATAGTTAACGCTTTAATTGCTGCTACTCGAGTTTCAGACGAACGAAATTGATGCATTAATCTGATCACTATCAACGCGGATAAATACAACGGTACAATAAGCTATGGGTGAGGCGTAGCAAAAACAACCGATTGGTTGGTGAGAAATTACGTTACTTAAAAAATTGTGACAGTGGGGAATAAAATAATTCGATAACGATTATAAATTTCTACAGTAAGACAAAAATTCACGTTCGAGTTCGCAACTAATAAGATCGTTCTAATCGAGCTCTTCACGCCATAAATTTTGCATTAAAATTTTGGCTCTAATTGTGGTCGGGGATAACATATTGAGAACATCAAAAATACGAGAAATATCGGATAACATTGCGCGTTTAGTGATTGGACTAGGTAACAGGGCTAAATTTATAGATACATTAAAAACATCGGACTGCGGGCGCCACATTAAGCCTAATGCAAAGACAAAGGATTCAAACCCTAACAATCTAGCGGTTAATGTTTCAATTAGCGACGGATCAATATGATTTAAAAAATTTACCGAATTACTTTGATATTTTCTCAGCGGAAAATTAGCTGATAGCAAGGTTGCACGTACGAGCTGTTGTAATTGTAAAGCTTCTTCGACGGAATCAGCTCCGGTCATAAGATAATCCATATAGAAGTTCGAGTTGATCACGTTAGCGGCGTTCGGATGCGAAGTTTCAAGCGAACAAGCGATAATTTGAAGACATTTGGTTTCGAGGTACGATGCGGGACCGGTACCATATGTCACCGTATTAAGTTCGTAGTGGCTAACGGATTCTGAAGGATCAGATCTCCAAACGATTTCTGTCATTTGGGTGAATCAAGATTTGTCGATACATCATCTCAATATCTACACAAAACGCGACGCGATGAGAGCGAATTTTAATTATCACATCGAACAACTCAGGTTGTAGCGTTGGGCCAGTTAAAAGGTGACCATTTAGTGAAGTACCAGACTCATCGATAGCGGATGCATTAAAGACGACGCGGTATTTAGTTGTTGTACTGCTGAGCTTACTAACGATGTGGTGAGGAATATAGTACGAGTTAGCGACAATTTCGGAGTTGAAAAGTTTTCTCATATGACCCAGTTCTTCATATTTTAACATAAAATCACGATACGCGGTTTGAATAATAGACGACCGTGTTTCCTTTCCGATTTGACTAACATCGACTTAGCCTTATAAAATGAACCATTTAAGTTTACGATACTAGACCTAATTGGTAAACGAAGTTGAAAAATATCGTTTTCGAGACGTTCATGAGTTGTTTCGAAATGTTCCTCAATCATTTTATGTTCGAATAAAATTTCTGCGTTCTTGGAAGACGACTCCTCACCGGAATCCTCGATTTTGAAAAAAACGTTTGAGTTGAGCGTCAATGTCTACCTTCGAGAGTCCGCAATACGACTTGGTAGCGAGAAAGGACGATTTATGCAAACCTGAGGTTACATGGCTGAATTTAGTGTTTCGTAAAAGGAATTCTCTCGACGAAATAATGCCTTTGATCTTCTAAAATACATTCGACATATTCAGCGCCGAGGACTATATCTACGTCACTATAAGGAAGATCGCTTGATTCAGCGAAATTAAACTTAGAGGAATATTGCATTACGTTATGAAGGTTGCTGCGCGATACCGTGTACGGGATTTTACCGATTACTTCCGCTGCGATAGCGATAGAAAATTTCGAAAAACAAGACTGCCAAACGAACTGAGTTACTGAATCGAGAGTGGTCGGATCGTCATTAATACCGACAAGAACGATTTTTGGAAAGTAGGAGTTTAATACGCTTGCAAAAGTCACGACGAATTAACGTAGTTTCGAACGCTTGATCGAGTAATAAACGAGCGAGTATGGTACCTGTATTAGTTTTCACCTTTACAACCGCTGTTGACAAGAATACCATTTCGTGAGTTGCATCGACAGCACCACACATCGTCGTTTTAGTTATAATCGAGTTCGGATTAGTGGTTGGTAGTTGAGACGCCGCTTCCGATGCTTGTTTCGGAATTGTAATTGGCCCTGACGATAAGTTATTCCGATGCAGCATGGAATGATGATTGCCATCGCAGTACCGACAATTTGAGCAATTGCACTCCGCCACGACGTAAAACGGATTAAAACATTTTACGCACAATTTATGTTTTTTCACGATTTGGAAACGATCATTTACGTTTTTAGACGCGAACAATTTGCACTGGTTCAAAAAATAGCCTTCTTGGCAAACGACACATTTTAATTTGCTCGAATTTGCGGCGAATGATTTTCTTTCAGCCATTTCGAACACTGACTTCGAGATTTTGCTAGGTTTCGACGAATTAGATACTTCCACCAAAAGATCGTCGACATTGAAAGACCGAATTTGCAAAAAATTCCTTAATTCATCGAAATTTGGGTACGAATCGGTCGAAGTCGCTGAATTAGCACAGTCCCGGGAGGTTTTGGTGTCAAGTTTACTGGACGCAATATGCGTTACAAATTTCGAAAACGTTTGATCGATAATTTCATCTGAAGCTTTAAGACCGCGAATTATTATTTCGACTTTATCTAAAAGGCTACGAATTTGACTTTTATTTTTAATCGGCTCTAAATTGTATAAATTACGGAGAAGAGCCTTGGCCACCGCGCGTTTATTGTCAAAACGAGAAAGCAGATGTGCCCAAGCTTTCGCGTAAGTTCTGTCATCAAGTTTAAAATCACGAATAAAATCCTTAGAATTGCCGATTAATACTTGTTTAAAGTAATAAAGTTTTTGCACGTTAGAAAGTTCATCGTTTTTATGAATTAAATTTTCGAACAAACCTTTAAAATTATGAAAGTTCAAAATATTTCCATCGAACGAAGGTACAGCTATTCTTTCCAACTTTGGTTGAGTTGATGGGTTACGAAAAGACGTGTTAAGTTCAGGGTTCGGCGAAATAAGTAATTGGCGCTGCTCTTCCCTCAGCAATTTCTGATGACAATTTTTAATGACTGCTTCGTAATGAAATGCGATATCGCTGATTTCACAGACTTCCTTCATGTAGTTTTTCGTTTTGATGGTATAATTATCAGCATTTTCATCGAGTGCATCAATCATATCATTAGTCTGAATATCGAATTTGGATTTCAAATCACGATAAGCGTTCAACATAGCTTCCAATTTATTCAGACTTTCGACGTCGAAAGGCTGTTTTGAGTTGAGATCAGCCATTCGATCTCTTAACCTAGCGAGGTTGAGTTTCAGAGTACCGCGTTTCCATTTGTTGTCCGACATGTTGGCGATGGAACAGTTGAAGTTCCGTTACGAATGAAAGCGGTCGAATAATTTAATCGACTATGAGTTCAACGCAGTCAAACATCGACTTATTAACGAGAAAAACAAACCGGCGTAATGTATCCGGCCTGGAGGACCATGTTGAGGATTTAATGATTCTTTTGAAATTAATAAGTTAACATGTTAAAAGTTGTATTCATAGGTCTATGTTGAACGAACATTAACGAAGCGAACGACTTAATGACACAATGGCGAGCGACGAGCAAAGATAACGAATACTGAGAGTAGAGCAGTAAAAAATATGGTCGGCAAAACAGACAAACGCGGGATTCCAGATACCTGGAAACGGCGAGGACGGAATATGCTAAAAGGTATTAACTTCGGCTATCTCAGCCGATCAACGGGCGGTCACATAAATGACGGTTCAAAAATCGGGCGCTGCACATGCATTAAAAATATATAACAAAATAAAACATAAACTAAACGAAAAATATCGTAACACACTTTTGAAACTTGCAGGATTGAAAAAGTTTCTGTAATTCTGTTTTAAATTTAAAAAGTCTTCATCCAGAAAGTTTCATTGAAAATTTAAAAAATTTTCTGTATTTAAGAGAATTAAAAATGTTAACTTTTTTACATCATTAAACCTATTATTAGATATATTTGTTTGCGTACCATCGGTAATTCGTAAAAATTCCCTTTTTCACGATCAGGGCCGTATCTGAAGGGGGTTTTCAGGGTTCAACTCCCCCACCCCCGAAATGTCTGCGAAATCATAACTGCTTGAATTAAATGGACCGAAATTCAGAATAAATTTCATTTCAATTTTTGACAATTTTGATGTATTTTACGGAAACGACTATTTTTTATTTGTTTTTATTGTAGTGTTCAAATATTGCATACTTATACAACAATTGACTACAAGGCTTTAGTGTACTATTTATAAATAAATATATTTCATGATAATACACACACACACATATTAAAAATATTTTCGTAATCCCTCCCGGAAATTTTGGTCCAGATACGGCCCTGTTCATGATAGCTTTCTATCTTTCTCAAAAATCGAATCAAGTCAAAGTCATCTGCATTCCATACACTTTTCTTTCTTGCTTAAATAAAACGCAAGCGCAACTGAACAATTTTTTTATCTTCTCACAATAACCATGGCATTGTTGTGCATAATCTGTTTGAAAATGGCGGTTAAATATTTTACATGCCTTTTGATTTTGTAATTAAATTTTTTAAACTAAGCATAATCATTCTGAATAATATTAACTTTTTTCTTAAAAAATGAATGAGCTAAAACTAATCAGTGGACGTTTTTCAATAATACAATTGCATGTAGCCTCAATTTCGAAAGTGTTTGCATTTTAACAGGCTGGAACATTAGTAATTGCAGCGGCGGAAATCACATAAACGAATAAACGAGCCGGTATAGCTTCTACTGTAGTGACATTACGCACTGAAAAACGCGATCGATGATTGCTTCCAGTTCCGCTGTTAGTAGTAAACGACAGCATATAAAACACGATCCAAAGAAAATATACTGCAAATGCCGCACTATACAATGATCGCACAGACTGACATGCATAAAAATCGCATTGTTGATCGGTGTATGTGACCGTAAAACGATTTGATTCAGCTCTTCCAGACTGAAGATGCGCGCGCCTTTTTTATTCACTCTCAATACACATTACTCTGGAATCGCGCGAATTACATGATCTTGAAGCGACACAACTTGGCGTTTGTAAATCGAATATGCGTGCGCAACCATTTTATTTCATCGGTGCGCAGTAGAGATCGTTTAGAGACAACTCTAGGCAGTAGACACTAGACAGTAGTAATGTGTGAAGTAGTGAATGTGTAGTTGTTTTTGTCATTAGCTCTTGCAGATGCTCCTTTTGATCTAACGCTACTTTTTTTCTAGTAATTTTTAATTTTGGTACTTAAGTTCAACAAGATACTTCATTTTCTTTCTGAGGCTAGTATTCTTTTCGAAGAAAATTCTAAAAAACAATTTCGTACCGATTTGTTAGAGAAAGCGGCGCTTCCATCGCTTCCTTTGATGCTATGCCCCTGGTCAAATGGTAATAATACTGAGATATTTACATAATGAAAATATACGTGAATGGTTTTGGAGTTTTTTAATAGTAACTGATAGGTCAAGCTGATGGTTTAGCGCAACGTATAGGAACCGAATTAGATAAATTAATTGAAGACTCACCTTTTAAGCTGATTGCTCAAACTTACGATGGAGCAAATGTGTTGAGCGGTTCTACAAATAGTGTACAGGCGAAGATAAAACAAAAATATAAATACGGTCATTTCATTCGTTGTTATGCGCACCAGTTGAATTTAATTATGCAAAAAACAGCAAGTCAGGATTCCAAAATTGGAATCTTTTTTTCAAATTTGTCCGCTATAGCAAGCTTTTTTTAAAATTCTGCTCATAGATGTGATGTGTAGTGCAAGAAATTGTAAACCGGAAATTACCTACAACTGTCACCACACGTTGGAATTATAATATGCGTACAGTGAATATTGTTTTCGAAAATATTAAAAAATCAATAGAATGTTTCGAAGAACTGGAAGAAAAATCTGATAAAAATATTGCATGCGAGGAAGCGTATAGTTTACGAAGAGCCTTCGACGACCCGGATTTTATATTTTGGCTTACCTTATTCCATAAAATTATGCCACAGGTAGATGTATTATTTAATAAATTTCAATCTAAAATTAAAGACAGCACCCGGCAGCTTTTGAGAGATAAAGAAAACTTTGAAAAAATTTCATTCACTATTCGACATTCAAATATAACGGAGTTCAAAATAACCGATAATGAAAATAAACGACGAAAAGTGGACCAAGGAAATAAAAATTCGACTATTGCTAAAGAAGTGTGTGACACCATACTCGTAGTTTTTCAAGTAAAAGATAGACTGTCTTCTAGAGGCCACTTAAAAGCTGCATTAATATTAGTATCCAATGATAATTTTACAAATTTTTTCCAAACGGTTTTCTACATCAATTTTTGAATCCGTTATTCAGTTTTGTTGGAAAAAAATAAGTTAAAGACTGAACTCGAAGTAACTTTTATTCAAGATTAGATTTTCAAGACATTGTTAGTTGTTTAAATATGATGTCTTGGATATTTCAAAATGAATTGCGTGAAATATTCACCGAAACAGTAAAACTAATTAAAATTATTTTAGTTACTCCAATGTCAACTGCTGAGGCAGAGCAATGTTTTTCCACTCTTAAAAGAATAAAAACGTGTTTGAGGAATTCAATGAGTGAAGATCGCCTCAATGGCTTAGCAACGATATCTGTAAATAAAAGTTTGATACACAATATTCCAGAATTTGATAAAAAAGTCATTGAAAATTTTGTTTAAAAAAAAAAATAGAAGATTAAACTTTTTATATAAAAATTAATTTTTTTAAAAATTGATTTTAGTTATCATATTTTTCACTTGTTTTTTTTTTTTTTTAATGTTTTGTTATTTATTGAATTCGTGTATATTTTCTCGGATTAAATATTCGTTTCCGTCGTCAGTGCCGTTTCTTCTCCACAGGAGATTTTGTGTAATATACATTTCGTATCTTGGACTATTATTTAAACGAGTCTTTATGTGAAGTCGTAACTTTCAACTTTTTTCTTTTCCGAAATGATTTTCTATTATCGTCCTTATACATCGTCATAAGCAATCCTCCTTTAATTTTACTCTATAAGTATTATTCCCTCCTTGACACTATGATTATCCTTGTTTTTTTCCACATTTTGTAGAACTTTATTAGTTACAAAGTGCACTCAACAGATTATCATCTTTTTTTAAATTAAATCAGAACTTGAACGCATTAAACCAGCTTTACTTAGTTTAACATATGGACAAAAAAACGGGTATGTCTTTACGTTTTTTAAATTATTGTAATTTTATATTAGAACCCCCAAGATTTACTTGTGACGAGCCGCAACTGCTACATATCAACATTTTGGTTGTAATAACCAATTGTTGTTATAGCCTTATTAAAATCGATTTCTACTTGTTATGTGCCCATTACATGGAAAAAACAAAAAATATAAATAAATAAATAAAAACATACCATTAATTAATTATAATGTAATGAGAGGGTAAATGTGTGAGAGTATGTGGTAACTTGTGGCTGGCTGGGGAAAGATGGATCGATGTAGATCATGCCAGAGGAGGGATGCGTGCGATGACTGGTAAGATGAAGAGACGATTGGTTGGTCTGCAACGGGAAGGAAACAGTTCCGGAAGAAAAAAGATCGGTAAAATGTCGAAAAATTAGAGGAGAGATTCAGTTCCGTTTTTGCCGAGGTTGAAGTTAGTTCTCGAGTTTTCTTTTGTTTGAAAGAAAAGAGGTCAGTGAGACTGCGAATTGAGTCGTTGAAAATAATAGCGGTTCGATACTAAAGAAAATGATCGAGCAAGGCCCGAAAATCAGATCAGTTGTTAAAGTTCGATTCAACAATTATAAAAATCCGTTTGGTCTCAATTTAATCAAAGCGTTTACTCCTCGTTGTTGTCAAGAAGCATCATCGTACGTCGGTCTACAACAAATGGAGCACCTACCGTCCACGGAACAACCCAGCCAAAATGATACGTACCATATTTTGTTCAATTTCATTTTATTATAATTATATGTGTATATATCGTTACCTATCTGCTGTTTTCCCAGGTTGACCTGTCTGGGAAGCTTCCTGTAAAAATTGGGCTAAATAAATACAAAATTCTTACCAAATCTTTTAAAATAATTTTAATAGCAAAAATTTTGAAATGCGTGTAGGGAAAATTCCAGATGTTACATGTGTTTTAAAGTTAAAAGAAGATGCATCACCAGTGTATCGTCCCCCACGACCGGTGCCATACGCTTTACTTCCGCAAGTAGAAGCAGAACTTGAATTATTGGAAAAACAGGGATTTATTAAAAAAACCGACGACTACTGTCAGTGGGGAACTCCTATTGTAATTGTACCAAAAGTCAATGGATTAATTCGAATTTGTGCTGATTACAAAATTACAGTTAACAGCCAACTGGAACCAGCACATTATCCAATTCCACGAGTGGAGGAACTATTTCAGAAAGTACATGGCAGTACATATTTTTGCTTACTAGATATCTATAAATCATATCTTCATATAGCTTTAGATGAAGAAAGTTCCAAAATTGCGGCATTTAGTACACATAAAGGCACTTATTTGGCAACACGTCTTTTCTTTGGACTGGCCACAGCACCAAGTATTTTCCATTCAGTAATGGCACCAATTTTAAATGGAGTCCAGGGGTGCATTGCTTATTTCGATGATATTTTGATACATGGAAAAACTAAACAAGAGTGCCATAATAATCTCACTGTTTGTCTACAACGTTTCCGACAATTTGATATTCATTTAAACAAAGACAAATGTAAATTTTTTGCCCGGCGTGTTCGGTATTTGGGCCATACAATTTCAGAGAAAGACCTTGAAAAAGATAAGGAGAAGGTTCAAGCCATAGTTAGTGCTCCTGAACCTCAAAACATAGACGAATTGCGATCATTTTTGGGATTAGCAATGTGTTACACAAAATTTATTCAAAATGCAGCATCCATCTTACATCCCCTCTACAGATTGTTGCAGAAAGACGTAAAGTTTCTCTGGACACCACAGTGCAAGCAAGCATTTAAAGTAGTGAAAGAAGCAATAGCAAGTGACCAGGTCCTGGTGACATACTCACCTTCATTACCATTGGTGCTTGAAACAGATGCTAGCCCTTATGGCCTAGGTGCTATTTTATCACATAAAATAAATGAAAATTTAAAGCCAATTGCTTTTATTTCGAGGGCGCTAACCAAAGCAGAGCAAAATTACAGTCATTTAGACAAAGAAGCCACTGCAATCTACTGGGCTGCAAAGAAGTTTTACCAATATTTATTTGGAAGACAGTTTACACTAATAACAGATAATCGACCGTTACAGTCAATTTTTAATCCATGCAAAGCTTTACCAGAAATTTCAGCAGTTCGCTTGACCAGATATGCACTGTTTTTAAGGCAGTTACAGTACACAATTCAACATCGAGCAGGGAGAGAACATCAAGCTGCAGATTATTTATCGCGAGCACCACTTCAAGTACAAAATCCTGATGCAGTAGATGAACCATACAGTCTCAATGAACTCACTATTCGTTTTTTGAGTACAATACAGAAGAAAACAGTAACATATAAAGAACTTCAAAGGGAAACGGCCAAAGATGAAATGCTCAGTAAACTGTATGCAGAATTACAATCATCCAAAACAAGAAATGCTGAATACTCTTTACATAATGGTATCATTATGCGAGGTAATCGTGTCCTTATTCCCGAGTCATTACAGAAATATGTACTTCAGGAACTCCATAGTACGCACTGCGGTATTGTTAAGATGAAAGTATTGGCACGCTCAATTTGTTACTGGCAAAACATTGATAAAGACATAGAATCAATGGTGAAATCATGTCCTGCCTGTGCACATGTACAAAACATGCCTTCAAAAGCACCATTGCATCTGTGGGAAACACCTACAGCAGCATGGCAGCGCATACATGCAGATTTTACTGGACTTATTAATGGCAAGCATATTTTTATTATAATAGATGCATTCTCCAAATGGATGGATATTGAAGTATTTGAATCTGCACCAACATCCATGGCAACAATTAAGGTTTTAAAACGTATTTTCACAAATCAAGAACTTCCACACATCTTGGTAACAGATAACGCAACTTATTTTCGCTCAGGTGAATTTGAAGAATTTTGTACATCGCTTGGAATTTCACATCGTACAGCAGCACCATACCACCCAGCGACCAATGGCCAAGTTGAACGAGCTGTACAGATTGTTAAAAAGAAACTTAAGGCATTGCTTGCAGGAACCCCGTCTAATATAGAAGAAAAAGTGCAGCAGATATTATTCCAATATCGAGTGACTCCTCTTGCAAATGGGAAGTCGCCAGCAGAGTTACATTATGGACGACAGCTGCGTACGCGATTGCATTTATTAAAACTGGTGGATCGTCCTAAGTTGAAGTCAACAGTAGTAAAGACAACGGTGCCACAGTTCAGAGTGGGCACAAGAGTACTATCACGAAATTACTTTGGGTCAGAGAAATGGTGTGTAGGGATTGTAATTGAAAAATTAGGTCGTCTACACCACCATATACGACTTGACAATAAGTACATTATTAAACGTCATGTAAATCAGTTGCGACCAACTGAATGTGCTCCTGTTGTAAGTGATCCAGTTCCAACAAAACGTACAGAAAAAACAGTTCAATTTACACTACCATCAGTTAGATTTAATAATATCAGTACACCTCAGCAGGCACACCGTGATCCTGTAGCTATACAACCCGCACACCAATCGGCAGATTTGGTAAGCTCTCCAGTAGTACCAGCACAACAGTAACAAACGATTCCCTGCCGATCATCAAGACCAAGGAAACCAGTACAGCGGTTAAATTTATAATTTGTATTTTTTATTATCTCTTTATTTTCATTTAATTGTTGATTCTTTGTTAAGTGTACACCTTATTCATTACAGGGGGATGACTGTTAAGGTCACACTGATTCAATTTGGCATATATGCTATGATTTGTTTACATATATTTGTAGGTTAGATATTATGTAATGTCATGCCGGCTCTTAAATGTTCCGATATATAATTAATAGTACTTTTTACATGTTTATAAATGTAGTTATGGAATATACATCATTAATAATCATCGAACTGTTATTACAAACACAACAATTATAAATATTAAAGATCTTTTCATTTTGAATTATTATGTTTGTATAAATATCAGTTCTCTTTAACTTAATACATAGAATTCCTGATACATAAAACATCATGTTGACTAACATTATTCTTAATATATAGACATGTATACAAAATTTGAATTATCAATTATTCTTAATGTAATTGTATACAGTCAAGTTTTACAATTATATTTATTAATTAAACTTAAGTAAAAATTTTTTTTGTTTCCCCCTTTTTTATAGTTTACTTTTTCTTCTTCTTATATTCAAATACCAAATCTAATAATAACTTATAACTTTTCTTATTATATAAATACAGGTATGAAATTTGAATTAGCAATTATTCTTAACATAACTGACAAACCTAAATTATTAAGTTACAATCATATACTAAACATTACAAGTAATAATGTTTTTCTTTTTTTCCCTTCTTTTCTTTCTTTTAACATTCTAAATACAAAGTTAACTTATAATTTCTTTTATTATAATACACACATAAAACTTGAATTAGCAATTATCCTTATTATAACCTTACACATTAGTCTTCAAGTTATATTTATATATTAGACCTAACAAATAATTTTTTCGTCATTTTGACTTGATGATTTCAAATCTAAGGTAGTTATAACTTAATATGCATCAACATAATTGTTAATTTATAGTTAAAACAGTAGTAGTCTACTTATTATAATATATATGTGCAAAGTGGAGCAGACATACACTAACGGATCATACTGATATCATATTATCAGATGTGTTTATGATCAATCTGTGTATGTTGGTATAATGCACACACATATAGCACAGTGATGGGTAACTTCGAAATGTTTCATTCAAATTATTCAATTGTTCGATGACTTCGAATGCATTCGATTGTTCGATAGTTGCATTCGAAATGTTATTATATTCGAATAATTCATTTGTATTCACAACAATCATTCGAAATGCTATTTCTCTTGGAAGAATCTAGTTGATGTTTAATGAATATTTCATTCATTTGTGTTCAGATAGTTTCGGTTTTTATTCGAATAATTCATTCCTATTCGCAACAATCATTCGAAATGTTATTTCTCTCGAAAGAATCTAGTTGATGTTTAATGAATATTTCGTTTGTTTGAGTTCAGATAGTTTCGGTTTTCATTCGAAAAGTTCATTCAAATAATTCATTTGTATTATTCACAACAATCATTCGAAATCAGTTGTTTATATTACCATTGGCGGAATTGTCTAACGAATGTTTCATTCGTAAATGTTCAAATCATTTAAGTTTTCATTCAAATAGTTCTTTCGTATTCACAACAGTCATTCGAAATTAACCGGTCATTTTTCTATTGGCAAAATAAAGTAATTTTTATGTTTGCAATTGTCCTGATAGATTTGTTTTATTCTAATTACTTCGTCTTAAAGCATTATTGATTGAAATTATTAAATAAATGGGGTATGACTTATACTGTAGTATGGTTAAAATGGATTTGAAATATGCTTTATACAAATTTCAATTTTGCGTTTAAAATATACTTTTTTATTGTTCAACCCTAATTCTGTTTTATTAGACGTTTTTTTAATTGTAATGATCACTTTTGTATATTGTAAAAAAAAGGTTATTGGTGATTTTAAAGATAATAATTATTTGAATATTATAGTTCCGAGAAATATTTAATAGAATTTTGGAATTTACTTTTTATTTTTACTTATATGGAATTTTAGTTTTCAAAATAAATCAGTTTTAAGTAATCTTATCTTAAAACATTTTTGTGTAATAAGAAGTACGCGTCTGAGGAAATGTATTTTACAATACCGAGTGTTAAATTTTTACAAAAGTTAAGTTATTAAACTTTGAAATCTGATTTATAAAACTCTAAAAGATAGATTTTTTTTTTCATTATATTATTAATTAAAACTACATTAACATCTTCCTATTTTTGTAGCTGAAATAAATACATCTTAGATAACAAAATATAAAATTTTTATTCTTAATTCTGATTAACAAAAATATATGGTAAGTAGTTCGAGATTTATCACATTTTCAAAAGTATGTAGATTTTAAAATTTAAAAACATTTTATAATGATAATACATATAAAATGTTAATTAATTCTATATAAATTTAGATTAAGTATTTACACAAATTTAAAATTTTTTAAATTTATTCTATAATAATTAATATATATACACAAAGTGGTACATTTTTTATTCTAAATTCTAATTGACAAAAATATATAGTACGTAGTTCGAAATTTATCACATTTTCAAAAGTATAAAATTTAAAAACTTATTTTATAATGGTAATACATATTCATATATATATATAGGAAAATGATAATTAATTCTATTTAAATTGTGAATTAAGTATTTATACAAATTTAAAAATTTATTCTATAATAATAAGTAATATATACATATAGGAAATTATTAATTAAGTCTATCTAAATTTTGATTTAAAAAAAGTAGATCATCTAATTTCTTTGAATATAACCTATTTCTTCTGCTGTTTATAGTTAATGCAGCTTTACTAAATACACGCTCTGCTGGAACTGATGTTGCTGGAACATTTAGGTATTTAGATGCTAAGGTATAAAGCTGTGGAAATGTATTATAATGAATTTTCCAAAATTCTAGGGGATCTTTTTAGCATTCTAAATATGGCAATTGAAGATACTGTTTTAAAATTAAAACGGTGCTGGCATTGGGTGTCATAAATGAAGAAATTTCAGACACTTTTTGATCAAAACTGCTCCATAAATCGTCTTCATTCTCCAAACTTGTGGAATCTACAGATGGACTTACTTGTTCTGCATTGCTCATAGTTTGTGTGGAATTAATTAGACCACTTAATTCATCAGTTTCCCATTGTTGGACATTTTGCGCATTTTCGCTTGTTCCAAATGCTGCTTTTTTAAATCTTGGATCTAAAAAAGTTGCTTTGGCCACCACTTTTGTTGTTTCTAAAAAAACCTAATCTCCTACAAACAATTTCCAGAAGATCAGATTGTAACTGTTTACCAATTTCAGTACTTGTGATTTTATTTTTTATTTTAATCTGCAAACCTCAAACTAGCGGTGTTATATGTGAAATAGTCACATACGATTCGCCCGATAAATCTTCAGTCATGAAGATTACTGGTTTCAAAACTTTTATGCAGTCGTCAAGTACTTCCCATTCTGATGTATCCAAATTCACTGGTGATTTTACTAATGAAGAAAAAGCTGCTGATACAGGCAGTTTCATTTGAATCAGTCTTTCCATCATTATCACCACTGAGTTCCATCTTGTGCATATATCTTGTTTTAATTTTAATTCAGGTCGACCCATTTCTCTTTGAATTTCTCTTACATCACTAATATAGCATACTGCTTTGAATGCTGCCCATTTGGTACACACAGTGCGTGTTTACATCATTTCAAGCTGGAACAATACCTAAGAGATATACAAACATAGGTTATTGTATTATTGAAATAAATTCTTATGCTAAAAAATAAAGTTGAAGAATATTACTAATTATTTATATTACTTATTTTTACTAAATACAGTATATTATTAATAAAGAATCTTTTAACATCCTGTTTGTTAAATATAGAATATAGTAAGTTATAATAAATACAAATATAACAAAAAAATTTAAGAATAAAATGATTGCTTACTTGAAGCATTTTCAGATGCAATTAGCTGATAGTGGGTTGCACCCAAAAATGTTTCTAAGTAAGCAATCATTTTATTCTTAAATTTGTTTGTTATATTTGTATTTATTATAACTTACTATACAGTATATTATTATTAGGAAATTAATGACACATTATGTTAATAATTAATAACAGGCAATTTCATTGATTAATAATAAAATCACAGTTAAAAGTTAAAAAAAGATATTGCTTTACATTTAAGGTACTGTTTTGTAGTATAACCTGAATTAGTGTTTTTATGAAAATTATTGTGTGGTTTTTCTATATATCAATTTAACTTCATTGATAAAATTTTCATAATTTTAAATAAAAAATGAATGTAAATATATTCCTTTTTGTTCCACAACAATAACTTTGCACTTATTGGATATTTTATATATAATTGCTTTTTAATTATACAAAAGTTTTAATAGTTTTAAATGTTAATTTTACTGAATATTTTAAAATAATTAAACTTTTTTTAAACATATATTTTGAATGTGTCTTTGGTTTCTCTTAACCTGTGTTACTAACTGCTTACACCTGTGGCTTAAAAAAAGAGTAGTTGTGAGATGAAATTGCACGAATCACCTACTTATTCATCTATGAATAAATATTATTTTTTTAAAAAGGAAAAACAAAAAATGAAAACGATAAATACAAATTAATAAACATGAAACATACTTAAATTAACAACTATGTAATGAAAAAACTGAAAACAAGTGCTAAGGATATAGCAGAAGTATTGAAAAAATACTGCATTAAATTGTATAGCGCAGGAGTAGATATGGTGGATAGAACGAATATTAAAAATCTAAATAATCTATCAGTAGTACAGGAACTAGAGCCAGGGATATTACTTAGTGAAGTACAAAATTCAATGAAACATCTTAAGAATAATAAAGCCCCAGGATTAGATGATATACCTGAAGAGTTCTTGAAGCCAGCAGGGGATGAAGCAAATATGGCAAACTTGAGAGTGGCCAACAGATTGATGCCAGCCAGTTTATGTAACAATTCACAAAAAAGGATCAGCGACCAAATGTGAGAATTATTGAACTATATCACTGATATCACATGCAAGCAAAGTAATGCTCAGGATAATTTATAACCGATTATATGCTCTAATAGAAAATCAAATTTTGCTAGAACAGGCTGGTTTCATGATTGGCAGAGGTACAAGACAGCAGATACTCAACATGCAACAATTAGTTGAAAAAGAAATTCTGTATTTTATAGATTATCATAAAGCATTCGGCTGTGTCGAGTGGAGTAAACTGTGGTTAATTCTTATGGAAATGGGAGCGCCAAAGCATTTAGTCTCATTAATTGTAAAGCTATATGATCAGAACACAGCTAGAGTTAAAATGGGAAAAACAATATACTCTGATTACTTCAAAGTGGAGAGAGGCATTAGACAAGCATGTCTACTTTTAATTTTTCACTTGCAGAATATATATATATATATATATATATATATATACATATGTATGTATTTGAAAAATAGTAAATGTTTGAAATTTGCCAATGTTAATTTGAATATTCTATAGAAAACTATATAATAGTTACTACAAATTTCCTTTTTTTCTTCTACACTCATTGGTATATGGCTTAGCTTTTTTTTATGAAACTAGTGTGTTGCAACATTTTCAACAAAAACTTTTCCATTTATAATTGTTACCATCATATGAGCTCTACACATCACACCTATTTACAATTATGCAATATAATCTATTAATTATGTATCAAAAATACTTTTTTTATTTGACTAAATTTTTTATATTGTTATCAATGAACAAACAATATAGATATATGTGTAACTTACCAATCCTACAAAGACCTTTCCTATGAGGCATACAACTTCTATATATTTTAGTTCTTATTTGCCCAACATGATTACAAATAAACAGCTCTACAATTATTTTTTTCTCTCTACTGACATGGCACAGCCTATACCAGTCTATTTTATTTGATTCCTGTTTCCATTTCCATATATTAAATTCTAAAAGAGTTTCACATAAATTGACAAGTGTTAACATTTTTACATAATTCTTAATATCATTAAATTTATAAGAAATTTTATATTTATGATTATGAATTATAACAATAACTTTCACATGATAACATACTTCATTGTTGATATTATATAATTAAAAAAGTGATATAACAGTACATTACTTTAATATATTCACTGCAATGTACATGATTTACCTTTTTCAGATGTAAATTCATACTTAAGTATTTTATTATTATGTTTCTTTTTTAAATATGTTGTATAAGTCTGACGAACAGAAAAAGATAAGTTACACATTCTACAATTCATCCACTGACCATGTTTATTGCTTTTACTTCCTTTTCCATCATTACATTTTCTGGTAATAAAAATTTTAAATAAAATTACTGTGTACAAAAATTGTTCAAAACATGCATTTCGCCGCTTTATGAATTATTATTACTTCATTTACTTACTCATGCATTTTACTCTTATGTCATTTTAAATTATAATTCCTTGTAAAACTCTTACTGCAAGTATCACTTTTCAGGCTGAAAATATAATTATTTACATATAAATGGGAAAACATAAACTCAGTCAACATAGTAATTGTACTGACATTAATATCCAATTCTATTACAATAAATTACTATAATATGCAATACACATCTAAATTCATTATTTACATTTACTTGTTATAAGAATCGTTACATTCACTGCAAATGTAAAAAAAATTTCGACTAGGTTATCTATGTTTCAAAAAAATATAATAAAATAACCTTTCCATTTTCTTATTATGAACAGTTCTGATATGACGTTGGAGATTACATTTGTAAAGAAATATGGCCTTGCATGTTCCACATTGATGACTTCGCTGGGTTTCCTTTAAATGTTTATTACACATGTACCTCCAGATATCTTATTTCCTTCAGATGATACACTGATACCCATCTTTCCATATCCATAAATAAAGAATAATATAACTTTAAATGTATTATAACAATAATGAAAATTTCCTTCCTTACAGGAAAATGTTTAATTATATAATTTTATGACATTGAAGATTGATTCTATCACTTAGACATATAATATATTTTTATTTTTACAGCCGAGTTGATGGCTATCCTACGTGCAATTATTTATATCTCCCCCAATCGTATCTTCTCCCACTATCTGATAATATCTGACTCCTTGAGTGCCTTTCAGGCTATCAGTTTACCTTTTCCCCCTCCCTCATCAGATATTCTTCATATAAGATCTGTCACACACAATCTTTTCTTTCATCACTCTATCTACATCAATCAGCTGTGGGTCCTTGGTCATAGAGACATCATCCCGCTTTTACTTTAAAAAGATCCCTAGATCTAATCTTTTGCCCCTAAGTAAGAAATTTCACTGTAAATTTTGGTCAGATATGTACCCTTTTTCTTTTACCAATGATAGTTCCTTCTACCTCTCAATTCAACCTAACCTTTCTACTAATTCTTGGTTCTCAGAATTCCCCTCCTTTCCACGTTTTGTTATTGTCCCTATTATTCGCCCATGCTTCAATCACACGCTATTACTCGCTTCCCGTTTTCATCTCTCTTTAGTTTCCTCTCCTTATTGTCCCCTACACCCTAATGAAGCAGTTATTTGTGATGCAAAAGATTAGCCGCTAGCGGATTGATGTGGTTCCCAAGTCGATGAAAGTATCTTTTAGCAAAGGTTGTAATTACTTCCTTAAGAATTGGAATGCAGAGGTCTTTGTGTACATTATCATTATGGAGAAACCATGGTGCAGCCGAAATATCTTGTAAGACTTTGGACTGAAATCTTTGTATAATGTTTAGATTTGACCTGTTCGTCATTCCCCAGATTTGAATACTGTACGTCCACACAAGTTCTAAGATTGCCCTGCAGAGTAGCACTTTATTTTCAACTGATAAAGATGAATTTATGTTTATTAACCAATGCCGGTTGCGCTATTTAATGTCTAGTTGCTTTTTTGCAATAATTTGATCCTTGAAGGTAAGCCGTTGGTCAAGATGTAACCCAAGATATTTCACAGCACATGAGTTGGAAATTGTTTGCCTATTCAGCTGGATCGGCAAATTTTGCTCTTTTTTTAAGGTAAACAAAACTTGTTTAGACTTTGATTCGTTAACTGCAACTCTCCATTGTTTAAACCATTTCTCCATACATAGCAGATGGCTTTAGAGCTGTTCGGTGGCTATGCTGTTATCTCGGTGGTTAGTTGATAAAATAGCCGTGTCATCAGCAAACATAGCTGTGGTTGTATCGTTATTTTCTAGGAAGTCATGTGTATAAATCTGATACAATACTAGTCTATATAAATTTATTATTTTATACATACCATGTATTTAATTTAAATGCCAAACTAAATTAGCGAGTTTGGTAAACGGTTTAGCGCAAATTTCAGAAGTTTTCATTTTGATTTCAAATTTTACCTAAAACAAAACTAGATAAACTTGTAATAAATTATTCAATTTAGAAATATCAATACGAAATGTAATTAGATGAAAACAATTTTATAAACAATATACTAACCGGATAAAAATGTCTAAAACGTACCACCTACATACATATATCTACGAAAAGATAAAATGTTAATTTACAAAACAAATTATATAAATAGTAATACTTAAAACATTAACGTGGTACAATAAATTATGTCGAATGATCTGGTAAAAACCGTTATAAATCATTTTAAATCGTAAATTTTACAAGAGCACAATAGCAAAATGCTACCATAAAAATCGTATAGTATAGGAACAAATGGCACGTGGAAATGTTTAAATTTCTAAAGATAGCATTAAAAATTCAAAGAAGTTGAAATTGTTATAAGCAATCGATGTAGTTTAACAATTTTCTATCATATTTTGCAACGATGACGCAAGACAAATTTCTTTCATTTTGACTCCACCCTTCCAGCATTTTAAGCTAGATTTGAATCGCAGTGCTAAAACCAAAAATTTGCAACGCGCCACGATCATACCACTTTTTTTGCTTCTTTCCATATCCGCGTCAGTAGATGTTAGCTGTCACCGGTGTCTTAAAACGGTTAACAATTAACATTCAGTGGGTTTTGCTGTAATTTGCTTTTGTATTAATTGATCGTAAAGTAATATGTCGTCGTCGAATAAAGCTTTTGGAAAACGCGAGCGCTGCAAGTTCGCAGTTACTTTGTCCAATTGTTACAAAACGTACTGGAAGAATTAATTTTTTTTATTTACACCGAGAACACGTATATCAGAATAGAGTATTACATTAATCAGCATTCCAAAAAGTTTGAATTTCAGTGTACTAATACGTCATAAAACGTATGATGTACCATACTCGTATTATGTAATTATATTAATTGCATCCGAAAGCACAACTATGAATATTGTACCATATATTCTACTACATTAACCTTTGTATATTGTAATTAGTATAAAAATAAAGTTTTATAATTAAACTTTAATTTGAAGACTTTATACCGGCTCGGATGTTACGCAACATTATGCATTGACAGAAAGATTATATTTACAAAATAATTATGAAAGCAATTAACAATGAATATTCGAGAAATTATCTTCTATATGCCGTATATAACGATTTTTAAATCATGGTTACAACATAGGGTTTGAATATTACAAAAGTCGTCATCGTCGTTGTGGTCGCATCCCCTGAGTCAAGAGATTTTTTTTTTAAACGGGCTCGGTGTTAGGTAGCACCAGATTTCAAATGTGGATATCTTCCTTTCACATTCGCCGATCATGTCCATGTTTCGCATGAGTATTTCAGCACCGACCATACGTAACACCGCATTAACCTTTTCCGGAGATTCAGGCTCATCTATTGATTTACGAGCACCCTGCTCAAATTAATAAATGCATTTCTTTATTAAAAAAGTAGTTCTCGATAAATAAATGCATAGTTAAGACATTACAATTATTATTTAATATACCCATACAGTTAAGAATTTTTTTAAGAGGCATTTTGTAATAATAACGATGTACGGAAATAATGGTAATAAATGAAATAAAGAATTAAAGGTAAATAAATTTTAGAAATCTTACGGCAATACAACAAATTATCCAACTAATAACAATCTGAGAAACCTTAATTACATTCTGGAAAGTAGAAAACATTTTGTCCATTATTTTTGCACTTATTTTATATAGTACATCAAAAAATACAATATGAACTGAGACACAAGATTTTTGAAGTAATTAAGGTGCTTTAAAAAACACTTTATGGTAACCGATCTTTACATAATTTTTACAATTACATTCAGTTAAAAGTTGTCTATTTAACCATTATCATTAAATGCATATTCAAATATGCAAATATAAGAACAGAATGATGCGTACAATTATGATAAAGAAGGCGTGGGTTTTTTATAAAAGGAATAAACAAGTAAATAAAAACTCGCAAAACATTGACGATTTTAACAAAATGTTATGCGAGTTCCGACGGCTAATCTCTGCGGAAATTGTCACGTAAATAAATTTTTTAAAATCATTTCCTTCTGAAAATATTTATTAAATTTATGTCCACTTTAGTTGAAATTTTATAGGCTTTGCTTTTCCCTCCACTTCACATCTTTCTTGTTACCTTCGCTATTTTCACACAATTATAATAAACTAGTTTTATTTTTACAATTTTTAATCTGCACGTATTTATTTTAAATGATTTCGGGTTAAAGAGTAACTGTATACAAAATATTTCACATCGTTTAAAAATAAAACAACTACGAATACTGTCTATATAACTTATTATAAAATTAAGAAAATTGTTCTAATACAAAATATGTAACATTTGTTTAAATATTTTAAAATAAAAAGTTAGCCTCAATGCCAGTTTTGACCTATAATCTACGTGCGTCTATAGATGCTGTAATCATTAATTCACACCCATTACCCCTAGACCACTATTTCACTTTTACAATTTTTTTTTTCTTTTTTTCTTTTAATAGCTAATTTATGGCTGTCTAATAAATGTTCTAGGGCATATACTTCCCCCTCAAAAAGGATTATGAAATTAAGTCTCTTATTTTAGTTAGTTTAAGTCGTGATGTATTTTTTTTTTAAATCCCCTCCTTTGGGCATGTCAACAAAGGATCTTCGTCCAGAAACGACACGAGGGAGAAGGATCAATTAAATGTAGAGTCGGTGTCAAATATTGATAAGATAAAAGAACTGAGGATAGGAACAACGGAGATCGGCGGAAGCGATAAGATATACGAGGCACAATAAGGAGTAGGAAGTTCGAGTGATAACAGATTGGAGTACAAAGAAGTGAGTTCGTTCACGAGGGATGGACATTCAACGAAGATATGGTCAGGGTCACAGACGACTTCGTCGTCAGAATGAAAAGGGCAACAAGGGGATAAAGTGAGATGAAGTCGTGATGTAGATGACGCATCCGTGTGTAAAAGCCCGACTGCCAGCTGGTTTGGGTGGTTTCGTAGTCGAGACAGATGCTTTTGTGCGAGCCTCAGAATAATTTATTCCACTGTGTTTATTTTTAGATCCCGATAGATGACTTTATTGAACACATATCATGACATTCAATAAATTAAGCGCAACAACTTGTTCTGAAATCGTTGGATAAGTAGCTTATTAGACGTCTTTGCTCATCCCCACAGTTGCGTTGTGTAAGTCCATACTGGTCGAAATACAGTTTTGTATATATATTAGCAAATGATTTTTTAGTGACAATTCAGAGTGATATCCTATTAGCCAATAAAGTTGTTTCATTTTGATATTGAATTCTCTTCTTTTCTTTTGGATGTAAGCCCTCCATATTAGTTTGATCCCAGGTATCTCACTTCGTTTTTCTTCTTTGGAAGCTCTTTATTATCAATTAGTACTCGTTTGCTTTGTGATCTTCTGTTGGATAATGAAATATGTGTAGACTTCTCTGGGCTTATAGGTAGTTTCCAGATCTGCACCCACTGGTAAAACTGGTCTACACTGTTTTGCAATTTAACGATAGCAACACCAGGATTCGTATCTAATGCGATTATCGCAGTATCATCGGCAAACTTTGCTACTTGAACAGTTTCATTCGTCAGCAAGTCTGCTGTACACAGATTGTATAGCAGCGGTCCCAGGACGCTACCCTGTGGAACTCCAGTTAGGATGGAATATACACCTGAACAATCATCATCGTACTTAACCTGGAACTGCCTGTTACTTAAGTATGACTGTATTAGTAAGCAGTACTTTTCTGGTAGAAAAAATTTTAGTTTGTACAACAAGCCGTCGTTGCAGATTTTATCGAACGCCTTGGTGATGTCAATAAATATCGCTTCGTTGTATTTTTATGCTCGATACCATCTTCAAT
Source organism: Icerya purchasi (assembly GCA_039619475.1). Lineage (NCBI taxonomy): Eukaryota > Metazoa > Arthropoda > Insecta > Hemiptera > Monophlebidae > Icerya > Icerya purchasi. The sequence goes on along the minus strand of CM077115.1, from coordinate 330,621,972 downwards.
AAGGTTTACTACTTTACGTAATTTCTGTTCACAGAGTGCCTAGTTCTAAATCCGAATTGATGTTGAGAAATGATCGACTAATGAATTATTTTATTAATTCGCACAGAGATTAATTTTTCAAGTAACTTGGCAAATGTAGATAATAGGCAGATTGGTTTGTAGAAAGCTAATCTGGTACCATCTTTTCCCGATTTTAATATCATCAGTATCTGAGAGAATTTCCATTGGTTTGGAAAATACGATGTTCTTAATATAGCGTTGAATATGTACGTTATACCAATATTATTGCCTCCCTGAGTGATTCTTTTAACATCCTTGCTGTGATTATATGAACGCCAGGAGATTTTTGACATTTAAAAGTTTTATGTATTTTTTAACTTCTGTTCGAGAAATCACTTTTATTCCATTTGAAGTTGGTCTAGAGCAGTTAATATCGTTCTGTAAGTTGTTAATTATCGTTGTTGTGTTAGGTTGAAATGTGTCGCATAAGTACTTGGCAAGTGCGTCAGATTTTTGTTTGCCGCTTCTTGCCCAAGGTCCATTTATTCTTTTAGTGACTTTCCATAGATTGTAGCCTGAGCATTGAGTAAGGGATAAATTTTCCATATACACGCTGAAGTTTTTGTTTTTTAGATAATTTAGTAATATATGAACTTTTTTGGTTGCCGCGTTTGATTGACGTTTCATTATAGGTATTCTACAAGTTTGCTACAATCTATGTAGTCGTCTTTTCTCAGCTATAATTTTCCGTATGCATTTAGGACAGTTAATATCAAATGCGCGTTTTTCTAATGGATTTGAATTCCATACCGTTATTTACATTTTCTCAGAGAAATTGCGTACATTGTGCTCAATTTGTTCTTGCGTTTTTAGCGGTATTGATAAATAAATACTTTCCTAAAGGAGTGATCTACTACCTTGATCAGAAAGTTTCAGGAACGACCACGGGGCGTGACCCTCTCATTCACTCATTTCAGTTTTTTTTTTTTTTTTTGTTGTTAAGTTTCCACGTCTGTCGTTGATATTCTCGCCTAATTTCAGTGTCATAGCTTGACATTTGTAAAAGTTATGCAATATTGAGTACATCTACCCTCGTGGGTGTTTTTGATTTTTTACGATTTTAAAAATGGAATTAATTTTGCATCAACGAGTGTAAAACAGATTCAACGGAGCGAAAACCTTGGAAATGTTAGAGAAGTGTTTTGACAACGATAGTCTATCGAAAACAAACGTTTATGTATGATACGAACGCTTAGAAGTGGTGGCGAGTCTGGCGGGGATGATAAACGCAGTGGCCGGCTACCGACATCGAAAACCGAGAAAAAAGTCAATAAAATCAAAGAAACGTTCTGAAAACCGCAAATTGATCATCAGAGAGATTTGACAGAGGACTTGAACATCATTTATAGGTTCGTCTAAGACATTTTGGTTAATGATTTGGGCTCGCCCTGCAAAGCTGGTGCCGAAAGATCTGAATCTCATGCAAAAAAGAGACATCGTTATCCGTGATTTTTTGGCTAAAAACAGAACGAATACCATTTAACAGCCACCAAATTTGCCTAATTCAACTCCCTGCGACTTCATCCTATTCGTTCAACTCAAGAAATCGCTCCGAGGAATGCACTTCATCTGCTGAGAGGAGATAACAGAAAAATCAAATATGACTCTGACGGCCATACAGAAAACCGAGTATAATAAATGTTTTGAGAAATTGTATAAACCGCTGCCATAAGTGCGTTGCAGTCAATGGAAAGTACTTTGAAAGGAACTAAATCAAATAAATTTGTATTTTTAATTTTCCGAATAAATTCCTGAAACTTTTTTATCAAGGTAGTATACCAGTTCCAGTCTGTGTTTCTGTTATGTAACAACTTGTTCTATTGTTTCATTTATATTTCAGTACATATAGCAGCTATTGTTGGTGTATGATCACTAAATATTTTGCCAAAATCTGACTCAACCCTCGTATGATTCAGTGATATGTCTTTAATAATAAACAAGTCTAGCGGATCAGGAATACAGTTGATATCAGTAGGCCAGTATGTGGGTTCACCCGCGAATAGACAGGTGCTTCTCATATCACGAGCTGCTCTATATAAATTTCTGCCTCTGGTTGTTGTTAATCTAGATCTAATGAGATTCTTGTACACCTCGCAACCTTTACAATTTGCTGGGTGATTGCCATCATATAGCGCACACATAGTTGGAATTTCCCGGTTTCTAGAGCAATACTTGGAATCATGTCCTTTACCACACTTAACACATGCGAATGGTCTGAAGTAGTAATTCTTGGTATGACCGTATTGCTGACAACGTGTACACTGAGGTGTCGTATTTATCTTTCTAGGCGGTTTTATTTGAATCCTAATATTGCACAGAGTTTGCAGTCGATAAATATACAGAGATAACTACTGTAATCTCCAAAGAGGAATTTGAAACAAAATCATTAGCTAATAATAAATTTAAAATAATGACCAAAACTATAGATGCATATAAAGAGCACTATGTAAACATCTTAGAGACAAACATATTTTTCAATACACTAATCAACTAAAAAATGAAAGAGTATTTAAAATTGTCATTAGGGGTCTTCATCACTCAATAGACATTACGGATATAATACAAGAATTGGCTGAGGTAGGCCATTATGCCAGACACGCAGTTAATATTAGACACAGAATCATGAAAAATCCCTTACCGTTATTTTATGTTGATTTGGAACCCATTGACTTTTAACGAAATTGTACAACCCGTAATGTTTACATTTGCATTAGTTTGTTTCTTTTGTGCTGATATTTAATTTGGTTACTTGTTTTAGTTCCTTTAAAAAATTGTTTTTGTTTAATAACCTTAACATGTCTAATGATTTATTTAATAAGTAATTGAAATAATGTGTTCATCAAATTTTAAAGTGTTGCGTACCTGGATGTAATAGCAATTATAAGAGTAACAATAAGAAAGCAGTGCCTCTTCTTTTTTTTGAAGATGAAAAATTAGCCTAAAAATAGTTAACTGCAGTACATCGAAAGGATTATGCTACAATTAAATCTTCTAGAGTAAGTACTTATAAATAAAAATTATTTAATAAATTTGATAAAATTTGTTTTATAAGTGTAAATGTATTCTAAATTTTTATATTTGTAAAATATTTATTAAAATAATTGGTTGACATTGTAAATGTTTTTATGCATTTTGACAGTAAGGAATTAGTTAAATACTAGGTTGCAAAATGATTTAATGCTATTCAAATTTTCAGTTGAAATTACATAACAATTTATATTAGGTATGTTTCAGATGGCATTGCTCCATCTATTATGAGAACTAATTTTTTTAAATTTTACTTTACATATAAACTATAATAAATGTCAACTAGTTTCGGATAGCTTGATCTATAATCATTCGCTGGATCTTGTTATTATTTGCAAAAAACAAGATATTAAAGTGCTAACAAATTCTATTTATTTTTAATAAGAAGTAAAAATTTTAAGTGATTTAAGATTTAATTGTATCAGAGTATGATAAAAAATATAGTGCAAAATATTTGGAAATCGTGTACTGTCTTTTCTGTACGGCTATTGTTTTCCAAGTCGGGAAAGGGCATGGAAAATTATAGAAAATAGAAAAGTCAGGAATTTGCAAGTTTTTTATATAATTTATTCTTTATAGTACAAAATAATATATTGTATTTTTCTGAATCACATTGTAAACAGTTAGAGTTAATGATCAATTAGCATATTTTCATAAGCAGGGATATTTATTATTCAATGTGTCTTCTAATTCTTTAATTGATAAGTTAGAAACATGTCAAAACAACTTAGTAGTATATAAGGTTGTGAGTAAATTCAGATAAAATATATTAATAATTAAAATAAACCTATGTGTTATATTAAATTATTGAAATAATTAACCTAATCAAATATAATTAAAAAATACTTTTATAAAATATTTCAGATGTTACTCCATCTCAAATGCCAAGATGTCCGCAATATTAATTAAAACTTTTAGTGGATATGAAAAGCTGGAAAATGAAGCACTACATAAAGCTTTCGAAAACAGCAGAGAAGAATTAAAAAATAATATTTATTTTCACTAAATCTGACCAGTAAAATATATTTTTCAAAATGGGTAAACAAAATTGTTATATAATTCCAACATACATGTTGGTGTTTTTTCCTACTGTAGATGTACACTAAATAATAATATTAAAAATAATAAATTACAAATAATTTTCTATAAACAATAATACTAAATAATGTAAATAATTTTCAATTTTATTCTTCATATAATTTTACTTCGCGCCATAAGAATTGTCATTCATTCCTCATATGTACACATTTGTTTTTACTATGTAGTCAGATTAATCCAAATATCAATGTTAATACATATAGCTGTTGATAATATTTGATCAGTGTCTACTTTGTCACACTCCAGCTACATTTTACAATCAATGTATGAATTGGCAATGTATGTTGTTCTACAAATTTGGTGTTGTGCATTTCTGCAACTCCACATTAGTTAATAGCCTGGTATGCACCATGCTACAATTGGCGACCACGATTATTTTTGAACCACCGTGCCACAATTAATAACTGCATCTGACGTTATCGTTTAGCAACAGATCGCTGCAGCACCATCAGAAATGAAAGAGGCAGCAGACTCCTCAACCGCATTTGGCCTCACAGAAGTAGTGCCGAGACTCCTACACCGAGTTAATATTCCCAGATATATTAAAAATGATCTAGAACTATGGTTTCCAATAGTGGAAGCAGTATCGAAAAGCAACAACATCATGAAGGACAATGCAAAAATGTCTACGATCTACCCAGCATTATCAGATGAAGTGTTACTAGCGATAGCAGAAGTTATCCAGTCATCTGGAAAAAATAAGTTCCAGAAAGCTGGAGAGACCATCCTGTCCACATTTGGAGTTGCGCAAGAGCAACAAATTGATGAACTGTTATCTAGACGCACATATTCACGCAAACCATCTCAGATACTTGCAGAAATGAAACGACTACTTGGATCTGGGCCACTCAATGCAAAACACGAATTTGTTTTCTGACGTTTATGGCTAAGAAATATACATCAATCCATCTGAAGCCTAATCACTGGCATAACGTCTAAGAAACATCTGAAGGATGCAGCAAAAACAGCAGACCTGCTTTACAGCGATCGACCTGCAATGCAGAATCTACTTGTAAATGTAGTTGCCATTCCATTCTAGATAGCAGAAATACAGGTTTAACGGGAACAACGTCAATTACAGGCGGAAATAAATGAAATATATACGCCTATTGCTACGTTCATCAAAATGGTTGAAACACTAACCATGCAGATGGCGATGGGAGTACCAACCACTCAGTCCACTTGCGCCTGCACACATGTAGCAAAAGAAAGAAGACGATCTTGATCTCAATATCGTCCCAGGCTGACGGAATGTCAAAACTTCTTCAAAGACAGCTTATATTATTTTCATGCAAAGTTTGGAAAGCATTCGCAGAAATGTTGAAAAGGTTGTTTAATCCAAAATTGCAACTGGGAAACTAAAGAATCGAAACAGGACGGCTGCAACTGTTTTGATACAACCTAAGTCACAGTGAATGTTTGTTCAGGACCAAAAATTACACTGCTCATTCCTCTTTGACACTGGTTCAGATGATTCGATCATACCAGAACATGTTGGAAAGCGGGTAAAGTATGAACGATTGGATCCAGGTTTTCGATCAGAAGGCACCAACAAAAAACTGATAACATCTATGGTTCAGTTGCAACTAACCAGGCCTGTCACACACATTCAAATGAACACTGATAATAGCAGATGTGCCACATGGGATTTTAGGAACCCGCTTTGGGGGGGGGGGTTCAATTGATTTCAGACTTAACATGAAACCGCTTGATGGATAGTTGAAATTTGACATCGGTACCAACTATTCAAGGAATTACAATGGCTTCCAATATTCATGTGGTGTCCATAAACAATAGTACTGCACAGCTGTTGAGTGAATTTCCATCAATTACTCAAGTTCAATAGGAGCTCCCACCAATCAAATTTAATGTTGCACTTCATATTGAAACTGTTGGACCCCAGATCCGTTCAAAGGCTCAATGTCTCCTGCCAGATATCTAGAAACGAGCAAAACAAGAAGTAGATGCAATGATAAATGTTGGCATCTTACAACTATCCAAAGGAGCGTGAAGCTCCCCAGTAGTAGTGGTAGCCAAGAAAGATGGTAGCATTTGGCTATGTGGCAATTTTCGACAATTAAATGTAGTCACCAAACGAGATAAATTGCTACACCTTGCAGATGCTTTCGCTGGGCTCTACAGTAACAAAATTTTTTCAAATATCGATATTACTCGCGCATATTATAACATTCTTGTTAACAAGGATGGCCAAGAAAAAACTGCAATAGTCCTCCCGTTTGGACTATATGAGTATTTTTCGAATGCTGTTTGGTCTCATGAAGGCTCTAAAGACCTGCCAACGATTATACAGGTGATGTACCGAGTAACCTGCCCAACACTTTTGTGTATTTAGATGACATCCTCATCTTCAGTAAAACAGAAGAGGAGCACATTTATGAGCGATACTGGAACGTATAAATGCAGCTGGCCTTCACATTAACATAGCCAAATGCCATTTCTTGAAAGAAGTCATCAACTTTTTAGGATACAATATAAATGACCATGGTTTTCGACCAACAAGGAAACGTCTGGAAGCTATTCGTTCCCAGCAATCACCAAAAACCATCACAACTCCAAACGCAGCTTGGTATTCTAAATTTTTATCGTAACTGTTACCCCAATGCAGCATGAACACTCTCTCACTATTTTTTGATTCAGTCAAAATTACATAAACTTATTCGCATCGTGAAACATCGACCGCCTTTTCGCTAACGCGATTATTCAACGCAATTGCATCGGCTTTGTTCTTCACCAGTCAAACCGAAAAGATGTAATCGTTGAAGTGATAAGAAGTCGTATTGTGTTCACGTTATCGGTGCAACAATCGAATAGACGGCATATCAAGTACGTACATATAAATTATATTTTATCAGAAGACGAAATATATTAACCTAACGTATTAAGAGAAAACATTTTCTAAATTATAACATGGGAAAAGAAAAAAAATCAACAATAAAACAATTACAAACTAAACGTCAAATCAGTGTAGACAGCAGCAGCAGTGGCAATAACCAAACACATAAAAAGCAAATGATAGATACAGAGGTAGATTCTGAAATATCAAATATAAACCAAGAGAACTTAACATCTATAAAGAATAGTATGGAGGAAATAAAAAAATCAGTGGAGTTCCTGTCGTATAAATATGATGAAACTCTACAGTTAAATCAATCACTAATGTCAGAAATAAAAATTCTACGAGAACAAGTGTCCCACCTGACAAATGAAACACAAAAAAAGGACAAAATAATAAAGGAATTAACCAACAGTGTTCATCAACTAGAGCAATACGGGCGCAGAGAGGATTTCGAGATTCATGGCGTTACGGAAAAGGACAACGAAAACATCAATGAAATTATAGTCAAAATTGGACAAAAAATCGAGTGTGACATCAAAGAGGAAGATATCATCGCCGCGCACAGAATGTTTACAAAAAATAAATTACTACCCAGACCAATCATAGTAAAGACAAACCGCAAAACAGCAGATGCAATGTTAGAAAAGAAAAAACAAGCAATTATTTACGATAAAGATATTTCAAATTCGTCGTCATCGTTAAAAATTTACATCAACGAAAACTTATCCAGATACTACAAGTCACTATTCTGGGAAGCAAAACAGAAGACAAACTTATTGCAGTACCAATTCACATGGGTCAAAAGAGGAAAAATTTTCGTTCGGAAAAACTCACAAAGCCAAACAATAGTAATTAAATCTTTAGATGATTTAATAAACATTATTTAATAAGATAAAGTAAGCTAAAATAACTCTCATATATATACTCGATAGATAGCAATAATGATAACACAAAATGAAAAATGTTTTGATAAAAACTCATCTCAGGACGATACTAATAATGATATTCAAAATAATTATATAAACTTAATCTCTCTAAATATACGATCATTAAAAAAATATTTCGATGAGCTACAAGTAATAATAGCAAATAAGGAAATCCAAATAATAGTTCTATGCGAAATAAATATAAAACAAAATGAAATCCAATTATTTAATATAGATGGTTATAACTTAATTTCAAAAACTAGAGAATACAAAAGAGGAGGTGGTATTGCAATCTACATTAATAATAATTTATATTTTGATGAAATTAACGTACAATGGGTAAGCTGTGAAGCGATTACATTAAAAGTAAACAGAGACAACCATGCTGTGATAAATTAAATAGCAATCTATAGACCTCCAAACAATAGTAAAACATTGTTTATAGAGGAGCTAGATAACAACATTAACAAACTCTTTGTAAATGAAGACTGCATTATATGCGGCGACGTAAATATTGACATCCTAAAAACAAATAATACTTCTACTAAATACAGAAATGTACTAGCAGGTAAAGGTTTCGAAGAAAAAGTTAATAAAGTTACAAGAATAGAAATACAATCAAATAAAATTTTAGAATCGTGCTTAGACCATATTTATACGCGATACAAGAATAATGTAATAGAAAGCCTGTATATATCAGATCAAAAGATATCGGACCATTACATAATACACTATAAAATGCGAACTAACAAGGCCGCAAATAACATCACTAAAAGGAACCATATAAATACTATTTACAACGAAAAAAATATACAAAAATTATTACTAATGAATAACTGGGGAAATGTAGAAGACGCTGACTACACAAGCATTAGTAATAAATTTCGAGAAATTTATGATAAAAGTGAAGAACAAATATACAAAAAAGGTAGCAATAGGAAAAACACACCTATAAAAACGTGGATAACAACAGATATCTTAAAACTAATGAACGATAGAGACAAACTATTTAGGCTTTGGAAATCCAACATTAATAATAAAAAATATCGTGAGAATTATAAAAAAATTAGGAATAAAGTTAGTAATATTATTAAAACAAGTAAAGATAAATATTGCAGGACAACTATAGAAAACACCACTGGAGACGTAAAGAAAACATGGAAAAAAATAAATGAAATAGTAGGAAAACATAAAAACAACTCAATTGACGAAACAATAATAAAACACTTTAAGAATCATGATTTGAAAACTCTTACTGATAACTTCGTTAAATACTTTAATAACACTGTGTATGATAACATACACGTGTGTAGTAGAGAATTATTTAAAGAGAATACTGAGAATATAAATAAGCCAGAATGCAACTTCAATCTACTTAAAATTAATAACTACCAGGTTTTAGATATAATAGATAAATTAAACGCAAAGAAAGGACCAGGTTTAGATAAAATAAGAACGAAAGATATTAAATATTGTGACGGATTCGGCCGCCATGACTTTCGATATTTATCACGCTGTACCGAATTAAAAAATGATAATGATTACTTCTTTTCCAAATTCTAAATTCCTCATTTCTCCGCATTTTGACAGTTTCTCAGGCCTCCGATTTCTATTTCTCCGGTTTCTTCGGGCAGCGTGCAAACTGAGCATTCTCCGACCGTAATGCTAGATCGACAAATTTCGTGGGAATTGCCAATGTGCACGGCGCCAATTTGGCGATCCGTGCATATGTGTGTGTTAATTATATGAGGGTGGTTCGTCCGCTGTTTGTCCGATCTGGCGTTGTGTGCGTCGGAGATGCGATTCGAGCTACGTCGAGGCGTGAGAAGTTTTTTTCTTAGAACCCGAAAAAACCGACGCAGGGTACCCGCCGTTCCACCGATTTTCAGAATGTTCTAGAAAAATCGGTGGCGTATTCATTTTTATATATATATATATATTTATTATTAGGCAAAATGGCCGTGCAATAAGATCGTGGTCGAATTCTCTGTGAATTCGGGCCGATCAGTTCTCGCTTGCTGCTCGTCGCAGGCAGATCTCGACTGCTTTGGCCCGTGGGCACTTTCGTTTTTCTTTTCATTGCTACGCGCCGTTAAGGCAAAATTTATATCTTTTTCCACTGCTTTGGCCGCTTAAGGCAAAATTTATATCGGTTCGTTTTAAATCAAATATAACTCAGTTTACACATCTTACCAAAAGATTTGTTGTGTTTTTTTCTTTTTTTCTATTTTTCGCTATAAGGACACGTTTTCGTGACATCTCCGCCGCGGAGACCTTTTCTTTTTCGTGTAAACCTTAGGAAAGCCTAAAGCTCTTTCCGAACGAGCTAACGGTTACGTTACACCTGAAGTAACGTTGGCGCCCGGAACTTCTATTTCTTTTTATTTTATTTTAATATTTTTTTTTTTTTTTATTCATCATCGGAAGCTGGTCAGTTACAAATGTCGCCTAAGAACAGGGACTAGTGAAGAGAGTTAATTCTTAACAAATGGCGTCCGGAACAGGGACAAAAATTTAAGTTCAAAGAACGAATCAGTCACAAATGGTACCCGAACAGGGACATAGTTAATTCTTAACAAATGGCGGCCCGAACGAACAGGGACTCGATAGTATATGGATAGATACGTTACCTGATACGAAAAAGGAAGCAGCGGTTTCATCGGAGAAGGATCTGCCAAGCGGAAACAGATAAGATTTTATATTATTTTAATTCTCTCCTCGGCCTGCTATAGCTTAAATACGTTTTATTTTCTCGTGGTTCACTCATTCAAAATTTTAAAAATTTATTTTTTTATTTTTCTGTTTTTCTCGCGTCTAGAATTATCCAAAATATTTTTTTTAACGAACCGGAGTTTCGAAATTATTTTATTTTATTTAAATTTTAATATTTAATTTCTGATAGTTAGGCCCGAATTTTCTTATTTTTTTATTTTAATTACCCTGCGTCAAAATGGAGAACGAGGATTTAGCCAGAGTGGTGGTGACCAGGGGAAACTATTGTGATATGGATGAAAGCGAAGAGGATATGCAGAATGAGATATCGGATCGTATTTCTGAGGCTAGTTCAGAGGTAAATTCGGAAGAGACGTGTCGTGCCCCGGTGAACCCGGAGACATCCCTAACTCCATCGGCTATTGAAGAACTAAAGAAATTCATGCAAAGTCTAGCGAAAGAAAATAATAATAATTTAAAAGAAGAAATGAGAGAAAATAATAATAATTTAAAAGAAGAAATGAGAGAAAGCAACAATAATCTAAAAGAAGAAATAAATAACAAGCTTGAAGAACACAATAAAAATTTCAATAACTTCGAGAAAAAAATTAATAATTTCGAAGAAAAATTAAATACTATTAACGCAAATATTAACGAAAAATTGGATCATAACTTAAAACAAATTAATAATAAACTGGAGGAAAGTAACACAAAGATAAATAATAAATTGGAAGAATTGAATAAACACAATTCCTCATTAATTAATAAACTCGATCTTTTAGAAAACAAATTAAACGTTGAACTCGAAAAACCTAAAATCGAAGTCGAAGAAGAACTCAATAAAATACCTAAATTTAAAATTTATGAAAATAATCAAGATTTTAAAAATGTTGGAGATGGATCTGCGGTCTCTGGTGAGCCGACGCAAGGTGAAAAGGTAGAGAATGAGTTAATTGAGCGCATCACTATGCCTACGGAGAATAATGAGGAACGAGTGGAAAGTGACGAGGAACAGGGGCTTAATGACAATATAAATGATCTTAAAAATACTTACGATAATGATGTTAATGATAATAATGACGATAATAGTAGGGAAGATAAAAATGTCGAAAGCAATAATACAAATAATAATAATAATGCTTGTAGGGTCTATAATAATGATAATGATAATTTGAATAGTAATGATAATGGCAATATTAGCGATCAGACTAATATAAATAATCAAAACGATCGCGATGATCCGGTTGAAATAAATTTTACAAATAATATTAGAGATTTAAAAGTCAGCAAGAAAATACGTCATAAGAAAAGAGAAGCAAATAAAGCTAAAATTGGAAAAATTAAATACCAAATCGGAAGATTTATAAATAAGAATAATAAACCTAACATTAAACGCAAAACTAAGAAAACTAAGTACAAATTTAACTATTTGAAGTCCGGATACATGAAAGATTCAAAGGTAAGTAATAATTCTCGTCGGATGGGACGTTGCTCCCGTCACCATCTCCGGTTGTGGAAGTATCGGCGTAAATAATTAATAATTAAATCAGCTAGCCAAATTCTTCAGAATAACGACGTCAAATAATTTAAAAAACACTAATATACATTAATAATAAAAGTCAAAACTCGTCTGGGACGTGAGGTACTTTTGATTTTTAATTTTGAGATGAGTATAGATATGACGTGAGGTGAGGAATGTCTAGTATGAGGATTTGTTCTGTTGTGTTTTGTTTTAGAAAGGCTTAGTATGAGGATTTGGTTTGTTTTGCTTTGGTGTGCTATGTTCTGTTCTGTTTTGTTTTGGTGTGCTATGTTCTGTTCTGTTTTGCTTTGGTGTGCTGTGTTCTGTTCTGTTTTGCTTTGGTGTGCTATGTTCTGTTCTGTTTTGCTTTGGTTTGCTATGTTCTGTTCTGTTTTGCTTTGGTTTGCTATGTTCTGTTCTGTTCTGTTTTGCTTGGTTGGATTTTATATTTTGGTGCGCTTTTTCAAAGGTTTTGTTGCGATGTTTTGCCGACCTGGAGTGCTCTGAGATCTGTGTTTATTTTGAATGTAAGGATTAGTGGTGAGCTCGCTGCCGATTGCCCGGAGAGCTTTGTTTATGTTTACATTTGGTGTGGATAAGGCAGAAGGTATACGATGTGCGAGAAAGAGCTCGACCTATGTGTGTACTCGCTCAAAATTTTATTTCAAAATTATTTTATATTTTTTTTTTTTTTATATTTTCATCTGGGCGAAATGCTTCGGATTTCGGTTTTTGCAGTTTTCCCGTTTAAAAAACTTGTTTTGTTTTTGTCTACCTCTACATTCATACTTACCACTCTGGTCTATAACCTCTCGCGTTTATGTGAGGTGTAAATGAGGATATATTATATTTCCGATTTACGAAATTACGCATTATTATGTTCATGTCATGTTATATTTTATATGTACTTTTTTTAATACTTTGTCTGGGTGTAAAACACGCTTCGGAGCGCAGTTTTTTTTCGGTTTCTTTCCTGCTATGAAATAAAAACTTGTTACCCGTATGAACGCTGTCGTTCCACATTAGTGCTTGTGCTCATATCTGCTACCTCTTGTACCTGCATTAGGTGTGTGGGAGTGCATGGTGAACTACGGAGCGATGGATGCATACATGTAAATAGATTTTATATGTTTTTTCTTATGTATTTTGTTTAGGGTAATCCCTTTTATTTCTTCTATATTTTTTTACATATTTGATCCAACTTAGTATGCTGGATTTATATTTTTTGACCATATTTTGGTTTTGGTCGCCTACATTTACATTTTTTATTTAGGGAAACTATTGCGATATTTTTTTTAGTTTTTCTCTTGGTTCTCGCAATAACCTTTTATTTTATATATTTTATTTTTTTTTTGTTTGTTTTGTCGGTCGCCGTTACTTTGTGGGCGTCGTCGTGGCTTTTTGGCTTCGTGGTTGTTTAACTCTTAATTTTTCTTCTTTTTCTTTCCTTACTCTCTCCTTCCGATTGACTCTATCATCCGCAGATTTCTCCTTTTGCCACTTTGGTCGAATTTTCTAGTTGTTGGTAGACATCGGTAACTAGAGTTACCATACTAGGATTAGTTACTCACGGCGAGGTGTTATCAATTCTTTGTGTTCCACTTAATTTTTCCTAGAAATCCCTCATCATTTCCTTTTCTACAAGCATCGATTTTGTTTTCTTCTTTTATTCCCTTTTTCATTTTTTCCTTCTTTCCTTCCTTACTTTTCTTCAATTTCCATCCTTAGCGACACACGATGGGTCCGGTCGAGTAGAAAATGGATACCTGGTACTCTAGCGGGATCTGTATTTTTTTATTTATTTTTATTCCCCTTCCGACGTGAGAGTTTTTCGGTGTAATGGACGACAACATAAAACGTATGCGGCCACGACATTGGATTTAAGCCTCGACAAAACACGCGGAAAAGATTTTGGCTTTGCCAAAAACAAATAATACAACTTCGGTATAGCCAATTGTGCTACCGAAAATAATAAGCATCACGACGCTACACCCGCCAAGGGTGCCGGGAAGTATGGTAATATGTTAAAGTCACTCGGCTGAGATTTCTGTCTGTGATCGCGATCCAATAATGATAAATTTTGTTTTTTTAGTGTTGTTCATATCCTACTAATTAGTTATCGATTGCTGTTTCTTTTCTTGCATCTTTCCTTTCACTGTTTGAATAATTTCTCTCCTTCCGAGTTTAATAATTTTTTTATAATGACAACATGTGACGCCGGACAATATATTGAATTTCGGTGTCGTGCCGGTGGTCGCTATTCTCCTCTTTTTCATATTCCTTTTCGATTCTCGGTTTACGTTTTATTATCCTGGAGTCAAGTGTACGCGGTGGTGTTCCACAGAGTCGACGATCACGAGCGAACCTTCTTATATTTTATTGTTTTTGTTTGTCGTTTATAATCGTCATTCTTGCTATTTTTGTTTACTATTTTGTTTTTATATGGGTTGCGATCCAGTTTCGGATCGATGTTTATTAACATTGGTATTTTTTATTTTTTATTTTTTTATCTCTATATTTCGTTTATGGTATCATTAGATGTTATCATGGTAGGGTAGTTTATAACCAATTGAGTTATGTTTTTTTTTAACATGTGTCTATCCATTTTTATAGATATGCTTCTAATTTTTTAATTTCTTCGTCATTTCAAATGTTATTCGACATCTGGTCGATATATTTTTTTACACAACTAGTAGAGTATCGCCTCAAACATTTTACATTTTTTTTATTTTCTGATACGATCATTTAATACGCTAATTCCGTTTATATTGCCACTGGGACAGTGTGTGAGCGTAATTGTGCGATTCTCCGGGCTTACGCACACGTGTTTGTAAGATCCGGAGGTCGGAGCGTGAGTGAATAGCGTGTACACCAGGCCCCTTCAAATTAAACCTAAAATCATAATTTCTTAAATTTTTCTAAATTTTTTATTTTTTTTTATATTTCCCCGCGAGTTTCAATGGCCTGGTTAAGTGTAATTCCAGTCGTCTATCCTAATGCATTTTTTTTTTTTTTTTTGTTTTGTAATCCTGTTGAGTGTTCCTGTTCTATTCTTCATACTCCTGTCATGTTCGGTGACAAGCGCCGTAGAAGGCTTGTAAGGCAGCTCCGGAGCCTAAGGAATCCGAAGACCGGTGTGATGCCCGGTTCACAGTTGGCTCCCCGATCAAGAGGGATGTTCGTCGTCAGTTTAGATGTGCTGAGTAGGGGGCCCCACCGTTTTTTTTGGAGGGTTCCTCTAGGTAAGCCAAGTTCATGTCCCTCGAGCGGTCCGATCGGTCATGAAGTTATGCAGAAGGTTGGAATATGTTGGATGTTCGTGACGCCGAGGGGACATTCATTGCGTCCCATGAAATAAGATGGTGATCGCACTCAGGGGGTGTCTATAACGGGGGTCCCAGTCAAGTCCACCATTAGGTTGGGTAGGCCAGGTAGGAGGGAAAGGATCCGTGTGGGGCGTCGCTGTGGTGCACTGCCGGAAAAATGCCGGGTGGCCCAGTTCGCACGTTTCCGCGGGCGTCGCTGAGGTGCACTGCCGGAAAGATGCCGGGTGGCCCAGTTCGTACGTTCCCGTGCCATGTTTTCATCAGGGGGTGTCATTGGGGGTGTAAATCTCCCCTGCGTAGGCCATAATGGGGGTTCCGCGTATAGTACGTGGCTGAGCGTCTCCGTCCCGGTTTTTACCAATATAAGTGGGGCGTCTCAGTTGCACGTATTCCACGCGCTGTGTCATTGGGTGTCTGGGAATTTTTTTTATTATTCCAACGGAAGACCGGCTGAATCTGCCGAGTCTTTCTCTCTTGTAAGTAAATAATGTCATGCGAAAATTTTTTTTATTATGTGTTCCCGTGTCTTTTCGTGCCTAGGGCCGCTGAACTCGCGGGAATCCTCATCATTTATATTTCCATTTATAATCAGGATTTCCTTACAACAAATGTATTCTTGACCACTCCTTCATCGATTAGAAAGACGAAAAACCCTGTGTGTGATGCGTCAAGTCATCACGTACTGGCTTTATGATGGGGCGGTCTCCTCACTATCTCCGAGGTGGCCACCACCCACCCAAATATAAAAAGAACCCCTAATCTGTCAATCTTTCCAGTGCCCGTGTATCCCCTCTCGATATCGAATGCTGTCAATTTTTTTTATAATTCCTAAAATTAACTAATGACGTTCAAATCCTTTCTCGATCAATTGTCCACTCCTGGTGGTGAATTCCTCCGTCAACTCCTTAAGTTTCAGCTTTTCAGCCATACTGTAATTCATGTTCTCCCTATACCGCCCTGTCACCAGTCATCCGAATTCATGATGTACCTGGTGTACACGCTTCCCAACCCCAAGATCATTCATTTAAATTCAATTCATTTATTTCAATTCATTTCTTTCATTCCTACTCAATTCAGTTCAAGTCAATCATTTAACTTCAATCGCAGGTAATCCAGCCTGTATCGTTGAATCAGTTCTCTCCGTCACTTGGTTCGCCGAGTTCATTCGCGTGGAGGCCATTGCCCTCCTCGTTCCTCAAGCTCCTTATCACTCATTTCCATTCTTCAATTTCTTTATAGCGCTCCCCACCGTCAAAATGCTTCGGCTTCGTCAATTTCGAGGAGTACGAACAGAACGCACGGTAGGCAGGTGATTCCATTCAAGCATCATCATATCAGTCACCGTCAAAACGCTTCGGCTTCGTCAATTTCGAGGAGTACGAACAGAACGAACGGTGGGCAAGCGATTCCACTCATCCTTTATCATGTCAGTCACCGTCAAAACGTTTCGGCTTCGTCAATTTAGAGAAGCACGAACAAAACGCACGGTGCACAATTTCAATATGGTGCTCGTCCTATGATGTTATTCAATAATTTTCTTATCATTTGTTAAGGACCATTTGGGCCTTATCTTAGGTGTTCATCCCTTAATTTTTTTCAACCCTTATTTTTTTACCACCCTTAAGAAAATTTTTTATTCAAAATTTTTTTTGTTTATCTTGTCTTGATTGGATTTTGTCTCAGTGGTATAACCATAATTCAATAATGTGTAACGTGCGGTGTATATGAGTGGGTTAGATAGTGGAGATCTGTTCGGGACTCCGTAGCTCGGCAACGGGTGGTCCGAATTTTGTCGCTCTTGGGTCACCTGAGTTCTCATCCAAAACTTCTGTTTTGGATGAAAATAAGGGTGGGGCAGTGTGACGGATTCGGCCGCCATGACTTTCGATATTTATCACGCTGTACCGAATTAAAAAATGATAATGATTACTTCTTTTCCAAATTCTAAATTCCTCATTTCTCCGCATTTTGACAGTTTCTCAGGCCTCCGATTTCTATTTCTCCGGTTTCTTCGGGCAGCGTGCAAACTGAGCATTCTCCGACCGTAATGCTAGATCGACAAATTTCGTGGGAATTGCCAATGTGCACGGCGCCAATTTGGCGATCCGTGCATATGTGTGTGTTAATTATATGAGGGTGGTTCGTCCGCTGTTTGTCCGATCTGGCGTTGTGTGCGTCGGAGATGCGATTCGAGCTACGTCGAGGCGTGAGAAGTTTTTTTCTTAGAACCCGAAAAAACCGACGCAGGGTACCCGCCGTTCCACCGATTTTCAGAATGTTCTAGAAAAATCGGTGGCGTATTCATTTTTATATATATATATATATTTATTATTAGGCAAAATGGCCGTGCAATAAGATCGTGGTCGAATTCTCTGTGAATTCGGGCCGATCAGTTCTCGCTTGCTGCTCGTCGCAGGCAGATCTCGACTGCTTTGGCCCGTGGGCACTTTCGTTTTTCTTTTCATTGCTACGCGCCGTTAAGGCAAAATTTATATCTTTTTCCACTGCTTTGGCCGCTTAAGGCAAAATTTATATCGGTTCGTTTTAAATCAAATATAACTCAGTTTACACATCTTACCAAAAGATTTGTTGTGTTTTTTTCTTTTTTTCTATTTTTCGCTATAAGGACACGTTTTCGTGACATCTCCGCCGCGGAGACCTTTTCTTTTTCGTGTAAACCTTAGGAAAGCCTAAAGCTCTTTCCGAACGAGCTAACGGTTACGTTACACCTGAAGTAACGTTGGCGCCCGGAACTTCTATTTCTTTTTATTTTATTTTAATATTTTTTTTTTTTTTTATTCATCATCGGAAGCTGGTCAGTTACAAATGTCGCCTAAGAACAGGGACTAGTGAAGAGAGTTAATTCTTAACAAATGGCGTCCGGAACAGGGACAAAAATTTAAGTTCAAAGAACGAATCAGTCACAAATGGTACCCGAACAGGGACATAGTTAATTCTTAACAATATATAAAAGATAAAATAGCTCCGTACATCGTGAAAATAATCAATGATACCATCCACACGGCAAACATACCAAAGGAACTTAAAAGATCGGAAATAAGACCGATATATAAAAAAGGTAAATTCATGGAGTATGGGAATTACAGACCAATAGCTAAACAATCAGTAATTGAAAAAATCATGGAAAAACATGTAGCTAAACAATTGCAAAGATATATCTATATAAACAATATTATACCCTTCTTTCAATATGGGTTCCAAAAAGACAAGAACTCATCTAGATTATTAAGCGATTTCTCAGACGCTATTTATACTAACCTAGCTTTACGGAAGCATTGTTTAACGTTATTTATCGACTTATCAAAGGCGTTTGATTCAGTAGGACATTATATATTAATAAACGAACTTAAGAGCATAGGTATTGAAGGAAAACTCCTCAACTGGTTCGAAGAGTATCGAAGTAACAGAAGTAGTGTAGTTAGGATAGGAAACACGTATAGCCAAGCTTTAGATTTGAAATGTGGTGTCCCCCAAGGTACAGTTCTGGCACCATTACTATTTTTAATATACGTAAGGAACATAAAAAAAGCAATAAAATATAGTGAAGTATTTGCATACGCAGATGACATTGCGCTGGTAACTGCAGACAAAAACATCGCTGATGCAGAGAGGAAACTTCAAAAAGATCTAAACAGCCTGAATCTATGGTTACATGACAAAAACCTACAAATAAACGCCGAAAAAACCAAATTATTATGGATCAAATCAAGTAACCACTATCCGCCATACAAAATTAATATAAAATGCCACACTTCAAATTGCATACACACAGAAAATATTAACGCCTGTCAGTGCAACTTTATTGGAACAGTAAATAATTATAAATACTTGGGAGTAAAAGTAGATAATCACCTTAATTGGAAAGACCACACAAACGATCTGAGCATAAAGATTCGGAAAATAATTCCGCTGTTATATAAATTAAAAAAGTACGTGTCATCTAAAAAAACTAAGATGTTAATATACAATGCACTATGCCAATCACATTTAAATTATGCAATAATAGCTTGGGGGAGAGCAAGTAAAACTAATATAAAACATATTTCGTTGACGCCTTCAAAAGGTTCATTGCACGCCGCGGTAAACCTTTTCGCGTGTACTCCGACCATGGCACGAATTTTGTTGGTGCTCATAACCTCTTAACAGCTGGTAAAATTGATCTCCGTGATTTCTGGTCCGAACATGACATCGAATGGCAATTCATCCCTCCTAGATCGCCTCATTTCAGACGATTGTGGGAAGCGGCCGTCCGTGTGGGAAAGAAATACCTTACCAATGCTGCAAGGAACCGCGTTTTAAATTTTGAAGACTATACTACTATTTTCGCTCAAATAGAGTTCATCCTTAATTCTCGACCGATCTCTTATCAGAAAACTTCTGAAGACTCAATAGAGGTTCTAACGCCGTCCCATTTCTTAGTAGGCGAATCGTTGGCAGTGACCACCTTCGATAGACCAGACCAATCAGAAGTTCCTGTTCCCTCGACTGCTATCACCCACTTTGAGAAGGCCTTCTGGCATCGTTGGCGAAACGACTATTTGCATTACCTACAGTGTCATAGCAAGTGGACCCAGAAGGAAAGGAATCTGGAGAAAGGGGACGTAGTGCTTTTAAAGGAGGAGCATCAGAACCCGGGCGAATGGGAGCTCGGGTTGATTGAGACGTCCATTCGCGGGCACGATGGAATTGTTCGAGTGGCGGATGTAAAGATAACTCAAGGGATAAAACGAAGATCGGTAGCAAAATTGGTGCCTCTGATAAGTTATGGGCTCTCGGCGACCCCATTGCGCGGGAGCATGTTCCGACCGCAAGAGCAGAAGCAAGATAAAAATAAAAGCGCAAGCTGAAAGCGTTATCAGCTGGCCAGCAACTAGTTATTCAACCTGGTCACTGATAATAGACTACTTGTTCAAATCTTTCAACCAAGTAAAACAACGCCAGTTGTAGTAACACACAGATTATTACGTTATGCATGCTACATTAACGCTTTTGACTTTACTGTGCGGCATCGACCTCCTAAATACCATGCAAACGTTGATTACTTATCTAGGATGCCAGTATCATTAGATGTTAAACGTGCCTATTTCAAAGAAGAATCGTACCAAATAAACGAAATCACCATATCAAATATGACAGAACTTACTCCAATCACTGTTGACATTATTCAAAAGGAGACTTTAATGCTGATATTGAGTTATCCACAGTGAAAATAAATCTTCTCACAGGGAAAATCCAAAATCCTGAATATACCCTACATTATGATATTATTTCTCGTGGAAACCGAATTTTTATTTCTACAAAACTTCGTCCAGCTATCTTAGATGAGCTCCACTCTTCAGACATAAGAATTTCCAAGATGAAAGGGATAGCACGATCAATTTGCTATCGGCCTGGAATAGACCAGGAGATAGAACATTTAGTAAAATCATGCCGACCCTGCGCTTTGGTAAGAAAAAACCCTATACATGTATGGGAACAACCAGTAGAACCCTGGCAAAGAGTTCACATAGATTACGTTGAATATAAAGATCACCATTTCTGTATTATAGTGGATGCAAAAACAAAATGGATTGAAATCACTATGTCAATTAAACCACCTACACCCAGGTCAACAATACATGTCTTGCAGGAATGTTTCGCACGACATGGATTTCCATGCCTATTAGTAAGTGATAATGCGGCACTGTTCAAGTCAAGTGAATTCATAACTTATTGAAATGTATGGCAGAGGATTCAAGGACATTATGTGACAAGCTTCAAATTTCCCTGCTTAAATATAGAAATATTCCCCTAATATGTGGGAAAAGTCCAGCTGAATTATACATTGGACGGAAACTGCGTGATCGATTGCACTTGATGCGACCATCGCCTTCAGCCTTATTGGTTCCTAATAAGGTAGCTACACGTAGTTTTAAATCTAGAGATCTAGTCCAGGCCCGGAATTATACTGGTTCATCAAAATGGAGGTTTGTTAAAATTATTGAACGCCTAGGAAGACTCTGTTATTTATTGTTAGTAGAACTTGATGAAGGATTTGTTTTTAAAAGACATGTTGACCAGATACGTGGTACTGAAGTACCAAAGCAAAAATAACCCCAGCTTTCACTGCTCAAAGTGTATGTGCACCATCGATTATACTGCCTCTTGCACCAGACTTGTCCGATTGTACTGAGCCATCAACAGATCTTACAGTTACTCATTCAGTGGAGCCGTCATCCCTGGAAGATGCTACACCTTGCATAGTATCTCCAGCACAAACGCCGACAGTGTTGCGTCGGTCACAGCGAACATGAAAATTAGTAAAGAGATTAAACCTTTAGGTGACGGAGAATTGTTATAAAGTTGCAATTATGTATATATACATTGATCATATCAATATAAGTGTAAAATAAACATCTTGAGGTAAGATGTCAAAAAAGAAAGAAGAGATATATACTCTTTAATGCTAACAGAATGTAACCTGAATTTGAGTATAAGTTTGCAGCGTTGGTAATCGAACAGAAAATTATTCACTGAGCGATTACAGCGCCATCAGTCAGCAATTAATGATTTCTTTATTACGAAGATAAAAAATTATATTATGAAAAGAAATGTTGTGAAAATATTATACACGAATCCTATATTTGTAATGTAATACAGTTTAAAATAAAAATGCCTATACATTGAAACACAAAGTAATTGCTCAAAGTATTTTAAGCCCAGAATTGCAGTTCCTCGCACATAAAAGTAGCAAAAAAATTGAGTGAAATTTGATATACCAACAGTAGTTATAAATTGGCGCTAAAAATTTTTATTGTATATTATTGTTTTGCATAAATAAATTCTGAAAAATGGAAAATTTTTTTACTTGTGCAGTATGTTTCGCGACGTTTAAGAATAAATTTATTTTATATAAGCGCATAGTTAAGCAGAAACATTCTATAGAAAATAGAATACCAATGGACGAACTGAAGGTGACGTAATAAAATTTTGGAACTCAAAGATATTGTTTATTTTTTTATATTTCTTTATAGCAGTGGCGGATCCACGGGGGAGGGTGATAGGGGACACCCCCCAAAGAACCAAAGCCTATATGAAAAAATTTGTTATAACTGAAAAACTTAATTTATGCTATAAACGATTTGTATGAATTTTACCTACAAATTTTAATAATTAATATTTAATACTATTTTCTAGTAAAACTATTAATGTTCCTTATTTATTCTATTTTAAACACAACTGTCGTCGATCTTTTGCCATTTTTATTTATTTTTAATTTTTATTTCGAAATTTTAATTAAAAATAGAGTTCAATGAAAAATATATAGAAAAACGTGTTGCTATAGTGTTCTGTAGGCACATTTGTTTCCGTGTTTCTATTGCCCGGTGTAATCAGTAAGTTATAATCTGAGCTTATCGCGTCGTTGTTATCTTTTGAACAATCTACGGCAGTGTGGTAAGTTTTATCTGCTCATTTATTGTCGTCGCTTCTTTAAAATCAACGAGCTCTTAGCTCGTTGATACAATGTCCTTACAAAACCTATCGCCAGTTCACACCGCACAGAAAACATACCAACATGCACCATCATGCGCCGATAAAACAAAATCGAAAATCGTACCGCTAACAAAAATTACGCATCCCGAAAACGAGCCAGGAATAGTATTTAATTACGTCCATGACTACAAAATCAAGGATTACCTCTATGCAATCATGAACCTCGTAAACGGTCCTGGAAATATAATCGCCGCATCAAAAGTCAGCCGGAACAGAATAATCGTACACCTCAAATCCAAAGAATTCGTAGACGAATTTTTTCAAAATCATACTGGCTTTAAAGTTGAATCGCACTATGTCGCGTGTTCTAGACTAGCGCTTTCTACCAAAAAGATTGTTCTTTCGCACGTTAATCCTTGTATACCAAACTTAGTTTTAGAACAACACATTATGAACTTTTTTAAATTAAAAATTACTTCCGACATTTCATACCAAAGAATAAATACCCATGATCAATTATTTGACCAAATAATAAGTTGGAGGCGGCAATTTTATACTAATAGTGAAATAAAACAAGATTTACCGGGATCCATCTTAATAGATTTCAATGATCAGCAACATCGAATATTCATTACCTACAATGGGTTAACGTGTTTCAAGTGTCAAGGTAAAGGACACTGAATGGAAGATTGTCCTACACATACTGAAAACGACCAAGAATATATCCCAAATCAAGCTATTGAAACTTTAAATGCTGAACCGACATTCCAATCCCCAGAAAATGACGTTATAACTAAGCGGCAAACCGAACTAAACAATAATTCAAATTTTCAACAGTTAAATACTGATTCACAAAAACGAGCACTTTCCGAAAACTCATTTTCTACACAACCATCCGATATGTACACTGAACAGCCCAGCAAAAATAAATTCGGGGAACCATCGAAGAAGAAAAACAAGGCAGATAACGAAGAAATGGAAGTAGAGACCGAAAGGAATGCTCATTCCCCAAATGATTCAGATGCGGACATAACATCAACCGAAATTCCTTCAGATACGGAGAACCCAACGCTTAAAGAAATATTTGCACTACTACGAGAAAACATGGAAAAAAATAAGGATAAATACGCCATATCCTTTGAAAACTTAAAATGTTACATAGACATATGTAAAGAAAACAAGTATGCCGTGAAAATAGCAAAAGATTTCACACCCAACTTGGAAAGACTCCTTACAGCACTAAAAGAAAACCACAAACTTATAAAGCATCGAAAAACAAAAATTAAATTTACAAAAATCATTCGCATACTGGAAAAAGAACTAGCATCTTAATTTATTTAATTCTGCAAATAAACATGATAACATATTTTTATCATGGAACTGCAAAGGCTACTACAGCCATTTGGAGGATCTTAAAATCCTTATCCACCAATACAATCCAATAATCATCGGTCTTCAAGAAACCCATCTCATATCCAACTACAACACAATTCATATTACTAGCACGACCGGTAATACAGCTCATGGAGGAGTCGATCAGACATTCATTTCGAAAAAGTAAACCTTCCGACAAATTTACAAGTACTGGCAGTAACTATTTTTTTAAAATATCCGTTAACTACTTGTACAGCCTATTTCCAGCCTAATGAGGACGTAACCGAAGATCATCTTGTCGCCATCATAAAAAATGTACCGCCACTGTTTATTTTAATAGGCGACTTTAATGCTCGCAGTTCTTCGTGGAATAGTTCATGGTACAATAGAAACGGTAAAACCCTAGAAAAAATACTAACTTCACTAGATTTGCTGCTACTAAACACAAACACATAAACCCATAACAGTTTCTCTTACCGCACATGGTCCAACTTGGATTTAGTAGTATGCTCTCCCCAGCTGCTTAACTCGTTACTAGTCTACACGCTTGCCGATTTAGTGGAAAGTAACCACAGCCCAGTGATTATCCAGAAAGACAACTATAATCAGAAACCAATAGTTCTAAATAACAAAATTAACTACCAAAAAATTGATTGAAACAAGTATCAGCGCTCCTGCATATGCGATTATCAACAAGTCCATGAAACTGATGTTAATTCGGTAGTCCACTTATTCACCAATCAACTAGTTTTGTTAGCAAAATCATGCAGTCCAAATCCTAATGGAAACACAATGTCTATGAAATCACAACTAAAGTTTCTACCCTGGTGGACAAAAAAATGTTCAGAAGCTGTTAGAAACCGCCGAGCAGCATTGAAAAAACTAAAAATGATTCCTGATGAAAAAAATCACATCGAATTCAGAAGACAGCGAGCAAGAACTAGATGGACTCTAAAGCAAGCCAAACGTGATTCTTGGCGGAACTTTATTTCAACTATAAACTCATCAACTCCGATAAAGCTCGTTTGGCGGAAAATCAAATCGATCGAGAATAATCCGACTTTTCATGTACCCACTAACATCCCCGCATAAGTACTAAGTTGATCGCAGAAGAACATAGCAAGTGCTTTCGCCGCGCACTATGCCAAATTCTCGAGTGATAACAATTGCTCATCAAAATTTCACAAAATAAAGATATCCAACGAGATGAACACCCGGATTATTCCAGATACAACCGAGAGCCGTATAACTCACAAATCACTCTTCGCGAAACAGAAACTGCGATAAAAGTCACAAAATCAGCGGCAGTGGGTCCAGACAATTTCCATGTCTCTTTACTCCAAAATGTGCCAGATGTAATCAAGAACAAGTTGCTTGATATCTACAACCAAATATGGATGTCTGGACAATTTCCTTCATCGTGGAGAATTGCAACAATTGTCCCTGTTCTTATACCAAACAAAAACCCAATTCTCCTTGATAGCTACCGTCCGATCTCGCTAACATCTGTTCTGTGTAAAATCTTAGAAAGAATAATTTCCACACGATTAACATGGGAAATTGAAAACAACAAACTTTTGTCGGACCAGCAATGCGGTTTCCGCCCAGGCCGATCTACGACAGATCAACTGCTATTCCTACAAAACTCCATCCACAATTGTTTCTCCACTAAACGCCGTATGTTAGCAGTCTATTTTGACTGCTCTAAAGCATTCGATGTCATATGGCGCTACAAGGTTCTAATAACCTTACATAAACTTGGCTTTCGTGGAAGAATGCCTATATTCATACGGAACTTCCTAGCTAACCGTTTTTTTACCGTACATATTGGCCGAGATTTTTCAGATCTGCAAGAACAAGTTAATGGCTTGCCTCAAGGCTCCGTACTGAGTACAACATTATTTAACTTAGCCTTAATGACGTCATTGAACAAATAAAACTTTCAGTGAAATGCTCCTTATACGCGGACGATTTAACGATCTTCATGTCCTATTCAGATATCATTACAGGCCATCAAATCTTGCAAAAAACTATCAACGCATTATACAGATGGTCCGTTTCAAATGGAGTCTCGTTTTCTACCAGCAAAACCACCGCTGTTCACTTTTGTAGAATTAGAAACTGTAATCACAATGTTCAACTCAATTTAAACAACACTCCGATTCGATCAAGCGAAGAAGTAAAAACTTGAGCCTTACATATGACCAAAATCTTATATGGAAAGTTCACATAAACCGGCTCAAAAGGTCATGCCTAAAAAAATTAAAAGTTCTACGGAAACTGCCACACACATCATATGGAGCAGACCGTAGATCCTTAGTGCACATCTACAGAAGAAAGTGTGATTACGGCGCAGCAATTTAAGGATCAGCGAAGCCCGCCATTCTGAACAAACTGAACATCATACACCATACCGCAATAAGATTGGCTCTAGGAGCTTTCAGAATTTCTCCAATAATTAGCATGTTATACGAATATCCAGAATGACCCCTAGATGTCAGAAGACGATACCTTAGCGCAAGACTATTATACGTATTTTATCCTCTCCAAATACTCCAGCTTTTCTTTTGCTTTCCAATAAAAATCCTAAAACATATAATTTCCTATCCTATGCGATGAAGTCACTAATGTCAGATATTACGAATTCACCAAAAATCTATGAGTCAACCGCCGCCATACTCCTCCCATGGAAAACCACAGCTTTGAATATAGACCTCTCACTCTTAGAACTGAACAAACATTCCCCTACTAATAATATTCTGAGCGCTTTCCATAGACTTCTCCTGAAATACTCGTCCTCATTAAATCTGTTTACCGACGGTGCCAAATCAAACTCTCTCGTAGGATGTGCAATTCTAAATGTAATAATCCTGTCTGCACATATTTAAAGTTTGACACAGAAAATAATTTTAGTGTAATAATTGTTACTCCCTTAATGATCCGTGCGTCCACACTAAAAGTTGCTGGGAAGATAATATTTTTGGATAGCACAGGTTGTGTTGATAGGTTTGGTCTGCGTGTCTTCGTAATGATGACAAAAACGCAAGTAGGTGGTCTCTCTTACAGTTTTAATAACAACCAATGAAACCGAACACATGATAGAAGAAACACTGAAACAATTTTTGCAGAGTTGTACTCAGAAATTTTTCGGCGGTCGTGGAAAACTAGGACCACTAAATGTGATAACGGATGACTATGATGCAGAAATTAACGCACTGCAAAAAGTATTTCCGAATTCAAAACATTTTTTGTGTTGTTTTCATGTATTGCAATTTATCTATAGATGGCTTTCAAGGAATGAAAACGGATTAAATAAAGCAGAGAAAAATATTATTTTTCACAAAATTAAGAAGATGTTATACTCAAGTTTTTCTTCAGAAATTGATGAAATTTATTCATTTTTAATTGATAATTATAAAAGTAACACTCGCTTTATTTCTTATTTTACTAATTTATATGCAAAAAAAGAAAAATGGTGTTTGTTATACCGAAAACACCATTTATTACGAGGGTCGAACACAAACAATATTGCGCAAAGAGGGATGAGGATAATAAAAGAGAACATATTAAACCGTGTAAAGGCACAAATACCTACACAACCATTGTATCATATCGTTAATGAGTATAACGAATTTTATAAAGAAAAAATTATTTCCAGTATATTAGGAAAAAGTGCAAATTCATTAAGGAAAAGAAACAAAGAAAATTCTAGTTATACTTTTAAAGAAGATGATGTTAATAAATATTAAGTATATATTTATTAATTTTGTTATTATTCGTTCGTTAGACTTTTCATTTTATCTAGCCAGATGTTCGTTATGTAAAAAATATAAAATAAATTGCTGGCCAGCGCTCGTTGGCGTGTTGTTCGTCTTCGGTAGTCGCCTTTCATTCGTCTAGTTTTATTATGTCGCTTCGTTATACGCTTTTAGCGTCTCGTCTTTTCGTATGTCGTTATTTCGTTATAATTATTTCGTTTTACCCTTTTTGAAATTATTTTAGAAACAGTCTTTTTTAAGACTTCTATTCGTTCAATCGTATTCAATTAAAATACAATTTACTAATTGACCGGTTTGAAAAATCATTCGAAAAATATAATTTAGTCCTCCGGAATATTAACGAAAATATGATAATGAAAAACAGATCACAGTAATTAACGAAAGAAAAAATGTGAAATATATAGTAAATACTGATGTAGGTATTCGTTCTTGTTATGTCGGTTCAAATGGAGGTTACTGTAAACTTCAACAATTTCTAGACGACGAGAAAGAGATATTCAGTAATCCTCTTTCAGTCAGAATAGAAGAAAATGTGAAGGTTGAATTTTTTTGGTAGCAGCGCGACGTGCCTGAACATTTCTTTAGCGGATTAGTGAAAAACACAGTAAACAGGAATAATTCGCTAACAGAGTAGAAACTTTCATACAGCAACAAGAAGATATCTGTAGTTCCACTGACGTTACCACTGAGGCGACTGGAATGCAAGAGTGGCAGAAACAAAAAATAATTTCGAACATCTTTTAAATATAATGGAAGAAAATCCTTCTATATATTCTAGCGGTTTAGCTCGTTTTAATAAGGAATTGAAATCGCTTAAAGCAATTCCTAGCAGCATTTTACCAGCGCTATATTCTTTTAATAGAAATTCACGACTACAAAAAAGAAAATGAAACCGAATTCAACTCTGCCGCCAACTCTCGGCGTCGTGGAGATCATGTGGCTTATTGTAAAAAAAAGCGAAGTGTAAAACCTCATTCTCTGCAGTTCTGTGTAAATCATAATCTCTAATAGGTACGTGCATAATTATTTTGCATGTAAAAAAATATCCTATTTTATGTTTCCCCCTCACATGCTATATCTCTGTCATTCTTCATATCATAATATTCTACTAACTTATTTCATTTTTCAGAGTAATTTTTTAATTTGCTGTTACAATTAGGAAACTTTTTTCTACTTTTCAGAACTCTGTTTAATAATTTGAAAACAAAAACTTATTCATTTTCTTTAATTTGGTTTTCTATAACTTATTTTTCTAAATCATTTTTTCTTTCATTCAATTCAGTGCTTATAATTCATTTTCTTCGCTCACCAAATTGCACTTTCCATTTATTATTAATTTGAAACACTTAATTTCTCATTGACAAATTTTATTTACATGTGATTGCTTAGTTGTTTCTTATATTTTATATCATATCTAATTTTTAATTTTACCGATACAATTTAAGTTGGTATTTAATTCAAATATATTTACAAAACGATTATTTTATTTCTCTGTACTTACTGTATTTATTATGTTCATTGAAGGTAGCTTTCAGAATATTGCGGCAAAATCGATGCAGAAGACCAAGATAATTTTTCCTTTCACTACTCTTCAACTGACAATATTATTAGGCAACAATCATTTTTGATTTGTATTTATTTACATTTCGTACAAATGCTTGTTTCACATATGATTTTAAATTCATTTAAAATCTATTCGCTACTATAGTAAAATTAAATTTGAATATATTTTTATTCATAAATCTTCAGTTTTACACTACGTCATGCCTTCATTTTCCGCTGAAGTTAAACTATTTTTGTTTCATTTTGATCTTTTTTCCTATTCATCTTATATTGTTTTTAATTTTCTGGTTTTTCGTTAAATTTAAACTATGTTTATATAATTTTTATTCGTATTAGTTGAGTTTTTATCACCTGTTTTCTCGTTTCCCATTTTTGTCGTTATTTTGGAACAGTCTTTTTTAGGATTTTTTGGTTAATAAATTTTATTTGTTGTTCATAACTACTGTACAGCTAATGGACTTTCCTCCAATTTTTTTTTTATAACTTATTATTATTATTATTATTAGAAGAAAAGGTAAAATGTATTTATATATATCCTTTTCTATTTGTTTAAAAAAGTCATTTTAACAATTTTGATTAAAAAATTTTTTGGCCATATGCACACAAAGATATTGTTAGTTTATGTTATTATTGTAACAGAATTATTATTTATAGAGCAAGAGCAGAAGTGCATTCAAACTCAACAATACAAAAGAAATGAAATAATAAAAAATTCCTGACCCGGTACCATCGGTGTTATTTATACTGTTAATACAAAATAAATGAAAGGAGCAAAAAAAAATTCAGATTATTATTTATTTGTATAATATAGTTTATATTTATAACCTAACATATATCTATTATTTCCTTCTAAATTTTCTGAAATTTCCGATCAGATTTTATTTACTTAAGGAATGCAGCTTCAAATAACCTGAAATGATCAAAGTTTTATTATATAATAAAACAAACTTTAATAACAAACAATATAGAACAATAAATTAGATAAATACCTATTTAGAAACGTTTTCGGGCATAACCCATCATCAGCTAAAACTAACTTAAAGGAACAACCACGTCCATATTTTTTTCTTCGGTTGACGTTTCGAATAGTAGTGCTCTATTCATCATCAGAACCATAAATGAAACGACCAAGGAGGAAACCAGTCCTTAAATAGATAAGCCAACATCACATCCGACCTTCTGATTGGCTAATGTTATTTCCACTTTTTATTAGGCCGATAACTGTCTTCCAGTTTGAATCAACTTTTATACCATCATCTTTCTTGAGTACGTCTCCGTTACCGTGTTGTGTCGCCGCGTTCTCGCGTTCACGTATTAATTTTTCTATTATTTCGTCCGATTACCGTAAATACTTTATTAGAAACATCGTCAGCATTGTATTAGCATCAATTCGGTGAGATTAAACCAGTTTATACGTAATTCCGGTGTTGGTGTACTCACACGCGCTTAACACGCACACGCAAGCGACGGTACGTCGTTCGTCGTTATCATGACGACGGCGGCAGTATCTACGTCCGTTACATATGCTACACAGCAGTCGACACACGCCCAAACACATATACACTCACCAACATGCGACGCAGCAGCGGCAAATCATCATTCTCACACTGTGCAGCCGGCCACGCTGATAACGGGCTTTGCTCCTGTTATCAGTAGCGGCGTATACTCTTCTACCGCGCAACCGTATTATTATCTATCTCAGCCGTCTTCAGCAATGCCAGCTGATTACAATCAACAGTTTCCTATTTTAGGTAATATTACTACCCCGAGCCAATCGGCGAGCTCCATCGGCGATGTTGCAGTAGCCGACATCAATGACAGCGACACATTGAGTGAGAGTAATATAAACAACGAATGGCAAGAACCGAAGAGGAAGGCCAAAAAGCGATCTTATTTGCAATCCCATGTGGGAAACAACTCCAGAAACAGAAATCGATTTAGCTGCTTGAGTAACTTTAATGATGACTGTACATAAAATAACGATATTACCGATCCGAAATCGAAAATACCTCCACCACCCCCACTTTTTGTACACGAAGTTATAAATTTCGCGTCTATGATTAAAAAAATTGCCACAGTACTGGGCAAGCAGGATTTTGTCGCTAAGACCCTAAAACAGAACACAGTAAAAGTCAACGTCCAAACTCCTGACGATTACCGGAAACTCGTATCAACATTCAAAAAAGAAGATGTCAACTATCATACGTATCAGTTAAAGCAGGAAAGATCATATAGAGTTGTAATTAGAAATCTCCACCACTCCTTTACGGACGAACAAATTATGGAAGTTCTTAAAGAGCATGGTTTTAGTGTTCGAAATATAATAAACGTTAGGCATAAAATTACAAAAGAACCACTGCCATTGCACTTTGTAGACCTTGAGCCCTTAGATAATGTTAAAGAAATATTTAATCTAACTTACTTACTTTACTCTAAAATAAAGGTCGAAGCTCCCCATCCCAAGAAGACAATTCCCCAATGCATGCGCTGCCAGTCTTGGGGGCACACTAAATCTTTTGGCAACCGGCCGTATAGGTGCGTAAAGTGTGGAGGTCCTCATAATTCCACGGAATGCAAAAAAGAGCAGAGTACTGCCCCGAAGTGTGCCTTATGTGAAAGTGATCATCCCTCAAGTTACAAGGGTTGTGTGGTGTACCAGAAACTGCATGAACAAAAATACAAGCCCGGAAACAGTGCCATAAAATTACTAAGGAATAGATATAATCAAACCTTGGTCAATCCGAAAGTATCGTATGCTGAAATGACAGCAAGCAAAACAAGCGCAATTAACTCTCTTACCAATAACGATGAACTTACGTCAAGTACTAATGTCAATAAAAATGTGAGCAATTCCCATAATAATAATCAAAATAATAACTCTGATTTTAAAAGCATCATAACAGCTTTTCTAGACGACTTCAAGTCAATGTTTAATCAGCTTATGCAGCAAAATTCAGTCATGCTAAACCTGCTTACAGCATTAACAAATAAATTAATTAAATAATTATGGCATCGTTACGCATAGCTACGTGGAATGCCAATGGTGCAGTTCAAAATAAACTAGAAATCGAGATGTTCCTTAAGCTTGAGCAAATCGACATTTTATTGTTGTCGGAAACTCATTTTACAGAGAAAACACAATTTAGAATTAAAAATTATAATGTCTACGTAACTACAAGACCGGACCATAAGGCACATGGCGGTAGCGCTGTAGTGATTGAAAGTACAATAAAACACTACGAACTTCAAAATATATCTACTAAAGAAATTCAAGCAACAAATATAATGGCGTATACATTGAATGGTAAAATTGTAGTTTCTGCAGTGTATTGCCCTCCAAACCACAGATTTAATGAATGTATGTTAAGCAAATACTTTAGTATTTTGGGTTGTAGGTTCATCTCTGGCGGTGACTGGAACACCAAAAACATAAGATGGGGCTCACGATTTTCTAACACCAGGGGAAAACTTTTAAACAAAATAATGCTAAATAGAAATTTTGGTTGTGTGGCAACAGGCGTACCGACACATTGGCCTACTGACTTAAACAAACGTCCTGATGTTTTAGATTTTTTTGTTACTAATGGAATTTCAATGTTGAACGTAAAAGCTGATCCAAATTTTGATTTATGCTCAGACCACAGTGCTGTAATATTAACTGTAAGTACAGGATTAATAAACCAAGATAAATCTCCAAACTTACATAATAAATATACAAATTGGGTAGATTTTCGAGCATCTGTAAATTCTACACTAAAATTAAATTTATCATTAAAAACGGAATCAGATGTAGATGCAGCGGTTCAGTACTTTACAGAAGCTGTACAGAGTATTGCATGGAAATGTACGCCAAATATAAACAAAATAAAAGAAACACATAATATACCGCGCCATATACTAGACCTGGTAAAAGAAAAAAGAATCATCCGTAGGAAATGGCAATCGTCTCAAAATCCCTATTATAAAACTCTGTTAAATAAAAAATCGAAAGAGCTAAAAATTTTACTTAGAAATACCAAAAATGAATCTTTCCAACGCTGCCTGCAGGAACTTTCACCCACGGAGGCGACAAATTACAGCCTCTGGAAAGTGATCAAAAGCCGAAATAAACCCATTCAACCCCTTCCCCCAATTCGCAAACTCGATGGTACATGGGCTAGAACTGATGAAGAGAAAGTCGAGGAATTTGCCAAATATTTTTCTGATGTTTTTAAGCCAAATTTACAATTAAACGACGAAACCGATATACATGATTTTTTAAGTGTACCTTTACAGTTAAGCCCTCCTATTGAGCCAACGTCTCCCAGCGAAATCAAATACGCAATTACTAAACTTAATAATAAAAAAAGTCCGGGTTTTGATTTAATTACCAATAAATTGTTATCTGAGCTACCAAAAAAAGGTATATTATTGCTCACAAATATGTTTAACGCTGTTCTTCGTCTGCAGTATTTTCCATTATCCTGGAAATTGGCGCAAATAGTAGTTGTACCAAAGCCCGGTTAGGCACTGGATGAGGTTTCATCCTATAGACCTATTTCCTTACTCCCGATCCTTTCAAAACTCCTTGAAAAAATAATTTTAAAGCGGTTGAATCCTATTTTAAATGCGGAACATATTGTTCCTGAACATAAATTTGGATTCAGAAAAAGACATTCGACCATTGAACAGGTACACCGAATTGTGCATACTATTCAAGAAAGTCTTGAAACTAAGCAAATATGCACGGGTGTGTTCCTAGATGTCAAACAAGCCTTTGATAAGGTATGGCATCATGGTCTGCTTTATAAACTTAAAAAAATAGTGCCGCATCCTTTGTACCTTCTTTTAAAATCCTACCTTGAAGATCGCACATGCCAGGTTAAAATTCTAAATCAATATTCTGAAATCTATCCTGTATCTGCTGGCGTGCCACAAGGAAGTGTCTTGGGCCCGGTGCTTTACTTAATCTACTCTGCCGATTTTTCAGTTGATAATAGCGTGATAACAGCTACGTTTGCAGACGATACAGCACTATTAGCTACCGGTAAAGACAATAGTGAAACTTCGAATAAATTGAAAAAAACTTTATCGGAAGTGGAAAACTGGCTGAGTCGTTGGCGTATTAGAGTAAACGAAAGTAAATGTACGCAAGTAGATTTCACGTTGCGAAATTTTACGTATCAGCCGTTAGAAATAAATGGGGTGGTTATCAACCAGGATAAAGATGTAAAATACTTAGGCATTCATTTGGACCGCAAATTAACATGGCAAAAGCATATTACACAAAAAAGAAAACATCTAGATATAAGATTGCAAGAATTAAATTGGCTTCTTGGCAGGTACTCTAGTTTATCATTGGAAAATAAATTCTTAGTGTACAAAATAATTATAAAGCCCGTTTGGACATACAGTTTAATGTTGTGGGGTTGTGCAAAGGATACACACATAAACAAGATACAACGGTTCCAGAACAAGGCTATAAGGCTGATAGTCTCACTGCCCTGGTACATATCTAACCACACTCTACATCAAGACTTAAATATCCCATATGTGAAAGACGAGATCAAGCGAGCTGCTAAGCGATACATAGGCCGCTTGGAGTCTCACACAAACGTTTTGGCGATCAATCTTCTTGATAATAGTCTTGATGTTAGAAGGTTAAAACGTAGTCGACCGTTTGATCTGGCCTAGTTTTATGTTATTAAAATTTCAGTGGGGTCCATCGCTAGATGCTAACCCCTAACAAGTTATTTTCGCGTTACAGTCCAATTGCTGGATGGCCTTCTGGCCAGTTGTAATTTGTATATATATAAAAAAAAAAAAAAAAAATCTTTATTAAAATTTTTATATTTCTCTATTTCAATCGCCTCTCTGATTAGACGTTTACTCGCGTTTTCGATCTTCGCTATTATTTTTGCGTCTTGAAACTTTATCTCATGTTTCGTGCGCTCTACGTGTTCGGCCACCGCGGATTTTTCAATACGTCTATGTCGACAGTCTGCTTCGTTCTCTTTAATTCTTACATGTACTGCTCTACCAGTTTGTCCCATGTAACTTAAGCCACATGAACACGGGAGCCTATATACACCTGCTGCATGTAACAGAGGTAAGTCGTC
Source organism: Icerya purchasi (assembly GCA_039619475.1). Lineage (NCBI taxonomy): Eukaryota > Metazoa > Arthropoda > Insecta > Hemiptera > Monophlebidae > Icerya > Icerya purchasi. Next base: position 330,586,136 of record CM077115.1, on the reverse strand, counting down.
AGTAGTGTATAAATAGTGGACCTGGGGCGTCTGACGTCACCAACCCCTATTTGTGCCCCCAGTGCTCAAAACTCACCCCAATTTGTTCCCTGGTGCTCAAAATTCACCCCAATTTGTGTCCAGCTGCTCAAAATTCACCCCAATTTATCCCCCGGTGCTCAAAATTCACCCCAATTTCTGTCTTGGAGCCCAAAGTTACCCCCAGTTCCTCCTAGTTCCCCACAATTTTCCTGGACGGTTGCTGAAATTTCACCCCAAATTCTCATCAGGATGCTAAAAATTAACCCCATTTTCTCTTTTAGAGCCCAAAGTTACCCCAATTTATGTCCATGCGATCAAATTTAACCCAAGTCCCCCCCCCCAGTTCCTCCTAGTCCCCCCCCCCCCCCCCAATTTTCCTGGACAGTTCCACTAATTCGATCCCTAATTCCTATCAAGGTAGACAAAATTCACCCAAGTTTCCCCAAAATTTCTTCAAATTTTTCCGATTCCCCGTTCATACTGTTATCTATAAATGCGCTCGCACCGTTTCCACGCATATATTCAACATAGCCTTAGCCGCCATGAAAGTGTACTCGCTTTCCCATACCCGCGCCTTCTATCATCATGTGTATGTATTATATATGACTCTGTGTGTAATATATGTAGCATACTTTTTAATTTTAATTTTTCGAGGTTGGGAGGGGTAAAATTTTGCCGGAGTGATAAAAACGTTTGAATCTCAACACTTAGAACCCAAAATTTAAAGGAATTTTCCGAGTCGTGCTCCGTTCCAGCATTTTTTTTTCAAAAAATTTTATTTTTAAAGAAAATATTCGATTGTTCAATCAGTCGAATGAGAGCGGGCGAGTGTGCTGCTACGGGATGTATTATGTAAGCGCGAGCGCGGCTGTAATGGAAATATTTAAATGTTCCAGCAACTAGTTGAAACTGACACCAGGTGAGGTGAATTCCAGTCGTTCGTTCGAAATTAACTAGCCGATCATCTATGCACACTCTCACACGCCACCGGCAGAAACCTGTTCGCGATCGCTACAAGTTCACACACACGCTCCGGTCGCCGAAATAAACGCCGCGATATCACTCCCACACACACACACACACACACACACACACACACACACCGCCACCTGATATATATTTTTCGGCTTTTTACACTTCAGATCTTATACTTAATCTGTTAATATTTTTTTTATTTCACAAGTATTTTTTCGAGATATATACGAGATCGTCTATGAGGTGTAGTGAACAAATGTATAGAGCGACAGGTAGAAATCCTAATAGTTTACAAGACGCAGTATGTTCAAAGAAAAACGCGTTAACATGCGTAGATCGGGGATTTAAACGTGCGAGTAAGGATGCGTGTGTGAGATAGACAATTATTTTTCTCAGGTACAGCAACATAGTAGTAAATGTCAAAAATCGTCGTCTATTATCTCGAATCTTCTAACACTCCGCTTAAAAGCCCGAGTACACTTTTTCTTCATTTGTATGCATGCGCTCACTAGCCGGCCTTTCGGTCAAGGTCGACTACTCGAAACATTTTAACGAAGTTCATTGCTACAACCGGACAATTGCTTTACCCCCAACCATGAAGATAAGAAAATACCGAATTAGATATTACCTGACAAGCCCATCTGCTTAAAACGTTCAACGGAGATTACAGTTACAAACAAAATAAAGCTGTACATCCAACTAGAAGGTGGCCGTTTGGTCCCCTTACATTGTCCGGCTAACGGGTGTAAACTATGCTGCTACAAAAAATCAAAAAAGAAATCTTTTACGAAAATGGTCGAACCGACTTTTGTAGATATATATATGGAAGAAACCAATTTTTATCACCTGAAGTTCGAAGGTGTTTAGCTGGAGAAATCCGAATTCATCGTTCATTTGATTTTTTTTCGAGTGTGTACATCGAACGTTGAAGATTTTCGCCTTTCATTATTTTAAATTTTTTTCAAAGTCGTTTTGAAACTTTTTCAAAGTTTTATCAATCATCTTCGTTAATTTAATTTCGGTAAGTAAGTAGTCTATAAATCTTCGTTCTGGACGGTGTGACGTCATAACCCCAGAACTGTGTGCAGAGGGCAAAAAGTAACCCAATTTCTTGCACGGGCGCTGAAAATTCACCCAAATTTCCCCAAATTTTCGCCAATTTTCCTCAATTTTTCACAATTTTTTGCAAATTTTCCACAAATTTCCTCCAAATTCCTCCGTACAGGTTCCGCGCATTTCCGATAGTTCGAACCATTTAAAAACTAACCCAAGTATATTATTTAATACCTGAAACTAACCCAAGTCCCCATTCACCCCTCCTGCCCACAGTGTTGCCGCGATCTTTTTAATTAATTCAAAGTCTAAGTATATGTAATATAAAATTAACCTAAGTATATATTTTTTTATTATTTATAACCTTACATATATGTTCATATTCGTTCGTGCGTCAAGGTCATCATCTCCGAATGGATCTTTCCCCTCATATCTTTTGTAGAAAACATATTCACATTTACACACACACACACACACACACACACACACCTACCCAATCGTACTTAAGCCGATGACCACAGGTCAACTTCGTTCATCTGCGTATATAACCAGCTTTCACCAAAGGAATGTAGTTTTTTCCAATTCAATCTACACATTTTTTTATTTCTTTCGTCTTATATTTTTATATTAATCTATAGTCCAAGCTGCAACCGTTCGTAACCTTGTGGGCAATCAATTTAAATCATTAATTTTTCTATTATTATATAATTTTTATTTTTATTGTAACTTCTCTCTATGTAAATATATATCTATATATCGACTTGATAGAAAAAAAGATCGTTTTCTTGACGAAATGAAAAATAAACTATATCCTAATATATACATCGAATACACATTTTTATCTCTTATTCATTTTTTTTTTTATTTCACAAGTATTTTTCGAGATATATACGACTTTGTCTATGAGATGTGATGAACATTTGTATAGAGCGACAGGTAAAAAACCTGCTAGATAATGAGATGCAGTATGTTTAAAGAAAACGCGGCATAGATCAGGGATTTCAACGTGCGAGAGTAAGAATGCGTGTGTGAGATAGACGATTATTTCTCTCCGGTACAGCAACATAGTCGTAAAAAATCAAAATCGTCTTCTGTTATCTCGAATCTTCTATCACTCCGCTTAAAAAGCCGAGTACATTTTTTCTTCATTTGTATGCATGCGCTCACTAGCCGGCCTTTCGGTCAAGGTCGTCTACTCGAAACATTTAACGAAGTTAGTTGCTACAACCGGACGATTGCTTTACCTCCAACCATGAAGACATGAAAATATCGAATTAGAAATTACCTGACAAGCCCATCTGCTTAAATCGTTCAACAGAGATTACATTTACAACCAAAATAATGCTATACCCCCAACCTCGAAGGAATTTAAATATCGAATTAGAAAGTGGCCGTTTGGTCCGCTCACATTGTCCGGCTAACGGATGTAAATTATACTGTTATAAAAAAATCATAAAAAAAGCGATCTTTTACGAAAATGGTGGAAGCGCCTTTTGTATATATATGTGCTGAAGAAACCTGTTTTTATCGTTGTAAGTTCGAGAGTGTTTAGCTGGAGAAATCTGATTGCATCGTTCATTTGGATTTGTGACTTTGTTCAGCGATCGTTGAAGATTTTCGTCTTTAAATAATTTCAAAGTTTTTTCAAAGTATTTTATCAACCGTCAACGTTTCATTTAATTTGGTAAGTACAATCATGTATTTATTTACTTATTTAAATTAAATTCTCCGTAATTATTTTATACAATACGATACAATATCATAGAAAAATTATCTTCGATTTAATAATACGAAATCAAAGTTTATTCGTACGATTACGTATGCAAAAAATCTCTTTTGTGAATTACCTTTTTTTTGTTTTCCTACAATACATTATATTACCGATTTATTTTAAATTATTTTTGTAACTTAAATAAAGTATACGATGAATTAGTTTTTTTCTTTTAACATTTGTATAAGTAATGAATTTACCTGAGATAAAATTTATTCATCTTTTCTGATTTACATTAGAATTTCGTAAACTTTTATGTTACGCTATATTAATTTCTTCGTCTTTTTATCAATTTAAAGATTCTTATTCGCAGATTTATACGTTTCTCGCTATTTTTACGTTACTTCCAATCAATTTTCTTAATTTTCCATTTATTTTAGCCATTCCTTACACGTTTCAACTGGAACTCAATTACGATTGTACTACAATAACGTTTCTATGAATATTTATGTTGTTTTATGTCTTATTATTTATATTATGCTGTATACAGATATTATTTCGATACATTTGATTTATAAAATTTTTTTTCTACTTGCGATTAATGAAATTTAGAAAAGAGTTTATTTTAAAATATAAGAATGATAAAATCACAATTTACTTTTCTTAATTACTTTCTCTATACTCATCTCAATTTTATAAATATATTTCTTTAGCACGGGAATTGATTGTGCCATCAAATTTTTACGCGAAGAAAATACATCGATTAAAAAATAAAATCCAACCCGAGTAGTGAGGTAACTTAATATACCAAGTATCCGAAAGGGAATAGCGGTAGACCTTCGCGTTAAATTTTTATTTCGTTTGCTGTTGGTGAGCACTCAAGTTATTTATTTACATTTAATATATATCACATATGGAATCTACGAAATCAATTTATTTCTTCAATTTTTACTAATCCGCAAGTAATTCCTTTTTTCATTGAAAAATACATTTCGAGTAGTAATTTTTACACAACTTTCATATTCATTTAATGATGTTTTCGAGTTTCTCTGCTAACTTAACAGTATACAAACTAATCACAAATTTTTTCAAATACTTTTTTCGTTAAATATTTTCATACGAAATCATTATTACTATTTTTGCCTCATCTCATATTATTAAAAAAATTTCGAATGTGGTATATATTTGTTTATTTACGTGTGTATATAATGTTGATATGTATTTTTGATATTTTACTATATGCTCTTTTGCCTCTCTATATATTGATGAAACCAAATGGTAAAAAGAAAATTATGACTGAATACAATATGTTCGTCTATTTAAAAAATCTGCGTTTATCTTCCTGACTATATATTTTCAAAACGTATTATTACTTATTCATAATCATGTTCCGGAAAAAATTTTTTGTACCATTTCTTCTTGAACAATCACTATCACGATCATATTTTAAAAAATTAAGGCAAACTGAAGGAACACGTATTTTTTTTTTATACAGATTACTGTATTGTAGATATATATATATCGTATATTTCATGCTAATTTAAAATATATTATTATACATTATTCTGTCTTAGATGTTTTTATCCTAAATATGTTTTCTAAACAAATTTATGTTCTGGTATATACGATCGTATAAATAAAAAAGAAAAAGTTATATGATCATTTAGGGTTCATGCTTATTTTTCAAAAAGTCGTTTTAAAACCATGAAATAAAGACGCTCTATTTAGTTTGATTATACACCAAATTGATCTATTCAATTTCAAGTTAAAATAACATCACTAAATAACGTCTTATTCAGTCTTTTGAAAACCAGATGAGTATAACCTTGAAAAAAACATTAATAACGAATTAGAAAGTATCTTTTTAGGCATTGTTATGATACAAATACGTGGCTATAATAAATGTTCTTTTGTAAATTTGAATAAAAACCTGTTTTTTAATGATGCAAGTTAGAAATTCCAGTGGTATATAAGTGGAGAAATCTGAATTCCTAGATGATTTAGTTTTGTGTCTTCGTGCGTTTCAGTTCTGTGTTTTTCAAAGTGATTTTTTAAAAATAGGAGAAATAACTCCGTGTTAGTGACTTTTTTGTTCAGTAAAAATAGTTTTCGTTTTCTGTTTTTGTTAATAGTGATTTTTTATAATGACCACATCAAATGCTGAATTAGCGAAAATGTTCCCGATGCGTGTATTGTTCCACATTGAAAATATCGAAACGAAATTTCGTAAAAGACTTGCTACACATAGAATCGTTAACGATAATTTTAATATCCGGGACATTAATAAATTTTTAAAATATGTAAAACCGACCGTTTTCGAATTAATAACCCAAAATATAGGAACCAGTGTAAAATGTAGCATGGTGTTGCATTCTTTATTTCGTAGGGCGACAGCCATTACTAAAGGTGAACATGTCGCCCCCACTTATTTTTCGTCCGAATGTAAACTTTTAGTTGCGGGAAACGATTTGAACGAATTTTATAACACTTCGATCCATGAAATAAAAGAAAAACTTGAGAAATTCGAATATGTGAAAGGCTCTGGTTGGACAATTGATAAAATTGTATACCTTGAAGTTAAATTAAACTATGCAAACATTTTATCGCGCGCGTCGTCGTTTATTCCTTTACCGAATGTAATTAGTGTGCGTAAAGCTGTTATTAATGTACAAAATAAAGACGTTTTTTGTTTTAAATATTCAATGCTCGCAAAATTCATGAATCACCATGCACATGAAGTGTACAATTATAAAAATAAACCGTATCTCGAGGCAAAATAAAACTGGTCAGGAATTTTGTTCCCTGCTAGTCTGGACGATATTAAACTGTTTGAAAAAAATAATGTGAATTCATCAATTAATGTTTATGGTCTCGATGAAAACAAATTTGTATACCCTGTAAGAATAACGAAGGAGGAACGTGCTGATCATACTGACTTGCTACTGATAACTCAAGGTGAGAAGCGACACTATTGCTACATTAAAGATTTAGAGAAGTTGGTTCGAAGTCAGATTACAAAGGATCATCATCGTATTCATATATGCAGACGTTGTCTTTGGCATGTAGACAGCGCCAAAAAATTAGAAGAACACAAGAAGATCTGTAGCGATCATTCCGCAGTTGCAGTTGAGATGCCCAAACCAGGGAAAAATTATCTACAATTCGATAAGTTCCGCCAGCAACAGTATGTAGCATTTTCCATATATGCAGACTTCGAGTGTTTTATACAACCTGTCGTCAACGAGAATCCCAATGCAGAAGATGAGGAGGAGGAAGAAGAGGAAGAACCGAGCATAAGACGTACTCAAAGTGAGCAGCCACATTCGAATACTATTAAAGTTCATAGACACGTGCCTATGAGCTATTCCTACTTAATCGTTTCGCGTGTGGATGGTTTCGATGTGCCTCAGTGTTTACGTGAACAAAGACTTTACCGCGGCCCCGAGGCTGCCAAAAAATTTGTGGAAAGTCTTGTTGAAGATGCTAAAACTATATATGATATTTATAAGCAGAATAAATCAATCGTTATGACCCCAAGTGACATTGTTGCATTCGATAATGCAACAATATGTAACATTTGTTCGAAAGCCATCATAAATGATGATAAAGTTCGTGATCACGATCATTTAACTGGCAAATTTCGCGGTGCGGCACATACGAAATGTAATTTGGAAATGCGGCTTCCTTATTTCCTACCCGTAATTATACACAATCTTACTGGTTATGACAGCCACTTGATCGTTCGAGAGTTGGCTTATGACTCACTGAACATTAATGTACTAGCAAATACAGAAGAAAAATATAAAGGATTCACGAAACAAGTCGTCCCAGGTAAATTCCAGCTCTGGTTCATTGATTCATTCAACTTCATGGCGTCGAGTCTGGAAAAACTAGCAAGTTACCTGCCCGATAACGCTTTCCATCACACTGTTTCAAACATCCGGGACCCTGGAGTACTCTCCCTTTTCCGACGAAAAGGATATTTCCCATATGAATACTGCTCAGATCCATCAAAACTTGAAGAAGAAGTGTTACCTCCGCGGTCGGCATTCTATAGTTCATTGACTAAATCAACAATCTCAGAGGAGGCTTACCAACATGCGCAGAATGTATGGAATATCCTTGGAGTTAGGAATTTGGGCGAGTATTCTGATGAATATTTGCGTACCGATGTATTATTATTAGCGGATATTTTTGAAAATTTCAGATCGGTATGTTATAATAATTATAAATTAGACCCTGCATGGTCATATACTGTGCCAGGGTTTAGTTTTAATGCTATGTTAAAAATGTCTGGTATACGTCTCGAATTATTAACTGATTATGACATGTATATGTTTTTTGAATCGGGAATACGTGGTGGTTTAACGCAATGTGTACAAAGATATTGCAAAGCCCGTAACCCGTACATTACTAGTAATAATAATAATGTAGCAACCTCGTCTGCTACCTCGTCCTCGTTGTCGTCTTCTTCATCGGCGGCAGAACAAAATAATTATATTTTATATTTAGATGCTAATAATTTGTACGGTTATGCCATGAGTGAACCCCTTCCTATAGGGGGTTTCAAATGGATGACCGCACAAGAAATTGAACAAATTAATATTAATAATATTGATCTTGACAGCGAGACTGGATATGTGTTGGAGGTAGATGTGGAATATCCTTCCACATTACATCATATGCATAATGATTTACCATTCCTTCCAGAAAGGAAGGCAGTTTCGAAGAAAGGATCAGTAAAAAAGTTAGTTGCTACATTAGAACATAAAAATAATTATATTATTCATATTAAATATTTAAAATTAGCTTTAAATCATGGTCTTATATTAAAAAAAATACATCGTGGTGTATCATTTAACCAATCACGTTGGCTTAAACAATACATCGATCTCAATACTAGTCTTCGTCAAAGGGCTAGTAATGAGTTTGAAAAGAATCTTTATAAATTAATGAATAATAGTATATATGGGAAGACTTTGCAAAACATTAGAAATATATTAGATATTAAGCTCGTCGCCGATGAAGTTAAGTTTACAAAACTAGTTAGTAACCCTAGATTTAAGGATCGTACTGTATATAGTGAAAATCCGTTTTTGTGCGCGGTTCACTGGAACCAAAAGAAATTATTATTTAATAAACCGATATTTGTAGGAATGTCTATTTTAGATATAAGTAAACATGTAATGTACAGTTTTCATTATGATGTTATGTTAAAAATGTATGCTAACAATAATTTAAACTTATTATATACTGATACAGATAGTTTAGTTTATAATATAATAACTCCTGATGTATATAAAGACATGCACGATAATTTAAATTATTTTGACACGTCGGATTATCCGCCTGATCATATTTGTTATTCACTAGAGAATAAGAAAAAATTAGGGAAATTTAAAGATGAAATGAATGGTATTCCAATCACTGCGTTTGTAGGATTAAGATCAAAAGTGTATAGTATTAAGGTAGATAATAAGTCAGTTATAACTAAATGTAAAGGAATTCCATATAATATAACCAAAAATGAAATTACGTTTGATCAATACAAGTCATGTATATTTAGTAATAATAATATTTCCACTGAAAATTATCGTACCGCTTATTTAATAAGAAGTTTTAAACATGAAATATATACAATATGTTCTACAAAGCTAGCCATCAATGGTTTAGACGATAAACGTATTGTGTTAGAAAATAACATACATACACTGGCCATTGGCCATACTGCGTTAACTAATAATAATAATAATCCCGGGACCAGCAATAGTGACGATACTATTGATCTGGCCCCACCTGCCAAACGAATTTGTTTAGGTTAAGATGTGTGTAAATATTGTTTTGTATATATTTGTTTATTAATATATATATTTTTATACATGTATAAATTTTGTTTGTATATATTTGCATATATTTTTTCCCTTGATATGTTTCTTTCTATTGTATATATATTTTTCCTATCTATTTTCATCTTTTTCACTCCTTTTCATATTCTGTTTATGTAATTATTTCTCTATCTCTCTTTCCCCCCCTCTTAACATAAAGTACTGGTAATGATGAATATTACAAAAACTGAACCAGTCATGTAAAGTGTACATATAATTATTTATATGGAAACAAAAATTATCATTTTATGTCCCTACACAAATTTAAAGTTATATATATTTATAATAATAATAATATTTTTTCATCTTGTTTCAGAGCATAAGATCTTGTAAAAAAGAAAAAAATGGATGTAAACTTTGGATTATCAATATTAATACTTTTGTATTATTTAATTTTTTTATCATACTATTGTATCTTTTTTTGATTCATTGCAAGCATATCATTTTATATCATCACTTGCTTTTTATATTCTCATCCACATTCTTTTTATGTATATTTTGATATGATGTTATGTAATGTTGAATAAAAAGTTTTTCTTTTCTCATTCATTATTTTGTGTTTATTTCATATTTTACCATTATTTATATGTATATGTTTCAGCAGTAATGTGAAACTTCATAGGAAGAACTGAGAAAAAAGAAGTAAACAATATATGAAAATAAGTATATTTATGGATTCCATATATAAAATATACAAACATCAAGCGATAAAAGAAAAATTACATGTCAAAAAAGTCTTATCAACTAAATATTATCAAAAGTTTTTAAAAAGAAAAAAATTAATCATCTGGAAACATTTTAAAAACAACTTCGCATTTTCCACAATCGCAAACGACATTTTCATCAAAAAATGAATCTTTAGTTTCAGGAAACATTTCTCGAATAAAATCAGTAAAAGATTTATGTCTACATTGTTTACAATCTTTAACTAATGTTGGATGTCTTGTGCTAAGAGGTAACGAATCTGGTGTATCATAACTATGATGTTTAAAACATGGTAAATATTTTTTAATATTTTCATTATTCTTCACCATTTCAGGTAGTTTATCGTATAATTCGTAAATTTTATCAGGACATTCAGCAATTAATATCTCCGCAGTAGCTTTCTCTAACATTTCATGTATAGAATACTTTAATGCAGATAAAACTGGTCTAACATTCATATCGAACCATTTCATCATTACATGAATATTTTGTAATGAACATGCATTAGTTCTTCCATCAGTGTGCGCATCACATTTTACAGCACTCGATATAGCATGATACATATTGTTTAAATTTCTTAAATTTGGCATACCATATCGTGTTTCTAAATTAATTATTTTGTAATTTGATAGCGATGATTCCATAATCTTCTCCCATAGTGTTTCTACTTTTGCGTCTCCTTTAACATAAATTTTTAAAGGTTGATATCTAATTAAAACATTTTCCAAATCATTCGATATATTTCTATAATCTGAATCTCCAGCATTCCAGGGAATTGAATGATAATTTTGTGTAAGCCACCAATTTGTACGTCTTTTACTATTTGATAATATATCCCAATCGAACGGTGGTTTATAAATTTGATGAAATTGTATTTCACCATTCAAACTTATAATCGCTAGTTCTTTAATTATGTAGACATCATCATTATTTTTAAAACATTGGAAATCAATTATAACTTCATATATATTATTATTCATCGTTATATTCAGTATTAATAATTACAACAGCAAAAACAAACTTTTTATAAAAAACTTTATTACTTAAAAAACATACAAATGTGAAAAACTTATTGCGCATCAAATTAGTGTTAACACAAACATAACACAACAAATACTAAATTGAAAATTGAGTTTCTTTTATATTTATAATTCCAGCACATTATAACTGGTTGATTTATCGTGTATAATAAGAGCATAACATGATGTGTTTGAAGGTACATTATTAAGCGTCTTAAAATCAATTCTAATCTGCAGCGGACTACCATCATTTAAGAGCTCATTTTGGAAGTTACACGGTATGATGAAAAGGGGATATTTAGTAAGAAAATCTTCTACACTAACAGCGGGGTGCGGTGGTTCTTTTCCATAATACATTGTTTGAAAATGGGCATATAACAAGTATAGGTTTCCAAATCTTTTTCGATCGAAATCTAAATTCATTACTTCGTAAGGATATCTTGTTGAATTTATATAGGCACAAATTTCAGTTATATTCAAATGATCGAATGTAGAACTATCTTTGGTTAAATTATTTTGTTTATTCGTTTGAAATCCAATAATAATGTATCGAGGACGTTCTACTGTTGATGATGATTTAATTACCCAACTGTGTTCAGAAACAGTGGGCAGAGCCGGTTGATGAGAAAGAGACCATGCTCTAAATTGAATAGGCGCGTGCTTTATCTTCTTTATTTTGTTAAGTAAAGATATTTTCGCTCGATCACTCAATTTAACAAACGGTAGTTGCCATGCAATTGTTTGAAATGTTACATTAACTGGCTTATCATCTGTTGCGGTAAAGGCATTTTTGTCACTGTTGGCACGGATGGGAACAATTTCTTGACTTGCATGTACGATAGCACGTCTATAGTCTTCTGCAAACCCAAATATGTATCGTAAAGGAATAATAAATTGAAATTCTAACATCAATTTGGCTCCGGTACCTGATGATGTTGAGGGGGTTGAGGTATCAGCAATTTCTCGTGTAAATACTTTTAATTCTTCCGAATTTAGAGCACACGTACTGTAGTTGTAATCTGATTTGATATCTTCTGAACATAATAATCTACGCATGAGAGTTGTAATTCCAGGGTTTCGTACACATTCTATAGTATTTCCATTAATTTCATATCGTAATTCAGAGAATAAAAATAGCGGTCCATTCATTGAAAAATTTACAGATGGTGAAACTGTACCTTGTAGAAGTAAATAACTTTCTGACGGTAAAGTAATAACATCCTTTTGCTGAACGGGTATTCGTATTTCATCGCTAGGTCCAAATTTTGAACTTGCATAAGGTTTGTGAGTATGTATTTCATAACTTGCAACCGTATCATCCGTAAGGGTATCGGCTGAATCAATTTGTAATATATGTTCCATTATACTACACTGAAATTATCTTACTCAACTAGCACGCTGTAACCCAACGACTTAAGTACACGAATACTTTTTCTACTCAACGCTTTTCGGCTTTTTCGTTCTCTATTTATATACTTTTCTTCACTTCGAATAGGCGTTTGAGAACGCTTATATATACTTTTATTAGTGTATATGATAGGCATTTTAGACGTTATTAAGATGATTACGAACTGGTTAGATGTAAATTTATAATTAAATCTTCACTAGCAAAATCAACGATATTTCCGTTTTGATCCTTTATATATACATTTAACTCTGAAATATAATCCGTACTCACGGGTAAATAAATAATCGTTTTCGGGTTTTCTGTAATTTTATATCCTGGTGCAATATTTAAAGGAAAACTGTAAATGAGATGAGATGAAGTTCCATTCGTATATCCACCTGTTGCTATGTTACAATATACATTCAGTATATTAATCGGTGTAATTTGAACAGTGTTAGGACTCATATGCATCATTAATGGTTTTAAAACATCTGAAACTCCACCAAAACCCAATAATGGGCCAATACTCCGCGGACCAGAAAATTGTATGTAAAATTTACTTTGTATAAGACACTTTAACGTTCTTTCATCGCCTTTTATAATAATATCAGCATCTAATTGTTCTAGTAAGTATTCTTCTATATCGCCCACTTCATAACATCCGCTAGGTAATATAATAAATTTTGGAGGTTCATCATTTTTTACTGCAAGATCAGAGTCGTAGTAATATAACGTATTACATTCAGGAGTAATATTATGTATAGAATGATATGTTGTTAACGAAACTAATCCAATACTCCACTGACGATTATTTGCTAATAATAATGGGGGATATATATTACTAATCAAATTACCTTTTTTACCATTTAATTGAAATAAGTACGACATGATGATATAATAACAAACAAACTATATTTTAAAAACTTGTATTCGCGTAATAATATATACAATAATCGAAAAAAAATTTACAAATATACATGCTTATATACTAATTTTATCGTTTTCGTTCATCAAATGGGGCAGGTAACGTATTTGTTAGAAATCTTAAACATAGTTCTCCACAATTAACCGTATTATAACTTTGATATGCACGTCTGTTGTAGAAAATCTCAATCTTTGGATCGTATTTGCATAAATAATTAACTAGCTCTGTGGAGGGAGATAGATTACCATAACTATCAAAGTATTCTGCACGTTTTCCATATTTTCTGTATGCAGTCCAATGAGTTCCCGGACCTTTTTGCGAATCCATATTAACAATCGCACACTCATTTTTCTTAGGTTTCGTGGGCAGCCCATCTCGATCAAAAACTCCTCTAAAATGTGGAATTTTTAACTCTTTTGCATAAAATATAATATCGAAATTTGTTAACGCTCTATTTCTAGGTATAGAATTAGCCTCGAAAAAACTGATGAAGCCTCTGACCAGCAGCAAAATATGGAGCTAAATACAAACCCAGACCACTTCGATATGGTCGTAAATAAAGTCCTTTTCCAATTTTTTTATTAATTTGTAGACCACTGCCTGATTTAAAACTTTTTCTAGCACCATTTACATCCTTCACCGCTTTCGCTATTGATGATACTGATGATGAAATTCCACCCAATGTAGCAATACCTGCTAATAAGGGAACAAGGGGAAAAGCTCCTCCAGTTTTGGTAATCGGAATAATTCGTACATTATCATTATCAGCCACTATAGGATTTAATTTTTTAACTGCTGTAATCGCTTTTTTCATACGTCCTTTAAGGGTTTTTTCTTTACGAACAGCTTTCCGCGCTACATTTAACACATCTCTGAAATATAAGGTTTTTCTTTTCGAGGATTTCGATTTAGTTTTCCGTTTCGCAGCTTGTTTTTTACCAGAACGACATCCTGCTCCTAATTTCCGTTTTACTTTCATAGCGTTTGTAGTTATCCAAGCAGCCGCTTTCTCACCGAGACTACTATCTGATGCTTTAACACGTTCCCAGGCTTTATTTTCTAATAATCTATCCGCTTCAGCTCGATTTTTATTATCAGAATACTTGCTATATGCTATATCGTGATCTTTAGCAGCTTCGTCCAATGGATTTATACCAGTTACACCACGACTTAGTTGACGATCTAACTTTGTACCAGGTCCTAAATAATTATAACCAGGATAATGCAACTGAAATGGAAGGTTATCTATAACTCTATTCAACACAGTTCCAAGACCGCGACCACGTTTTATTTTCTTTCTTAACACGTTAACTTTTCGTTGTTTTCTCGCCATATTCAGAAATAATTTTCTATATATATACTTTTTATCACACGACTCTGCGAGTTTTACCGCTATATATAGGTGTATTTATACTTTATTAGTCTGTGTTGATGGTGCTTATTAAGTGAATATATAAGCTATAATGAAAATTGTAAAGCAATCAACTATATTACCTATAAGTAATGTGCTAACACTAGTAGAAGGTAGTGATACGTTAGAACGATATAAACATGGATCGTTGTTTCCAAATAATATAAGATGTTTAATTATTGGACCGAGCGGTTGTGGAAAGACAAATTCTTTATTTACGCTATTAACACACCCGAATGGACTGCGTTATGAAAATGTCTACATATATAGTACTTCTTTATATCAACCTAAATATAAATTGTTAGATACGATATATAAGTCCACACCTGAGATTGATTATCAAACATTTGTCGATGATGTAAATTTAATAACACCAGACACGATTAATCAGAATTCTGTATTTATATTTGACGATATACCAACGTGCAGAGATCAACCTGTTGTAAAACAATACTTTTCGATGGGTCGTCATAAAAACGTAGATTGTTTCTATTTGTGTCAAACATATGTAATGATTCCTAAACATATGATACGTGATAATGCCAATTTCATACTTGTCTTTGCTCAAGATGATATAAATATACGACATATATATGATGAACATGTTAATGGTATGTGCTCGTATAAGACTTTTAAGAAACTTTGTAATACGTGCTGGAAGAATAAACACGGATTTTTAGTGATTGATAAGGAGAGTGAACTATATAAAGGACGGTTTCGTCGTGGTTTTGACGAGTTTATAGTAATTGAAGACGAAAAAGATGGCAATGAATAGCGTTAAAAGAAATATCGAGGATGAATTACAACTTAAAACTGAATTGGAAAAGATACGCACAGATATAATGAATAAATATAATGCGTTAAAGAATGTGTCTAAATCTATTACAAATACTTCAGCTGTAATGTTTGAACCTATTACAAAACCATTGTCAGAGATTCGAGAAGCAATACAAAAACCAAAGGGTATGAAAAAAGATGATGATGAAATATTTAGATATTTGGTTACAAAGCGAAAACTAGAACATAGTACTCCAAAGAAAGATATTGATGAAGAAATTGAAAATGAACAGTTTAATCTAAGTGAAATGGGTTCTTTTCGTATTGATGGAGATGACCCTATACCTAAAGATATAATTTTTGGAATAAAGTATAATCCTATTGCAGATGAGTATATGTTGGGTACAACAACAATTTCGTGGAACAAAGATCGTGGAGAAATATATTTAGGAAAAGGTGTTAATCGTGCTAAATTCCCATACACTACAGGAGTAATGAATTTGCTATTGGAGTCGAAAGTAGATGAAATTGATTATACTAGTGATGATTTACAGATATATAAACAATTACTAGAATTTACCGGAGCTCATTTGCGTGGTAATGGTGCCTTGAAAGGTCTTCCCAATCAGAAATATAGGAAAATAATACGCCCGTTATTTCAATCTGAAGTACGTAGCGGAAAAGGTTATGAAAATTATATAACTAACCGTAAAATTTCTCGTGTTGCTGGAATAAGTCTTAAAAGATCGCGAATTGAGTATTGGAATGACCCGAATGAATTAGTTGAACGATTACAGTTATTACACGCATCTAAACAAAGTGGTAATACAGGTGTAGACAACGAAATTTTAGCAATCGAGGAAGAGTTGGCTGAAGAAGGATATATTCAGTTACCTTATTGATTAGTAGTAATAGAAAAAAATATGCGTACGAAACAAACATCTACATCAAAATCCTTACAACGTAGTATAGTTGATGAACTTCATAAACCTGCACGAAAACGTTACCCGACGCGCTGTGTACAACTTTTCGGTTTAAACGATTTATGGCAAGCTGATTTGATCGATATGTTGCAATACGCACGATTTAATCGAGGATATAAATTTATTTTAACTGTAATAAATGCGTTTTCTAAATATGCGTGGACCATTCCTATAAAGAAAAAGAGTGGATCGGTAATTGCTAAAGCGTTAGAAAAAATTTTAAGTGAAAGAGGTGTTGAAGCTCCTAATCATTTGCAAACAGATCAGGGTACAGAGTTTTATAATCCTCAAGTACGGGCCGTTTTAAATCGGAATAATATTAATTTGTACAGCACCCATTCGCCGCTTAAAGCGAGTATAGTAGAACGTTTTAATCGTACAATAAAGAATTGGATATGGAAAGAATTTACTGCTAATCGTAATAAACGATGGTTACAAGTTTTGTCCGAGCTTACCCAAAAATATAATACGAAAATGCACCGCACGATAAAATTCGCACCTGCTGATGTAAATAAGACCGTTGAAAGACAAGTTGCAGAAAATATTGCAAGAGAATGTAGTAAAGATGATGAACGATTCTCTCCCCCAAGCAAATCGAAAATTTTTAAAGCTGGTGATGTAGTTCGTATTAGTAAAGTTAAAACATTATTAGAGAAAGGCTATACTCCTAACTGGACTGGTGAATTATTTACTATAAATACAGTGAATTCTACTTTTCCTATGACGTATACGTTAAAAGATAGAACCGGTAAACCGTTAGTTGGTACTTTTTATGCTGAAGAATTACAAAAAACATCTTACCCCGACGTATACTTGGTGGAACGTGTTATTCAACGTAAAGGTAGAAAATCGTTGGTTAAGTGGTTAGGATTCCCGAGTTCAGATAATTCTTGGATCGATAATAGTTTATTAGTAAACGTTTAGTTATGCCGCTTCATAAGAATGGAAAATATATGCCTGATGGTGGAACTGGCGAGGGTGCTACTGTAGAAGTGGATTCGAGTGGAAATTATAATTTTAAAGGAAAACGAATACTAAATGTTAGTACGATATATCACGAACCTGCAGAGTCTGAAGCGTTATCTTACAAACAGATGAAATTTCTTCTATACTCTGATATCTTTAAAGCAGCCATGATAAATGCGCTTATGGAAAAAATTAACTTATCCGGCGATCATGTCAACATTTTAGGAAGACGAATAATTAATGTAGCTGAAGGTATTGAAACAAAAGATGTAGTCACATTGGGTCAATTGGGCGATATTCAGGGGTCTATGCAGGAAGTAATTATGAGTGAAGTTCAAACAAAGATCGATAATTTAAAACAGATAATTACAGAGGAAACTAATTCAGCATTTTTGAAAAATAAATACGATCATGATATAATGAATGCAGATATTAGTAATTTAGCAAACCGTATTGAGACTAGTAAAAATGAATATCTTTCAAAATCTGGAAGTATAGATGATCGGGTAAAGATTCTTTCGAGTGAATTAGACTCCGTGAAAGAAACGATAAAAAACTTGATAGCGAATTAAAAACCACAAAGACAACGATATATGAAGTGTTAAAAATACAGAATGCAAAGATCGATAATAATATACAACAATTTAGCGATAAAATATCATCAGCGGATAAAAGGATTGACGAAACTATTCAACGATTGGATACTGTGATAGATACGGCAACTAATAAGATTGACGATAATATAAAACGTTTTGATGCTGTGCTTGTAAATAATAGAGGAGAACTCGATAGATTACAGAAAAGTTTTACTAGAGAACATGATTGGGTTGTAGATAACCTTTACAATAGATTAATTACTCTAGAAACACAAATGCAGCAGCATATTGCCTCAGAATCTGAGAAAAAAATGTGATTTTGTTATAAATATAGATTTTCTCGAGATTTTCTTTTGTTTTGTTAATTTATTTAATTTAAAGTGATAAAATATTGTAATTATATGATAATGCCGTTGCATAAAAGTGGAAAATATGTACCTGAAGGAGGAAATGTTGAGTCTGTTGAATTTGATTCGAGCGGAAATTATAATTTTAAAGGAAAACGATTGGTAAATGTGAGCACTGTGGATAATGAGATTATTGAAACTGAAGTCATTTCGTATAAACGATTAAAATCTATTCTTGCAACATTAGAAAGTAGCGAGAAGATAGAAAAATTATCGGATAAATTAAATACAGTTTCGAATGAACTTTCAAAGCATGAAAATGACGTGAAAGGCACGATTGGTATACTTGGAGGTTTAATAAACGAATTAAGTGGAAAAGTGACCGTATTGTTGGATAAATATATTACTAAGGAAGTACTGGATAAACAGCGCGAAGAAATAGAAAAACATTTTATGGAATTAATTGTTCAATACCGTGAAGAAATAGAAAAACGGTATAATAGGATGCTAGATAATCTTCGTGAAGAAATTAAAAAGGAAAAAGTACATCGTGTTGTAGATACGACACAACTAGTTGGTAAAACTACTAATTTAGATGAACATTTACGTAATATCGATTCGACTATTCAGCGTAAGGAACAAGAGGAAGCAGTACAAAAGGAAGTTGGGAATATTTTATCAACGATAGTACAATCAAAATTTTAAGTTTATGAAATAATAAATGTAACTATATGAATAATATTTATTATATTGTAATAAGATTACATACATTTTATATGAAATAATGTAAAAAATATTTTGAAAATAAATATATGTATAAATAAGAAAAATACGTGTTTCTTTACATACAATGCATATTACGCCAGCTGACTGCGTCACATCTGTGAGTATTATTATGTTCGTAATCGGTATTCATAGGATCGAGACATGACCAGCAAACAAATTTTGCTTTCGGCGACTGGATCCGCAACAATCGACTAAAGTTTTTTATCCACGCGAATTGATAATTTCCATTAGATCCCCAATATAATATGTTCGTGTGATGTTTATGATTTAACAAACTGTGATTTTTTCGGAAGGCATACACGGCTTTTATTTTATACTTGCACGAACTTAGATCTGTATAGTCAGTTTCTAACAGCTTGTACAGGTTGATTGATACAGCGTTTATTCTTTCGAACGTTTCAACATCTGCTAGCGAACGGATCAGTAAGTGAGTAAAGTTAAAATCGTATACTTTCTGCAGGATGTTGTACTGCCACATCGATGCCGGTTTCATTGTAAATTTCGCTAAAACCGCATACATGAAACTATTTTTATTTTCTGGGTCGTAAGGATCTTTAACGTAGACGACGGCTTTTCGGTTAGCTATTTCTTTAGGTAATTCCATCATTGTTGGACTATACTCTATTTGGTCCTGTAGAATCGGTATTTGCGTTAATGGTGGAGTCTGCAAATCTTGTGTTGTTTCTGCTGGTGATGGTTGTGGTGGCATATGTATATTTGGAAAATCGTCCGGAAACATTGCATTATCATTATCGTTTACGAAAAAATTTCGAATAAAATCAGCGACATTAATCTCATTCGATTCGGAATTGTTATTCATGTTTGATTATTATTGTAATATTTTTACTAAAAAAAAGAGAGAAAATAAGAACGAAAAAAATAACGAGCAATAAGAGAGAAAAAAGACACAAAATAAAGAGAGACAGAAAAAAAGAAAAAACGTGGGAAATTATTGACTTTAACGTTCTTGAGACTTTTTCAATAACGCGTGAAGAACACAGCTTCAACAAATTCCACACGTTCAACATAGCACTAATACTGACAGAGCAATCAGATCCGTTCGAGAATCTACCTCGTTGCAAGTCTTTGAAAAAGGGAGGGGTGCAGTAGAAAAACCACATTCCTTTGGTGAAAGCTGGTTATATACGCAGATGAACGAAGTTGACCTGTGGTCATCAGCTTAAGTACGATTGGGTAGGTGTGTGTGTGTGTGTGTGTGTGTGTGTGTGTGTAAATGTGAATATGTTTTCTACAAAAGATATGAGGGGAAAGATCCATTCGGAGATGATGACCTTGACGCACGAACGAATATGAACATATATGTAAGGTTATAAATAATAAAAAAATATATACTTAGGTTAATTTTATATTACATATACTTAGACTTTGAATTAATTAAAAAGATCGCGGCAACGCTGTGGGCAGGAGGGGTGAGTGGGGACTTGGGTTAGTTTCAGGTATTAAATAATATACTTGGGTTAGTTTTTAATTGGTTCGAACTATCGGAAATGCGCGGAACCTGTACGGAGGAATTTGGAGGAAATTTGTGGAAAATTTGCAAAAAATTGTGAAAAATTGAGGAAAATTGGCGAAAATTTGGGGAAATTTGGGTGAATTTTCAGCGCCCGTGCAAGAAATTGGGTTACTTTTTGCCCTCTGCACACAGTTCTGGGGTTATGACGTCACACCGTCCAGAACGAAGATTTATAGACTACTTAAGTACAATCATGTATTTTTTTTTTTTTCACTTACATTTATTTCGTTAATTATTTTCTTACGAAATTATTATTATGACAAATTTTTTAAAAAAAATCTGATCCAGTCATGTAAAGTGTACATATAACTTTCAGCACAATGGAAGCTGAATATCCAACATCCGCAATGAGGACAACGCTCGTTATAATGATCGTGCCAAATGGGCTACACTTGAGGGAGGCATTACATGTAAATATATATTTTCCTTTTAAAAAAGAGCATGCATTTCTTATGAACATTTCCGAATCTATTTATTTTTCAAATTTATTGATTTTCTATTTTTTTTTTTTTTTTTTGCGTAGACATACATCTCTCACTTATTTGGAGATGGGATTGTAACCCTCATGAATGTTGATACATTCCAGCTTGATGTTGAGGGTTGGTTTACACGCCCTTATATGGAAGGTGTGTTACTCTCACTCCCACTAGGACAGATGTTATCTTTAACAAGATGTATCAGGGTCCTCACAGAAGAGGATGAACCACTACCTCCTCCACTGCCCATGGATGAGGAGGAGGTGGCTCAATGGATCATGAACGATGACCTGGGGGAAGAAGAACTAGGCGCGATATTCAATGATGATGGATATGTCTCCTATGATGATGAGTAAGTAGAGTAATTCAAAACTGACTTTAGAATCTTTTTTTTGCTGTTTAATTATTTATATTATTCATTTTAACACATTTTTCTTTTAGAACTATGGATGAAGATTAAGCATAATCGCAAATCTCATCACTCTCGTTCGCATCATCCATCGATTTTTACGTGCTGGCCCCTTTAGATGTAATATACATTGTATGTAAAGAAGCACATATTTTTAGTATTTATACATATATTTATTTTATAAATCTTTTTTACATTATTTCATATAAAATATACGTAATCTTTATTACAATATAATAAATTTTATTCATATATTTACATTTATTATTTCATAAACTTAAAATTTCGATTGTACTATCGTTGA
The DNA here is from genome assembly GCA_039619475.1 of Icerya purchasi. Taxonomy (NCBI): domain Eukaryota; kingdom Metazoa; phylum Arthropoda; class Insecta; order Hemiptera; family Monophlebidae; genus Icerya; species Icerya purchasi. Next base: position 330,563,866 of record CM077115.1, on the reverse strand, counting down.
TAAAATATTCCCAACTTCCTTTTGTACTGCTTCCTCTTGTTCCTTACGTTGAATAGACGAATCGATATTATGTAAATGTTCATCTAAATTAGCAGTTTTACCAACTAATTGTGTCGTATCTACAGCACGATGAACTTTTTCCTTTTTAATTTCTTCACGAAGATTATCGAGCATCCTATTATATCGTTTTTCTATTTCTTCACGCTGCTTAGAAATTAATTCCATAATATGTTTTTCTATTTCTTCGCGTTGTTTATCCATTATTTCCTTAGTAATATATTTATCCAACAATACGGTCACTTTTCCGCTTAATTCATTTATTAAACCTCCAAGTATACCAATCGTGCCTTTCACATCATTTTCATGCTTTGAAAGTTCATTCGAAACCGTATTTAATTTATCCGATAATTTTTCTATCTTCTCGCTACTTTCTAATGTTGCAAGAATAGATTTTAATCGTTTATACGAAATGACTTCAGTTTCAATAATCTCATTATCCACAGTGCTCACATTTACCAATCGTTTTCCTTTAAAATTATAATTTCCGCTCGAATCAAATTCAACAGACTCAACATTTCCTCCTTCAGGTACATATTTTCCACTTTTATGCAACGGCATTATCATATAATTACAATATTTTATCACTTTAAATTAAATAAATTAACAAAACAAAAGAAAATCTCGAGAAAATCTATATTTATAACAAAATCACATTTTTTTCTCAGATTCTGAGGCAATATGCTGCTGCATTTGTGTTTCTAGAGTAATTAATCTATTGTAAAGGTTATCTACAACCCAATCATGTTCTCTAGTAAAACTTTTCTGTAATCTATCGAGTTCTCCTCTATTATTTACAAGCACAGCATCAAAACGTTTTATATTATCGTCAATCTTATTAGTTGCCGTATCTATCACAGTATCCAATCGTTGAATAGTTTCGTCAATCCTTTTATCCGCTGATGATATTTTATCGCTAAATTGTTGTATATTATTATCGATCTTTGCATTCTGTATTTTTAACACTTCATATATCGTTGTCTTTGTGGTTTTTAATTCGCTATCAAGTTTTTTATCGTTTCTTTCACGGAGTCTAATTCACTCGAAAGAATCTTTACCCGATCATCTATACTTCCAGATTTTGAAAGATATTCATTTTTACTAGTCTCAATACGGTTTGCTAAATTACTAATATCTGCATTCATTATATCATGATCGTATTTATTTTTCAAAAATGCTGAATTAGTTTCCTCTGTAATTAACTGTTTTAAATTATCGATCTTTGTTTGAACTTCACTCATAATTACTTCCTGCATAGACCCTTGAATATCGCCCATCTGACCTAAGGTGACTACATCTTTTGTTTCAATACCTTCAGCTACATTAATTATTCGTCTTCCTAAAATGTTGACATGATCGCCGGATAAGTTAATTTTTTCCATAAGCGCATTTATCATGGCTGCTTTAAAGATGTCAGTGTATAGAAGAAATTTCATCTGTTTGTAAGATATCGCTTCAGACTCTGCAGGATCGTGATATATCGTACTAACATTTAGTATTCGTTTTCCTTTAAAATTATAATTTCCACTCGAATCCAATTCGACAGTAGCACCCTCGCCAATTCCACCATCAGGTATATATTTTCCATTCTTATGAAGCGGCATAACTAAACGTTTACTAATAATCTATTATCAATCCAAGAATTATCTGAACTCGGGAATCCTAACCACTTAACCAACGATTTTCTACCTTTACGTTGAATAACACGTTCCACCAAGTATACGTCGGGGTAAGATGTTTTTTGTAATTCTTCAGCATAAAAAGTACCAACTAACGGTTTACCGGTTCTATCTTTTAACGTATACGTCATAGGAAAAGTAGAATTCACTGTATTTATAGTAAATAATTCACCAGTCCAGTTTGGAGTATAGCCTTTCTCTAATAATGTTTTAACTTTACTAATACGAACTACGTCACCAGCTTTAAAAATTTTTGATTTGCTTGGGGGAGAGAATCGTTCAACATCTTTAATACATTCTCTTGCAATATTTTCTGCAACTTCTCTTTCAACGATCTTATTTACATCAGCAGGTGCAAATTTTATCGTACGGTGTATTTTCGTATTATATTTTCGGGTAAGCTCGGGCAAAACATGTAACCATCGTTTATTACGATTAGCGGTAAATTCTTTCCATATCCAATTCTTTATTGTTCGATTAAAACGTTCTACAATACTCGCTTTAAGTGGTGAATGGCTGCTGTACAAATTAATATTATTTCGATTTAAAACGGCCCGTACTTGAGGATTATAAAACTCTGTACCCTGATCTGTTTGCAAATGATTAGGAGCTTCAACACCTCTTTCACTTAAAATTTTCTCTAACGCTTTAGCAATTATCGAGCCACTCTTTTTCTTTATAGGAATGGTCCACGCATATTTAGAAAACGCATTTATTACAGTTAAAATAAATTTATATCCTCGATTAAATCGTGTGTATTGCGACAAATCGATCAAATCAGCTTGAAAATAAATCGTTTAATCCGAAAAGTTGTACACATCGCATCGGGTAACGTTTTCGCGCAGGTTTATGAAGTTCATCTGCTATACTACGTTGTAAGGATTTTGATGTAGATGTTTGTTTCGTACGCATATTTTTTTTTCAATACTACTAATCAATAAGGTAACTGAATATATCCTTCTTCAGCCAACTCTTCCTCGATCGCTAAAATTTCGTTGTCTACACCTGTATTACCACTTTGTTTAGATGCGTGTAATAACTGTAATCGTTCAACCAATTCATTCGGATCGTTCCAATACTCAATTCGCGGTCTTTTAAGACTTATTCCAGCAACACGAGAAGTTTTACGGATAGTTATATATTTTTCATAACCTTTTCCGCTACATACTTCAGATTGAAATAACGGGCGTATTATTTTCCTATATTTCTGATTGGGAAGACCTTTCAAGGCACCATTACCACGCAAATGAGCTCCTGTAAATTCTAGTAATTGTTTATATATCTGTAAATCATCACTAGTATAATCAATTTCATCTACTTTCGACTCCAATAGCAAATTCATTACTCCTGTAGTGTATGGGAATTTAGCACGATTAACTCCTTTTCCTAAATATATTTCTCCACGATCTTTGTTCCACGAAATTGTTGTTGTACCCAACATATACTCATCTGCAATAGGATTATACTTTATTCCAAAAATTATATCTTTAGGTATAGGATCATCTCCATCAATACGAAAAGAACCCATTTCACTTAGATTAAACTGATCATTTTCAATTTCTTCATCTATATCTTTCTTTGGAGTACTATGTTCTAGTTTTCGCTTTGTAACCAAAGATCTAAATATTTCATCATCATCTTTTTTCATTCCCTTTGGTTTTTGTATTGCTTCTCGAATCTCTGACAATGGTTTTGTAATAGGTTCAAACATTACAGCTGAAGTATTTGTAATAGATTTAGACACATTCTTTATCGCATTATATTTATTCATTATATCTGTGCGTATCTTTTCCAATTCAGTTTTAAGTTGTAATTCATCCTCGATATTTCTTTTAACGCTATTCATCGACATCTTTTTCGTCTTCAATCTCTATAAACTCGTCAAAACCACGACGAAACCGTCCTTTATATAGTTCACTCTCCTTATCAATCACTAAAAATCCGTGTTTATTCTTCCAACACGTTTTACAAAGTTTCTTGAAAGTCTTATACGAACACATACCATTAACATGTTCACCATATATATGTCGTATATTTATATCATCTTGAGCAAAGACAAGTATGAAATTGGCATTATCACGTATCATATGTTTAGGAATCATTACATATGTTTGACACAAGTAGAAACAGTCTACGTTTTTATGACGACCCATCGAAAAGTATTGTTTTACAACAGGCTGATCTCTGCACGTTGGTATATCGTCAAATATAAATACAGAATTCTGATTAATCGCGTCAGGTGTTATTAAATTTACATCATCGACAAATGTTTGATAATCAATCTCGGGTGTGGACTTGTATATCGTATCTAACAATTTATATTTAGGTTGATATAAAGAAGTACTATATATGTAGACATTTTCATAATGCAGTCCATTCGGGTGTGTTAATAGCGTAAATAAAGAATTTGTCTTTCCACAACCGCTCGGTCCAATAATTAAACATCTTATATTATTTGGAAACAACGATCCATGTTTATATCGTTCTAACTTATCACTACCTTCTACTAGTGTTAGCACATTACTTATAGGTAATATAGTTGATTGCTTTACAATTTTCATTATAGCTTATATATTCACTTAATATTCACCATCAACACAGACTAAAAAAGTATAAATACACCTATATATAGCGTTAAAACTCGCAGAGTCGTGTGATAAAAAGTATATATATAGAAAATTATTTCTGAATATGGCGAGAAAACAACGAAAAGTTAACGTGTTAAGAAAGAAAATAAAACGTGGTCGCGGTCTTGGAACTGTGTTGAATAGAGTTATAGATAACCTTCCATTTCAGTTGCATTATCCTGGTTATAATTATTTAGGACCTGGTACAAAGTTAGACAATCAACTAAGTCGTGGCGTAACCGGTATAAATCCATTGGACGAGGCTGCTAAAGATCACGATATAGCATATAGCAAGTATTCGGATAATAAAAATCGAGCTGAAGCAGATCGATTATTAGAAAATAAAGCCTGGGAACGTGTTAAAGCATCAGATAGTAGTCTCGGGGAGAAAGCGGCTGCTTGGATAACTACGAACGCTATGAAAGTAAAACGTAAATTAGGAGGTGGATGTCGTTCTGCTAAAAAACAAGCTGCGAAATGGAAAACTAAAACAAAATCCTCGAAAAGAAAAACCTTATATTTCAGAGACGTGTTAAATGTAGCGTGGAAGGCTGTTCGTAAAGAAAAAACTCTTAAAGGACGTATGAAAAAAGCGATTACAGCCGTTAAAAAATTAAATCCTATAGTAGCTGATAATGATAATGTACGAATTATTCCGATTACTAAAACTGGAGGAGCTTTTCCCCTTGTCCCCTTATTAGCAGGTATTGCTACATTGGGTGGAATTTCATCATCAGTATCATCAATAGCGAAAGCGGTGAAAGATGTAAATGATGCTAGAAAAAGTTTTAAATCAGGCAGTGGTCTACAAATTAATAAAAAAATTGGAAAAGGACTTTATTTACGACCATATCGAAGTGGTCTGGGTTTGTATTTAGCTCCATATTTTGCTGCTGGTCAGAGACTTAATCAGTTTTTTCGAGGCTAATTCTATACCTAGAAATAGAGCGTTATCAAATTTCGATATTATATTTTATGCGAAAAAGTTAAAAATTCCAAATTTTAGAGGAGTTTTTGATCGAGATGGACTGCCTACGAAACCTAAGAAAAATGAGTGTGCGATTGTTAATATGGATTCGCAAAAAGGTCCGGGAACTCATTGGACTGCATACAGAAAATATGGAAAACGTGCAGAATACTTTGATAGTTATGGTAATCTATCTCCCTCCACAGAGCTAGTTAATTATTTACGCAAATACGATCCAAAGATTGAGATTTTCTACAACAGACGTGCATATCAAAGTTATAATACGGTTAATTGTGGAGAACTATGTTTAAGATTTCTAACAAATACGTTACCTGCCCCATTTGATGAACGAAAACGATAAAATTAGTATATAAGCATGTATATTTGTAAATTTTTTTTCGATTATTGTATATATTATTACGCGAATACAAGTTTTTAAAATATAGTTTGTTTGTTATTATATCATCATGTCGTACTTATTTCAATTAAATGGTAAAAAAGGTAATTTGATTAGTAATATATATCCCCCATTATTATTAGCAAATAATCGTCAGTGGAGTATTGGATTAGTATCGTTAACAACATATCATTCTATACACAATATCACTCCTGAATGTAATACGTTATATTACTATGAATCTGATATTGCAGTAAAAAATAATGAACCTCCGAAATCTATTATATTACCTAGCGGATGTTATGAAGTGGGCGATATAGAAGAATACTTACGAGAACAATTAGATGCTGATATTATTATAAAAGGCGATGAAAGAACGTTAAAGTGTCTTATACAAAGTAAATATTACATACAATTTTCTGGTCCGCGGAGTATTGGCCCATTATTGGGTTTTGGTGGAGTTTCAGATGTTTTAAAACCATTAATGATGCATATGAGTCCTAACACCGTTCAAATTACACCGATTAATATACTGAATGTAAATTGTAACATAGCAACAGGTGGATATACGAATGGAACTTCATCTCATCTCATTTACAGTTTTCCTTTAAATATTGCACCAGGATATAAAATTACAGAAAACCCGAAAACGATTATTTATTTACCCGTGAGTACGGATTATATTTCAGAGTTAAATGTATATATAAAGGATCAAAACGGAAATATCGTTGATTTTGCTAGTGAAGATTTAATTATAAATTTACATCTAACCAGTTCGTAATCATCTTAATAACGTCTAAAATGCCTATCATATACACTAATAAAAGTATATATAAGCGTTCTCAAACGCCTATTCGAAGTGAAGAAAAGTATATAAATAGAGAACGAAAAAGCCGAAAAGCGTTGAGTAGAAAAAGTATTCGTGTACTTAAGTCGTTGGGTTACAGCGTGCTAGTTGAGTAAGATAATTTCAGTGTAGTATAATGGAACATATATTACAAATTGATTCAGCCGATACCCTTACGGATGATACGGTTGCAAGTTATGAAATACATACTCACAAACCTTATGCAAGTTCAAAATTTGGACCTAGCGATGAAATACGAATACCCGTTCAGCAAAAGGATGTTATTACTTTACCGTCAGAAAGTTATTTACTTCTACAAGGTACAGTTTCACCATCTGTAAATTTTTCAATGAATGGACCGCTATTTTTATTCTCTGAATTACGATATGAAATTAATGGAAATACTATAGAATGTGTACGAAACCCTGGAATTACAACTCTCATGCGTAGATTATTATGTTCAGAAGATATCAAATCAGATTACAACTACAGTACGTGTGCTCTAAATTCGGAAGAATTAAAAGTATTTACACGAGAAATTGCTGATACCTCAACCCCCTCAACATCATCAGGTACCGGAGCCAAATTGATGTTAGAATTTCAATTTATTATTCCTTTACGATACATATTTGGGTTTGCAGAAGACTATAGACGTGCTATCGTACATGCAAGTCAAGAAATTGTTCCCATCCGTGCCAACAGTGACAAAAATGCCTTTACCGCAACAGATGATAAGCCAGTTAATGTAACATTTCAAACAATTGCATGGCAACTACCGTTTGTTAAATTGAGCGATCGAGCGAAAATATCTTTGCTCAACAGAATAAAGAAGATAAAGCACGCGCCTATTCAATTTAGAGCATGGTCTCTTTCTCATCAACCTGCTCTGCATACTGTTTCAGAGCACAGTTGGGTAATTAAATCAACATCAACTGTTGAACGTCCACGCTTCATTATTATTGGATTTCAAACAAATAAGCAAAATAATTTAACCAAAGATAGTTCTACATTTGACCACTTGAATGTAACTGAAATTTGCGCCTACATAAATTCAACGAGATATCCTTACGAAGTAATGAATTTAGATTTCGATCGAAAAAGATTTGGAAACCTATACTTGTTATATGCCCATTTTCAGACAATGTATTATGGAAAAGAACCGCCACATCCCGCTGTTAGCGTAGAAGATTTTCTTACTAAATATCCCCTTTTCATCATACCATGCAACTTTCAAAATGAGCTCTTAAATGATGGTAGTCCGCTGCAGATTAGAATTGATTTTAAGACGCTTAATAACGTACCTTCAAACACGTCATGTTACGCTCTTATTATACATGATAAATCAACCAGTTATAATGTGCTGGAATTATAAATATAAAAGAAACTCAATTTTCAATTTAGTATTTGTTGCGTTGTGTTTGTGTTAACACTAATTTGACGCGTTTTCACATTTCTATTTTTGAAGTAATAAAGTTTTTTATAAAAAGTTTGTTTTTGCTGTTGTAATTGTTACTACTGAATATAACAATGAATAATAATATATATGAAGTTATAATTGATTTTAAATGTTTTAAAAATAATGATGATGTCTACATAATTAAAGAACTAGCGATTATAAGTTTGAATGGTGAAATACAATTTCATCAAATTTATAAACCACCGTTCGATTGGGATATATTATCAAATAGTAAAAGACGTACAAATTGGTGGCTTACACGAAATTACCATTCTATTCCCTGGAATGCTGGAGATTCAGATTATAGAAATATATCGATTGATTTGGAAAATGTTTTAATTAGATATCAACCTTTAAAAATTTACGTTAAAGGAGACGCAAAAGTCGAAACTATATGGGAAAAGATTATGGAATCATCGCTTTCAAATTATGAAATAATTAATATAGAAACACGATATGGTATGCCGAATTTAAGAAATTTAAACAATATGTATCACGCTATATCGAGTGCTGTAAAATGTGATGCGCACACTGATGGAAGAACAAATGCATGTTCATTACAAAATGTTCATGTAATGATGAAATGGTTCGATATGAATGTTAGACCAGTTTTATCTGGATTGAAGTATTCTATACATGAAATGTTGCAGAAAGCTACTGCTGAGATATTAATTGCTGAATGTCCTGATAAAATTTACGAATTATACCATAAACTGCCTGAAATGGTGAAGAATAATGAAAATATTAAAAAATATTTACTATGTTTTAAACATCATAGTTATGATATACCAGATTCGCTACCTCTTAGTACAGTGCGTCCAACATTAATTAAAGATTGTAAACAATGCGGACGTAAATCTTTTACTGATTTTATACGAGAAATGTTTCCTGAAACTAAAGATACATTTTTTGATGAAAATGTTGTTTGCGATTGTGGAAAATGCGAAGTTGTTTTTAAACTGTTTCCAGATGATTAATTCTTTCTTTGTAAAAATTTTTTTGATATTATTTAGTTAATAAGTTTCTTTTGACTTTTATCGTGTAATGTTTGTAAATTTATAGAAACCTGAAATATACTATTTTTTCATATATATATTGTTTGCTTTTTTTCATACTTCTTTGTAATCTTCAACATCATGCTTGCAAAATGTATTGTTAAATAATAAATTGAAATAAACACAAATAAACTGAATAATGAATGAAAAAGTGTAATATATTGAAAAAATACATAAAAAGAATGTCAGTAACGAGAACAATGATGGCGATGATGATGACTACAATGACATCAATAACATAAAAAACATACAGATAAAAAATGACAATGAGAACGAGAATGATGACTACACAAACACGAATGAGAATGATGAGAAAATAAATAAAATATGTACAATGAATGAATGAGGGAAAATCAAATATGTACAAAATATATAGAAAAACATACAACACCTTATTATTCTAACCGTATACATTTTGCAACTGGTTCAGATTCATTTGTATCTTCTTCATTACCAGTGCGAGCAATAATATTAGTTAAATCTATGTGGCCTAAGGCTACAGTATGTATATTATCATGTAACACGACACGTTTATCGTCTAGCCCATTAATGGCTAGCTTTGTTGTACGTATCGTGTATAATTCATGTCCATAACTTCGTATCATATTCGCAGTACGATAATTAGTGCTAGTGATATTATTATTAGTAAATATACAATTTTTATAGTCATTAAATGATATTTCATTTTTTGTTACATTGTAAGGCACGCCCTTACATTTAGTTATCGCCTTATTACTATTTGAAACCTTAATACTATATGCCTTGGATCTTAGCCCGACGAAAGCTTCTACTGGAATAGAATTCATTTCGTCTTTGTACTTTCCCAAGACTTTCTTATTACTAACAGAATAGCACGGATGATCTGAGGGGTAATCGGACGTGTCAAAAAAACTTAAATTATTCTTAATATCTAAATATAAATCGGCAGTTCTTATATCATAAACGAGACTGTCTGTGTCTGTATATAATAAAGTTAAATTATTTATACTGTACATTTTTAGCATCTTATTATAGTGAAAGTCATACATAGTATGCTTACTAATGTCAAGGATCGACATCCCAACATAAATAGGCTTATTAAATAAAATACGTTTTGCGCTACGATGAACAGCACATAAGAATGGACGCTCGCGAAATATAGTACGATGCTTAAACCTAGGGTTTGCCACGAGTTTAGTGAACTTAACTTTATCCGAAACGAGTTTTAAATCTAATAAATTGCGTTGGTTTTGAAGCGATTTTCCATATATTGCATTGTTCATGATCTTGTAAAGGTTCTTTTCAGTCATTATTTGCTAATTGACGGTACTGAGTATTTAATTCTATATATTCCTTCAACCAAGACGATTGGTTGAAGCATACACCGCGATGTATTTTAGTTAATCTTAATCCTAAATTTAATGCTAATTTCAAATATTTTATATGAATAACATAATTCGACTTATTATATAGTGTTGCAACCAGTTTTTTGATTGTCCCTTTTTTAGAGACATTACGATGTTCAGGGCATAGAGGATAATCGTTATATAAATGATGTAGACTGGAGGGATACTCCAAATCTACCTCGAGTACACAACCCTCTGTCCCACTTTCATCATAATTTAAAACATCAAGTTGCTGTATTTGATTTTCGGTCATCCACTTAAAGCCACCTATTGGAAGTGGCTCACACATGGCATGACCATACAAATTATTGGCATCGAGATAAATAATAAAATTACTATCTTCTTCCAACGATGAGGAAGAAGAAGGCGAGGACGAGGACGACGACGTAATAGCGTTATTATTATTATTAACTAAATATTTATTGCGCGCTTCACAATAACGTTTAACACATTGCGTGAGACCACCATGTATACCTTTTTCGAAAAAGAGGTACATGTCGTAGTCGGTCAAAAGTTCCAGTTTGACTCCAGTTAATTTCAGCATTGCTACAAATGTGAAACCAGGAACTGTGTAAGACCAGTCGGGGTCTAAACCATAAATTTTGTAGCAAACGGTACGGAAATTTTCAAAGATGTCCGCCAGAAGGAGGACGTCAGTCCTTAAATATTCGTCCGAATACTCCCCCAAATTCTTGACTTGAAGGGCATCCCATACTGTCTGCGCATGTTGATAAGCAGTCTCATCGATGGTTGACTTTGTTAGAGAACTGTAAAATGCCGATCTTGGAGGTAACGATTCTTCAGCAAGTTTGGCAAAGTCTGTGCAGTATTCATATGGGAAATACCCCTTTCGACGGAAAAGGGGGAGTAAAGACGGATCACGAATGTTAGCAATTGTATGATGGAAAGCGTCATCTGGAAGGTAGCTCGCCAGCTTCTCCAAGCTTGATGCCATGAAGCTAAAGGAGTCGACAAATCTAAGCTGGAACTTTGCAGGTATGATCTGTTTTGAGATTCCTTTATATCTTTCTTCAGAGTTTGCAAGCACGTTTATGTCGAGTGTGTCGTATGCCAGTTCACGAACTATTATATGGCTATCGTAGCCTGATAGGTTATGAATAAATACTGGCAAAAAATTAGGCAAGCGTGACTCAAGATTGCATTTACTATGTGCGGCACCACGATATTCACCAGTTAAATGATTATGGTCCCGAACTTTATCATTGTTCAGTTGTTTTGCACAAATGTAACAAATGGTAGCACTATCGAATGCTAATTTATCTGCAGCACTCATCACAATCGGTTTATTGTTTTGGTAAATTTCGTAAATTAATTTTGCATCAATAACAAGTTTTTCTACAAACACTTTAGCAGCGTCACGATCTCGATACAGTCTTTGAGATCTCAATGATGGAGGAAGAATATTATCACCAACACGAGATACAATTTTATATGAAAAGCTCATAGGCACGTGCTTATAAACTTTTATAGTGTTCTTGCGTGCTTGATCGCTCTGTACACGACGTGTGATGCGGTCATCTTCCTCTTCTGAGTCAACATTCTCTTCATCATCTCCAACATCATCTACTACAGGCTCCAGTACACACTCGAAATCTGCGTATACAACGAAGGGGACCCATTGCTGTTGATGGTATTTATCATGTTGTAGAATGTTTTTCCCCTCCACAGGCATCTCAATTGCAACTGCAGAATATTCCCTGCAATCTTTTTGGTGTTCCTCGAGCTTTTGAGGACTGTCGACGTGCCACAAGCACCTTCTGCAGATGTGTATTCGTGCTTCATAGCTAGTGATTTGATGACGCACAAGCTTCTCCAAATCCTTGATGAAACAATAATGTTTCTTGTTCCCGTCTTGGATTAAAAGGAGATCTGTATGATCCTGCTTGTCTTCCTTACAGATACGAATTGGATAAACAAAGTTCTTTTCATCCAATGCGTATACATTAATTGAGGAGTTTGGATTGATCTTTTCAAATTTTTGCACATCATCAAGACTTGCGGGGAACGAAATTCCAGTCCAATCATATTTCGCATCCAGTTCTGGTTTATTTTTATACTTATACACACGCTCAGGATTCTGAGGTACAAATTTTGACAGCATGGAATACTTGAAGCAGAACGCATCGGTATTTTTAACGTTTATAACTGCTTTTCGAGCACTTATTTTTGATGGTAATGGAATATATGAGGACGCGCGTGCAAGAACGTTCACTTTATTAATCCTCAGTTCGAGGTACACAATTTTCTTAATCGTCCAGCCTGATCCCTGCACATATTCAAATCTGTCGATCAGATCCTTCATTTCGGCAACTGAATCTTTGTACCACTTGTTAAAATCATCTCCTTCAACAAGTAATTTACAATTTGATGGAAAATATGTTGGAACCGTGTGTTTTGATTTGGTAACTGCTGTTATTCGTTTAAACATGCAATGTAACATGAGGCTGCATTTTAATCCTTTCCCGATCGATCCTGACACTGTATCAATTACAGTTGATTTAATTTTTTCCAAAAATTTATTGATATCTACAATCCACGCATTATCATTTATGACCCTGTACGTCGCAATCCCATTTTTGTACCGCTTCGATATATTTTCAATATGAAACAGGACTGCCATAGGTCTTTCAACGTCCGCCGGAATATTTGATCGAGATGCAGATTGAGAAGACATTATGAAAAATATTGATAAACTTGTAAAATTAAAAAAATAATTTTAAGTAAAAAAGAGCCGTAAATAAATAAAATGCTTACTGGTTTTAAAAAATCTGTTGAATGATAACGACTGTGTAAAACTCTAACAAAATTTAAAAATCACTTTAAAAACACTTGAACAGTAAAAAACAAACTGAACACAGTGAAGAGCAAACTACAAATGCGAGTTCTTCAGGTTTGCAGGTACCTACCTCGATTATAAACAGCGCTGTGAGCAGAAATGAGAGGGGCTAAAACTTACCTGAAAACTGGTTTCAGCGTGATCCTCTTTCACTATGATACCTAAAAAGGTGCATGCACCTTGTAAATTAACCCACTTCAGAATGAATGAAATAAGACTGCTCAATTCGGCTTGATTTTAGATGCGCATAGATGAGTTAAATTCGTCATTGATTTCAGAGAGTTAGATGATGTAAATTGACCCTCTTTAGAATGAGTGAAATAAGACTGCTCAATTCGATTTGATTTTAGATGCGCATAGATGAGTTAAATTCGTCATTGATTTCAGAGAGATAGACGTTGTAAATTAACCCTCTTTAGAATGAGTGAAATAAGACTGCTCAATTCGGCTTGATTTCAGAGGTTTTCGGCATGATGCTTAAAAAGGTATATGAAAAACCACATTCCTTTGGTTATAGAGGTGTTTGAAAGACGTCGTCAAGGGGAGATGAAGATATGTGTGTTTGTGTGTAGGTGTGTACATGCGTGTGAACGTGTAGCGATCGCGAACAGGTTTCTATCAGTGGCGTGTGAGAGTGTGCATAGATGATCGGCTAGTTAATTTCGAACGAACGACTGGAATTCACCTCACCTGGTGACAGTTTCAACTAGTTGCTGGAACATTTAAATATTTCCATTACAGCCGCGCTCGCGCTTGCATAATACATCCCGTAGCAGCACACTCGCCCGCTCTCATTCGACTGATTGAACAATCGAATATTTTCTTTAAAAATAAAATTTTTTGAAAAAAAAATGCTGGAACGGAGCACGACTCGGAAAATTCCTTTAAATTTTGGGTTCTAAGTGTTGAGATTCAAACGTTTTTATCACTCCGGCAAAATTTTACCCCTCCCAACCTCGAAAAATTAAAATTAAAAAGTATGCTACATATATTACACACAGAGTCATATATAATACATACACATGATGATAGAAGGCGCGGGTATGGGAAAGCGAGTACACTTTCATGGCGGCTAAGGCTATGTTGAATATATGCGTGGAAACGGTGCGAGCGCATTTATAGATAACAGTATGAACGGGGAATCGGAAAAATTTGAAGAAATTTTGGGGAAACTTGGGTGAATTTTGTCTACCTTGATAGGAATTAGGGATCGAATTAGTGGAACTGTCCAGGAAAATTTGGGGGGGGGGACTAGGAGGAACTGGGGGGGACTTGGGTTAAATTTGATCGCATGGACATAAATTGGGGTAACTTTGGGCTCTAAAAGAGAAAATGGGGTTAATTTTTAGCATCCTGATGAGAATTTGGGGTGAAATTTCAGCAACCGTCCAGGAAAATTGTGGGGAACTAGGAGGAACTGGGGGTAACTTTGGGCTCCAAGACAGAAATTGGGGTGAATTTTGAGCAGCTGGACACAAATTGGGGTGAATTTTGAGCACCGGGGAACAAATTGGGGTGAGTTTTGAGTACCAGGGGCACAAATAGGGGTTGGTGACGTCAGACGCCCCAGGTCCGCTATTTATACACTACTGTCGTCCTTATTGTTCCTTAAGAAATTTTTTATTTTATTTATTTTTTTTTTTTTTTGTCGGTTCCAAAAACTGGGCGGATTTTATTTTTTCTTAAAATACGGCCAATTTTGTCAGTAATGTTTTTAATGTACGGCAACGTGATATTCGTAATCCACTCATTTTCTTTTTCTGCCTCTTCATTTTTCATTTTCGCTTTCCAAAATTTATTTATTAATTTTTCTGCTTCAAAACTCTTATACCCATTTTCCATCATCGCATTTTTTATATTTCTTATTTCATCTTCGATATTTTCTTGATCACAGACTTTTTCTGCCCTCCTTAACAAAGTTTTAAACACTCCATACTTTTGACTAGGACAATGATGCAAATCCTTGAGTAAATACTTGTTAGTATGGGTTGGTTTGCGAAACACTGAAGTTTTTACACCTCTCATTGAATTTTTTTCCACCAATACATCTAAAAATGGTAACGTACCATTCTTCTCCTCTTCCACAGTAAATTTAATGTTTTGATGAAAGTTGTTTAGATCTGCGAGAATTTCCGTTATTTTCTCTTTACCATACTGCCACACCACAAACGTGTCATCCACATACCGCACCCACAACTTTGGGGACCACTTTTTAACGATTTTCTTTTCTAAATCTTCCATAAAGATGTTCGCGAAAATCGGTGCTAGACGTGAGCCCATCGCCATCCCATCATTTTGTTTGTAGATTTTTTCGTTGAAGGTGAACACATTCGCACGTACTACTGTTTCGATCAAATCCACAGTTAATTTATCTACTTTCATCTCCTTTATTAACTGAATGGTTTCCAGAACTGGTACATTTGTAAATAGGGACACCACATCAAAACTAACCATTAAATCGTTCTCATCGAGAGTTACAGTTTTTAACTTTTCTATAAAGTCGGGTGTATTCCGAATATGGTGCTCCGTATTTCCTACGAAATTCTTCAATTTACCCGCAATATATCCTTCAACGAAATATGATGGACTATTAATCGAACAAATAATCGGCCTCATTGGACATCCTGTTTTATGTACTTTGGGAAGTCCATACATCCTGGGCATAGTGACTACAGGCGAAATGAGCGATTTTTTTTGGTGTCCAATCTAACTTTGAATCTTTTATTATTTTTTCAATTTCGTTAGCAATTTTTCGCAACGGGTTTTTATTTAATTCTGTATACGGTCCGTTTCGTATTAGTTCCATCATTTTGTTTCTATAATCCTCAGTTTTCATAACTACCACCGCGTTTCCTTTATCAGCCTTTAAAACCATCACGTCATTATTTTTCTTGAATGATCCTAATGCTTCTCTTTCTCGACGTATGAGGTTCGATTTTGGTGCTTTACATTTGCGTAATAATACGGCGCATTCCTGCCTAATGCTTTGGGCACTTTCGTTATTTATCCTTTTTAATCCATATTCTATATTACAGATTTCTTCCAATGGAACTTTTTTGGGTGCAACCGCAAAATTCAGCCCTTTGCTTAGAACTTTGGATACATTGCTATCTAGTGCCGCGTTAGTTAAATTAATAACTGCCTTCTCGGTCCTTGTACTTTCTCGGTTTATACTCGTTTTTTTGATATATAATCGTTCAAACTTGTTTCTTTGCTTCATTTTTCTGAACGCCAGCGCTTTGTTCGGTTTGATGTTCGTGATTTCATCTACCTTTTTCCATAATTCAGAATTAGCCAATCAGAAGGTCGGATGTGATGTTGGCTTATCTATTTAAGGACTGGTTTCCTCCTTGGTCGTTTCATTTATGGTTCTGATGATGAATAGAGCACTACTATTCGAAACGTCAACCGAAGAAAAAAATTGGGTTGATCAGCTCGAGCAACAAACACGATAAAATAATGTAATAATCACAAACATACCGACCAGCTCGCAGGAGGATTTAAACAAAACCGTACTTAAAATTGGAGATGCTACTGGATGCAATTTGTCGGAAAATGATATAGACATCTGCCACAGGCTCCGTAAATCTCCAGAACATAAATTCCCAAATATTGTACCTTTGTCGGCGTGAGAAGAAGTTTGAACTTCTTCGGAACTATCGACTTCATAGACCAGCACTTATTAACGTTGGGTTCACCGATGTAGGCTCCAAAACACAATTTTTCGTGTCGGAGCACGAAACATTTGCTAACTCAAAGTTACTGAAACGTGCGAAAACCTTACGCGATCATAACTGGAGGTTTATATGGGCGAAAGACGGCAAAATTTTGGCCCGCAAGGACGAAAAATCACCTATTATAAGAATACTATCTAACAAACAGATTGCCGTGCTAAAAGGACAAGCAATTTGACTACGACAAAAGCAAGAAATACTATTATTATTTATATATTTATTGGTAAGTTTACCTAATTACAGATTTATCTTTTATTATTCTTTATTTAATAATTCTCATCTGGCAGTTTCAATAATAATGCGTATTTTTAATTTTACTTTTACTTTTATTCTTATTGTTAAACTTACTAATAGTTACATTCATATTTATATAGTAATCCTCCAGTTAATCTTTTCTCAATTCCCGATCTCCTATCTACCAAATTTATTAGTATTCATTTTACTTGAATAATTCTGATAACTATTTCCATTAATCTATTTTTAAACATTATACTTTCACTCAACAATTTACTATATCAGCGATTAAACAATATAATTCATTACGTTCATAAAACACGATTTATAACATTATGTATATACAATGTTTATTTTGAATTAAGTACCATATTTAATATTTTCCCGTAATTCACTTTAGTAAAACATTTATGCATCACCAGCTTATACTCTACGCTCAATTTTATTATTATAGAAATTTCGGAAATAGAGATCTCAATTTACCGAGAGCACAATGTAAATTGATTCACTTTCATTTATATAAATACCAATATTTTTAATATTTACGAACAGGAAATTACGCTATTTGAAATATGCCACGATAAAATTATATTTACAAAAATAAATCTAATTACATATTTAAACTATAAATACAAACCATTTTAAATGCACCATAACTCATTGAATATTCTTACATTAAATATAAGTAATTTACGAGCTCATTTTAATGAGCTAGTAATAATGCTGAGTGAGAGTAATACAGTTTTCGATTTGTTAGTCTTAACTGAAACTTGGTTGACTGATGAAGAAATAACTTGGTATAACATTCCAAGATATGCTCACGGTCTGATTGTAGAACGTATAAAAGATCGGGAGGTATAATTATATATGTTAAAGAGAACTACACAATTACAGATATCGATATAAAAATACCAACTGGAAATGTATGTTTTAATATAAAGCTAAATAATAACAGCAAATTTTCAATTGTGGGCATCTATCGTTATTGCGATTCAAACTACTCTGAATTCTTATCAAATTTAACTGACGTTATAACTAATTTAGATCGAATTGCGTTAATTACAGGAGACGCAAATATAAACCTATTGGATAGCGTTAATTAAATATATTCAGTTCGTATGGATTTAAGAGTATACATAATCAGCCTACATATCACAGGAATAAAGATTGCTATTCATCCTGCTTAGATCATGCTTTTGTACAGGGGATCAAGATGTGTGCGCAATCATACTGGCGAAGATAACAATGGATTTATTTTTAAAACCTGAGAAGAAAAGTAAAATAAAAAAATTATGATCAGTCGGGAGAAATGATCGGAAGTGAAGAAAATATACTTAGGCTAAATCTATAATATTTGGAGTTGAAAAAAGTTATTATGAATGATATAGAAACTAATAGCAGAAGATGTGTGCTAGATGTGATATCGCGGTGGGTATCGCAGCGGTGTAAGCATGTGAAGGAATTGATTATGTGCATTGACGGCGGACATAGAAAAAATAATTACCGTTCAAATATGAAATGATGGAGGCTACGGGAGCGTTGATCGGGGTTTTGGTAGTAATAGTAAAAGTAAATAGAATGTAATATATTAGATATTAAAACAGCGGCAGCGGTATGTTTAGGATTTGATGTTAAGCTACCTGTAAGATGATCGGAGGATAAGAAAAATAAATAATGTATATTATAATCGATCGGAAAAGAGGATGGAGGGGGGTAAAGGAGACTAAGGGTAGTTTTTGAGTATAGAAATAATTGATTTGTTAATTTGTAAATGTTTTGGATAACCGGATAGGTTTAGACAACAGAGCAGGGATTGAGTTATTATGTGAAAAAATAATAATTAAAAAAAAAAATACTATAACACGGTGATGATTACATGCAACGATATGATCAGAGAATTTTTCGTCGCGGGTACGTCTATACTTGTAAAAATATGAAAGATCCTTAAAAAATTGAGCGGTGTATGAATAGTAATATATACTTAGGCTTTGAAATAATTTTAAAAATGCGGTATCCGCGAGCGGACAATGTGTGCGTGGAATCGGCGTGTGCGCTTTTGTTGAGGCTAACGCTGTGTTAGATATATGATCGTGACGTGCGCTTTGGCATATGGCAGTAAGATCGGGGAATCGGGAAAATAAAAAAAATATACTTAGGCTAATTTTATGTTATGTATAATTGAAATATTAAAAAAAAAAATAACGCTGTATCGGAAACGGAGCGCGTGTGTTGCTGTGATATCGCGGCGGAGAACGAAGTATGCGTGGGAACAGCGCGTGCGCTTCCGCGGCGGCTAACGTTGTGGTGAATATATGCGTGTGTATACGTGTGTGATGTGTTGGTTTAGTTTTACATTTTAAATAATATATTGAGGTTATATTTTGAAATTTTCATACTTAGGCTCGGAATTTTGAAAAATCACGGTAACGCAGTGGCCGGGAGGGGCGATCGGGGACTTGGGTTACTTTCGGTCTTTAATTAATATACTTACGTTAATTAATAATCTGTTCGGTTTATCGGAAATGCAGGGGAACCGCACATGGGAATTGGGGCAATTTTTTGGGAAACTTGGGTGAATTTTCAGCGATCAAGGCCATTTTGGAATCGATCGAGTTTTCGAGCTGATGAATCAACGGTACGGGTTCGTCGGTATGCGAAAGTATATCCGGCAGCACATACACCAGTGTCTGCCTTGTATTGTGACGCGTGGAGCTGATAATCGACCGTCTGGGAACTTACATCCGATTCCACCTGGAAATCGACCATTCGAAATAATCTATGTTGATCATTATGGACCGCTTCCACTTACTCGAGGAAAGAAGCGACACATACTAACCATTGTCGATAATTTAACGAAGTTTACGATGTTATACCCAGTACCGGATACCACCAGTCGACATGTTGTAACGCGAATTATGGAGTTCATCAATACCTATGGGATACCTGCCCGCATTATCACCGACCGAGGAACGGCGTTCACAGCAGAAGAGTTTGCAGAGTTTTGTGCTGGTCAAGGAATTCAGCACACCTTAAATGCAACGAAGCATCCACGCGCAAACGGACAAGTCGAAAGGATCCATCGGGACCTAGGACCGCAGGTCTCACGATAATACATCGAATTCCTCATTTACTGATTGGGACGAGAAAATAAGTCTCATCCAACGCAATCTTAATACAGTTGTAAACCGTACAACTGGTAAAACGCCGTTCGAGCTGCTACATGGGTACCGATTACCCAGCGTAAATGACGGGCTGCAGGAGATCGCGAAAGAAACGTCCGTCGATCCAAGTGAATTGTGGCCATCAGTTAGAGCACGAATAGAGCAGCAGCAGCAGCGGACCAAAACTCGATTCGATCGGCTGCGATTAATTCGACATTATGACGTCGGAGACATTGAATTTCTTCGGGTATCGAATCCAGACAAACTGTGTCGAAAGTGGACAGGGCCCTATTCTGTAGTCAAGAGAATCTCCGAAGACACATATGAGATTGTAGGGGCAGTCACCGAAAGTGGCCAGGCAGAGGTAACCACTGCTCATATCTCCTGACTACGACTGTGGAAGTCTTCCAACAAGGTGGAACCAAGTGACGAAGCTGAACCAGAGTCATCCGCTACTGAGAATTTAATCGACGAAGAAACCGAGGGAAACGATATCCAGGAACCAAACACCTGAGCGGAAATGAGCATCAGAGAACTTAGTTCAACAGCCAAGACGGTACCGGGACTATGTAATGAAGTAATTAATTGAGTACTGTTAATTTTTTTGTGTACATAATTTCGTTTATATTTTGTTTTATTTTCTTTCGGTTGCATTTATTTATAATGTTTACGATGCATGTTGATCTAAATTGAAGTTTCCTTCCCGAAATCGACCTCTGGTTGATGTCTAAGGGCAGACATCCGTCAGAATGGGCCGAGAATGATGTCGTCACTTTTTTAAATTCGATTCTTGTTCCGATTTAGCTATCTCTTTCCGCTTTTCGCTTTCACTTCCTTGCAGCTGTTCTTTTATTCTTTTAATACCTTTTCTTCTTTTTTATTTTTCTCCCGTATTTTATTTTTAATTTTGGGTAACGAGGTCCGTTTATATTTAACAATTATTTCTATTTTATTTTGCCGCAATGTTTATATTTTATTTTTATTTGTTAATTGCATGCTAGTGCCTAGAGTTAAAAGGTCGCCATATTTAAGGATAGCATCGGTATTTTTTTTTGGGACAGCATGGCTGTCGCGGTCGGCATCAGGTAGTTTCTTCAGTTGTAGAAACGTGTAGCGAAGTGGCGTGGGTAAAGTCGTGTTTGCGTAAAATTAATAAAGAGTAGAATTTGGTTTTGTGTAAAATAGATTAGTTTAAAATTTCGGCCGACAACGATATTTATTTTTGCGTAAAGTGTATTATTTAAAAACTCTTTATATTTTTATCAAATATTAATTTTTACCGTCAAAAATTTTGCCTGTAACAAATTTGGCCATTGTTAACAATGTCCGTTTATTCTCTGGGGGAGGGCTACAGCCTTGTACCCCCCCCCTCGTGGGGTACGCCAATGTTTATCAAAATTTATTATACTAAATACAATTTTTTGATTAATTTGACATTTAAGTAATTTTGGGTTGACTAAAATAATTGAAAAAAATTAATTATAATCAAAAAGTGCATAACTGAATTTCTTATTTTCTACAGACCAAATAGTGACATCAACATTATCATTTTAGTATTGTCGCGTAACCTCTGTCGACTCCGAAAACAAAAGTACACCACAGAAGTAATTTATTTCATAAAAGTGCGGACGAAGCGACATCGAATCAAATATACAGTCATCAAAACGTGCGATACCGAACTAAATTATCTAGAATAATCTTGGACCGGATGAGTCGACATAGAATCACGGCTTGTCCGTGACCTGTTGAGGAGAGAAGAGAATTTTGATCAGTGTGACCAGGAAGGAGTTTGTGGTTCCCACAGTATTCATAAATGTTAAATAAAATTAAAATGAAAAATAAAAAATACAATATAATTATGTTCTGCTAATTTTGTTATACACCATTATATAGGTACTCAATCGATTAAGGCCGTGGTTACCGTTCACACGAATAGACGCGAGTAGCGAATAAGCGAGTACATGCGAATGTTTAGTTACACTAAAAGTAATGGTAGTGGTTACCGTTACGCGAATTTTACTCGCGCGAATACCAGCGAGTACGAGCGAGTAGCGAATGAACTGAAATGATTCAGTTCATTCGTTTATTCGCCTGATCATTTTACCCTACATAAGCATTTCTTGCCGGTACATGCATGAACAGTAAGCTAATTTCGATCTCAGCTGCAACGGATGTTAATTCAGTGTGTAATTTTTATGCGTAGTTACACTTGTTTTGTCAATTGTTCAAAATAGATAGTGAATTATTAATAAGCGAAGTTTTAAAAAGAAAACCTTTGTGGGATATTACATGTAAAGAGCACAGTAAAAGAGAAGTGGTAAAAGCACTGTGGGATGAAGTTGCGGATATTTTAAAGTGCAATGGTAAGTATAAATGAAAATGGCATTGCTATGAACAAAAGAAGATAACATTTTTTTCATGTTTATTATTTTAAAATATATAACAAAATTAGCCGTTTTTAGCTAATGTAAAGTAAGTTTTAAAAATATTTCTGACATTATTTGCAGCAAACGTCGCTCTATTTCCGCCTCCTCCATATACATTAAGTTCATTCACATTAACGTATCCTTTTTCAGCTTGTAATAATGTAACCAAGTCGATACCTTCTTTATCAATAATTATGTTATGTAGCAAACATATAGTTTTTACAATAAGATTTGTTGTCTTCACATCGGTTTCAATTGCTTTCTGAAGTATACGCCATTTTGCAACAATTATTCCAAATGCACACTCTACTACTTTTCTAGTCCTTGTGTGGAAATCATTAAATATTGCTTCTTCTTCAGTATGTGCACGGTAAGGTCGTAATAAATATGTTTTTAGAGGATATGCTTCATCTCCAAGTATAACAAAAGGTGCAATCACATTGGTACCTGGTAGATATGTTGGTTCTGGAATATTGTATTTATCATTTTCTAAACGATCGTATAATTTAGAGGAAGTAAAAATTCCTCCATCACTTTGCCTACCATATGCGCCAACTTCAATATTCAAAAATCTGTACTTAGCATCAACAACTGCTTGTAAAACTGTGGAAAAGTACTGTTTGTAATTAAAATAGCGACTTCCTGAATTCGGAGGAGGTTTTATGCGCACATGTTTTCCATCAATACACCCAATGCAGTTTGGAAATTTCCATCGTTCCCAAAATTCTTTAGCAACAATTGTTAGCTCATCCTGACTTAGAACCGGCATATGTATGGATACAAAGGTTTCCCATATAGCTTTACAAACATCTCGTACTATCAGAGATATAGTAGAGTGAGATATTCTGTAACTAAATGATAAACTTCTATAGGAGCTTCCGGTAGATAAAAATCTAAGAAACAAAAACATATTTTATCTGAGATAAATATAATTTAAAATTTCTGTGGTTTATAGATGCAACCGTAATATTTATTCCATAGCAACTTTGCCAGAATTAATTTGCTGTTTGAAATGTATGGGGTAGCACCACTGTAACGGCCTAAAAAAACGTTTTTTGAGTATTTTTTTTTTTTTTTTTTTTTGAAAGAGGAAAAGGAAAAATTAAAATTCATGATAGCGATGAAGTATATATTTAGGTGTTTAACAAAAAATTTCCGTTAAAAATAATACAAAATGGCGATTTCCCAGCCATTTTTGTAAGGCATGTTGATTTTAAGACGCCCTGCAATAGGCACTATAGCGAGCGCAAATTTTAATCTGGGAAAAATGAAAAATTTTTACTTAATCTGCATGCTAATGGCTGGAAAAATAAATACAAGATTTGAAAATTCGTGGTTGGTTAGACATTCATCGATGTGTGTTTCACTCTGGGATTCATACTGCGATATTTCTAATTTATTCTTCCAATACTCGCAAGCTTTATAGTACTTTAATTTTACTTCAACATCTATGATTTTGTCTGTGAACCATCCAATCAATGACACGATTCCGAAAAGCGATGGACGCGTTAAAAATGATCGTGACAGATCTTTCATTGCAGAGATTTTTGTTAATAAATATTAAGTTAATATCTGTTAATTTTCATATTTTATGTATAATTCTGTTCGTTTATTTCAATTCTGTTTATTCAGTTAGATTTATATTTGTAAAGTTATAAATATTTAAGAAATGCCGGAAATTGATAAGTCTTCGCTGCATTAGCAAAATAACTAGCTCGTATATCTTATAACCTTTTACGCGTCGTTTTTCATCTTCATTCGCTCGGTTCGTCATGTCGCCTACATATACATAATTTCGCGTCTCACTTTTTCGCTCGCAGAACAGCGCGAAATTTTAAGGAAATTTTTCTTCCCCCAGGTAAATAACATATTGCCTCGTGTTTAGGAAGGTTCAAAGTGTATTTTAAGTTAATAAAAAAATAAATAAATTTTTCAGATAATTTACTGTGGTGTTACCCCACTAATTCGATCATTGTTTTCTTAAAAAAATAACACGGTCACAAATACATCTTATTTGTAACTTATTATTATTCTTCACAGTTATCATTATTGTTATTGATTTATACATATTTTACGATGATCTCTGAATTAAATAAACTGCTGTAAATTCCAGGAAACCTAGTTAGAAAGCGATGGAAAAACCTTCGTGATACATACAGGGTTGAGTTTAAAAAAAAACAAGAAAAACCAAAATCAGGAAGTGCAGCGATATTAACAAAACCAAAGTGGGCTTTCTTCGATTCAATGAGTTTCTTATGTGACACAGTTGCGCCAGGACCTCTTGAAGGAAACCTACAGGCCTGTGAGGATGAAAACACTGAAACAGGAAATAAAAATGATAGTAGAGAAAATTATACTGATGATGACAGCAATGGTGCCGAAACAAACATTAGTTGCAGCAGTATTATTAAGAATTCCGCAAAACTAGAATCTTTTCGGGCATCTAGTAGTAAGAGAAAACGAACCAGTATGGAAGAATCATTCATAACATTAGAAACCGAAAAGCTGAAATTACTCAAACAAGATAATGAAATGAAACAGGATCCGGATTACAACTTTCTAATTAGCCTCTTGCCTGATTTAAAAAAACTGTCGGATCTTACTAAAATAAAATTTAAAACTGAAATGATGAGATATTTGTTTGAATTAAAGCAAAATGAACAGAATTTGAAATATAGCCAGTCATCAACTCCTTCGTGGGCTAGTTTAAATGAGTCGGATCAACCGGACGAGTTTGTAATATATTTTTCTGCAATTTTAAATTTCAATGCGTGTATATATTTCTAAATAAAGACTTTTATTTGCAATTTGTACTTACCTTAATGTGATAGAATGTCTTTCAGCTGAACAAATTACTTTCAACTCGTCGTTAGCAGTTTTCATAATTTTTTTTTCTATTTTAGACAAAATATATTTAAATGTAAACGGAGTCATTCTGTAATACTCGAAAAATTTTACTTCGTCCAACAATAGGTGTTTATACAAATTATGGAATTCGCCATCTATTGCTCGCCTTTTAAAAATTACGTTATTCGACTTTTTTATCTTTAACTGTTTATAACATTTGTATTTAAGATAACTATTTTCAAACAGAAATAATTGAGACATCGTTAACTTTTCTTAACGCACAAACTGAGACTGATAGTTACAAATGAAGTATATTAAAGTAAGGAGAATCCGATTATTCGCTACTTGCTACTCGCGTGAACAGTAACCACATTATTCGCGCGCGAATTATTCGTTCAATTCGCTTCTACTAGCTTCTACTCGCTTATTCGCAATTCGCGTGAACGGTAACCGCCGCCTAAGGGAGGATCTCAAGAAATGTGAAAATAACATCAAAATAGAATATAGGTTTTATATTCATTTATCTAATGTAGAAGTACAGCTGTTTCTTCATTTTTAAACCAAGAGTTACATCCTAGTTTAAAATCGGAAATTCGTAATATTGTTGATCAAGGTATTACAAATGTACGAACAATAAACATAATGCTGAAGAAATATGTAAATAACAAATACAAAGATGGTATTACATCACAGAGTAAAACTTTTTACCCTATCAACAAAATTATTTATAATCATGTTTTAAAATACATCTATGAAACAAAGGCTCCAAAAATTGATCAAGCAGCTCTGGTAAATAGAATAAATGTATGCAAAAATTTATACAAAGGAATTTAATGAGGAACAGTCGCAATCATTTTTATTTTGTTATCAAGCAAAGTGGTAAATGCATCTAATGAAACGATATGGAGAAATATCGCTATTAGATGCTACATATAAAATTATTAAATATTCCTTCTTCTTAAGATGCCGTACACTACATAGCGCGTTGGCGCAACCTATTCGTACATTTTTAGCTGTACCGATATAGGCAGTGTACCAGGCAATTGTTATATGCAACGCAGGTGTACACACGCAAGACTACATTCGGAACTGATTGTAGCCGCTTGCTGTGTACTGACCTAGCGCACATATGATGTTCGTGGTGGTGTGCCATTGCCTTCCACGTGTGATTATTAGCGATTATTTATTTATTTATTTAATTCTTGTAATAAGTTACCATTGTTTAATATAGTTGTTAAAACTAATGTTAATTATACTGTAGTGGATATTTTTATTACTCAAAGTGAAAATACATTTGCAATCACTGAAGCTTTGGATGTTTTTAAGCAGTGGAATCCTGGCTATAAGTCTAAATATTTTATAACTAATTAATGTGAAGTTGAAATTAATGCAATTACAAAAATATTTCGATGTCCAACTTATATATGCAATTTCCATAGAGAACAGTCTTGGATTCGATGGTTTAAGAAATGTGGAAATGTAAAACGAAGAGAAAACGTTAATTCAATATTGCAATTTTTGCGTAACCTTTCAGCAAGTGAAAATATTGAAGAATTTAACAGTAGGTTGGAAAATATGCGTAACAGTGACATTTGGGTACAAGAAAAGAAAGCTGACAAATATTTTACCGCACACTGGCTAATGGTAGAAGAAAAATGGTCCCGTTACTTTTTTCAGTCAGATTTTTTATTCATAATTAGTACCAATAATGGGATTGAATCGCAGCATAAAATTTTAAAACATATTTACCTCAAACTACATGTAGACAAAAGTTTATGTGAGGTTTTGGAAATAATTATTGATACGTTTCTCGCGGACTGTTTAAAAAAATACGAATTTGCAAATAATAAATTAAGTAGTAATTATAAGCCTTATAATATAGAAATTCCTGAATTTTTGTATGACAGACCTCCTTTTTTATAAAACATGTTTATTCAAGATATACATCTGCTATTAGTTTATACACTTTAAATAGTATATATTGTGACGGATTCGGCCGCCATGACTTTCGATATTTTTCACGCTGTACCGAATTAAAAAATGATAATGATTACTCTTTTCCAAATTCTAAATTCCTCATTTCTCTGCGTTTTGACAGTTTCTCAGGCTTCCGATTTCTATTTCTCCGGTTTCTTCGGGCAGCGTGCAAACTGAGCATTCTCCGACCGTAATGCTAGATCGACAAATTTCGTGGGAATTGCCAATGTGCACGGCGCCAATTTGGCGATCCGTGCATATGTGTGTGTTAATTATATGAGGGTGGTTCGTCCGCTGTTTGTCCGATCTGGCGTTGTGTGCGTCGGAAATGCGATTCGAGCTACGTCGAGGCGTGAGAAGTTTTTTCTTAGAACCCGAAAAAACCGACGCAGGGTACCCGCCGTTCCACCGATTTTCAGAATGTTCTAGAAAAATCGGTGGCGCATTCATTTTTATATATATATATTTTTTATTATTAGGCAAGATGGCCGTTTAACAAAATCGTCGTCGAATTCTCTGTGAATTCGAGCGATCAGTCTTCGCTTCCTCGTGGTCGCGATTAGATCTCAACTGCTTTGGCCCGTGGGCACATTCGTTTTTTTCTTTTCACTGCTACGCGCCGTTAAGGCAAAATCTATATTTTTTCACTGTTTTGGCCGCTTAAGGCAAATAGTACCGATTCGAATATTCGTTGGCGTTTTTCTTTGGTGATCAGTTGAAATATGTTCGTTTTAAATCAAATATAACTCGGTTTACACATCTTACCAAAAAAAAAAAAAAAATTGTTTTTTTTTCTTTTCGTTCCAAGGACACGTTTTCGTGACATCTCCGCCACGGAGACCATTTTTTTTTTCGTTTAGACCTTAGGAAAGCCTAAAGCTTTTTCCGAACGAGCTAACGGTTACATTACACCTGAAGTAACATTGGCGCCCGGAACTTTTATTTTCGTTTATTTTTTTACATTTTCTTTCAATATCATCGATGAAAGCTGGTCAGTAACAAATGGCGCCCGAACAGGGACTCGATAGTATATGGATAGATACGTTACCTGATACGGAAAAGGAAGCAGCGGTTTCATCGGAGAAGGATCTGCCAAGTAGAAACAGATAAGATTTTATATTATTTTTATTCTCTCCTCGGCCTGCTATAGTTTATATACGTTTTATTTTCTCGTGGTTTATTCATTCAAAATTTTAAAATTTATTTTTTATTTTTTTTCCCTTCTCGCGTCAAGAATTATTCAAAACATTGGTAATAATTTATATTATTGCCCCCAGTTCATTCTGCCTATTTATAGTTCACAATAATACGTTCGTTGTCGCTAATTTTTAGTTCGTCTGACTTGCTGTATAGTTCGTCTCAATTTATTTCATACTTCATTGTAAATTAATTAAAAATATTAATTTTTTTAAAAATAATTCAAATTAATTGTTTTTAAAATAGTTCAAACTTTTTGAATTATTTTTTCCGCTTTATTGCTCTTAAAATATTTCAAATTTACTCAGAACAATGGATGGCTAAATCCAAAAGCGAATAAATTAATTTATAATTTAATTTATAAATGAAGGCATAATTTTAGAATAATTAATGTGATTATTTGCTAACAATTTAAAAAAAATTAATGTTCATTTGTGATTAAATTATTTCAAATATTGTTTTTTTTGCTTTGAAAATTTTAATTTACTATTTCAAAGATATTTACAAAATTCTACCCTAATAAATAAATATTAAGTTAATTTTAATTATAATTGTTAATTTTAAAACAATGTGATTTTGTCCGTTACAATTATTGTACCCACGCCTGCTATAGATGGCGTGATTTATTGTCACCGCATGTCACCGGTCTGTCATTTGCTTTACAATAGAACCTGTTGTGCCAGTTTCCGCGATCTGACCCGGTTTTGCGAGTTTCTTGTTGTTTCTTTGTTGTTTTTTGTTGCTTTTTTTGTTTTTTTGTTCCTTTTGTTGCTTTTTTGTTTTATAAGTATGCCCGCCGAAATCGAGTTGTGCGACGCGCCGTGTAAGCCCTACTATTTCGATTTAGTTCGTTATATGGAAGAAGAGATTATTCGATTTTATATCCGACATCATATTCTTCCGTATTTCAGGTTTTGCACCAAATATCCACTTTTTTTTAATGATTTCTTTCTTTTTTTTACTACTCTTCCGTGTCTTCATTACCAATTTCCGCGTTTTTTTTATTTTTTTACTCCTCTTTCGTGTCTTCGTTATCTACTTTCGCGCTTTTTTTCTTTTTTTTTTACTCCACTTCCGTGTCGCCATTACCAATTTCTGCGCTTTTTTATATTTTTTTTTTTTTATTACAAAATATGGTTTACTATATACTTTAGGGTTTGTGCGGGTTGTCAGAGCCTTCTCGTTATCAAAAATTTGGAATTTCGGTGTGGCCGGCGGATCGGCGGTGTTAAATGTGGTTACAGGAAATCGGCGAAAGTTGGGACGTGGCTTTCTCAATGCAGAGTACCCCTGTTAAAAATGTGGGTGTTTGTTGCTACAGTCTTGTACGTCCGTAATCCTCGTACATATCTACTTCGGCATCTGCAATTATCCACTAGAACAATTACCGACTGGACCTCCTTCTGTCGTGAGGTTATGATGCACTATTTCAAGAAACATTCGGCTCCTTTAGGAGGTAAGGATCGGATTGTGCAGATTGATGAAGCAAAGTTCATCAAAGTGAAATTTGCGTCAACCTCCTCTTCGCGCCATGAGGCTCGTTTATGGGTTTTTGGCGCTATTGATGTTGCTTCCGGAAATTTTTACCTCAATCTTGTTCCTGATCGTAGCTCCGAAACGTTGCTTCAAATTATCCACCGTGTTATCCGTCCCGGTTCTATCATCCAATCTGACGAATGGAAAGGGTATACTCCCCTTTCCCGTGATCCTAATTACATCCACCGTACTGTAAATCATTCCGTTAATCCGGATACTGGGGTTCACACCAATAACATTGAACGTTTATGGCGTGAAGCCCGGAGTAAAATTCCGAAATATGGTACTAGGGAAGATTTCTTCCCCTATTATATCGCGGAATTTTACTTTTTGCAGCGAGTGCCACATTTCCAACTCCTCCACACCTTCTATAACACCGCCGCCGAAATGTATCCCGCTTATTGAGAGTAGTCTAAAAACCAGGCACCTGGCGGGTGTGACGTCATAACCCCAGAACTGTGTGCGGAGGTCAAAAAGTAACCCAATTTCTTGCACGGGCGCTGAAAATTCACCCAAGTTTTCCCAATTTTCCCCAAATTTCCCGCAATTTTCCGCAAATTTCCCCCAATTTTCACTGTACAGGTTCCGCGCATTTCCGATAGTTCGAACCGCTTAAAAACTAACCCAAGTATAATAATTAATGCCTCAAACTAACCCAAGTCTCCGCTCGCCCTTCCCACGATCCCGCGCATATATCCAAACATTGCGATAGCCGCCGCGAAAGCGTACGTTCCTTTCCCGTGCACGCGTCGTTCGTTCCCGATACTGCGATCTTTTTTTTTTTTTAAATATTTCGAAGCCTAAGTATAAAAAATTCCAAAATTATCCTAAATATATTTTTTTCATTATCACATTTCCCCGTTTGTACAGGTAAATGTGGAAACATACACGCCGTCCTCGCGCATATATCCATCATAACATTAACCACAGTGAAAGTGCACACCCATTCCCACACATCGCGCCCTTTACTATCATGTGTATGTATTACACACATGCCTTTGCGTGTAATATATGTAGCATACTTTTTAATTTTCATTTTTTCGAGGTTGGGAGGGGTAAAATTTTGCCGGAGTGATAAAAACGTTTGAATCTCAACACTTAGAACCCAAAATTTAAAGGAATTTTCCGAGTCGTGCTCCGTTCCGGCATTTTTTTTTTAAATTTTATTTTTAAAGAAAATATTTGAACGTTCCATCAGTCGAATGAAAGCGGGCGAGTGTGCTGCTACGAGATGTATTATGTAAGCGCGACCGCGACTGTACTAGAAATATTTAAATGTTCCAGCAACTAGTTGAAACTGTCACCAGGTGAGGTGAATTCCAGTCGTTCGTTTTGAAATTAACCAGCCGATCATCTATGCACACTCTCACACGCCACCGATAGAAACCTGTTCGCGATCGCTACAAGTTCATACACACGCACGTACACACCACCACTTGATAAATATTTTTTCGTCTTTTTCCGCTTCCGATCTTATTTGTAATCCGTTGATTCTTTTTTTATTATTTTTCCGTATTCTCCATTCATTGCAAAAGCACACCATCCATTCATGCACACATATCAAGCATTATGTTAACCTCTATAAAGCTACACTGTACTATTCCACACACGCTCCGGTCGCCGTCGAAATAAACGCCGCGATATCACTCCCACACACACACACACATACACACAAACACTTCATATATATTTTATTTTCGAGTAA
The DNA here is from genome assembly GCA_039619475.1 of Icerya purchasi. Classification (NCBI taxonomy): domain Eukaryota; kingdom Metazoa; phylum Arthropoda; class Insecta; order Hemiptera; family Monophlebidae; genus Icerya; species Icerya purchasi. Next base: position 330,531,722 of record CM077115.1, on the reverse strand, counting down.
AATTATTATAGAATTAGTCTAAGTATAATTTTCTTTTACATTTCTGTTTACTTCTTCCGAACGTTCATAATTTTTATTTTTTTTTTGTTTCTCCGATTCTAAAAATAAATCTGTCAATGTATTAGCCACTCTCTCCCGTGCACAGAATGTTCCCTCGCACTCATCTGCTACCTATCGTTCTTATTAATTTTTTTCAAGTCTAATATCATAGAATTAGCCTAATTATATTTTTTTTTCGCTTCCAATCATTTCCTCCGACCGTTGATAATTTTCTTATTTTATTTTTTCTCAGGTTCTAAAAATAAATCCATTGTCATCTTCACTAGTATGATTGCGCACATATCTTCTGCCGGTATTTCTCATATTGTTCATAATAATTTTTCATGTCTATGTATTATGGAATTAGTCTAAAATATATTTTTTCCCCTCTAAAGACTTTTTCCAAACGTAAGTATTCAAACATTAATTCGAGTATATTTTTATTTAACGCTGTTTCATAATTTCCCTCTCCCTTATCCACCCTACACAAATTTCAATTATTTTCTATTATTTTTCATGAGTACATCCCCCTGAAACTACAGTGAAACCACACCAAACATTCTCACGCACCATATAGATTTTAACATCATTCGTAATAATTCTTTTCGAGTCTATTAGTTTAAGATTATTTTATTTTTTTCAAACTCTAAATATTTTTTTTTTTCAATATCTTTCATATTATATTTTTTTCCTCAATATGTCCGCGTACCCTCATAGTGCAAAGGTACTCTGCTTATATCCTTGCATGCATGTTGCCATGTCGTTGATTTCGATCATGTGTCAAGGTCATCGAGTCTGCCCGAATCTTCAATGTCATATCTTTTGTAGAAAAACGGTTCATATGTTCACACCTACACACAAACACCCATAACCGAAAGAACACCTCTCAACTTCGTTCATCTGTGTATGTAACCAGCTTTCACCAAAGGAATGTGGTTTTTCTGATACGACTCAACATCTTCAAAGACTTGCATCGAGCTAGAATCTCGAAAGGATCTGTTCAGGCAGTCAGTATTAGTGCTATGTCGAACGTGTAGAATTTGTTGAAGCAGTGTTCTTCACGCATTAATAAAAGTTTGCTCTAACGTTAAAAGTAATAATTTTCTACATTTTTTAGTAAAAAGTTAAAAATATTATTCAAACATGAATAACAACATTGTTTCGAAAGTCGACGAATTTATTCAGAATTCATTTTTGAGTGATAGTGTCACGCATACAACTTCATCACCTCCATCACCGCAGTCAGATGATTGTTATACAGCAGAAGAATCAACATCTTTTGTACATAATATCATTGGTCCTGTATTATTAACAGAACAAGCAGATATAGCGGAATATTTTGTAGATATCAGCATCCATGTAGATTGTGATTATGGTTTTTGAGTAACTGAACTAGCAATGATTGATATGTCCGGTGGAAAGTGTTTGCATACGCTGTATAAGCCAAGCAGAGCATGGCATGCATCAAAAATGCCACATTTACAATGTTCTTCGATGAGTCATTACTTGAAAAATCCTTCATTATTTTCCTGTCGGGAAGAAATATTTATGGCACGCGATATATTCACGATATTATCTCAAAAACCGAGAGCTCGCATATATATTTTAACGGTATATGCTAAACTTACACTAATGGAACTTAACGAAAAGTCTGAATTGTTGAGTGATTTAGACTATGAAATCGTTAATATGGATCAAGTCTTTCGACTACATAGTATTGAGAATCTACATGAAGAGTATTTTGGTATAAGCAATTTGATAACCTGTAAACATCATAATGAGATTGATAGTTTTCATTGTGCAGCGAAAAACGTTATGGTGATGAAGGCCTGGTACGATCATGTTATCCATCCGCTGAAGCTTATGAATAATCTCAATATAAATGATTTAAGTCAGTTGTTCATTACAGCCACCAAAGAAATGATAATTACATTATTTCCAAGTTGTGTTGGTGACATTTATGCATTTCTACCAGATAGATTAAAACAGGATGATACGATAAAATCACTTCTACCATGTTACGAGCATGAGCATGATGAAGAATATTATATCGATGATGATATATTGCGACGGAGTACTCGAAATTGTATGAAAGTAAAAGATTGTATCGATTGTCAATGTAAAATTCGCACGGATTAACTATTCATTATTTCGATCGTTTATCAATTTTGTGTATATTTGTATATATTTTTGTATATTAATGTATATATTTTTTTCCCTAATCGACAGTCCGTTCGTTTTTTGTGTTTTGTTAATCATTTTGTAAATATATTTTTATACATATTTAAATTTTATTTCTATATATTTACATATATTTTTTCTTTGCCTTCAATTCCCTCCATATCTTTCATTCTATTGTATATATTTTTTCCTAATTAATTTTAATCTTTTTTCGCTCCTTTTCAATTCAGTTTATTTAACTATTTAACTATTTCTCTATTTCTTTTTCCTCCTCTTAACTTAAAGTACTGGTAATGATGAATATTACAAAAAATCTGAACCAGTTGTATAAAGTGTACGTGTAATTATTGTCTAATTTTCGAATATAATCCCGCATAATTTGTTCATATCTTTTTAGACTAAAACATTATATTTTTTATTCTTTCTTTAACAAATCTAACTGTTCAACTTTTTCATGTACATCACGTACATCAAGTATTTTCCGCAGCTGTGTGAGTTTTCATTAATTTGTAAGACACAACCTAAGACCCAGAGAGTTCTCTCTAATTGTTTAAAATCTTTCATAATTACACTTTTTTTATTTTACATATATTTTTTGAGGTATATACGGGATCGTCTATGAGGTGTGTTGATCAATAGAGCAACAGGTAGAAAACCTACTAGCTTACGAGACACAGCATGTTTATAGAAAAAACGTGCTAGCATGAGCAGATCAGAGTTGCAATGTGCGAGTGAGAGACTGTATGCATGTATGTGTGCGAGAGCAACAGCTTGATTATAAAAAACGTCGAAGATACATGCATCTATCTGTGAACAATTATCACATCAAACATAAAAAGGCTGACTAAAAGATTATTATTTTCTTTTTTCATTCATTCTCGCCACTATTACCACTCGCGCCCCACTGTCAAGACCTCTGATCATACATTACTAACCTCACCGACACTATAATATTTTTTTCTCTGTGTTATTAAATTAACCCAAGTATATTTTTATTCATTTGTTACACAAACTTTTGTTCAAATCTTTCGTAATATGTCGTGCACACATTTATAGCCCACAGACACTACTCGCTTCATTACCACGAATACATCTCTTTCATTGTTACTTATCATAACATAGTTTTTCCTGAAATTGTAGAAAAATTCTCTTCGCTCCATTCTTCCAAGGTGTTTTATTTCCTAATTTCAAATCATGCATAATAATTTTAAAATCAAATTAAGTATATTTTATCATTTCCAAAAAATCAATCATCTCTGTACAAGGCATTAACTCATTTTCACATCAAACATATTATTTTTTTTAATCTATCGTACATATTATTTTTTATCATTTAAATTTTTTTCTCAATTCACAAATAGCTAACCTATAGAAAACATATTGTTGTAAACATACATGACAAAATTACTCCTCATAATTACATCATGAATTATTTTTTTCTTCCTTTTTTTTTTTTTTAACATCATGACAAAAGCAATAGAATTAAGGCATTTATGAATGTGTACACCATATGCTTCCAGTAACCTATCATACATTTTTTTAAATTAGTCCAAGCATACTATTTTTTCAATAACAAAGTCGATCATACATACTTTTTTCTTCTATATAATCACTAATCTATGAAAACACTTCGTTTGTTTTACCACTACCATAGCATTCACTCCTTTTCCCTCATGCTAACAAACTTCAAAATTTAATAATATAACACGAAGTTATTCTAAATACATGTTCATGCTATTAAAATTAATATATCAATTAATCTATATATTCCTTTTGCACATTTCTGAAAAAAATCCTACAACATGTTTTAAAATTAATCGAAGTATACTATTTTATTACCTAAAATCAATTATTCTCCCATACAGTTTTTTCCAATCATACATATTTTTTGTTTCCCATATTGTCATTATTGCAAAGTCATACAAAACAACAACATATTTTTAACCATAATGAATCCTTCATCCGTTCCATTCATGCTATATACCATTATCATTCATTTCAATGTTATGAAATTAGTCTAACATGCTAGCAAAGTTATTATCTCACCCTTTGCATTATTCCAAAAAATGATTTATTTTACATTTTTTCTTTAAATTTCCCTTATACTATTATTTTTGAAATGCAGGATGATGACTATGATTAGAATTCATGATTACAAAGAGAGAGACGCATGCGGAAATTGTATTGCATTATATACGAGATGATGTGTGATTGTTGGTGAGTATGCTTGCATGCATGTAAAATATATGAGTGTGTTAGTAGAAAACAACCGTTCAAACGTGAACACAGGTACAGATACAGTTATAGAATGAGAGAGATAAAAATATATATTTTGTTATGTTTGATATGTGTATGATAAAGAGGTTAACAAAGAATAATCACATTACCCTCACAACTTAGACATTGAGTTATACCTTTGTAATATTTTAGATGTAAAAGCAGTGCCATTGACATGCAGTAAACGTTTTCATCACTTTTGACTAATTATAAGCAATTTTCCAACATTTCTCTTTGTTTTCCTACATTTTAATACCTTTACACCATTTTAGTCAATTTTTTGATATTTAATGCCATTTTTCCAGTCTTTTTACCACCTTTCTCGCAATTTTCATCATTCTTTCATCATCTTTGTTAGGATCTTTTCTTACAACTTTTTACCATTTCGACCGTCGTTAGTGATATCCATCATTATTTATGCTTTCATTCCTTCTGCTTAATCTATGCACACATACAGCTTAGCAATCACTGCAGCTGTTGAACGTTGTAGGACCGCAATCGTGATCTCCATTTGATTATTAGGATTTAAAAGTCACATCTTTGAACGCTTGATCTAATGCATCAATATGATCTTTGTATTCGCCCACCCGCTGCTGAAGGTTCCACCTAATATCTTCAACAGACTATCATACAGTCGTTTAATAAGAGAATCTGTAAGACCCAAGACATTTACTTAACGTTTTCCCAACACATTCACAGACCTACCCTGTACACTAAGGAAATCTTTAAACATCTCTGTAACCATTCCTTTTAAGCTGGCGGGAGCAAGGAACTCCTATAAACGTTTCTCAATCAGCACTTCATCGTTCATCGCCCATGGTTTCACTCGCCATTGCACAGATATGTAATAAACATTTTCTTCTTTTACTATTTTGTTATGCTTTAACACTATTACATCATTTTTCCTCGCTTCTAACTAATTGTAACCAGTTTTCCATTATTTCTTAGCATGTTCTTCTGTTTTAGGACCTTTTTGCGCTATTTTTTTTTCATCAATTTATGTTATTTCACATCGTTTTTCTGCTGATTTTAGTGCCTTTCACACAATTTTACTAATTATTTTCGACTATTTCTTAACATGTTCTTCCGTTTTAGGACCTTTTTGCACTATTTTTTCATCAATTTATGTTATTTAACATCGTTTTTCTAGTGTTTTACTACCTTTCACACAATTTTACTCAATTTTTCCCACATCTTTGAAGATTTTTTTCATTTATCTCATACATTATATGTCTGGATGTGTCGAATATACATCCTTTTAACTATATTTTATAATTTGATACGATTATAAATAATAATGAAAGATTTAATTCAATATTGTTTACAATTTATTCAATAATTTTTATGACATTCATCATAACCAATAAAAATAATCATTTGCTTTAATGCTTCGATGTTAAATTGTAATATATCATTATCAGCTATTAATAATTAACACCATAAAACGTTTAATTTAACTGAATATATCCTTCTTCAGCCAACTTTTCTTCAATCATCCGAATTTCAGTATCTAATCCATTATTTCCTGATTGATTAGATGTGTGTAGTAACAATAATCGTTCAACCAATTCATTAGGATCGTCAGAATAATTGAAATGAGGGTCTTCGAGATATACTTTTCGAACAGTACTATATGCACGTTTCTTTTTCGTTTTATCTGGATAAACTTTTACATTCTGTATTGTAGATTGAAACAGAGGACGTATTATTTTTCTGTATTTAGGAAGTGGAGTACCCTTTAATACACCAGTAACACGTACATGAGCTCTGGTAAATTCCAGTATTTGTTTATACAAAGCTAAATCATTATTTGTATATTTATTCTCATCAACATTTGTTTCCATCAGTAAATGAATCAGTCCTGGTGTGTAAGGAAATTTAGTTAGTGTTCTTCCTTTTCCTAAATAAATTTCACCACATTTTCGATTCCACGAAACTGGTGTTGAACCCATCATATACTCATGAGTGTTAGCATTATATTGTATTCCATATACAGGATCATTTGGTACAGGTTCACCAACATCTATTTGAAATGGAGCCATTTCATGCATATTAATGGTCTTATATCCAGACTTATTATCACTATTTTCATATTCTTCTTCATTTTCAATATCAATCTCATAATCACGTTTCCTACTCTCATTAGAAAGTTTATGACGTTTTATTATTGATGTATCACTTATTCCATTAGATTCATTTTTCATCCTTTTAGGTATTTGTAGTGTTTCCCGATTATCCGATAACTGTTTTGTAACAGGTTCAAGCATGGCAGATGAAATATTTGTAATAGATTTCCAGTTCTGTAATGCATTATACTTTTTCATTATATCGCTGCGTATCCTTTCCAGTTCACTTTTAAGATTTGCTCCTTTATTTATTCCATCATTACCAACATTAACCATCACTTTACTTGTTGACATCGTTATTACAGATAATTAAAAATTCAACAAACTTACATGTCAATTTTCTCTACATATATAAATCACAATCTATTTTGATCACAGAAAGTTAATGCTTATTTAACACAAATAATTTATAGAATGTTTTTAAAGGCTTAAAGAAACATACAGTGCTAACATGCTTATTATATACATACTGTAATTCAAACTGTTCCCTAAATACACTATTCATGAAAATAATTCTTTATAAATAAAAATAAACAACAAAACTGGGCAGAAATTTTAGAGGAATTTAAGAATCACATTATTTAATTTTCAATATACTAATATATCAAAATATGTGATAACGCCTAAACTTTTACCAACAACATTATACATATATATACACATATATGTATATGTATATATGTAGATATATATATGTATATATGTAGATATATATATGTATATATGTAGATATATATATGTATGTATGTAGATATATATATGTATATATGTAGATATATATATGTATATATTTAGATATATATGTATATATGTAGATCTATATGTATATATTTAGATATATATATGCATACATGTAGATATATATGTATATATGTAGATATATATGTATATATTTAGATATATATATGCATATATGTAGATATATAAGTATATATGTAGATATATATGTATATATCTACATATATATGTATATATTTAGATATATATATATGCATATATGTAGATATATATGTATATATGTAGATATATATATGTATATATGTAGATATATAAGTATATATGTAGATATATATGTATATATTTAGATATATATGATATATGTAGATATATATGTATATATGTAGATATATATGTATATATGTAGATATATATGTATATATGTAGATATATATGTATATATGTAGATATATATGTATATATTTAGATATATATGTATATATGTAGATATATATGTATATATGTAGATATATATGTATATATTTAGATATATTGCATATATGTAGATATATATGTATATATGTAGATATATATATGTATATGTAGATATATATGTATATATGTAGATATATAGATATATATGTATATATTTAGATATATATGTATATATTTAGATATATATGTATATATGGTGATATATATGTGTATATATATATGTATAATGTTGTTGGTAAAAGTTTAGGCGTTATCACATATTTTGATATATTAGTATATTGAAAATTAAATAATGTGATTCTTAAATTCCTCTAAAATTTCTGCCCAGTTTCGTTGTTTATTTTTATTTATAAAGAATTATTTTCATGAATAGTGTATTTAGGGAACAGTTTGAATTACAGTATGTATATAATAAGCATGTTAGCACTGTATGTTTCTTTAAGCCTTTAAAAACATTCTATAAATTATTTGTGTTAAATAAGCATTAACTTTCTGTGATCAAAATAGATTGTGATTTATATATGTAGAGAAAATTGACATGTAAGTTTGTTGAATTTTTAATTATCTGTAATAACGATGTCAACAAGTAAAGTGATGGTTAATGTTGGTAATGATGGAATAAATAAAGGAGCAAATCTTAAAAGTGAACTGGAAAGGATATGCAGCGATATAATGAAAAAGTATAATGCATTACAGAACTGGAAATCTATTACAAATATTTCATCTGCCATGCTTGAACCTGTTACAAAACAGTTATCGGATAATCGGGAAACACTACAAATACCTAAAAGGATGAAAAATGAATCTAATGGAATAAGTGATACATCAATAATAAAACGTCATAAACTTTCTAATGAGAGTAGGAAACGTGATTATGAGATTGATATTGAAAATGAAGAAGAATATGAAAATAGTGATAATAAGTCTGGATATAAGACCATTAATATGCATGAAATGGCTCCATTTCAAATAGATGTTGGTGAACCTGTACCAAATGATCCTGTATATGGAATACAATATAATGCTAACACTCATGAGTATATGATGGGTTCAACACCAGTTTCGTGGAATCGAAAATGTGGTGAAATTTATTTAGGAAAAGGAAGAACACTAACTAAATTTCCTTACACACCAGGACTGATTCATTTACTGATGGAAACAAATGTTGATGAGAATAAATATACAAATAATGATTTAGCTTTGTATAAACAAATACTGGAATTTACCAGAGCTCATGTACGTGTTACTGGTGTATTAAAGGGTACTCCACTTCCTAAATACAGAAAAATAATACGTCCTCTGTTTCAATCTACAATACAGAATGTAAAAGTTTATCCAGATAAAACGAAAAAGAAACGTGCATATAGTACTGTTCGAAAAGTATATCTCGAAGACCCTCATTTCAATTATTCTGACGATCCTAATGAATTGGTTGAACGATTATTGTTACTACACACATCTAATCAATCAGGAAATAATGGATTAGATACTGAAATTCGGATGATTGAAGAAAAGTTGGCTGAAGAAGGATATATTCAGTTAAATTAAACGTTTTATGGTGTTAATTATTAATAGCTGATAATGATATATTACAATTTAACATCGAAGCATTAAAGCAAATGATTATTTTTATTGGTTATGATGAATGTCATAAAAATTATTGAATAAATTGTAAACAATATTGAATTAAATCTTTCATTATTATTTATAATCGTATCAAATTATAAAATATAGTTAAAAGGATGTATATTCGACACATCCAGACATATAATGTATGAGATAAATGAAAAAAATCTTCAAAGATGTGGGAAAAATTGAGTAAAATTGTGTGAAAGGTAGTAAAACACTAGAAAAACGATGTTAAATAACATAAATTGATGAAAAAATAGTGCAAAAAGGTCCTAAAACGGAAGAACATGTTAAGAAATAGTCGAAAATAATTAGTAAAATTGTGTGAAAGGCACTAAAATCAGCAGAAAAACGATGTGAAATAACATAAATTGATGAAAAAAAAATAGCGCAAAAAGGTCCTAAAACAGAAGAACATGCTAAGAAATAATGGAAAACTGGTTACAATTAGTTAGAAGCGAGGAAAAATGATGTAATAGTGTTAAAGCATAACAAAATAGTAAAAGAAGAAAATGTTTATTACATATCTGTGCAATGGCGAGTGAAACCATGGGCGATGAACGATGAAGTGCTGATTGAGAAACGTTTATAGGAGTTCCTTGCTCCCGCCAGCTTAAAAGGAATGGTTACAGAGATGTTTAAAGATTTCCTTAGTGTACAGGGTAGGTCTGTGAATGTGTTGGGAAAACGTTAAGTAAATGTCTTGGGTCTTACAGATTCTCTTATTAAACGACTGTATGATAGTCTGTTGAAGATATTAGGTGGAACCTTCAGCAGCGGGTGGGCGAATACAAAGATCATATTGATGCATTAGATCAAGCGTTCAAAGATGTGACTTTTAAATCCTAATAATCAAATGGAGATCACGATTGCGGTCCTACAACGTTCAACAGCTGCAGTGATTGCTAAGCTGTATGTGTGCATAGATTAAGCAGAAGGAATGAAAGCATAAATAATGATGGATATCACTAACGACGGTCGAAATGGTAAAAAGTTGTAAGAAAAGATCCTAACAAAGATGATGAAAGAATGATGAAAATTGCGAGAAAGGTGGTAAAAAGACTGGAAAAATGGCATTAAATATCAAAAAATTGACTAAAATGGTGTAAAGGTATTAAAATGTAGGAAAACAAAGAGAAATGTTGGAAAATTGCTTATAATTAGTCAAAAGTGATGAAAACGTTTACTGCATGTCAATGGCACTGCTTTTACATCTAAAATATTACAAAGGTATAACTCAATGTCTAAGTTGTGAGGGTAATGTGATTATTCTTTGTTAACCTCTTTATCATACACATATCAAACATAACAAAATATATATTTTTATCTCTCTCATTCTATAACTGTATCTGTACCTGTGTTCACGTTTGAACGGTTGTTTTCTACTAACACACTCATATATTTTACATGCATGCAAGCATACTCACCAACAATCACACATCATCTCGTATATAATGCAATACAATTTCCGCATGCGTCTCTCTCTTTGTAATCATGAATTCTAATCATAGTCATCATCCTGCATTTCAAAAATAATAGTATAAGGGAAATTTAAAGAAAAAATGTAAAATAAATCATTTTTTGGAATAATGCAAAGGGTGAGATAATAACTTTGCTAGCATGTTAGACTAATTTCATAACATTGAAATGAATGATAATGGTATATAGCATGAATGGAACGGATGAAGGATTCATTATGGTTAAAAATATGTTGTTGTTTTGTATGACTTTGCAATAATGACAATATGGGAAACAAAAAATATGTATGATTGGAAAAAACTGTATGGGAGAATAATTGATTTTAGGTAATAAAATAGTATACTTCGATTAATTTTAAAACATGTTGTAGGATTTTTTTCAGAAATGTGCAAAAGGAATATATAGATTAATTGATATATTAATTTTAATAGCATGAACATGTATTTAGAATAACTTCGTGTTATATTATTAAATTTTGAAGTTTGTTAGCATGAGGGAAAAGGAGTGAATGCTATGGTATGGGTAAAACAAACGAAGTGTTTTCATAGATTAGTGATTATATAGAAGAAAAAAGTATGTATGATCGACTTTGTTATTGAAAAAATAGTATGCTTGGACTAATTTAAAAAAATGTATGATAGGTTACTGGAAGCATATGGTGTACACATTCATAAATGCCTTAATTCTATTGCTTTTGTCATGATGTTAAAAAAAAAAAAAAGGAAGAAAAAAATAATTCATGATGTAATTATGAGGAGTAATTTTGTCATGTATGTTTACAACAATATGTTTTCTATAGGTTAGCTATTTGTGAATTGAGAAAAAAATTTAAATGATAAAAAATAATATGTACGATAGATTAAAAAAAATAATATGTTTGATGTGAAAATGAGTTAATGCCTTGTACAGAGATGATTGATTTTTTGGAAATGATAAAATATACTTAATTTGATTTTAAAATTATTATGCATGATTTGAAATTAGGAAATAAAACACCTTGGAAGAATGGAGCGAAGAGAATTTTTCTACAATTTCAGGAAAAACTATGTTATGATAAGTAACAATGAAAGAGATGTATTCGTGGTAATGAAGCGAGTAGTGTCTGTGGGCTATAAATGTGTGCACGACATATTACGAAAGATTTGAACAAAAGTTTGTGTAACAAATGAATAAAAATATACTTGGGTTAATTTAATAACACAGAGAAAAAAATATTATAGTGTCGGTGAGGTTAGTAATGTATGATCAGAGGTCTTGACAGTGGGGCGCGAGTGGTAATAGTGGCGAGAATGAATGAAAAAAGAAAATAATAATCTTTTAGTCAGCCTTTTTATGTTTGATGTGATAATTGTTCACAGATAGATGCATGTATCTTCGACGTTTTTTATAATCAAGCTGTTGCTCTCGCACACATACATGCATACAGTCTCTCACTCGCACATTGCAACTCTGATCTGCTCATGCTAGCACGTTTTTTCTATAAACATGCTGTGTCTCGTAAGCTAGTAGGTTTTCTACCTGTTGCTCTATTGATCAACACACCTCATAGACGATCCCGTATATACCTCAAAAAATATATGTAAAATAAAAAAAGTGTAATTATGAAAGATTTTAAACAATTAGAGAGAACTCTCTGGGTCTTAGGTTGTGTCTTACAAATTAATGAAAACTCACACAGCTGCGGAAAATACTTGATGTACGTGATGTACATGAAAAAGTTGAACAGTTAGATTTGTTAAAGAAAGAATAAAAAATATAATGTTTTAGTCTAAAAAGATATGAACAAATTATGCGGGATTATATTCGAAAATTAGACAATAATTACACGTACACTTTATACAACTGGTTCAGATTTTTTGTAATATTCATCATTACCAGTACTTTAAGTTAAGAGGAGGAAAAAGAAATAGAGAAATAGTTAAATAGTTAAATAAACTGAATTGAAAAGGAGCGAAAAAAGATTAAAATTAATTAGGAAAAAATATATACAATAGAATGAAAGATATGGAGGGAATTGAAGGCAAAGAAAAAATATATGTAAATATATAGAAATAAAATTTAAATATGTATAAAAATATATTTACAAAATGATTAACAAAACACAAAAAACGAACGGACTGTCGATTAGGGAAAAAAATATATACATTAATATACAAAAATATATACAAATATACACAAAATTGATAAACGATCGAAATAATGAATAGTTAATCCGTGCGAATTTTACATTGACAATCGATACAATCTTTTACTTTCATACAATTTCGAGTACTCCGTCGCAATATATCATCATCGATATAATATTCTTCATCATGCTCATGCTCGTAACATGGTAGAAGTGATTTTATCGTATCATCCTGTTTTAATCTATCTGGTAGAAATGCATAAATGTCACCAACACAACTTGGAAATAATGTAATTATCATTTCTTTGGTGGCTGTAATGAACAACTGACTTAAATCATTTATATTGAGATTATTCATAAGCTTCAGCGGATGGATAACATGATCGTACCAGGCCTTCATCACCATAACGTTTTTCGCTGCACAATGAAAACTATCAATCTCATTATGATGTTTACAGGTTATCAAATTGCTTATACCAAAATACTCTTCATGTAGATTCTCAATACTATGTAGTCGAAAGACTTGATCCATATTAACGATTTCATAGTCTAAATCACTCAACAATTCAGACTTTTCGTTAAGTTCCATTAGTGTAAGTTTAGCATATACCGTTAAAATATATATGCGAGCTCTCAGTTTTTGAGATAATATCGTGAATATATCGCGTGCCATAAATATTTCTTCCCGACAGGAAAATAATGAAGGATTTTTCAAGTAATGACTCATCGAAGAACATTGTAAATGTGGCATTTTTGATGCATGCCATGCTCTGCTTGGCTTATACAGCGTATGCAAACACTTTCCACCGGACATATCAATCATTGCTAGTTCAGTTACTCGAAAACCATAATCACAATCTACATGGATGCTGATATCTACAAAATATTCCGCTATATCTGCTTGTTCTGTTAATAATACAGGACCAATGATATTATGTACAAAAGATGTTGATTCTTCTGCTGTATAACAATCATCTGACTGCGGTGATGGAGGTGATGAAGTTGTATGCGTGACACTATCACTCAAAAATGAATTCTGAATAAATTCGTCGACTTTCGAAACAATGTTGTTATTCATGTTTGAATAATATTTTTAACTTTTTACTAAAAAATGTAGAAAATTATTACTTTTAACGTTAGAGCAAACTTTTATTAATGCGTGAAGAACACTGCTTCAACAAATTCTACACGTTCGACATAGCACTAATACTGACTGCCTGAACAGATCCTTTCGAGATTCTAGCTCGATGCAAGTCTTTGAAGATGTTGAGTCGTATCAGAAAAACCACATTCCTTTGGTGAAAGCTGGTTACATACACAGATGAACGAAGTTGAGAGGTGTTCTTTCGGTTATGGGTGTTTGTGTGTAGGTGTGAACATATGAACCGTTTTTCTACAAAAGATATGACATTGAAGATTCGGGCAGACTCGATGACCTTGACACATGATCGAAATCAACGACATGGCAACATGCATGCAAGGATATAAGCAGAGTACCTTTGCACTATGAGGGTACGCGGACATATTGAGGAAAAAAATATAATATGAAAGATATTGAAAAAAAAAAATATTTAGAGTTTGAAAAAAATAAAATAATCTTAAACTAATAGACTCGAAAAGAATTATTACGAATGATGTTAAAATCTATATGGTGCGTGAGAATGTTTGGTGTGGTTTCACTGTAGTTTCAGGGGGATGTACTCATGAAAAATAATAGAAAATAATTGAAATTTGTGTAGGGTGGATAAGGGAGAGGGAAATTATGAAACAGCGTTAAATAAAAATATACTCGAATTAATGTTTGAATACTTACGTTTGGAAAAAGTCTTTAGAGGGGAAAAAATATATTTTAGACTAATTCCATAATACATAGACATGAAAAATTATTATGAACAATATGAGAAATACCGGCAGAAGATATGTGCGCAATCATACTAGTGAAGATGACAATGGATTTATTTTTAGAACCTGAGAAAAAATAAAATAAGAAAATTATCAACGGTCGGAGGAAATGATTGGAAGCGAAAAAAAAATATAATTAGGCTAATTCTATGATATTAGACTTGAAAAAAATTAATAAGAACGATAGGTAGCAGATGAGTGCGAGGGAACATTCTGTGCGCGGGAGAGAGTGGCTAATACATTGACAGATTTATTTTTAGAATCGGAGAAACAAAAAAAAAATAAAAATTATGAACGTTCGGAAGAAGTAAACAGAAATGTAAAAGAAAATTATACTTAGACTAATTCTATAATAATTTTACTCGAAAATAAAATATATATGAAGTGTTTGTGTGTATGTGTGTGTGTGTGTGGGAGTGATATCGCGGCGTTTATTTCGACGGCGACCGGAGCGTGTGTGGAATAGTACAGTGTAGCTTTATAGAGGTTAACATAATGCTTGATATGTGTGCATGAATGGATGGTGTGCTTTTGCAATGAACGGAGAATACGGAAAAATAATAAAAAAAGAATCAACGGATTACAAATAAGATCGGAAGCGGAAAAAGACGAAAAAATATTTATCAAGTGGTGGTGTGTACGTGCGTGTGTATGAACTTGTAGCGATCGCGAACAGGTTTCTATCGGTGGCGTGTGAGAGTGTGCATAGATGATCGGCTGGTTAATTTCAAAACGAACGACTGGAATTCACCTCACCTGGTGACAGTTTCAACTAGTTGCTGGAACATTTAAATATTTCTAGTACAGCCGCGGTCGCGCTTACATAATACATCTCGTAGCAGCACACTCGCCCGCTTTCATTCGACTGATGGAACGTTCAAATATTTTCTTTAAAAATAAAATTTAAAAAAAAAATGCCGGAACGGAGCACGACTCGGAAAATTCCTTTAAATTTTGGGTTCTAAGTGTTGAGATTCAAACGTTTTTATCACTCCGGCAAAATTTTACCCCTCCCAACCTCGAAAAAATGAAAATTAAAAAGTATGCTACATATATTACACGCAAAGGCATGTGTGTAATACATACACATGATAGTAAAGGGCGCGATGTGTGGGAATGGGTGTGCACTTTCACTGTGGTTAATGTTATGATGGATATATGCGCGAGGACGGCGTGTATGTTTCCACATTTACCTGTACAAACGGGGAAATGTGATAATGAAAAAAATATATTTAGGATAATTTTGGAATTTTTTATACTTAGGCTTCGAAATATTTAAAAAAAAAAAAAGATCGCAGTATCGGGAACGAACGACGCGTGCACGGGAAAGGAACGTACGCTTTCGCGGCGGCTATCGCAATGTTTGGATATATGCGCGGGATCGTGGGAAGGGCGAGCGGAGACTTGGGTTAGTTTGAGGCATTAATTATTATACTTGGGTTAGTTTTTAAGCGGTTCGAACTATCGGAAATGCGCGGAACCTGTACAGTGAAAATTGGGGGAAATTTGCGGAAAATTGCGGGAAATTTGGGGAAAATTGGGAAAACTTGGGTGAATTTTCAGCGCCCGTGCAAGAAATTGGGTTACTTTTTGACCTCCGCACACAGTTCTGGGGTTATGACGTCACACCCGCCAGGTGCCTGGTTTTTAGACTACTATTGAGGTATGTTAATTTAGTATATTAAATATCACCTTTAAAATTACATTTCTTATGCCTTCTTTAACGTTATTTTTAATATTTTCTTTTTACGTTACTTCTATTTTTTTACGTCATTTATAGTATATCCGTTATTTTTAAAATTTTCCCTTTTCGGTTTTTCACCTTTCTGCGCCATTTCAAATATGTCCGTTACTAACATGTTATCTTTCCGGTATTCCGGTATTTTACTTTTCGCGCCATTTCGTGTATTTACTTCGCTTATTTTCACGTCATGTTCATTTTAGTTCGTTCATTTTCTCTGTTATTCATAGCTTGTGTTAGTTCACACACCATGAATAGCAGCGAAAATGAACGAACTAAAATTACGACCAAAAATGAACTGGGGGAAATAATATAAACGCTTACCAAAACATTTTTTTGTTAACGAACCGGAGTTTCGAAATTATTTTATTTTATTTAAATTTTAATATTTAATTTCCGATAGTTAGGCCCGAATTCTCTTATTTAATTTTAATCACCCTGCGTCAACATGGAAAACGAGGATTTAGCCAGAGTGGTGGTGACCAGGGGAAATTATTGTGATATGGATGAAAGTGAAGAGGATATGCAGAATGAGATATCGGATCGTATTTCTGAGGCTAGTTCGGAGGTGAATTCGGAAGAAACGTGTCGCGCTCCAGTAAACTCAGAGACACCCGTAAGTCAACCATCCCTTGAGGAATTAAGACAACTTATACTCGGTCTAAAAGAAAATAATAAAAAAAGCGCCGAGGATAATATAAAAAATTTTAACAATTTCAAAGAAGATAATAATAAAAATTTTAACAATCTCGAGACAAAAATAAATAAGCTTGAAGAAAATAATAATAATTTAAAAGAAGAAATGAGAGAAAATAATAAAAATTTAAAAGACGAAATGAGAGAAAGCAACAATAATCTAAAAGAAGAAATAAATAACAAGCTTGAAGAACACAATAAAAATTTCAATAATTTCGAGACAAAAATAAATAATTTCGAGGAAAAATTAAATACAATTAACGCAAATATTAACAAGAAATTGGATCATAACTTAAAACAAATTAATAATAAACTGGAGGAAAGTAACACAAAGATAAATAATAAATTGGAAGAATTGAATAAACACAATTCCTCATTAATTAATAAATTCGATCTTTTAGAAAACAAATTAAACGTTGAACTCGAAAAACCTAAAATCGAAGTCGAAGAAGAACTCAATAAAATACCTGAAAATAAAATTTATGAAAATAATCAAGATCTTAAAAATGTTAGGGATGAATCTGCGGTCTCTGGTGAGCCGATGCGAGGTGGAAAGGTAGAGAATGAGTTAATTGAGCGCATCACTATGTCTGAGGAGGATGAGGAGAAACGAGTGGAAAGTGACGAGGAACAGGGGCTTAATGACAATATAAATGATCTTAAAAATACTTGTGATAATGTCGATAATAATGACGATGATAGTAAGGAAGACAAAGATGTCGAAAATAATAATAATAATAATAACAATATTTGTAGGATCTATAATAATGATAATGACAATTTTAATAGTAATGATAATAGCAATATTAGCGATCAGACCAATATAAATAATCAAGACGATCGCGATGATCTGTTTAAAATAATTTCTACAAATAATATTAAAGATTTAAAAGTCTGCAAGAAAATACGTCATAAGAAAAGAGTAGCAAATAAAGCTAAAATTGGAAAAATTAAATACCAAATCGGAAGATCTATAAATAAGAATAATAAACCTAACAATAAACGCAAAACTAAGAAAACCAAGTATAAATTTAACTATTTAAAGTCCGGATACATAAAAGATTCTAAAGTAAATAATTATAATTCTCGTCGGATGGGACGTTGCTCCCGTTACCATCTCCGGTTGTGGAAGTATCGGCGTAAATAATTAATAATTAAATCAGCTAGCCAAATTCTTCAGAATAACGACGTCAAAAAATTTAATTAAAAAACACTAATAAATATTAATAATAAAGTAAATTTAGTCAAAACTCGTCTGGGACGTGAGGTATTTTTTTGATTTTGAAGTCTGAGATGAGTACAGATAGACGTGAGGTGAGGAATGTCTAGTATGAGGATTTGTTCTGTTTTGTTTTGTTTTAGAAAGGCTTAGTATGAGGATTTGGTTTGTTTTGCTTTGGTGTGCTATGTTTTGTTCTGTTTTGCTTTGGTGTGCTATGTTCTGTTCTGTTTTGTTTTGGTGTGCTATGTTCTGTTCTGTTTTGCTTTGGTGTGCTGTGTTCTGTTCTGTTTTGCTTTGGTGTGCTATGTTCTGTTCTGTTTTGCTTTGGTTTGCTATGTTCTGTTCTGTTTTGCTTTGGTTTGCTATGTTCTGTTCTGTTCTGTTTTGCTTGGTTGGATTTTATATTTTGGTGCGCTTTTTCAAAGGTTTTGTTGCGATGTTTTGCCGACCTGGAGTGCTCTGAGATCTGTGTTTATTTTGGATGTAAGGATTAGTTGTCAGTTTGCTGCCGATTGCCCGGAGAGTTTTGTTTATGTTTACATTTGGTATTGATAAGGCAGAAGGTATACGATGCGCGAGAAAGAGCTTGACTTATGTGTGTACTCGCTCAGAATTTTATTTCAAAAATATTTTATTTTATTTTTTTTTTTTATATTTTCATCTGGGCGAAATGCTTCGGATTTCGGTTTTTGCAGTTTTTTCCGTTTAAAAAACTTGTTTTGTTTTTGTTTACCTCTACATTCATACTTACCACTCTGGTCTATAACCTCTCGCGTTTATGTGAGGTGTAGATGGGGATATATTATATTTCCGTTTTACGAAACTATGCATTATTATGTTCGCGTCATGTCAGGTTTTATATGTATTTTTTTTTAATACTTTGTCTGGGCGTAAAACACGCTTCGGAGCGCAGCTTTTTTCGGTTTTTTTCCTGCCATGCAATAAAAACTTGTTACCCGTGTGAACGCTGTCGTTCCACATTAGTGCTTGTGCTCATATCCGCTACCTCTTGTATCTGCATTAGGTGTGTGGGAGTGCATGGCGAACTACGGAGCGATGGATGCATACATGTAAAAAGATTTTATATGTTTTTTTTTCTTATGTATTTTGTTTAGGGTAATCCCTTTTATTTCTTTTATATTTTGATATATATTTGATCCAACTTAGTATGCTGGATTTATTTTTAACCATATTTTGGTTTTGGTCGCTTACATTTACATTTTTTTTTTGTTTAGGAAACTATTGCGATATTTTTTTAGTTCTCTTGGTTCTCGCAATAACCTTTGATTTTATTATTTTTTTTTTTTGTTTGTTTTGTCGATCGCCGTCACTTTGTGGGCGTCGTCGTGGCTTCTTGGCTTCGTGGTTGTTTAACTCTTCTGAACGTCCTTCTCTTTCTAATGTATCTGAGGATAGCCTAATATCCTTCATTGATTCTGTCGCTCCTGCCTACGTTCCTTCCTTTGACGAACTGTATTCCAACACCTCTCCGCAAATCTCGTCCCCTCCTTCTCACTTCCTCACTTCGGCTTTCAATCTTAATGAATTATTAGCTGTTTTATCTAAATCTTCCAGCCCTACTCCAGGCCTTGATGGTATACCTTATCTTGCTCTTAAAAATCTGTCTGAACTATCCCTTAACTTTCTTCTCAGTCTTTTCAATTCTTTCCTTTCCAGGGGTTCGATCCCCCCCTCTTGGAATTCTTTCATTATTGTCCCTATTCCTAAGAAAAGTTCTTCCTTACGCCCCATCTCCTTGGCATCCTGCATCAGAAAATTGTTTGAGGGTATGCTAAACAAGCGTCTTGTCTGGTGGTTGGAACACCATAATGTGCTTCCTAACAATATGTTCGGCTTTCGGCCTGGTATCGGCCCTCCTGATTGTATCAGTCTTTTTGTGTCTCATTTATATAAGTCCTTTATCCAAAAACATTATACTCTGGCTTCCTTCATCGATGTTTCCTGTGCTTTCGACAATGTTCATCTCCCAACTTTAAGAGATAAAATGACAGCAATTAACATTCCAGTGAATTTCACTTCCCTTGTTATTAAGCTCATGTCCAATCGTTCTATCCACCTCTCTCCTCCATTATTTGACACTTCTAGAAAGGTTTTCTGCGGTCTTCCTCAAGGTTCCTCCCTCAGTCCTACTCTTTTTAACATTTATACTGCTAGTATCGCTTCCCTTCCTTTAAATTCCCACTCTTTATTCTTTGCCGATGACATTTTGCTTTTTTCCTCTTCCCACGATATTGACGCAGTTAATGATGCTCTCAAATCGTCCCTCAATTTCCTTGAAAGTGCTCTTGCCTCAATTAACCTTTCGATTTCTCCTTCTAAGTCCTCCTGCGTTGTATTTACCCTTCGCTCTTATAACCCTGCTTCTGTTAATTTATCCTTAAATAGCACAGCTATTGCTCGTGTTAATTGCTTTCGTTATCTCGGTATCTTTCTCGATAGTCGTCTGACTTTTTCCGAACATATTAAATATCTTTCCTCCTCCTCTACTAAACGGTTGAACCTGCTGAAGGCCCTGTCTCCGACTAAATGGGGTGGTGACCCTTTCATTCTTATTCTTCTATATAAATCCATCGTCCGCTCCAAGCTTGATTACTGTTCGTTCATTTATGCCTGCGCTTCCAAATCCCGTCTCTCTAAACGATGTGATCCAAAATTCTTGTCTTAGACTCTGTCTGGGTGCTCTTAAATCCTCTCCTATTCCAGCACTGCTTGCTGAATCGAAGGTTCCTCCCCTGTCTATTCGCAGATCTTATTTGGGCTATCGCTTCCTTGCTAAACGGCTTTCTCTCTCATCTTCTTCTCTCATTTTTTCCTACCTTTCAATTTCTCGGAATTGGCGCTTTTTGCCTAGGAAAATTCCTATCCTGTCCCTTATTTCTCTCCGTCTTAGTTCATTTTGGCAGTATACAATTTCCTTTAATAGTCTGCCTTATTTCTCCTTTAACTTCAGCGATCTCTGCCATCCTCCCAGAGTATTTATTTCGCCTACACTTGCAAAATCTCTCCCTCCAGCTGTAATTAAACAGGAATTCCACAGTATTGTCAATTCTCTCTTCCCTTCTCATGTTACCATTTTCACTGATGGTTCTAAGGGACCTGATGGGGTTGGTGCTTCTTTTATTCTTCCAGACTATAACTTCTCTGAATCCTTCTGTCTTCCTTCTTTCTGTTCCATATTTACAGCCGAGCTAATGGCTATTTTACGTTCCATTATTTTTATCTCCTCCAATCGTCTTTCTTCCCAGTTTCTGATCATATCCGACTCCATGAGTGCTCTTCAAGCCATCTCTTCTCCTCTTCCTAATCATTCCTGTGATTTTTCTATTCTCCGCATACGTTCTCTCATTTGGACTCTCTCTTCTCTCCATGGAATCCATGTTGACTTGCTGTGGGTTCCTGGTCATTCTGGCATCTCAGGTAATGAGATGGCTGATTCTTTGGCTCGGGTTGCTGCTTCTTCTTCTACATTCTTCTTCAAAAAAATCCCATCCTCTAATTTCTTGCCTTTGTGTAAACATTTTCATCTCAGATTTTGGTCGAATATGTACCCTTCCTCCTTTTCTAATTGTCGCTCCTTTTATCTGTCAGTTCAGCCTAATCTTCCTTCAAATCCTTGGTTCCTTCTGTTTCCTTCACTTCCTCGCTCTGTTGTTGTCTCCATTGTGCGTTTGCGCTTAAACCATTCCTTGCTACCTTCCTCACGCTTTCGCCTCTCGTTGACCTCTTCCCCATGTTGTCCTCTCCATTCAAACGATGCGGTTGTTTGTGACACCGATCACGTGTTCTTTGAGTGCTCTGCTCTTTCGGTGGAGCGCTCGGCTCTATATTTCCACTTGCTTGGGCTGGGGCTTCCTGCTCCTTTTTGTGCTCGTTATATCCTGTCTTTTCCTTCTACACTTATTATCCCCCCCATTGTTTCCTTCTTATTAGCGATATCTGATCGCCTCACTGTATAACTTTCGTTTTCTCTTAATTGTTTCTGGGTGAAGGTCCTCGGTTGACGAGCCCAATTAAAAAAAAAAAAAAAAAAACTCTTAATTTTTCTTCTTTTTCTTTCCTTACTCTCTTTTCTCTCTCCTTCCGATTGACTCTACCATCCGCAGATTTCTCCTTTTGCCACTTCGGTCGAATTTTTTAGTTGTTGGTAGACATCGGTAACTGGTGTTACCATACTAGGATTAGTTACTCACGGCGAGGTGTTATCAATTCTTTGTGTTCCACTTAATTTTTCTTAGGAATCCCTTATCATTTCCTTTTCTACAAGCATCGATTTTGTTTTCTTTTTTTTATTCCCTTTTTCATTTTTCCTTCTTTCCTTCCTTATTTTTCTTCAATTTCCATCCTTAGCGTCACACGATGGGTCCGGTCGAGTAGAAAATGGATACCTGGTACTCTAGCGGGATCTGTATTTTTTTTATTTATTTTTATTCCCCTTCCGACGTGCGAGTTTTTCGGTGTAATGGACGACAACATAAAACGTATGCGGCCACGACATTGGATTTAAGCCTCGATAAAACACGCGGAAAAGATTTTGGCTTTGCCAAAAACAATTCGGCACAGCCAATTGTACTACCGAGAATAATAAGCATCACGACGCTATGCCCACCAAGGGTGCCGGGAAGTATGGTAATATGTTGAAGTCACTCGGCTGAGATTTCTGTCTGTGATCGCAATCTAATAATGATAAATTTTGTTGTTTTTTTTAGCGTTGTTCATATCCTACTAATTTGTTATCGATTGCTGTTTCTTTATCTTACATTTTTCCTTTCACTGTTAGAACAATTTCTCTCCTTCCGAGTTTAATAACTTTTTTTTATAAGAACATGTGACGCCGGACAATATATAGAATTTCGGTGTCGTGCCGGTGGTCGCTATTCTCCACACTTTCATATTCCTTTTCGATTCTCGGTTTACGTTTTATTATCCTGGAGTCAAGTGTGCGCGGTGGTGTTCCACAGAGTCGACGATCACGAGCGAACCTTTTTATATATTGTTTTTATTTGTCGTTTATAATCGGCATTCTTGCTATTTTTGTTTACTATTTTTGTTTTTATACGGGTTGCGATCCAGTGTCGGATCGATGTTTATTATCATTAGTATTTTTATTTTTTTATCTATCTTTTCGTTTATGGTAGATATGCTCTTAATTTTTTTAAATTTCCTCGTCATTTCAAATGTAATATTCGACATCTGGTCGATATATTTTACGCAAGCAATACTGTCGCCTCAAACATTGTACATTTTTTTATTTTTGATACGATCATTTAATACACTAATTCCGTTTATATTGCCACTGGGACAGTGTGTGAGTGTAATTGTGCGACTCTCCGGGCTTACGCACACGTGTTTGTGAGTTCCGGAGGTCGGAGCGTGAATGAATAGCGTGTACACCAGGCCCCTTTAAATTCAACTTAATATTACAATTTCCAATTTCTAAATTTTTTTAAAATTTCCCCGCGAGTTTCAATGGTCTGGTTAAGTGTAATTCCAGTCGTCTATCCTCATACATTTTTTTTGTAATCCTGTTGAGTGTTCCTGTTCTATTCTTCATATTCCCGTCATGTTCGGTGACAAGCGCCGTAGAAGGCTTGTAAGGCAGCTCCGGAGCCTAAGGAATCCGAAGACCGGTGTAACGCCCGGTTCACCGTTGGCTCCCAATCAAGAGGGATGATCGTTGTGAGTTAGATGTGATGTTCGGTGACAAGCGCCGTAGAAGGCTTGTAAGGCAGCTCCGGAGCCTAAGGAATCCGAAGACCGGTGTGATGCCCGGTTCACAGTTGGCTCCCCAACCAAGAAGGATGTTCGTTGTCAGTTCAGATGTGCTGAGTAGGGGGCCCCACCGTTTTTTTTTGGAGGGTTCCTCTAGGTAAGCCAAGTTCATGTCCCTCGAGCGGTCCGATCGGTCGTGATGTTATGCAGAAGGTTGGAATATGTTGGATGTTCGTGACGCCGAGGGGACATTCATTGCGTCCCATGAAATAAGATGGTGATCGCACTCAGGGGGTGTCTATAACGGGGGTCCCAGTCAAGTCCACCATTAGGTTGGGTAGGCCAGGTAGGAGGGAAAGGATCCGTGTGGGGCGTCGCTGAGGTGCACTGCTGGAAAGATGCCGGGTGGCCCAGTTCGTACGTTCCCGCGCCATGTTTTTGTCAGGGGGTGTCATTGGGGGTTTAAATCTCCTCTGCATAGGCCATAATGGGGGTTCCGCGTATAGTACGTGGCTGAGCGTCTCCGTCCCGGTTTTTACCAACATAAGTGGGGCGTCTCAGTTGCACGTATTCCACACGCTGTGTCATTGGGTGTCTGGGAATTTTTTTTTATTAATCCAACGGAAGACCGGCTGAATCTGCCGAGTCTTTCTCTCTTGTAGGTAAATAATGTCATGCTACAATTTTTTTTATTATGTGTTCCCGTGTCTCTTCGTGCCAAGGGCCGCTGTACTCGCGGGAATCAACTCTATTCACATCTTTCTTATCTTCAAATTCATATTTCGATTCTTCATCCATCATTTATATTTTCATTTATAATCAGGATTCCCTTGCAACAAATGTATTTTTTGACCACTCCTTCATCGATTAGGAAGACGAAAACCCCTGTGCGTGATGCGTCAAGTCATCACGTACTGGCTTCATGATGGGGCGGTCTCCTCACTATCTCCAAGGTGGCCACCACCCACCCAAATCTAAAAAGAACCCTTAATCTGTCAATCTTTCCGGTGTCCGTGTATCCCCTCTCGATATCGAATGCCGTCAATTTTTTTTTTATGATTCCTAAAATTAACTAATGACGTTCAAATCCTTTCTAGACCAATTGTCCACTCCTGGTGGTGTATTCCTCCGTCAATTCCTTAAGTTTCAGCTTTTCAGCCATACTGTAATTCATGTTCTCCCTATACCGCCCTGTCACCGGTCATCCGAATTCATGATGTACCTGGTGTACACGCTTCCCAACCCCAAGATCATTAATTTAAATTCAATTCATTTCTTTCATTCCAATTCAATTCAATTCAATCATTTAACTTCGACCGCAGGTAATCCATCCTGTATCGTTGAATCAGTTCTCATCGTCACTTGGTTCGCCGAGTTCATTCGCGTGGAGGTCATTGCCCTCCTCGTTCCTCAAGCTTCTTATCACTCATTTCCATTCATCAATTTCTTTATAGCGCTTACCACCGTCATAACGCGTCGGCTCCCTTGATGTCGTGGAGTACGAACATAACGCACGGTGGGCAAGTGATTCCATTCAAGCATCATCATGTCAGTCACCGTCAAAACGCTTCGGCTTCGTCAATTTCGAGGAGTACGAACAAAACGCACGGTGCGCAATTTCAATTTGTAATCATCGATTTATAACGCTTACCACCGTCATAACGCGTCGGCTCCCCTAATGTCGTGGAGTACGAACAAAACGCACAGTGGGCAAGCGATTCCACTCATCCTTTATCATGTCAGTCACCGTCAAAACGTTTCGCCTTCGTCAATTTCGAGAAGCACGAACAAAACGCACGGTGCACAATTTCAATATGGTACTCGTCCCATGATGTTATTCAATAATTTTCTTATCATTTGTTAAGGACCATTTGGGCCTTATCTTAGGTGTTCATCCCTTATATATTTTTTTTCAACCCTTAATTTTTTTACTACCCTTAATAAATTTATTATTCGAAATATTTTTTTTGTTTATCTTGTCTTGATTGGATTTTGTCTCAGTGGTATACCCATAATTTAATAATGTGTAACGTGCGGTGTACACGAGTGGGTTAGATGGTGGAGATCTGTTCGGGACTCCGTAGCTCGGCAACGGGTGGTCCGAATTTCGTTGTCCTTGGGTCACCTGAGTTCTCATCCAAAACAGAAGTTTTGGATGAAAATAAGGGTGGGGCAGTGTGACGGATTCGGCCGCCATGACTTTCGATATTGTTCACGCTGTACCGAATTAAAAAATGATAATGATTACTCTTTTCCAAATTCTAAATTCCTCATTTCTCTGCGTTTTGACAGTTTCTCAGGCTTCCGATTTCTATTTCTCCGGTTTCTTCGGGCAGCGTGCAAACTGAGCATTCTCCGACCGTAATGCTAGATCGACAAATTTCGTGGGAATTGCCAATGTGCACGGCGCCAATTTGGCGATCCGTGCATATGTGTGTGTTAATTATATGAGGGTGGTTCGTCCGCTGTTTGTCCGATCTGGCGTTGTGTGCGTCGGAAATGCGATTCGAGCTACGTCGAGGCGTGAGAAGTTTTTTCTTAGAACCCGAAAAAACCGACGCAGGGTACCCGCCGTTCCACCGATTTTCAGAATGTTCTAGAAAAATCGGTGGCGCATTCATTTTTATATATATATATTTTTTATTATTAGGCAAGATGGCCGTTTAACAAAATCGTCGTCGAATTCTCTGTGAATTCGAGCGATCAGTCTTCGCTTCCTCGTGGTCGCGATTAGATCTCAACTGCTTTGGCCCGTGGGCACATTCGTTTTTTTCTTTTCACTGCTACGCGCCGTTAAGGCAAAATCTATATTTTTTCACTGTTTTGGCCGCTTAAGGCAAATAGTACCGATTCGAATATTCGTTGGCGTTTTTCTTTGGTGATCAGTTGAAATATGTTCGTTTTAAATCAAATATAACTCGGTTTACACATCTTACCAAAAAAAAAAAAAAAAAGTGTTTTTTTTTCTTTTCGTTCCAAGGACACGTTTTCGTGACATCTCCGCCACGGAGACCATTTTTTTTTTCGTTTAGACCTTAGGAAAGCCTAAAGCTTTTTCCGAACGAGCTAACGGTTACATTACACCTGAAGTAACATTGGCGCCCGGAACTTTTATTTTCGTTTATTTTTTTACATTTTCTTTCAATATCATCGATGAAAGCTGGTCAGTAACAATATATAATCGGTGATGGAATATTCAAAGTTAAAAGTGAAACAAATAATAATTTATATCATACAGTAAATTTTAATATTCCTCCTATGCCAGTGCAAATGGAGGAAACCTTACTTTTTTTAGATGACCCTTGTATTTAACACAAACTCTACCGAAATGCGTTAGATCACTAACCAAAAAGGATAGTGAGTAAATAACAGCTAAAAATTAATTTATAATTGGGAATGATTTTTTTTTTCTTTTTTTTTTTTTTATTTATTATATTTACAAGTCGCTTTTGGACTACAAGGTCATTAGCGACTACGGTTTTACAGATAATTATAAAATTTTATATTGAATATTTGAAAATGCGCGAAACAAAAAATAATCAAAAAACTAGCTGAAGGCTGGGGAAGTTAGATCAGTTGGAATACGAGTACAGAGATGTCTTTGAGGAAGGCTACGATTTTTTTACACTTCTCGGCGTCCGAAAACATCTCTGGAAGGCCGTTGGTAATACCCGCTTGTTGTCTGGCCTGCTGGTAGTGATTACACTCGATCAAAAGATGCCTCACCGATATAGGCATGTTGCAGCGTTGACACAGGTTGGGCGGTTTTTTAGATATGAGGAACGAATAGGTCAAGTTTGTGTGTCCAATGCGGATACGAGTTAGGACACACTGCTCGTGTCTACTGAGAGTTGGCATGTTTTCGTAGGTATCTTTTCTAAACTCGTGGAGTTTGCTCGGCGTTTATTCATGATTAATCATACAAACTTTATCTCAGACAGATATTGAAGTATTGTTTTTCCTAGATTTCAATAGGATTTACAAAAGAGCATACTATTCTAAATTGATACTTAACGAAAGGATTTAACAATCTATTGGAAACGAAGTGAAATTTCACATTACGAAAAAAATTACCATAAAATCTGTACATTTTTCAAAATAATATTTTAAGTTTCTAACTTGATTCTTTGATATAAGCAAAATCAATTACAAATAAATACTTTAGATAGTACTTATTTAAATTTAAATAGGTAATTGTAATTAGACAATATAAAAATTTTATTAATATATTTCAGATATATAAAAGAAACATAATTTGTAATAATATAATAATTAATATCAACAATTGTAATTCAATTATGATTATTATTTATTAGCGATTTGTGGTTACTCTATATATTGCTTTTAAATATCTCCTGCTACTGAATAAAAAATAACAGATATCATAGGAACCAGTTATTCTCCTAACTTGTTGTCGAAATAGCAATACCCTTATTTTTATGTACAAACTAACATTTTTTTTTTATTTTTTTTTGGGCTCGTCAACCAAGGACCTTTACCCAGAAACAAAAGGTAAGGAAAGAAGACGGTTATATTTTGATCCGATCAGAAATTTTATCTAAAAAGGAACAAATAGCAGGAATAATTAGTGGGGAAGGAAAGGACAGGATATAGGAAGCACAATAAGGGGTAGGAAGTCCAAGCTTAAGCAAATAGGAATATAAGGCAGAACGCTCCACGGAGAGGGATGAACACTGGAAGAACACATGATCGGCGTCGCAAATAACTGCATCATCCGGATGGAGAGGACAGTGTGGAGAAGAAATCAAGGAGAAACGAAATCTGGAGGAAGGCAGCAAAGAATGGCCAATGCGCATACGAACAATGGAAACAACAGCAGAACGCCGAAGGGAGGGATGCAAAAGAAACCATGAATATGCAGGAAGAGTAGGCTGAACTGACAGATGAAATGAATAACTATTAGAAAAAGAGGAAACAAAGGTGTCCGACCAAAATCGGATATGAAAGCTTTTACAAATTGATAGAAGGTTATCGAATGGATTTTTTTTTAAAAAAAGACGAGAGGAAGCAACAACAGCCCGAGCCAAGGAATCAGCCGCTTCATTGCCAAATATGCCCGAGTGGCCAAGTACCCACAACAGATCAATATTGACTGAATGGAGATAGGAAAGATTGTGAATGAGTGAACGTATACGGAAGATAACAAAGTCACACGAATGATCAGGAAGGGGAGAGGATATGGCTTGAAGGGCGCTCAAAGAGTCAAAGATAATTCAAAATTTAGAGGAAAATTGATTCGAGGAAATGAAAATAATAGAGCGAAGGATAGCCAACAACTCGGCTGTGAATATGGAACAGAAATAAGGAAGGCGAAAAGATTCTGAGAGGTTAAAATCAGGAAGGATGAAGGAAGCACCAACGCCATCAGGCCCCCTCGAACCATCTGTGTAAATGGTAACATGAGAGGGAAATAGGGAATTGATAGTGTTGTAGAATACCTGTTTAATTAAGACCTACATTAGGCGTGTTTGTTATCAGTTGTGTTATCGCGTTGTGTTGACCACGTTCGATAGTTGTTACTACGATTGCAGATTGGTAAGCACGTTCCAATAATAATAATAATTTCTTACGGTAACAGTTTAGATAACTCTTATCTTATCGATTTATTCAGCGTTACCATGACGCGTGTAGAGGTTTCTTTAAACCTCGACTTACGGCACAACATAAAATGAATACATCACATAACGACACCGAAACTTCACTGCACAGTGCTGGTGTCGCCGTTAAGGCCAATATTGGCGACGGCGGCGATGCTGCCCTTGTGAAAAAAATCAATGCTAAGAAGGTACAAGAAAAAAAGGTACCTCCACTGAAAATTGTAGCAGCATCTCACAATCATTGGCAAGTGATCCCGACAAGAAAAAGGGCACGTTTCCGCACGCCTGACTCGTCACCTGATGTTATTTCCAGCAGTAAAAAAGGTAACAGATTTTTACCACTACTGACCGATCCGGACACTGATAATGCTACCGGGCAGGATGTGCATATGGATCAACCAACCAGCATAGGTATGTCCAAAGAAATCAAAACCTTGCCAAAACCACCACCTATATTCTTATACGGGGTTGTTAACTATAAAGCTATGGAAACTGATCTATTTTCGGTATTACAAAAAGACGAATATCCAACATTTCATTTAACACACAAGAAAAAGAATTATTAAATACTGGTTTAAAATTTAACTTTACCCAAAATTACACTAAAAACAATATACAAAATCTTATCTTTGAAACTGAACATGCCATATCAAAACTACCTTCAGATAAACAACAATATTATAGATATATAACAGCGAATAAAATAAGTAAAATTCTTAATAACAACAATAATCATTCACAAAACACCACTACACAAAACAAATATAAACAAAGTTTACAATCTATAAATAAGAAATTAATGGAAAATAACTGTTTAGTATCAAAAGCAGACAAAAGTTCAGCTATTATAATTATTCTCCTGGTAAAGACGGAATTCCCTTTCTCGTACTAAAAAGTCTCTCTGATTCCGCTCTTCGTTTCCTCTTAAATTTATTCAATTCATTTCTCTCGTCTGGTTCTACTCCATCTGTTTGGAATATTTTCATTGTTGTCCCGATCCCAAAACCTAACTCCTCCTCTCTTCGACCAATCTCACTTGCTCCCTGTGCCAGAAAGCTGTTTGAAAGTATAATTAATAGACGGCTAATTTGGTGGCTTGAGCACAATAAAGTATTGCCAAATAATATGTTTGGATTTCGCCCTGGACGCGGCCCTCCCGATTGTATCAGTACTTTCTTGTCAGATGTGTATTTATCTTTTATCAACAAAAAATTCCTCATTGCTTCCTTCGTCGATGTCTCTGCTGCCTTCGATAATGTCCACCTTCCCACCCTATTCGATTCCATGCTCTCCTTGAATATTCCACCCTTCTTCTCTGCTCTTGTCATTAGCCTTTTCCAATCTAGGACTATCTTTCTCTCTTCTCCGCTCGAACCTATTTCTAGACTGGTCTTTCGTGGACTACCGCAGGGCTCTTGTCTAAGTCCAACCCTTTTTAACATTTACCTTATAAAAACTGCTTCTCTGTCAACAATCTCCTCTTCCCTTTTTTTTGCTGACGACATCCTCATTTACTCCACCCATCGTAGTATCTCCATCGCTAATTCCCAGCTGCAACATTACTTAACGATTTTGGAAAGCGCTTTATCTAATATTCATCTGTCTATCTCTCCAACGAAATCCTCTGCTGTTGTCTTTACTCTTCGTCCTTTTGACCCCTACTTAGTTAGTCTTTCCTTAAATAGTAATCCGATCCCCCTGGCTAACCATTTCCGTTACTTAGGAGTATTTTTGGATAGCCGTCTTTCGTTCCACAAGCATATTAACTATATATACGTGTCATCACTAAAAAGGCTCAACCTTATTAAGTCCCTTTCACATACGAACTGGGGAGGTGATCCGTGCATTTTGCTCATGTTCTACAAATCCTGTATCCGTTCTATTCTAGATTATTGCTGTTTTATTTATGGTAACTCTTCCAGGTCTTTGCTCTCCAAGCTCGATCGCGTCCAAAATACTTGCCTCCGCCTCTGTCTTGGAGCTCAGAAATCTTCTCCTATCCCTGCTATTCAAGCGGAAACCCACATTCCTCCACTCTTTATTCGGCGTTCCTATTTGGGCTACCGCTTCCTTATTAAACGTCTTCCTATCTCCTCTTCCTCACTTATTCCTTCTTATTCCCTCATTCTACAGGATTGGCGATTTAGTGCCAATAAAACACCAATTCTGTCTCTTATTTCTACTCGACTCCTTCAATTTTTACCATACATTCACACTTGCGATAAGCTCCCATATTTTTCTTTTAACTTTTCCTCCTTTCTTCATCCAATTAATTGCTTTTACTCTTCTGCTCCCCCTACAACCGTTCTGCATCACGCCGTTAGATCGGAATTTTTACATACCTTAAACTCCCACTATTCTAACCACGTTACAATCTACACGGACGGTTCCAAGAGCCCAAGTGGAGTTGGTGCAGCCTTTCTTTGTCCTTCATTAAATCACTCTGAGTCCTTTAAACTTCCTTCCTTCTGTTCGACTTTCTGTGCCGAGTCTATTGCTATCCTCCATGCACTTTTCTTCATCAGATCTTCGAAGGTCTCTCGTAATTTCCTTATTCTATCAGACTCTCAAAGCGTGCTACAGGCTGTTGCATCTCCTCTGCCTCCCCACTCTACTGATTATGTAATCCTTTTTATACGTTCCTTGATCCATGACCTCTTTCTTTTTTGTGCAATCGAGGTTAATTTCCTTTGGATCCCTAGCCATTCTGGAATAGAAGGAAATGAGTCAGTTGACTTATTAGCTCGGCGAGCTTCTTCTTCCGGCAGGTTCCTTACTACTTTTCCATCCGTCAATATTAATCTTCTGTCCTCTGCAGCGCACAACCAATTATGGTTTAACTCCTACTACTCCTCATTCTCAAACCCGGATTCCTTTTACTTGTCCATCCAGCCTTCTCTTCCTTTCTGTTCCTGGTTTCTTGACTTCCCTTTTATGCGTCGCTCCAGCATCTCGGCAATATGCCGCCTCCGCTTTGGGCACAGCTGGCTTCCCTCGTCGCTTTTCCGATTCTCTCTCGCGCATCTCCGTATTGTCCATTACATCCTCTTAACAGTCAACATGTATGTGATCCTGATCACATAATGTTCGAATGTTCATCACTTTCATCTGAACAATCTTCCTTTTACTCCTCTCTCTTATCAAACAATGTTCCTACTCCCTATTGTGCTGCATTTATTCTTTCCCTTCCTTCTCCTTCTGTCATCCAGGCGCTTGATACATTCTTGTTGAATGTTTCACGCCTCATAAAAATCTGATTTTTTCTCTATTCCCATTTCTTGGGCTAATGTCCTCGCTGACGAACCCATAGAAAAAAAAAAAAAAAAAAAAAAAAAAAAAAATATTATAATTATTAACAAAACTGAAATCATTAATAAAACTAACGATTTTATCAATAACAATAACATCTCTACCACAAAACATAACTCTACTAACAAATTCAACACTGCCATTAAACAAACAATAAAAAATAATCAACTCATTTTTGACCCTAACCATTCATATAAATTCATTAACACTAACCCAACAGCACCAACCTTAAACCCACTTATTAAAATACATAAAACAAACTTACCAATACGTCCATTAGTAAATTATAAAAATGCCCCAGCATATAAAATAGCTAAATACATACAAAAAACTTTAACAAATAAAATCAAACTTAATAATACATTTTCCATTTCTAATAGATACCAACTTATTGATAGATTAAATAAAGTTAATATTAATAATAATTGCACATTTATTTCTTATGACGTCACAAATTTATACACTAATATTCCAATTAATATAGCCATGGAAATTATAAAAGATAACATTTTTCATGAAACCAAAAACACACAATATACTATAGAAATAATGAACACTTTAAAATCAATCATTGAACAAAACTATTTCCATTTTAATAATAATTATTATATCCAAAAAACAGGTTTACCTATGGGTTCGCCTATATCAGCTGTAATTAGTGAAATAATACTACAACACTATGAAGACAAAATAATCGCCAAAAATTAAAAAAAATATAATATTATTTCATATTCTAGATACGTTGATGATATTATTTGTATATTTGTAAATAACAATAACAATCCCCAACATATAGAATTTCTAAATTTCCTAAATAACATCAACAAAGATATCCAGTACACAATAGAAATTGGAAATAGTAAAATTAATTTTTTAGATTTAACTTTATCAATAAATAATAACAAATTAGAATATAATATTTTTAGGAAAGAAACTGCTACAGATACTACCATCAACTACTATTCAAATCACCCTTTAAAACAGAAATATTCACCATTCTTAGCATACCTGTACAGATTACATAATACTCCATTATCAAACAAAAAGAAAGAAAACGAACTAAATATTATTAAACAAATAGCTAAAAATAATAATTTCCTTACCCATACTATTGATAATTTATATAATAAATACTTTAAGAAAAAGAAACACATAAAAAAACATGGATAAAATTTACTTACAACACCCCTAACACATATAAAATAACCAATACCTTTAACTCATTACTCAAAATTTCATATACTACTAAAAATAACTTATATAATAAAATAATTAACATTAATAATATTAACAATAACAATAATAATAAATTTAACCAAGCCGGAATTTATAAAATAACTTGCAATACTTGTCAGAAAATATATATAGGACAAACTAGAAGAAACTTCAAAATAAGATATAATGAACATTTATATGCCATAAAATACGGACATATTAACAAATCAACAATAGCTGAACATATTATCATAAATAAACACAAATTAACGCATAATATTGAAATAGATTTAGAAATCTTAAAATACATAAATAACCACAATATGCTAAATTTTGCAGAAAATTATTATATTAATAAATTCAAATATAATTGCATAAATCACAATTTTCCCAATACTGATAACCCTTTATATAACCTTTAAATAAATTATAACTGTTCACTTCCTTATGTACACATTATTACTATACAACGACCATTATATATAACATTTTTCAAATATACAAGTCATTTATTTATAATATTTATTTTTGAAAATTTTAAAATCTTTAAATTTCCATTTTTTATATATATATCGTTACCATTTTCAAAAAATTTTTAGTCATTTTTATTTTTATATATTTACATTTTTCACTTTTAAATTACTAATTCAATATCGACTTTAAAATCGACCTTTTTTCTGTTATTTTTAAAATGTAATTATCGATCTTCATTATTTATTTATATTATAATTACTCCCGTGAACATGAAGTGTTTGCTTCGAAACGCGTCGGGGTTTTAAAAATTATACAATTGTTACAAAAGTGTTAAAGTTTATTTTTATCATAATTAAAAATGTTAACAATGAGTAAGAACAATAAATACAGTGATAGCTGTCAAGCTCTACATGACGAAAGAATCAAGTTAAAAGTAAATAATTCTGACAATTATAGGAAAATAATTAAATTCTTGAAAGATCGAAATATTGTCTATCACACCTATCAACTTAAAGAAGAAAGCGCTTTCCGGGTGGTAATTAAGAACATCCACCATACTATGCCAATCAAGGACATAAAGCAGGCTTTATCTGTGGCAGGATATGAGACACGGAATGTAATTAATGTGCATAAACAAAAAACTAAGCAACCGCTACCAATGTTTTTTGTTGACCTAGAACCTAACAATAATAATAAAAATATTTATAATATGCAATACTTATTAAATATGAAAATCAAAGTTGAACCGCCGTACAAAAATTCAGGAATCATTCAGTGTACCAGATGTCAATCGTTTGGTCACAGTAAAGCATATTGCACATTGCCATACATTTGTGTTAAGTGTAGCGGAGAACATGAAACAATAAATTGCAATAAATTAAAGGAAACACCGGCTAAGTGTATTCATTGCGATGGTAGTCATCCTGCAAACTACAAGGGATGTTCTGTATATAAAGAGTTGTTAAAAATAAAAAATAAATCACTCGACTTCCCACCACGAATAAACAATCGAAAATTTCAACCACTCGCAACAAATTCAAATTTGCTACAAACACTTAGTCAGCCTCAAATTATCCAGCCCAATCACTCCACTAAAAATTCGTATTCTGCGGTATTGCAAGGACATAATAAGAAATATCCTAACCATAACATTGATGCTCCCACTATGAATAATCGAGTAAAAGAGAACGATAGCAATTATAACACTAACTACAGGAACAATGTTAATATTGATATACAGCTCTCTGAATTCTTAGCCGAATTTAAAAATATGTTCAACCAACTAATCCAGCAAAATGGCATGATCATTAATATGTTATCTACTGTTGTAAATAAATTAGTTCAAAATGAATAAATTGTTAAGAATTGCTAAGTGGAACATCAATGGGTTGGTTCAATATCGACATGAAGTAGAATTATTCCTATTGAAGAATAAAATAGACGTATTACTAATATCCGAAACACCATCCGCACTGGAGTACCACAAGGCAGTGTACTTGGCCCAACATTGTACCAGATTTACACATCGGACCTCCCAGAAAAAAATAATATGACTACGGCCATGTTCGCTGATGACACAGCTGTATTATCCGCGGATCGTGATATAAAGGTAGCAACCGAGCACCTCCAAAATTACCTTACATGTTTAGAGCGTTGGTTCAAAAAATGAAAAATTAAAGTTAACAAATCCAAATCGTGTCACGTCGTATTTACACTGAACAAAGCGGAGAAGATGTCGGTGGTGATGAATGACCAAATCATACCCATCGCGCGGAAAGCAAGATACCTAGGACTGTATTTGGACCAACGACTCACATGGAAGGACCATGTCGTCATAAAACGTAAGCATCTTGATCTAAAACTTCGCAGCATGAACTGGCTAATAGGTAAATACTCCAAGTTATCTTTGCAGAACAAAACATTACTCTATAAAACGATATTGAAACCACTATGGAAGTATGGAGCTGAAATGTGGGGAACAGCAAGCAACTCGACTATCAACGTTATTCAGCGGTTTCAGAACAAAGTCTTACGGAATATAACTTCATCGCCTTGGTATATACGCAACGATGACATACATAAGGACCTAGGTATCCCAATGGTTAGAGATACCATAAAAAGATTAAGTGAGAAATATATGCAAAGGCTTCAACAACACGTCAATCCGCTAGCCGCTAACCTGCCGGTTAACTGTGTCAGCTTTGTGCGGCTTAAAAGGATAAATCAGATTCAGCTGCAGCATAGAGGATATATATTACTAACTTTCTTATAAGGATTTATCACCGCTGGGTGATAACCTTTTGTTTAGTTTTGTTTGTTTGGTTGTGTGTTGTTTTGTTATTATCGGCACTGCTACTCATTGTCTTACAGACAGATTATACGCAAAAAAAAAAAAAAAAAAAAAAAAAATACGGCTAACATAGTTAAAGTATATATATTATTTAACTTTACTATTTCACTTTAAGCTTAATCTTATAATGATCTATCACTATTACAAATACTTATATATATACTTTATTATTTAATTTTATGATATTAAATCATATACTGCAATAACTATATTTATCTCTTATTTTATTATTATTAATAGTTACATCATTATTTAATGTTATTATTATAACTTTCATTATTGTTACTAATTTTAAATCTGGTACTATTATTTATATTATCAATACTATCAATATTACAGTTAATGCTATTATTACTGATATTACAATTATTGTTAGTATTATTATTATTGCGATTTCGTTAATAAAAGATAATTTACACTTTTACGTAAAACATTTAACCTATTTATTTAATACATCCGTACAAGTTGGGAAATTTCCAGCAGTCTTAAAATTTGGTATAATTACGCCCGTTTTTAAAAGTGGCAACTGTACTAATATTTCCAATTATAGGCCAATATGTATTCTTTCCACCATATCTAAAATATTTGAAAAATGTATTAAGCGTAGATTGTTAAATTATTTGTTAAATATTAATTTTTTCAGTAAAAATCAGTATGGTTTCCTTCCTGAACTTTGCACTGATGACGCGCTTTTCGATCACATTTCACTCGTTGCATCCAATCTAGAAATGAGCGTTTCGGTTGCAGCAGTATATCTAGATTTAAAAAAAGCGTTTGACGTAGTTAACCATAACATTTTGTTGTGTAAATTGTACAACTGCGGCTTTCGGGGTATTATCCATGAGTGGCTTAAATCATACTTAACGGATAGATTGTATTGCACTAAAATTAACAACATAAAAAGTGACTATGTAAAACAATTTCACGGAGTACCTCAAGGAAGTATACTGGGACCCCTCCTGTTTCTAGTTTATATTAATGACTTGTGTAATTTGAATGTACATGGGAAAATATTTTGTTACGCAGATGACACTGTGCTTATGGTAAACTCCCGCCAACAAGCTACTCTCCAGAATCTTTTACAAGATGACTTGCACAAAATCAAAAACTGGTTACGCCTTACGCCTTAATAAACTGTTTATTAATCTGAGTAAAACTAATTATATTATTTATAGCCACATACCGCAATTTAAATGGAATGATTTCAAAATTTTCTGGGAAAATGACGTTCCGGTGGATAGAGTCCATGATGTAAAATATTTAGGTATTCAATTAGACTGTAAATTGTACTGGGATAAACATCCAACTTACCTTGCATCGAAAATTAGAAAATTAAATTATATATTTTATTATCTGAGCAAATTTTTTAATACCATACACCTCCGTAAACTATATACGGCCCTATACCAACCGGTGCTGAGTTATGGAATCATGCACTGGGGCAAAGCTGCAGACTACCATTTGAAACATCTGACACAACTACAGAAAAATGTTATAAGGTTATTTGATAGAAGTCAAGACACAGTTGTAGACTATAATATTATACATCTTTCAAAACTTTACGAACTGCAGCTCCTTATGTTTGTCCTTAAGAATAGAAAAAAATTTAACATCTCCGTTACACAGGGTATTACAAGATCAGCGGGGGAAGAATTAGCAGCACTACCAAATATTAACGAATACCATATCCGGAATCAGTCAATATATATGGGTCCCAAACTTTTTAATTCTTTACCCTCATCCTTAAAAATAGACTTAAAAAACTACAAAAAACGCCGTAAAATTCTTGTATCTTACCTATCATCATAACTATAACTATAACAAGATAAGGAAACATAAAGAAAGAAGAAAGAGAAGAGTAATAAAAAAAAAAAAAAAAAAAAGGTTCATCAAATTTTAATTCGTTTTATATTTGTATAAGTTATTGTATTAAATAAATTAATAGTACGCATTCGGCATTTTTTTTTTTTTTTGCAGCTTGAAGAAAGTTTTAATGTTTTTTTTTTTTATTTTAATACCCATCGCTCGCGCAAATATGCGCATAGATGGACTATTGTAGTAATAATAATAATAAACGTATTTTTTGATTTTGATATACATAATTTTTAGCTTTATCTTTAGCTTACATATTATCCTTGAAGCCAGCTACTAGTATTTTGGAACTGGGGAATGTGTGTAATTAATTATAATTTTTTAGATTTTATTCTAGATATTCTTTTATTTCAATTTTTATTAATTCTGCGGCTTTTTACTGATTTTTACTATTTCTTAATTGTTTCCTTGTTACTACTGACTTGTAAGTAAGTTGTAAATGTCATCATTTAAGATTGTTTGTAAACATGGGCTACTAACATGTGCCATACTGTTTTTATTTCTGTTTTTGTATGTACCATATTCGTTAATTTTGAGATGTATTAGTTAAACCAGCACACAATAGTGGCCCATGTATAATTAATTCCAACATGCATAATCTAGTTCAGCTTTCTTAAATCTGGTGGGCTGGTGGAACCCAGAGCTGCAACGACTTAAAAATAAAATGGATAATGTGCGCAAAAAAAAAAAAAAAATGCAAAAATAAGGTCAAATCATTTTTTTTGGATGCCACACTTAGGGCTTTAAATAAGGAGTATAAACTTACAATTACAAAGTCAAAACTACACACCTGGCGTCTACTTATCCAGAATAGTACGGCCTAGGGCCGTCCATATAAATATACATATATTCAATAAACACAAATAGCATACAATTCCTGACATTAGTGTCAACAATACCATTATATCAGACAATTCTGAAAAATGTAAAACTTTTCTTAATAAACTTTTCCCTAAAGTTGTGGATAATCAGCTCTCCCCAAGTTCCACCTTTATCGCTGCAGTTCCTTCGACTAACTCTAGTGACATTACAGTAATAGTCCAAAAATTATTCGATAAAAAAGCATCTTCATATGATAAAATAAATAATAAAATCGTCAAATTCTTAAATCTAAATTTTCCTAATTTGTTATGTTTAATAATAAATAAGTGCTTACTCTTTCAAGTCTTTCCAGACTGCTGGAAAGTGGCTAAAATTAAGCTGCTTCCTAAGCCCGGAAAAGACCTCAACACCCTCTTAGGCTATCGTCCATTCTATCGGCAAAGTGCATGAGAGGGTAATTAATTAAATCCGAATAAAAGAAGCTGATAGCAGGAGTATTTTCCACCAGAATCAGTTTGGTTTCAGGAGAGGGCTCTCTACCGAGGGTGCCCTCTACAAGCTGGTCCCTGACATTAAGTCTCAAAGGAAAGCTGGCCACACTGTGGTTGTCATCTCCTTTGACATCAAGGGAGCTTTTGACAGCTGCAGGTGGTCTGCAATTATTGAAATTCTCAAGAATTTTCAAGTCAACCCCTATATCATTAATACAATCATCAATTACTTCGAAAATAGAAATGCCGTCCTGGACATCAATGATTCCGTCGCCAGCGGGAGATTAGAGTGTAGGGTTCTCCAGGGTTCTGTCCTCGGACCCACATTTTGGAATATTCTATATTCTAGAATACACTACCTTATGGATGAATTCATGTCCCTTTCAAATAAAAAATATGAATTAGTGTCTTACACTGACGACTTATGTATTTCGTTCAGTATTGATAGGTACTATGACTTCAAACTAATTGAGGTAGTTTGTCAATACCTAGAACAAGTCGTTAATAATTTAGGCTTAACATTCTCTGTCGCGAAATGCCAATTTATAGTATTTGGTGATCAGAGAATTGTTCAAAAAATTGAATCTCTCAATCTCATCTCTAGATAGCCCATTCCTCACATCAGGCAATTAAAGTACCTTGGTATAATCATTGATTATCGGCTCACATTTCTACCACATATTGAACACTTATACAAGAAATCCGATAACGTTTACAATAAGCTTAGAAGACTCCAGCCTAACACCTTTGGTCTTAAATAGGGGGAGAGCGTCATCTTGTATAGGGGTCTGATTCAGTCCCTTTACAGGTGTGGATCTATCATTTATATAAATAACAAAACCTTAAATGCTGTTGGCAAGCACCAGAGGAAATTTCTTCTAAATATTTCCTTTTTGTACAGAACCTGCCTTATGTCTGCTGCTAGGAGTTCGCTAAGTGTGACGGTTATTGCTGCGTTGTTATCTCTGATAATAGCTTATCAGTGTTATTATCACGAAAAGCCGCTGTTAGTAAAGTAAGATCATTTCATTATTATATTTACAGCATATTCGTAATATAAAAATACCCGTGTTAAACTGCCTAGAACGAAGAAAGCTAAACGTCAAATTAGTAATGCCGGTAACGAAACTACAAGCGAGGAACAAATATCTGAGGGAATTAAATCATTAAAAGGAGATATGGAAGAGTTTAAGAAGTTTTTCGACTTCCTATCAGAAAAATACGATGTACTGGTAGAAAGTAATAACTCATTCCAGAGTGAAATAAAAGCGCTCCGAGAACAAGTGGCTATCCTTACTGCCGAAGTTCGCAAGAAGGATAGT
This sequence comes from Icerya purchasi, assembly GCA_039619475.1. Taxonomy (NCBI): domain Eukaryota; kingdom Metazoa; phylum Arthropoda; class Insecta; order Hemiptera; family Monophlebidae; genus Icerya; species Icerya purchasi. The sequence goes on along the minus strand of CM077115.1, from coordinate 330,489,890 downwards.
GAAATTTCAGAATTAAAAGTTACCATTCAGGAGTTAGAGCAGTACAATAGAAGAGGAAATATTGAACTGCACGGAGTTTCTGAACTCCCAAACGAAAATCTGCCAAATATATTAATGCAGATAGGGAAGGAGTTCGATATAGATATACAGACAGAAAATATCGAGGCAATTCACCGCATACCGTCGAGAAATACGAGGTTACCCAGACCCATTATCGCGAAAACAGGCAGGAAAATCGCCGACTTACTATTGGAGAATAGGAAAAAAACCGCATTACTTGACAAAAGTATAACGAGCGCGGACACTGAGTTGAAATAAACGAAAATCTGTCACCTTACTATAATTCTGGAAAACTAAACAACAAGCCGGATTACTGCAGTACAAGTTTGTGTGGAGAAAGCGCGGAAAAATTTTTGTTAAAAAAAATATGGACGAACGGTTAATTAGGATAAGAAACGACGAAGATCTAAATAAATTATTATAATCGATTTAACGAATTGTCTTTAATAACTGAAAATGCCCACCTCAAAATAAACAGCACGGTTCTGAATAAAAAAATAACCTGTGGCGTTCCTCAAGGTTCAGTACTTGGCCCTACACTATGGAATATCTTATATTCAAAAATACATAAAAATTTGGAAAATATTTGTAATTTATTAAATATAAACTGTACACTGATCTCATATGCTGATGATCTATGCATTTCCTTCACCTTAACACAGACTACAGACCTTAAAAAAATTGAAATCATTTGTAATAAGTTGGAAAGTTTAGTTGCTGAACTTGGCCTAACTTTCTCCTTAGACAAATGCAAATCGATTCTATTCGGCGACCAAAAACTATTAAATAATTTAAGACAACTCAATATTATATCGAGACAACCTGTCCAACTTGTAGAACAATTAAAATACCTAGGTGTGTTGATTGATCACAAATTAAGATTTACACCCCATTTAAATGAAATTAATGCCAAGTGTAACCGTATTGTTGACTATTTAAGGAGAATTCTTCCCAATATCTATGGGATGAAACACAAAGAAAGAATTATTTTATATAAGGGAATAATTCAAGCTATATACGGTCACGGCGCCTGCATCTATATTAATAAGAGAATACTTCAATGTGCTAAAAACCATCAAAGAAAATTTCTTTTACATATTTCAATTCTTTAGCATCATAGCCAATATACCTCCACTGGATTTATTTCTGATAAATCAAGCCATAATATCTGAATATCGGATAACAAAAAATTTGGAAAAAGTAACCTCCGTAAAATTCCTACCAGATACAGAAATTATAAACAAATTAGGAAAAACTCCAATGATAAAACGATTAAAAAAACAAGTAAATATAGAAATCACAAATATTTGGCAAGCCCGTTGGGACAATGAAAGCACTGGTCGTAAAACCTATGATTTCTTTCCCAGTATAAGCAATAGGAATAAAATGAATTTTCTTGACATAACTTTCTTTAATGTCCAACTACTCTCTGGTCATAGCAATCTTGGAAGCTATTTATTCAGATTTCAGTTAAGGAACACTCCTCACTGCCAACTTTGTGGGGAGCCTATCATTGATGACATTCACCATACTATTTACACTTGCAAAAAAATGTGTGACATCCACAGTAAATATAACGTCAACATTAACACTCAATTTGTAATAACCCCAGAAAATTCAAAAAAAACTCTTAGTTACTTTCATGAACTGATGGCTAGGAAAATGATCCTAAAACCGAGTGACCGATATTCATTTATAATTTAATAGATTAATACCCATAAATTTTCAACACACTTATCAAAATACACATATATAAGACATATTTTTATATATATAATTACATACTCACAGTATTTAACTTAAGACTAGATAACGTAATTAAATTAAATATAATGTATTCGGTGACTACGTATCAACATCACCGTTACATTTTCTTACAACTTATATTAAGTATAAAAAGATAAATCTGTATTTAATTCTAAGTATCCACTACACCGACATATAACAAATTTTTATTCAAATTTCTTTTTTTTATAAGTACACTTTAAACAGTTATATACAACTTATAAACATGTCCAGAATGAGGAAAAAAAAAACAAAATCTATAGAAACAAGTGTAACACTTTTATTAATAATACTGATAATGTTAAGAACTTTAAAGTGTTTGTTGAGAAAACGTATAATAATAACTTAGATCAAGCTATGCATCTATCAATAAGTGCACTTAAAGTCGCCGAAATTTTAAGAGTTAATAATCTCTGTAAGGACATCATCGAAATCAAAAAAGTCGGACGGAATCGAGTGATTATTCACTTTTCCTCTCCCTCCGCTGCTAATAATTTAATTGATAGTCCCGTCTTCCTATCGTGTGGTTACAGCGCATATATTCCTACTTACCTAGTTTCCAGATGAGGCGTTATAAAAGGAGTGGATACGAACTACACAGAGGAACAACTGATGGAAATGATTGACTGTAACCCGTATATAATAAATTACATCAAGAGATTAAACAGACGATTAATCGTGGACAAAGAAGTCAAATATGTTCCTAGTGCTTCAGTCTTGATATCGTTCGAGGGGCAGAGTTTGCCATCCTACATTGTTATGTGGAACGTACGGTTCATCTGCGAACCGTTCGTTAGAAGAACGAAGCAGTGCTACTGCTGCTTGAGGTACGGACATATACCACCTCACTGCGAAAGTAGTCCAAGATGTGCTAGATGTGGAGATAAAGATCACACCGAGGAACAGTGTAACAGCCGGACAGCAGCATGTGCATTTTACGCCGATCTTCACAAATCCATCGTTCCAGTTTGCCCGGAGAAGAACCGCCAAACAAACATCAATGAACTAATGGCTTCACGCAATCTGAGTTTCTAAGAGGCTTTCTTGAAAATACCTCAAACCTATAGACAGAGCCAGTTATTTTCGAATAGTTTTTTTTTTTTTTCTTGTTTGGGTTTTTCCCTCGGCTTGTCAGCAATGGACGATTACCCATCAACACGTGTACATAGCAGCAATTAGGAGTAACGAGGAATGGAATCTGACAAAGAATGCTATACCAAGGATGGAGAAACAATAACAATCAACGTCAAAAAATGCCAAACGTATGCATCCTGAAAAGAAAAGGAATGGCATTGCCGAAAGTAAGAGCAAAAGGAGTTAGCTGTCCCATACCATGGCCACATCTGCAATTACAGAGCCCACAGTACAAACGGACAAAGGAATCTGGCTACAAATAATTAAGGGAGAAGAAACACAGGATGTTTAAAAAGCAGTCAGAGCCACCAAGCACCACAGTTATATAAAACACAGCGCTTAGTGTCTGTAAACAATTATCCGAAAGTTCAATGACTTTCTCCATCACTATTAAGCAAAGTTTACAGTTCTTAATTATGAAAATTGAATATTTATGGCGACCACTGCGAAAACAGCGCCTACCATTCTGGTAAAAGGAAATGAACAGAATTTACACCCAACACTATGGCCACACTGCAACAGCAGTGCCCACAGTGCCGACTGACAAGGAGTTCACCTATCTACCGTTAGGGCCGCAAATGCGACAGCGAGCCCGTAAAATTAACTGCGAGCTGTGCTTGTTTGTAACTGTAACTGCAACATCAGTGCGTGTTCTTCCTTTAGAGAGGAGTTCATTAGAAATAACTGGACACGATAAGTTAGGAATGCCAAAGTAAAAGAGAACTACTGAAAGGATTAGATCTTAATATAATGGAGTACAGAGGATAGGAATTTTGCCACAATTGGTATGATCAACGTTGACTGTAATGAGAGAATAAAGGACACACAATATGGAGTTGGAACATCATGTGCGAGAAGCTCCGCATATAGAGCTGTCCTTTCCAATGATAAAGAGGAGCATTCAAAGAATACATGATCAGAGTCACATATGACTGTGTTATCGATACACAGCAGACAAATAGGAAAGGACATTATGGAGAAATGATACAATGAAGCAGGAAGTCGACTGTGACCAGATTGAAGACAACAGATAGCAGACATGATGAATCGGGGAAGGTGTGGAAAATGTAGATACCATGGTTGAGTAGGTGGATTGGGGTGAATGGAAAAATATTGTGAATTAGGACTGGAGAAGGATGATTTATAAAAAGATTTCCAATTGGCCTTTTGGATACTTTTTGCTATATTTAATAATTCGTGAGAAGGAATCCGTCCGACTGGCTGCCCAGAAGAAATAGCCAAACGAGCAAGATAATCCGCCTTTTCGAATAGAGTTAGTAACAGATTCAGTCTGCTGACAGATTACAACGAATACCCAGAGATTTCGTGCAAAGAAAGTAATAATGATGTATACAATATTCCAGCATACAAACCGCCTCCTATATCAAAGAAAACAGGCTTCTTTGATAAAAATTTATTAGTTTTTAAGAGGGATCAAAACCTAAAGAGATCGAAATCCTTTCTTTCATCAGATGAAGAAAAAATAATTAGAACGGAAACATATTTCCAAGAAAAACAACCTTCGAAAATTCAAATGTAAAGTCACCTTACGTAGACAATCGATCACACAATATGACGTTATCAGCCGTTGAAATCCGCTAATCCAGAAGTTAGTGATCAAGCCCAAAAATCAAAGCAATTGTCTACTAAAAATAATTCAATTAATATCACTAAAAAAAGCGTAGATCTTAATCAAAAAAATAAAAATAGTAAAGATAATAAAACTAATATAAGTAAAAAGTAATATTCATTTCTGCTTTTCTCGATTATTATTATACTATATTTACTAAGTATTATGTATGCCAATTTCTTCTATGTACATATACAGTGAGCAAAAAAAGTATTTAGACATTTGATGAAAGAAGAAAAAAGCTTACGCAAAAACTGGAAAAGCATGTTTTTAATGTCAATTTGGGCGAATACAGAGAAAGGAAGCATTTCTGAACACATTACAATAAAAATAAAACCAAAAAAGAAAAGATTGCAGCCGTGATAAATAAAAACGAAAAAAAAGTCCACATAAACACGCAAAATAAGTATTTAGACATACGAAGCTAATGGTTTTCCTAGTTGATAGTGACGCATGTACAGCGACAACATACGTGAAATGGGTCAACATGCATTGATACGTCTCGTACATTCACACGTCGCGTGACAGTTTAGTCGTATTCGCCACGTAAGTAATACTGTTTGATGTACTAAACAAAAATGAATCGAAAATCAGGAGATACCTCGTTTGAGATGCGTCGGTTGGTAATTTCGAAGTATGCGAAGGGTGTATCGGGCGATAGGATTGCAGAAGTGTTAGAAATGAAACGAAGTACAGTTTATAATATTATTCGATGCTTTAAAGAAGAAGGTAGAATCGAAAGGAAAGCTCGCACGGGTCGACCCGAAAAATTGTCGTTTCAGGATAAGCGTTTCATCGCACGAACAACTATGCGGAATCTAAAATTAAGCGGAGCACAGATAAGTAGAGAACTGTGCGATCGGTGTGATATCGAAGTTACGGCACAAACAATTAGGAATCAGCTGAGAAAGGCCGGTTTTAATTGTAGAACTGCTCGTAATAAACCTTTCATTAGTCTAGCGAACAAAAAGAAACGCCTCGCCTTTGCTCAAAAATATGTATGTATATTTCAGCTGACGAAACATTCTGGCAACATATTATCTTCAGTGACGAATCAAAATTTAATTTATTCGGCCATGATGGCAAACAGAGAGTGTGGCGGAAGCCTAATACGGAACTTGAAGAGAAAAATGTAAATGTAACGATAAAACACGAAGGCGGAAATGTTATGATCTGGGGCTGTTGTGCAGCAGCAGGACTAGGATCGATAGAATTTATTGAGACAACAATGAAGACGGATGATTATATATAACAATTTTGAAAAAACACCTCCGCCAAAATACCGAAAAATGAGGAATTTTACATTCATACGGATTTTATCAAGATAATGATCCGAAGCATAAGGCTTATGCAACACGTGAATGGCTGCTTTATAACTGCGGCAGAGTTTTGGAAACTCCTCCGCAATCTCCTGATTTAAACATTATTGAAAATGTTTGGGACTACCTGGACAGAAAAATTCGCCAGCGCCCTGTGTCCAACAAACAAGAGCTGAAAGAACGAATCGTTGAAGAATGGAATAAAATTCCTAATACTTATTTGCAAAATTTGGTCGCATCGATGCCCCGGAGGTTGGAAGCGGTTATTAGAGCTCGTGGAGCTCATACAAAGTATTAGGTATTGCTAAATTTATGTACATACATATATTTTTGAAGTCATTTTCGCCAAATATTTGCAAATGTCTAAATATTTATTTTGCATGTAAATGCGGACTTTTTTTTTCGTTTTTATTTACCCCGGCTGTGATTTTGTTTTTTTAATTTTATTTTCATTGTAATGCGGTTAGCAATGTTTTCATTCTTTGTATTCGCCGAAATTGACATTAAAAACGTTTTTTTTCCCATTGTTTGCGTAAGATTTTTTCTTCTTTCATCAAATGTCTAAATAATTTTTTTGCTCACTGTATTATTATTATTATAGTTTATGATTTCTTTATCTACTTCGAAATATGCTAAAAGTACTACAGTGGAATTCGAGAAGTGTTCTCTCGAATAAAGGTGATTTAGAAATATTTCTGGCAACACATGATATAGATATTGTGCTTTTAGCAGAGACCTGGTTATCGCCAGTAAAAACCTTTAACCACAACAACTATAACTGCTATCGGGATAACAGGGAGGATGGATATGGTGGAGTAGCATTACTAATTAAAAATGGTATTAACCATAAATTACTTTCCGTGGACTTAACGGAGTGTAATAATAATACAAGATCAAACGCTATTTGTGTTTACGTTAGCTATAAACAGTTCAAAGGAGTCACGCGGTGTGGTTTATTTTGAAATGCATTTTGTTTTCGCGTTAAATTCGGTGAATTCTAATAGTGCGTTCTCACGATTCTTGACGTGAAATATTTTCAACCAGCAAAGTAAGCACGTTCCATTTATTTATTTACTAACACAAACAACTGACTGTATTCCGTTTCCGCTATCGTTATATGTAACACGACCTACATCGTCAGAAATACGAGACTCGGCAAATATTTTAAAATAACTTCACTATTTCGTTCGAATTCAGAAATCTAAAAATGGAAAATCAATTTTTTGATAAGCTTAATCAAATGCACGAGGAAATAAAAGGTATAGGGATTACATGTAATGACACAAATACCAAGATTGATAAGGCAATGGAAGAAATTAACAAATTAAGAAAAGAAAATGAAGATTTGAGAAGTGAGATCGGATACGTCAAAAAAGAAAACGAACTTCTAAAACAGGAGCTGCAAAAATTGAGTCAGTACTCCGTTAAAACATGAAGGTCTAACTTTTTTCCAAAGAAATGGAGTAAATCCGGTTAAGGCGAATTTTGACACTGCAGTAAACGTAAACAAATTTGTAACCAGCGTTAACAATGGCAGCGATAATTTAAAGGCAACAATCCCGAATAGTCTTCTTTTCAGATTTGGCATTATTCGTCAGGTTGCCGCACAGATATCACTGACGAAGAAATTTTCAATTACATAGAATCAGACATAGAAGTTGTTTCGGTCAGAAGAATTTGTAGACGTTCAGAATCTAAACTTGTGCCAACAACGGCAGTAGAAATTAAGTTTTTAGGTAATAAACTCCCCTCGCATGTGTCTATCTATAAGTTACGACTTCCAGTTAATTATAGCTATCGAGTTCCGCGATTATGTTTCAATTGTAATCGATACGGGCATATAGCAGATCAATGTAGATCGCGACCAAGATGTCCGATTTGTCACGAGGAGCACTCAGCCTCTGATTGTATTGCAACACTGTCTGATCCTTCAACTTTAAAGTGTTTAAACTGCTCCGGTAATCACCTGCCTAGCGATAAAACCTGTCCACATTACATGGAGAGATTAAAGATCGAAAAAATCAAAGCCGCCGATAATGTCTCAACTTCTGAAGCAATTCAAATTATGAAAAGCAATAAAGTGAGTCAAGCCTTTACATTTTCAGAAATATCGTCTACGGTTCCTGCAAATATCAATTCAGTAAACACGAGTCGGTTTATTCGTAAATCGCGGCCAAACATTAATACCCTTATCAAGAGTACTAGAACAAATTTTCCTAATTACAATCATTTACTTTCCTTCCCATCAGGCAAGTCTCCTGCGAAAATATATTGTACGAACAATAGTAGTATACACGGCCTATCAAACAACCTTATTTCTCTCTCATAATCGGAATCTTCTCATCCTACGATCAATGCATTTAATCGTTCAGACTTCTCATTCAATCAAAACAATAAAGTAGAATCACCTAATGTCGAAACTATATATAGATATGGGTCAATGCTCTTGGTTAGCCGAGCCCAAAAAAAAAAAAGCCTTTTTCAGGGCTTTTGTTTTATTCACATAATTTTTTAATACATCGTTAATTTCAGTTTATTTGGTTTCCGGCAATCTATATGCGTAACACATTTTGGTCTTCCGGGCCGGATGGCTGAATAAATCAGGTGGGTACGCAAATATTTATTTAACTAGTTATTTGAATCGTTTAGTTTTGTATAAAACTAAAACGTCGTAAAATGTCGCCGGTGCACAAAATTAAGGAAAATTTGCGCACTTTGAAACGGTGTATTTCTCGTTCCATCAAAGTAATCGATCAAATTTGCTCCGGTGATTATGGTGGGGAAATTTACGAACGGCTGGTTATCGAATTAACGGAGCTAATGTCATTGAAAGATAAATCCATGGCCATCGTCGAAGACATTTATAAAAATTTAGGACGATGGAGGAAGCTATACAGCTACAAAGCGTAATTCATACTACACTGAAATCGGCGGGATTCGTTCTCCGGAAGTATCAATCAAATTCGGTTTCGATTTTACATTGCATTGGCTCGGATTTACGTGGAGCCGGCACTATGGTCAGTTTCGATCATCGAGAGGCGATTTCCGTGCTGGGATTGGCTTGGTCACCGTCAGGGGACGTTTTTTATGTAAAATTACAGGCACCAGCTTTTCGGGTATTATTATAAAAAGGTACATGCTATCTCAGGTTACCGGGTTTTTTGATTCGCTCGGATTCATTACACCGATTACGGTACGCGCTAAAATTCTCCTGCAAACGCCTCTGGAAGGAAAAGCTGCAGTGAGATGATACAGTTAGCAAAGCGGATTTCGTAGCTACTCAGCAGAATTAGCATCTATCGAAAAATTTCGTGTGAAACGTGCCTATTCGCATCGTGAGGGTCTCCTTTCTAAGGAGCTGATAGGATTCTCCGATGCGTCCGAGAAAGCTTATTGCGCGGTGATATACTTGCAATGTCAGGATGCCACAGGCCGTGTGTCGACATCTTTCGTTTGTGACACGAGTGACGCCTATTAAGGAACCAACGATACCGCGACTGGAATTGCTAGCCACTTTGCTGTTATCGGAGTTATTATTGAACGTCAGTAAAATTTTACAAGTAGAGCCTACCCGTGCGTTTTCCGGTTCTACAGCTGTTCTTGCATGGCTGCCCAGGCCGCTCCATGATTTGAAAAATTTCGTATCCAATCGTGTTTGGAAAACTATTCGAAATATACCGAGCGAATGGTGGGATTATATTTTCACGAAGAAAAACCATGGCGACCTGGGTAGTTGCGGCCTATCAATAAGCGTTTCTGCATGGGCATCCGCTTCCTGGCGAGGATAGCTTCTGATTGATGGAGCCAATTCTTTAACAATGCAGTGTACGACTCGGAATTGAAGAGACCTTCGCTATTCAGCTATTTTGCTGTCGTTCCCTCGGGTTCGTGTATCGTCGAAAGGTTTCCATCCTACAACCGGTTACGAAAGGTTGTAGCTAGGATAATTAGCTTCGTTCGCGGATGGAAAACATCTTCCTGCCTGGAACTAGAGCGATCGAAAGCTGTGCTGCGTGAGGGCGCCGATTATGAAGATTATTCTCGCACTGATATCGCTTTGCTCCGCTTGGTCCAGCAATGTGCTTTCCCAGAAGAGTATAGGTGGATTAAAGGAGGGCCTCGTTAAAATCTTTGGACACCAGGGAGACCCTTCCAATAAGAGGTCGGCTTCGAAACGCGCACCTGGCGTGTAATAGAAAATACCCAATCGCTCTTCCAGCTAAATCCCATTTTAGCAAAATTTTCGTCGGCTATATTCACAAAAAATTCTATCATTGTGGCCGAGCCTTTATCACGTCGCATCTGCTTTCGCGGTTCTTTTTTGTGGGCAGCCTTCCTAATTTGATAGAATGCGTTCTTCGATCCTGCGTCGTCTGCGTTTGGTACCGAAGTAAAACGCTGCAGCAGATAATGGCGGACTTACCCGAGCATCGGGTGAGAGTGAGTCGCCCATTCTCATGTGTCGGAGTCGATTTCACTATTCCGTTCGAATGCAAATGCGTTAACCATCGTTCACGTCTTTTCCACAAGATAAATGCGGCAGTCTTCGTTTGTTTTGCCACTAAAGCAGTTCATCTTAACGTTGTGTCCTCTTTATCTGCGGAGGGTTTCTTCGAGTGTTTCCAAAGGTTCGTTGCTCGTCGCGGACGTCCTTCCATCGTCCACTTCGATAATGCTACTAACTTCGTAGGGGTTAATAATTTGTTGAAGGCGGTTATCCGGGCTTCAGAGTTCGCCTCCTCTGCGGAGAATATCGATTGGAGATTCATTCCACCACACTCGCCATACCGCGGTGGAATATGGGAGGCGGCCGTTAAGTCAGCCAAGCATCACCTGGTTCGAGTGTTGAAAGGGGAAGTGCTGAATTTTGAGAATTAAACTACGGTTTTCATCAAGGTCGAAGCTATTTTGAACTCCCGGCCATTATACACCAGGCCCCTGCCTGAAGGCATGGAGGTGATCACTCTGGGGCATTTTCTCGCCGCAATGCCCGAGTTTGATGATTTACCAGTACCAACTTACAACAGATACAAGGAACTGTGAACCCAAATCAACTCGTTCTGGCAGATTTGGAGCAAAGATTATTTAGCTCAGTTACGAACCCACAAAGTCTGGCAGAACCGGATTTCGATTTTGAAAGTTGGGCACGTCGTGCTGCTTAAAGAGTAGTGTCTGCGCCCCCACCTGTATCCGATGAGGATGGTGGAGGAGTTGTTGCCGATGGTATGGGCGAGGTGCGCACTCTGAGGATCCACCTGGGCAACTCAGTAAAAACCCGAACCATCAATTTGCTAGTTCCTTTATCGATGAATGAACCTTCCGGTTCCTCGGGGGGGGGGGGGATTCCGGCACCTAAAATACAACGTCACATTTTAGATCCATGATAATATGGATTAATTCTAGTGCAGCGTACAGTGGTAAGTGAACAACAGCGCGCGACTGTTTCTTATCGCTGTTATCTGTGCCAGCCTTTGTTCAACGTTACATTCTATTATATTCGATTTGAATTGTAATACATTGTCATAATTCATTTTCGGTTATACTGTGTTTTTTTTCACTCTCGAAATCTCGTTTTCGTCTACTTTCGCGTTGTTCTCCTCGTCTTCTATCACTTTCTTCATTCTTATTCCTCTTTCCTTTGTTTTCTCTACATTTTTGCTTAACTCTCTTGAAATAGCCCTTTTCAGGGCTTTCGTTTTATTCGCACCATTTTTTAATACATCGTTAATTTCAGTTTATTTGGCTTCCGGCAATTTATTTGCGTAACAAATAATAAAAAAGATAGATGTACGCGATATTACTTTTCCAAGTATTAATTATTATTCATTGTTCGTTATTATGCACATTCGTATTACATTTTCGATTGTCCATCCTATATAACTTACTCCAATAATAAAGTTACAGCAACAATATTTTCAGTTTTTATTTTATATAGTATATTTCAATATATTTTGTTCAGATTAAAGTTGAATTCTTATTTAAAAATACCAACCAAATTTTATGTATCGATTAATTGATAAGTAATAAATTTTATTCAGCGCTAATCTTTCTTTGTGTTTCTCCCATCCTGTTATTGTGTCTTCTTTGTGTTGTTAGAGTTGGTTTTTCCAGTTAAACTAAGTTTTACTTTTGTTTGTTAAATGATTACGAATTAATTAGCCGGGCCATATTAAAAAAAAAAAAAAGTAATTTTATTCATCAGATTTAGTGTTCAGAATAGTTTCAACAGGTTATGGGCTCAGAACACATTAGTACCATGGAAGACGTTTAAGTTATTAGTATCAAAAAATATGGATTCGAGGTATGGGTATTTAATATTAAAATTGGAATATTGTTATTGGTCAAGACCGACTGATGATAATAAAAAACAACAGCTCAATGTAAAATTAGGCCCAAACTAAAAGAATTATAGTCGCATCATTAGATCCTAATGAAATAAAACATATTTTAAATTGTGAAACTCCTAAACAAATTTATGATAAATTGTGTGCGCTATACCAACAGAAAGATAATAGTCATCTATAATTATTAATGCAAAAATTTTTTAAGTTACAATTTCGTGATAGTGTTACTAATTTTTTAAGTAATATAGAATCCTTTACTGCTCAAATTAAAGCTCAAGAAGAAACTTTAAATGAGGTGATAATTATAAATAAAGTTCTATCTAGTTTACCAAGTTCTTTTTTTCATTTCAGTTGCAAAACGAACTTTAAATAATTTGACTAGTTGACTATTAAAAGAAGAAATGAAGTTAATTGAAAAAGATATGCAAGTTGTTAATCTCAATGAGGCGTTTAGTACCAGTTTAAAGTGTTTTAAATGTAGAGGAAGTCATAAAATTAAAGATTACCCACAATTAAAAAATATGAAATGCTTTAAATGTGGTAAATTTGGTCGCACGAACAGATATTGTCAAAATATAAAGCAAAATAATTATGACAATAATTCTGATAGGTATAACAAAAATAATAAATACTATAGTAGAAATAGTTCTGTTGAAGATTTTGAACCAGTCATGTTTAACTGTGATATTAATATAACGGATTATACTAATAATTGTAAACTTTCTGACAGAATTGTCTTAGATTCCGGTTCTTCTAATCATATGGTTAATGATAGCTGGTTTCCATATACGGATAACTTTGAAAATTCAGAATACCCAGCAAAGATACATATAGCACAAAAGGATAATTATTTAACATATTATTATGTAACCGTAAGGGTAATTTATTACCTACATAATGGTGTTAAAAGTTCCTGGTTGAGAAAATAATTTAATATCAGTTAAGGAAATTAATAAACAAGGATGTAAAGTAGAATTTGATAACAATGTAGTAAAAATTTCATTTAATGAATGAGTATTATTTTATCAAATTAATAATTCGAATACCTTTGAAATAAATGCCGAACCAGTAAATATAAAAAGTACTTTATATAAAAAATTTAATCACAGTGGTTATTATAAAGATAAAAATTGTAACAGTTGTTTAATGGAGGAAAAATGACTAAGTCACCTTTTAATGGTACTAGAAAAAGAGCTATTACATGTGGACAATTGATACACAGTGATTCAGTGGGACCTATAAATCCCGTAAGTTATAATAATAAACAATATTTTGTTACCTTTATTGATGATTACTCCCATTTCGCTGTAATATATACAATAAAGTATAAAAATGAAGTATTTGAAGCGTTTTGAGATTATACTGGAAAAGCATACAACAAATTTGACAGAAGAATCGAAATTTTAAGGATTGCTAGTGGTAAAGAGTATATAAGTAATGAATTCTTATAATATTCTTCAAAAAATGGTGTTCGGATTGAAACGGCAATTCATTATTCTCCTCAGCTAAATGGCGTTGCCGAGAGATTTAATAGGACAGTGACGGATTTAGCTAGAACAGCAATTTTAGATTCAGGTTTACCAAAAGTGTTATGGACTGAGGCTATTCAATATGCCGCATACACAATTAATCGATCCCATACAATTGCAATTAATAAAAATAAAACACCTGCAGGATTACGGTAGGGTGAGAAACCACAATTTGAAAAATTGAAACCTTTTAGTATTGAAGCATATGTTAATGTTCCAAAACAATTACAAGTTGGTAAATTTAATGAACGGCCAATTAAAATGAAATTTGTTGGGTATACAATTAATGGATGTAGATTTTATAATGAAATTCAACATAATGTGGTGAATAGCAGAGGTATTAAATTTCGTACTTATAAGCAAACAGTTAACCCTGCAGTAGTGGTCACGTTCTGTCTGGTATACCGACAAAATATTTAAATCGGTATTTTACCATCATGCTGAAATCCAGCGCCCGCTGCATTTGTGTACCTTCATACACAGGTAAACTACGTCTCAGTGCCAATTTATTCGTTCAAACCACTGGTGGTTACTATTATATAGCTAAATTCGGTGTGAGAGACGGATGCGCCCACTGGTGTACACTTTTTGCTGGTAAAATTTTCATATGATATAAAGGGGAAGGTAAGTGTAACTAGATTACTTACATAGTTTTTTGGTTAGATATGAGTTTTTTTGGTTAGATATGAGTTTTTTTATTTGTTTGATGAATTATATACGTAATATCGCTCATTAAATACAATAACGTCATAACTCAAAAAATAGTAAATTTGAGTTATGTGTATAATTGGAATGCATTTTATGAGTAAAGTTAGAGATTAGAACGCCAATTTGTAAATAAGAAACTCGACAAAAAAAAAGAGCGATAATGTCATTCTTGTGCTGGTATGATTTGTATTTCCTGTTTGTGACAACAATGAGTTATTTCAGTTGTGCAGTTGTGTTTATGTTGATGTGTTGCTGTTGATTTGTGCAAGATTGTACATTAGGACGGTATCTTACCGAAGGTAAGAATTAATTCTATATCTTGTATTATATGCATACAGTATTATTTAAATTTACGGCATTATACACTTGAGCATACATGTGACTAACATGTGTATTAATTTTAGTTATGACGTTCTTGCATTGAAGTAACACATTGTTTTGTGTACTATTTTTGCCAATACAATTAAAACATGCATTTCATACAAAACCCGGTATTACAGAGAAGAAGAAATCCGATCTCCTAGACTTACTTCATAAGAATTATATACCTAAATTTTATACTAATTTTTATAAAAGTTTATAATTTCGATACTCTACGTGGCATATCCGATTTTAGAACTATTTACTTTCGCACGAAAAAACATGGTTTCGGGAAAAACGTTTCTACGAAATTTAATAATTTTATTATACTCATACTTAATAAATTTTGTATCTTTTTACTTATTGCACATTAAAATATGATGTATTTGTAATTAGTTCTACGAAGACAGGGAACGAGGAATCGGCTGAATAAAACAGTAATGCGAATGACGATTAAAAAATAGGGAGGGATAAATAACCCGCCAAAGTCTGGTGTGATTGGAGGTGGATAAGGAAAGGATATCTGAAGAAGGGAAATAGTTGAGGAATGAATCAAGACGACCAGCAGAGCGAGCCAAAGAATCAGCTGCGTCACTGCCGAAAATTCCGGAATGACTGGGGACCCATAAAAAATCAGTACGAATAGAGAGCAGGGTGACTGCAGAGTGCAGGTAAGAGAACGAATTGAGAGAATAATAGTACCAGAGGAATGTGAAGGAGAGGATAGGGCTTGAAGGACGCCTTTAGAGTCCGAAATAATGAGGAATTGGGAAAGATCGCTTAAAGAGAAAATAAAAGAGATAGCCTGAAGAATGGCGATTGACTCGGCAGAAAAAATATTGCAGAAGAAAGGAAGCCGGAAGGACTCAGAATGCCGAAGCGACGGGGCAGTAAACGCACCACCACGCCGTCCTCGCTCCTGGGACCATCGGTAAAGATCAATACATGAGCAGGAAAAAAGGAATTCAATAAATAAATATTCATTATTGACTGCACCGTGAGAGGAGGAATTAGCTCGAAGTGGGAGAGAGGAAAATTTGATAGGTTGTCGTAGGCTATTGAAGTCATGAGAGAAGTAAGGGAGAGTGTTGTAGGAAAGGACAACAGGAGAAAAATTACAAAGACGGGCAACAATGAGCGACAGGATTGGGATTTTATGAGGAGAAAAACGCCAGCGGTTTTTGATATACAAATGGGAAGAAAAAGTTTGGACGAGAAGATGGGAAGCCATTTAATTAGGAAGCGATACTCAAGCTGAGAACGGCGAATAAACAGTGGTTGGATAACCGACTCTGATAGGACTGCGGGGATGGGGAAGGATTTCAAGGCCCCAATGCACAAACGAAAGCAAGAGTTCTGGATCGCGTCAAGTTTAGAGAGGAGAGACTTGGAGGAATTACCGCAGATAAAGGAACAATAGTCGAGCTTGGACTGAATGATAGCTTTGAAAAAAATTAGAAGAATAAACGGATCGCCTCCCCATCTGAGGGGAGAGAGAGATTTAAGGAGATTAAGTATTTTAAGACAAGATTTATAGAGGGAATTAATGTGCTCATGGAATGTGAGGCGGGTTTTCAAAAAAAAAGGCCAAGATAGCATACGGAATTGACAATGGGAATAGGAATATCAGATACAATGATGCGAGTTAGAGCGCGGTTAAAGGGGCGGAGAATTCTTATTTAAAAATACCACACCAAATTTTATGTATCGATTAGTCGATAAGTGATAAATTTTATTCAACGCTAATCTTTCTTTGTGCTTTTCCCATCCGGTTTTTCCAGTTGTATTGAGTTTTTACTTTTGTTTGTTAAATGATCGCAAATTAAATAAAGTGCATTTACTCATAATATATTATTTTCGCCGTCAGCGTGTTTATTCATCAGATTCGGTATTCAGAATAGTTTCAACACATTTTTATTACAGGGCCGAGAAAATACGTCAGGTTTACTCTCGCCCTATGAGATAGCGCTTTATATTGACACAAAAATCAACCCTAAGAAATCAGCTGGGTTTGATAAGATTTCACCCGCAATCGTGCACGAACTTTCGCGCAAAGGTATTAAATTGCTTACGTACCTGTTCAATGCGTGCCTACGTCTTTGATATGTACCTCTTAGTTTCAAAACCGCCGAAATTATTATGCTAAGGAAGGTCAATAAACCCGAAGAGGAAGTATCTTCTTATAGGCCTATATCTATATTACCTTCTATCTCCAAATTGTTTGAAAAATTGCTCCTAACAAGACTTAAGTCATTTACTGATGTTATAATACCAAACGAGCAATTTGGCTTCCAGAATGAACATTCAACTACTCAGCAGGTACATCGCGTTTGGCTCGCAATCAATAACCGTCTAGAAGATAAAAAGTACTGCTCAGTAGCATTCGTGAACGTAGCCCAAGCATTCGATGGAGTATGGCATAAAGGGTTGCTATCTAAACTAAGTAATTACTTACCAAGTAATTACATTTCCTTGTTGCAGTCGTTCCTATACAACAGGAAATTCCGTGTTGTAATTGATGATACCAGATCAAAATTTTATGAAATTCGAGCAGGAGTACCTCAAGGAAGTGTCCTCGGTTTTCTGCTGTACCTACTTTTTACAGCAGACATTTCGAGAACAAGTAGCACAACCTTAGCCATGTTTGCAGACGACACTGCGGTCCTTGCAGTAGGTAGCACTCAAAACGAAGCAAATGCTAAATTACAAAATGCATTAGATTTAATCTCTCAGTGAACCTCAGAGTGGAGGATTAAATTAAACGAGGCAAAGTCAGTTCACGTGACCTTTGCTTTACATCCAATAGACATTCGTTTGCGCGTTTATATAAATAATATCCAGGTACCAATGTCCAGCTCGGCCAAATATCTTGGCATTCATTTGGACACTCGTCTCAGTTGGCAGCCGCATATTAAGGCTAAAAAAGAGCAAATAATGGCAAAGGTTAGGCAACTTTATTGGTTATTGGGTCGTCATTCAAAGCTAAGCTTACATCATAAGTGCCTAATCTACAAAGTGATCATCAAGCCAATCTGGACATACAGTATTGAATTATGGGGATGTGCCAAAACGAGCAACCGCAATATCATACAGCGGGTTCGAAATAAAATTATACGGATGATAGCAAAAGCTGCATGGTTTCAAAGGAATGCAGACTTGCACAGAGATTTAGATCTGAAGTGTGTGGATGAGGTCATTCCAGAAATCGTAAGTGCGTACTATAAACGGCTTTGGGTTTATAGGAATCCAGTAATTCAATAGTTGCTGACGGAGGAACTCAAATCATGTAGGCTTCTGTCCGCTGTATCCTTAAAAACTAGTCGCTGGACTAAGTTTTTATTTCACGTTCCTCTCTCAGTTGTTATATTTATTATTTATTTAAGATTTATTTTAAAATTGTAATAATTGCTCAAATAAAAAAAAAAAAAAAAAAAAAAAAAATAGGTTTATCAGTTATATTTATAAATCTGTATTTAGTCGGAAATATCATCTATGTCGACATGTGAAAATTCATTTTGTCGAGAATAAAAATTTACAATCTACAGTGAAGCAGAAAAAGAAAATTACGATTTTTGCGGCTGTACCTTTTTCACTTGTGTTTCATATGATTTTCATTTAAAAATGAAGCATAATGTGGAAATAGAAAATGGATGTATTACTTTCTCAATAGAAAACGATGGTAAGTTAATGATTTTATTCTGCATCAACTGTACAAAGTGATATTTATTTTATAATACATTTTCATTTTAATGCGAATATATAGAATTTTATCAATGGAAGGAAAATGAAGAAAAATTATCAAAATCACAATATTGTCAACAACAGCGTTCTTCGGAAACTTCTCAAGGAACAATTACTTACTATTATTGTCTCAGGCGAGATCGCGATGAGAATCATGGAAAACGAATGTTCCGAGCTAACGGGACTGCTAAAATAGGCTGGTACATTGTGAATTAATTTTGTTCATACTTTGTTCAATTTTTTTTAGTGCAATGACTAAAATTAAAAAGCAAAATGTAGTGGGCTGTACCTAATATACAAATATTACGTACGATAGGGTTATGCTGCTCAGCTTGAATTGTTGTTATGTGTTTGAATAATGAACATATAAGGGTTAACTATTTTCCAACTCATAATGGACACGAACTTCAGTTTCGTTTCTTAAAGTTACCTGAAAATCAAGAGCGTCTAATAGCTGGTGATATTGCATTTACCGTTATCTTTCGCACGCCAAATATAAATCAGTGCTGTAAAAATTATCAAATATGTAGGACATTATTTAATAACTTTTAATTCTGTGTTCATTTGTTGCAGCAAAAATTGAGAAAGGCGTTAAGTTGGACCATATTCTTGATAAAATGAGAAATAAAGTAATTTCATCCACTAATCTTGTAATGAAGCACTTTTTAAATAAATAAATAAAAAAAAAAAAAAAACTTTTCAATATTATGCAAAAGTATAATATTTTGCAAGGTGGAAAATACCATAAAATTGATGAAGTTGGTGTAGATGTTTTAGTAAAAGAATGTGAAAGTCTAAAGCATAACCCAATTTTGTTATTCAAGAAACAAGGTGAAGCGCACCATGTTTTAAATAATAACGGATGTATGATGATAATCATGACAGAAGTGCAGAAAGAAATTTTGAAAAAATTTGGTGTAGGCATAATCTGTATCGACTCTACGCATGGCACAAGCCAGTACTCATTTCAATTAACAACAATCGT
Source organism: Icerya purchasi (assembly GCA_039619475.1). Taxonomy (NCBI): domain Eukaryota; kingdom Metazoa; phylum Arthropoda; class Insecta; order Hemiptera; family Monophlebidae; genus Icerya; species Icerya purchasi. The sequence continues at coordinate 330,470,295 of CM077115.1, read as the reverse complement.
TACTCTTGATGAATATGAAGAAGGAGTTCCTGCTTGTTTTTGCATTGGTGATCGTGTCCCAACAGCAACTATATGACGGTGTTCTTTGAGACTATTAAATATGAAACTGAAATTCTAAAATCCAACATATTCATGTCTAATGATGCCAAATCACTGTTTGCCATGTAAGTGGCATGCGGACATCAATTGGAACAAAAATCTTTCTTTAATTCCAGGGAAGCAAATGAAGTGTGAGGTTCATGCAACTCTATGTACCTTACTGGAAGAACCGGATAAAAAAGAATTTACTTCTTTGTTGCAACTTTTTTTTAGAAAAATTGAAAGAAGAAAACTGTATTGGCTTTTTTTTTTTGAATATTTTAATTAAACTTATGCATTTAGAACAGAAATTTGGGCTTCCTGTTATCGAACCAAAACTTTCATCAACACTAGTACGTGTTCAAAAGCTGTTCATTGTGTACTGAAACATGTCTATCTTGCTCCCAGAAAAAGGCATCAGCTAGACATCCTAATCAACTCTTTATTCAAAATCATCTGAAATAAAGGTTAAGATAGACTGATTAAGTTTAAAGATAGTTATGTTAACCACCATATCAATAGCATTAATAAAAGGCATAGTTTGAGCAAAGATGTGAGTGAAATCTCATTAATTTCAGGTAATGAGTGACATGTTGTAACAATTAGTACAAAAAGTATATTTTACTTCATATTCAAAGAAGCCAAGTTCTGTGACTGCAATAGAAAATGCTTAGCATGCCAAGTGTGTGCTCACATGTTTTCTTGCGCCCAGAATATCTGATAAAAAATAATTCATGTAAGCACATTCATACTGTAGCTGGAGTAGAAAAGATTATGAAGATTGAAACAGAAAAGCCCATGAACACTGACGCAGAAAAGGTTATAAAAGGTGGACAAACTAAAGTACAAGTGGTATCAGACGAAATTTTGTCACATTTTCAATGATGAAGATGGAAAACAATAGAAAAATTGAAAATATTTACAAATATGGTAGAAAAATTTGTTGAAGAATTTCTGAAAGAAGGAGAACATGAAAACACATTGGACAAGTGGACATCTACTTTTTTTTTAAGTACCAACAAAACAACAGTAAAAACTGATGAACCTGCAAACAAAAAAGTAGAAAAACAGTTTCGTTTTCATGCAACTATAATGAAACCAGGCAAGAAAAAAGCATCTTCTGAAATTTTTTCTCTGCAAAAAATTAACTCGTAAAGAAATTCTTATGAAATGTACTAATGTTTTAAATATACATACAACAACAGATCGTTAATATTAATTTTGTTGATATTTTAGTTTTTTTTGTAGTTTTTAAAATAAAATTGTTAGTTAAATAATAAATTAATTATTTAGTATTTTGACTAAATTTTTTAAACATTTGTTTCACAAATTGTTAATTTTTTAGTAACATCTGAATAACAATTCGTTCTGACAACATCCAAAAGTGCCCCGTCCCTGCAGATAGACGCTTGTACTCAAATCTAGCACATTTTAGTTGCTTTTGAATTTGATTGGTGAGGAAACGTCATTTATAACAGTGACAATGATTATGCATGTAAAGTGATTAATTTTGAAAATTATCCAATATACACATTATAATCGCTTTTCTTCATTCGAATCATAATAATATAAGAATAGTACATAATTACGCGTAATATTCACAGCTTTTTACTGCTTGTTACCAGTGGTGTATTCGGGGGGGGGGGGGGGGGGGGGTCAAAGGAGGACATTTGCCCCCCCCCAGAAACACTAATAAATGTAGTACCATTTTATGCATACAGTTGAAACTTATAATAAGTCTGAACGCAACTTGTGCCTATGGCAACGATATATTATGTGCAAACAGTATGTGAATGAGCAATGAATCACGATATGTTGACTGTATCGAATTCACAATACAATTTATGCCAATTACAAGTCAGTTCATGTCGTGCGGTGGATGTGTATTGTATGTGTGTGTTGTTAACATAGTAAAAATTTGTGATATTATTTGAAGGTAGTTATGTATTATATGTATTTTATTTGTGACAACAAATAACTGAAAATTTTAGAAATCACTCAGGTAGGTATAAAATAAATTATTTTTCTTCTACATTTGTGGAAAAATTTAATTTACTTCATTTGTTGCAGAATCCAAAATCCTATATTTCATAATATACCACGATATGAAACGGGGATCAGTGCAAAGCAATCTACTTAGTTTCATATAAATATGTAAAAAGATAGAAGGCGAACTGGAACTGGAAACTCTAAATTGCAATGTTAATAATGACACTTCAACTGCAACTTTAGAACCACAGCCATCTACTTCAGTTGTTAGTTCTATTTATCCAGTTAACGATATTTCAGTTGTTTTAAAAAAGAATCGTTAATAGAAGACGACAGGTTGCAAGTGATAAATAATCTATGGATCCCGCCAACAAATTTTATGTTTCCAGTAAAGCAAGAGGGAAAATATTTAAGAAAATTTAATAACAAATATTTAGATCAATATAAATGGCTTGTATATTCGATGAAAGAAGATAGTGTATATTGTAAGTTATGTGCCTTTTATTTAAAAAAAGGGGTAAGACACACCGGTGGACAGCAGGTAGGCGCATTTTGTGTGGAACCTTTTCGAAAATTTAAAAAAAAAAGCGGTGAGAAATTTAGTTTACATCAAAGTACAGAATATCACATTAAACCTTAAAAATAGATTTGAAAACAAACAACAGTCAGTTGATAAACTAATTTATACTCATCGAGAAGTACAAGCAAAAGAAAATAGATTAAAATTAACTCCCATTATTAATGCAGTAATATATCGTAGTCGATATGGTATGCCATTAAAAGGCCACCGAGATTATGGACCGTTAGGTTTAAATAATTTATCATTAGTGAACCCTGAGGAGGGCAACTTCCGTGCTTCACTGAAACTGCGAATTAAAACAGGGGACGAAGTACTAAAAAATCATTTAATAAATTATCCCAAAAACGCCTCCTACATAAATGTCGTTACTCAAAACGAAATAATTTCTGCATGCAATATGATTATTTTAAGAAAAATTATTGCCGAAATAAAACATGTAAAATAATATGCTAAAACGACAGATGTAGCAAAAATAGAACAATTTGCTTTTTGCATAAAGTATCTAAAAAATAATAACGTTACTAAATCGTTTTTGCAGTTTGTCCCGGTTAAATCAACTACGGGTGAATGTTTAGGAAATACAATAATGGAAAATCTAACCAAATATGGTTTGGACTTAAATAATCTTCGAGGTCAAGGTTATGACGGTGCAGCGTCAATGAGTGGAAGATTCCGTGGAGTCCAAGCAATAATTCAAAAGTCGTATCCTACTGTGTTGTATGTACATTGCGTTTCACATTCACTAAACTTAACTATTTCTGATGCAATTTGTGTTCAACCAATAAGGAACTGCATGGGTATTATAGAAAACACATAACTTTTTTAATACGCCAAAACGTTAATAGATTTTAACCGAAATGATTAATGAATTACCTGAAAATTGTACCGCTGCTGCGGCGATCCGAGGTTCCTCAAGGATTGCTAGTACCGACGACTTTCCGTCCAAGGTTCGACATTTTAAAACCGATTTGCACTCAGCCGGTGTATTCCCGCATTATCTCGAGCAGTAATCGCGGATGTAATTCCGATATTGTAGTTTGGTTCGCTTATGTTTAATTTTAACTTTATTTCATTTCCTTTCTTTACCGTTTACACTGTTTTAGTGTCACGTTTTATTCGAGTCGTTCATACCCGTTACTGCGACACTCGAGGCTCGCACTCTGTTGTGTCTCGCCCCTTCTTTTATTTTTTTTTTTTTGCGGCTGCGATATTCCGAAAATATTACCACGGACGCAATTCGAATCGAATTTAAAAATATACGCACTCTTTGAAATTACTGTTCGGTTATTTCTGAGCCTCCTTCGCTCGTTACCTTTGTTTGAATCTTTATTTTTTTATACATACAACACTGGCGATCAATTTTCCAAATGAAAACGGATAAAAGATCTTAAAAAAGCACAGGAAGGTTGGAAATAAACAAGAAGCATTATCGGGAACTTTAAAGGTGAACCACTACAACATATCGAAATAAAAGCTATAATTTGGTTTCATTGTCAAACCACCTGAACATTAAATCCGCTAATCAAAGGCAATGAGAATATATTAAATGTAACCCTTCCTTTTAAAGGGGAACGAGAAGACGCCAAGAATTTTCTGATCAACAGTCATTTGTGAAAACGGGCATCGTTTCATTCGGATCATTCTTAAAGGTGATTTAAATGTTAACTTGAAAACTCCTTGTAGTTGGGAGTTTATTGAATGTATATGCAGGACGTAAAATGTAGGTCTAAATAAGAACCTTTTCATATAGGGGAAAGTTGTATAAAACCGGGTACCTCATCATTTCCATAACTACAGGCGACATCAACGGATTTTATAGTGAATTACGTAGCTCCTAACGCAATGATAGTCTGTAACAGGTTCACTGCGCGCGTCGTGTGTTTTTGTGTCTTGGAATGATTTTTATTGAAAATTGGTGAAATATTATCGATTTTTGTATTGATTTTAAGTACAGTGAATCACATTTGACTTTACACAACAAAGAGTGATGAGTATTTCATTGATTTTGCATAGTATAAAGAACATTTCTAAGGTTTATTCAATTGTTTATGTTGAGTCATCGCCGCTGAGTTACAACATTTTGTTTGATTATGGTCTGCTCGGGGTAAAATCGGGTATTAAGATGTGGAGCAGTACCGGGTGGTACCCGGTTTTACCCCTTATTATTTTTTAAAGTCATAAAATTATACATATTGAGACGGATTCGGCCGCCATGACGTTATATTTCTCACGCTGCCCGAATTAAAAAAAGGTTAATGATGATTTTCTAAATTCCATTTTTCCGTTTTTTTGACAATTTCTCGGGCTTCCTCGAGCAGCGTGTAACGTCGCATTCTTCGGCAAGAACGCTAAATCGACAAATTCGTGAGAAATTGGGCTGTGTACGGCGCCAGAGTGGCAATCTAGATCGTGGTGTGCGTTACTGATAGGAGTGGATAGTTCGATTTGGCGTTGTGTTTGTCGTTCAAGTTTGTTAGACTTAGAATTTCAAGAACCATCCTCCGCGTCACATATTGGGATCCACCCAGGCTTGTCGGTAGAAATTGCAGCTCAACAGTCTACAGCTACAGGCGATGAAATCCTACCAAACTCCTAAAGAGACGATGTAGTCCAACTATCTACAGCTACAGATGATGGACTCCAGCCAAGCTCTACGAGAGAGGATGTAATACAACAATTTGCACCTACAGAGTACAGATGAAGGAATCCAAATCGAGGAAAACTGTCCAACGATCTGCAACCACAGTCGAGGAACTCCGATCAACCCCATCTACCGAAAATAGAGCCCAACCGTCGTCCATATTTGTAATTGATAGAGCTGTACCTTCCACTTCATTTGCCGTTTCTCCGAAAGAAATAAAGCCAGTTCCCAAAGAACCGTTTAGAGAAAAAGAAACAAAAAGTATGAACAGAAGAGGAAAGACTGCGATATTGACTTCCTCGCCTTACAAAGTAGAATTGGAGATGCTTCAGACTTCAAAGAATCAAGGCAAAAAGAAACTTTCCTTGTCTCCAAATAAGAGAGCTCCAAGAAAACGTAAGGGAAATTAAGTTCCCCAAATTAAATTAAAGCAGAAAAGGCAGAAAAAGTCTAAAAATCAGCGGGTCGCAGATCCGGTCAGTGATTCTTCGTCAGAAGAAGATCACGAGCACGACGGAGCTTGCATCTTTTGTAACGAGCTATATTCTCGCTCCAAAAACGAAGTCTGGATGTGTGTCAACTGCTTATGTTAGGCATACGAGGCTTGCTGTAATGCTAATGAAGAAGATGACACTTTTGTGTGTGATTTTTGTCAATAATTGATTTGGTTTTTATATATTTTTTGTTGTTTTATTTACATTTGGAATAAATGGGGCAAAATCGGGTATCACTAAAAAGCATACCCGGTTGTGCCCTACTTAGTGTGGCAAAACCGGGCAAATGTAATTTTTTTGGTAAACGCTCTCTCTGCATATCTAATAGAGTTTGCCTAAGTAAGTGATTCTATTTCAGTTTAGATACAAATATATGAACCTACAAAGTAATTTTTATCGAATTCTATATAGCAGGAGCTTTTCTAGATACGATAATAGCTTAGGGTCCCGATTTTGCCCCACTTTCCCCTACTAATATTACTAATGACACGTATGTATTGGTGTATTTACATGTTACATGGAACATTTGAAACACAAAATTACATCTCATACTTCAGTTAACATACAAACCGTTGATGACCATTACAAATGTACGGACCCAATCTACCAATCTATTATCCTGATCTTAATTTTAATTTTCAATAAAAACATCTAGTGTCCTAACCCGTTAGTTTCTTTTGTAATATTGAAAAACATTCGATATTCCTCGTCAAAAATGATCGAAATTGTTGCACATTGCAACATATCTTTTTCAATTCTTCTAAAAAATTATTAATATACATTTTTAACAAAAAACAAAGAAAAAAATTGACGCAGGGCAAAAACCGTAGATTGAAGATTGAATACTTTAATTGAAATTACGTAACTAGTATATTCGAATAACGCGATTTTTCAAAATACGTCAGATATGAAGGAACGTCCAGAAATTAGCATCGCCTTTTTTTAGCCATCGTTAATAAGAAGCCGTGCTGTAGTTAAAATTGGCAACATGGCGAGAAGGCCTAGCCGGCTGATATTTATAATGTTTACATATCGTAAAGTGTTGTGTTTGTATGTGATTAACTAGCTATAATTACGGGTTTTGGTTGTTTTTATTTTTATTTTTCGTTATTAAATGGTATTTATAATATTATAAAGTAAAACTCGCCTGTTGTTCATGTTAATAAAATAATAACGGTTGTTTCTAAAAATTATCCAGTTTTGTTCAACTTAAAAATTAAGTGTAAATGTATAATATAAGAATATAAATCCTTTTATAATTTAGTTATTTTAAATTCTTTTACTGTTTTATTTAGTAGCTTTTTTCTGCTGTGTGAAAATGTCCGATAAATGTCGCGTTCCTGGGTGTAAGAGTAATAATTATACTTCATTTTTAAAAGATTCGGAAAATAAAGCGGTAAGTGTTTTTAAATTTCCAAAAGACGCTGCTCTTAAATTATATTATGGATAAAAGCAATTCCTAGGGGGAGGAATTTTACGCCATCAAAATTTTATCCCGGTTTGTAATTACATCTCACTTCATCCGATATTATTTATGATAAACATTTACAACCCGATGGCACTCATGAACAGCTTGTTTTAGGCCCGTTGTCCATTGCAGCGAGTTCGCCGAGCTAGGAAATAATAGTTTGCGATTAAATTATCGAATTTTTATTCAGTCTTTTACTATGTTTAATCGTTTGTTTTCATTTTAATATAGGTTTCTGTGTTAACAAAGTTTATTATGTAATAAAGTGATACTCATTTAATCGGTAACAAGTTAAATACTTAGGGTATTAATATAGACTACTAAAAATCAAACTCCGTATAAATGTTACAAATATTAAAACAACAAAAATTTATATATATATATATATATATTAGATTTATAAATAACGCTGAACTTGTTACAAACTGATGGGTTCAGAATTTTCGCGAGACGGGTAAAGCGAGCGATCGGAAGCGTCCAGGTCCAAAGAGGTGGGCTCGAACGCCCGAAAACATCCAGAGAGTTCGTGAGGCAATTCAGATCAGTCCGACGCGATCTGCACGACGACACGCAGCTAGTTTACGCCTAAAAAGGGAATCGGTACGTAAAATATTGATTAATGATTTAAATTTCCATCCGTATAGGCTCGTCATAACCCAAGAATTGAAAGAAACTGACTACCGACAGCGTTTAATCTTTGCTCAGACAATGCTTCAAAAATTGGAAGATCGTGAAATTTTGCTAAGCAATTTGATAATGAGTGACGAAGCTCATTTTGAACTCTCCGGATGTGTAAATAAACAGAACTGCCGATATTGGGCAAGCGAGAACCCGTCCTGGATTCAACAAAAGTCGCTACACACTCAACGTGTAACTGTGTGGTGTGCCGTAGCGCAGTGGGGCGTGGTCGGTCCTTATTTTTTTGATGGCACAGTGAACGGCCAGCGGTACCGAAACATGATAAACCAGTTTCTCCTACCCGAACTGCGTCGCAGACGTCGTCTCGGACGAACAATATTCCAACAAGACGGTGCGACCTGCCACACTGCAAGAGAAACGCTAACTTTGTTGAGAAAAGCATTTGGAACTCGTTTGCTCTCGCGGTCGACAGATTTCGCATGGCCGCCTCGATCGCCCGATATGTCAGCTCCAGATTTTTTTTTGTGGGGATACTTAAAGGCGCGTGTGTATACCACCCGTCCCCGTGATTTGGAAGATTTAAAGACGAGAATTCGTCAAGAAATAGCCGCGATTTCGCCAGAAATGTTGAAGAAAGTTTTCGAAAATTTTGTTACACGTTTAAATGACTGCGTGAGCGTTGAGGGACGTCATTTGACCGATGTAATTTTTCATAAGTAATTTGTACAAACTGTATTTTCAAATAAATTTTGTTTCATCATTGTAGCTCCTTTCGTTTTTGAATTATACATTTTTTAAATATGGGCATCTAAGTTTGGTCACCCTGTATAAGACCTAATAGTACATTTATATATTTATTTAGGATCAAAATTAAATATCTTGTACAAAAAATTAAATTAATGTTTTACTAAAGTATAATAATTTTTAGTTCTTAGGTTTTTGTAATTAACGGTAAATTGATCGACTTAATATCCGAATTAAAACACTGCAATATAAATATTACTTTTAATTTAATCACTTTACATTATTATCAAAGCAACAGATTTTAAAATTGCACGTAACTCTTAAACACAGATGAATAATAATTTACCATCTTTTATTTCAAGTTTTTGTGTAATTATATCATCTTTCATATTTACATTTTTAAAATCTTTGTGTTCTGTATTATATAAAAATTTATATTTCCTAACCATTTCAATTAGTTTTTCCATTATATAGAAATTAAATAAAAAAAGGGACAAATATTTATACAAAGTACAAACAAAAAATATATACATATATAAATATAAATATATATATATAAATGAAAAATGGCAAAGAAATATTATATAAAAGAGAACTATTATATCAAACATGTATATGAAACACTTGAAAGGCGCGAAATATGTTTAGTGAGCGATCCGCGCGAGGAATAATTTTGTCTGGCTCGGCACTATTCCTCGCTGCAATGGGTAGTGTTATATATAAATGTACAGTAATCGATTTCCAGAAAACACATTTCACATTCCTCACTGCAATGGGCAACGGGCCTTAAACAGACTGTTCACGGTTAATTTCAAATACTAAAAAATTCCGGATATAAAAATTGTAATATCGAGTAAAAGCACTCGGTAATAACTACGTAAGTCCACATGTGGACGTTTACAAAAACGACGTCGTAGCCCTGAAAAGGACTATTTCAACAAAATAATTACGAAATTCGGATTTTAAAAAAAGGTTAAAATACGGGGGATGCACAACAAAGTTGACAACGGGAAAGAACAAACGGTACGCACGCGGTAAACAAAAAACAACTAAGAACGGACTTACTACAATAACGCACGGACAACAACTAAGGTAAAAAGACTCGATCGTAAACGGTTGACGAGCGGCCATTTTTCCTTATTTTTTGAAAAATCATTCGAGTCATATTTAAAACAAACTGAAAAACGTGTCTTTTGCAAGAAAATAATACTAAAAGTGAAATCGTTAAGCGAATACGGCGTTTAAAAAATATTAAAAAGAAATTAAAATAAACATCGTTTTTAACATTATGCAAATCTACTATTAACAGCACTGCCCCCCGGATGAACCGGAAGGTTCATCAGAGGGAAATGATACCATTTTATCTTCTCTTCTGCTGCATCGAAACTTGCCTCTAAAAAGTTATCGGTTCCAACGAAGCTGGTGCCATTGTCGGAGTGGATCAAGCAGGGGCGCCCACGGCGAGAAGTGTAAATCGTTGTAAACAACTCAGGAAACAATCCGTGGAAAGCGACGAAACGATTTCCATGTGGGCACAGCTTTTGTAGCAAAACAAACGAATATTGCTACATAAATTTTATAACGGTGTAACGATCGGTGATTGGTGGATTTACAGTCGAACCGAGTCTACTCCGACATGAGTGAAAGGACGGTTAACGGTCACGCTTTCTCACACGGTAAATCAGCCATAATTTGTTGGCGTGTATCAGCTCTATATCGAGTACACCCTGGGCAGCGACGATCGACGAATTTTGGTACATTTGTAAGATTGCCGATGAAATAAAATTGTGCGGGCAAGAACGACAGAATAAACGGCCCGTTAGCATGAACATATTTACCGTGTATGTGTGAAATTAATATTCTTGCAAAATGTGATTTAACGTCCGAAATAATCGAATGTTTCCTACCGTATGAAATGTCCGACTTGCAGAGCCTAACGGAGACCCGTATCACCTCGTTACAATCTAAAAATGGTGATAATCACCTGAGCGGACTGCGCTTGCTGAGATTACTCGATTGTTTTAAACGATGACGAAGTTCATCCGGAAACGAGCGATTTTGGACGAGGCGGATAATCGTAGTACGCGCCAGCTCCGAATCATTTTCAGACAGCCAGTGATCCTTTTCTTGTGTAAACGATCGGGACATTTTCTAGATGCGAAATAATTTAATAATACGGGCTAGAACACGGACTAATCGGGGATAGGATGAAAATCGAGTAATAATAATAGACGAATCCGATTTTTTAGAAATTAAACCACTGATGATCAGTTTTACCTTACAAGCTTTTACAATCCGGATACACGATGTCAGTAAGATTACATTTCAAAGTGTTGTCGCACGGTAAATCTGGACACAGATCGGCCATAATTTAGAGCTGGGTAAAGACAAAACTGATAATCCACAGGTGCCTAAATCTTCATTATACAGTCATAAGTTCGGAGTGCAATTTTCGCATAGGTTCGGATTGCCGCTATTCGGAACACGAAGTAGCTGAAAATAAGCGCATTTACGCTTTGAGCAAGTTCGGATCGATTTTAAATGGTGATCTTACAGTGAACATTCCATAAAGTTCTTTCGAGTAAGTACTTTCGAAATGCTGAATACATTCCGTTTTCTGACGTGCAGTTTATATTTTCTATGTCCCAAAATTTTTTAAATTGTGTATCACAATCTTAAGCGAAGTTAAATTGCTATGCGAACCACATGAAGCGGACATCCCGCATTATATCGGAGAAGGTAAACATCCGCTTCTTATGCAACCAAATTAGGTTTTTCGGCAAGTTAAATCGTCGATTTTTTTTTGTTTCATTACACAAACAAGATTCAAAATATTCAGCTTCCGACAAAATATCGCTTTTCGGGATACTAACGACATTATTATAAAATGCTGGGTCGGCTAATTCTAATTTTAAGGATTATTTACGAACGTTTTTAAAGGATAAATTAGTAACTTTAAAATCCGTTGCGGCGACTACGTCTGTGTTAACATTCAATTCGAATTTTACCGTTCGAGATTTTAATTTTAAAAAACACGAATAACGCGAAAAAATAGAATTGTTACCGACTCCCTATACCGCGTTATATTGTCCGGGGACGTTGAAGTAGATGACCGGAACTTTTTGATAAATGCATCCGCACACCGACGTAGGCTGCGAGCAGCTATCCAATAATATACGAGCGACGCCTCTTATTCCGTTGCATTCAAAATTTAACATCAATATCGTTTTTCTAATTGACGACGTGTTAACGTAGGGGATAAACTCGAGGCTGACGCTACATTATTTTCGGTAGAATTATAACGCGCACTATCCGATTTTAGAATATAACGTTGGCAGACTTCAATCCCGAGTTTCTTTTTCGAAATGTAATAAAGTGTGGTGTTTTCCACACAGCACCTGTAACATAACTTAGACGTGCAATTAGCGATAGAATGGCCTAATCGGAAACATATATAAAACATCGGTGATTTTTTTAAATTATTTCGTGTAACGCTCAGTGGGCGCCTTTCTATTAAAACGAATCACAATCGATCAATAAATGTTGTTGTTTACAAACGATACAAATCGGTTTTGCGGAAACGTAAAAGGAATTTTTCGATACCGATTCCTGCTTTAACTGGCGATCGACTTTTCGCGATTCCAGATTGCAGGCTCGAACTTCCAGGAAACTTTTCAACGAGGCGAAAGACTGAAACTTAGTCTGATCGCATAACGTATTTTCGAAATCATCGCGAGTTTTGTCATCGAGGCGCGTAGAAATGAAATACGGAAAGAAAAGAACTCCTATTGTCGGAGTCTTCGCCACAAATTTTCAATCCTTTTAATGATAAGTCGACTTTATCGAGCATATCCCGAAGTTCCTTTTTGGAAGCCAGTTTTTGAAATTGAAAATAGATCGCGAAAATGCATACGGATAATCAATCTATTGTCGGCGTAGCGATTTAAAACCCGATCTCAGGCTTCAACATACGTTTCGATCGATAATCCTATGTCCAGAATTATCGCAGCTGCGTCATCTACTAGCGCTTGTTTGAGATAATTCATATTTTGTGTTCCGACCGAATATTAGGCTCACAGTGAATCAGATTTTCGAAGAGCGATTTAAAATCTAAAAATTTTCAATAATCTCCATATCGAATTTAGACGATTTTCGGTAATTTTGCAGGATTCGAATTTCCATTGAATTTATCTGTAAGCGACGTTTGAAACTTACTTCGAATTGTTTTTATCTTTGCCGTTACATTACGTACCATATTCTTAACGGAAACTTCTTCATCTAACAATTGTTCTTCTTCCTGGTCGAGTTTATTAGCATCGGAACTACCTAACTATTGTTCAATTACGTCGATAAACTGATTTTTTAATTCAAGCAGCGTGGTCAAAATCGAGTTCCAGTTGGTTACAAGCTTCCCTGTCAAGTTCACCAGAACTATCTTTTTCGATTTCTTCAACGTGACGAGTAATTCGACGCTGTACGATACGTAACTTACGTTTTAAGTCTTTTTCCGAAGACATTTCGCGAATAACACCGTTAAAAAAATAAAAATAAAACCGACTTACGTAATTAACAACAAATCCGCTGGGTTTACTTTTTACATCCGGTCCGGAAGATCAGAAAATGTTTACGGTTAATTTTAAATACTAAAAAATTCCGGATATAAAAATTGTAATATCGAGTAAAACGCTCCTCGGTAATAACTACGTAAGTCCACATGTGGACTTTTACAAAAACGACGTCGTGGCCCTGAAAAGGACTATTTCAACAAAATAATTACGAAATTCGGATTTTAAAAAAAGGTTAAAATACGGGGGATGCATAACAAAGTTGACAACGGGAAAGAACAAACGGTACGCACGCGGTAAACAAAAAACAACTAAGAACGGACTTACTACAATAACGCACGGACAACAACTAAGGTAAAAAGACTCGATCGTAAACGGTTGACGAGCGGCCATTTTTCCTTATTTTTTGAAAAATTATTCGAGTCATATCTAAAACAAACTGAAAAACGTGTCTTTTTCGAGAAAATAATACAAAAAGCGAAATCATTAAGCGAATACGGCATTTGAAAAATATTAAAAATAAATTAAAATAAACATCGTTTTTAACATTATGCAAATCTACTATTAACACAGGCCATGGGGTTAAGGAATGATGCTATCCCAAGCATTTTTCCGAATTTATCTTATTTATCCGAAGAAAAAGATAAAGAAAAGAGAAATCGCCAAGTTAGGCAAAAAAATATTCTTATGTTCGACAATGATAAAAACGAAAAATGTTTAGATGCTGATTTAATTCATAATTTTTCAACTCTTTTGAATTAGTTCAAAAGTAAAATTGATCTCAGCTACTGGGAATTTAAAATTCTCGATGATAACATTTACTTATTTGTTTTGAATTATGACGATACACTAACAATTAAAACGTCAATATGTATTGAAAAAAATTTAACTCTTAGTATTTTTATATTAAAGGTGATAAACTTATGGAAAACGATTAAGTGGATTTTACCGTTCAATTTAAAGTTAACTAGGTGGTTTCGATTAATAAATATTTTATCGCATTAAAAGAATTTTATACTGCAATTAATTCACGATCAGTTGAGGATATTTTAGAGGAAGCTCTGATTATTTTATCTGTGGCACAGAATAAAGCTATTGAAGAGAATTTTAATTAGAACCGTAAGAAATTGTGATTGATCAGATACGTCAAATTGGAAATCGTACAGCAAAATACTGTTGCAGGACGATTTTAATAGCGTTTATCCTATACTCTCGGTCGCCTAATTGTTATGCGTTAATTAGACATTTTTTACCATTGCCCCATAAGAAATACTTACAATCACTATCATCTTCAATGCATATTTCGTCTGATTCAGATGTAGGTGATAAAAATTATCTTGCAAATGTCGCTCGTCGTTTACCATACTTAGAAAAAGTGGTTGTACTGTTGGTTGATGATATTTATATTACCGCTCGCTTAGATTATAGATCAGGACATGTCGTAGGTTCTGCACAGTAAACAAGATTACCGATTTAGCCAAAACTGTTTCAACTTTTATGATAAGTTCTCCATTTGGAAATTTCAAAGAAATCTTCAAATGACTACCTGTACGAAACATTAAAAAGCATTTGAATTTGTGGAAGTAACGAAACAAGTGATTAACTTCATCCGGGAGTGTGGTTTTGAAGTACTTTACGTTGTAACCGATAATCATGCCAGTAATAGGACAATGTTTAAAATGTCATTAAATATTTTTGAAATTCCAAATCCTAATGATGCAAGCAAAAAAATATTTCTCACATATAATTCGGTACATATTTTTAAGAACATTTGGAAAAATTGGTTAAATTTAAAAAATAAAATTCAAACATTTATTTTCTATGACTGGAATAATTTCGAAACACTTTTAGGTATAATAAATTTCGAGATATCAGGGATATATCGATACGGATATTCGATATTTACCTGGCGCGATGATGTCGAGCTAGAAATTATTCTCCGATTAAAATCATTAATTTTCGATCTCTCGGCATCAATTCTATTATTTATCGTCGTCAGAGAATACGGCCGGGATATTTACACAACCGAATAAGTAATTTCCGATTCTCGTCGAATTTCTCGGCTCGGGAAGTGTTAAGGGATTGTGTAAGTTTCCTGGTATGTATGCGACAACAGGATAGTGTCTGTCGGCCGCGTGGGCCGTGTGTGAAGATCAGATAGCGGCCATATGTTATTAATTGATAAGGATTTCGGTTATGTACCGTTAGTTTAAAATAAAATATCGAACCGATCTGGTTAAATAAAGGCTGGTAGTAATTACCGTTTATTTACGTTCGTATCTAGTCGTCGTCGAGAGCAGCAAGAAATTTGTCTAGTCGTGTTACCGTTTTGTCGAGCTGTGCCGTTTATAATATATTTAATCGAAATTTTTTTAAGTTCTAGTCAATACCGAATTTTTCCGTTACGTGTGTCGTTTAATTGGTAATTTTTTTTTTTTGAAATACACGTGATTTGCATGTTTAAAATTTTTATTGGACACGCGTTGCGCGACCGTGGTATCTCCTTTCGGAGAGGTAACCGCCTTTCATCGGCGGGTTTCAGTTTATATTTCTTTTCCTTTATTTTTTATCGGCAAATTTCTTTTCTTAAAAGCCTGACGCTCTGCTTGGCAGAGTTATACCGATAGTGGCAAGATGTGAGTTGCCACTGGCGCCCGCAAACAAAGAACTGTGAAATTCAACAGTCGTAACGTTGGCTTCCCGTAAAAGGGACCAGAAGAAACCTCAAATCGTAACAATATATAAATATATATCATACGGAAGAAAACAGTTTAATGAAGCTAGCCTTTAAAATCACTTACAAGTGTATCTTTATCCATCTATATTTGAAAGACAGAAAGTCATCTTGGTAGATAATGTACTTCATTCTTCTACAAGAGCAACTTTAATTAATAAATCAGTTGTTGATACTGCTGAATTCATTGAAATAATAAGAAAATGGTGAGATATAGTTGGTAACGGATGTCTTATTAAAGGAAAAGTTAAGAAAAATGAAGATTCTACACTATTTGAAAGGGAAAATTTTAATGTAGGCGAGATGAAAAATTAAAATTTTTAAACAAATTTATATTATGACTTGGTAAATAGCATACACTACAGAATTGTAATGGTAAGTTATCTAATGAAACATATCAAGCATTAAGTCAGTCTACTGTTGTTCTAATTTCTTCAATCAAGTACTGTTTCAAAAACCTACTCTAATGTAAAATATATTCTGGCTGGAAAATTTAGTACAGATGATTTAGACTGCAGTGGTTCTTAACCGGTGGTCCTCAGAAGCACCCGAAGTGGTCCACGAAACCATTCTAAAAACGATTCGACACAACGCGCGGCGCGAGTCGTGCTACAAGCGAGAGCCGGTCTCAAATAGCGGACGGAGCTGGCGCCGAGGCGATAACTGTTCTTGCCAATGATACTATAAAGTCGGCAAAGTTGGAACGTCATTTAAAGACCGTACATCCGAATTATCGTGACCATCCGCGAGAATTCTTTGAAGGCAAACTAATATATCTTAAAAAAATGAAACCTGAACCCGGTGCAATAAGTTATGCAACATCTGAAACAACATTAGCTGCATCGTTCGAAATTTCAAAATTGATTGCCAGGTCCAAAAAAGCACACTCAATCGGTGAATCTCTAATAAAGCCTTACATGCCTAAAGCTGCAGAAGAGCTTTTAGGACGGGAACCTCAAAAGAAATTCGTGAAATACCACTTTCAAAGGACACAGTGAAGTCGCGTATTCAGAAAATGTCAAATGATATTGCAGAACAAGTTATTGACAAGATAAAATGTAATCCTTATTTTGCGCTACAATGTGATGAATGTACCGACGTTTCAGAATGTTTTCAATTACTTGTATTTATTCGATTTTTGAATGACAATAAAACGTTTAAAGAGGAGTTACTATATTCTCAATAATTGGAAACGACGCCGCAGGGTGTAGATGTTATGAATGTAATAAGGCAATATTTGGAGAAACTTGGACACTTATGGGTGGCATTGCGGGGTTTTGTACACGGATGACGATCCTGCTATGCTTCGTTCGCGCTCTGGTCTTGCAGCGTTGATAAAAACACAAAATATATCTGATGACACACTGCGTTATTCATCGGCAAGCATTGGCTGCCAAAACGTTCTCGGAATGCTTTGCTATTGCGATGAAAACAGCTATACAAATAGTCAACTTTATTAAAAATAGTGCACCTAATACTCGTCTCATCAAACAATTGTGCTCTAATATGAACTCTGAACACGAAACTCTGCTTTCCATACGGAAGTGCGTTGGCTTTCCAAAGGAAACACACACTGTCTAGGTTGTACGAACTGAGAGAGGAAGTACAAATATTCTTTAACTAACAAGGAGAACAAAGAGTTGCTGGATCAGTTCTGTGAGTCCAAATTTCAAATACGTCTCGATTATTTGGTCGATTTATTCGCGCAACTAAATCAATTGAACCTTCAACCGCAAGGCTCAAGAAATCTGAAGTTGCAAGGCATGAGTAATATATTTGCGTGCGAAGATAAAATCAGTGCATTTATCGTTAAAATCGAGCTATGGATCAACAAGGTCGAAAGAGAAAACTTTTACTGATACGCTGAATTAAATTATTGACGGACAGTGTGCTGAGATTAGCAGAGGAATACAAAAGAACATGATACTCCATTTGAAAAACTTAAAAAGTGAATTCAATCGCTATTTTCCTGACTGTGAAGACAAGTGGATTCGGAAAGTGATCCGCAATCCTTTCGTTGTCAACGTTTCTGAGGTGCCTGATGAAATTCAAGAAGGAGTGATTGAAATGTAACACGATAGTAACTTGAAAGATATATTCAAGACTGGAATTAATCTTATAAAAAAAAAGCAATTTCTTTCCCATAGATTCAAGAAGTTGCTATACCGTTACCTAGATTTGTTTTCATTGACATAACTATGCGAGCAGAGGTTCTCGACGTTTCTGATAACTAAAAACAAGCACCGAAATCGGTTGGATGCCAGTGCCGTAATGCGTTTGGCTTTGAATAGCACTGAACCAAGGATTCAGAAGTTAGCGAAGAGTATGCAGTTACAAAAATCGCATTAAAATAATATACACTTACCTCTGTAATGTAAACTTTTCGTAATAATAATTAAAATACTTTTGACTTTGAACAATTTTATACGTGTCTTCCTTATAGATAGATGGAACAACCATTTATCTGTTTATATTTACTGTATATTACCTTCAAAAACAGTTGGTGGTTCATGGCAAGTCAGAAATTTTGTCAAATGGTCCCTCATCACTTAAAAGTTAAGAACCGCTGATTTAGAGTAAAGGTTTTGGGCCCTACAGATCTTTGAGCGAATGTAATTATATTTCATACAATGATGTAATAGAAAGTGAAAAAAGAATCCGAATAAAAAAAATTTTAAGGTAATTTTTCATTTGCAGAGATAAAAGAAAGTTTCAATTTTGACAATAGCGGAGAATATAATTATTTTGAATGAAATATGCCTGATGTAAAAGACTTCCTTTTCATTTTGGAAACGGACCACTTACAATGTTATGAAATGGATAATTCTGCGAAGATATACATTTCCGGATACGCATCACATTCGCTCTCCAAAAAATTGAAATGTTCCCAATGTCTCGCTATTATGAGACAGAATAAAGGTACTTTCACCCACAATCAATATTTCAATACTTTGCAAAGAAACAGGTTATCGATTGCAACTGATTTAGTAATGTCTATCTTAGTCCATATGTGTAAAATTTATTTTAAACCATGATACATGTTTAGATAAATTTTTACACAGTACACGACAGAAAACACTTCTTTGTAAATTAACGATGTATATAGCATTGAAAATGAAGACATTTATTCTGAGTTTCTAGAAAATTGTACTAATTGTGAAACTCCCTATTCATCGTTACTTCATAAACTGTGTTCTATTTTTGCAATCATTTTTATAAATAATTATTGTAAAAAAAACAATATAACTCGGAAAGAAGCGTCTGCTGGTGATGATGCTGAATTGAAAGGTTCAAAAATACGTAAATTGAATACGTTTAAATAATTAAGTATTATCTGCTCGAACTGATCAATTTAATTATAGGTATATTTAATATTCCTTCATTTTCAAACATATTTTATCTGTATATCGTGACTATTCTCAGTGCAGTTAAACCTTTTACGCATAAATAAATATATATATATTATGTATATGAATACAGTAATTGTAACTTTATCTAAGAAAGATGTTTTGATTTCAACTGAAGGCTGTATATTAATCGGCCTTCTAAGTAAAAAGAATGTGATGTTGCCTTTCTATCAGCACGACTCTGTATTAAAAACGGCTTTGTACCAGTGCACTGAAAATTTTGAATATTAAATTATAGATAGCCATAATTTACATTCATATGTTACTAAATTAAAACAATGATACGAAATTTTAAATTTGTAATATCATATGTAATTTTTACTCAGTATTTCCATTTTAAACATTTCTGTGTCACTTTTTTTCGAAATATTTTAACACCCAAAGCGCTTCGTTAAGGAATCAAAGTATGTTTTCACAACCTTCAAATTGAGTATTTTCTTACAGCATAAAAAAAAAAAAAAAATATGCAACTGATAGTGTAATATTATGAGTTCGACTTTTTTTAACAACGGCGTTGAAATATATGTACATATATACCAATAAAACTAATATGATTGCTGCATATAATCAGAACCGTGTGTAATATAAAAAACTTCAAAGAACACATCACCATATAAACTCGTTTAATACAAATAGAAAAGGAAGATTAAATAATAGTGTCCGACCGAACTTTCGGTTTCGGCCTAGTTTCGGCCAAAAAATGGGTTTCGGCATAATTTCGGTTTCGGCTGCCATCCAGCCGAAACTAAAGTCGAGAGGTTTCACGTTGCGATACGACATATTTCATATATTCAGCTGTAAACGACGAAGTGTCATCTTGCTGCGTTTGCGCTCATTATCGTGTCATAACTTGTTTCATTTATGTTTGCATCACAAGCTTGCGTTGGTAGCTTTTTTTTGTTTGTTGAGAAATTGCGAGTAATTATAACATTATTTCGAATCAGGTAAGTTTTATTTCGCTATTGATGTGATTTATTTTATAATAGTTAATGAATAACAAAATTTGATTTCTTTAATATAACAAGAACGCGTAGGATGTTTTCGTACGTTATGTACTAACAATAAAGGTTAGGTATCTATTTGAATCATTGATGGTTTTCAGTCAGTATAACTTTGTTTCTAATGCTAAGTAATACCCCTATATACGTTACTATTAGTTAAGGTAATGCACCCAATTTTCGATAGATTAAGAGTTTTTACACATATAAAATGGATACAATCATATTTAAGTTCCAAAAAATGTGTATTCAAGGCATTGATTATGTAGAGACGTATCTAAAGGTGATTAAATTACTTTGAGTTACGAAAAATATGATATATTTTTCTTAAATATTGAGACGGATTCAGCCGCAATGACGCTATATTTTTTCAGGCTGTCAGAATTAAAAAATGATAACGATGTTTTCTAAATTCCATATTTTCCATTTTTTGACAATTTCTGAGGCATATCAATTTCTCTATATCTCCGGCTTACTTGAGCAGCGTGCAAACAGCATTCTCTGGCAATAACGCTAAATCGACAAATTCGTGAGAGCGACGGCTGTGTACAGCGCCAGAGTGATGATCCAGTTCGTAGTGTGCGTGATTGATAAGGGAGGATGGTTCGATTTGGCGTTGTGTGTGTGTCGTTGGTGCGGACCAAGCTACGTCGATGCGTGAGAATTTCATTTTTTATAAGAACCCGAGAATTCGGATGCAAGGTACCCGCCAACTAGTGGCGTGCATTCTAGGTAAGCGAGGTAAGCGCCGCTTACCCTGAAAAATCCCGAGATTTTTTTTTTTTTACCATAACTTATAAAGGAATAGAATGTTAAAATAGAAAGCGAGCATATTAGCGCTTATTACTTTAGCAATCACACGTGACGCGAGGCTGCGCGCATTGTCACTGGTTGACAGACAGTTGAAACGATGTGGTAGTTCAATTCAGTGCAAAGTGTCATATTTGTGCGAGAATACGCGAAAAGTGGTTGCATGAAAAGGGGGAGGGGTGGCAGGAAAGATGTGTGTGGAAAGACTATAGGTTCAAGGTTGTTGCGAAGAAAGATATACTAGCGCGTGTAAACATGATGAAAGCGACGCTGATGGTAAGCGCCTGTAGTATCGCTTTCGGCTAGTCATATGGATAATTCACCAACACAAAGACACAGCAGCACGCATAAACATGACGGAAACTACGCTTCGGGTAAGCGCTTGTAACATTGCTTTTAGTTGGAATTGCTGACCAGTTTAATGCGGTTCGGTGTAGTTAACTGTGTATAACTGTACGCTTGTATTTTTTTGTAAACAAAATGCGTGTTCGGGAATTCATCGAAAAACCTTTTTCGCGATTTAATTTTAATGAACAGTTAGAAATTATAAATTGTGGCAAGCCAAAACCTGAATTGCCATCTTTAAAAACTGAACAAAAGAAAGGTGGTACAGCGTTTACCAGACATTTTAAAGTATCTCAATATGAAAACATTTTATGGTTAACTGGTTGTGAAGATAGTGGAAAATTGTTTTGTTGGCCGTGTCTATTATTTGGCAGTGAAAAAGATAAATGCGTATGGAATGATGCTACTCAGGGATACGATAATTTGAATAATTTGATCAATGCGGTTAAAAAGCACGAACGTTCTCAGAGTCACATTTTTTCCTCCATGAAACTGAAAAAATTTGGTAAGTCACGCATAGATTTACAATTAAATGATCAAGTACGAATTGAAGTAATAAAACATAATGAAGTTGTAGCACAAAATAAGAGCATTTTAAAAAGATTAATTGATGCAGTATGTTTTCTTGGTGTTCGTGAGCTTGCCTTCCGTGGTCACTCTGAAAAGACTGATTCTGATAATCGTGAGAATTATGTAGACCTTCTTCAATTACTTTCGAAATATGATATGATTCTGAAAACACACATAGAGACTTCTACAACGTTCCGCGGAACCTCTAACCGTATTCAGAATGATTTAATTTTTTCAGTGCATGCTGTTGTTCAAGCTAAGATAAAAGAAGAAATCAAAAGTACGAAATACGTTGCTATATTACTGGACGAAACGTCGGACATTTTAAATAAATCACAGCTGTCTGTAGTTTTACGTTATATCTGCAGTCACACTGCAAAAGCTTAAGAGATTTATTAAATTTATTGATGTAAGTGCTGATCGATCTGCTGATGGTATACTTCAGTACGTCAAAAGTATTATCGAAGAATATGATTTAGCTAAGAAACTTGTGGCACAAACATACGATGGGGCAGCGGTGATGGCAGGACAAGTAGGTGGTTTAAGCACAAAACTCCAAAAATTGTATCCGAAAACACTATTTGTCCATTGTTTTAGTCATTCGTTGAATTTAGTTTTATCACAGTCTGCTTCAAATATAAAAGAATGTAGAATTTTTTTTCAGACGTTATCTGGATTGGGTGCTTTTTTTTTTAGCAAATCTACGAAACGTTCATATGCACTTAGTGAGTTTACCACTAAAAAAATGCCAAGAAACGCACCAACCCGTTGGAATTTCTCTTCCAGATTATTAAGTACAGTTAAAGATTATCATCATTGTTTCACTGCGTTTTTTCAAACTGTAATTGAAAATTCGGAGCAGTGGGATACTGAGACCCTAATATCAGCCCAAGGATTCTTAAAATTTTTTAGCGAAGTTCAAACTTTATTCTTCATCGAAATTTTTTCCAGAATATTCGCTTTAACTGATGTCTTATATGATATTTTACAAAAAAAAAACAATTAGATATTTTATGTTGCATGAATAAAATTCAAGAAACTCAAACGGAAATCCAAAAATACAGAAACGATGCGATCTTCAAAGGTATATAGAATTATGTGAAATCAAAAGAGAACGAAGAATTTATTGCGAGAAAAAGACGGAAATTATCAGAACCAGAAAATGAAGAAACATATGCGCGTGCACTATTCTACGAAATTTTGGACAATGTTCTAACTCAACTGAATGAACGTTTTGGAAATCTTGATAAATTGAAATTTTTATCGCTTCTACATACAAGTAAATACGAAGAGTATAAAAATAAATTTCCTAATGAAATTTTTTCGAACTTAAAACAATGCTATGGCGAATTTTTCGACGATGTAAAGCTGAAAAATCAACTGCTTTCAGTGTATATGGATGTTGACTTCAATAAATTGAACCCATATGAATTAGTGGAAGCAATGAAGGCATCTGAGTTCGATGAGATATTGTCCGAAGTTTACAAATGAGGTGAATTGATATTGACAATACCTAGTACAACCGCTAGTGTAGAGAGGTCGCTTTCAGCGTTGAAACGAATAAAATCATGCCAGAGGTCAACACAGGAAAATATGCCCAAAAACTATAGATACTAGTTATACCATCGTACAGATTGCTGCATACATTGCAACTGGTATATTTAATAAAGGTATACATTCATTATTGATAATTATGAATAGACTGGGATTAAATTGTGGGCCCAATTCTCATCGGTATGCCGAAATAATGGATGCTGCCCGTATGAAGGTGGCAGATAAGCGCGATAACGATAACACTCGAGAATGCAGAATGCAACGTAGACAACAGCAAATCGATATTTCGGAAGATTCTACATCGGCTGAAGAATTATTATATGGCTCAGGAATAGATGACTCGGTGTAAATAATTAAATGATTCCTCTTTCTATACATAAATCGAGTGTAAAACTTTAAACGCGTTTTTCTCAAAACTATGTTTTTAAGGTCGGTGACCACCGTCATTCAAAAACCGCTCGGTGGATTTGATTGAAATTTATACAACTTTTTTAAAACATGTTAAACCAGTGATTGATCGAAGGATTTTTTTTCCCCCAAAAAATCGATTTTTTATAAACAATTTAGTGTTGCTTTTTTCGGAAAATTCCAGAGTAAATTGTCTGAGGCCGCCATTTTGTTTATTTTCAAAAAAAAAAAAAAAGCTTCCATCAGGCACTAGATTAACTATTAAAATACTAATTTTTTTTTTATTTGAATGATTTTAGATGAACTGTTGAGAAGTTATGGTGGTCACCGTAAAGGGCTACTTGTGGAACAGGGGTCGAGACAATTGCAGTGTTCGCATGGTGACGTGAATTTTCTTCTCATTTACGTACGTTTGGTTGATTGAATAAACATGTTTCTTTGTACCTAGGTGTATCTTCTTGGATTTATTTGTTCATGTTTTGAGGGAGAAATTTTATTATATAGTTGGCTGCAAGTGAAATAAGTTCGATTTCGTATTTATTAAGTAAATTTTCGCGATAATCTTTTGTTGATAAATGCGTAGTAAAAGCTCGTGGCAGACCGAAGCCACAATTGAATATTACTCAAACATCAACTAGCAGAAATCCAGAAATTCGAAAGAAAATTTCATCCAGAAATTTATTCTAAATGCGAATGGATGTGCGGCTGCGAAGAAAAAAACGGGTTTTTTTGTTTTCCGTGTGTACTTTTTGGGGACGAGGTTCCGTGGACACAAACTGGAGTTACGGATTTGAAACATTTCAGTGAAAAAATTTAAAAACACGAAAATCTGAGTCAACATATAAAAAGTTCGATCGATTTTGCTATGCTGGGTAAAGTTAATATTTCAACACAACTGAGCGATGCATACGGATTATCTATATTGAAATTTAATGAAAACGTTAAAAAAAATCGGGACATTTTATCGAAAATTATAGATTGTTTAATATTTTGCGGCAAATTTGAACTTCCATTGCGAGGACATAATGAAAAATCGGATTCAGATAATCCTGGTGTTTTTCGAGGACTATTAGATTTCGCGGGAAAACTGGACGAAGATTTGAAACTGCATTTTGAAAATTCTACGGTGTTCAAAGGTATCTCGAAGACGATTCAAAATGAACTGTTGGACTATATATTGGACATTTGTCGAACTGAAATTGCTAACGAAATCGAACCAACTCAGTTTTTGGCTGTCATGTCGGATGACACAACCAACATATCTGAAAAAACTCAAGAGGTGATTGTTTTTCGATACGAATGTAATGGAAGCCTATGCGAAAGATTTTGGGAATTTTTTAATCCTGAGTCCCA
Organism: Icerya purchasi; assembly: GCA_039619475.1. Classification (NCBI taxonomy): domain Eukaryota; kingdom Metazoa; phylum Arthropoda; class Insecta; order Hemiptera; family Monophlebidae; genus Icerya; species Icerya purchasi. The sequence continues at coordinate 330,444,918 of CM077115.1, read as the reverse complement.
AGACGCCGAAGGTTTGTCCAAACATATCTTGGAACAGCTGGAAATTGTTTTGAAAAATAATACCGGTAAACTAATCGCTCAAACATACAACGGGGCCGCTGCTATGAGCGGAATACATAGTGGCATTCAAAAAATAATAAAAGAAACTTATAAAAATGCCCACTTCATTCATTGTTACGCTCATCAATTGAATTTAGTGATAAGTAAAGCAGTTTCAACTAATAATGAAGTACGAATCTTTTTTAGTAATTTATCAGGTATTCTTGCGTTTTTTTTCGCGTTCTCCACAACGATTAGCTGAACTTGAAAATACAGGTATTTCGAGAAGAATTCCACGTGGTTCTGATATAAGGTGGAATTTCAATTCAAGAGTCGTAAATACTGTTTTTGAAAATATTGAACACCTGAAAGAATGTTTCGAAAAATTACAAAATTCAAGTAATACCGTAACAGTTCGTGAAATATCCGGATTTCTCCGTTTACTAAACGATGATAAATTCATATTTTGGCTGGGCGTATTTCATCGTATTATGCCACATGTTGGTTTATTATATGATGCATTTCAAAATCGTTGTATCAATTCTTCGATTGCTTTTTCTTCATTGCGAAAATTTTATGGTGAAATTTGCAAAATTAGAGAAATTAATTTCGAAAACTTGGAATTCACAAACAATGAATCATCACCTACACCTCGGAAGAGAAAATTTGACAAAAATCGAAACGCAGCTGTTAAAGAAGTTTGTGACACAATATGTGTGCAAGCAAAGGATAGATTCGAATTTACTGATCACCTCTCAGCAGGAAAGTTACTCTTGCAAGAGAAATTTGTAACATACCGCGAGAAATTTCCTTCCCAAGAACTTGATGAAACCATTTTGGCCTATCCTATGCTGAATAAAAATCGTTTGCACACTGAACTTTCTGTTTTATACGAAAGAAGCGAATTTTCAATTGTAAAAGGAGTGGTGCAACTCTATCGTTTATTTGTAGAAACGGGAATTCACCAAACACTCAGCAAAGTGTACGTGTTGATAAAAATCTTGTTTTTTTTTTGTTTTTTTTTTTACCCCCCTTGGGTTTGCTATCAAAGAGCATTAGCCCAGCAAAAAGGAATAGATGCATGGAATAGAATAGAAATTATATTTTTATTCTGTCGACAATGGAATCAAGGAACACCCCTAGGACAGGAACAACAGAGAAAATAGGTAGAGAAAGAACATAAGAGGCGTTGAAAGGAGCAGGAAGACCAACCTTAAAAGATGATAATAAAGTAACTCACGCTTGCGAGATAAACCGGAGCACTCGAAGAGCACGTGATTCGCATCACAAACATACTGGGAACCTTCAGGATCCAATGGACAAAATGACAACTGCCGAAGCTGAAAGGCGTTTTTCTACCTTAAAAAAAATTGAAACTTATCTACGCATTAGTATGCTGGAAGACAGACTGTCAGCGCTTGCGATGATAAGTATCGAAAAAAATCTCATCGACTCTATTCCGGATTTCCAAAATAAGGTGATTGATAAATTTGCGAAAATGAAAGATCGCCGCATGGACTTTATTTATAAATAAAATGTTGAAGTTGATGTACCTAATTTTTATCGTTTTCAAGATTTAAAATTTATTTTTGTTAATGAGGAAGACGATTTTTTAAAAATTTTCAAAATTTCTAGATTTTAGTAATGTTTTGCTTTTTTGATATTCTTTTGTTACCTACTACATTTTAAAATTTTAAAATTTCAATTTTTAGGTAGGTAGAACACATTATGGTACCTAACCTATTTTAAAACTTTTTCTTCTTTAAATTGTTATTTTCTTCGGGTATCGATGGTTTTTTGTTTTAATTTTCAAAAATTAAAATAATTTTTTTAATAAACTAATATCAAAATTGCACATAAAGCTGATAAAAAAGTTGAAAAAAAAAACGAATTGGTGGTATTTGATTAAAAAACACGAGTTGTAATACATACATCCCCTCTTTTTCTACATCATTAACCTTCAAATTTCTAGCCCTTCCATTTTAAGAACTCACGAGCCGCGTCTGATTAAACATAAATAATACACGTCTTTTTGACAGTACCCCGCCACACAAATTTATAAATTTATAAACTTGTAAATATACCGTATACAAAACAAATGAACAAGTATGCACCTAAGACTTCATACAGTGTTGCCAGATGTTGCATTGTGATAAGTCTATAAATCGATCGACTTTACAAATTCAAGATTACCTACAGTTTAAATTTTGTTTTAAAGCTGAATTTAATTGAAAATTTTTGGAAAGAAATGAGAGGGGAGAAGAAAAGGGGGAGAGAGAAAAAGAAAAGAAAAAAAACAAAGTATTCCTTACATATTGCTCTATGGAAATAAAATTTCCTCAGCACTGTTAGACTATTGTTATAAAGTAGCACTAATATGAAAATTATTTGCTATTATTATTAATATCACATTTATATACTTCTAAATTTAATTAAATATTATTATTAAATGGGAATCAAGAACAAAAAATTTTCTGTAACTGAAATAAAGTTAATTAACATAATATTATTATCATATTCATTATTACTACTGTTTCTATAAATGCTACTAGTGGTATTGCTATACTCCCTGTTCTTATTACTTACACATGTTATTTCTATTATTATAATTATAATATAATTATTACTCTTACTTGTGGATCTCCTAAGGATTGGTATATATGTGTGCTCTAGTGGTAATTATGCTTAAAGCAGATTGTAAACATGGGCTAACTTATGTGTATTTGATGATTGTACAGAGGTTTGTATTCGATTGGTTATGTTTTGCTATGCTCATTCTTTAAGGTGTTATATATTACGCTGGTGGTCACTTTTTAATCCTTGGTGGTGATAAAGTGAGTCACTTGTACGTTTACACTCTTTTTTTAAATCTGCATTTTACCTAATTGACAATTTGCGCTTGACGCATTTTGGAAGTTTGTTTATTTTGTTTATTGGCATCCTGCCTAAATCTGGATGCCGATTCAATTCATGTATATGATATTTTTCAAACACGAATATCGATCAACTCGCGCAAGCGCTGCTTTCACAGATTCAACTTGCACAAATGCTACATGTACGAGTGCTTCTGGGCCGAGTACTTCTCGGAGAAGTGATATTAAATTGGAATTTATCACGATATCTGGTGCAGAAACCCGTTTGCTTCAGTCAACAAATAACGCTCGATGCCCGACGTTAGCGTCGAACAGCTGACGAAGCGAGAAAATGACGAGTTATCCAATTTTCGTTGCGTACTGGAGGCCATAAAAAAGGAAACTCTCAATAAGAAGAATACTCGCAACGCCATCAAAACAGGCGTGAACGAACTGTTTGTCATCCTGGATACAACAGAAGCAATCAGGAGAAAACTACAAGTTCTGCCGCCTACACAGAATGTAAACAAACGCCACGAAGGTAAGACACCTGTGCCCGAAGAACTGCAAGTGTCAAAAAAATCGGAGGCCGAAAAAACGCAGGTCACAACTGACATCAAAATGGCACAGAAAAATCGTGAAGTAAAGAAAACTCGCGAAACAAAGTCGAAGGCTAACGATCGAAAGGTCAGAAGGAACCCACAGCCTGCCATAATTGCAAAGCCTGCGGAAGGCCAAACCTTTGCAGAAGTAATCAAAGGAATTCGGTCAACGCTCACTCCTGAAGAAGCAGGTGATTCCGTGGAGGCTATAACTAAGACCAGAAACGGCTCGGCTTTGATTAAGTTGAAAAAAGACTGCACGAGTAAGAGCGACTTCTGTCACAAACTCCAGAACTCATTGCAATCAAAGGCAAAGGTCTCAGAAATAAAGCAAAGAGCCACCATAATGGTCAAAGATCTCGAGTGGACGCCACAGCTGATGAAGTAATTGACGCAGTAATGCGCGAGACAAAATGCCTAAGGGCAGAAATTGCAGCAAACGTCACCGGCTCGAACAGCCGTGGACAAAAACTGGCCTTCGTCTCCATGCAAGAAGAAAATGCACGGCAACTAGCAGATAATGGTCGCATAAAAGTATGGCTCGTGAATTGCCGTGTGGAGCTGCAACAAGCCGCTTTAAGTGTCTCCTCCCTGGTCACGTCGTGGCGTACTGTAAAGGAGAGGATCGAACCAATAACTCCTTAAAGTGCGGAGAAAAAGGACACCAAAAGAAAGCTTGTACCAATCCAGTGAAATGCATTATCTGCTCGACAATGAGATATGAAAACCTGGACCATATGCCAAGTTCAAAGAAGTGTTTAGAAAGCAGAAAAAGTAACGTGAAATGAATGTAATCCAAGGAAACCTTCATGGTAGCAGAACGGCCGACTCCCTTCTAGATCAGATTGCGCTCGAGCACTCCACAGATCTGTTCATAATCAGTGAACAGTATCAAAGGAAAGAGAGCGGCCGCTGGTACGAAGACGAAAGCCAGAGATCTGCAATATGGCTACCTCCCGCAAGTAGTCAGTAAATCTGTGTTCTGGGAGTTCCACTAATCCGAACCCCAATTCCTGTCCCGGAGGCGAAAATTCACCCCAGACCGGTAATCCGAACTCAAAATTCACCCCAATTCATGTCCAGGTGGTCAAAATTCACCCAAGTTTCCCCCGATTCCTCCGAGTTTCCCCCGGACGGTTCCCGCTCGTTTCCGATAAGCCGAACGTCCAAACAGTGTCCAGAGGTCAATAAACTGTCCAAAGAGTTATTCGGGGGCGCAAGTAACCCCAATTAGTGTCCAGGTGCTGAAAGTTCCCCCAAGTTCCCCAAATTTCTCCGAAATTCCCCCGCACGCATCCCGCTCGTTTCCGATAAACCGAACCGATTATTAATTAACATAAGTATATTAATTAATGTCCGAAAGTAACCCGTCTCCGATCGCCCCGCCCGCCCACTGCTACGTTACTGCAATTTTTTTAAAAATTCCGAGGCTTAAGTATGAAAATTTCAAAATTTAACCCCAATATATTATTTAAAGCTAAAATCTAACCCAACACCCTCGTTCACACCTCTCACATGTATATTTCGTTCCTGCACACGCCCTGCTCGCCGTCGCGAAAGCGCACGCGCCGATCCCCCGCATATTCCGATCTCACCCGCGATATCACACCCACACACACGCGCTCCGTTTACACTATCTCGATTATTTTAATATATTTCAAAGTCTAAATTTTAATTTATTTCAAAGTATATGTAATATATTATTATACATACGATACATATATATTTTTTTTAACGATCTTTCATATTTTTACAAGTATAGACACACCCTCGACGAAAAATGCTCCAATCATATTCTTAGTTTCCCCCCCAGACGGTTCCCCCGCATATCCGCTGATCCGAACGTCCAAACGGTGACCAGAGGTCAATAAACTGTCCAAAGTGTTATTCTGGGGGCGTAAGTAACCCCAATTAGTGTCCAGGTGCTGAAAGTTCCCCCAAGTTCCCCAAATTTCTCCAAAATTCCCCCATACGCGTCCCGCTCGTTTCCGATAAACCGATCCGATTATTAATTAACATAAGTATATTAATTAATGTTCGAAAGTAACCCAAGTCTCCGCTGACCCCGCCAGTCCTGCTATGGTACTGCAATTTTTTTTTTCAAAATTCAGGGGCCTAAGTATGAAAATTCCAAAATTTAACCCCAATATATTATTTAAAGTGTAAATCTAACCCAACACCTCCGTTACACCTCTCTCATGTATATTTCGTCCCCGCGTACGCTCCGGTCGCCATCGCGAAAGCGCACGCGCCGATTCCCCGCATATTCCGATCTCTGCCGCGATATCTCACCCACACACACACCCACACGCTCCGTCTCCAAAATTCCCCCGTACGCGTCCTGCTCGTTTCTGATAAACAGAACCGATTATTAATTAACATAAGTATATTAATTAATGTCTGAAAGTAACCCAAGTCCCCGTTCGCCACACCTGCACCCTGCGTTACCGCAATTTTTTTTTTCAAAATTCAGGACCTAAGTATGAAAATTCCAAAATGTAACCCAAGTATATTATTTAATGTCTAAATCTAACCCAATACCCCCCTTCGCTCCTCACACACGTATATTTCGACCCCGCGCTCGCTCCGGTTGACACCGCGGAAGCGCACGCGCCGATCCCACGCATATTCCGATGTCCACCGCGATATCCCGCGCACACATGCGCACCGTTCCCGATACCGCGATTATTTCTTTAATATTTCAAAGTCTAAGTATACATAATATAAAATTAGCCGAAGCATAATTTTTTATTTTCCTGATTCCCCGATCTTACTGCCATATTCCAAGACGCACGTCCCGATCCCACACATATATCTAACACAGCGTTATTCTCTGCGAAAACGCACGCGCTGATCCCCCGCATATATCTATCATAACGCTCTCCGCCGCGAAAGCGCACGCACCGTTCCCCCGCACGCGCCGACCGTTTACACTATCGCGATTATTTTTTTAATAATTATTTTTTTCACATAATAACCCAATCCCTGCTCTGTTGTCTAAACCTAACCGGTTATCCAAAACATTTACAAATTAACAAATCAATTATTTCTATAGTCTAAAATAGCCTTAGTCTCCTTTACCCCTTCCACCCTCTTTTACGATCGATTTCGTTGTTTTAATATCGAATATATCGCATTCTATTTACTTTTACTACGACCATTAAACCCTCGATCGACGCTCCCGACGCCTCCGTCATTTCATATTGAGAGGTAATTATTTTTTTATGTGACCGCTATGAATGCACACCGTCCATTCCCGTACACCCATCTGCTGTCGTTAGTTCCCATATCGTTCATAATAACTTTTATTCAACTCCAAGTATTATGGAATTATTCCAATTATATATTTTCTTCACTTCTGACCATTTCTTCCGACCGTTCATAATATTTTTATTTTTCTCCGGTTCTAAAAATAAATCCTATAATGCCTTCAACGCTATGAATGCACACATACCTGCCGTCGTTAGTTCCCATACCGTTCATAATAACTTTTTTCAACTCCAAGTATTATGGAATTATTCTAACTATATTTTTTTTCGCTTCCGATCGTTTCTCCCGAACGTTCATAATTTTTTTCCAGACATATGTATTCAAAAATGATATCGAGTATAATTTTATTTAACACGGTTTCATAATTTCCCTCTCCATCCCCTATTCATCCTACACAAATTACAATTCTTTCATAATAAATGTTCTAGACCCAGTCAAACAATCAACTCTCGCAGAAGTGTAGAACACCCATTTTACTATCAATTATTGTATATTATTGTTAGATTATTTTTCCAAAAAGTCTTTTGAAATTTTTTTCCGTTCGTACATATTTTTTTTATTTTATTTGCACGACATCCATTTCCATGCATACACGTTTCCCTAACAATTATAATATGTTTTATTTATTTTTCAACTCCTCACAGACTTACATACACGCCATATTGTCACACTCACAGATAGGTTCCTTATTAATCGTGACCATTTTTTTTTTTTTTGTATTATCCGCGGGAGCATATCACATCAGACCCACACATATACCACACACAGTCATTATATTTAATTTTTAATTATCGATCTTTAATTATTTTTACTGGTATTATTTTTCTGACACATTCACCCCGTCTTACATACTTTACATCTTTTAACATTTTGATAGAGAAAATCTCAGGGCACTAAATAATTTTTATCAACATCGTAACTAAGTTTAATATTATACACATCTCAGTATAATTATTAAACGAAGGAACTATTATTTTCATTGACGATATTGTTGCTACAAACATTAATCGTCCTTTTCCAGGTATAGTCAACCTCTTCATGTATTCGTCTCGTCTTTCTATCAACCTTTGACCGCTCAATACTCCCCCGCTATTTACCGTTATTCGCTAGAAGAATATTTTTTTAGACTCGTTCAAATACACACATGCACATAAAAAAATCGACATCAACGTCATCGAACACTGATCTCGACATTTCCAAGAAATTCAATCGCTGCTCCACAGTCTAAGATGTCTCCGCCCGCCTCACCAGTCGTTTGTAACATTATTGAAGCACCTTTCATGTACCGATATTTACGACCTTTTACAACATACAAATTCACGACATGTATACACCTTTTCTAGAAAGCATGGTGAAAATGGACAATCTCTCCCGATGTAAACCAGCTTGAATGATGTACCGTTATTTCATTCATTTTGCAGAAGGTTAATTTAAGGCGTCCATGCACCTTTTCTACTAATAAATAAGCAAATGTAATCTTTAAACCTTTCTACCTTTTTGCAATCAATTTACTGATTGTACATACTTTTTATATTTTTTCCACATACTCCTTGATCGTCACAACCACCACAAAAGCGCACCATCCATTCGCACACACTCATCTGCTACCGTTAGATCTCATATCATTCATAATAATTTTTTCGATTCTATTAGTTTAAGAATATTTCATTTTTTTTTGTTGTTTTTTTCTAACTCTAACATTTTTTTTTTTTTTGAAATCTTTCGTATTATATTTTTTCTCCCATATGGCTGTCACGTAGTCGTAGCGAAAAATGCTCCGTTCATAACCTTGCATGCATGTTACCATGCAGATGTATTAGATCGTGCGACAATGTTATTGAGTCTGCTGAAACAGGATCTTCCTCTTCATATCTTTTGTAGAAAACGGTTTACATGTACACACCTACACTCAAACACACATATCTTCATCTCCCCTTGACGATGTCTTTCAAACACCTCTATAACCAAAGGAATGTGGTTTTTCTGGTACAACCCTCCCTTTTCAAAGGCAAGCATCGAGGTAGATTGTTGAACGGATCTGATCGTGCAGACAGTATTAGTTTTATGTTAAACGTGTGCATTTTGTAGAATCTGTGTTCTTCACGCATTATTAAAAATTTACTGTAACGGTAAAAGTAATAATTTTCTACGTTTCTTTTTTAGTAAGAAGTTAAAAAAATAGTAATCAAACATGAATAACAATACCGATTCGATTGATATTAAAGCCGACGAATTTATTCAGAATTCATTTTCGAATGATACTGACTCGCATTCGTCTTTTTCACCTCAAACACCGCAATATGATGAAGGTTATACATCAGAGGAATCAACACCCCTTGTACATAAAATCGTTGGTCCTGTATTATTATCAGAACAAGTGGATATAGCGGAATATTTTGTAGATATCAGCGTCCATATAGATTGTGATTATGGGTTTCGAGTAACTGAACTAGCAATGATTGATATGTCTGGAGGGAAGTGTTTGCATACGCTGTATAAGCCAAGCAGAGCATGGCATGCATCAAAAATGCCACATTTACAATGTTCTTCAGTGAGTTATTACATGAAGAACCCTTCATTATTTCCCTGTCGTGAAGAAATATTCATCGCGCGCGATATATTCACGATATTGTCCCAAAAACCGAGGGCTCGCGTATATGTTTTAACAGTATATGCTAAACTTACACTAATGGAGAATTGAAATTTAGCTGTGTTACAATTGGTATTTAGTGACAAAGTAAATTTAATATAAATTGGACAGGTATGTTGTTTCTTATTATTGAACAGTTAACTTAAAATATATTTCTATAAACTGCTACTATCCGCGGTAGTTTGCGTCAAATTTTTAAAGTTTGCGTCAAATTTTTAATTTCAAGATTTATTTGACTTTCCACAAATTGCTGAAACAGTACTGCTGCCCGGCCGAGTGTTGCTAACTTCAACTCGGCCGTGCTAGTGTGCTGGGGCGAGTGCTACTCCCACCAGTGTTTCTCAGGCGAGTTACTCGCACATGCGTTTCTAAATATTATGGAACCACTGAAAGAGCTGGGGAACCTGCTTAGTAAAATCTCGTATAGATTTTGGATCTTAGATTAACTTACCTAAACGTCAATAATAGTTATGCATGTCAGCTTCTCTTTTTAAAACACGCATCTGAATCCGCTAGCGACCTTGTTATCATGGCAGAGCCATATGTGTACAAGGGCGACTTTAAAGTCTCCACACAATTTGTTTGTTATAATAACAACAGAATTGCTTTCTTGATTAGAAACAATATTTCTCATCGACTTATTAAAAATAACAATAATATTATTGCCATTAACGTTGATAGGTACCTGTTCATTGCATGCTACTTATCTCCCAACAAACCCAAGACTAATCATCTTGATACTATTGATCATATAATGAAATCTGGCGTTGGCCTTACCCCTCTTCTTATTGGTGACTTTAATATAAGGTTACCGGTTATGGAAGATAGGATTGTAGAGAGCCATGATTCATCCACTTTTAGTGAACTTTTATTGAGCAATGATTTTGTCATTAAGAATTCAAAAAAATTTACATTCAGTAATCATAATGGTAAGACTATTATTGATTACTTGATAGTCCAAAGTAAAATTCAGCATTTAGTCACCTTCTCTCTAGACCTTTTTGATCTTACTCCTCACAGTTGTATCTCAGCTAATTTACTCTTTGCAATACCCAAACCACCACTTAATAAATTTAGTAAACTTAATTTTAATAAGTTTCAACATAATATTAGTTATAACTACGTTAATCATATGTGTCGTACCATTGCTAGCTGTTCCACCACGGACAATTTAAATACAGCTCTTAGCAAACTTAATACCTACCTTACCAATACCATTTATATTTCATCTGAAGTGGCTTCTGCTCCTCCAGTTGACTGGTGGAACAAAGATTTACAAGATCTTAAACAATTAATCAACTTGGTCAGAAAGAAAAAAAATAAATGTAAATGTCATGACAAACGTTTCATCCTAGATATCACCTTAACTACTCTTAATTTTAAGTATAAAAAATTAATTATTAAGTCTAAACTTAATACATGGCGTCATCTTGTCCAGAACAGTACTGCATGGGGTCGTCCTTACAAATTTATCTTTAATAAAAATATAAAACTTCACATCCCTGATATAAAACACAACAGTAATGTTATAGTTACTGATTTTGAAAAGTGTCAAACTTTTCTGGATCACTTCTTTCCAAAAGTTAAGGACGACAAGTTGTCAGCAGTTGGAACTGAAGGCTCCATTGCACCGACAACTAATACCACTGAGATTTCCAACATTATTAAACGTTTATGTAATAGAAAGGCTACTGGTATGGATAAAATTAACAATAAGATTGTTAAGTATCTAAATATTAGATTTCCCAATCTCATTTGTACGATTATAGACAAATGCTTTCAACTGCAGCTGTTTCCAGATTGCTGGAAATTGGCCATTATTAAGCTCCTCCCAAAACCTGGAAAAGATCCTAGCACCCTTACAGGATATCGGCCAATTTCACTACTTCACTCATTGGGGAAAGTCTTTGAGAAGGTCATTAATGAAATCCTACTAAGGGAGGCCGATAGTATTGGTGTTTTTCATCAGCATCAGTTTGGCTTTCGAAGGGGAATGTCCTCTGAGAATGCTCTGTACAAATTGATGGCTGATGTGAAGTTGGCATTGCATTCTGGCCTGTCTTCGGTTGTCATCTCCTTTGATATAAAAGGGGCCTTTGACAGCTGTAGATGGTCAGCTATTATTGACATACTTAAGCTAAATAATTTTAATCCTTATATTGTTAATATAATTATAAGTTATCTTACAAATAGGTATGCCTTCCTTACTGTTGGTGGCTCTGTTGGCAACAGGAGACTGGAGTGTGGGGTTCCACAAGGCTCTGTACTTGGGCCCACGCTCTGGAACATTCTTTACTCTCAAGTGCACCACCAAATGGACGACTTTAAATCTCTCACTTGTCGAGGATTTGAGTTGTGCTCCTATGCGGATGACCTATGTATTGTTCTCAATGTTGACAGACATTATGATTTCAACTACATTGAGGTTGTTTGTCAGCAGTTAGAAAAATTTATCAATAACTTTGGTCTGTTCTTCTCTGCTCCCAAATGTCAGTTTACTATGTTTGGGAACCAGGGAATTGTGGACCAAATAAAACAACTTAAACTTGTAACCTCCCATTCGATTCCTCATACTAAAAACTTAAAATACCTAGGGCTTATATTTGACTCCAAATTAACTTTTAAACCCCACATTGAATATCTACATAAAAAATGTGATAAACTATTTTTTCAATTGCAAAGATTAATGCCTAATACCTTTGGCCTTAAATTTGCCCAGAGAGTCATTCTGTACAAGGGACTAGTTCAGTCGCTTTATGCTTACGGCTCTCTTGTATATATTAATAGGACTACACTTAGCCTAGTCAATGGACACCAAAGGAGGTTCCTACTCAATATTTCTTCCTTGTACAGAACCTGTCCTACCTCGGCAGCTAATGTGATTTGTAATATTATTCCACTGGATCTCTTTGTCACTGGTTGCTCAATTACTTCCGAATTCAGGGTTGTTGGAAATCTATCCAGAACCCAGAATGTACAATTTCTCAATGCAGATCCTGCCCGCTTGGGATCTTGTTCTGACATTAAATCCTTAAAAATGTGTTTAAGTAATATTCTTACTGATATTTGGCAAGCTAGGTGGGTTAATTGCTCAACTGGTAGAAAGACCTACATATTTTTCCCAGAAGTTGGTGATCGCCTTAAGTTAAAAGATTTGAACATTAACTTTTACAACGCTCAGGTGCTTTCCGGACATGGGAAATTTGGCTCCTATCTACATAGGTTCCATCTAAAATCTAGTCCGGTTTGCTCCCTCTGTATTGACAATGAAAAATCTTACACTGCATTTGACGATGTTGGACACTTCATTTTTCACTGCCCCTTTTTTGCAGACCTCCGTTCTAAATTTGGTATTACTGAACAACAGTCCCTCATCATGAATGAGGTCAACTCTAACAGTCTTCTGCGGTTCATGGAGCTGGCAATGGTTAGGAAGTTCAAAAAGGGCGACTAGATATATATACAAATTCAATTTTTAATTCATTATTCTTAAAATGTACATAATTAACTAGCCTATTATAAATTTAGAATATAACATTATAAATATTAGTATAACATATAAATATAGAATATAACTTTACGTATGCATTAAGTCAAACGTGAACCCAATTATCTAATATGTTTATAAAACTGCTATGTAATTATTTTCTTTGTGTAATCCTGTTTTATTATATTTTAAACTTTTGCCATATTTTTAAACTAATGTAAGAATGTAAATAGCAATCAGTTTGATCCATTATTCCTTGGTAATAGTTGGGACTATGTTGTTTATCATCCTAACTAATACCCACAATATATCTATAATGTACACTTTGCAGAGGACTTCTTACACACAACATTACTTTTGCTTTTATCCTTTATTATTTCAATTTGAATCATATAGTTATAGTACTTATACACACAGTCTTCTGCACCTTTATACACTTATTTTCAAAATATACGGTTTTATGAAAAAAAAAAAAAAAAAAAAAAAAAAATGGAACTTAATGAAAAGTCTGAATTGTTGCGTGATTTAGACTACGAAATCGTTAATATGGATCAAGTCTTTCGATTATCTAGTATTGAGAATCTACATGAAGAGTATTTTGGTATAAGCAATTTGATAACTTGTAAACACCATAATGAGAATGATAGTTTTCATTGTGCGGTGAAAAACGTTACAGTGATGAAGGCATGGTACGATCATGTCATCCGTCCGCTGAAGCTTATGAATAATCTCAATATAAATGATTTAAGTCAGTTGTTCATTACAACCACCAAAGAAATGATAATTACGTTATTTCCAAGTTGTGTTGGAGACATTTATACATTTCTACCCGATAGACAAAAACAGGATGATACGATAAAATCACTTCTACCATGTTTTGATCATGAGAATGATGAAGAATATTATTTCGATGACGATATATCTCTGCATAGTACTCGAAATTGTATGAAAGTAAAAGATTGTATCGACTGCCAACGTACAATTCGCGCAGATTAAAAATTCATTAATTCGATCGTTTTTAACAATTTTGTATATTTTTTCTGTATATTTTTGTGTGTATTTGTAGATATATATATTTTTTTCAGACCGTTCGTTTTTATGTTTTCTTTAAAATTTTTTAAATATATTTTTATACACATGTAAATATTGTTTTGTATATATTTTGTATATATTTTTTCCCTTAATATCTATTCATTCTCATATTGTATATATTTTTGCTAATTATTTTTAATCTTTTTCCGATCCTTTCCGATTTCCGTTTATTTAATTTATTTAGCGATCTATCCTTCTCTCCCCCTCTTAACTTAAAGTACTGGTAATGACGAAATTTTCAAAAATCTGAACCAGTCGAGTATAATGTATATATAATTATTTAATTTTCGAATATATTTCCACATAATTTGTTCATATCTGTTTAGATTAAAAAATTAGATTTTTGTCTGTAATACACCATTTTTTTTATTTTTTTTTTGTGTGTAATAAGCGAATTTAACTGTTATACTTTTTCACGTACATCACGTATTTCCGCAGCTGTGAGAGTTTTCATCTGTTTGTAAGATACAACCTCTGACTCTAAATGTTCTCTAAATATTTTTTTTTGAGCCTAAATATTATAGAAATAGCCGAAGTATATTTTTTTCGTTTCTGACCATTTCTTCCGACCGTTCATAATTTTGTATTTTTTCTACAATATGTATGCTCACTATCGTAGCGAAAAATGCTCCGTTCATAACCTTGCATGCATGTTACCATGCAGATGTATTAGATCGTGCGACAATGTTATTGAGTCTGCTGAAACAGATTCTTCCTCTTCATATCTTTTGTAGAAAACGGTTTACATGTACACACCTACACTCAAACACACATATCTTCATCTCCCCTTGACGATGTCTTTCAAACACCTCTATAACCAAAGGAATGTGGTTTTTCTGGTACAACCCTCCCTTTTCAAAGGCAAGCATCGAGGTAGATTGTTGAACGGATCTGATCGTGCAGACAGTATTAGTTTTATGTTAAACGTGTGCATTTTGTAGAATCTGTGTTCTTCACGCATTATTAAAAATTTACTGTAACGGTAAAAGTAATAATTTTCTACGTTTCTTTTTTAGTAAGAAGTTAAAAAAATAGTAATCAAACATGAATAACAATACCGATTCGATTGATATTAAAGCCGACGAATTTATTCAGAATTCATTTTCGAATGATACTGACTCGCATTCGTCTTTTTCACCTCAAACACCGCAATATGATGAAGGTTATACATCAGAGGAATCAACACCCCTTGTACATAAAATCGTTGGTCCTGTATTATTATCAGAACAAGTGGATATAGCGGAATATTTTGTAGATATCAGCGTCCATATAGATTGTGATTATGGGTTTCGAGTAACTGAACTAGCAATGATTGATATGTCTGGAGGGAAGTGTTTGCATACGCTGTATAAGCCAAGCAGAGCATGGCATGCATCAAAAATGCCACATTTACAATGTTCTTCAGTGAGTTATTACATGAAGAACCCTTCATTATTTCCCTGTCGTGAAGAAATATTCATCGCGCGCGATATATTCACGATATTGTCCCAAAAACCGAGGGCTCGCGTATATGTTTTAACAGTATATGCTAAACTTACACTAATGGAGAATTGAAATTTAGCTGTGTTACAATTGGTATTTAGTGACAAAGTAAATTTAATATAAATTGGACAGGTATGTTGTTTCTTATTATTGAACAGTTAACTTAAAATATATTTCTATAAACTGCTACTATCCGCGGTAGTTTGCGTCAAATTTTTAAAGTTTGCGTCAAATTTTTAATTTCAAGATTTATTTGACTTTCCACAAATTGCTGAAACAGTACTGCTGCCCGGCCGAGTGTTGCTAACTTCAACTCGGCCGTGCTAGTGTGCTGGGGCGAGTGCTACTCCCACCAGTGTTTCTCAGGCGAGTTACTCGCACATGCGTTTCTAAATATTATGGAACCACTGAAAGAGCTGGGGAACCTGCTTAGTAAAATCTCGTATAGATTTTGGATCTTAGATTAACTTACCTAAACGTCAATAATAGTTATGCATGTCAGCTTCTCTTTTTAAAACACGCATCTGAATCCGCTAGCGACCTTGTTATCATGGCAGAGCCATATGTGTACAAGGGCGACTTTAAAGTCTCCACACAATTTGTTTGTTATAATAACAACAGAATTGCTTTCTTGATTAGAAACAATATTTCTCATCGACTTATTAAAAATAACAATAATATTATTGCCATTAACGTTGATAGGTACCTGTTCATTGCATGCTACTTATCTCCCAACAAACCCAAGACTAATCATCTTGATACTATTGATCATATAATGAAATCTGGCGTTGGCCTTACCCCTCTTCTTATTGGTGACTTTAATATAAGGTTACCGGTTATGGAAGATAGGATTGTAGAGAGCCATGATTCATCCACTTTTAGTGAACTTTTATTGAGCAATGATTTTGTCATTAAGAATTCAAAAAAATTTACATTCAGTAATCATAATGGTAAGACTATTATTGATTACTTGATAGTCCAAAGTAAAATTCAGCATTTAGTCACCTTCTCTCTAGACCTTTTTGATCTTACTCCTCACAGTTGTATCTCAGCTAATTTACTCTTTGCAATACCCAAACCACCACTTAATAAATTTAGTAAACTTAATTTTAATAAGTTTCAACATAATATTAGTTATAACTACGTTAATCATATGTGTCGTACCATTGCTAGCTGTTCCACCACGGACAATTTAAATACAGCTCTTAGCAAACTTAATACCTACCTTACCAATACCATTTATATTTCATCTGAAGTGGCTTCTGCTCCTCCAGTTGACTGGTGGAACAAAGATTTACAAGATCTTAAACAATTAATCAACTTGGTCAGAAAGAAAAAAAATAAATGTAAATGTCATGACAAACGTTTCATCCTAGATATCACCTTAACTACTCTTAATTTTAAGTATAAAAAATTAATTATTAAGTCTAAACTTAATACATGGCGTCATCTTGTCCAGAACAGTACTGCATGGGGTCGTCCTTACAAATTTATCTTTAATAAAAATATAAAACTTCACATCCCTGATATAAAACACAACAGTAATGTTATAGTTACTGATTTTGAAAAGTGTCAAACTTTTCTGGATCACTTCTTTCCAAAAGTTAAGGACGACAAGTTGTCAGCAGTTGGAACTGAAGGCTCCATTGCACCGACAACTAATACCACTGAGATTTCCAACATTATTAAACGTTTATGTAATAGAAAGGCTACTGGTATGGATAAAATTAACAATAAGATTGTTAAGTATCTAAATATTAGATTTCCCAATCTCATTTGTACGATTATAGACAAATGCTTTCAACTGCAGCTGTTTCCAGATTGCTGGAAATTGGCCATTATTAAGCTCCTCCCAAAACCTGGAAAAGATCCTAGCACCCTTACAGGATATCGGCCAATTTCACTACTTCACTCATTGGGGAAAGTCTTTGAGAAGGTCATTAATGAAATCCTACTAAGGGAGGCCGATAGTATTGGTGTTTTTCATCAGCATCAGTTTGGCTTTCGAAGGGGAATGTCCTCTGAGAATGCTCTGTACAAATTGATGGCTGATGTGAAGTTGGCATTGCATTCTGGCCTGTCTTCGGTTGTCATCTCCTTTGATATAAAAGGGGCCTTTGACAGCTGTAGATGGTCAGCTATTATTGACATACTTAAGCTAAATAATTTTAATCCTTATATTGTTAATATAATTATAAGTTATCTTACAAATAGGTATGCCTTCCTTACTGTTGGTGGCTCTGTTGGCAACAGGAGACTGGAGTGTGGGGTTCCACAAGGCTCTGTACTTGGGCCCACGCTCTGGAACATTCTTTACTCTCAAGTGCACCACCAAATGGACGACTTTAAATCTCTCACTTGTCGAGGATTTGAGTTGTGCTCCTATGCGGATGACCTATGTATTGTTCTCAATGTTGACAGACATTATGATTTCAACTACATTGAGGTTGTTTGTCAGCAGTTAGAAAAATTTATCAATAACTTTGGTCTGTTCTTCTCTGCTCCCAAATGTCAGTTTACTATGTTTGGGAACCAGGGAATTGTGGACCAAATAAAACAACTTAAACTTGTAACCTCCCATTCGATTCCTCATACTAAAAACTTAAAATACCTAGGGCTTATATTTGACTCCAAATTAACTTTTAAACCCCACATTGAATATCTACATAAAAAATGTGATAAACTATTTTTTCAATTGCAAAGATTAATGCCTAATACCTTTGGCCTTAAATTTGCCCAGAGAGTCATTCTGTACAAGGGACTAGTTCAGTCGCTTTATGCTTACGGCTCTCTTGTATATATTAATAGGACTACACTTAGCCTAGTCAATGGACACCAAAGGAGGTTCCTACTCAATATTTCTTCCTTGTACAGAACCTGTCCTACCTCGGCAGCTAATGTGATTTGTAATATTATTCCACTGGATCTCTTTGTCACTGGTTGCTCAATTACTTCCGAATTCAGGGTTGTTGGAAATCTATCCAGAACCCAGAATGTACAATTTCTCAATGCAGATCCTGCCCGCTTGGGATCTTGTTCTGACATTAAATCCTTAAAAATGTGTTTAAGTAATATTCTTACTGATATTTGGCAAGCTAGGTGGGTTAATTGCTCAACTGGTAGAAAGACCTACATATTTTTCCCAGAAGTTGGTGATCGCCTTAAGTTAAAAGATTTGAACATTAACTTTTACAACGCTCAGGTGCTTTCCGGACATGGGAAATTTGGCTCCTATCTACATAGGTTCCATCTAAAATCTAGTCCGGTTTGCTCCCTCTGTATTGACAATGAAAAATCTTACACTGCATTTGACGATGTTGGACACTTCATTTTTCACTGCCCCTTTTTTGCAGACCTCCGTTCTAAATTTGGTATTACTGAACAACAGTCCCTCATCATGAATGAGGTCAACTCTAACAGTCTTCTGCGGTTCATGGAGCTGGCAATGGTTAGGAAGTTCAAAAAGGGCGACTAGATATATATACAAATTCAATTTTTAATTCATTATTCTTAAAATGTACATAATTAACTAGCCTATTATAAATTTAGAATATAACATTATAAATATTAGTATAACATATAAATATAGAATATAACTTTACGTATGCATTAAGTCAAACGTGAACCCAATTATCTAATATGTTTATAAAACTGCTATGTAATTATTTTCTTTGTGTAATCCTGTTTTATTATATTTTAAACTTTTGCCATATTTTTAAACTAATGTAAGAATGTAAATAGCAATCAGTTTGATCCATTATTCCTTGGTAATAGTTGGGACTATGTTGTTTATCATCCTAACTAATACCCACAATATATCTATAATGTACACTTTGCAGAGGACTTCTTACACACAACATTACTTTTGCTTTTATCCTTTATTATTTCAATTTGAATCATATAGTTATAGTACTTATACACACAGTCTTCTGCACCTTTATACACTTATTTTCAAAATATACGGTTTTATGAAAAAAAAAAAAAAAAAAAAAAAAAATGGAACTTAATGAAAAGTCTGAATTGTTGCGTGATTTAGACTACGAAATCGTTAATATGGATCAAGTCTTTCGATTATCTAGTATTGAGAATCTACATGAAGAGTATTTTGGTATAAGCAATTTGATAACTTGTAAACACCATAATGAGAATGATAGTTTTCATTGTGCGGTGAAAAACGTTACAGTGATGAAGGCATGGTACGATCATGTCATCCGTCCGCTGAAGCTTATGAATAATCTCAATATAAATGATTTAAGTCAGTTGTTCATTACAACCACCAAAGAAATGATAATTACGTTATTTCCAAGTTGTGTTGGAGACATTTATACATTTCTACCCGATAGACAAAAACAGGATGATACGATAAAATCACTTCTACCATGTTTTGATCATGAGAATGATGAAGAATATTATTTCGATGACGATATATCTCTGCATAGTACTCGAAATTGTATGAAAGTAAAAGATTGTATCGACTGCCAACGTACAATTCGCGCAGATTAAAAATTCATTAATTCGATCGTTTTTAACAATTTTGTATATTTTTTCTGTATATTTTTGTGTGTATTTGTAGATATATATATTTTTTTCAGACCGTTCGTTTTTATGTTTTCTTTAAAATTTTTTAAATATATTTTTATACACATGTAAATATTGTTTTGTATATATTTTGTATATATTTTTTCCCTTAATATCTATTCATTCTCATATTGTATATATTTTTGCTAATTATTTTTAATCTTTTTCCGATCCTTTCCGATTTCCGTTTATTTAATTTATTTAGCGATCTATCCTTCTCTCCCCCTCTTAACTTAAAGTACTGGTAATGACGAAATTTTCAAAAATCTGAACCAGTCGAGTATAATGTATATATAATTATTTAATTTTCGAATATATTTCCACATAATTTGTTCATATCTGTTTAGATTAAAAAATTAGATTTTTGTCTGTAATACACCATTTTTTTTATTTTTTTTTTGTGTGTAATAAGCGAATTTAACTGTTATACTTTTTCACGTACATCACGTATTTCCGCAGCTGTGAGAGTTTTCATCTGTTTGTAAGATACAACCTCTGACTCTAAATGTTCTCTAAATATTTTTTTTTGAGCCTAAATATTATAGAAATAGCCGAAGTATATTTTTTTCGTTTCTGACCATTTCTTCCGACCGTTCATAATTTTGTATTTTTTCTACAATATGTATGCTCACTATCGTAGCGAAAAATGCTCCGTTCATAACCTTGCATGCATGTTACCATGCAGATGTATTAGATCGTGCGACAATGTTATTGAGTCTGCTGAAACAGATTCTTCCCTTTCATATCTTTTGTAGAAACAGACTCACATGTACACACCTACACACCTACACACACATACACACACATACAACCCAAAGAACACCTGCAAACTTCGTTCAGACACACCTGCAACCAACTTTCACCAAAGGAATGTGGTTTTTTCTGGTGCAACCCTCCCTTTTCAAAGGCATGCTTCGAGCTCGAATGTCGAACGGATCTGATCGTGCAGGCAGTATTAGTGTTATGTTAAACGTGTGGAATTTGTTGAAGCTGTGTTCTTCACGCGTTATTAAAATATTCTCAAGAACGATAAAGTCTGTAATTTCCTACGTCTTTTCTCTTTTTCGTTCGCTCTTTATTTTCTGTCTTTTTTCTCTCTTATTGCACGTTATTCTTTTCGCTCTTATTTTCTCTCATTTTTTTAGTATAAATATTACAATAATAATCGAATATGAATAACAATACCGAATCGAATGTCGAAAATGTCGCGGATTTCATTCAAAATTTTTTCGTAAATGATAATGATAATGCAATGTTTCCGGACGATTTTCCAAATATACATATGCCGCCACCACCACCACAAGCAGAAGAAACATCATTACAAGGGCCTTCGCTACATTCATTCTCAGATTTCATTCTATTGGCTACATCAACACCTTTAGCATCACCGGTAATGTCACAAGATTTGCAAACTCCGTCGTTAACACAAGTACCTTTGGTACATGATGAAAAAGAATATAGCACAACAATGTTGGAATTACCCAAAGAAATATTTAACCGAAAAGCAGTCGTCTATGTTAAAGACCCTAACGATCCAGAAAATAAAAATAGTTTCATGTATGCGGTTTTAGCAAAATTTACATCAAAACCGTCATCGATGTGGCAGTACAATATTCTACAGAAAGTATACGATTTCAGCTTTATTCACTTACCGATCCAATCGCTGGCTGATATTGAAACGTTTGAAAGAATAAACGCTGTATCAATCAACTTATACAAACTGATAGAAACCAACTATACAGATCAAAGTACATTCAACTACAAAATAAAAGTCGTGTACGCCTTCCGAAAAAATCACAGTTTGTTAAATCATAAACATCACACAAACATAATATATTGGGGATCTAATGGAAATTATCAATTCGCATGGATAAAAAAATTCAGTCGATTGTTGCGGATCCAGTCGCCGAAAGCGAAATTTGTATGCTGGTCATGTCTCGATCCCATGAATACCGATTACGAACATAATAATACTCACAGATGTGACGCAGTCAGTTGGCGTAATATGCACTATATGTAATTAAATA
This sequence comes from Icerya purchasi, assembly GCA_039619475.1. NCBI lineage: Eukaryota > Metazoa > Arthropoda > Insecta > Hemiptera > Monophlebidae > Icerya > Icerya purchasi. The sequence continues at coordinate 330,422,839 of CM077115.1, read as the reverse complement.
AAGACGTATTTTTCGTATTCATAGATGTATGTTTATTTTTCAAAAAATCTTTTTACATTGTTTCATACAAATTAATGTAATCTATATAATATAATAAATATTTTCATATGTATACATTTTTGTTTTTATTTTCCATAAACTTAAAATTCCAATTTTACTATTGTTGTTAATATATACCAAACTCCAGTTTGTATTAAATCCTCTCGCTCTTTATGTTGAACAGACGAATCAATATTATTTAACTGTTCAGTTAAGTATGCAGAGTCTTTTTAGCTTGCTTAACTTTAAAGATATATGATAGATTCTTTTTTCATTTGATAGTGTAAACGTTTTCTTCTTTTACAATTTTCTTATGATTTATCACTTACAACATTTTTCATAATTTTCTAACTAATTGTAACCATTTTTCCATTATTTCGTAACATGTTCTTATGTTTTAGGACTTTTTGCGCTATTTTTTTCACCAATTTATACTATTTCGAAGCATTTCATATAACTGAACGCTACTTAAGAAGTTTTTCGATAATCATCACCATTCCTCGCAATATTCATATGTTTTAACGCTTTTTACACTATTTTTCACAAATTCATGATATTTCGCTTCATTTCTAATGTTTGAACGACTCATATGTAGTTTTTCGACAATTTTTCACCGTACATCAATATATTTTTTATGTTGTATCACCTTTTATGAAGTCTTCATTAAATTTTACCTTCATTCAACAATATTTTCGTTATTGTACCCCTTTGAACTGTTGTTTTACCCTAAAAGTGAGTGTATATCTAATTTGTTATAATTAAGAAAGAATGTAATGTATATTACAAATTTCCTTTCCCGGGAGTATGATTGTGTGTACAGAATAATAAACTCTGGTAAAAAGCAGACTGTATCCACCATCAAGCAGGGTGTGTAATGCGTAATAATTAACTCTGGCATTGCACACATTGCAAGGTAGTTATGATATGTTTGAGCAAAAATTAGTTGTTGTATATCATTCATGTTAGTCATTAAATGTTCACACTGAGAGGTGCAAGGGGGGCGTCATCATCAAGATCCATGCATTAGTAGAAGGGGAGTACCAATTCTGGGACACAAAGGGATGCCGCCGCGCTAATTAGACCCCCTGGGGTGTGAGAACTAGAGCATATTCTTTTCCGCGGTCCGCCTGTAGCCGCTGCCGCCGCCGCGAAGTGTGCCGCTGGTTCCCACACACGCATCGGCCGCTACCGTGCTTTTTTCAAAATTCGGGGCATAAGTATTCTAGCCGGGTTCCAAAAATTATGCTATCCGATCGGGCGCGCATCTCCATGCAGCCGCATTCCCACGCACGGCGCGTTCTACTATTATGTGTATGTATTATACAGGAGTCTACATGTAATATATGTATCATAATTTTTAATTTTAATTTCCGGGGGTTGGGAGGTGTAAAATTTTGGCGGAGTGTTAAAAACGTTCAAAACTCAACACTTAGAACCCAAATTTTGAAGGAATTTTCCGAGTCGTGCTCCGTTCCGGCATTTTTTTTTTTTTAAATTTTATTTTTTTAAGAAGAATATCTGATGGTTCCAGCGATCGAATGAGGGCAGGCGGGTGTGCTGCTACGAGGGGTGAATTCCAGCCGTTCGATCGATGTTTTTTTATTATTATTATTATTTTTAACGGAAATTTTTGAATGTTCCAGAACCGAACAATCGTGATTTTTCGTTGTTTTATTTTTAACGGAAATATTTGAATGTTCCAGCAACCGGTTGTGCGTGGTGCGGATGCAGGGGGTGAATTCTAAACGTTCGTTCGAAATTAACTACCTGATCATCTTCGCACACCCTGACACACCACCGATGGATTCCTGATCGCGTTCGCTACGCTTTCACACACACACACACACACGTCTAATATTTTTATTTCCAACGAATATTTTTAAATGCCACCCCCGAGAAATGGCGACTTTTAAGTGATGGTCAATTGCATCATCCAGACGGAAGATAGTTACATCGATCGTTTGTTCACGGCCAAATCTAGACGTGTATTATTTCAACCTGTTCGACTATCTCATTCATTTATACCCCTCGTTTTGTTCGGAGCGGCCGTGTTTGAGCGACATTGCTAAATGCATTATGCCAGCAGGTGTCGAGAACCATTTGAACAGTATGTCTGAGAAAGTCTATATTCCCGCGGTGTATAACGCCAATCACTATCGTAAAATTTTCTGCTATTTTCGAGTGTTACAAGAAAGGAATAGAATACTAACCGTGCACTACGCCACCACATTTAATTTATATTCAAACGTCGTTCATGCTACATCGTTTTTAAAATTCGAAGCCTAAGTACAGAAATTTTAAAAATTACCCTAAGTATAATATTTAAAAGCCTGAATGTAACCTAATCAGCGTTCACAACCCACACCTATAGACGATCCTGCATACGTTTAAGTCGACACCGCGCTATTAGTTTCCATATCATTCATAATATTATTTTCTACATCTAAGTATTATAGAATTAGCTTAAGTATTTTTATATTTTTCTGTATTCTCCGATCCCTTTGCAAAAGTCCACCGTCCATTCCTACGCTTCTATTCAACATAACGTTAGCCGCCGCGAGAGCGCACGCACCGTTCCCGCGCACGTTTCATTTATTCAAACTACCATGTTTTTTCTTTCATTTTTTTTTTTTTTTTTTTTTTTAAATATTTAGAAGTCTAAGTATAATATTTAAAGCTTGAATCTAACATAAGTCTCCACTCACCCTATCCCACCTATAGTTGGATCCCACGTATATATCCAACATAGCGTTAGCCTCCGTAAAAGCACACGCATCGTTCACTCGCACTACCGCGATTTTTTTTTTTTTTTAATATTTCGAAGCCTAAGTCTAATTATTTCAAAGCCAGCAGCCTAAGTATATTTTTTACACTTCCAAACATTTCTTCCGACCGTTCATAATTTTTATTTATTTATTTTTTTTCCTGACTCTAAAAATAAATCCGTTGAGGCCTTCACCGCTAGGAATGCGCACACATCTTCTATTGTTAGTTTCCATATCATTCATAATAATTATTTTTTTTTTTCGACTCTAAGTATTATAGAATTAGCCTAAGTATATTTTTATTTTCTTTCGCTATACAAACATTTTTTTTTTTTTTCGAGATCTTTTGTACTATATTTTTTCTCAAATATATTTACACACATGCAGGCAAGTTGCCATGCCGTTGATTTCGATCGTGCAACGCTGTCATTAAGTCTGCTGGGATATTACCCCTCGTATCTTTTCTTGTAAAATCCGGTTCGCATGTACACACCTACACAATCATACTTAAGCCAAAAAACACCTGACAACGTCATTCATCTGTGTATATAACCAACTAACACCAAAGGAATGTGGTTTTTCTAGTGCAGCCCTCCCTTTTCAAAGGCCCCCCATCGAGCTAGAAAATCGAACGGATCTGTTCAGGCAGTCAGTATTAGTGTTATGTTAAACGTGTGGAATTTGTTGAAGCTGTGTGCTTCACGCGTTATTAAACAAGTTCAGTCAAGCATGAGGTTTCATGCGCTGAGGATTCCGTATGAAAGTTAACAATAACTATAATTATTTAGTATGTAAGAAAATTTGTTTGAATAAATTTCTATTTTTATTTTACTATTTTAATTTAATATCTTAATAAATTTCAGAGATCTTTTCTAATAATAATTTAAAACAGTAAAGCAAAATACTAATTTGAATCGAAGACTTAGACTAATTTGAAGTGAAATGTAACGGTTATGAAGAAAAATTAATTAAATCCTTTTTTTATTTATTTTTTTAAATTATTGGTTTAGATTTAATAACTAATATTAAGGTTTTATGATTTTTTAAAATGTGTAATTTTGTTAATTCCTACACCTATCTTTCTTGAATAGCCGACCGTCAAAGATATTTAATAAATATATAAACGAAAACACGCAAAAAATATTAATTAGAAATAATATTGATGCTACGTATCACTCTGCTGCGGCTGCTAGAATGTTGGTGTTCCCTGCTGGCAGGTTGGTGTACGTTGGTGATTGCATCCTGGATTCTCGGCGAATGGGAGGGAGAGACACGGTAATCGAAATTATAGTTTACGAATTTTGTAAATGTCACTAATTGGAAAACCGAATTTCGAGGCAATTTGGTTACTTTGTTATTAAACTTTTTTCGGTTGCAAGACGAACTGGTTACTTTACCAGAAAAGGTCGATATAGTTCCGCGATGTGAAAAAGACTGTCGTTCTACTGTGATGATTTTTTAACAATTCGGTATTTTCTTTCGACTCTCTCAGTATGTTAGACCATTATTAAATATTTTTTTTTTTATTTATTTACTAGCATAGGTCGTTAAATTGTTTAACAAATCGAAATACTATTCGCATCTGTTTTTCATCAGGCGGACGTACCACCTAAACAATGATGCGGTGAGTCCGTTCCTTTCATTACAGTTCATAACAACACTAACACACCTCGTAATGAAAATAACCAAACCAAAACCTGCGATCCTGTTTCGTTTCTTATCCCTCGTACTAACACTACTAACGAAAATTATAACAATCCGAACCAAATTCTAAAAACCGCTGCAATCTCGTATTCCGATAAAGCCAAAAGAAAAATAACACCGATTAACAAACCTGTTTATTTCGTGCATTCAAAAAACCCACTTAAAACAAAACCAACATTTAAAACTAAAAAACTATAAAGTTCTCGAATCAAATCCGGTGCTTGCTAGTTGTGCGCGTGGTGGAATAATATTATCCGTTCGTGCGGATATTAACTTTCAACAGATAATGTTACCATCCGACATTCAACCAGTAACAGTCGAAATTCGTAAGCCAGTTCCACGGGAGTCTCTAAACATAATTCCGAACCGTATTTAGAAACTTTTAAAGTTGCCAAAAACTTCAAACAGTTCCTCCCCTCTAGCGCCGCGAGTATTACAGCTAAAAATTTTGAACAGGGTTAAACATATGCGCTTCGACATATATTTCTCAAGTTTGGAACATCAAGGTTTGAAAGTTTCGTTAAGGAAATAACTTATGGTTTCGTTCTTGACAAATAACGATCTTTCCATCGATCATGACCGGAAAAAAAATATTATTTTTGAAACTTTCGAGCTTTCGGCGCTTAAGGTTCTGAATTTTAAGATGGAAACTTAGATGTTCCAAAGTAAATAAATAAACAGGGACGCACATTTTTTTAACCTTGTTCAAAATCTTGAACCAATACATAAATTACAAGCGGGGCTACACGTCATTTTTCAGAATTTTATGAACTTTTAGTAAATTTCAAACAGTTTTGTTAAGAAAACGAAATACGGGTCCGTTCCCAAAAAATAGCGCTCTTTCCAATAATAATACACTTGAAAAAAATTTTTTTTTTACAAAATTTCGAGCTTTCAGAGCCCCAAGTCACTAATTTTAAAATTGGAAACTTAGATGTTCCAAACCAGAGAAATATACATGGATGCCCATATTTACTACTTTCCTCAAAATTTTTAGCTATAATACTCGCGTCACAAATCAATTCTCTCGATTTTTTAAACTTTTCAGCAAACTTTGAAAGTTCAATTAAGAAAATGAAATACGGTTTCTTTCCCGACAGATAGCGATCCTTCAAACGGTATATAACATGCGTCAGAAAAATAAAAAATTTTCTTCAAAATTTCGAACTTTCGGCGCCTTAAGGGTCCAATTTTAAAACTGAAAATCCAAATGTTATAAACTTGAGAAATATAAGGGGATCAGCACGTTTTTAGCCGCGTTCAAAATTTTCAGCTGTAATATTCGTGGAGCTAGTGGAGAGACACATAATTATTTATTTTTTTTTGAACTTTTCAGAACTTTGAAAATTTCTTTAAAAAAATGAAATACGGTTTCGTTCCCGACGAATAGCGATATTTCTAATGATATATCACAAACCTAAAAAAAAAAAATTTTTTTTCAAAATTTTGAATTTTTGGTGCCCCACAGGTCTCAGTCTAAAGTTGGGGTCCGATTGTCTTAAATCAGAGAAATATACGTAGAGTCGCGTGTTTTCTACCATGTTCCAAATTTATAGCTGTAATACTCGCGTCGCAAGGAGGGGGCCGCTAATTGGAGCTGACGCTTTTTTGAACTTTACGTCAACTTTGAAAGTTTGGTTAAGAAAATGAAATTTGGTTTCGCTCCCGGCTACTAGAGATCTTTCTAATGATATATCACAAGCCCAAGAAAAAAAATATTTTTTCCAAAATCTCGAGCTTTCGGTGCCTCGAAGGTCCAATTTTAAAGCTGGAAACTCGGATGTTCCAAACTAGAGAAATATACGTGGAAGCGCATATTTTTAACCGTGTTCAAAATTTTTATCGGTAATATTCGCGGCGCTAGGAAGGGGGGACACGTCATTTTTCGCGCTTTTTTGAACTTTACGGCAACTTTGAATTTTTTGGTAAAGAAAATGATATAAGGTTTTGTTCCTGATAAATCGCGATCTTTCAAACGATATATCGCATGCCTATAAAAAAAAATATTTTTTTACAAACTTTTGAGCTTTTGTCGCCCCGAGGGTCCAGTTTTAAAGTTGGAAATCCGGATGTTCCAAACTAGAGAAATATACGTGGAAGCGCATATTTTTAACCGTGTTCAAAATTTTTATCGGTAATATTCGCGGCGCTAGGGGGGGGGACACGTCATTTTTCGCGCTTTTTTGAACTTTACGGCAACTTTGAATTTTTTGGTAAGGAAAATGATATAAGGTTTTGTTCCTGATAAATAGCGATCTTTCAAACGATATATTACATTACCGGGAAAAAAAATATTTTTTTACAAAATTTTGAGCTTTCGAAGCCCCGGAGTTTTATTTTTAAAGCTAGAGACCCGGACGTACCAAATTACAGAAATATACGTGGAAGTACATATTTTTAACCATGTTTTAAATTTTTAGCTATAATACTCGCAGCGCTAGGGGACGCGCAATTTTTTGAGCTTTTTTGAGCTTTATCGCAACTTTGAAAGTTTGGTTAAGAAAATGAAATTCGGTTTCGTTCCCGACTACTAGAGATCTTTCTAATGATATATCACAAGCCCAAGAAAAAAAATATTTTTTTCCAAAATCTCGAGCTTTCGGTGCCCCGAGGGTCCAATTTTAAAGCTGGAAACTCGGATGTTCCAAACTAGAGAAATATACGTGGAAGCGCATATTTTTAACCGTGTTCAAAATTTTTATCGGTAATATTCGCGGCGCTAGGGGGGGGGACACGTCATTTTTCGCGCTTTTTTGAACTTTACGGCAACTTTGAAAGTTTCGTTAAGGAAATGAAATTCGGTTTCGTTCCCGACAAATAGCGATCTTTCCATCGATATATCGCATGCCTATAAAAAAAAATATTTTTTTACAAACTTTTGAGCTTTTGTCGCCCCGAGGGTCCAGTTTTAAAGTTGGAAATCCGGATGTTCCAAACTAGAGAAATATACGGGTATGTGCGTATTTTTAGCCCCATTCAAAATTTTTAACTACAATACTCGCGGCGCTAAGGGGGGGGGACACGTCATTTTTTGCTGTTTTTTGAACTTTTGGGCAACTTTACATAGCTTTTGTAACGTAATTTTTTGATTTTATGAAAGTACTCCTGCATTGTAGTTTATATTTTGAATTTCAGCGTTATAAGTTTATCTAGTGACGAGTTATGATTTTTTAAGTGATTTTTGAGGTCGTTTTATGTACCATATTATATATTCTTGACGGTTTTTTGGGTTTTTTGCCGCCCAGGGTAATCGGTCATCTTCAAGTTATAGATCGTTTTAAAGATAATTTTAATTGTAATTTATGTTCCAAATTTGAAGTTTATAAGTCAAGCCGTTCGTGAATTATTGATTTTTATTTGATATTTTTGTCATTTGTGTACCATCTTATAAGGATTCCGTACATTATATGTATACGGAATCCTAAAAATTGACAAGAACGTTAAAGTCAATAATTTCATACGTTTTTTCTCTTTTTCTTTCTCTCTTTATTTTTTGTCTTTTTTCTCTCATTTTCATCGTTATTTTTTTCTCTCTTTTTTTTTAGTAAAAATATTAAAATAATAATCAAATATGAATAACAATACCGAATCGATTGATATTAAAGCCGGTGAATTTATTCAGAATTCATTTTCGAGTGTTAGTGGCTCGCATACGATTTCGTCACCTCCGACACCGCAATATGATGGTTATACATCAGAAGAATCCACATCTTTTGTGCGTAAAGTCGTTGGTCCTGTATTATTATCAGAACAAGCGGATATAGCGGAATATTTTTTAGATATCAGCATCCATATAGATTGTGATTATAGTTTTCGAGTAACCGAACTAGCAATGATCGATATGTCTGGCGGGAAGTGTTTGCATACGCTGTATAAACCAAGCAGAGCATGGCATGCATCAAAAATGCCGCATTTACGATGTTCTTCGGTAAGGCATTACTTGAAAAACCCTTCATTATTTCCCTGTCGGGAAGAAATATTCATGGCACGCGATATATTCACGATATTATCACAAAAACCAAGGGCTCGCGTATATATTTTAACGGCATATGCTAAACTTACACTAATGGAATTTAACGAAAAATCGTTGCATGACTTGGACTATGAAGTCGTTAATATGGATCAAGTTTTTCGAGTACCTAGTGTTGAGGATCTACATGAAGAATACTTTGGTATAAGCAATTTGGTAACTTGTAAACACCATAATGAGAATGATAGTTTTCATTGTGCGGTGAAAAACGTTATGGTGATGAAAGCCTGGTACGATCATATTATCCATCCGCTGAAGCTTATGAATAATCTCAATATAAATGATTTAAGCCAGTTGTTCATTACAGCCACCAAAGAAATGATAATTACATTATTTCCCAGTTGCGTTGGAGACATTTATACATTTTTACCAGATAAATTAAAACAGGATGATACGATAAAATCACTTCTACCATGCTACGAACATGAACATGATGAAGAATATTATATCGATGATGATACATTGAGACAGAGTACTCGAAATTGTATGAAAGTAAAAGATTGTATCGATTGTCAACGTAAAATTTGCACGGATTAGAAATTCGTTATTTCGATCGTTTAACAATTTTGCGTATATTTGTATATATTTTGTAAATATATTAATGTATATATTTTTCCCCAATCATCCGCCCGTTCGCTTTTTTTTATGTTTTGTTAATCATTTTTTTTTTGTAAATATATTTTTATACATATGAAAATTTTGTTTGTATATATTTGTGTATATTTTTTCTCTCCATATGTTTCGTTCTATTATATATATTTTTCTTAATTATTTTTCATTTTTTTTTTTTCCACTCCTTTTCAATTCCGTTTATTTAATTATTTCTCTATCTCTCTTTCCCTCCCTCTTAACTTAAAGTACTGGTAATGACGAAATTTACAAAACTCTGAACCAGTTGTGTATAATGTATATAATTATTGTTTAATTTTCGAATGTAATCCTGTGTAATCCTGCATAATTTGTTCGTATCTTTTTAGATTAAAAAAATTATATTTTTGTCTGTAATGCACCATTTTTCTGTAACAAACGAATCTAACTGTTCAACTTTTTCCACGTACAACAAGTATTTTCCGCAGCTGTGTGAATTTTCATTAATTTGTAAGATACAGCTTCAGACTCTGGGTGTTCTCTCAAAATTTTTAAAATCTTTCGTAATCACAGTTTTATAAAAATACACGTTCAGTTTTAATATTTTTTATTTCGTAAATATTTTTCGCATTATATATGAGTTCGTCTGTGAGGTGCTGGTCAACTGTATAGAGAGAGAAGGAGAAAACATGGTAGTTTACAAGGCATAGCATGTTGAAGAAAAAACGCGATAGCAGGAGCAGATCAGGAATTGCATCCGCCGACGCTAGAGTCCCTATAGTTCACAATATTTTTCTCTCTGTGTTATAAAATTAGCTCAAGTATATTTTCATTATTTCGTTACACAAAAATTTTTTCAAATCTTTTGTAATATGCATTGCACACAAATGTACGCTGCAGACAGCTGTTGCTTCATTACCACGAATATATCTTATAGATTTTCTGGAAATTGTAGAGAAATTCTCTTCGCTCAATTCTTCCAAGGTGATCTATTTTCAAAATTCAAATCACGCGTAATTATTTTTTCCGAAATTAATCATCACTTTACAAATTATTAACACATTTTTCCGATCATACATAATATTTTTTTTATTATTATTATTATTTTATTATGTTTCCGTAAAAATTCTGGATATTATTTGCATTAATCGTTGAATTTCACATTATACCATATATCACAGATCAAACAATTTATTTTTAATCTATCATACCTATTATTTTATCGCTTAAATTTTCCTCAATTTGCAAATGTATTGTTTTATACATGTAATGCGACTCCACCCCTTATAAGTACATTATTAAATAATTTTTTCTTTATTTCCCATACATGGCAAAGACAATGAAATCACAGCATCTATGAATGTGTACTCTGTACGCTTCCACTAACCTATCATGAATTTTTTAAATTAGCCCAAACGTACTATTTTTCAATATCAAAAATTATCTATTCACTTTTACCACTTTCCCGATCATCTCTGTAATTTATTTTCTATATAATCACTAACCGACGAAAACGCTTCGTTCGTTTTACTCATACCGATGCAATCACTTCTTTTCCCTCATGCTATCGATCTTCAAATTTATTAGTACGACACGAAATTAATCTAAATATACGTTCATGCTAGTAAAATTGATATATCAAAGCCTCTTTCTATTCCTTTATACATTTATGAAAAAAGCCTGCAATTTAAAATTAGTCAAAGTATACTATTTTATTACCAAAAAAAATCAGCTATTCCCTTATACAGTTTTACCGATCATACATAATTTTTTCTTCTATATTATCATTATAGCAAAGTTGTACAAAACCACAACATAATTTAATCATATTGAAACCTTCATATCATCCCTTTCATGCTGTACACTAACATTCAGTTCAACGATACGAAAATAGTCTAAATATACATCCATACTAGCAGATTATTATATCACCCCTTTTTTCTACTCAATTGTATGTTTCTGAAAAAAAAAATCTTGTGATATATTTTCAAAATTAAGTGTAGTATACGCTACATCGATACCTAAAAATTAACTCAGGCCCGCATATTTATTTTTGTTTCATTCATTTACAATTTTTTTTAATCAAATCTGTTACAAGACTCTATAAAAGAATACAATAAGTTCCAGTATACATTAATACAGTTCTTAGGCATTCATTTACTTTATATTTTTAACATATACATTGTAAGTTCATAATGATCGATCTTCACAACTGAATAACAGTCATTTTAGATGCAGAGACATACAACTTTTAGCGAAGCAAACAATTCTTTGCTAGACTAATGATTGAAGACATCCTTTTTTTCCAAAAACATGGAATAGCGAAGATTTTCACTCATTCAAAATAGAACGAGATAATTGTAACATTTAATCACATCTTTCCTTCATTCATCGATTTCGAACTGTGAAGGAACTTTCTACACCATGCATTCCTAAATCCAATCGCTTGAATAGCCTGTTATATGTCTGGGAGATAGTAAAGAATTTGATTTTATATGTGAAGAATGGATGAAGCAGCTCAGAATCCGATGTAAATTTGCGAGTCTAATTATTGAAATATAAAATTGAAGGAAATTTCTGTATTATGCATCATTTTAAAATGTTTATTTTTACATTTTTTTATTTTTAAATTTCCCTCACACTAGTATTTTCTTAAATGCATACTGATGTCTATGATTAGTATTCGTGATTAAAGAGAAAGAGAGTAAGATCGTATTGTGATTGCATATGTGAGACAGTGTGTGAACATGTGTGAGTATGCATGTATGTAAAATATAAGAATGCACTAATAGAAAACATCAGCTCAAGCGAGAACACAGGTACACATCAAGTTATAAAACAAGAGAGATAAAAATATGTATTTTTTAATGATTGGCGTGTGTGTATGATAAGGAGGTTAACAACATAGACATTGAGTTTACCTTTGTAGTATTTTAAATGTAAAAGCAGTGTACATACCAACACATTTTCATTACTAGAAGAGACTTTTCATTTTTGTTTAACTTCAAATATATAGGTTAGATTCTTTTTTTCATTTGGTAGTGTAAACGTTTTATTTTTCTTTGACTTATTCACAAGCATTCAAATGTATAACACGCACTTCACTCAATATATCACTCTTACATGATATTCATTGACTTACTTAATAGTGGAAATAAACTCACTAGGACAAGTATATTATATTTTATTTCTACATATATACATCTATACAAAGCACATGAAAATATTAGATGCTAAGAATGTGTGATAATATAATTTCAATTATTAATTTTTTTTGTTTTGTACAATCTGTAGCAAAATCAGAAGCATGCACAGCTTTTCATTTAAGTTTAAATATTATTTTTCAAATGTATCATGACTTTGAAGATTAAATGTTATTACAGATATTTGAATAGTTTCCCTAGCTCAGATTGAAATGATTCTTCAGTTTCTTCATTCATTTTAGAATTCAGAGCAGTAAATCATTTTTTTTTTTTTTTTTTTTTTTTTTTTAGCATTCTTCAGAACAGATTATCGATCTTGTATAATAGAAAATTATTTCATTTGCTATCGTCATCAGTTTCATCCACATCATACATTATACGTCTGAATATGTCGATTAACCATCCCTTAAGTATATTTAATAATTTGATATGATCGTAGATAATAATAACGAAGGAACTAATTCGATATTGTGTACAATTTACTCAATAAATTTTATTACATTCATCATAATCAATAAAAATAAACTTTGCTTCAGTGTTAAATTCTAATATATCAGCTGTTAATAATATACAGCATAAAACAGCTAATTTAACTGAATATATCCTTCTTCAACCAACTTTTCTTCTATCATACGAATTTCAGTATCTACACTAGCATTTCCCGATTGTTTAGATGTGTGTAGTATCAATAATCGTTCAACCAGTTCATTAGGGTCGTCAGAATAATTGATATGAGGATCTTCAAGATATACATTGCGGCCAGTACTATATGCACGTTTCTTTTTTATTTTACCAGAATAAACTTTTACACTCTGTATGTTAGATTGAAACAGCGGTCGTATTATTTTTCTGTATTTAGGAAGTGGAGTACCCTTTAATACACCAGTAGCACGTAAATGAGCTCTAGTATACTCAAGTATTTGTTTATATAGATCTAAATCATTATTTGTATATTTATTCTCATCAACATTCGTTTCCATTAGTAAATGAATCAGTCCAGACGTGTAGGGGAATTTTATTTGCTTACTTCCTTTTCCTAAATAAATTTCACCGCATTTGCGATCCCAAGAAATCGGTGTTGATCCCATCATATATTCACAAGTGTTAGCATTATATCGTATTCCATAAACTTGATCATTTGGTACAGGTTCATCACTATCTATTTGAAATGGATCTATTTCACATGTATTAATCGAGTTATATCCAAGCTTATTATCAATATTTTCATAATATTCCTCATTTTTAACATCAGTCTCATCATCATCTTTCATACTGTCACTAGGAAGTTTCTGCTGTTTTACTATTACTATATCACTTATTCCATCATAATCCTTTTTCGTCCTTTTATGTTTTTGTAATGCTTCCTGAATACTCAATAACTGTTTTGTAATAGGTTCAAGCACAACAGCCGAAGTATTTGTACAAGATTTCCACTCGGACCGTAATGCATTATATTTTTTCAATATATCATTGCGTATCCTTTCCAGTTCACTTTTAAGATTTACTTCTTCATTTGTTCTGTTATTACTATCATTAGTCATTGCTTTACTCATTGATATCATTATTACAGATAATTAAAAATTCATCAAAACTCACATGTGAATTTTCTCTGTGTGTACATTTCAGCATTTATATTGTTCACAGAGATTTCATGTTTATTCATCAACAGTAATTTATAGAAAGTTTTAAAGGTTTAAAGGAATATACAGTGCTAACATGCTCATTATATACATACTGTATTTCAAACTAATCCTTAATTACACTATTCATGAAACAAATTCTTGTTGGAAATTTTAATAAAATTTAAGAAACACATTATTTATTTTTTAATATATGTACTAATATCTCAAATATGTGATATCATCTAAACTTTTACCAAATGACATTACAAATTTAGTTCAGTGTAATTTACACATAGGATATATACATCTACATATATATCTATATATATATAACTATATATATAACTACATATATATCTACACATATATATCTATATACATATCTACCCATATAGATCTACATATATATCTACACATATAGATCTACATATAATATATATCTACATACTTCTCTACATATACATATATCAACACATATATATCTACACATATATATCTACATATATATTTTTTTTTTTTTGACATTCTACTCAAAATTACTCAACTGCACCAGACTTTAACTGTTTTTATCGATATTGAATATACTTTTTTTAATATATATTATTTTTAATACTTAATAATACTTTGCGTTATATAAGTTATGCAAATTCAATATAAATAGTTAGACTGGATTTGCTATAAATGTAACATTGGGCTAACACAAATTGATGGACTGATAGATAATTTATCATTGCGACTGTTATTCAAGAGAGGATGGTAAAACGTTTCCAAAGTTTTCAAAAACATCTGCAAGAAGAAGCACTTCAGTCTTCAGATATATATCACTATACTCACCAAGTGTTTTGTCAACCAAGGACAGTAATCCAGAGATGAATATAAAGGAAAGTAGCAAGAACGACTTCCTAAAAGCTAAAATGCTATATGATCAGAACTGTATTACTGTCCTTGGTTGACAAAACACTTGGTGAGTATAGTGATATATATCTGAAGACTGAAGTGCTTCTTCTTGCAGATGTTTTTGAAAACTTTGGAAACGTTTTACCATCCTCTCTTGAATAACAGTCGCAATGATAAATTTTCTATCAGTCCATCAATTTGTGTTAGCCCAATGTTACATTTATAGCAAATCCAGTCTAACTATTTATATTGAATTTGCATAACTTATATAACGCAAAGTATATATTAAGTATTAAAAATAATATATATTAAAAAAAGTATATTCAATATCGATAAAAACAGTTAAAGTCTGGTGCAGTTGAGTAATTTTGAGTAGAATGTCAAAAAAAAAAATATATATATGTAGATATATATGTGTAGATATATATGTGTTGATATATGTATATGTAGAGAAGTATGTAGATATATATTATATGTAGATCTATATGTGTAGATATATATGTAGATCTATATGGGTAGATATGTATATAGATATATATGTGTAGATATATATGTAGTTATATATATAGTAGGGATGTTGCGGATATTCGCATCCGCATCCGCAATTGTGGATCTTCCGCATAAATTTTTACATCCGCATCCGCATCTGTATCCGCATTAATCAATGCGGATATTAATGCGGATGCGGATGTATTGAAGGTCGCGACTCGCTACAAGAAAGAAATTGGGCGAGGGGGCGAATGGCGCGTCCCGTGCTCACAGCCAATAGGAGCGCAGAGAGTGCTCGGTAGCCAGACGCCACGTGTTTGCTATTGCTCAATTTATTTGTAATTAATTACATCGTGTGAACATTTCGATTATTTGAGTTTTACATAGTGTAGTTAATAAGAGAATGAGAATGACATATTCCTCAGTTAAAGATTCAGAACAACCAGGAACTTCCGGTATGGTTAGAAAGGTTGGCTTAAAAAGCGATCTTGCCATGATGCTAGATTCGTCAAGTGAAGAAGAGGGTGAAGCATCGTCAGAAAATGATAGCACTGACACTCTACTCAAAAAGGAATTACTTTCCTACGGCAATAAGAAAAGAATAAACGTAAATGAAAATCCATTTAAATGGTGGAGCGTTCACCGAAAAGAACTGAAAATGTTATCTGGAATAGCACGCAGATTTTTATCACCTGCACTAAAAAGCGTACTTAGCGAACAATTGTTTAGTAGCGCGGGCTTAATTTATGATCTTCAGCGAAACAGACCTGAACCTGAAATGGCGGCGATATTAATTTTTATTAAATATAATTCACCAATTTTTAACTTTCATTACTAAGTATATAATTATTTAATAAAAATGTAAAAGATTACATGCTTTTGATATTATTTATGCACCAATATGAAATCTCTTTTTAAAAAATCCTAAGATCCGCATCCGCATCCGTATCCGCAGATGTGAGTACTCAAAAATCCGCATCCGCATCCGCATCTGCAGATGTCAAAAAATCTGCATCCGCAACATCCCTAATATATAGTTATATATATATAGATATATATGTAGATGTATATATCCTATGTGTAAATTACACTGAACTAAATTTGTAATGTCATTTGGTAAAAGTTTAGATGATATCACATATTTGAGATATTAGTACATATATTAAAAAATAAATAATGTGTTTCTTAAATTTTATTAAAATTTCCAACAAGAATTTGTTTCATGAATAGTGTAATTAAGGATTAGTTTGAAATACAGTATGTATATAATGAGCATGTTAGCACTGTATATTCCTTTAAACCTTTAAAACTTTCTATAAATTACTGTTGATGAATAAACATGAAATCTCTGTGAACAATATAAATGCTGAAATGTACACACAGAGAAAATTCACATGTGAGTTTTGATGAATTTTTAATTATCTGTAATAATGATATCAATGAGTAAAGCAATGACTAATGATAGTAATAACAGAACAAATGAAGAAGTAAATCTTAAAAGTGAACTGGAAAGGATACGCAATGATATATTGAAAAAATATAATGCATTACGGTCCGAGTGGAAATCTTGTACAAATACTTCGGCTGTTGTGCTTGAACCTATTACAAAACAGTTATTGAGTATTCAGGAAGCATTACAAAAACATAAAAGGACGAAAAAGGATTATGATGGAATAAGTGATATAGTAATAGTAAAACAGCAGAAACTTCCTAGTGACAGTATGAAAGATGATGATGAGACTGATGTTAAAAATGAGGAATATTATGAAAATATTGATAATAAGCTTGGATATAACTCGATTAATACATGTGAAATAGATCCATTTCAAATAGATAGTGATGAACCTGTACCAAATGATCAAGTTTATGGAATACGATATAATGCTAACACTTGTGAATATATGATGGGATCAACACCGATTTCTTGGGATCGCAAATGCGGTGAAATTTATTTAGGAAAAGGAAGTAAGCAAATAAAATTCCCCTACACGTCTGGACTGATTCATTTACTAATGGAAACGAATGTTGATGAGAATAAATATACAAATAATGATTTAGATCTATATAAACAAATACTTGAGTATACTAGAGCTCATTTACGTGCTACTGGTGTATTAAAGGGTACTCCACTTCCTAAATACAGAAAAATAATACGACCGCTGTTTCAATCTAACATACAGAGTGTAAAAGTTTATTCTGGTAAAATAAAAAAGAAACGTGCATATAGTACTGGCCGCAATGTATATCTTGAAGATCCTCATATCAATTATTCTGACGACCCTAATGAACTGGTTGAACGATTATTGATACTACACACATCTAAACAATCGGGAAATGCTAGTGTAGATACTGAAATTCGTATGATAGAAGAAAAGTTGGTTGAAGAAGGATATATTCAGTTAAATTAGCTGTTTTATGCTGTATATTATTAACAGCTGATATATTAGAATTTAACACTGAAGCAAAGTTTATTTTTATTGATTATGATGAATGTAATAAAATTTATTGAGTAAATTGTACACAATATCGAATTAGTTCCTTCGTTATTATTATCTACGATCATATCAAATTATTAAATATACTTAAGGGATGGTTAATCGACATATTCAGACGTATAATGTATGATGTGGATGAAACTGATGACGATAGCAAATGAAATAATTTTCTATTATACAAGATCGATAATCTGTTCTGAAGAATGCTAAAAAAAAAAAAAAAAAAAAAAAAAAAAATGATTTACTGCTCTGAATTCTAAAATGAATGAAGAAACTGAAGAATCATTTCAATCTGAGCTAGGGAAACTATTCAAATATCTGTAATAACATTTAATCTTCAAAGTCATGATACATTTGAAAAATAATATTTAAACTTAAATGAAAAGCTGTGCATGCTTCTGATTTTGCTACAGATTGTACAAAACAAAAAAAATTAATAATTGAAATTATATTATCACACATTCTTAGCATCTAATATTTTCATGTGCTTTGTATAGATGTATATATGTAGAAATAAAATATAATATACTTGTCCTAGTGAGTTTATTTCCACTATTAAGTAAGTCAATGAATATCATGTAAGAGTGATATATTGAGTGAAGTGCGTGTTATACATTTGAATGCTTGTGAATAAGTCAAAGAAAAATAAAACGTTTACACTACCAAATGAAAAAAAGAATCTAACCTATATATTTGAAGTTAAACAAAAATGAAAAGTCTCTTCTAGTAATGAAAATGTGTTGGTATGTACACTGCTTTTACATTTAAAATACTACAAAGGTAAACTCAATGTCTATGTTGTTAACCTCCTTATCATACACACACGCCAATCATTAAAAAATACATATTTTTATCTCTCTTGTTTTATAACTTGATGTGTACCTGTGTTCTCGCTTGAGCTGATGTTTTCTATTAGTGCATTCTTATATTTTACATACATGCATACTCACACATGTTCACACACTGTCTCACATATGCAATCACAATACGATCTTACTCTCTTTCTCTTTAATCACGAATACTAATCATAGACATCAGTATGCATTTAAGAAAATACTAGTGTGAGGGAAATTTAAAAATAAAAAAATGTAAAAATAAACATTTTAAAATGATGCATAATACAGAAATTTCCTTCAATTTTATATTTCAATAATTAGACTCGCAAATTTACATCGGATTCTGAGCTGCTTCATCCATTCTTCACATATAAAATCAAATTCTTTACTATCTCCCAGACATATAACAGGCTATTCAAGCGATTGGATTTAGGAATGCATGGTGTAGAAAGTTCCTTCACAGTTCGAAATCGATGAATGAAGGAAAGATGTGATTAAATGTTACAATTATCTCGTTCTATTTTGAATGAGTGAAAATCTTCGCTATTCCATGTTTTTGGAAAAAAAGGATGTCTTCAATCATTAGTCTAGCAAAGAATTGTTTGCTTCGCTAAAAGTTGTATGTCTCTGCATCTAAAATGACTGTTATTCAGTTGTGAAGATCGATCATTATGAACTTACAATGTATATGTTAAAAATATAAAGTAAATGAATGCCTAAGAACTGTATTAATGTATACTGGAACTTATTGTATTCTTTTATAGAGTCTTGTAACAGATTTGATTAAAAAAAATTGTAAATGAATGAAACAAAAATAAATATGCGGGCCTGAGTTAATTTTTAGGTATCGATGTAGCGTATACTACACTTAATTTTGAAAATATATCACAAGATTTTTTTTTTCAGAAACATACAATTGAGTAGAAAAAAGGGGTGATATAATAATCTGCTAGTATGGATGTATATTTAGACTATTTTCGTATCGTTGAACTGAATGTTAGTGTACAGCATGAAAGGGATGATATGAAGGTTTCAATATGATTAAATTATGTTGTGGTTTTGTACAACTTTGCTATAATGATAATATAGAAGAAAAAATTATGTATGATCGGTAAAACTGTATAAGGGAATAGCTGATTTTTTTTGGTAATAAAATAGTATACTTTGACTAATTTTAAATTGCAGGCTTTTTTCATAAATGTATAAAGGAATAGAAAGAGGCTTTGATATATCAATTTTACTAGCATGAACGTATATTTAGATTAATTTCGTGTCGTACTAATAAATTTGAAGATCGATAGCATGAGGGAAAAGAAGTGATTGCATCGGTATGAGTAAAACGAACGAAGCGTTTTCGTCGGTTAGTGATTATATAGAAAATAAATTACAGAGATGATCGGGAAAGTGGTAAAAGTGAATAGATAATTTTTGATATTGAAAAATAGTACGTTTGGGCTAATTTAAAAAATTCATGATAGGTTAGTGGAAGCGTACAGAGTACACATTCATAGATGCTGTGATTTCATTGTCTTTGCCATGTATGGGAAATAAAGAAAAAATTATTTAATAATGTACTTATAAGGGGTGGAGTCGCATTACATGTATAAAACAATACATTTGCAAATTGAGGAAAATTTAAGCGATAAAATAATAGGTATGATAGATTAAAAATAAATTGTTTGATCTGTGATATATGGTATAATGTGAAATTCAACGATTAATGCAAATAATATCCAGAATTTTTACGGAAACATAATAAAATAATAATAATAATAAAAAAAATATTATGTATGATCGGAAAAATGTGTTAATAATTTGTAAAGTGATGATTAATTTCGGAAAAAATAATTACGCGTGATTTGAATTTTGAAAATAGATCACCTTGGAAGAATTGAGCGAAGAGAATTTCTCTACAATTTCCAGAAAATCTATAAGATATATTCGTGGTAATGAAGCAACAGCTGTCTGCAGCGTACATTTGTGTGCAATGCATATTACAAAAGATTTGAAAAAATTTTTGTGTAACGAAATAATGAAAATATACTTGAGCTAATTTTATAACACAGAGAGAAAAATATTGTGAACTATAGGGACTCTAGCGTCGGCGGATGCAATTCCTGATCTGCTCCTGCTATCGCGTTTTTTCTTCAACATGCTATGCCTTGTAAACTACCATGTTTTCTCCTTCTCTCTCTATACAGTTGACCAGCACCTCACAGACGAACTCATATATAATGCGAAAAATATTTACGAAATAAAAAATATTAAAACTGAACGTGTATTTTTATAAAACTGTGATTACGAAAGATTTTAAAAATTTTGAGAGAACACCCAGAGTCTGAAGCTGTATCTTACAAATTAATGAAAATTCACACAGCTGCGGAAAATACTTGTTGTACGTGGAAAAAGTTGAACAGTTAGATTCGTTTGTTACAGAAAAATGGTGCATTACAGACAAAAATATAATTTTTTTAATCTAAAAAGATACGAACAAATTATGCAGGATTACACAGGATTACATTCGAAAATTAAACAATAATTATATACATTATACACAACTGGTTCAGAGTTTTGTAAATTTCGTCATTACCAGTACTTTAAGTTAAGAGGGAGGGAAAGAGAGATAGAGAAATAATTAAATAAACGGAATTGAAAAGGAGTGGAAAAAAAAAAAATGAAAAATAATTAAGAAAAATATATATAATAGAACGAAACATATCGAGGGAAAAAATATACACAAATATATACAAACAAAATTTTCATATGTATAAAAATATATTTACAAAAAAAAAATGATTAACAAAACATAAAAAAAAGCGAACGGGCGGATGATTGGGGAAAAATATATACATTAATATATTTACAAAATATATACAAATATACGCAAAATTGTTAAACGATCGAAATAACGAATTTCTAATCCGTGCAAATTTTACGTTGACAATCGATACAATCTTTTACTTTCATACAATTTCGAGTACTCTGTCTCAATGTATCATCATCGATATAATATTCTTCATCATGTTCATGTTCGTAGCATGGTAGAAGTGATTTTATCGTATCATCCTGTTTTAATTTATCTGGTAAAAATGTATAAATGTCTCCAACGCAACTGGGAAATAATGTAATTATCATTTCTTTGGTGGCTGTAATGAACAACTGGCTTAAATCATTTATATTGAGATTATTCATAAGCTTCAGCGGATGGATAATATGATCGTACCAGGCTTTCATCACCATAACGTTTTTCACCGCACAATGAAAACTATCATTCTCATTATGGTGTTTACAAGTTACCAAATTGCTTATACCAAAGTATTCTTCATGTAGATCCTCAACACTAGGTACTCGAAAAACTTGATCCATATTAACGACTTCATAGTCCAAGTCATGCAACGATTTTTCGTTAAATTCCATTAGTGTAAGTTTAGCATATGCCGTTAAAATATATACGCGAGCCCTTGGTTTTTGTGATAATATCGTGAATATATCGCGTGCCATGAATATTTCTTCCCGACAGGGAAATAATGAAGGGTTTTTCAAGTAATGCCTTACCGAAGAACATCGTAAATGCGGCATTTTTGATGCATGCCATGCTCTGCTTGGTTTATACAGCGTATGCAAACACTTCCCGCCAGACATATCGATCATTGCTAGTTCGGTTACTCGAAAACTATAATCACAATCTATATGGATGCTGATATCTAAAAAATATTCCGCTATATCCGCTTGTTCTGATAATAATACAGGACCAACGACTTTACGCACAAAAGATGTGGATTCTTCTGATGTATAACCATCATATTGCGGTGTCGGAGGTGACGAAATCGTATGCGAGCCACTAACACTCGAAAATGAATTCTGAATAAATTCACCGGCTTTAATATCAATCGATTCGGTATTGTTATTCATATTTGATTATTATTTTAATATTTTTACTAAAAAAAAAGAGAGAAAAAAATAACGATGAAAATGAGAGAAAAAAGACAAAAAATAAAGAGAGAAAGAAAAAGAGAAAAAACGTATGAAATTATTGACTTTAACGTTCTTGTCAATTTTTTAATAACGCGTGAAGCACACAGCTTCAACAAATTCCACACGTTTAACATAACACTAATACTGACTGCCTGAACAGATCCGTTCGATTTTCTAGCTCGATGGGGGGCCTTTGAAAAGGGAGGGCTGCACTAGAAAAACCACATTCCTTTGGTGTTAGTTGGTTATATACACAGATGAATGACGTTGTCAGGTGTTTTTTGGCTTAAGTATGATTGTGTAGGTGTGTACATGCGAACCGGATTTTACAAGAAAAGATACGAGGGGTAATATCCCAGCAGACTTAATGACAGCGTTGCACGATCGAAATCAACGGCATGGCAACTTGCCTGCATGTGTGTAAATATATTTGAGAAAAAATATAGTACAAAAGATCTCGAAAAAAAAAAAAAATGTTTGTATAGCGAAAGAAAATAAAAATATACTTAGGCTAATTCTATAATACTTAGAGTCGAAAAAAAAAAATAATTATTATGAATGATATGGAAACTAACAATAGAAGATGTGTGCGCATTCCTAGCGGTGAAGGCCTCAACGGATTTATTTTTAGAGTCAGGAAAAAAAATAAATAAATAAAAATTATGAACGGTCGGAAGAAATGTTTGGAAGTGTAAAAAATATACTTAGGCTGCTGGCTTTGAAATAATTAGACTTAGGCTTCGAAATATTAAAAAAAAAAAAAAATCGCGGTAGTGCGAGTGAACGATGCGTGTGCTTTTACGGAGGCTAACGCTATGTTGGATATATACGTGGGATCCAACTATAGGTGGGATAGGGTGAGTGGAGACTTATGTTAGATTCAAGCTTTAAATATTATACTTAGACTTCTAAATATTTAAAAAAAAAAAAAAAAAAAAAAATGAAAGAAAAAACATGGTAGTTTGAATAAATGAAACGTGCGCGGGAACGGTGCGTGCGCTCTCGCGGCGGCTAACGTTATGTTGAATAGAAGCGTAGGAATGGACGGTGGACTTTTGCAAAGGGATCGGAGAATACAGAAAAATATAAAAATACTTAAGCTAATTCTATAATACTTAGATGTAGAAAATAATATTATGAATGATATGGAAACTAATAGCGCGGTGTCGACTTAAACGTATGCAGGATCGTCTATAGGTGTGGGTTGTGAACGCTGATTAGGTTACATTCAGGCTTTTAAATATTATACTTAGGGTAATTTTTAAAATTTCTGTACTTAGGCTTCGAATTTTAAAAACGATGTAGCATGAACGACGTTTGAATATAAATTAAATGTGGTGGCGTAGTGCACGGTTAGTATTCTATTCCTTTCTTGTAACACTCGAAAATAGCAGAAAATTTTACGATAGTGATTGGCGTTATACACCGCGGGAATATAGACTTTCTCAGACATACTGTTCAAATGGTTCTCGACACCTGCTGGCATAATGCATTTAGCAATGTCGCTCAAACACGGCCGCTCCGAACAAAACGAGGGGTATAAATGAATGAGATAGTCGAACAGGTTGAAATAATACACGTCTAGATTTGGCCGTGAACAAACGATCGATGTAACTATCTTCCGTCTGGATGATGCAATTGACCATCACTTAAAAGTCGCCATTTCTCGGGGGTGGCATTTAAAAATATTCGTTGGAAATAAAAATATTAGACGTGTGTGTGTGTGTGTGTGAAAGCGTAGCGAACGCGATCAGGAATCCATCGGTGGTGTGTCAGGGTGTGCGAAGATGATCAGGTAGTTAATTTCGAACGAACGTTTAGAATTCACCCCCTGCATCCGCACCACGCACAACCGGTTGCTGGAACATTCAAATATTTCCGTTAAAAATAAAACAACGAAAAATCACGATTGTTCGGTTCTGGAACATTCAAAAATTTCCGTTAAAAATAATAATAATAATAAAAAAACATCGATCGAACGGCTGGAATTCACCCCTCGTAGCAGCACACCCGCCTGCCCTCATTCGATCGCTGGAACCATCAGATATTCTTCTTAAAAAAATAAAATTTAAAAAAAAAAAAATGCCGGAACGGAGCACGACTCGGAAAATTCCTTCAAAATTTGGGTTCTAAGTGTTGAGTTTTGAACGTTTTTAACACTCCGCCAAAATTTTACACCTCCCAACCCCCGGAAATTAAAATTAAAAATTATGATACATATATTACATGTAGACTCCTGTATAATACATACACATAATAGTAGAACGCGCCGTGCGTGGGAATGCGGCTGCATGGAGATGCGCGCCCGATCGGATAGCATAATTTTTGGAACCCGGCTAGAATACTTATGCCCCGAATTTTGAAAAAAGCACGGTAGCGGCCGATGCGTGTGTGGGAACCAGCGGCACACTTCGCGGCGGCGGCAGCGGCTACAGGCGGACCGCGGAAAAGAATATGCTCTAGTTCTCACACCCCAGGGGGTCTAATTAGCGCGGCGGCATCCCTTTGTGTCCCAGAATTGGTACTCCCCTTCTACTTGCAATCATTACATTATTTTTCACTAATTTGTAATCACCATTTTTTTTTTTATGTTTTGAACGACTCTTATAATGTTTTTTGATAATTTTCATGGTACAAGGTTCATAATGTAAAGTAATTTTAATTATTTCAACAGTCTTTACACACAAATAAAGCAATATATCTTAGGCACACTCAACATAATACAAATTTTTACAAACAGAATCCGTGTAGTTTTGTATAACCGAACAGTGTCCGAAGCGGCCGTGTTGGTAGTGAGTGGCACACCACCAATCGATCTACTGGCCAAGGAAAGGAAACGTATGTGGGAGGCCAAGAAATCAGATCAACTTGACATCAATCACTTTTCAGCGATTCGTCAGCTAACCATCTACAGCTGGCAACAACGATGGAATGAAGAAGCCGTTGGCAGATGGACTGCACAGCTGATCCGAAATATAGAAGTGTGGATAAATAGGAAGCTGGGTGAGGTTAACTTCTACCTTATCCAGTTTCTCACAGGGCATGGCTACTTCAGAGCATATTTGAAGAGATTCGGAAAAGCGGAGCGCCCGAATTGCCGCTACTGTGATTTCTATAATGACCATCCGGAGCACAGATTCTTCCACTGTACCCATTGGGCACGCCAGGAGCTCGAAATAAAAGTAGGCATTCTCACTAAATACAACATCATAGAGAGAATACTAAGCAGCGAGGAAACATGGTCACTGATTGCACGCCATATAGAATCCCTGCTGCAACAGAAAAAGCGCGACCTGGACGCAGGTACTGATAACAGAGCCAATGTAAACTAATACGAAGGAGGGTCGTCCTGAAGTAATGCGAGAGCGGTTTTCAGGGCGACATTAAGAGTCCTCCTTGTACGGAGTTGGGTTTTTAGTGTAGGCACCACACAGAGGGGCACGACGGTGCCTCTATCGTCCGAAAGGATTTCCCCAACTTCAGCGCAAAAAAAAACTTATGTGTATTTAAACCAATTTAAATAATTAATATCATACGTTGACTTCTATTCAAAACATTGCAGTTAACTCACGTATTAAGAAAACTACAGTGAGCAAAATTGAAATCCGGACACCATCGAAAGAAATGAATATATGTATATAAGGAGATTAAGAAGGAATGTATTGGTGCATGGTTTGTTACTAAAATAAAATGACGTTTGAAATTATTTCAGTATTAATGAACAAAACATGTTTTAGTAACACTAAGTTGGATAAGGTCTTTTTTTCAATCAATAAAGTGGTTTGCTTTGAATTTGCTCCACGTTAAATATGATATTATGAAGTGCTATCGGACACTTTTTTGTTTGTTTCATAATAAAAGGGTGAGTTTCATCCCGCTTTTCACTTTTCATTAACTGTTTTCATTTTTTAACGTACATTTCCTTTTTATTTTACATGAGAAAACTATTATAATTGTTGTTTTTAGTTTTAATTTATCAAGAAAAGTAAATAAAAAATTTTATGTAAAGCTTTTTGGCTTTGCACCAAATTAATCGATATCGTGCGACTTGTCGCCTGTCGCTGTCGCCAGTCATTTTTTTTTGATTTGTTTTTTGTCGCTGGCTGCTGTTGCCTTTCTTGTCGCCGTTGTCTTCAACAATGTAGGTAAATATGTTGTTCATCAAAAAAAAAAGAAATACCTCAAAAAATCTCAAAACTTAATGCTACTATTAAAAGCAACATTAAATCACCTGAATCTAAAAATCTTACTAAAACTCAAAAAGAAACTGTTTTCGAATGCTCAGAAAAAATAGATATCCTATTAAGTGAACTATCAACCCTGGATATGGCGATATAAAGTGCTTACAAAGCTGAAGAACGCCAATATAAAAGGCAATATGGGCAACTATATAATGAATTATTTGTCAAACAGACACATTCAAGTAAAAATTGGCTCAACTGTATCCTCTCCTGTCCTAATAGAGAATGGTATTCCTCAAGGCTCTCCTCTAAGTGTAACACTCTTTATCCTATACATAAATGATGTGGCGGACTGCATACAGTCGCCGGTAACATCCCGATTGTTTATAGACGACCTCAATATATCCTTAGCATCAAACTTTCCTTCCAACGCCAAATCTATACTACAATCCACAATCAATAGGTTATATTCGTGGACCGAAAGTAACGGCCTTACTTTCTCCTTAAATAAAACTTCTTGTGTAAAATTCCAGAAAAGTCGTCGAGTAAACCCAAACCATGATTTTTCCCTTACCCTAAATGGACTTCCTCTTCCAGTCACATCCTCAGCTAAATTCTTGGGTCTAACATTTGACTCCCATCTGACATGGTCTCCTCATATTAAAGAACTCAAACGCAAATGTAATAAAATCATAGCTATCCTAAAATGTTTATCACATCATAAATATAACAATAATCCAAAACTACTTCTATATGTATACAGATCACTTATTCTAAGCAGATTAACCTACGGCTGCCAGGTGTTCTATTCGGCTAGTAAGCAGCTCATAAAATCACTTGAATCAATCCATCACGCTGCTTTAAGGTCCATCCTTGGGGCGCATCGAACATCTCCCACGCAGGGTGTCTGTGTGCTATCAGGAATTCCGCCATTATCCTATATATTTGACTTCTACACCTCCCGTGATCATCTATACTGGTACCAACAATATCACTTCTCTTCGAGGAACACTGTCATTCCTCCTCCAGCCTTTCAAAATGATCCAATACCTAATATTCTAAATTTTTTGACTGAGAAAAACATCAAATACAATCCAGATCTCCTCCTGTTCCCAAAAGAACCACCATGGGAATACCCCCCATTGATGGTAGACTTATCACTCTTTATCCACCGTACATCTAACGAGGACCAATATACTGCTCGTCAAAAAAGTATCGAAAAAATACAAACTTACACACATGATACACACGTTTATACAGATGGAGCTAAAGCAAATGTCGCTGGCACACTGTCCACTCCCACAGCATGTGCCTACCTAATCTCAGGTGAAGCCGAAGCAGTGAGGCTACATGATGACAGCTCCGCATTAGAAGCCGAGCTATACGGAATTCTCTTTGGATTGGAAGCATGTGCGTGTTGTAAATCTGAGAACAAACAATACATAATTATCACAGATTCACTGGCCTCCCTTCAAACTATTCAGTCACTTACTATAACCAGTTCATTAGTCTATAAAATAAGATCTACAGCACATCGCCTTACCCAAGAGGGGATACAAGTAGGCTTCTTGTGGGTGCCGGCACATGTTGGAATACCCGGAAACGAATGTGTAGACCGGGCCGCCAAGTCAATGTTGTCTGTCCCTATGCCACCCAATGTCCCACCACCAGAAATCACTCCCTTCTTCCACAAAAATATGAAAGAACATTGGATCTCATCCTGGTCCCAACATGCAACTTTCCTAAGGAATATTAAACCAAATGTTGATCCTTGGTGGCCACCGATCCAAATGTCCAAAAAAGAATTCTCTGCCCTTAATAGATTGAGACTGGGACACACATCGATATCTCACAACCATGTCCTCCAGGGAGCCCCTCCACCGATTTCCTGCCCATTCTGTAATGCAGCAGTGCTACCTTCGGTGGAACACATCCTGAAACAATGTCAAAACTTAACAATAATCAAGGACGAACCACTACACCTTCTTTTAGATAACCGTCCAGAACAGGTTCAGACAATGCTAATCTTCCTTAACCGAAATAATTTAATAAACAAATTGTAATAAATCCGATACTCGTTGTGCCGTAATGACCCTGGCAGTTATACATGGCCAACGAGTAGATTACACACAAAAAAAAAAAAAAAAAAAAAACCCTTGTTGATAGCACCAAACAGCTACTTGATAGTAAGCAAAATCAAATAGAAAATATTGTCAAAGACGTCATTCACACAGAAAACACAACCAACAAAAAAAATATTAAATCCAATGTTACATACAAGGAAAAACTTACTGGTAAAACTAAACCTAAACCAGTAAATAAGCTGATTATTAAATCAGAAAATATAAATCAATTTGATAAAGAACTAAAACAAAAAATCTGTCCAAATAAACTAAATATTAACATCACATTCTATAAAAAACTAAACAATAATACAGCTATAATTGCCACAGATACAAAAACTAAACAGAACACCATTAGTGAAGCAATAAAAACAAATATTAAGGATGTCAAGGTTATATCACCTAAACTTTTGGATCCATGTATTTTAATCTTTCGTACCAATAATATTAATGAAGCTGATAATCGCGAAGAGATTATTGAATATCGTGCTGTACGCGTTCATTTCGTCTCAGAGGTAATTATTACGTAATTACGCTGATTCTTTATTGTGTCTTTGTTTCTATCGAATTTCTAAATCGGCTATTCGTATCGGACGGCCGATATAAGGCTACGGTTTCTGCACGGTGTGTGTGCACAAGGGGAACAGCATGTTCTGCCGCACACCACCTCCACCTCTAATTATCGATAATCAGGATTCGTCGGCTGCTGCTCATCGACATGAGCAAACAAATATCACGGAGGATTTATCTCTGTCTAGCTGCTCTAGCGGTGCGGAGGAATTAGATTCCGATTTCGTTCCTGCCGCTAACACCAACACTAACCATTCCATTACAGAAGCTCATCAGTCATCTAGCTGGACGGTAGCGGAACGACGCAAAGGCGGAAGCTCTACCAAATGACTGAGAACTTCACCATCTACAATAGCTACGAGTAATCGCTTCGCCCCACTGCGAGTTGAAGAAAACATCATCAAGCAGACGTTATTCGGCGAAGATTCTAATAACAAAGTCGGTAAATACCCTCCGATCACAATTGTACACGATAATAATAATATCGATGTAAAATCGCTAATTTATACACTTAAAAGCACTGTTAGCATATAGTTTAATATTCGGAGTTTTAGGAATAAAACTCTGATTTTGGTTAAATCCTTGAGTAATTTCGATAACGTAATTAATTTTTTGAAAAATAACAAAGTTCCCTTTTTTACACACTTGCCACGCGAGCGAAAGCAGCTAAAAATGGAACGAAAAGGACTTCCTCTTTCATTCTCAGTAGCTGAGATTGAGAGCGAATTAAAAACAATTTGCAATCTTGAGTCTATTAGACAATTTACTAAGAAACAAAACCTATCTAATCAGCCTACCTTGCTACCGATCTTCTTAGTTACCTTTCCTCCTGCTACCAAAATTGCCGATGTATTAAAAATTAAACACTTATTTCACTGCGTAGTTCACTGGGATAAATATGTCCGTAAAAGTGTCTTAGTACAATGTTATAATTGTCAAAAATTTGGACATGTATCTCAAAATTGTAACCTTCCACCAAGATGTGTTTCATGTGGCCTGTATCACCCTAATGAACCTTGTAAAAAGCTAAATATGCCTAAATGCGCCAACTGCGAGGGGTCTCATGCCGCTAATTCCAGTGATTGCTCAGTCTACAAACGACTGCTTCAGCTACGTCCGAGCAGAAAATTATCTGATACTAGATATAGTTCACCCTTGCTGACGCATAACTTTACTACTGATTTACCTAAAAATCGGAAGCAGAATCACATTACTTATGCTCAGGTGGCTGGTGGTGTTCATAATACCTCCCCTAAAATTAATACCACGTCAGATAATTCTTCCCTTTTTTCTATGCTTTCATTCTTAAAAGAATTCAATCTGCCCAAGATTTTAAAAGTTATTCAAATAATCAGTAATAAACTTAAAATTAATGTAAATAACGATGTTATGTCTAAGCTAATTATTATTTTTGAAACATGTATTGAACTATTGTTATGAATAACTTAAATATAGTTGCCTGGAATTGTTGTTCTATAGCAGACAAACATAACGAGCTCCATAATTTCTTAATTTCGAACAAAATACACGTAGCTGCCCTATCAGAGACCAGACTGGATATTACCTGTAAAACTGTATTTCCTGGTTATTATATTTACAGGAATGGCATTTCTCGTAGGAGCGGAGGAGTCGCTATACTAATTGATAAAAGAATAAAGCATAATACCGTTTACTTACCACCGTTAGGTTGTTTGTCAAGTAGACGAAACCGGTAGGACGAATTTTTTTATATATATTTTGTGAATTAATAATGTTTGTAAAACTTGTATTTTAATTTAAGTAATAATTTAATATAAATAAATGTTATATGTTTTAATGAATTGAAAGGTACTCTGTGTCCGTGTAATATATAAAACTATAACTTTTGTAACGTAAATTAAGGTTTTAAAATATATAACTTATCATATTATTGAGACAAACGATTACAGGAAGAAATAACACATAATTGTTTACAAGCTTTTGGAGTTCAAGTCTATAATAGCGCATCACAAAATTATAACGCTCGAAGCAGCGTATTTATTTATGCTGTTTACAAACCGCCTAGATCAATGCATAATTTCTGTAATGATATCCTTTCACTAACCAGATCTAATAATCACGTGCTTCTAATCGGTGATCTCAATTGTAAAAACAAAATCTGGAACTGTTTTTCCAACAATGCAGCTGGTAATATGTTATATCAATTATCTATACGTGAAAACCTACAAATTCTTGCTCCTAGAGAACCAACATATTTTCCATCGATACTCCGGTTAAGGCCAAGCGTCTTAGACATTGCTGTCGTAAAAAACTTAAGCATGACTTCTTCAATCTCTCTAAACTGTCTATCTTCAGACCACAATCCCATCTACACTGCTATTACTGATAATCGACAGTATATATCGAATGTATCCTATTTTAACTATAGTAGGGCTAATTGGGATTACTTCAAACAGTATATTTCAGATAACGTTAACCTAAACGATCCTATAGTCGATTCTTCTAACGTAGAGTCTCGACTTGCATCTTTTACAAAATTAATCAATGATGCTACTACTCTTTCTGTTCCAACTAATACTCGTACCCATTCTGAAAAAACACCTCTACCCACTACTATCTTAACGGCTATAAAATTTAAAAATTACGTCAGAATATTTCTCAATAATAATAGATCACATAGCAATGCTAAACATATTAGAACTCTATATAACTTTACATCTAAACTAGTGCGCTATATGCTTCGCAATCACAAAAATAATTGCTTTAAACAGGTCCTTTCTAGTCTTAACATAAAAGATAAGAGTTTGTGGAAAGTATGTAAACAGTATAATAGACAGCCTTGCTCCATTCCTCCGCTGCTCGACTTGAACTCCAACTGCTACGTGTATCAAGACCGAAATAAAGCTGAATTGCTTTCAGCGCATTACTTTTCAGTACACGGTCAAAATTCTCATCTTGCAACTAATTACCAACGAAATAAAATCAGAGATCATGTCGCTCGTTTTTTAGAGAATGCTAGTATTAGCCTAACCCAGGTGAAACTTTCTACGCCCAAAGAAATTCGTAATTATATCAAAAAACTTAATTCCAGCATGTCCGTCGGGAACGATAATATTCCCAACATTGTTTTAAAAAATATTCCAAATAAAGGTATCGTAGAGTTAAATAATATAATAAATGGTATCCTAAAAACTGGATACTTTCCTCAAGCATGGAAAATTGCAAAAGTAGTTCCAATACCCAAGCTTGGTAAAGATGCGTCAAATATTGCTAATATTAGACCCATTAGTCTTTTGTGCAATATGAGTAAAATTGCTGAAAGAGTATTGCTCAAGAGATTAAGGGAACACTCGAATATTAATAATTTAATCCCAAAAAGTCAATTTGGGTTCCAACCTCGTCACTCTACTACTCAGCAAGTTGCCAGAATAACCGAATTCATCACGGACAATTTTAATCGAAATAAACATTCTGGGTTAGTACTCTTTGATGTGGCTAAAGCTTTCGATACTAGCTGGCATCGAGGACTTATATACAAACTAATAAATTCTAAATTTCCTGCTTACTTAATTAAAATAATTATAAACTACCTTAACAACCGACTGTTCTACGTAACTCTTAATAACTATCAATCCACAAGTAAAACTGTCCTTGCAGGCGTACCGCAAGGTAGTGTTCTCGGGCCTTTCCTCTTTATATTGTTTCTCAGCGACTTTCCTAAAATTTCTAACACTGAGGTCGCTTTATATGCTGACGATGTTGCCCTCTATTGTAGTTCATATAGACCTAGTACCATAAGTAACAGACTTCAGAGAGCCTCGACACGCGTTCTAAAATACTTTACTCGATGGCAGATTAATATTAATCCATCAAAGACCCAAGCGAAATTCTTCACCCGCCGGCGACCCCAATTGCCAAGAAAACTAATCATTTCTAGAAATGACATTGCCTGGTCTAATCACATCAAATATCTTGGCTTAATATTAGACAGCAAATTAACTTACAGCAAACATATCGAGTACATCTCGGTTAAAACAAACAGAGCTATCTCGCTGGTATATCCCTTGCTCAATCGCAAATCTTATTTAAGTGCAAATAACAAATTTGTCATCTACAAATCACTTATAAGGCCTATTATCACATATTCTTGTCCAGTGTGGTCTTCTGTTAGTAGGACACATTATAACAAGCTACAGGTAATCCAAAATCGATGCCTAAGATGTATTCTTGGAGCAAATAGATACACACGAGTAGCATATATGCATAACATTTTAGAGTTACCGCAAATCAGAGATTATGTTTTGAGTGCAACTACTAAGTTCTGTGATAAATGTATAGGGCACGAGAACTTACTTATCAGCTCTATTGGTAACTATGATTCCAGGCAACTACGCACTATGTATACTAAGTACAAACATCGTAGACTTAAGCATAATATATTATTCTGAATTATTTAACGTTAGTACTAGTATTTAGTTTTAGTTTTATTTTAAAATTATTCTATTTGATAATCACTGTATAAATATCTATGTAATGTGGCACTAGCCACCTAGTCCTCCCCTCCTGTAGTAGGTTTTTGGTTCTTTTCCTACTAACTTAAACGTCGCATATCATGTCTTATTTATAGGTATACTCATTAATTTCGTTATGTGGTAAGACTCGTGTCGGTACACATATTAACCCTTTCAGTCATGGTGTCCCATATACGGTACATCATTTTCAATGACAAAAAAAGAACAGAATTATTATATTTTTGGCTTGAAGTCATATTGTCCCATTTTCATAAATTACCCAAATATACCATAGACTATTTATCTTAAGTTTATATGTTGTGCAATCTAAAAGAAAAGAGGAATTCTGAACATGTTTTTGATTGTTTAGAATATACGCGATTAGAGTATTTTTGGACAAGAAATTAGTATCATTTTTTGGACATATTTAAAGACAGTAATTATTAAAATCGGTAAGTAACATTTAAATCTATCAATTTCAGTTATAATTACAAATATATTATTAGTATTTAGCTTGTAGGATTTTTTTGAAATACTATGTCCCATATATGGTACAACGGTACTTCATGGATAAAATGTAAGTGCTATCCACAAAATGCACTTTTTGTCATTTAAATGAGGGATTCACACTTATAATGCATATACATGATAATTTGTTAATAAATTGAGCATTTTGTTTCTCTTTTAATGTTTATGCATGATAATTTAGTAAAGTAAACATTTTATATCTGTTATACATAATGTTGGGTATATTTTTCTGTCTGATAAATACCAATACAAGACAATATTTTGTATTCATAATGTATATAATATGAATTCTTGAGATGTATAAAACTATAATTTATGTTTTATTTGTAAAAAGGTAAAATGGCATTGGCTGATGAAGAAATATTTGAAATTTTGATGAACGATGACACCTCTATAATTGGATCTGATTCTGAAGATGGGTATGAAAATGAATTAGGTAAATATTTTACTCTTCGTTTACTGCTATTTGTACTAAAAAAAGTCACGTGTTGTTTTGATACCATACAATATAGAAATAATTTATGTTTGTCGATATAGCAAATATGGAAGATCTGGAACAGTATGTTATTGAGGAAGAAGTAAATACTGGTGAAGAAATAAGTACTTGTAAAGATGAAAATGTTCTTGAACTTCAGGAGGACTTTGCCAGGAATAATGAACTCACTAAAAAAACCAACATCAAATGGAGAACAAATGTTACATTTATTTCGCCAAGTATTGACTGGTATTTTCAAGAACCATTGGCGACAGTTAGCTTACCTTCACCAAATGAAATATTTGCCAAATATTTTACTAATAAATTATTTACATTAGCGGCAGATATGACAAACAAATATGCCACATATAAAAATATTTCCAGATTTCAATCTACAAATATGAGTGAAATGAAAAAACTGTTTGCCTTGCATATTGTAATGGGGAATCTAAATTATCCTAGGGCACGAATGTACTGGGATAGCCGCATGGGAATTCCAATGGTCAAAGATAATATGCCGTTCAATAGATTTTCTAAATTGAGAAACGCTCTTCACGTGGCAGATATATCCAGTGAACGAACCGGTAATGATCGATTATGGAAAGTTCGACCTGTATATGATCAGCTGAAAAAAGTCTGTAATGCATTGCCATTAGAATGCAACTTATGCATTGATGAACAGATCGTTCCATTCAAGGGGCAGCTAAACATAAAACAATACATTAAAAATAAGCCTAATAAGTGGGGAGTAAAAATATACTTTCTAAATGGGCAAAGTGGAAAAATATATGATTTTATTATATATCAAGGGTCTACCACTGAGGTAAATGATAAATACAAGATGTTAGGTATAACATCTGCCACTGTACTTCATTTATCTGAACGAATAGGTGTAAATCATAGGTTATTTTTCGATAACTATTTCAATTCATACCATTTATTGCAGTGTTTACACAATAAGCAGATTTACGCTATTGGCACAGCGAGACTTAATCGATTTTTTAGTCCGCCATTACTTTCTGAAAAAAAGTTGAAACAAAATGGTCGCGGCTCTTGTGATAATGTGGTAAGTGCAGATGGCCAGGTTATTCTTACCACCTGGTATGACAACAAATCAATAGTGATGGCATCCAATTATATGGGAATCGGCAATACTGATCTCTGTAAGAGATGGGATAAAAAAAACAAGAAACACATTTGGGTACCACGACCAGAATGTATTTCATTATATAATTCAAACATGGGCGGAGTTGATAAATTAAATTTTCTAGCAAGCTTATATCGGTCTTATGTACGATCGCGAAAATGGACCATTCGCATGATAACACATGCGTTGGATTTAGCTCTGATCAATTCTTGGCTGGAGTACAAAGAAAAAGCTGCAGAATTAGGTGTTCGCCAGAATAAAATATTAGATTTACTGCACTTCAGGCACCATGTTGCAGAAGGGCTAATCCTTTCTCCAATGTCCAAACCAAAAGGTCGGCCTTCTGTTAGTTCAGAACTGACCCCTGGACCCTCTCGTATTTGTGAAATCCGTCCCCAAAATGAAGTGAGATTTGATGGGTATGATCATTATGCTAAATACGATGACAAAACTGAAAGAAGTAGGTGTAAAATGGAAGGTTGTTCACAGAAGACGTACGTATATTGTTGTAAATGTAAAGTCCATTTATGTTTTCTTAAGAATAGGAATTGTTTTTATTTTTATCATAACAAGTAATCTTTATGTACTCTCTTCCTTGTAATATTTTTCGTTATTTATATATAATAAGTCATTTTTATATGTATATTTGTTCATGTTATTTTTAATAATTTTAACGAAATAATAAAATTTTTGTACATATTTACTTTGACCATGTTTTTTTAAGCACATTAATAAAATATGTTTTGTTTGTATTTTTATTTCATGCATTATGGAAAGTGGAACCGAAATTTTTTATTCTTTATTTTTATTCCACAAAGTCACAATGTACCATATATGGGACACATTTTTTCTCGGGAATGATAAGAGGTAAAATTTTTTTGAAAAGTGCAAAATGATCAACAGGCCCAAATTAGTAAGTATGTAAAATTTCAGATTTTTCACTTAAAAATTGGCAGAGCGTGACTGAAAGGGTTAATAACTATATCATGCAATGTTATTGTTTATGCAAATAAATCTTTCTTTCTTTCTTCTTCTTTGATATTAAAGAACACTTCAAGATAAAAACGGGCTCAGAACCTGTATCAGTTAATAAAGTTATAGGGAATAGAGGTAATGAACACCTCAAGATAAAAACTGGCTCAGAATCTGTATCAGTTAATAAAGTTACAGAGAATAGGGGTAGCCGAATTTATGTTCGGCTCAGCCCATCACAGTATGCTGCTCTTCCAAGTGACAAAAAAATAAGGGTTAAGTGGGAGAGCCTAGCATTTGTTGACTCCGTCCCAATTAAAAAGTGTACCAAATGCCACAGGTTTGGTCACCTCGAGAAATACTGCAAAACAGACAGTAGCCTGATCAGCTTTGCCCAAAAGGTCAACAACGGCGGCTCCTGCAGTAACTGTGTAATTGACTACATTAAAAAAAATAATCCACAGAAATCATTAGATTTATCCAATAGCACTATTATAAGTAACGCTATAGAGAGGATTGATCACTCGACACACGATCGGAACTGCCCTGTATACATAAAAAATTGTCTCTACCTTACTACCCATACAGACTATGGTGTTCACTACCTTAATGTTGATAACTGTTATGCTGCCCAAGAACTTTTTCTAAGAAATTTTTACCAATCACAATGTGACATAGTAGTGATCTGTGAACCCTACTTACATAAAAGGAACATTCCCTTTGACTCCTGTAACTACACAACTTATGTAAACAGTAGACTAGCCATTATAATTAAAAAACAAACTCCGCACAAGTTAATTAACTCATTTGAAAATGTCATTGCTCTCTCCTGTAACAAATACACATTCATTGGCTGCTATCTATCTCCCAATGAGGACAGAGAACCCTACATTCGAAAAATTGAATATATAATAAAGAAAAACTGAATAATTCTGATTTCATTATTATAGGTGACTTTAATATTAGACTCCCCTCCCTTGAACAAAAAATTAAACCTAATAAAAACTCACTTGCGATGTATGACCTATTATTCAATAACAACCTAAAAATATTGAATGGCAAAAGCTATACCTTTCAAAACCATAATGGAAGTAGCATAATTGATTACCTCATTGTCTCCTACAAAATTCACTCTCAAATTAAATTTACAACTCAGCACGCTGATCTGTGTGCTCACAAATCTTTCCACATACATCTCAATGACAAAACAGATAATATTAAATGTAATACCTTATATAAAATTAATACAAACAAGCTCTTCGATAAAATAGATAACCGCATAATAAACAATTTCTCTAATAAAATTGGAGCTACTAGCAATCATAGTCTCCTTGCCAAAAATTTTGACTCATTAAACTCATACATCACTAATAATATCGAAAGTTGTAAAATCAGTTTTAATGCCCCCCATAACGACTGGTGGACGACGGACTTAGAAAACCTTAAAAAGTTAATAACCAGGATAAGAAAGAAGAAAAATAAAACTAAAAACTACCATCCTCAACCAAACTGTCAAGACCTTGAATTTTAATTATAAACAACTGATATCCAAAACAAAACTTGACTGTTGGAGACGCTTTATAACTGAATCAAATGCTTGGGGCAAATCCTATAAATTCTTGCTTGAAAAACATAAAAAATGTGTGATACCAGATATTACAGTTAATGATAAGGTCTTTAATGACGATCTGGAGAGGTGTAATATTTTCCTTAACCACTTCTTCCCAAACAAGGAGGACGAGAACCTGACACGTTCAGAAACCAAGTTCCACCAAAAGCTTAACGTAGATAAAGGTACACTATTAAATATTATTAAATCATTGAACAACAAAAAAGCTCCGGGAAAATATAACATTACTAACAAAATTATCAAACTAATCAACATTCACTTCCCAAACCTGTTGCACACAATTTTCAGTAAATGTCTTGAACTCGAAACCTTCCCACCTGTCTGGAAAAATGCTAACATAATCTTAATCCCCAAACCCAACAAAAATGCTTCTGAAGTTAGTGCCTACAGACCTATCTCACTTCTCAATATCTGCGACAAAGTCTTTGAAAAAATCATAAACCTCTTCCCTTGGGAGAGAAGTAGAAGAAAAAAATATACTCCATCCCAACCAATTTGGCTTCAGAGCAGCACACTCGCCTGAAGGTGCTGTATATAAGCTCATCAATACTATTAAGGACAAACTATGTGACAGCCCCACCATCCTGGTTATATCCTTCGACATCAGAGGGGCATTTGATAACTGTAAATGGTCTGCGATAATTAAAATCTTGCAAAATAATCAGGTTAACCCCTCGTTAGTAAACATAATTATTGACTTTCTAGAAAACAGAACTGCACACCTGCAGATAAACAATGCCTCTAGCTCAAAGGAAATCAGCTGTGGCGTCCCACAGGGTTCAGTTATTGGCCCTGCCCTCTGGAACGTCCTATACTCCAGAGTTCACAATGGTATGGATCAATTCTGTGAGCTGATAAACTTAGACGTGCAGCTAATTTCATACGCTGACGATCTATGTATCCTTTTCAACATCAAACAATCTACTAACTTACACAAGGTTGAGCTAGCATGTAAAAAACTAGAAGATACTATAAAGGAACTAGGTCTCACTTTTTCAGTTGAGAAAAGTAGATCAATTCTCTTTGGAAAAACAACAATATCCAATGTAGTTAAAAATTTAAAAATTATCTCTGGCCAGCCAGTGCAGTTGGTGGAAAAAATAAAATACCTACTAGGTATTCTTATTGACAGCAAGCTAAGATTTTCTGCTCATTTACAAGAAATTAATATAAGAAGCATTAAATTATATGATAAACTGAAAAGTATCTTACTTAACAACTTTGGACTAAAGCATAAAGAAAGATATATTCTTTATAAGGGTTTAATTCAATTAATATATGGATATGGCTCGTGCATTTATACCAATAAAAAGAATCTAAAATCGGTAAATAAACAGCAAAGGAAATTCATATTAAACATATCTTCTTTATATAGAACTGCTCCAACCTCAGCGGCATGTGTTATAGCTAACATCATGCCTATGGATCTGTTCCTAATAGAACGTGCAATAGTAACAGAATACAGAATCACTAAAAACCTAAACTTTGTCAAATCCCTTAAACTTCTCAACAACTTTGACGATAATGCCACTGACTACGCACCCCCCATCAAGACGTTTAAAATATTGATTGATAACACCCTCATCAGTGTCTGGCAAACACGATGGGACGAAGACACAACAGGTCGGAAAACCTACTTGCTCTTCCCCTCTATAATAAACAAACTAAAACTAAAAAATTTAAATGTAACATTTTACAATGCTCAGATTCTTTCTGGGCATGGGAACTTTGGGGAATACCTATCCCGCTTCAAAATAACCAATACACCTTCTTGCCAATATCGCACTGCCCACGAACTCGACAATGTACAGCACACACTATTTGAATGTGATGCACTAAAAGGTCAAAAACGAACATCCAAAATAACATTTAATACACTACCAACTATTGATACGGCAAATTCTGAAACGCTATTGAAGTTCTTTCACAATGTAATGAAGACTAAACTCCTCCTTAAACCGATTGATCAATCCTTTCTAACTGATATATAATATTAATAAATAAGTTATAATACAAATGTCATACCAAGAAGATCTCATTACTATTATTTCCTTTATTCTATTTTTATTGTTAACTTTAATGTATGATATTAAGCAACCCATAGCAAAATAATCTCCTGAATACATACATTTGTAAATAATTTCTACTCTTGTATATACTGATGTGGATATCACTCTTAGTCCCTGATTTCGGACGCCATTTGATGTGAACCAGTTTATGAGACTAGACTTACTTCGCAAGTGCGAGAAAAATAAATAAAAAAAATGTACTAAAAAAACTATTGTACGAGCGCCAGTAGCAAAATACGGTTTGCCACGACCGGAAAACTCTACCTAGCAGAGCTTTAGGCTTTTCAAAAAAAATATATATATATAAAATACAAAAAAAATAAAACTCGCGAACTCCGCCGTTCGATGGTGGTATTTTCTCCCTGTGGAGATGTCACGGGATAACCACGTGTCCAATAACGAAGCCTTCTACAAAAACACGTATATATTTCAAAAAAATTTTTACACAAGGAAAAAAAAAACACAAGGGAAACAAATTCAAAAAAAATGACAATAAACAAACAAACAAAAAAAAATAATAAATTTCGGTCCAAATTACAGATGACTAGGCTAACACAGATGCACGCGACGACGTGATCATACAACAATAATTACCCAAAACGAAAGTTCATTACTCTCTCGCGAAATGAACCGACTCGCGTGCACAGCAAAATTAATCCGACTATCGATTTATAGTGCACCGCACGAACGAACGAAGATTTTTCGGTACACGATGGGCTATTCCAAACGATATAGTCGAATCACTGAAAATTACCCCGTACCTTATCAATTAATTCTAACGCCGTCGAATTTTCTAGAATATCTTATATTATACTATATTTATAAAACGGCTACTACCCTGCCTTTCCGGGATTTTGTAAATTCTCTCGCGACTCTCGTAGCTACACGCTCCGTACTTATACGTTTCGACGGTAAACGCGACCGAGATTTCCCCCGCGCAACCAGTTCATCACCACAACACAGCCGACAGAACGGCTGCGTCCGGAATAACCAGGGTTCTCGGTCGAAATATCTTCTCCGATCGCAATTCACCGTCATCTCTGCTGCCCGAGAAAAACCCGAAATATAATATGAATTAAATCGAAATAATAATTTCTACCTCGGACAGCATTATCGGAAACCGTATAAAACGTAATTAAACCGCTACAACTGCCGAATCCGTCTCACTACCCCACCCTTATTTTCATCCAAAACAGAAGTTTTGGATCAGAATTCAGGTGTCAAAATACGAGAGGATTCGGACTAGCCGTTGCCGAGCTACGGAGTCCTGAACATATCTCCGCCATCTGGATTCACATTTATACCTCTAACATACTCTATACACATACAACTTATGGCGACATTGGGACGACAAACACCAGGTCCCAAAGCTCTACAGAAATCAAAATTATACTAAACCTTGGGTTCGGCACCCTAATATTAATAAAACGACACAAAATTTAAAAAACGATATAAACCAACTTAAATGCCGAGCCGACACGCTCGGATGACTAGGTCAGGTCAGGCCATGCCTGCGACCTCTCAAGAGACAATTGAGTCCAGGTCCACGCCTGCAGACTCCCAAAAAGAACAAATTAAACGGCTTTGTGCCGACCCAAGTAAAATACGAACCAATTTAAAATCAAACAAAACATCCACCAAAACCAACGTCGTCGGCGACAACGGGAAAAAAACAAGAGAGAAGAAATGTGCACGTGCCGGCCTCCTCAATACAACAAAATCAGATCGTGGTCCCGCCATAAATTTGTGCTCCATGCACCCAAAAAAGACTACGAGCAACCTCACGCCCAGGCCCAGCCTAAAATTCAAAATTCTCAAAACCAATAACCACAAGGGCCCTGGTACGCGAGGCCTCGTCCGATACCCTAACAACGCGACGGGCACCACAAAGAAAACCGAAAATATGGCCCCAAACACGTACACCGCCAGGAAACTAGGAAAAGGATTAGGAAAAGGAAACTAGAATACAGAGTAGGAAATTTAGGAAACTGCCGAACGACAACCAACAGGATAACTGGTTCCAAAATGAACCCGCTTTCGTCCTTCCACAGGCGGCGAAACTACCTTACATGCCTTCCCACGGCGCATGTCACCGGATTAACAACCAAGCAAAAGCAAAAAAAAATTTCAAGTGATACCGAAATTACGACTATCGGCACCCAAAACGAATTCAACGAAAAATTATACTATAACCTGGTGTTCACTCACTCTCGCTCACATACGCGCAATTATTCTCACACGTCGTCTCTCAAACCGCACGTAAATATATATATATATCGCGAGCGTCTAAATCCAGCGCAACTCGCGACCAAAATCGCATTATTTTGACTACATTAAATTAAATCCTCGTTGCACTTTAATTAAATTACAAAATAAAACATAACGAACCTACGAGGCTGCGTGACAAAAAAACACATCGAGCGAAGCTCAATCACAACAATTAATTTTAAACACCAAACACAAAAGGAACAAAACGCAATGACGTCACACCGCGTTCTCGTGTGAACACACAATATAACTATACAATTATTTTTTATTTACATCCCCTACGCCGCCTATAGCGAACGCTTTACGGGACTAACTTATGATGGTCGACGATGTTATAAATATTCTCACCCACGCCTCATTTATACCAGAACCGGGTCTAAGGTGGTGGGTGAACTGAGTCTCAACGATGACGAACAGCCGGGAATCTCTGATCTACAATACTAAACGGAATATCCGTGTACCAAACAAAAAAAATTGACATCCCTTAAATACTCACCTCTCACGTGGTATACGAGGGTACACGTCTCAATGATGTTAAAGCAGTAAAGTAAACAAGGTTTTTTTTTTTTAACAGAAAAGCCCGCAAAGAACCGGAATTCGAAGCAAATGCCCAGACCAAAACAAAATATAGATATAAATAAATTTTAAGTTCCGATAGAGTAAGTTTTTTTTTTTTTTTTTTTTATGTATAACTCTTTGCTTCTAACCTACGACGCTGTGAGTCAAACCTACACCCCATTCCCGTGAACTGACCACAACACCCCCTTTACCACCATCCTCGTCACGGCTGGTCTTTTCTCTTCCACAGATTTAACGGCCCATTCATTCCGCGGAGACACTCCACGTGTGAGCATGATCTCCTGACAACTTGCGCACCATACATACACAGTTTCATTGCGTGCAGTTACTCAGAAATCCGCTCGACTAGCATGGCCACATCTACACTCAAGTAATGCCCACACCGTCCATGCAATCCACCGTAACTGCACGTCAATCAGCGATATGTACGATCAACGATTCCGGAACAACATGGCCACAAGCACAATCAAGTGACGCCCACGTCATCCCTGAATCCGCGCTTTAGTTACAGCACTCAGCGCTTTTTTTTTTTTTTTTTTATTAGTATAACGTGGCCACCCTACACTTAAGTAGAGCCCACACTATCCCAACATGTTGAAAACGGAGAATACCATAATATAAAATAAATCTGAAGAGCAACCATAATGCCAAGATGATTCAGGCGCATAAACAAGGCCCCGGAATCAATTACACGCGAACGGCAAGTGCAGCCCCGACCTCTCCTCAGCTACGCAGCCGCGAAGCAAGAATACCTGACACATCGGCCAGAAGAGCTATGATCCAGGTGTACGAAGAACAAAAAAATTTTACATGCCAAAATATATATCCGCAAAGTTTTCTTTCTTTTTTTTTTTTTTTTTTTTTTTTTATACGTTTATCAGTTCTTCATGCCGGACGCAAATCAATGATGTTTCTTACAGTCGCGATCGGGAAGTTCGGCTCATTTCTTTTTTTTTTTTTGTTTATAAATTATTTTCGCCGATATTTCCACGACCGGACATGGCAACGGGAGCAGTGTCCCTTACTACGAAAATTATTTGCGTTAAAATATTTTATAGAGTTGTTAGGCTTTAAATAATTCAATCTTGTCTGTATATCATTTGATGTGGATTCGATTTTGTGGATCTTTGGGTGCTTTCCCCCGTACCCTCGTATTTCCGGCTCCACGTGTTGGTTTTGCCGGCCGTTCGCATTCAGCAACTGTTTGCGTTCGATTTCCACTATACGTCCTTTTAATTCTTCCACGCCTAATCCGGCCGATGCATCAATCCGTTGCTCTAATTGACTGATTTCGCGAGTTAGCACATCGCGCACCCCG
Source organism: Icerya purchasi (assembly GCA_039619475.1). Lineage (NCBI taxonomy): Eukaryota > Metazoa > Arthropoda > Insecta > Hemiptera > Monophlebidae > Icerya > Icerya purchasi. The sequence continues at coordinate 330,377,846 of CM077115.1, read as the reverse complement.
CTGATTTCTTCAGCGACGCGTTGTGTCACCGACTCGGTCAACTTGTGGTCGAGATTCTCAACTTTTCTCTCAACCCGGACCACTCTTCCTCTCTCATCTTCTATATTTTTTTCTATTCTTACGACCCGGGGGATAATTTCTCTGATATTCTTCGTAGCTCCTCATCTGCCTCTTCTCCTCTCCGAACTTTCCCCGCCAACTCTTTGACGTACAAAGTTAGGTGACGATTCTTTTCGTCCACCTCTTCCACCTTACGGCCCACACTATCGCATTTTCCTTCTAGGTTTTTGAATTCTCGCCTGGTTTCTTATTTAAAATCTCTAAGTTCTTCCTTAATTCCTGCACTCATTTCTTCGAATTTCCTATCCATTTCCTCTTTTATTTCCTTGTTCGTCTCTTTTATTTCCTTGCTCATTTTATCTTGTTGTTCCATCATTGTCCGCATCATATTTAATAACTCACTTTCCGTGTTCGTGCCGCGGTCACTATTCCCAACTGTCTCCATACAAGGTAAGAAAGATCGGCCCGGGTCAGAAAATTCTCCGACCGGACTGATGGGAGTGTCCTCTCTACGTCCCCGCTCGTCCTCATCTGAATCACATATGATCGGTTCGGGGTTTCGATAGGTACCCCTTGTCGTCACCACCTTAGATAACTCTCGGTTCTCCATTCTCCCAGGCAGGATAGAGAACGAGTATAAAAGATAGAATCCCGAGCAGAAGATCCCCCTAAATTTTGTCCTGGCTGCAAAAAGTTTTTTTTTTTTTTTTTTTTTTTTTAACGAATTTATATTATTATTATTATTATTATTAAGAGTATTTTATATTATTTGATACGTAGAATTAAGTACGAAAAACAACAAAACAAAACGAGAACAAAATATTACGAGATCAGGACTAAAGTATGACAGAAATAATAATAAGCGGCGGACTTATCTGGTACTGGTTGGCTGATTTTGTCCTGTCCACCTCCTGCTTGGCAGTCCGCTTCCTGCTTGGCACTTTTCCGACAATATTCTTTCGGGCCAGGTATCGCTGTGCTATTCGAGTCCAACTGTTCGGGACGCCATTTGATGTTGATATCACTCTTAGTCCCTGTTCGGGCGCCATTTGATGTGGATATCACTCTTAGTCCCTGATTTCGGACGCCATTTGATGTGAACCAGTTTATGAGACTAGACTTACTTCGCAAGTGCGAGAAAAATAAATAAAAAAAATGTACTAAAAAAACTATTGTACGAGCGCCAGTAGCAAAATACGGTTTGCCACGACCGGAAAACTCTACCTAGCAGAGCTTTAGGCTTTTCAAAAAAAATATATATATATAAAATACAAAAAAAATAAAACTCGCGAACTCCGCCGTTCGATGGTGGTATTTTCTCCCTGTGGAGATGTCACGGGATAACCACGTGTCCAATAACGAAGCCTTCTACAAAAACACGTATATATTTCAAAAAAATTTTTACACAAGGAAAAAAAAAACACAAGGGAAACAAATTCAAAAAAAATGACAATAAACAAACAAACAAAAAAAAATAATAAATTTCGGTCCAAATTACAGATGACTAGGCTAACACAGATGCACGTGACGACGTGATCATACAACAATAATTACCCAAAACGAAAGTTCATTACTCTCTCGCGAAATGAACCGACTCGCGTGCACAGCAAAATTAATCCGACTATCGATTTATAGTGCACCGCACGAACGAACGAAGATTTTTCGGTACACGATGGGCTATTCCAAACGATATAGTCGAATCGCTGAAAATTACCCCGTACCTTATCAATTAATTCTAACGCCGTCGAATTTTCTAGAATATCTTATATTATACTATATTTATAAAACGGCTACTACCCTGCCTTTCCGGGATTTTGTAAATTCTCTCGCGACTCTCGTAGCTACACGCTCCGTACTTATACGTTTCGACGGTAAACGCGACCGCGATTTCCCCCGCGCAACCAGTTCATCACCACAACACAGCCGACAGAACGGCTGCGTCCGGAATAACCAGGGTTCTCGGTCGAAATATCTTCTCCGATCTCAATTCACCGTCATCTCTGCTGCCCGAGAAAAACCCGAAATATAATATGAATTAAATCGAAATAATAATTTCTACCTCGGACAGCATTATCAGAAACCGTATAAAACGTAATTAAACCGCTACAACTGCCAAATCCGTCTCAATACTATATCTCTTAATCTAGATTAAACAATGCAATTAATAATAATATATATTACCACTTTTACCTGTAACGGCGACTAAGTACTAACATCGCCAGTACAGTACTACATATATTATACTCCTTTTCTTACTTATAATTCTGTATTAGATTCTAAGTACCCACCACATTCAACACACATAATCTAAGATTGTATAACCAGTTATGATAGACTAAGTACACTGTATATATATTGTACACAGAATTTACAAATATATATATATATATATATATATATATATATATATATATATAAACTATAAAAAAAAGTTGGATAAGGTAATTTTTAAAAATTAATTTATTGATTCAAATATAAAAGTTAATATGTAATAACTCTCAAAATTTTTACATGATTAATAAATTTTTACCATTAAAACATGAAATACATTTTGCAAAATTTTTATTTACAGATATCTGATTAGTTGAAACAAATTTCAAAGTCAAATAAAACAATTGATCTCGCAATATCTGTCATAATACTGTATCTGATGACTATGATCGAAGAGCATGATGTGAACAACAGTAAAGAACTAGACAAAATGACCCTAGAGTTGTGCAAAAAAGAAGGCACCATGGAAAATATCTATTAAATGTCAACAAAGTGTGCATGATTATTCAAACACACACTGTATTTAGTAATGCACTCAAAAATAAACTAAACAACGCATTATGGACTCTAGGAAAACTGAAAGCTAAACAGATGATCAAATGCCGTTGTAGATGATTTGCACCGCTAAAAAATAAAAACCAAAGAATATCTCTGTGAGTAGTTGTTTAACATCATAGTAACACTGGGGTCTCCTGAAAACATTGCCATCAGCCCAGGAACCAACACCATTATGACTTTCAAAAACTTCCATTCCTGAAGATTGAAAAAAAAATCAAAATTAAAGTTGTATAATTGGATTTCGTTAGCTCAACACTAAATTTTACTAAAAGATAAAAAAAAATGCCTGCAGACAGTAGTGATGGTGTTGTTGAGTTGATTCAAATTGTTCTTCAAATTCTTTTTGGTACAAGTAGTCAAAATGCAAAGCGCTTCACCAATAGAGACTGTAAATTTATTTGTAAGATTTTATTTAGTTGTTGAAGTACGAGTATATAATAAATACGATTTAATTTTCCCAGCTAAAAGTAACAACTGGACATGGTATAGTAACCTTAATTTCTCTACACGTTTGAATGGACGAATTATTCAAAAGTATACATATCTATTGTAATTCAACATATTTGAATATATTAAATTCTTTTTAATCAGTATACTTCTGGAAAACGTGGATAGAACGTAAGCCAATACGTAATCACCTAATATTAATTAGTTGTAAGTACATAGATTTTTTTTTTTTTTTAATTTAAAGTTTATTTTTAATTATAATAAAATTTAAGAGTAAATTTTTTAGGCGAGATTTAGTTGTATTTATTTTGGTATATCAATGAAGGATAAATGAAATAAGTTACACAGACGACAAAGTGATAATAGCCGAATCTAAAATTCAAATGCAAAAAATGATAGAGCAAATAAACAACGCAGGATTGAAATGCGGCATGAAGATTAATTCGGAAAAGAATAATGCACTTGTTGTGATAAGAAGTGTTGATTGTTCTTTGTTCGCGCGTTCAGTTTCGGTTCTTATCGCTCAATTCTCTTATCAGCGTGTAAAATCGGTCCGCGTTTCTACATTTAATACATCTCTACATACAGAAATTCGGTGAGATTATTCCATTTTTATATACAATTCGTCTAACCTTCGGTGGCGGAAATATTTTTATCCCGAGGTGTCTTGCGCACCAGTGCACATATGTGTGTGGGCGAACACGCATGGAATACAAATATAATTGTTTATCTAGAACATTATGTTACGTACTCCGGTGTCGTCTAGACCTACTTCGCCATTACTAACTAGTAATGTTAATACGTGTCACAAACAACATGACAATATCGAATCAATTGAAGTCGAAACATTCGACGAAGCAAATATTCCTGATTTTTCTGTAACCCCGCTAGTGTTACAAAAATCTGGGAAATCATACTGCATTAAACGGCAGCTTTCTAAATCCAGCTCTGATAGTGAAAACTGTAACAATCAAAAGCAAGAGGGTAACGACAATACGTGGCAACAAGTTCCGAAAGGTGCTAAGCGAGTAAAGCCTGCAAATGAGAATGTGGTGCATACCATCAGAACTAAAAATCGTTCTTCCGTACTGCAGAAGGAAGACGCAAATAAAGAAACAGCTGATGATAATCAAGGAAGCAGATCTCTTAATAGCAAAACAGAAAAACCGCCGCCAATATTCATAGACAATGTCACACACTTCCAACGCATGAAAAATGCTATTGAAAAAGCTATAGAAAATGATGACTACATCTGCCGTACGCTGGCAAACAACAGAGTTAAAGTTAATGTGAAAGACGCATCCAGCTATCGTAACTTAACAAGCTATCTCACTAATCAAAAAATTAGTTTTTATACTTACCAAACAAAAAGCGAAAGATCATACAGAGTTGTACTCAGGCATCTACATCCGTCAGTAGACGCAAACGATATTATGGTCGCGTTAAATGAGAAAGGATTCCAGGTGCGACAAGTGACAAACATCCGACACCACCTTACTAAAAAACCTCTACCATTATTTTTCATTGATCTTGAACCGAGGGATATTAACAAAGATATTTATCAACTTAAATATTTACTCAATGTTAAAATCAAAGTTGAGCCACCGCGTAAAAATTTTGAAATACCTCAATGTAAACGATGTCAGCAGTACGGACATACACAACGCTTCTGTAATCGGCCGTTTACGTGTGTTAAATGCGCTGCCACACATCCGACAAACAAATGCTCAAAAACTAAAGAAACTCTTCCCGAATGTGCACTATGTGGAGGTAATCACCCTGCGAATTACAAGGGTTGCACAGTCTATAAAGAACTACAAAAAATGCGTACCAAGCGAAATAACAGCTTACTTGAAAAATCCAACGTCATGGTTAAGATGCTGGAAGAACCTAATCCTCCGATACTCAGACTAGCGCCAGACGCTGCAACTGCAAACAACCCTATAATGAAGACTCAGTCACCTAACCAGCAGTTGAAAACGCAAGATAAATCGTACTCTCAAGCTTTGAAAGGACATCCACCAGCAGTAGTGCAGCAGCAACCAAATGATCCTAACTACGATTGTCTACTGGCTATCTTAACTCGCTTTGAATCATTGCTTGAACAAATGAACAAGCAAAATCAGATTATGATGGAGCTTCTGACTAAGCTCATCACTAAAATAATTCCATAAACAATGAAATCACTACGAATTGCACTCTGGAATGCCAATGGTCTAGCGCAGTGGCGTCTAGAAACAGAATCGTTCCTACGGTCACAGAAGATTGATGTGCTTCTTGTGTCGGAAACGCATTTTACTAACAAATCGTTTTTTAACATAAATGGCTACAGTATGTATCATACTCAGCATCCCGATGGAACTGCACGTGGTGGGAGTGCTATACTAATATGTAAAGGTATTCAACACCACCAGTACAATTCTTACCAACAAGATTATGCTCAGATTACTAGCATTGTTGTGAAAGAGCTAAACTCTTCTCTCATTTTGGCAGCAGTGTACTGTCCGCCCCGACATTTAATAAAAAATGATTTATTTGCTGACTGCTTCCATTATCTGGGAAAAAGATTTATTGCTGGAGGTGATTACAATGCGAAACATACGCTATGGGGATCGAGATTAATCAATCCTAGGGGACGTGAGCTAAAAAAAGCTATGGATTCCTTGCAGCTTAACCATCTCTCATCTGGTAAACCAACCTACTGGCCGACTGATCCTAATAGAGTACCTGACTTACTTGACTTTTTTGTAGTTAAGGGGGTATCGCTACATTACACCGAAGTTGAAGATAGTGCTGATATAGCATCCGATCACTCACCAGTTATCCTTACAATAAGTACGAATATTATAAGGAAAGAAACGCCGCCATTCCTTACCAACAAGCAAACGTGCTGGGAGAACTTCCGAATGCTAGTTGCAAACAACATAAATCTTAGAATTCAGCTTAAAACTATTAACGAATTGGAAGAAGCTGTCGATTCTCTCACAAAAACCATTCAAAATGCAGCATGGAATTCTACGCCAGCTGAAACATTAAATGCTGATGTTAATACCAGCTACCCTGTAAAAATTAGGGAGAAAATAGCTGAAAAACGTAGAGCCCGCAGAAAATGGCACAACACCAGGCTTCCCAGTGATAAAACTCTATATAACAGAATAAGTGGGCAATTAAGAAGGCTATTGCAAAATGAAAGAAATAAGAAATTGCAGAGTTTTCTGCAGAGTCTTAGTCCTTCCCACGACAAGCACTACTCCCTTTGGAAAGTAACTAAGAAAGTTAAATGTGCAAAACAGCACAACCCGCCTATCAAAAACGAAGCAGGGCAATGGGCAAGAAGCGATACCGAGAAAGCTAACATTTTTGCACAACACCTAGCAGACGTGTTCCAACCACACTCATCCGATACAAGTAGTAAGCATGAGCAAGAGATCTCAGAGTTCTTGGCACATATCCCTGATGACCAACAGTGCATTAAACCTGCATCCCCAAAAGAAGTGTGGCACGAAATTACGGCCTTAAAAACAAACAAAGCTCCAGGACATGATTTAATAACAGCCAAGATTTTAAAAGAGCTTCCGAAGAATGGTATATTGCTCATTACTTACATCTTTAATGCTATCTTCAGACTAAAGCATATGCCAATACAATGGAAAATGGCTCAAATAATTATGGTGCTTAAACCTGGTAAGCCTGCTAATGTCGTCTCGTCATTCAGACCAATATCGCTAATGCCTGTGCTATCCAAAGTCTTCGAAAAATTATTTATGAAAAGAATAATGGGGATTGTTGATCAACTGAAAGCTATACCGGATCACCAATTTGGCTTTAGAACCAAACATTCCACCCTAGATCAAGTCCACAGAATTGTCAACAAAATTGAAGACGACCTTGAAGATAAACGAATTTGCTCTACAGTATTTTTGGATATTTCTCAGGCCTTTGACAAGGTCTGGCATGATGGATTGCTTTTCAAAATCAAAAAGATTCTCCCTTATAATATGTATAAACTAATTTCATCTTATTTAAACGAACGATTTTTCATAGTAAAAGTTCAGGAAGAAGAATCTAAACTACACCCGGTGTGCGCTGGAGTCCCGCAGGGCAGTGTTCTGGGTCCGCTGTTTTACATACTTTATACAGCTGACCTTCCGATTACCAGTAACACACTAACTGCAACATTCGCAGATGATACCGCTGTATTAGCTTCGGATACTTCTGTAAACCTTGCTACAAGAAATTTGCAGAATTCTCTAGATCAAATATATAACTGGACAAAAAAGTGGAAAATAAGTATAAATGAAAACAAATCAGCCCACGTAGTATTCACAAATCGAAAAATGATCAGTGCCCCAGTCGCAATAAATCATAAGCAAATACCAACTCTGAGTGGGACCAAATATTTGGGCATGTTACTTGATCAGAGACTAACATGGAAACAGCACATCATCTCTAAAAAGAAAGAGATCAATCGTTTAATAGCTTCCATGTATTGGCTTATTGGAAGAAACTCGGCATTAACAATAGATAACAAATTATTAATCTACAATGCAATTATCAAACCAACCTGGAGCCATGGAGCTCAGTTATGGGGTTGTGCAAAAACTTCTCACATAAAAATTATTCAAAAATGCCAGAATAAAATACTTCGTCTAATAACGAATGCGCCCTGGTTCGTAAGAAATGATGACTTGCATAAGGACCTATGCGTTCCTACCGTAATAGCAGAAATCAGACGATATGCACTCCGCCATATAGATAGATTACATAGGCATCCAAATACAGAAGCAATGGCGATATTAGATAACGTACACAACACAAGAAGGCTGAAACGAAATAATCTGAACGATATTATTTAGTTATCATTTTATTTATATTCTTTTGAGGTTTCTGTCACCGGATGGATAGCCTCTTCACGTTATATATATTTCTCCTTTTATCATAATTACTGGATAGTCCATGAGGACTAGTTGTAATCTGTTATAATAAATATAAAAAAAAAAAAAAAAAAAAAACTATGTATGGACCGTCCTAAAATATTCTTGTGAAACGTGGACCATGAATGCAGATTGCGAAAAAAAAATAGCAGCTTTCGAGATGTGGTGTTATCGCAGGCTATTGAAAATATCACAGACCGAACACATAAAAAATACGGTAGTGTTAGCAAAAATAGGGGAAAAACGGAAACTAGTCGAAGATATCGAAAATCGAAAAATGAAATATCTGGCTCACAAATTTAGAAAAAACGACTTGTTCATGCTGACCGTGCAAGGGAAGATACAAGGAAAGCCAATAAAAGGACGAAGGAGATTAGAATTAATGACAACGAATCTTCCGGTAAACTGAAAACACGCAAAAGTCTACGAGAGACGATTACTCGGGCCAGAGATAGATTAATTTAATAATGCACACAATCTCTTGTCTCAAGAGATGCAACCATGATGATGATGATATCAATATTATATATGCATTTTTTTAAATATTAATCGTTTATTCATAGATTTTCATTATTTACACTACTGAAAATTTAATTAATTTCTTTTAACTTATTGCAGGTTATGTACTTCGTAACGTCACAAAAAGAGATGCCAATCATTTCAGGCACTGTATGTATTTATTCATCAGTATTGAATACAAAAAAATTTGTTATTAATTTGTTTGTAATTATTTTTGGGTTCGCGGACAAAAGCGCACAGGACAAAAGCGCACATGATAAAAACGCATCGGACAAAAGCGCACAGGACAAAAGCGCACACGGATAAAAGCGCACACGGATAAAAGCGCACAGGACAAAAGCGCACAGGACAAAAGCGCACACGGACAAAAGCGCACACGGACAAAAGCGCACACGGATAAAAGCGCACACGGACAAAAGCGCACACGGATAAAAGCGCACACGGACAAAAGCGCACATGGATAAAAGCGCACACGGACAAAAGCGCACACGGACAAAAGCGCACATCGATTTGCAGAACAGGAGCTAAATTATTAATTTTTCCGTTTTCGGCAATTGCATCATTTGTGAAAAGGCAAAACTGGACAGTTGCCCCGCAAAGAATTTAAAATTCAAAAAAATTATTGGTAATCAGCGAAAACAAAGTAAAAATAATACAATTTTTTGTGTGATTCACTAGTCATTTTTCTGTTTTTTTTTGTTCTTATATGTGTATTTGTTTGTTAATAATCATAGTGCCTATTGACTATGACCGCTAGGAAGTTACCGTATATAAAAAATAAAATTTGTATCAATAATATATTCAGGGGCGTCTCAAGCATGCCAAGTTGTGGAAGTGGTGCATTACCCAAAATACCGATTCATGAATTCATATAATTTAAAAATAATTTTTTTTTATACTGTATAGCTTATATAACAAAATGTTATATGGTGTTTTTTAATGATTTTCTTTAAACTTTTACAGTGTGGGTCTTTTATTTTTTACTTCTGCAGTCAAAACTGATTTAGATCGAACTGTGAGGACTAAAAATATTAAAAAAAAAAAATTTTATTAAAAGAAATCTCACCTTTTAATGCTAAGCCTATAAGACTTTGTAATAATGCTTTACTTTTTCAAACAGTGAGGGTAACTTTTATTTTACACTGTTGTATACTAACCGTTTCTTTGTAAATTGTTACAACTGGTCTGAATTTTCTTAATAATTTTTGCTTTTAAATTAGTATCGAAAAATCCGCAACTCTTTGTTAACTTAGTAAAAGTTTTCATTATATTTGACACTTCTATATCGTCAACCGTTTGTTTGCTTATTTCTTCTTCATCGTTTTCATCACTGTTGTTTATTTGACTCTTTGATCGCGGTTTCATTGCTGATTAAAACAACTGTTGCAATATTTTTGTCAACGTTTAATTATTCCTTTGATAATAAATTTCCCGATGATCATTCGAATATTGTGAAAAACTTGAACTTTGTTTTTATTCCGCAATACTTCAAACTTTTGTATTACGGGAATTTTACTTACTTTCATTTTAATATGATCGGAATAAAATATATAAATATAATGATTGAATGATTTAAAACTGAACAGAATTCGCTGTTAATTAAGCGGCTTCTATTGTATAATTCTTTAAATTTCTACAAGTCTGTTGTAGTGACCTAAATTGTACGATTCTTGGCTGTTGTTAAGAACTTCGCAATTCGACCATAGTTGCAGACAAATACATAAATTAAATATATTTGCACTTCCTTGTTACTAGATTAATATCTTGAAGCAGAGGGACTACAAACGTACACAAAAAAAAATCTAAAATTTATTTCAATAAAATACTTTGGAAATTTTAATTATGGTGAAGTTGTGAAAGAGTTTCATGTAGAGTTGAGAAAAAAGACGTCAAGAACATTATGTTTGATTTACTTGTTACTTAAAATAATCAAATTTCGTGCTTTCAACTAAAATTCATCTGTTTTTAAAATTCATAATTTTTAATTTCTAATATGGGAAAATTTAATTTTTTAAAAACTAGAACTTCAGTCGCTCTTTTGCTCAATTTTTTTCTGTGAGCCGTTTTTTACCAACTTCAAAAATACTGAGGTTATATGTCTATCCAGTGGTGTAGCTGAAGGTCCGTAGAGCTCGCGGTGCGGGGAGTCCCGAGCTTTTGGGGGCTCCGCTCAGTCTAAAAAAATTGACAGTTTTATTTTAAGCTGGTGCTGCGAATATATATGAGTATGGATGGGTCTAACAGTATGTGTACATATAAACATATAAATAAATTTCAATTTATTATTTTTTTAGTCATGGAATGCAAGTTATTAGAGATGATAAATTTAGTGTCAAAACAATTACAGTCAAAAAATATTGATTTACTGTATGTTACCGAGTTATTTCAAACAGCACTTGAAAATGTTGAAGAATTAAGGAATAATTTTATTCAAGAAGCTTCAGTTTTATTCAAAAAGCTTTGGGGAATATACACAGAATTTCAAGAACAAAAAACCAATAGGAACGAAAATGTTCTTTGATGAACTATCAACTCATGAAAAGTCCTCAATGCTTACGTTGACATAATTATTGCACAATTAAGCAATCGATTTGAAGGAATGAGATCAGTAAGCCAGCATTTTCGCTGTCTTTTCCCAGTCAATCTCCAAAAGATGAAAGATGAGTTGATTGAAGCAACGCAAGAGCTAATGAACTTTTATTCTCATGAATTATCAACCAATTTTATACATCAGCTTCTGTCATTTCGAAATTTAATTCACAAAAATATATTAGAAAATATGTCCATTAGCGAACCTTTTTAAATGCATAATGAAAAATCACTCATCATTTTTGTGTAATATTCCTGATGTGCCAATAGCTATAAAACTATTTTTAACATTGCCAGTTACAGTAGCGAATGCAGAAAGATTGTTCTCTAAACTGAAAAATAATAAAAAATTATTTGTGTAGTAGAATGGCACAAGTGCGATTGGCTGATTGAGCTATCGATTAAATTTGAAAGACCTAAAAAGTTCAATATGGATGAACTCATCGACAAATTCGCAACAAAAAATGCAAAACGTTCACAACGATACCGTAACAATATTTTAACTTAAATAATTTCTAATGTAAGAGTTGTGGATACGAATAAAATTATTTGTATTTACATCAATATAATCCGTTTAAAACTTTTGTGACTTTCGTAATTATTTACCTTCATAAAGTTTTACAAACTACATTTATTAATAAATTTAATAAAAAATTATATCTTCTATATATATAAAAATTAATCGTCGATATATATGTACGCCCATGACTTGCGAACGACTGCACCGAATTGGTTAATTTTTTTTTTTTATTGTATTCGTTATTGCCAGGAGAAGGTTTATGTGAAAGAAAATTTTTGGAAAGTTCACTGGAAAAGCTTTAAAGTCTCATAATATTAAAAGTAATTAGAGAGTATGTGTATGTATATTGTTATCGCATTACCATCGCATAATAATCACACAATTATATACGCATTCCATATCTTATTTTAACTTACATTTTTATTCTTATTTTAACTTACATTTTTATTCTTATTTTATATTTCATGTAATAACCAGAATTTATTAGCACTTATTTTTATCATGTACTTATTTTTATTATGTATCATAAAAGGCAGAATTTTGATATAGCCAGAGGATACACAGATATGAATAAGTTAGTACAATTTTTACGAAGTAACCGAAAGAGTCTTGTCTTATTCGTTGTAATCGTTTTACCCGCGATTATAATGTATCTCTCGTTCTTAAATAAAACTTATAAATTTCCGAATTGAGAATTTCAATGATATTGGCTTTGGCTAATGTCCGCGATTTCTACTTTTAAAAAGTTATCGTCTCTCGGCACGATAACAATATGTGTAAGAAAGAAGGATATATTCTCGGTCGCATCAGTGTCATCATAAAAAATAACGAAGATGGGTCTGACTATCGATGAACAATCAACAATGTGAACAGCAAAACTGTCCTCTAAAAGACCACATCCTTTTTTCTTCATTGCCCCTTGACGACATCATTATTTGTACAAAGCGGTTAATGATTGTCACCGATACAAAAGAACGAATATTATACCGCAACCTTTAAGGGTCATAAATAACCATTTCGGAAGTATCTTTTCCGTCCGGTCACATTGTAAGGCTAATCGTCGAAAATGTACTGCTACAATGCCAATCCTCTCCGAAATTTGCGGAAGTGACCTTTGTAGATATATGCATCGAAGAAACCTGTTTTTTAACGGGACAAGCTAGAAATTTGAGGGTGGTTAGCTAGAGAAAATTCAAATTCCTCGATCATTTGAATTTGTGTCTTCGTTTTGTAAACATTCAAGTAAACATTTTCAGCATATTTAAATTTTTTAAAGTAATTTAAAAATTTTTCAAAGTTTTTCCAGTCATTCATCATTCATTTAATTTGGTAAGTACAATTATGCATTTATTTATTTATTTATTTAAATTAATTTCTCCGTGATTATTATTATATACGATACAATATCATAAAAAAAAATTATCTTCGAATCAGTATTACAAATTTAAAGTTCATTCATATGAATATATGCGCAAATTTATTTCTTCTTCACCAATTACTTTTTGGTTTACTACAATAATTATTACGATAGAATTTCACACATTTCATTAATTTCTCCATGTGTATGATTCGTCTGGATTTATTTGGATATATTTATTTGATGCAAGCAGTATCGTTTGTGGAAGCAGATTATTTCGCGTAATCAGATCTGTAATCTCAGATCGATCACCCAAGCTGCACCTTTTATATACATCAAATCTTATATATAAAAATGAGTTGCCTTATGTGGGTCTCGCTTCTCGTCCAAAACGGCTGAACCGATTTGAATAATTTTTTTTGTTGTATTCGTAGTTCTTAGGAGAAGGGTTGCAAAAAAAAATTACTTAAAAAAATTGCACCGATATTGCACAATTCCCAAAAAAGTATAACTCAAGAACGGCTCGATCGATTTTGCTGATTTTTTTTTTCTAAAATATTGGCTAAGATTTAAATTTTAGGTTCCTGCAAAAAAAAATTTGGAACAGTTGCACGGAAATTACAAAATTCGCTTAGAATACGCTAAGCAATAAAACATACGGTAGGCCAAACAGGCGAACGGTTAATTTCAGATACCTGGAAAGGCGAGGAACGAATAAGCAAAAAAAAAAAAAAGATGTCGGTCTTGACTCTCAGCCGATCAGCGGGCGGTCGCTTAATGGCGGTACGGAAATCATGCTTTACGCATGCAGTAAAAAAAACAAAACATAAACGAATCGAAAATATCATAATAAACAGTTCGTTTTTTGTTTTTTTTTTTTGTATAAATTTTATATTAAAATAAGAAAAAAAAACTACTTTTTAATAGCTACCAACAAAAATAAATACACGATTAATTATATGGTTTGTCGTGTGTTTCGTGTGTTCTTTTATCGCACATAGTGTAATTACGCCGATAAATAAATTAGTTCGTACTCACGGTCGATTTTATCGCAAGTGATTAAATCAGCCGCGATCGGCTTGCTTATCAGCAAGCCGGTTTCTCTCACTTATCTACTAATACTATCAAAATGTCGGTTCTCCGTTCGCCGATACTTCGCCGCAAATCGCAGACCTCAAATTCCACCGTTAACAGCAATTCTTCGACCGAATTAAATCCGCATTCGACGAAATCGGGCAACAGTCAAAATCAGCTAACATCAACCCATATAGACGCTATATCTGACGAGCAGCAACTAACAAGTAGCTACCAAATGGAGGAGACAACAAGTGAGAATATTCCATTATCTACTAACGCTAATTTTAACGATAACGTTATTCGTATTCGTCGAATAGATAATGAAAACAACAACTGGCAGTTGGTACAAAGAAAACGTACAGCACGTTTCTCACCGCCACACGCAAATGTATCCAAACGTCCACAATTCAACAATAAAAATAGATATGCCCCATTCTTATACACAAATTCCGAAGACGAAAACGATGAAAGTATAAATGTGCAAAATGAAAATAACAAGAAAGACACATTTCCCCAAAACAATAACGGAAATAATAATAATAGTAACAAAAATAATAGCAGCAAACAAAAAGTTGCAAACAAACCAGCGTCTATTCCGCCAATCTTAGTTAAGGATATAAAAAACTATTCAAAATTCGTTACGCTTTTAACTCAGGTTAATAACGTTAAATTTACGCTAAAATCGACAAATACCGGTGTAACGGTAAAGCCGAGCTCACCAACTTGTTACCGTACATTAACAAAAATCCTAGCAGAAAACAAATACAAATTTTATACGTTCCAGCTATCGGAAGACAAACCCTTTCGGGTAGTTCTTAAAAATTTACACCACACCACTGACGCCAGCGAAATCTCGCAAGCATTACAGAACTTAGGATTTTCCGTTCGTACAGTAACAAACGTAATAAGTAGAAGGACGAAGTCCCCCTTACCAATGTTTTTTATAGACCTGGAACAGTCTCCTAAAAACTCAGAAATATTTCAACTAAATCATCTCCTCTATACGGCTGTAACGATTGAGGAACCCAGAATAACTAGACAGTTAATCCAGTGTACACGGTGTCAAAATTTTGGTCATACAAAAACTTACTGTAATCTCCCACCTCGTTGTGTTAAATGTGGAGGCAAACACCTAACAGTTAACTGCAATAAAGCACCAGAAGAAAAACCAACTTGTCTATTTTGTCGCGGAGACCATCCGGCGAGCTATAAAGGATGTGAACACTATCAACAAGAATTCAACAAAAAATTCAGGCAAAATGCAAGACCTCAGTCTTTCGATATACACAGCACAAATGATTTTCCAGACACGTTTAAGCAGTCAACATCGCTCTCATACTCGAATGTTGCCAATATTAACTCACCACCTCCTCGGACTCCCCAAACCTCTGAACGACAGAGCAATGTACCACAGATGATTAATCAACAGCAACAAATTAATGACACACTAACATCATTTCTTACTGAGTTCCGCAATTTGTTAACGCCTCTAATATCAATGTTAACCAAGTTAATGGAAAAACTAATATGAATCTGAACAATATAAGCACCAATTCGCTAACAGTAGTGTTATGGAACGCAAACGGAATACAACAAAAGAAACATGAGCTCCTTCATTTTCTACAATCGAAACTTATCGACATCGTCCTACTAACAGAAACTCACATCATTCATCCGGCGAGTTTCAACCTACCTAATTACAAGTGCTACCACGGAACTCATCCCTCTGGCACAGCAATGGGAGGAGTTGCAGTACTTATTAAGCATAATATAGACCATTATTTACACTTCACCCGTCAAACAGACGCTTATCAAGCTGTGGCTGTTAAAATAAAAACCCTAAACGGCAGATTAGTTACAGTTTCAGCAGTCTATTGTCATCCTGGGCACTGCATACCGAACGAAGAGTTTACACAGCTATTTCTTCATCAAGACAGTAAATTCATATGCGGAGGGGATTTTAACGCGAAGCATCCTCACTGGGGTTCAAGGATAGAAAATAAACGAGGGAAGCAACTGTTTAATCTCAATAGGACACTCCGGCTAGAAGTAGTTACGCCAACAACTCCCACATATTGGCCGAAGCATACTAATCGATTACCTGATTTGTTAGACTTTTATTTTACTAAAGGACTTAATAATATATACAAAACCTGCTCAACTATTACAGATCTCTCCTCCGACCATATACCAGTTCTACAAGTCCTTGATATATCACCAATTTACACAAATATTAACAATCAAAAACGAAATAAAGTTACCAACTGGAACCAATTTGAAGTTACACTGCAAAATCAAATTAACTTAAACATCAAACTAAAGACAGAACAAGACATCGACACCGCTGTAGATTATCTAACCAATACAATCCACGACTCCTATCAGAAGTCGACGAAACAGTTGAATATCCTGGCTAAAAACAACACTATACTTCCTATTGAGATACGCGAATTAATCAACAAAAGAAGAAAAGCACGCAGAAAATGGCAACGTAATAGATATCCGTCCGATTATCAAACGTATAGGCAATCTTGTAGGCTACTAAAACAGTCAATTAAGCAATATAATAACTCACGCTTCAGTCATTATTTGGCAACCCTAAATAAAACGGACTGCTCTATCTGGAGAGCTACAAAAGTTTTTAAAAAGAAGAGCGTTCTTCCATATCATATTAAAAAACCAGATGCTAGTTGGGCAAAGACTGACAAGGAAAAGGCTGAAACTTTCGCAGATCACCTCGAAACAGTGTTCCAACCCCATCAGCCAGAAGATCCACAACTATCTCAGAAAGTCTCAGAGTACAACAACGGAATAATCCACTATTGTTCTAACCGCAGACATATAACACCGAACAAGCTTTATGTGTGTGTTAAGAACTTGGAAAACAATAAGTCCCCTGGTGAAGATGGTATCACAAATTATATGTTGAAACATTTACCAAAAAAGGGATTACTATTGTTATTGTATATATACAACTCCATGCTTAGATTATCCTACTTTCCAGACAGATGGAAAAAGTCCGTAATTATCCTCATTCACAAAAACGGAAAACCAGTTACAGATGTTTCATCATACAGACCAATAAGTATGTTGGATACGTTTGGTAAAATTTTCGAAAAACTCATCAAGCCAGTCCTCTTCACCATGGCAAAGGAAGCGATTCCAAACCATCAATTTGGTTTTCGGCCGAAACACTCAGCTATTCATCAGTGTCACAGAATAGTGGATGCGATCGAATCGGTCTTCCAGCGTGGACTGTACTGCTCAGCTGTGTTTCTTGATGTTGTTAATGCATTCGACCGTGTATGGCACGATGGATTATTGTATAAAACCCGGAACAACTTTCCTATCGAAATTCATAAGCTATTGAGATCATATTTAACTAATAGGTCGTTTCAAGTAAAAATTAACAACTCTATCTCTAGCAAACGACGGATACGAGCCTCAGTACCCCAGGGTAGTGTCCTTGGGCCGCTTCTTTACAACATATACACCGCTGATATGCCCACCACGTTGTACACATTGCAAGCCACATTTGCGGATGACATAGCGATATTAGCCAGCCACAATGACCCACGCGAAGCCTCGAAGTACATTCAACATCATTTATCGATTCTTCAGCAGTGGACACTCAAATGGAGAATCGGAATCAACGAACGTAAATCCTCCCACATCACATTCACAACCAGACGTGAAGCATGTCCGCCAGTCAGGTTTAATAATAGTATTATACCGCAAGTTGATCACGTGAAATACCTTGGACTATATTTTGATAGACGCCTATCATGGAACCTACACGTAATCAACACAAGGAAAAAGTTAAGGTTAATACTTAAGCAGCTGTATCCTATAATAGGAAGAAAATCCAGTCTCAGTCTGTCAAATAAAATGTTATTATACAAAACTACAATAGCACCAGTATGGAAATACGGTTTAGAAATTTATGGTTCAGCCGCCAAAGCTCATATTGACAAAATCCAGTCGTTTCAATCCAAAATGTTGAGAATAATGACCAACGCACCGTACTATATTCGCAACAGTATTATCTATGACGATCTTAACATTCCTACAATTACGGCAGTATACTTACAACAGTACAATGAATTCCACCGCACATTTAGCCAGCATTCCAATCCGTTAATATCGCGAATGAAAGCAACGGTACTTCCTGACAATCCAGCCAGAAGACTCAAGAAAAAACAATGTCGTGACGCTATCAATTCTAACGTTAACAATTACCTATAGTTAAATTTACAAATAATTTAACAGAACAACGGTGTTTATTGTAACACGTTGTTGCTAAGTTCTGTTTTGTTAGTGTTAGCTATTGCGTTAATGACCTACCGTACAGGTCGGTACGCAAAAAAAAAAAAAGAAAAGAAAAAAAAAAAAGAATAGCTACCAAACAAAAAATGAAAAAAAAATCGATTTTAATAATTTTTCCTTCGCTGGAGAGTGTACCATGTGAGTACCGATGAAAATTGGTGAACATGAATCAGGTAATAATTAAAAAACGTGAAAAAATTGTGCCCTATTTAAATAAATTTTTAGTAACATAACGAACGTGATTAACTTAAAATATCATCAATGTACCACAGAAATGTAATTTGAAAAAAAGGTAATTTTCAGTAAGACCAATAATAAGTATTATCAATGTTAATTAACATAGAAATGAAGATTCGGGAATCTCTATCGTTTCGGCCTCGTCATTTTTCCAAATAGATCTAGTTTAGTGTTAGTGAGTTTTTTCGTCTTCAACTAATATCATATTTGAGGCGTAAAATAATCGATGAATCACAAAAAATTCCTTGAAATTAATAACTAATTTGTTTAGAAAATAAATCAGAGGTTTTGAGTGCTTTTTTTCCGTCCATATACCGCTTAAAAAATGATTTCCTCTTATGAAGACTTGAAATACTGATTATATAGTCATTTAGCGGATTATTTCAGTAAGAAATTTCGGAAAAAGTTAGTAGATAACAGCAAAATTTCCCGCTTTGATAAATTTTTTGTTATTAAAGAAAAACCATGTGCTTTAGAAGAAATTTTTACATGCACAAAAATTTAAAAATAAATTAACTTAAATAATTATGAAAAACTAGTAATTTCAAAAAATCAAAACTAATTTAGATTCTGAATTTCCTGCAAGATAAACGGACAACACATTGGTAATCTCTTTTCCTTCATCCGAGATTCCCTTCAACTAATCCAAAACTTCTCTTCGTGTCTCTGATCTTCATAGTAGTACAACGCGTTTATGGAAACAAAAAAAAAGTTAATTTAGTTTTCATTTTTTGTGTACGTAAAAATTTATTATTAAGTACATGATCTTCCGGGGACACACGAATTGCCCGCTGACAACTCGAATTGCGCACCGCCTTTAAAAAAAATATTCCGGATTTGACAAAATCGATGAAGGACTTAAAAAATGAGTAAAAGTCGCTCTTTCAGTGACTTCCAAAATGTGTTATCGTAATGAAACGCGTTTACTATTTGGAATAATAACCGAACTACATTTCAGTCGATTAAAGAAGCCTTTAACGTTTGCGAAAAATAGGCTACTATCCCGTTAGCAGTACGATTGTTATTCGAAATATTTTTAACAACCTCTAGGGAACATACACATATTTAAAGGAATGTTGCATAAAATAGAATAATTTTTGCACGAATATTATATGAAATAACGTAAATCACCATAATATTTCTAACTGAATATGTAGAATTTTCAGCGCACGGCATATTATGTTTCATGAAGCTTCTATTTCACATTAATACAAAATACTTTCATATCAACTGATTAATGTACATAAAATATAAATGTGACCATGTAAAATTTTCGAGTTTGACAAATTAAATGTGTTATTATAATATAGAGTTACTTAGAGTTTGAGGGAACGCAGTCAGTGGCGGATCTAAGGGGTGGCGCGGTTGGGCCTGGCCCCTCCGCACTTTTTCTGGGCCCCTCCATGGGCCCCCCAAAACTCGAAGATTAACACGAGAAGAAATACGTAAAATTTCTTTCTTCTACAAACATCACACGAAAAATATTATATCCGTCGAACATTAAAATCTTGGTGTTGTTACATTTGTAGTCTGTCTCTGCACCTATGATATGCGTTGAGACAGGCGGCGTTTAATTTAAACATGTTTTACGAAATTTTATTCGACTTTAGAATGGTGAATGAATATATGCAATCCACCAACGCTGAAATCAGCCGTGTTCTTTGCCTAATTGAATCGTTACTGTTAAGCTTAACCGATTACCGAATTAATGATGAGTTTTTTTAAAAAATTGTATAAAAACTACATTCAAATGTGCGAAGAAAACGAAATTGAAGTAAAATGTGCTAGCAAACGAAGTTGTAAAATTCCTAAAAAATATGAAAATTGTATAGTTTCAAGTTCTGCAACTGAATCGGACGATGGTGTTTTTCAAGACGAAAGTGACTATAAAATTAAAATTTTGTATCCTATTTTAGATTTGGCCATTTCTGAACTAAACTCTCGGTTTTCTGATAATAATCCTATTTTAAAAGCCATCGAATGTTTCAATCCAACAAGTGATCCTTTTTTAAAATATTCGTTATTGGAACCCTCAGCTATTCACTATGATGTCGACGTTGAAACTCTACAAGCGGAATTAAAATTGCTACCAAAAACATTGAAAATTCACAAAAATGAAAAAAAAGCAAAAGTTAAATCTACCATGATGTTCTTCGATTTTCTAGAAATTTACAAAAATTGTTATGTAGAAACGTATAAATTGCGTGTAATTAGTATTACTACACCAGTTTCCACGCTCCATGTGAACGGACATTTTCTTGCATGCGTTTTATTAAAAATTACCTGAGAAACTCCATGTCAGACGAACGATTACATAATTTAGCTACACTTTATATTGAAAAAGATATTGTAAAATCGCTCGATTTAGACGAAGTAGTCGAAGAGTTTGCTATTAAAAACAAACAATCTCGCATGATATTGTATTAAGAACTCGTATTTACCTACATATCACCTTTCGGCATTACACCAGTTCCGCGCGAACTCTTATCAGCTAATTTATTAATAAGATAGTTCCGCGCCATGCGTAAATTCCCCATATGACAGTTCCGCGCAGCATATCTGAACAAGGTAAGACAGTTGCGCGCAGTAAAAATCAGCCTATATCAAGATAAAATAGTTTCGTGCCAGTGTCAAGTTGTTTAGTTTTATTCTTGACGTGTATTTGGTAAACGTTTCATTATGGAAGCTGCGTCAGCAATCAGTGAAAAAGGCAAAACATTAAAAGTTTATAATGGCTTTAAATTTCGAAAAGATCGTGTTGTTAAAGCAGGAATATCTTGGAGATGTACCTTTAAAAAGTGTCGTGCTCGTATTTATACTGATGTGAATGGTCAAATTGTTCTCGAAGGTGGACCAGTGCTTCATAATCATGAAGAACCTGTTATTACATCCAGGCAACAAATTTCGAATGCTGTGAAAATGAAGGCTTTGGATGACATTTCCAGACGACCACTCGAGCTAATAAGAGAAGAAATTGTCAAGCAAAATGCCACTGCTGAAATGAACGGTAATGATATTGACAGTATTCGTATTAGTATATATCGCAAAAGGCGTTCCATTTTACCAACCCTGCCAAAGAATATTGCTGAAGTTCATGTAGCACTCAATAGCATGAATGTAGTTACCCACAATGACCAACCTTTATTACTCATTAATGACGAAGTACATAATATAGTGTGTTTTGCTCCAAAAAGTAATTTGAAATACCTCTGTTCTGGTGATACTATTCTTGTCGATGGAACTTTTGATAGTTGTACTAAATTTTTTTGTCAACTATTCACCCTTCATATTGTGAAAAATGGCCACTACGTTCCTTTAGTGTGGGCATTACTGCCTTCCAAAAAGGAAGCAATATATGTACAGCTGTTTCGCCATCTTGTAGATGCCTGTGCTGCAGAAAATTTAAACTTTCAGCCTTCAACTGTTGTTGCTGACTTTGAAATAGCCATTCGAAATGCTTCAAAATCAATATGGTCAAATATTCAAATAGTTGGTTGCCGTTTTCACCTCACTCAAGCATGGTATCGTCATATCCAGAGTTTAGGTTTGAGTACCAAATACAAAGAGAAAGAGAATGACATTAGTAAATGGCTACGTTTAATTTTTGGACTCCCTTTCCTGAATCCTGAAGAGGTTGCTGATTGCTTTGTACTCGATATCCTGCCTGCTATGCCAATAGATTTGCATGTTTTTGATTTTTCTGAGTATCTACTAGAATACTATATTTTTGACAGCAGTACTTTTCCACCATCTCAATGGGCAGCAGCTACTGCAGAGTCTCAGAGGACAACTAATGCGTGCGAAGCATTCCACCTTGCTTTCAGCAAGAATTTTTATTCTGCCCATCCCAATTTGTTCTCATTTTTAGAAGCTATCAAAAATACTCAGGTGAGTACTGAAGCAATTCTCAACAGCCTTGAAATCCCGAAGAAAGTTAGAAAATCAAAAAAAGAAATTCAACAAAAAAACGTCTTGGAAACCTGTTTGGGGATGTATAATAATGGGCAGATATCAGCATTGAGACTAGTGGAACAATTGCGTCACCATTATGCTGCATAATTTTTCAATTTGTTTTTTTTTAATTATTAATCACCTCATATAAATTAATTTTTTCAATTCATTTACTTATTGCATTCAAAAAAAAATTATTTATGTATTTTATTCAATACTTATATGCTCTGATGTAAAATAAATAATTTCAAACGCGGAACTGTATTTTTTAATGGAATACCTCCTGCGCGGAATTGCTCTGTAGCCTAAAACCCATCCGCGCGGAACTGCTATCTGATTAAAAAGCATTTGGCGCGCAACTGTTATATTTTCTCCTGCTATGCGCGGAACTGTTCTACAGCCCACCTTTCAAATATATATAAGTATTTTGGTTTTGTTATGTATAGTTTTTTTGTAGCACACAATTTTGTGCCCAGGGGGAAAATTTTCAAGTTTTGGTCGGCCCCCCTCAAAAAAAATCCTAGATCCGCCACTGAACCGAGTTTCGGGAAAGTTTCAGTTCAGATTTCATTTTATCCATTAATCAGTGTTCAATCTCAGTTATAAATTGTCATTCGAATTAAAACCAAATTTGTTAAAAATCTTAATTTTTTCATTTAGTGTACCATCAAACAATACATAGTATTCTACTCGAATTTTAAGTGACAACGCCAAAATTCATCATTAAAATAAAATCCGATTTAAATCAATTTAATAATAAAACTTACAATGATAATAATTACGTAAATAAATAGTGTCAGTACTACTACCTTTTTTCTTTAAATGTTAGTTGGATTTAACAAGATAATTTTCCTTCATCAAGTTTTTATAATTTGTTGTTTATTGTATATTTTAAATTTCAGGAATAATATCGGTTGGTGATTTATGCATTTTGAAGTAATTTTTAGACAATTTTAAATTTGTCATATTACATATTCTTAACTCGTTGCGCGACTTTTAGCGCTCAGGAGTTAGAAGAGTTGTTCGAACGTTAACATTTTTTGAAAGAGCATTTAATACTATTTTTGTATATAGCTTTACATTTTAACGTGTAAGCGTCATAATTTTTCCTCATAAAAAAACATCAAAAATCATCATCCGGCTTATAATAAGTACATAATAGTAATTCGACACTGTTTAAATTACTGCTCTATTTTTAATCATAGAATTAAAATGATGTTTCAAAATTGTTATTTTACAGGGGCTTTGTAGAATTCAAACTGTTCTAGAAATATTCATCGCCATAATGAAACTGTTAACACTGATAATTGCTTAACATTAATGGTATCACGAAATTAACATTAACGTATATATGAAAGTGAAATATTTTATTAAAAATAATAACTTACAAATAAGGAAAAATTTTAGCTGCCGCTAGGTCAAGAGGTAGTATACACGTGTAATCATAAATATAATTCTTTTGAAACTAGAAAGAAAAAAGATCACAAATGTCGACAATTAGGAGTAAGCTAAATTACTGAAAGTTGAGCTAACTGGTAAATTGCAAAAGCCGGAATCAATTTTTAATGATTAAAACATAAATATATCACAGTTATTTATCGGAACTACTTGTTTTTTAAAAAAAAAATTGAATTAGAAGTTTAAACAATTACGTATATTTAAAATTAATCCGGCGTATTCTCAAATATTTTTTAATAAACCGTCTTAGAGGAAATATTTTTAATACATAGACAGGTGTAGAGTATTTTTCAGTAGTAAATTGTCAAAAATACGATACGTAAAAATGTTGAAAGTTATCGAACATTAAAAGTATAGTACGATCAAGCGCCATCAGTTTTGAAAACCCTTAGTCCAGTGAACAGCGATTATGTCCGAGCGTCGTTTTCGTTTGTTTTTTTATATTTCATACCTGCAAACTTCCGGTCGTGTGTCGAGATTACAGACATTTTTTTAACCTTCGACTCAGGTAAATAACGGTGCGCAATTCGAGTGTGGCCGATCTTTCTTTGATAGCAAAAATTTCATCAAAACGGGAAATAATTTTACCGTGATCGACTAACTTTTTTCGAACTTCGCTACTGAAATAATCCGCTAAATGGCTATATAATTAGTATTTCAAATCTTCATAAGAAGAAATAATTTTTTAGCGATGTATGAACGAAAAAAAAAAACATTGAAAACCGTTGATTTATTTTCTAAACAAATAAATATCTAATTTCGCGGGCGTTTATTTAGGCCTTAAATATGATATTAATTGAAAAATAAAAATTAAAAACTCACTAACAATAAATTAGGTCTACTCGGAAAACAGACCAGGCCGAATCGTGTCGCGGCTAAAACGTTGAGGCGGAAACGATACGACCCCAATTTATTTGTTGTCATTTTCCTTATTTTTTCATTTCTTTACTTCAACTTTACTGAAAACGTATTTAAATGATAAAGAAAACAAGCATAACGGTTTCAGTAATATGGATAGAGACTAATTAAAATTTTTTATTTTTAGCTTTAACAATGGAATATTCGAAAACCCAGAAAGGTAAACCAATTTTATTATATTTAGGGTTTGAGTATTTGCGGTTTCGATCAGATGACGATAAAACGATTTGGAGGTGTAAACAAAACCGTTCTCTCAAATGTCATTCAACGGTGATCACGAAAAATAACAGTGTGATACGAGAACCAACGGCTCATTGTCATGATTCTTGCCCGCAAAAAATAGAAGCCAATAAGGCAATGCATGAAATGAAAAATAACATGAAGTCAGTCAATCAGTGCTAATCCTAGAAACGTTATGGGAAACATTTTGTCCCAATTAAACAACGATATACTTCCACACATACCGAAGCAGTCTTCTTTAGCGAGAAATTTACGGTTGCATAAAGACCAGGAACATTTACACAACCCAACGATGGTAAATTTTGTTATTCCGCAAAAATATAATCATTTGGTTCTTTATGACACTGGAACCGATGATGCTGAGAGAATTTTGGCATTGGGCGATGATGAATTACTATCGGAACTAAACAAAGACACCATTTATGGAGACGGCACATTCGATAAAGCACCAACTATTTTTTATCAATTGTATACATGGCATGCCAAAGTGGGGAATTCATATCTACCATGCATTTATTTCTTGTTACTGAAGAAGAATTCAAACACGTATACACGAATGTTTGAAATTTTAAAATCATTAATTCCACTTTTGGCACCTTCAAAAATTTTATTGGATTTCGAAAGGGCTTGTATCAATGCAGCGAGTAATGCTTTTCCTCTAGCAGAAGTAAAGGGGTGTTATTTTCATCTCTGTCAGAGTTTAATTCGAAAAATTGCGCATGTTGGGTTAAAGAATCGGTTTGAAACCGATACAGAAATAAAATTGAAACTGAAATCGCTAGCTGCTTTGTCATTCGTTCCTATAAGTGACGTAAAGACCGTTTTTCACCAGCTTGCTGATACTTTCCCCGATGAGGAAAGTTTTAATGAAATACTAACGTATTTCTTTTCCACATATATTGAGGGTGCAGCAGGCAGAAATCCTCAGTTTCCAATTCATTTGTGGAACCATTACGATTCAGCCCTTGAAATGTCAGAAAAAACTATAAATTGTTGTGAAGGATTTCATAATGCTTTGAACTCCCTATTTCACTGTAGTCATCCAAGTGTTTGGAAATTTTTTG
Organism: Icerya purchasi; assembly: GCA_039619475.1. Taxonomy (NCBI): domain Eukaryota; kingdom Metazoa; phylum Arthropoda; class Insecta; order Hemiptera; family Monophlebidae; genus Icerya; species Icerya purchasi. Next base: position 330,351,320 of record CM077115.1, on the reverse strand, counting down.
ACGGGTTGCGGAGAGACTTGTCTTGCCATAAACTGACGCTGGCGAATGTTCAAGCAGGTCGTGTGGAAATAAAAAAAAGAAAATACCAGAATTTACATTGTGCACTAGCTAATCATGTACAAAATTATGGGAATATTGATAAGGTGCTATATTTAAGAAGATTAGGTAATTTACAATAATTTATAATTTCAATTATACGAGGGTTGATCAATAAGTACCCGTGTTAAACATAAAAACGTCATTTTTTTAACAATTTTTATTTTTATTTTTCAACGTAGTCTCCTTTTAGGTCCATACACATTTTCCAACGTTGGGGCCATTTGTTTAACCCCTCCAAAAAATACGATTTTTCAAACTCACCAAAATACGCTTCAATCTCGGCGATAACCTCTTCATTTGAGTTGAATTTTTCCCCCCCGAGGCATGTTTTTAAGTTAGGGAACAGATAAAAGTCGAAGGGTGCCAGGTCGGGTGAATAAGGTGGGTGCGGAAGCAATTCGTAGTGTAGTTCGTGCAATTTAGCCGCGACAATTGAAGATGAACGTGCTGGTGCATTATCGTGATGATAAAGCACTTTTTTCTTCACCAAACGGGTACATGTTTCCTTTAATTTCATATCAAATCTTCCCAATAACTCACTGTAGTACTGTCCTGTGATTGTTTTTCCTTTCTGCAGAAAGTCTATGAGGATTATTCCTTTGGAATCCCAAAAAATCGTGGCCATAACCTTTCCGGTTGATAGAACCGTCTTTGTCTTCTTCGGAGCAGATTCACCCGGAAAAATCCATTGTTTTGACTGCCTTTTGGTCTCTGGCGTGTAAAAATGTATCCAGGTTTCATCAACAGATGACTCGACGTAAAAAATCCTGTACATTTCGCTTAAAGCGGTTCAAACACTGTTTCGAAATTGTTAGTCGTAACCGCTTGTTGTCCACTGTGAGCAATCGCGGCACCCATTGGGCCGACACTTTTCTCACACCTATCTTATCAGTTAAAATCTTGATTGCCGTTCCGTACCAGACGGCGAGAATCATATCATGGACTTTTTCAACGGTTTCCTCGGTAGTCACGTCTGACGGGCGTCCAGGCCGTTCATCAAAAACAGTTGTACGACCACGCTTAAACTCGTTAAACCAATATCTCACGGTTGTCATAGATAGTGAAAGGTCCCCATATACAGAATCCAATTTTACTTTTACTTCTTCGCACGTTTTTCCATCCAAAAATAAAAACTGAATTACGGATCGATATTGCGCTTTTTCCATTTTATCGAGAAATACAAAACACATGTGATACAAGAAAACTAACGTATAAATTAATCTGAAATTTAGCATGTTAACTTTTAATAGATAACAGTACGCAATGGTAATGTCAGTTTCACTCAACTGTGTCATCTGTTATCAAACACGGGTACTTATTGATCAACTCTCGTACTTGTTACATTTGTTTATTTATAAATTATAACTATTTTAAGTTACTTTCGATTTATTATTAGAAAATGAACTGTAAAAAAATGCGCAATTTTTTATGTGAATCGTCATTTTTTTTCCCTTTTTGCTTCCGACTTAGCTCGCTCTTTTCGCTTTCCGCTTTCACTTCCCTATGTCCCGTATTTTATTTTTAATTTTGCGTAACAAGGTCCGATTATATTTAATTATTATTTCTATTATTTTCGCCGCAATATTTATATTTTTGTTTTATTTGATAATTGTGTGCCAGCGCCTAAATTTAAAAGGTCGCCATATTGTCAGCATAGCGTTGGTATGTATTTTTTTAAGGACAATATGGCTGTCGCGGTCGGCATTAAGTAGTTTTTAGTTTTAGAGACGCGTATGTAGCGAATTGGTGTGGGTCATTGTGTGTTTTGTTTACGGGAGAAAACGTGTCTCCTTTAGGTGTTGGAATATATAAAGCGTTGTTATCGATTTATAAAAACATATATTTGTTGTTTGTAAAAGTTATGTTTTGTTAATTTCCGTGAAAAATTAATAAAGAGTAGAATTTAGTAGATTTATTTGTTTTTTTATTTTCTTCGATCACCTGTTGTGTTTTTTTTTTTGTGTAAACAATAAATTCGTTAGTTTAAAATTTCGGCCGACAACAGTGACTTTAATTTAAATTCTTTCCAATACTGGAAAACGTTATTTTCAAATGATAAAGTTCTTTATAATACAATGCTAAGGCTGAGAATTGTTTTAAAAAATTGAATTCGTATTTTAAAACAAATAAAGATTTTGACAGTAAAACACATGTTTATACGTTTAGTCCGCTTAAAAAAGTTAATCTTTGACTTTATTTGTTCATTGTTTTTTGCTAAAAGTATCATGCTTAAAATCAAAAATTTAATGGAATCATTGAAAAGAGAACTCAGTAATAAGTTTGATGTTATACAACTAATTCGAAGTACGGTAAAAATATTTCAAAAAATGAATAATGATAAACAAATTACTGCATTGATCAACTCTCTGGTTCTTTTTGTAAAAAATATTCATAATCCCGAAACTGATTTTTCAAATGCAAAGTGCGTTGTGCGCTAAAAAGTTGTGATGAAGCCCTGGGGAGACTACATGTGATGCAGATTATATAACATTCCATTTTAAAAAACAGAGCTGATTTTGAAGTCTTTAGTTCTTGTATTCATGACGACTTATTTAAAATTCTTTCAATTTTTTAACCTTTTCGAAAAATATTTACAATTCCAGTAAAAAAAATAATTCTTGAATCAAATTAATAATAGATATAATAGATGTAACTTTAAATTTTTGAAGGAACATATAGAACGTTTACATATTGACGTGCAAATGCTTCTCAATTCTTGCGAAGATTTTACAAGTTTTTTGAGTATTTCAAAAATTGAATTTAAATCACAAAATGTACTGCCTTTTGCATTCAAATCTGGTCATTTTATTTTATCATTTTTTTTATTGTCACCGTCTTGTGAGCGATCATTTCAGCGCTGAAATTAATTTTCAATCATTCACATACAATGATAAGCGGAAACCGTTTGTTTTCATTAATGTTACTTTTTTCTTGATAAAATGTAGTAAATAAAATAAATACTCATAAAACAGTCAAACTGTAATCAAAGTTAAACTTTAAAAAATATAAACGAAAATCGAAATTTACTTCGCAATTAATTTCTATTATAAAATATAACATTTGCTTCATAAAATTCAATGCATATTGTCCTTTTCAGGGTCGATCAAAAGTAAAAAGAGTTTTTCAAGTTTAAATAAAATACATATTTTTAAAGTCGGACTCATTAAATTCGCAGATTTTATATTTCAATTAAAGATTTTATAATATGCTTATTGCTGTTTTCAAATTCGGCCCATTTTAAAAAATTTTTATTAATTTCAATAAAATATATATTTCAAAATTAAGTACATTAAATCTCATATTTGAATTAAGAGTTATATAACGAAAACATCATGATTTTGCCAAATGATTAATGATTTTTTATACACCTTAAAGTATTTTGCCCACAAAATTGTATTTCTGCTACAATACTTTTAATTACTTTTCTTCTATACATCTTCTTCGTACGTTTATGGGCCACTTATTGGCTCCCCGTCAACCACACTCACCACAAAACATAATAAATTTCTCCAACATCGAATGGCATTTCTAGATAATAATAAAGCAAATAACCGTTTTGTTTAGAATTCTTAGTAAAAATAATTTTAAATTATTAAAATCACAGAAGGTATCGGCCCCTGCTCATTTTATTTAAAAAAATTAAATTCTCCCATATTAGAAATTAAAAATTATGAATTTTAAAAGCAGATGAATTTTAGTTGAAAGTACGAAATTTGATTATTTTAAGTAACAAGTAAATCAAACATAATGTTCTTGACGTCCTTTTTCTCAACTCTACATGAAACTCTTTCACAACTTCACCATAATTAAAATTTCCAAAGTATTTTATTGAAATAAATTTTAGATTTTTTTTTGTGTACGTTTGTAGTCCCTCTGCTTCAAGATATTAATCTAGTAACAAGGAAGTGCAAATATATTTAATTTATGTATTTGTCTGCAACTATGGTCGAATTGCGAAGTTCTTAACAACAGCCAAGAATCGTACAATTTAGGTCACTACAACAGACTTGTAGAAATTTAAAGAATTATACAATAGAAGCCGCTTAATTAACAGCGAATTCTGTTCAGTTTTAAATCATTCAATCATTATATTTATATATTTTATTCCGATCATATTAAAATGAAAGTAAGTAAAATTCCCGTAATACAAAAGTTTGAAGTATTGCGGAATAAAAACAAAGTTCAAGTTTTTCACAATATTCGAATGATCATCGGGAAATTTATTATCAAAGGAATAATTAAACGTTGACAAAAATATTGCAACAGTTGTTTTAATCAGCAATGAAACCGCGATCAAAGAGTCAAATAAACAACAGTGATGAAAACGATGAAGAAGAAATAAGCAAACAAACGGTTGACGATATAGAAGTGTCAAATATAATGAAAACTTTTACTAAGTTAACAAAGAGTTGCGGATTTTTCGATACTAATTTAAAAGCAAAAATTATTAAGAAAATTCAGACCAGTTGTAACAATTTACAAAGAAACGGTTAGTATACAACAGTGTAAAATAAAAGTTACCCTCACTGTTTGAAAAAGTAAAGCATTATTACAAAGTCTTATAGGCTTAGCATTAAAAGGTGAGATTTCTTTTAATAAAATTTTTTTTTTTTAATATTTTTAGTCCTCACAGTTCGATCTAAATCAGTTTTGACTGCAGAAGTAAAAAATAAAAGACCCACACTGTAAAAGTTTAAAGAAAATCATTAAAAAACACCATATAACATTTTGTTATATAAGCTATACAGTATAAAAAAAAATTATTTTTAAATTATATGAATTCATGAATCGGTATTTTGGGTAATGCACCACTTCCACAACTTGGCATGCTTGAGACGCCCCTGAATATATTATTGATACAAATTTTATTTTTTATATACGGTAACTTCCTAGCGGTCATAGTCAATAGACACTATGATTATTAACAAACAAATACACATATAAGAACAAAAAAAAACAGAAAAATGACTAGTGAATCACACAAAAAATTGTATTATTTTTACTTTGTTTTCGCTGATTACCAATAATTTTTTTGAATTTTAAATTCTTTGCGGGGCAACTGTCCAGTTTTGCCTTTTCACAAATGATGCAATTGCCGAAAACGGAAAAATTAATAATTTAGCTCCTGTTCTGCAAATCGATGTGCGCTTTTGTCCGTGTGCGCTTTTGTCCGTGTGCGCTTTTGTCCGTGTGCGCTTTTGTCCGTGTGCGCTTTTGTCCGTGTGCGCTTTTATCCGTGTGCGCTTTTATCCGTGTGCGCTTTTGTCCGTGTGCGCTTTTATCCGTGTGCGCTTTTATCCGTGTGCGCTTTTATCCGTGTGCGCTTTTGTCCTGTGCGCTTTTATCTGTGTGCGCTTTTGTCCGTGTGCGCTTTTATCCGTGTGCGCTTTTGTCCGGTCACCTTATTTTTGATATAATTTAATCACGGAGTCAAACTTTTTGGTAAGTAAGAAATTTTTAGTCTTAACGTTTATCGATATTGATCGATAAGTGTATCATATGTCGGTAAAAATATATTAGTCTTAAAAAAAAATTATTTCTATTGAAAAGTTCGTATATTTTTATTTCGCAATTAAAAATAATTAATAAAGCGTGATAACGTTTTAGTAATCAATAATAGTTTACTATAAGCATTTTTGATTAAAAAATTTTTTGGTAACTAGTAGCTATTCCATGTACACATTCATTGACTATGTGATATAGACTTTTAAACAAATGATGAATGCAATAGCTTATTATTACTATATAGATATCTTTACTTTTGGTCTTATTATTATATTTTTAAAAGTTTATTAACATATTATACTTAGTTTGAAAAATATTTATACTTGTGTTATTAGAAATAAATACTCGTTGTGGTAAAAAATTTGTCAAATCAAAAACTAAGTCGGAAAATTCACTATTGGATAAAATTAAAGTATATAATTATATTAATACGCAATACATTGTTTATTATTTAAACCGACAAGTTTATTTATTGTTTTATTTATTTTTTTTACAGAAAATTTTTATCAAATGTTTAATGGCACCGGCAGCAAAAGTAGCTGTTAAGTTAGCTGTTCGAATTCTAAAAAAATATATCCCATATTTCACAAATGGATTACCACCATGGAGTTCAAAAGTTTGGAAACAAATAGAAAAGGATCCGGATCTTGCAGGAAGATGGAATATCAATTGTATACGGACTAACGTAAGAGAATACCGAAGTAATATCCTAACTATCGCACGCGAAGAATGTGGACTATCTACCAGCGTAAAAATTCAATCGAATTGCATGAAAAATAATCATCACATCTCCGACATAGTAAGGAATAATTCAATTAGTGGTAGCGATTCAAATGATGAAGATGATGAAAATAAAGGAGAAACAACTTGTAATTCCGAAAATCAAAAGTGTGATAATGAACGTGAAAATTTTATGACAGAGATTTCCAAAAAGTATTTAGAACCACGTTAGAAAATACAACTGATCTGTCTATTAAACTAAAATCAGCAGCAGACATAGAAGAAGCAATAGAAAAATTAACCAATAATATCATCTGTGCTGCCAAAGCTGCAACACCTCTTGATGAATCAACCGAACATCAAACGGTAACTTATACCGTCGAAATTAAGGACCTTGTGTCTCAAAAAAGGAAAGCCAGGAAGCAGTGGCAGAAGACTCGCAATCCAGCGGACAAGACAAAATGGAACCGTATTGGTAAAACACTCAATGAAAAAATTAAGGTAAAAATATTACATTTCAGACGCATCTAAGTAATCTCATAGCCTGCGTTAAAACAGATTATTCGTTGTGGAAAACCACAAAACATATGAAGAGATCAAGTGAACAAGCAGCGCCTATTCGCGAAAATAATGACATCTGAGCTCGTAGTATGAAAGACAAGGTCGAAATGTTTGCCAAGCACCTACAAAATGTGTTCCAGCCGAATAAAATCACTTCGGACCTACATTTAAGCCGCACATTCAAAAAGATAGACGGAAATTTAAAACATTTCACGCCAATAGAAGTAGCGAGAGAAATAGATAACAATTTAAATGCCAAAAAGGGGGCAGGGCATGACGGAATTAGCCTTCGTATACTAAAAGAGTTGCCTAGAAGAGCTCTGATACTTCTGAAGTATTTGTTTAATGCCTCGTTACGCGAAAAATATTTCTCGAGGCAACGGAAAAGAACAGATATAATAATGTTCCTGAAACCGGGAAAATCCACCAATGAAGTATCATCATACCGATCCATATCGTTACTTTCCAGTATGTCGAAATTATTTGAAAAGCTCATTCTGAAACGCCTTACACCAATCATAGAAAAAGGAAGACTCATTTCAGATCATCAGTTTGGTTTTCGGAAGAAACACTCGACAGTCGATCAGCTACATCACATCACAAATGCTGTACATAACGCATTAGAAGAGAAGAAGCACTGTTGCGGGGTATTTCTAGACGTGGCCTAGGCTGTTGACAAAGTTTGACCAGAAGGGCTGTTAATTAAATTACGTGAGCAATTACCATACTCATGGTGCCAAATGATAGAATCTTATATGACCGATTGGCAGTTTCGAGTAAGCCACGAAGAGGAAAAAACGAAATGGAAAAACATATCATCGGGGGTTCCGCAAGGAAGCGTCCTGGGGCCGGTCCTTTACCAGCTGTATACTGCTGATATTCCGGTCAACAGACAAACACTAACCGCCACGTTTTCTGACGATACAGCAATACTAGCAATGATCAAAAAACCGCAATGAATCTGCTACAATCAACTTTATGCAGCCTAGCCAGCTGGATGAATCGTTGGAAAATTAAAATTAATAGCGAAAAGTCGGTGCATGTAAACTTTACATTGCGGAAACAAAGAATATTTCACTAATATTAGATCAACGATTTATCCCACAAAAGGATACGGTTAAGTATCTGGGAATGCACCTGGACACGCGACTAAACTGGAGGCATCACGTTCGCCAAAAACGTCTACAAATAATGGAAAGGATGAGAAGGCTGTATTGGCTAATTGGCAGGCACTTGGAATTATCCTTGGAAAATAAACGACTTTTATATACAGCAGTTATTAAGCCAATCTAGATCTATGGCATCCAACTGTGGGGCTGTGCCGGCAGGTCCAACGTGACGGTAATACAATGCTGTCAAAACATAGCACTACGCACTATAACAGCAGCGTACAGATACGATAGAAACCATATCATACATCGGGATTTGAAGTTGGCCATGATGGTCGAGGAAATCGCCAGATACACATGCAAGCACGAGAACAGATTGGTAAACCACAGCAACAGAGAAGCGGTGCAATTACTAGATCACGCCGACGATATCAGGAGACTGAAATGTCAAAAACCATATGATCTAGTCCACAAGTTTTCACCAAGCAGTATTGAAGGACGAAGGTCAGACAGTATCGGCAATCGATATTGCAAAAGAAATCAATCATCTCAAAGAAAATTTGGCTCAGAAAGAGAAAACCCAATTTCTGCCATATACTGTTCGCAGTTTAATTGAGAAACTAAAAGATAATGGCACTGACATTGATAAAGAGTTCGTGAAAAATACGGCAACAGAATTTTATAAAACAAGCCGTGAATATATGGAACAGTGGACTAGCTTTCTTACTAAAGAAATGGAGATATTTCATTGGGCAGATTTAAGAAAAGTACTTGCATGGGAAGATATTCAAAAAGCACTGGATGTATTGATTGAAAAGGGATATATTCACTGTAATAAAGATACAGAAGTATTCGACGAATTTACATTAATTTCAAGCTACGTCACTTCCCAAAAAATAATCGAATGGAATAATTTAAAAGTCTCTACAGAAACTCGTTGGGTGGAAGTATTCAAACACTTTCGTACCAACAATCTTCAACATGAAAATTTTTGTATTCTAATTGAATACATTTATGTCTACCTGGAACAACTGCTTCAGTAGAAAGAGTTTTTTCTCTTATGAATAAATTGTGGACATCTGAAAAAAATCAGTTACAGGTTCCAGTTCTGAAAGCGATGCTGATAACCAAAGTTAATATAAAAAAAACGTACCTAGAATTTTATTCCTATTTAAAATCATCAATAACTTAATAATAAAAAAAGTCCGGGTTTTGATTTAATTACCAATAAATTGTTATCTGAGCTACCAAAAAAAGGTATATTATTGCTCACAAATATTTTTAACGCTGTTCTTCGTCTGCAGTATTTTCCATTATCCTGGAAATTGGCGCAAATAGTAGTTGTACCAAAGCCCGGTAAGGCACCGGATGAGGTTTCATCCTATAGACCTATTTCCTTGCTCCCGATCCTTTCAAAACTCCTTGAAAAAATAATTTTAAAGCGGTTGAATCCTATTTTAAATGCGGAACATATTGTTCCTGAACATCAATTTGGATTCAGAAAAAGACATTCGACCATTGAACAGGTACACCGAATTGTGCATACTATTCAAGAAAGTCTTGAAACTAAGCAAATATGCACGGGTGTGTTCCTAGATGTCAAACAAGCCTTTGATAAGGTATGGCATCATGGTCTGCTTTATAAACTTAAAAAAATAGTGCCGCATCCTTTGTACCTTCTTTTAAAATCCTACCTTGAAGATCGCACATGCCAGGTTAAAATTCTAAATCAATATTCTGAAATCTATCCTGTATCTGCTGGCGTGCCACAAGAAAATGTCTTGGGCCCGGTGCTTTACTTAATCTACTCTGCCGATTTTCCAGTTGATAATAGCGTGATAACAGCTACGTTTGCAGACGATACAGCACTATTAGCTACCGGTAAAGACAATAGTGAAACTTCGAATAAATTGAAAAAAACTTTATCGGAAGTGGAAAACTGGCTGAGTCGTTGGCGTATTAGAGGAAACGAAAGTAAATGTACGCAAGTGTTGCGAAATTTTACGTATCAGCCGTTAGAAATAAATGGGGTGGTTATCAACCAGGATAAAGATGTAAAATACTTAGGCATTCATTTGGACCGCAAATTAACATGGCAAAAGCATATTATACAAAAAAGAAAACATCTAGATATAAGATTGCAAGAATTAAATTGGCTTCTTGGCAGGTACTCTAGTTTATCATTGGAAAATAAACTCTTAGTGTACAAAATAATTATAAAGCCCGTTTGGGCATACGGTTTAATGTTGTGGGGTTGTGCAAAGGATACACACATAAACAAGATACAACGGTTCCAGAACAAGCCTATAAGGCTGATAGTCTCACCGCCCTGGTACGTATCTAACCATACTCTACATCAAGACTTAAATATCCCATATGTGAAAGACGAGATCAAGCGAGCTGCTAAGCGATACATAGGCCGCTTGGAGTCTCACACAAACGTTTTGGCGATCAATCTTCTTGATAATAGTCTTGATGTTCGAAGGTTAAAACGTAGTCGACCGTTTGATCTGGCCTAGTTTTATGTTACTAAAATTTCAGTGGGGTCCATCGCTAGATGCTAACCCCTAACAAGTTATTTTCGCGTTACAGTCCAATTGCTGGATAGCCTTCTGGCCAGTTGTAATTTATAAAAAAAAAAATCAATAACTTTATTATAACAAATTTGTTCCTCCGAAAAATATAAATGCAATTAAAAATATTTATATATATATTTTAATAATTATGAACTAATAATTGATTTTTATTTTTCATATCTTGTTATTATAAAAATAATTATAATTAATCATATAAGTAAAGTGAATACTAATTACATTAAGTAACACTTATTCTAAATAAAGAAAATTAAAAAGATGTGTTTATTTTCATTGTTAACCAGCTAACTGAGGTATAAAAACGTATACCCCCCCCCCCATTATACTACCCCTCGTTATAATACCCCTTAGGTCCCGTTTTAAGTTAAAAAATAAATGGTCAGTTTAGTCATGCATCAAAAATACTATTAAATATCATAAAAAATAGAAGGAAATCTCGAAAACGACCAATTCGGTTTTAGATTTGGAATTGGGACAAGAGAAGCCATACTTGCTTTAAGGATATTGACGGAAAGGAGACTAAACATGAATAGGGATACTTATATAGCTTTCATCGATCTAGAAAAAGCTTTTGATGAAGTAGATTGGTCTATTTTAATGCCGGTAATGGAAAAAGGCAATTTAGACTGGAGAGACAGACAAGCACGACTATACAGAGAACAGGAAGCAATAATCAGAATCGGGGAACACAGGTGCATCGCTAAAATTCGTGAAGGAGTGAGGCAGGGTTGTGCACTGTCACCATTTTTGTTTAACTTGTTCATAGAAGAAGCGATTAAGGACTTGAAGACAAAAACTAAAGGAGTAAAAACGAATGGGAAAGTAATCCACTGCATTCGATTTGCGGACGACATCGCCCTACTAGCTGAGTCAGAAAAAGAAATGTAAACATCCTTATCGAAATTCAATCAAATTCTTAAACAACAACGCATGAATATAAACATTAAAAAAACACGAATTATAGTAGTAAGCAAAAAGGAAACAGTGCCGTCTGTAAGTATTAAAATAGACAATCAAATAATGGAGCAAGTACAACAGTACAAATATCTCGGGAGCATACTAACCAGTGATAGCAGGTGTTCGACAGAAATCAGACACAGAATAAATATGGCGAAGGTAGCATTTGCCCAGAAAAGGAATCTGCTGACAAATAAGAACCTCAAATTAAATATAAGAGTAAAATTTGCCCGCACTTATGTGTGGAGTGTACTATTATATGGCTGCGAAACATGGGTAATGAACAAACAAGATAAAAGGAAACTGGAAGCAATGGAAATGTGGATCTGGAGAAGAATATTGCGCATTAGCTGGACGGAAAAAAAGAGAAACTTGGAAGTGCTCGAAAAAATAGGAATGAAGAAAACAATTTTAAACTCAATTAAAATAAGAAGTGGAAAAATGTTTGGTCATCTAATAAGAAATAATTCATTCATAACAAACATAATCGAAGGAAAAATTAATGGCAAGAAACGAAAAGGTCGACCAAGGAAGACGATTATTGGACAAATGATAAAAATGGCTGGTTGCAACAAGTACTCAGAAATGAAGAAGATAGCAATGGAAAGAGAAGAATGGAAGTTAAAATTCGCACCGACAAGGCTAAGCCTTTAGAACAAAGAAGAAGATATGAAACTGATTCGATTTGTAAAATTTTTGTCTATAAATCTACAATTTGTTTGAGAGGTCCTGAAGAAATAATAAAATATAAAGAATTTCGAGGGGCATTTAAAAATTAATTTTTCTAATAGATGATATTATTCTTTTTTGTTTTAGGATGTTGTTTACAAAAATAAAAATGTATTTTATTTTTAATACAACAGCTAAAGAGCTATTTGGAATTGACTTCGATAAATCCACTTATCCGCAAACAGATTTTTATTATTACAGAAGGATCTCGAATGTTTTCGAGAAAAAGAAAATAACATATTATCATGATAAATCTGTTTTTAACGGGGTGAGAGATTGTTTTATTTATAACATGTCAGAGTGGTATAACGAAAGGTTTAACACTTTAATTTATCTAGAATAAAAGTTGCGAAAAACCGGTAATATATGTATCGATTTAGATGCGTATTCCAATAGATTTATTGATGGGGTAACATCGTTAGAAGATCAATATTTAGAACTAGGGATTATTTATAAAAAATACTTCGCCCCCGAATTGTATATTTTTAAAAGTGAAAAAGTAAAAAAAAGATGTATGAGGTTAAAAAAGAAAAAAAATAAATTGAATAAATATAATCAAATGCGTATAGCTTACAAAAATAGTGTACGTAACATTACATTATTTATAATAAATCGAGAGATATATAATGTTCAACTCAAACAAAACTGTAATCCTTACAGAAATTTTGCATCGAAAGTTCGTATTATCAATAATAATAATAATTTACATATTTAGTTTTATTCGTACTGTTTATATATATATATTTTTTTTCATTTGCATGCATGTATTTTTTTATCACCATTCGCTTTTTGTATATCGTTGTTCGTTCGAATTTGTTGTTTTTTTATAATGTGTGTAATAAATGTTTTTTTTTCCTCATTTCATTATTTACGTGTTTATATGTGTGTATGTTTTAGCATTAATGTGAAGCATATGGGGAAGAAGTGAAAAAAAGTAAAAACGATATATATAAAAATAAATCAAGTATATTTCATGATTCTATATATAAATTTACAAAAACATCATGTGTTAAAAAAAAGAAAATCTTATTAGCTAAAATAATAACGAATTTTTAAAAAGAAAAAAATTTAATCGTCCGGTAACATTTTAAAAACAACTTCGCATTTTCCGCAATCGCAAACGACGTTTTCATCAAAAAATGTGCTATTTTTAGTTTCAGGAAACATTTCTCGTATAAATTCTGTACAAGATGTATAACCGCATTGTTTGCAATCTTTAATTAACGTTGGATGCGCTGCACTAAGAGGTAACGAATCTGGTATATCGTATCTATGATGTTTAAAACACGGTAAATATTTTTTAATATTTTCATTATTCTTCAATGTTTCAGGTAGTTTATCGTATAATTCATAAATTTTATCGGGGCATTCTGTAATTAATATCTCCGCAGTAGCTTTCTGTAACATTTCGTGTATGGGGTACTTTAATGCAGATAAAACTGGTCTAACATTCATATCGAACCATTTCATCATTACATGAGCATTTTGTAACGAACATTCATTAGTTTTTCCATCAGTGAGAGCGTCACATTTTACAACATTTGAAATAGCGTGGTACTTATTGTTTAAATTTCTTAAATTCGGCATAGCATAACGCGTTTCTAAATTAATTATTTCGTAATTTGAAAGCGATGATTCCATAAATTTTTCCCATATAGTTTCAACTATTGCGTCTCCTTTAATGTAAATTTTTAACGGTTGGAATCTAATTAAAACATTTTCCAAATCGATCGATATATTTCTATAATCAGAATCTCCGGCATTCCACGGAATAGAATGATAATTTCGCGTAAGCCGCCAATTTGTACGTCTTTTACTATTTGATAATATATCCCAATCGAACGGTGGTTTATAAACTTGATGAAATTGTATTTCACCATCCAGACTTAAAATCGCTAGTTCCTTAATTATGTATGGATTATCATTATTTTTCTCTCTTATTTATTGTATATTACTAATTACAAAATATTCAGTTTAATCATACTGACGGTATTTTGATTCCAAGCTCAGTCGGTGTTACCAGTTTATAGGAGTTAAATTATTGTTTCACCTGACACAAATTTATATTTTACAACCAAAGAGTAAATTGAGATAAAATGGTTGATTGGCATAATACTGATCAATCCACCTACCATTAGTATAGCAATCTAGTAATAGATTCTGTAAAGGAACCGGAGGATCTCTTTAAACAGTTTTCCCGGTCTACTAACAACATAAGATCCCAGTTTAAAGGGAAAACAGTTATTAATATCAAAAAGGAGGCGATCTTACAATCTACAGTTCAAATTGATACATCAGTAAGCCAGTCTAGTGTTTTGGTAATGGGAAGAAAATGTTACAGGAAAAACAATCGGATATTCGAAGTGCGGTACATCATTAGTAAAACCAGCAAACCTGGCACCTCATTTCGAGATGTCGTTGCTAATAAAAAATCAATATGCAAGAATAAGATTATTGTCAAAGTTGAAAACTCAGATGAATTTGACAAAGAAATTAAACATAAAATTTCCCCATCAAAGGAGAAATTGAACATTACCTTTTACAAAAAAATTAATAAGAACACTGTCATCATTAACATTTCAACGACTCCACGTAGCAGGTTAATCTATCGGTTCTGCAAAAGTGTAAGTCCTACGGCATGTCAGTGCAACTTACCCAAGACGCGTGTGCAACAATAAGACAGTATGGCAACGCTATCCAATGTTATATAGATGGAGCAAAAGCAGCAACCGTCGAGGGGATGTCATCAACTGCGTGCGCTTTCATCAGAAGACTACAGCAACTGCAGTCACGAATATTAAGGCAGATGGTTAACGCTCCATATTACGTGTCAAATAAAACCCCCCATGAGGATCTAAACGTTCCGTATGTCAAAGATGTGCATAAAGAACTATATATCAAGTTCTACAATACGTTGGCAGTTAACGATAACCCGAATATAGCCAGCATGAGGTGGATGAGCCTTCTGGGCTGCACAATGTTTCGCTGTTGTCTCTGATCCGCTGGGAGAAGAGATAAGATTCTTAAATTTCTGTTTTTCTTTTTAGTGCAGGGTCAGCAGTGCCAATAGTAGTCATCTTCGACTGACGTGGCAAAAAAATAAATATATAAATAAAAAAAAAAAAACTCTGTTTATTTTCTGAAAGCGCGTTTTAACATATTACTGTAGAATTATCTCTTTTAAAATAGTTTATCGATCGTAATTAACTCAATGAATAAACATCATTTAACATTACTAAACCTAAACATAAGTAGTTTGAGGGCGCATTTTGATGAATTTTTAGTTTTCTTAGAGGAAATAAATCCGGCATATGACATAATTATACTAACTGAAATTTGGTTACATGATGAAAAGGTAAATCGATATAAAGTACCTAATTACTCTTCCTATTTTCAGCACAGGGCAAACAAAGGTTCAGGAAGTGTTAGCATTTTCGTTAAAGATGATATACTTTGTGAGGAAGTAAAACTTATTATACCTACTGGAAATATTGTTAGTGTAAGACTAAAATTAAATGGAGGGAGCTTTCTTACAATAAACAGTATCTATCGCTTTTACGATTCGAGCTATTTAAATTTTTTGGATGATCTTAAAATTATGGTCAAAGCTTTATCTCCGGCATCCATTTTAACAGGTGATTTAAATATTAACATCCTGGATAAATCCAAGTGTTCAGATTACTTAAATATACTATACTCAAATGGTTTTAAAAGTGTAATTAATGTCCCCACCTTTGTGTTACATCGTAAAAATTATGAATCGTGTTTGGACCATATTTTTGTAAAGGATTTAGTAAATAACAAACTAAACGTGAATACGTCATTTGATACTTTAAATGTAATGGTTTCCGATCACTTAGCTGTTTGCACGGTGTTGCAATTACAAAAAAAAATCCATTGTCCAGATTGTGAACTTAATTATAATATTACTTTGATAAATCCTTATTCAGTAATCTGTTAAATAATATCAATATTAACTGGCTATACAGCAAACATCCAACAATTAATGAGAAGTTCGATTGGTTTCTAAATAAACTAAAAATGTGCTTAACGCAATCTAAACGACTGCGTAAATGGAAAAACTGTTTATGCAAAAGATCCCCAATGGATCCCAGTAGATTTAATAAAGTTAACGAAGGAAAAAAATAATTTACATGAAATTTTAAATTAAATATTGATTTAAAACAGGAGGACATTTTGGCATGCCACAGGATGCCAAGCAGAAAGTTAAAACTACCTAAGCCGATCATTGCTAAGCCAGGCAGACGAATAGCCGATTTATTTTTTGAAAATAAAAAAAAAATGTAAAGTACGGGAGCATAACATCACATCAAGATCAGCCTTAGAAAACGCTTTAAAAGAGGAGTGGGATGCTATAAGTACAGCTCAATGTACTAGATTTGTACACACCATGCCTCAAAGAATTGCTGCTGTACTTAAAGCTAAAGGCGGACACACCAAATATTGATTTTTTTCGTGAGTTTTCCTTAATAAAAGATTATACGAAACTTACGAATTTAATTTTTTGCCTTGCCACATAAAATATGAAGTAAATTGTAGGGTGCCTAATACTTTTGGCCAAGGGTGTAGTACTAAAAAATCAGTGACTGGAAATGAGTTTGAATTTGCAACTCACTTTAACACACATTTCTCTGAGGCAGTTAGAAACTCTTTAATGAATACAAATTTCGCTAGTCAATTCACCATAAGCGATTTCAATTCCGCTGACTCTTTTGGATTTATAGAATTTTTGGAGGATTATGTTCGAAACGCAATTATTTCATTGCCTAATAAAGCATCTTTTGGGTTGGATAGGCTCTCGATCTTATTAATAAAAGACAATATCCCTTTCTTCATTAAACCGTTAACTTATTTATTTAATGAATCGGTAAGACTAGGTATGTTCCCTACATCGCTAAAATTAGGATTTATCACCGCTGTCTACAAATCCGGAAACAAGTCAGATGTGTCAAATTACAGACCAATATGTCTCTTATCTACAATCTCAAAAATACTGAAAAAATACATTAAAAATAAAATAATTTCATATTTAAATAAGATGAACTATTTTAGTAGTAATCAGTTCGGCTTTATTTCTAGAAGGGGCACCGACGACGTTTTATATCACTGCAAACTATCACTTAAAACCAATAATCCAATTGCAAAAGTCGGTTTTAACCTGCGTTGGACAAAACTGAAACTCACCTAGTACCACAAATTTATTAAATATTTCACAGTTACACTGGGTGCAACTTATACATTACGTTATTAAAAACAAAGATCTGTTTAACATTGATTATATTAAAGGTATAACAAGAAACTCTAATACTGAAAAGGCAAAAGTACCGAACTTTATGAAATATCATTCGAGAATTCAGGCTGTATATTTAGGTCCTTTGTTACATAATAGCTTACCAATTACGTTAAAAGATAAATCAAAAAACTACAAAAAGAGGCATAAACTTTTAACAGATTTCGCTTATAAGTGCTTAAGTTGAAATCGAATTTTGCCTTCTTTTTATCTGCAATTTTAAAATAGAAACGAATGTATCATTGTTTACTTCAAAATTCGTACATCCTACTTTAAAGTAAGATATTTAGCTTTAAAAATAAAATTAATAAATCAATGTGCAACCATCTGTTTCTAGCTAAATAAAGTAAATTACTCATCATAGAACCCTATAGGTATTACAAATTGTAACTATTGATTCACTTTCACATGCTTACGTAATAAATATTTCATTTTTCGAAGTTATAATAGATCATTACACCCAAATTGCATTCACTTTTAATATTGATCCATTAATACATAAATAGAAACACTTTACAATCTATAAGAAACTTTCCGTGGTGTAACATAAATTCATTACGAAATAGTTATGAAATTAAATTTAAAGTACTTTAACATTAAAAACGAAATTTACATAGGTTCTCACATGGATAACAGGAATTGGTATTTATATAAAAAATTAAGTTGCTAGTTAATCATACTACCATTTTCTATTCTAAATTCCAATAGTTCTCTCGATTGTTTGTAAATAATCACAATAGGGAACAAATTAGTTCTGTCAGTGTGGACAGTAGAAGATTAAATTTATCATATCTGGATACAATTATGAATTATTAAATTCATAAATAATATTTCTAACAATAATTCAGTATATATGGTTTATTGCTTTAAATTTAAGTATAATAAATTTTAAATTTTAATTAAGAATATAATAAATTTTTATCGCTATAAACCTAAATTACTAACTTAATACACGTTATTATAGATGTTATTCATATTAATTATTTTGACTGCGATCAATACATTATCTTACACCAAACTCTTTCATTCTAATATTAAAAGTAATTCATTATATTCTTTACAATTAGGTTAAAAATAATAACGCAGATTTTTATTTTTATTTTTATCTTTATTACTAACACAAATATTATTATAAATAAATAATCAACACACGTGCTTATTATAACTTTATAATTATAAATATTAGTTTTATCACTTAACATTAGATTAGTATTATGTTACATTTATATCATCCTATCATCACTGAAAGAGGATATGAGTCATATGAGATGGGGTATATGTGAGATATTTTTTAAAGTCATTTTAATTAATAATAGTTCTGTTGTAAATATGGGTTAAAATAGTATGTACGCAAAATTATATATTACTAAGTTTTTGATATATGCACTCATATACATAATCTTTAGCCCATATATGCCAACATGTATCCCCTAGAAAATTATCCCTGTCTTACTATTAATATACTTACCCCCCCGGGGGGTACTTCGTAACTTCCGGGAGCCGGAGCTCTAACCGGAACGGGGCGCGTCCACAGGCTGCGGGTTGTGGAATGACCTCTAGATATAGAAGCTAGCTGCGAATAAGTCCAGAACGCTCAACTGGACAAATAAACAGTCGCAGACTAAAGAGCGACTACTGGTAGAAAGTCTCATTTGCAGACGATTCCAGTAGCGACAGGACATATAGGGCTGGCGGATATGGAGAGACCATGCAGGGACTGGTCCACTAAAACTTCAACAGTATCCGTCGAATGCCCTAGTCCTGGCGAGCCGAGACCGCCATAAGTCTCGCCCCGCTGTCTCCCTAATAGCAAAGGGTAGGACAGACTCTTTAGCATTGCTATGAAACTGTCCTAGGAGAATGGATACTCCAAAAATAAACCACTCTCCCATTAGCATCTTAAGAAAATGCGGGGGAGTTCCTCCTTCCCTTTTCCTTCTTCTATTTCCAGAACTTCCGAATATTCTTTCCCCCATAACCCTCTTCACAAGTTTAATCCTATTCCTTCCGCTCGAGCAGCGTGAGCCATGCATTTCCACCAGTCGTATTCCTTACGGATGCCATCGGATTCTGGTGGATGTGATTATAGTTGTGCACCCATCTCCACATTATCAAATTGCCGCACAGACTATGCATTTCATCCAAAATCTTCCTAAAATCATCCTAAAAACCTTCCCATTGACCTTCCTAAAATTTTCCCACTTTGATTACCTTTACCTTCTTTCCCATAGTTTTCCTTTCTCTTATGTGATTAAAGTCCTGTAGCGAGAGAGCACGGTGACGGGAACAGGTGCGGATGCACTGGAAGTTCTTAGTCATAGCTCTACATGCAGGCGGCAGAATCCTTTGGTCGTTAATGTCCTGGAGACAGGTCGGCAGGTATTTCCGGTAGCAGTTTCTGTGTCCAAGCAGCCCTATTTAGGGATCGCCCTGCTTGTCCCACGTCAGGAGGAGAGCCTAGAAAAGGTGGCTTAAACATGGTCCGTCTTGAATAAACCTGTCCAGGGTACCGCGCCTGGAGGGCTCCCATAGAGCGGTCGATTTAATACAAGAAATAAATCTAAATACAAATCTAAACGTCACCCTATACGAACAGCTACTTGGAATGTAAGAAGTTTATTGGATGGCACAGCAAAAAATTCGCCGGAAAGAAAAACGGCCCTCGTAGACCTTGAACTGCGTCGGTATAATATTGATATAGCAGCCCTCAGTGAAAGAAGAATATCAGAAGAAGGAGCAATCGCAGAGAACAACTACACCTTCTTCTGGAAAGGACAGGAGGCCAGGAAACCTAGAATCCACGGTGTAGGTTTCGCAGTCAAGAATAATCTCGTTGGAAATCTTATTGAAATGCCAAATGGAATTAGTGAACGAATTATCACTGTAAGACTAAGATTAAATAATAACCAGAACATTACAGTGATATCTGCATATGCACCAACGTTAGATGCTAAAAATTCTGATAAGGAGCAATTTTATTCTGAGCTTGCTAAAGTGTTCAACAACATACCGAAACGAGATAAGATAATACTGATGGGCGATTTTAATGCTCGAGTTGGAAAAGAACATGAGGTATACCCTAGAATATTAGGTAGGAATGGGATCGGTAACCAAAATGAAAACGGCCACTTGCTTCTGCAGTTCTGTGTTGAACATGGGCTCGTCATTACAAATACGCTGTTTAGAATGAAATAAAAATACAAAACAATGTGGCAGCACCTGCGATCCAAGCACTGGCATCTACTGGATTACACTATCGTACGACAACGGGATATTTGATTACCAGAGTGTACTGTGGTGCAGAATTTTGGACCGATCATAGACTGGTTATCTCTAAAATGAAACTGGGATCCCGTATATCACACCGTCCCATAAAAAATAAATTGTCAAATATTAATACACAAACTTTAAACGATAAGCAGAAGCGTAATGAATTTACTAGAAAGATGCAAGAATATATCGAGTCCAATAGATTGGATATAGGAAACGGTGATATTGAAGATTCTTGGAATTCCTTAAAGCAGCTGATGCTTGCAGTTGGCAAAGGTATGTGTGGTACGAAAAAGAGCACACGTTATGACTGGTTCAATGAACACCAAACAGCGATTAAAGATTTGGTAAATCTCAAAAAGCAAGCTTACGAAGCAGTTTTAAAGGCTCCTGACTCGCATACAGCATTGAACCATTTCAAAAATACGAAAAGATATGTACAAACAAAACTAAGGGAGTTCAAAAATAAGTGGTGGCTTGATCGTTGCGAAAAGCTGCAGAAGTATAATGCTTCGAAGGACTACAAAAATTTCTACGCCGAGTTAAAAGCTGTTTACGGCCCCCAAAATAGAATACTAAGCGCTATCAGTAACAGCACTGGAACATTGTTACGAAACAATGATGAAATATGTAATCGCTGGAAAGAATATTACAAGGAACTGCTAAACAGAAACACAATTGTAGACTGGAATATTATTAATGAGCTTCCTGAATATCCTGAGAAGGTAGATGCAGGTGACCTTCCCAAAATTGAAGAAGTAAAACAAGCGATTAAAGAACTGCGGAACAATACAGCTGCCGGGGAGGATGGCATAACAGCCGAACTGTACAAATACGGTGGTGCCTCGCTTGATATGTTGGTCCATAAGCTAATTCAAAAAATTTGGGTATCGGAACGAATACCAGACGACTTTAGACGTTCGATTATTGTAAATATTTATAAGAAAAAAGATGCTAAAACAAATTGCTCAAATTACCGGGGAATTGCATTAACAGTTACTATTGGAAAAATTCTAGGAAAAATTTTAGCCAACAAAGTTAATAACATAATAAAGGACATATTACATCTGATAAACAAGCGGGATTCCGACAAGCAAGAGGAACAGTGGATATGATCTTTATACTACGGCAGATTCAAGAGAAATGTATTGAACAGTCCCAGGACTTATATCTTGCGTTTATTGATATCACCAAAGCGTTCGATTCGATTAATAGAGAAGTCTTATAGGTAATACTTAGAAAACTGGGGTGCCCAACTAAACTGGTGAATATAATTTCTTTATTCTACTCCAATGATACCTGCCGAGTACTCAATGCAGGAAAGTACACAGAGGATTTCAAAGTTAAAACAGGTGTACGTCAAGGCTGCTCATTAGCGCCGACATTATTTATCTGTTTCACAGTTGCCTTCATGCAAATTATAGATAAGCAACTACAGGAGAGTGGCATCGGGATACGGTATCGATTTGATGGAGGTCTTGCGAGATTACAGCGATTAAAATCCAAATCTAAGTGCCACACAGTTTATATATCAGACCTGCATTACGCTGATGACTGTGTAACATTAGCTCACACCATGAATAAATTACAAGCTTTATTTACATGCTTTAACTCTGCTTACAAAACATTAGGATTAGACGTTAATATCGAAAAGACTAAGGTTCTAGTGCAGACAATAAGAAAAAATACAACCTGTGCATTACCTGTTCAGACACAGGGAACAGATATCGAAGCGGTTAAAATTTTTCCGTACCTTGGAAGTATGATAACTGAATCAGGGCTTTTGGATACGGAAATTGAGTACAGATGCAGCAATGCTCAGAAAACGAGTCTTTAAGAATAAGGATCTATCTTTGGGCGCAAAACTTATGGTATATCAAGCAGTGGTAATCCCTACTTTACTCCACGGATGTGAAACTTGGACGATGTACAGAAGGCATATAAAAATACTTGAGCAATTTCAACAACGCTTATTACGACGAATACTGCGTATTCACTGGACGAGTTTTGTTTCTAATACAGAAGTATTGTGACGTGCAAATTGTGTGCCTATAGAACAAATTATCTACAAGACACAGCTATAATTCTGGAGAATAGAAAAAATGCGATCAGGTCACGTTTGCGATCGGTACAAACACCAGCAACATGTACCATTTGCGGGCTTGTCTGCAGAGCAAGAATAGGACTGGTCTCGCACATGAGAACACACTCCTAGTATGAAATGCATAAGACTAACTCGGATACGAGTGTCTGTCTAATAACTTATTGTTTGCTAGTTATTACTGTTATATATATCATGTTATTATTCAATGTTAATTATACAGGTGAGCATTAAATTTATTTCTTCTAAATTAATCTAACATTTTGTATTACTATGTGTGTGTTGTGTTCAACTCGCTATTTTGCAGTGTTTTTTGCTCGCAGAATTTCTGTACTTAATCATAACACTTAGCAGTTTTTATCTAGTTTCTAGTGCAGTTTTTAGTTTTCAGTTAGCTCCATCGGCCGGTGAGTAATTATCAAAACAAACTAAATGAATTATGTTTATATTAGAGGAATTCATGTGTGGTTCTAAATTTTCCTAAAACGCGTCGTCGGCAGCGATCGATTGCAAAACCGGTTCCTTCATCTCATGATCCGTGAAATGGCACCCAGCTCCTATATATGTACTGTGTGCTGTGGTCCGTTTTATGGCTGGCAACAGCGTATATCCCTGTCTCCATGAATGTGGTCAAATAGCGCATGCTACTTGCTTACCACCAAATGCAAAAGAATTCTCATGCTCCACTTGCTTGGATTTATCAGGTACACAGCATACCAACAAACCACCTTACCGACGACATCATGACCTTTTTCAAACAAGAACTGTTAGCAATGATATGCGATATCTTCAGTTTGAGCGAAAACGCAACGCCATGCTCGAAAACAAATTAAAAATACTATGAGTGGGGGTGACATAATTAAAGATGATAATCGGGGAAAAACAGTGAGCCTTCCTTTGCAGAAATTGTCAACAAGCCCTCACAAATGCACAAAAAAGAAAGTTCTTCCCAAACTCGAAAGAATAACCCCCTCTCAGTTTCATTGTGGTTAAAAGCACAAGCAAGGACGCCGAGGTCGAATTAAAAAAAAATGTCAACCCCAGTAAAATCGACGTTGATATCAAAAGTTATAGGAAGCTCAAATCAGGGAACATCATTCTAGGCTGTTCGTCAAATGAGGAAAAAAATACTTAAAAACGAAATAAAATCTAAATGCAACACCCTTACAGCAGAAGACAACCCCGTTCAAAACCCTGAGATCAAAATAGTAAACATTCCAGAGAACACAACCAAGGACGACATCAAGGAAGCCATCGTTTAACTTCACCGGAGAGAAACTTCGTTACACCAAAATCTGGTCATCAAAAAATCCAAGAGCAGTGTGAGAATTGTCAGCAAAAACCTTTCGCTCGATTATGGACTACAAAAAAATTAACCTGGGTTGGACAAAATGCCGATTATACAAACGTGTCAGTGTCAAACAGTGTTTCCAGTGCTGGAAAGTCGGTCACAAGGCATCTGAATGCAATGTTAGCAAAGACTAAATTAATCTTATTAAAAGCAGAATCAACAATGGGTTATGCACAAATTGCACACACAACAACATTAAGGTCAGTAACTTTACAAATTCATCAAACACACATGTTAACGTAAATAACAGAGACCATCACCACTATCCCGGCAGCTATAAATGCCCGTACACAGACACAATTAAAAACAATATTAAAAAACACACAAACTATAATTATGAATAATGGCTTAAACTCTTGTAAAATAATGTAAATCACTGTAGTACCACTCAGCACACACTATTTAATTTTGCCATAAATCAACAATATGACGTTATTTTAATTTTCAAACCATACATCAAAAACAACAAACTAACTGGGTTCTCCTCTACATTTAATATAATTAAAAATGACTTTGTTGCTGTCTGCGTCTCATCTAACATAAACTATTATGAAATTCTGAATGAACAAAACATCATCGCTATCCTCCTATCAGACCTACTATTAATCAACGTCTACTTTTCTCCTAACAAACCTTTACAGCCCTACTTAAACTCGCTAAATCAACTTCTACAAAAGCTCCACACAAAGACATCATAATTACTGAAGACACCAACGTAAGATCTGTTCTCTGGGATATTAAAAATTCTGGACATAAAACCAAACTCTTCCAAATTTTTAAAAATTATTACAAACTCTCTGTTCTAAACGAAAAAAACAAATTCACCTGCAGCAATACAAATGGACGAAGCATGGTCGACCTAATAATCGCCTCACGATTTTGATCAAAGACATACCTTTGTTAAGTACAATATATTACTACCTTAAAAACAGACATGTAACTCTTCAAATAGATAATCATAGTGCAAACATCGAAATTGATAAAGGCTGCCCACAGGGTAGCGTTTTAGGTCCACTTTTCTGGAATATATTATTCAACCAAGCTCTTCAATTACCATACAACAAGAACGTTGATCTATGCGCATATGCAGATGGCTTACTATTCATAACGGACGACACAAAAATCAATCTCGAAAGAACAACTAACAAAACGTTTGAGTTACTTGGAGCCTGGATAAATGAAGTAAAGCTTAATCTCTCAGTTGAAAAATGTTTTGTGTCCCTTTTTACAAACTCCCTGAAACTAAAAAGGAAAAATATTAAAGTACTTTACAGGGGGATCACCTTAAACGTAGTCGAACATTTTAAATACCTCGGAGTCATATTAGACAATAAACTCTCCTTTAAACAACACATAGAATACACTCATTGTTTTTCCTGCGGTTGTGTCAAGTTGCTCCTCATCGCGTTCGTTCGTGTTTTTGCACAATTGGTAGATGAGACAGATTGTATACTTGGACTAGTTCATCGGGCAATAAAACTGCTTAATTGCATTTATAACCGTCTTATGTTGTGAACATCTGTGTTACCAGCAGTCGGTGAGACGGTTTTTGTTTTTTTTCACTCTTCTTTCTATTTCCTTTTCTTTTTGTATTTTTTTTTTCTTTTTCTTTCCATAAATGTAGAAATATTCGATTCAACCTTACTAGCGACAGTTTAATTCTCAACTCGGTCGGTGTTACCACTTGGCAAATGCTAATTTATTGTTCCAACTAATTCAGATTTGCACTACAGCCAAAATTGCCAGTAAAAATCATTTGGGTAGATCATATAATTTTAAATAAGTCATTCATGAATTACTCATACTGAGGTACTTAATAATCAACAAACACTAAGATATATGTTAATTTAATCAGTTGAAACTTGCATTCTAATGTCGTCACAATTTGCTGAAATTTTAAGCGAAATTAAAAATAAGCTAGACTCTATCAACAGGCTAGCGACTATTTCTCACAATAAAAAGGAGACAAAAGAAGATATTCCGAAATTAACAAGTGATATTTATACCGCCATTGAACAGCAGGTTCAGGTTGTTTCTACTACAAATCAAGCTATGCTAAATGAACACTCTTCCTTATCAAATGAGATTGCCAAACTAAAATAAGAAATAACAATTCTAAAAAATGAAGCAGTAGAGAATGGCAGTTATGA
Source organism: Icerya purchasi (assembly GCA_039619475.1). Classification (NCBI taxonomy): domain Eukaryota; kingdom Metazoa; phylum Arthropoda; class Insecta; order Hemiptera; family Monophlebidae; genus Icerya; species Icerya purchasi. Next base: position 330,324,863 of record CM077115.1, on the reverse strand, counting down.
TGAAATAAATTTGGTGAATGCAAACACAACTCATGAAGAGCCAAAAGGATATGCAAATGCAGTTAAAACTCCACACATACCCCCAATATATGTTCATAATATTTCAAATATTAGAGCTCTGATAAAAACGCTCGACAACGATGTTAATAATGAAATGGCTCTTCAAAACCTTGCCAATGGAGATGTTAAATTGAACTGTAAGAACTCCGACTCCTACAGAAATTCGATTGAGATGTTAAAAGAAGCAAGCCAAAATTCCGCTCATGAACTGTATGGAGTAGAATTTCATTCTTACCGGTGTAAAGCTGTTAAGCCATACAGAGTAGTCATATGTGGTTTACATCATACCACTGCAATTGAGGATATTAAATCTGAACTGTATAGAGCCAGACATACAGCTATTAATGTAGCCAATGTAGTCATAATGCGAAAAGTAATGATGCAAAAGGCATCAGATAGTAGTGTGGTAAACCAGGAAACTAAGAAAATTCCATTACCTTTATTTTATGTTAATTTAGAGTCCAAAGCAAATAATAAGGATATCTTCAAATTATTGCATCTACTTCACTGTAAGATAACAGTTGAATCGCCACGCAAAAAGAATGATATTCCACAGCACAAACGTTGCCAAGCCCTTGATTATACCACCAGATACTGTGCTAGGCAGCCTCAATGTGTTAAATGCAGTGGAAAACACTTAACAGAGCAATGTAAAAAGGAAAAATCAGATCCTTGTAAATTTGCAAATTGAAAAGGCACAATACAAACTAATACAAATCCAATAACTCTCCCCACTACCAAGGCAACATGCAGGCTCGGTTGTAATAATAATAAAAGCAATGCGGAAAGTTTAGACTCATCTATGACTGAAACATCCTCAAATCAGTCTGTAGTTTAGCCAACTGCATCTGATATTTGGAAGTTACTTCAGTCAGTGAATACAAGAATTTCTCGTCTGGAAAATAAAATTAACCAGCAGAAACAACATCAGCCTGGGAAATCACAATGACGGAAACATCTTTAAAAATAATGACTTGGAATGCTGATGGTCTTCTCAAGCGAAAAAATGAACTTGACGTTTATCTAAATCACAATAATATCGATATTGCACTTATATCTGAAACACACCTTAAATACGGCGATGAAATAAAATTTCATAATTATATACTGTACCACACGCCGCATCCCAATGGCGGTGGGTGGCGTGGTTCTGGAATAATCATTCGAAATAATATTAAGCACTACCAAGGTGTCTCCATTCAGCAGCACAATATGCAGGTCACCATTGTAACAGTGTTTCGCAAAAGCTGTGAGCTAAACTTGGCTGCTGCCTACTTTCCACCAAGTAAACCCAGTCTCAAGATTGCAACAGAAGATTTTATTAATTTGTTTAAACAAATTGGTAATCAATTTATCATAGGCGGAGACTTTAACGCAAAACATAGGTCCTGGGGGTCAAGAGAAGATTTAACGCGAGGAAGAAACTTGCTAGGGGCGATCAATACCATAGGCTGTATCCGCTTTTCTAGTGGAAGTCCTACTTTTTTTTTTTTTTTTTTTTTTTTTTTAATGGTTCCCCAGTTCAGACATTTCCGATGGGGCAAGTATATTTATGATTTGTACATTTTTCTATACATAATATATAATATAACATTCTTATATATAATTGGATAATGCATTGGTGATGTTTTAACGTGGTCACCATATGTAAGATTATATTATTATAACAAGTTGTGTATTACATGAATATATTTAAATGAAATGTGTGCATAAGCATAATTAAGTTATTTCTATTTTTAATCTGATTGTACTATTTTAATTTATGCATAAATATACTTAGTTAGAAATGGTAATTAACAAAAATATTGTATTAATCTAATTTTAAACTATTTGATAATTATAATTAATTGTGAAGGTTGACACACGGAGTTAGAGTTAATTTTCTTCTCATTAACTCATGGAAATATTAGAGTAGTTTTCTGCAATTTTGTTTATTAAAAACTAATGGGAAGTTAGAATTAATACTGTATTGCTCTCTTATATTTTCAAAAGCTGTGCAATCATATATAATATGATGTATATTGTCAATTTTGTTTAGATTGCAATATTGGCAATAGGGTGTATCGGTTAATTTGAATCGGTATAGGTATTCACCAAGTTTGCCATGACCCGATAGGATTTGTGCATTGAAGAAAGATATAACTGAAGTGGGAAGTTTTAGTTTTTGATGTATGTTTGGAAAGAAAGGGAAAGTTTTCCTACCAGTATCATCAGTTTCCCAGCATAATTGCCACATAAACAATAGTTTATTTTTCATGTATTTCCTCAAGATTTTGATTGACGGAGAAGTACCTAAATTTTTAATTATTTCATTGTCGTTGATATATTTCAGTGAGTTAACTTTTTCGAGATTATTTGTAATATTGAATTCCGTTATTATTGCTTTACCTATGAGAAATAAATCGAGGGGTAGAATATTGACAATGACACATGCTGCTGAAGAGGGAGCAGTTCTATAAAGAGAAGAAATACTTAAAATGAATTTTCTTTGGTGTTTATTGACTGAATTTAGAATTCTGTTATTGATGTAGATACATGCGCCATATCCATAAATGGCTTGAATTATGCCTTTATATAAAATAATTCTCTCTTTGTCTTAAACCATGATTGTTGGCCATTAAACACGAGAGCTTATTATAGATTCCATTACATTTTAAGTTAATACTTTCTAGATGAGATGAGAACTCCAGTTTATGATAAATTAGAAGCCCCAAATATTTTATGCTGTTTACATGTTCAACTTGTTCACCTGAAATTAGTATAAGATTTTTAATTCTTTCTGATATTTTGTAATTTCCAAAAACTATAGCTTTGCATTTTTCTGTTGCAAGGGATAGTCCTAGTTCAGCTATTATATTTTCCAATTTATGGCAGACTGCAACAATTTTGTCTTCGTTCGAAAAATGAGAAAGATTAAATAAGATACATAAGTCGTCCGCATAGGAAATTAAATTACAGCTGATATTTATTATTTTACAGAGAAGTTCTATGTCATGATGTATTTTAGAATAAAGAATATTCTAAAGAGTCGGCCCCAGAACCGAGCCCTGGGGAACACCGCAAGATAATTGTTTAGTAGACTAGCATCATTAATTTTCAATTGAGCATATCTCTTCTGAAAGTAACTAATTATTATATTAATGAGGGAAGGATTAACCTTATGATTTTCTAAGATTTGGATAATCGCTGACCATTTGCAATTGTCGAAGGCTCCTCTGATATCAAAGGAAATTACCATAGGAATGGAGCCCTCAAGAAGGCTACTTTTTATGGAATTAACTAGTTTATAAACTGCTCCTTCTGCAGAATAGTTACTTTCAAAACCAAATTGATTTGGATGAAGAATTTGTCTATTATCAATTAATTATATGTGATTTTACTCAGTGCTCAGGGATACTTTTAACGCGTGAAAGTTTAAAAGTGAGTCTGTTACTTGCTTACTTTTTATTTCTTTTATTGTTTATTTGTCTTTTTTACTTTAAATTTTGTTTTTCGATTGATATTTGTTAATTTTATATTGTTCGCGTTCAAAAATTGTTTTTTGGTTCTTTGCTCCAAATGGGATGTTGAATCAGTTTATGCTTAATATCACATAAACTTAATTGATATACATTTTTGATAAAAGTTGCTGGCAACAAGTCGTCGACGACAATTGTCACCGACAACATTAGCCTCACTGCAGATCGAGGGCGGTAAGCTATTTTATATAATTATTCCCTCTTGTGGGGTGAAAAACACACTGTGTCACAAACAAACAGTATTAACCCTATATTGCCAATCAGAAATGAAAACAATATTATTTCTGAAATTGCTGCCTTAAGTGCGACAATAAAAAATCAAATTCTCTCTAAAGAAACAAAAAATGTTACAAGAGAACAAAAAGAAACTGTTCTCAAAAGTACCGAAAAAATTGACCTTCTCTTAGGAGAGATAAACAGAATGATAGAAGACAACAGAAAAATCTTGCGAACTAAATCTAGTGAAATAGAAGGAATCGTCAAAGACGTAATCCATACAAATAATAATAATTCTCGTTCTTCTAAAATAACTTTTAGAGATAAATTATTAAATATTAAACCTCAACGCCCGCAGCCAGTAAATAAATTAATTGTCGAGTCCATGAATATGTCAAGTAGACGAAACCGGTAGGACGAATTTTATATATATATTTTTGTGAATTAATTATGTTTTTTAAACTTGTATTTTAATTTAATTAATAATTTAATATAAATAAAGTTATATGTTTTAATGAATTAAAAGGTACTCTGTGTCCGTGCAATATATAAAAATATATAACATTTGTAGTGTAATTTAATAGTTTTAAAATATAATATTTATAAATTATCATATTATTGAGACAAGCGATTACAGGAAGAAATAACACATAAAGCTAAGAATATTGACGATTTTGATAAAGAATTAAAGTCGAAAATTTGTCCCACCAAAATAAATGTTAACGTTACACTTTACAAAAAAATTAACAGCAATACTGCTATCATCACCACTAGTACTACAGCAGATCAAATTAAAATTAATAAAGAGATTGTTAATAAAATAGAAGATGTTAAAGTCTTCACGCCAAAATTGCTAGATCCCACTATAGTAATTTTTAGAACCAAAAATATAAGTGTAGAGGATATAAACGATTACTTTTTACTGAAAACTGAGAGTGTACCAGTTAAAACAACAAAGGTTGGAAAGAAAGGAAACAGCCGGATTTATGCCAGCCTTACGCCTAACCAATATGCCAAACTACCGGAAGATAAAAGACTGCGGATCAAATGGGAAAGTCTTACATTTGAAGATGCTCTAAATGTAAACAGATGCAAAAAGTGCGTCCGATTCGGCCATCTAGAGAAATACTGTCGAGCTGAAGCAGATTATATTGAATTTGCAAATAAAATCAATAGTGAAGGAACTTGCAGCAACTGTATTTTTCATAACATCATGAACCTTAGTAATAAGAAACCTGTAAATTTGCTAAATAATGTACATCTTAGCGATTTTATTAAGAAGGTTGAACACACGGTTCTTGCGCGAAACTGCCCCTTATATCAAAAAAACCATAACCTTCTAATTTCTCATACCGATTATGGTAATTCAAATACAATATCTTAATGTTGATAACTGCGCAGCGGCTCAACACATTTTCATTAGGCATGTTCATCAAGCTGATTGTGATATAGCTGCGACATGTGAGCCATACACAGCTAATAACAAAATTCCAGTCAGTTCAAGTGCATACTCACTCCTCATAAATAACAGGCCAGCTTTGCTAGTGAAAAACACATTAACCTATAAAGTAATCTCAATTTTCAATAATATTATTGCCATTAACTTTAAGAACTACCTGTTTCTCGGTTGCTACCTCTCTCCTAACAAGGAGAGATATCCATCTCTACAAATAATCGAAAGCATACTTAAAAATAATTCCCATCTATGTGCAATAATTGTTGGTCACTTTAATATTTGATTGCCATCTCATGAGATCAAAATCAAAACTAATAATAACTCCCAAATGCTGTGCAACTTGGTTTACAGTAATAGCTTATCTATTATCAATGGAAACATTCCCACCTTCGAGAACTATAATGGCAGTAGCGTAATTGACTACCTTATTGCCTCCCAAAAAATCCAAGCACTCCTAAGCGTAGATATTACCTATGCGGAGCTTACACCCCACAAGCGTTTTAGTATTTCCTTAACTGATAATTATGCAAAAAAAAAAAAAGTAACACAGTACACAAAACAGATATTCCTAAATTAATTAAGACCATTGATAAAAACATTCTAAATAACTCCCTGAATGAAATTAAATCTTATCAAAGTCAAATAGATCTGGATATAAAGATTTCTTTGCTTAACTCTTATCTTACTAAAAGTATTAAATCCTGCACATCCCCTCATATCGTTAAGGTTAACGACTAGTGGTCTCCACACCTTCAGACACTTAAAGATGAGATTGATAGAGTCAGAAGAATTAAAAATAAATCAAAAAATCTTGTTAAAAAATTTATTACCAATACAATATTATAAGTCTTAAACCAAAGGTACAAAAAATTAATAATGAAAACTAAATTTGCTCATTGGAGGAGCTTCATTACTAATTCCAATGCGTGGGGCAAGCCATACAAAACCTATATGGGTAAATTTAATAAAACCACAATTTCAGAAATTATTTATAAAAACAAAATACTTAGGGAGGATCAAGAAAAATGTACTGCTTTTTTAGAACATTTTTTTCCTGATAAAAATGATTATCAACCAGTACACTTAGCTACATTTCCCTCTGATAAGCTCACAGTAAGTCGTGGAACAGTTATCAACACAATTAAATCACTTTGCAATAAAAAAGCAGCAGGAAGTGATAGAATTACCAATAAAATTGTTAAACAGTTGAACAAGAGCTTCCCAGACCTTTTCTACATTATTATGAATAAATGTCTCGAATTACAGCATTTCCCATCAGCTTAGAAAGTTGCAAATCTCATTCTCATCCCAAAATTGGGCAGGAATACGGTTGATATTACAGTGGAAGTCCTACTTACTGGCCCACTAATCCTGATTGTAACCCTGATTTACTAGACTTCTACATTTGCAAAGGCATCGCATCAAATTATTTGGAAGTAACAAACCATATTGATTTATCCTCAGATCACATCCCAGTGTGGCTTACTCTAAGTGATACTGTGATTCGGAAGCAACCAAGAGCTACACTTACAAATAAGAAAACTGACTGGAATTGTTTCCGCAAAAACATTGATCTTAAAATAAGTCTGAAAACAGCTTTGGAATTGGAAACACAGTGTCAACAGGTCATAAAGGCAATTAGCAAAGCGGCTGCTGACGCTACTCCCTCAATTAAGAACTGTACATTCCAAGGACTATGTTATCCTGCTGCAATTAGACAACTGGTCAAAGATAGACGCACTGTGAGGCGAATCTGGCACGACACTCGTGATCCAGCTAATAAAAATGTGTTTAATCGGCTTAGTAATAAACTTAATAGGATGATCAAAGACATTAAGCACAAGAGTATGGAAGACTACCAGGAAAATCTTATTGTGGAAGCTGACAAAGATTACTCCTTATGGAAAGCGACACATCGACTATAGAGACCAGTAGAATGTATTCCTTCACTTAAGGATGAGTCTGGAAACTGGTTAAGAAAAGAAGATGAGAAAGCTGAACTCTTTGCCAGGCATCTTTCGGGAACATTTAAACCACATGAACTTTCATCTAACATCATACCAAGAATAATACTGTTACCAGAGGAACAGTTTAAATTATTCTCGCCTCATGAGGTCGTAGTAGAAATCGATACAAAGATAAATCATAAGAAATCACCTGGAGTTGACTGCATCTCTCCAAGAGTACTATGTGAGCTGTCACATAAAGGAATAGTACTGTTAACATATCTGTTCAATGCCTGCCTTCGTCTTAAGTACATACCGAAAAGTTTCAAGACAGCTCAAATAATTATGCTAAAGAAGTCTAGTAAGCTGGAAGAGAAAGTGGAATCATACAGGCCTATCTCTCTGCTGCCTATAATTTCGAAATTGTTTGAAAAACTATTCTTGAAGAGACTTCAACCATTTGCAGAGGCCGTAATACCAAATGAACAATTTGGTTTCCAATGTAAACACTCTACAATCCAACAAGTACATTGAGTATGGACAGTAATTAGCAATGCCTTAGAAGAAAAGAAATACAGTTTGGTAGTATATTTAGATGTAGTCCAAGCCTTCAATCAAGTGTGGCACAAAGGGCTGATGTTCGAGCTTAGAACTTACTTGCCAGGTAATTATGTCAAGCTGCTGTGGTCATACCTATCAGATAGAAAGTTTTGCATTTCTCACGAGGAGGCAAAATTAAACTTCTACAGGATACAGGCGGACGTGCCTCAAGGTAGCATACTCGGGTCTCTACTCTACCTTTTGTTCACATCCGATGTACCAAAAATTGGAGGTACTACACTCGCTATGTATGCAGATGATACGGCAATTCTTGCAGTCGGTAACACACAAATTGAAAGGAATCTCATCTTGCAACATGTAGACGTCATGTGGATGAAGAACTGGAAAATCAAACTTAACAAAACAAAATCAGTTCACATTATGTATGGCTTGTGTCCAATAAATATGCATCTTGGTGTCTACATCAACAGTAAGCAAGTGCCAATATCTGAACCAGCTAAATATTTAGGAATGCACCTAGATGCAAGATTAACCCGGCAGACACATATTAAAGCTAAGCGTGACCAGATTAATGCCAGAATTCATCAGTTGTACTGGTTACTAGGACGACATTCAAAGCTGAGTCTATACCATAAGAGGCTCATTTATCTAACCATCATTAGGCCTATTTGGACATATGGTTTGCAGTTGTGGGGATGTTCTGCACCACCCAACCGTGCCATCATCCAAAAGTTGCAGAATAAAATCACACAGCTGATAGCTGGAGCGAGATGGTTCCAGCACAACGACGATTTATATTGAGACTTGCAGCTAAAGAAAGTGGATAACGTCATTCGTGAATCTGCACTTATGTATGAACAGCGTCTGCAGGTCCATAGAAATAAAGAAGCGCAGCAGTTTCTGAATACAGCACTACTAAAACATTGGCTTAAGCGTTTAAAGCCACATGATTTATTAAGAAATTAAATAATTTTATAGAGCGTACCAGTGGGGTACATCTCTTCAACGAGTAATTTGTTTAAAAGAAAACACGTTTCCTAATTACTTATTTAAGATTATTCTTAAGATTGCAATATAATTTAATTAAAAAAAAAAACAACATAGAATACACTACATCTAAGCTGAACGCTAAATATTATCAACTACTAAAAGTGTGCAGAATTGCATGGGGATTTGATTACAGATACAGACTTGTATTGTACAAATCACTTGTTGAGAACACAGTGTGTTACTGTAGTTCTGTGTTTTTCCAAAACCTAAAAAAGAAAACCCTAAAGCAAAAAATCTACTCTACACAATGTAAATACTTAATAAATGCCGTAGATCTTCTAGAATAATTTCTCACAGCGCCGCTGTTGCCTTTATGGGGGTCCTTCCCCTAGACCTAGAAATTAACTATATATCAATCATTTTTACCATAAAAAACCATAAAATTTTTGAATATATTAATGGTAATGTCTACCAAATAATGAACTTTCTACCTCCAATAAATCCTCTTCAGAACAGTTCCTATATGCTAATCCAGCACAACTTACATATAAAAATATCACTAAAACAGCTCAAAAGATACATTAAAAACTATTTCATGTTCATATGGCAAAATTCCTGGGAAAGAGATACAGCAGGTCGGCATACCCACGGGCTAATCCCGAATATTAGAACAGGCTTACAGTTAACACTTGACTTTTAAACTACCCAACTTCTCACTGACCACGGACATTTCGGAACCTATTTAAAAAAGTACAAAATCACTGAAGATGACAAATGTGATCGTGGGGAAATTGAAAACACCAATCATGTAATCTTTCACTACAAAGGGGGTATTCTAGTGTAGAATTTCAAAAAAAACGATTTTTTTTTTTTTCATATTTTCAAAGTTTAACTATCTAAGAATATGTGTACGAGAGGATTTTTGAAAATTTTAATTATTTTCGGAGATATAGGCATTTTACTGACCCGGTCTCCAAACTGGTTCGGCTGGGTCTAATCGGACAAAAGACATTAGGGATTCTCCGTCTACCTGAATCCATATTTCTCAGTTAAACCTTTTGTTCCTTTATATATATGTGTATATATATATATATATATATATATATATATATGTGTGTATATATATATATATATATATATATTGATGTGGACTTAATTTTCTTGGCTGTCCGTTTTGGATCGCCACCCCGTGTCCAATGAAAAATGATTTTTTTCTTTTTATCGCGTATATTTTTTTTTATTGGTAAAAGAAAATAGGTTTGTAAAACAAATATGAACGAAAGTTCGATTGCGAAATTTAACAAATTAAAAGTAAAGAAAAAGGCGCGCGACGGAACGCCCTTAATTTGCCGATAAATAAGCGACGAATCGCCAGAGGCTATCCAGCCTCGACGACGATCAGGCTTAGACACAAAACTGAAACTGAAACTGGCGAAGATCGCACGATGGCTTCTCCCCTCTAATAACGACTATAAACGGAATTTATCAAAAAAAAAACGTTTGCAAGCTAATTTTATTCAGCGATATTCGGGTTTTTGCCAAAACTTCTCCGACTCGACATAGCTCGGCACATTTCAAGACCTCTGTCGTCAGCAATATTCTATCTCCGCTTCTCAGCCACACATACCGAAACCAGTTCAATAACCCGATGCAGCGGTGAGAACATCCGTGCCGGGATCCTTCGATTTTTAGCTGAGAAAGCGTCTTTGACGAGACATGCTGCATTTGTTCGCTGCCGAGAAAGCCTCAGAAATTAATGATTGTTGCCAAAAATGTGATCGCGCCACATACTTTGGAACTCAAAAAAAAAAAATGAGTCCGAAAGAAGAGGACAGAAAAAAAAAAGAATCCCTTGGAGGACGGACTATCGATACAACCTCTAAGCTGGAAGACCTTACAAAATCAAACCACAGTCCCCATCCAGCTTCTGAGAAGTAACCAAAAATTCCAGTATTCACTCCTCCATTAACCAAACCCCAATTCTTATTACTATTTAACCTAAATTTTTTTACTTTTTTTTTTTTAATTTTTTTTTTCTTTTTTCTATTTTTTTTTCTTTTTTTAATATATCTTTAAATACTTATAAAAATAAAACATTAAAAAGAAAAGAAAAGAAAAAGAAAAAGAAAAAGAAAAAGAAAAAGAAAAAGGAAAAGAAAGAAACGGATTCCAACTAAAAGGAGGAGTGATTACAGGAATTTTCACAATCTTCTCCCAACACTGGAGGACTTCAAAAAATAACATCTCTTATCACATCTGGGAAGTCTACATCCGTCAAAAATAAAATTCCTTATCAATTTAAATAACTACTCTTATCACATCCGGGAAGTCTACATCCGTCAAAAATTAAATTCCTTATCAATTTCAATAACAACTCTTATCACATCCGGGAAACCAACATCCCTCAAAATAATATTCCTTATCACTTTCCGCTTAAATAAAATTCCTTATCACATAAAAATTTCTTATCACATCCTGCAAACTACAACAATCATCATCAAGTAAACCCATATAAATACAAGCGCTGACAATCAATAGTCGCATTCATTACATGCTCGCTCTGCGATGTACAAGTGTACCACTCATCGAGATTGTAGTCACGAAACACCAAGTTGCGCTTGTCCCTACTGTTTCACTAAGGAAAAGCCGTACTTGTGTTTCGATCTTCAAACCGTTGAAGGCTCACCGTCCAACAATCAGAACCTCTTTTCGGAACCGCTCAACCAAACTGTTTCACAAGAATACGCCCTACCGGAAGGTAAGTACAATTAACATTACATCCGACTTCATACGTTGTACACGAAAATTCCACTAATCACTCCTCCTTTTTCAGATGGACCCTTGGATCTACGCGCTTCCTCCAGACGTTCCTCAGGCGACAATAACAACAGCAACCCGAACCACAACAATATATCCCAGAATATATTGGATCTTACTACAAACACCAGCGCTTCAGTACAAAATACCAAAACAAACACTGATGGAAATAAAACTCAAACTGAACATACTACACCAAACAAACAACCACCAAGAACCACTTCGCCAATACCCATCAACATGCCAACTCCTCCAATTTCCGAACACACAAATACTGGCTCTCAGCCTCACCAACATCAGCAACAGAACCACGAAAACGAAAATAACAGAAACTCTACTTCACTTACTACACCCGATCGAACCATTCCAGACAACCATCATCTTCAGAACCACCGAAGAAATCAAAACGGAAATCAGAACACCTTCCATCGCAGACGTCATGGAAGCCATTCTGGATCCCCTACAAGAACGTCGGCGAAAAGAAGACTTATTTTTCCCCAGCCAATGGAATCACCAATTGAACCAATGGATACCAATCTTGAAACATTCAATATTACCGAAATGGGCACTACAGAATCAGAACAACAAACAGATACAAAAACCGAAACAAATCCAGCCAGTAACACCCAAACAGACAACGAACTCGGAAAATACATCTGGTACTCATTCATACTACACAAATCAGGAATCGCCGAAGATTGGAAACTTAGATCTCGCAGATGGACCAACACCCCAAGCTTCGTTAGATTTGACCATGGAGACCACGTGCACGTGCTTTACAGTGGCCAAAGCACGGGGCAAAACATCGCCAGAACTCGACGAAGAATTTTACAATATCAGTGCACCTCCATCAAAGGAACAGCCGAAGCCAGCGCAACAAACACTCGAATTAAATTCATTCGCAGATTCTTACTTTATTGTCTCCACTACGGCTCGACCACATACGAAGTTTTTGGATCTGGTACTGGCCCCGCGTGGATCGCAATAAAACAATACTGTAAAGAAATATGCGAAAACGAAGAACACTACCCGCTACTTCAAACCTGCAAAATATATATGGAACAGAAAAAAAATGAAAAAAACGCAAATAAACTCGAAAATATCAACAAGAGATACCAAATGTGCGAATTCATCGATAACACCATTATAGACTACCAAATATCAAGCATCACCGAATGGACCTCTCTAATACCGCTCGACATAAGAAAAGAGCTGCTCAAAGAATACGGCATACATTGCATCAGCTATATCAAAGAACATATAAGTATGTTTCGCACATCACTACTAGCCCGACATAAATCAGAACACAACCTCCTACTAACCGTTCAACACTTCGATAAGGTAAAATACGAGCTGACAAATAACGACGTAGAAGCAGTTTTATGGCTCAATTTCATTCTTCGTAAAAACAATATTGCACCAGAAGAGCTCCTGGGTTGGAGCGAAATAATAAAAACCTGCCGCTACGACAAAATAAACTCATTGGTTCTACAGAGGTACACAAACGCTGGAAAAACCATGTTCGTTAATCTTCTAATTAATCATTTTAAACCAGAAAGGGTTCCTCGAGAGAAGGACAACACCGGATTCCAATTCGACCAATTGCCGACAGCCAGCTGCGTACTTTTCGAGGAACCCTTAATAACACCCACCAACGTCGGCACATGGAAATTGCTTCTTGAAGGTAGTCCAGTTACTACCGACAAGAAGCATTGCGATAAACAGTCAATATGTCGCCTTCCCATATTCGTTACAACAGCGGTACCCCTGACGAACCAAATCGACCAATGGGAATCAACACAGGTTCGTCAACGAATAAAAATATTCGAGTTTCCGAAAACAATCAATCACGTCATCGGAAGAAACGACGAACCAACGACTTCAGCAAAAGCAAACGACATCTTACCAGCAGTGCCACAATATATCGAGCAGCGACACTTGCTAGTTCTGTTTTGTGCGCTACAAGACCTCGTTAAAAATGTTATCGCAACAGAAGATCTGTTTCACAAGTTCAACAACACAAAAACAAACATCACCGAAGAAACATGGCTACAGCTACAACGTCACCAGAAATTCCTTCTTCAGATGAACCCGCGATTAAACGAAACAAGAACAACGATATAACCACGGAAACCCTCTTCGCCGGAGCAATAGCAAACGGCAACACAAAAGACGGTTACGGCAAAATTTCACCAATGATTCCATTCACCGTCTGGAACAAAGGAGCAAAAACATTCCCACACACCATCAAACTTTCGAAATACCTTGACGTAGACTTCAGCACAAACCAAAAACCGTTCATCATACCGTACCAAATGGCACAATTTTGGACAGGAACATGGGACGATGAACAAACATCAGCAAACCAAACTGTCCTCGCAGTTAAACACTTAAACAATCTTAGCTGGGCATGCGACTGGATTAACGGATCCATTACATTCGAACTCTTTAACGTTACGCGTCAACGTCTAATTCAAAGCGGCTCTACAAACATACTTACGTACGACTTCGAAACATCTCAAAACGCCATCATCGCCATTCAAAATCGCAACTTCGAAACACACAACATATACTCCGTCAAAGACTGCGGACCCATCAACCAACACCACATCACTGCAGATATTTTCTCCAGCAAGCAAGACACATCGAAAAAAATCGAACTGCCGCTTAAAAACAAATACACCTTCAACGTCTCCTTCCCTAAACTACACAACAACAATCATTGGCTACCCGAAGATATCACCGATCCGACTAAATTCACAACGCTCATACCCGGAACACAGGTTAACCAAGGCCGTGAGAAATGCCGAATCCGTCTCAATATATATATATATATATGTGTGTATATATATATTTTGTGTAATATAATAACCCAAGGTGACTTGTGTCTTTTATGTTATTCAGTGTTCACTAACATCCAGCTGCTGACAGTTAAATCTTAACCTCAAAAACACGTGGACGTATGTGCAGTGAGCAAAGCATAAACATTTCGTGAGTGTTAATTTAAATTGTAATAAATAAAATGGATAGAAAATCCGGAGCGAAAAGGAGTACGCGTGCAGATCGCTCAAAAAAACGGCGGTTTCACGGCAATCGGGACACTGCCGAAGAAGACACCAGTTTTACTAGTTCATCAGCAGCAAAGCTAAGTAAATCAAACGATGAAGAGGTCATAATAGAAAATAATTACGGCTACTGTATTTTGGAGTTTTTCACTGTTTTTTCGGCAATTTCTTCTTTAGTTCTGTGTGCAAATTGCAAGAAAGAGATTAAATTTTCTCGAACGGCTCAACGTGGAGTAGGGTTTAAAATTGCATTAAAATGTAGTTGTGAGAGTATACAGTACATACCATCATGCCCATTTATCGAAAAATCCTTTGAAGTGAACCGAAAAATGATATTTGCTATGCGGGTTTTAGGAGTTGGCAGAGAAGGAATCAATATCTTCTGTAGTTTGATGGATATTTGTCAAGGGTTATCAATCGGGACTTACTATGCTTGTGTCAAAAATATACATACAGCTGCATCTGCTGTTTATAATCTCGTTATTTCCAAAGCTGTAAAAGAAGAAAAAGATTTAATTTCAGCTTGTGATCCAAATGCCAATCCAATGGAGTTTACAGTTTCTGGTGATGGGACTTGGAAAAAAAGAGGTTTTAATTCTTTATTTGGAGTTACCACACTTGTAGCTAAAAATTGCAAGAAAGTGGTTGATACGGTTGTCAAATCCAGTTTCTGTCAAGGTTGTAATCTTTGGAAAAATAAAAAAAATTCAGATATTTCAGCGTATAATGATTGGTATGAAGATCATGAAGAAGTTTGTACCATTAATCACAAAGGAAGTGCAGGCAAAATGGAGGTAGATGCAGTTGTGGAGATGTTTTGTCGATCAGTTGAAAAACACGGAGTGAAATACGTGAAATATGTATATTGGAGATGGTGATACTCAGACTTTCAAAGGCATACTCGATATGGATCCTTATGATGGTGACCCCTTAGTAGAAAAAAAAGAATGCGTAGGACATGTGCAAAAAAGAATGGGTGCAAGGCTACGGAAAGCAAAGAAAGACAATAAAGGGATTGGTGGTAAAGGAGAAGGCAAATTAACAGATAAAATTATAAATAAATTGTCTTTGTATTATGGCTTAGCAATTCGCCGGCACCCAGATTCTGTTGAAGACATGAAAAACGCAGTTTTGGCTTTTTTTTTAATTTTTTTTTTCTTTTTTCTATTTTTTTTTCTTTTTTTAATATATCTTTAAATACTTATAAAAATAAAACATTAAAAAGAAAAGAAAAGAAAAAGAAAAAGAAAAAGAAAAAGAAAAAGAAAAAGAAAAAGAAAAAGAAAAAGAAAAAGGAAAAGAAAGAAACGGATTCCAACTAAAAGGAGGAGTGATTACAGGAATTTTCACAATCTTCTCCCAACACTGGAGGACTTCAAAAAATAACATCTCTTATCACATCTGGGAAGTCTACATCCGTCAAAAATAAAATTCCTTATCAATTTAAATAACTACTCTTATCACATCCGGGAAGTCTACATCCGTCAAAAATTAAATTCCTTATCAATTTCAATAACAACTCTTATCACATCCGGGAAACCAACATCCCTCAAAATAATATTCCTTATCACTTTCCGCTTAAATAAAATTCCTTATCACATAAAAATTTCTTATCACATCCTGCAAACTACAACAATCATCATCAAGTAAACCCATATAAATACAAGCGCTGACAATCAATAGTCGCATTCATTACATGCTCGCTCTGCGATGTACAAGTGTACCACTCATCGAGATTGTAGTCACGAAACACCAAGTTGCGCTTGTCCCTACTGTTTCACTAAGGAAAAGCCGTACTTGTGTTTCGATCTTCAAACCGTTGAAGGCTCACCGTCCAACAATCAGAACCTCTTTTCGGAACCGCTCAGCCAAACTGTTTCACAAGAATACGCCCTACCGGAAGGTAAGTACAATTAACATTACATCCGACTTCATACGTTGTACACGAAAATTCCACTAATCACTCCTCATTTTTCAGATGGACCCTTGGATCTACGCGCTTCCTCCAGACGTTCCTCAGGCGACAATAACAACAGCAACCCGAACCACAACAATATATCCCAGAATATATTGGATCTTACTACAAACACCAGCGCTTCAGTACAAAATACCAAAACAAACACTGATGGAAATAAAACTCAAACTGAACATACTACACCAAACAAACAACCACCAAGAACCACTTCGCCAATACCCATCAACATGCCAACTCCTCCAATTTCCGAACACACAAATACTGGCTCTCAGCCTCACCAACATCAGCAACAGAACCACGAAAACTAAAATAACAGAAACTCTACTTCACTTACTACACCCGATCGAACCATTCCAGACAACCATCATCTTCAGAACCACCGAAGAAATCAAAACGGAAATCAGAACACCTTCCATCGCAGACGTCATGGAAGCCATTCTGGATCCCCTACAAGAACGTCGGCGAAAAGAAGACTTATTTTTCCCCAGCCAATGGAATCACCAATTGAACCAATGGATACCAATCTTGAAACATTCAATATTACCGAAATGGGCACTACAGAATCAGAACAACAAACAGATACAAAAACCGAAACAAATCCAGCCAGTAACACCCAAACAGACAACGAACTCGGAAAATACATCTGGTACTCATTCATACTACACAAATCAGGAATCGCCGAAGATTGGAAACTTAGATCTCGCAGATGGACCAACACCCCAAGCTTCGTTAGATTTGACCATGGAGACCACGTGCACGTGCTTTACAGTGGCCAAAGCACGGGGCAAAACATCGCCAGAACTCGACGAAGAATTTTACAATATCAGTGCACCTCCATCAAAGGAACAGCCGAAGCCAGCGCAACAAACACTCGAATTAAATTCATTCGCAGATTCTTACTTTATTGTCTCCGCTACGGCTCGACCACATACGAAGTTTTTGGATCTGGTACTGGCCCCGCGTGGATCGCAATAAAACAATACTGTAAAGAAATATGCGAAAACGAAGAACACTACCCGCTACTTCAAACCTGCAAAATATATATGGAACAGAAAAAAAATGAAAAAAACGCAAATAAACTCGAAAATATCAACAAGAGATACCAAATGTGCGAATTCATCGATAACACCATTATAGACTACCAAATATCAAGCATCACCGAATGGACCTCTCTAATACCGCTCGACATAAGAAAAGAGCTGCTCAAAGAATACGGCATACATTGCATCAGCTATATCAAAGAACATATAAGTATGTTTCGCACATCACTACTAGCCCGACATAAATCAGAACACAACCTCCTACTAACCGTTCAACACTTCGATAAGGTAAAATACGAGCTGACAAATAACGACGTAGAAGCAGTTTTATGGCTCAATTTCATTCTTCATAAAAACAATATTGCACCAGAAGAGCTCCTGGGTTGGAGCGAAATAATAAAAACCTGCCGCTACGACAAAATAAACTCATTGGTTCTACAGAGGTACACAAACGCTGGAAAAACCATGTTCGTTAATCTTCTAATTAATCATTTTAAACCAGAAAGGGTTCCTCGAGAGAAGGACAACACCGGATTCCAATTCGACCAATTGCCGACAGCCAGCTGCGTACTTTTCGAGGAACCCTTAATAACACCCACCAACGTCGGCACATGGAAATTGCTTCTTGAAGGTAGTCCAGTTACTACCGACAAGAAGCATTGCGATAAACAGTCAATATGTCGCCTTCCCATATTCGTTACAACAGCGGTACCCCTGACGAACCAAATCGACCAATGGGAATCAACACAGGTTCGTCAACGAATAAAAATATTCGAGTTTCCGAAAACAATCAATCACGTCATCGGAAGAAACGACGAACCAACGACTTCAGCAAAAGCAAACGACATCTTACCAGCAGCGCCACAATATATCGAGCAGCGACACTTGCTAGTTCTGTTTTGCGCGCTACAAGACCTCGTTAAAAATGTTATCGCAACAGAAGATCTGTTTCACAAGTTCAACAACACAAAAACAAACATCACCGAAGAAACATGGCTACAGCTACAACGTCACCAGAAATTCCTTCTTCAGATGAACCCGCGATTAAACGAAACAAGAACAACGATATAACCACGGAAACCCTCTTCGCCGGAGCAATAGCAAACGGCAACACAAAAGACGGTTACGGCAAAATTTCACCAATGATTCCATTCACCGTCTGGAACAAAGGAGCAAAAACATTCCCACACACCATCAAACTTTCGAAATACCTTGACATAGACTTCAGCACAAACCAAAAACCGTTCATCATACGGTACCAAATGGCACAATTTTGGACAGGAACATGGGACGATGAACAAACATCAGCAAACCAAACTGTCCTCGCAGTTAAACACTTAAACAATCTTAGCTGGGCATGCGACTGGATTAACGGATCCATTACATTCGAACTCTTTAACGTTACGCGTCAACGTCTAATTCAAAGCGGCTCTACAAACATACTTACGTACGACTTCGAAACATCTCAAAACGCCATCATCGCCATTCAAAATCGCAACTTCGAAACACACAACATATACTCCGTCAAAGACTGCGGACCCATCAACCAACACCACATCACCGCAGATATTTTCTCCAGCAAGCAAGACACATCGAAAAAAATCGAACTGCCGCTTAAAAACAAATACACCTTCAACGTCTCCTTCCCTAAACTACACAACAACAATCATTGGCTACCCGAAGATATCACCGATCCGACTAAATTCACAACGCTCATACCCGGAACACAGGTTAACCAAGGCCGTGAGAAATGCCGAATCCGTCTCAATATATATATATATATATGTGTGTATATATATATTTTGTGTAATATAATAACCCAAGGTGACTTGTGTCTTTTATGTTATTCAGTGTTCACTAACATCCAGCTGCTGACAGTTAAATCTTAACCTCAAAAACACGTGGACGTATGTGCAGTGAGCAAAGCATAAACATTTCGTGAGTGTTAATTTAAATTGTAATAAATAAAATGGATAGAAAATCCGGAGCGAAAAGGAGTACGCGTGCAGATAGCTCAAAAAAACGGCGGTTTCACGGCAATCGGGACACTGCCGAAGAAGACACCAGTTTTACTAGTTCATCAGCAGCAAAGCTAAGTAAATCAAACGATGAAGAGGTCATAATAGAAAATAATTACGGCTACTGTATTTTGGAGTTTTTCACTGTTTTTTCGGCAATTTCTTCTTTAGTTCTGTGTGCAAATTGCAAGAAAGAGATTAAATTTTCTCGAACGGCTCAACGTGGAGTAGGGTTTAAAATTGCATTAAAATGTAGTTGTGAGAGTATACAGTACATACCATCATGCCCATTTATCGAAAAATCCTTTGAAGTGAACCGAAAAATGATATTTGCTATGCGGGTTTTAGGAGTTGGCAGAGAAGGAATCAATATCTTCTGTAGTTTGATGGATATTTGTCAAGGGTTATCAATCGGGACTTACTATGCTTGTGTCAAAAATATACATACAGCTGCATCTGCTGTTTATAATCTCGTTATTTCCAAAGCTGTAAAAGAAGAAAAAGATTTAATTTCAGCTTGTGATCCAAATGCCAATCCAATGGAGTTTACAGTTTCTGGTGATGGGACTTGGAAAAAAAGAGGTTTTAATTCTTTATTTGGAGTTACCACACTTGTAGCTAAAAATTGCAAGAAAGTGGTTGATACGGTTGTCAAATCCAGTTTCTGTCAAGGTTGTAATCTTTGGAAAAATAAAAAAAATTCAGATATTTCAGCGTATAATGATTGGTATGAAGATCATGAAGAAGTTTGTACCATTAATCACAAAGGAAGTGCAGGCAAAATGGAGGTAGATGCAGTTGTGGAGATGTTTTGTCGATCAGTTGAAAAACACGGAGTGAAATACGTGAAATATGTATATTGGAGATGGTGATACTCAGACTTTCAAAGGCATACTCGATATGGATCCTTATGATGGTGACCCCTTAGTAGAAAAAAAAGAATGCGTAGGACATGTGCAAAAAAGAATGGGTGCAAGGCTACGGAAAGCAAAGAAAGACAATAAAGGGATTGGTGGTAAAGGAGAAGGCAAATTAACAGATAAAATTATAAATAAATTGTCTTTGTATTATGGCTTAGCAATTCGCCGGCACCCAGATTCTATTGAAGACATGAAAAACGCAGTTTTGGCTTTTTTTTTAATTTTTTTTTTTCTTTTTTCTATTTTTTTTTCTTTTTTTAATATATCTTTAAATACTTATAAAAATAAAACATTAAAAAGAAAAGAAAAGAAAAAGAAAAAGAAAAAGAAAAAGAAAAAGAAAAAGGAAAAGAAAGAAACGGATTCCAACTAAAAGGAGGAGTGATTACAGGAATTTTCACAATCTTCTCCCAACACTGGAGGACTTCAAAAAATAACATCTCTTATCACATCTGGGAAGTCTACATCCGTCAAAAATAAAATTCCTTATCAATTTAAATAACTACTCTTATCACATCCGGGAAGTCTACATCCGTCAAAAATTAAATTCCTTATCAATTTCAATAACAACTCTTATCACATCCGGGAAACCAACATCCCTCAAAATAATATTCCTTATCACTTTCCGCTTAAATAAAATTCCTTATCACATAAAAATTTCTTATCACATCCTGCAAACTACAACAATCATCATCAAGTAAACCCATATAAATACAAGCGCTGACAATCAATAGTCGCATTCATTACATGCTCGCTCTGCGATGTACAAGTGTACCACTCATCGAGATTGTAGTCACGAAACACCAAGTTGCGCTTGTCCCTACTGTTTCACTAAGGAAAAGCCGTACTTGTGTTTCGATCTTCAAACCGTTGAAGGCTCACCGTCCAACAATCAGAACCTCTTTTCGGAACCGCTCAACCAAACTGTTTCACAAGAATACGCCCTACCGGAAGGTAAGTACAATTAACATTACATCCGACTTCATACGTTGTACACGAAAATTCCACTAATCACTCCTCCTTTTTCAGATGGACCCTTGGATCTACGCGCTTCCTCCAGACGTTCCTCAGGCGACAATAACAACAGCAACCCGAACCACAACAATATATCCCAGAATATATTGGATCTTACTACAAACACCAGCGCTTCAGTACAAAATACCAAAACAAACACTGATGGAAATAAAACTCAAACTGAACATACTACACCAAACAAACAACCACCAAGAACCACTTCGCCAATACCCATCAACATGCCAACTCCTCCAATTTCCGAACACACAAATACTGGCTCTCAGCCTCACCAACATCAGCAACAGAACCACGAAAACGAAAATAACAGAAACTCTACTTCACTTACTACACCCGATCGAACCATTCCAGACAACCATCATCTTCAGAACCACCGAAGAAATCAAAACGGAAATCAGAACACCTTCCATCGCAGACGTCATGGAAGCCATTCTGGATCCCCTACAAGAACGTCGGCGAAAAGAAGACTTATTTTTCCCCAGCCAATGGAATCACCAATTGAACCAATGGATACCAATCTTGAAACATTCAATATTACCGAAATGGGCACTACAGAATCAGAACAACAAACAGATACAAAAACCGAAACAAATCCAGCCAGTAACACCCAAACAGACAACGAACTCGGAAAATACATCTGGTACTCATTCATACTACACAAATCAGGAATCGCCGAAGATTGGAAACTTAGATCTCGCAGATGGACCAACACCCCAAGCTTCGTTAGATTTGACCATGGAGACCACGTGCACGTGCTTTACAGTGGCCAAAGCACGGGGCAAAACATCGCCAGAACTCGACGAAGAATTTTACAATATCAGTGCACCTCCATCAAAGGAACAGCCGAAGCCAGCGCAACAAACACTCGAATTAAATTCATTCGCAGATTCTTACTTTATTGTCTCCACTACGGCTCGACCACATACGAAGTTTTTGGATCTGGTACTGGCCCCGCGTGGATCGCAATAAAACAATACTGTAAAGAAATATGCGAAAACGAAGAACACTACCCGCTACTTCAAACCTGCAAAATATATATGGAACAGAAAAAAAATGAAAAAAACGCAAATAAACTCGAAAATATCAACAAGAGATACCAAATGTGCGAATTCATCGATAACACCATTATAGACTACCAAATATCAAGCATCACCGAATGGACCTCTCTAATACCGCTCGACATAAGAAAAGAGCTGCTCAAAGAATACGGCATACATTGCATCAGCTATATCAAAGAACATATAAGTATGTTTCGCACATCACTACTAGCCCGACATAAATCAGAACACAACCTCCTACTAACCGTTCAACACTTCGATAAGGTAAAATACGAGCTGACAAATAACGACGTAGAAGCAGTTTTATGGCTCAATTTCATTCTTCGTAAAAACAATATTGCACCAGAAGAGCTCCTGGGTTGGAGCGAAATAATAAAAACCTGCCGCTACGACAAAATAAACTCATTGGTTCTACAGAGGTACACAAACGCTGGAAAAACCATGTTCGTTAATCTTCTAATTAATCATTTTAAACCAGAAAGGGTTCCTCGAGAGAAGGACAACACCGGATTCCAATTCGACCAATTGCCGACAGCCAGCTGCGTACTTTTCGAGGAACCCTTAATAACACCCACCAACGTCGGCACATGGAAATTGCTTCTTGAAGGTAGTCCAGTTACTACCGACAAGAAGCATTGCGATAAACAGTCAATATGTCGCCTTCCCATATTCGTTACAACAGCGGTACCCCTGACGAACCAAATCGACCAATGGGAATCAACACAGGTTCGTCAACGAATAAAAATATTCGAGTTTCCGAAAACAATCAATCACGTCATCGGAAGAAACGACGAACCAACGACTTCAGCAAAAGCAAACGACATCTTACCAGCAGTGCCACAATATATCGAGCAGCGACACTTGCTAGTTCTGTTTTGTGCGCTACAAGACCTCGTTAAAAATGTTATCGCAACAGAAGATCTGTTTCACAAGTTCAACAACACAAAAACAAACATCACCGAAGAAACATGGCTACAGCTACAACGTCACCAGAAATTCCTTCTTCAGATGAACCCGCGATTAAACGAAACAAGAACAACGATATAACCACGGAAACCCTCTTCGCCGGAGCAATAGCAAACGGCAACACAAAAGACGGTTACGGCAAAATTTCACCAATGATTCCATTCACCGTCTGGAACAAAGGAGCAAAAACATTCCCACACACCATCAAACTTTCGAAATACCTTGACGTAGACTTCAGCACAAACCAAAAACCGTTCATCATACCGTACCAAATGGCACAATTTTGGACAGGAACATGGGACGATGAACAAACATCAGCAAACCAAACTGTCCTCGCAGTTAAACACTTAAACAATCTTAGCTGGGCATGCGACTGGATTAACGGATCCATTACATTCGAACTCTTTAACGTTACGCGTCAACGTCTAATTCAAAGCGGCTCTACAAACATACTTACGTACGACTTCGAAACATCTCAAAACGCCATCATCGCCATTCAAAATCGCAACTTCGAAACACACAACATATACTCCGTCAAAGACTGCGGACCCATCAACCAACACCACATCACCGCAGATATTTTCTCCAGCAAGCAAGACACATCGAAAAAAATCGAACTGCCGCTTAAAAACAAATACACCTTCAACGTCTCCTTCCCTAAACTACACAACAACAATCATTGGCTACCCGAAGATATCACCGATCCGACTAAATTCACAACGCTCATACCCGGAACACAGGTTAACCAAGGCCGTGAGAAATGCCGAATCCGTCTCAATATATATATATATATATGTGTGTATATATATATTTTGTGTAATATAATAACCCAAGGTGACTTGTGTCTTTTATGTTATTCAGTGTTCACTAACATCCAGCTGCTGACAGTTAAATCTTAACCTCAAAAACACGTGGACGTATGTGCAGTGAGCAAAGCATAAACATTTCGTGAGTGTTAATTTAAATTGTAATAAATAAAATGGATAGAAAATCCGGAGCGAAAAGGAGTACGCGTGCAGATCGCTCAAAAAAACGGCGGTTTCACGGCAATCGGGACACTGCCGAAGAAGACACCAGTTTTACTAGTTCATCAGCAGCAAAGCTAAGTAAATCAAACGATGAAGAGGTCATAATAGAAAATAATTACGGCTACTGTATTTTGGAGTTTTTCACTGTTTTTTCGGCAATTTCTTCTTTAGTTCTGTGTGCAAATTGCAAGAAAGAGATTAAATTTTCTCGAACGGCTCAACGTGGAGTAGGGTTTAAAATTGCATTAAAATGTAGTTGTGAGAGTATACAGTACATACCATCATGCCCATTTATCGAAAAATCCTTTGAAGTGAACCGAAAAATGATATTTGCTATGCGGGTTTTAGGAGTTGGCAGAGAAGGAATCAATATCTTCTGTAGTTTGATGGATATTTGTCAAGGGTTATCAATCGGGACTTACTATGCTTGTGTCAAAAATATACATACAGCTGCATCTGCTGTTTATAATCTCGTTATTTCCAAAGCTGTAAAAGAAGAAAAAGATTTAATTTCAGCTTGTGATCCAAATGCCAATCCAATGGAGTTTACAGTTTCTGGTGATGGGACTTGGAAAAAAAGAGGTTTTAATTCTTTATTTGGAGTTACCACACTTGTAGCTAAAAATTGCAAGAAAGTGGTTGATACGGTTGTCAAATCCAGTTTCTGTCAAGGTTGTAATCTTTGGAAAAATAAAAAAAATTCAGATATTTCAGCGTATAATGATTGGTATGAAGATCATGAAGAAGTTTGTACCATTAATCACAAAGGAAGTGCAGGCAAAATGGAGGTAGATGCAGTTGTGGAGATGTTTTGTCGATCAGTTGAAAAACACGGAGTGAAATACGTGAAATATGTATATTGGAGATGGTGATACTCAGACTTTCAAAGGCATACTCGATATGGATCCTTATGATGGTGACCCCTTAGTAGAAAAAAAAGAATGCGTAGGACATGTGCAAAAAAGAATGGGTGCAAGGCTACGGAAAGCAAAGAAAGACAATAAAGGGATTGGTGGTAAAGGAGAAGGCAAATTAACAGATAAAATTATAAATAAATTGTCTTTGTATTATGGCTTAGCAATTCGCCGGCACCCAGATTCTGTTGAAGACATGAAAAACGCAGTTTTGGCTTTTTTTTTAATTTTTTTTTTCTTTTTTCTATTTTTTTTTCTTTTTTTAATATATCTTTAAATACTTATAAAAATAAAACATTAAAAAGAAAAGAAAAGAAAAAGAAAAAGAAAAAGAAAAAGAAAAAGAAAAAGAAAAAGAAAAAGAAAAAGAAAAAGGAAAAGAAAGAAACGGATTCCAACTAAAAGGAGGAGTGATTACAGGAATTTTCACAATCTTCTCCCAACACTGGAGGACTTCAAAAAATAACATCTCTTATCACATCTGGGAAGTCTACATCCGTCAAAAATAAAATTCCTTATCAATTTAAATAACTACTCTTATCACATCCGGGAAGTCTACATCCGTCAAAAATTAAATTCCTTATCAATTTCAATAACAACTCTTATCACATCCGGGAAACCAACATCCCTCAAAATAATATTCCTTATCACTTTCCGCTTAAATAAAATTCCTTATCACATAAAAATTTCTTATCACATCCTGCAAACTACAACAATCATCATCAAGTAAACCCATATAAATACAAGCGCTGACAATCAATAGTCGCATTCATTACATGCTCGCTCTGCGATGTACAAGTGTACCACTCATCGAGATTGTAGTCACGAAACACCAAGTTGCGCTTGTCCCTACTGTTTCACTAAGGAAAAGCCGTACTTGTGTTTCGATCTTCAAACCGTTGAAGGCTCACCGTCCAACAATCAGAACCTCTTTTCGGAACCGCTCAGCCAAACTGTTTCACAAGAATACGCCCTACCGGAAGGTAAGTACAATTAACATTACATCCGACTTCATACGTTGTACACGAAAATTCCACTAATCACTCCTCATTTTTCAGATGGACCCTTGGATCTACGCGCTTCCTCCAGACGTTCCTCAGGCGACAATAACAACAGCAACCCGAACCACAACAATATATCCCAGAATATATTGGATCTTACTACAAACACCAGCGCTTCAGTACAAAATACCAAAACAAACACTGATGGAAATAAAACTCAAACTGAACATACTACACCAAACAAACAACCACCAAGAACCACTTCGCCAATACCCATCAACATGCCAACTCCTCCAATTTCCGAACACACAAATACTGGCTCTCAGCCTCACCAACATCAGCAACAGAACCACGAAAACTAAAATAACAGAAACTCTACTTCACTTACTACACCCGATCGAACCATTCCAGACAACCATCATCTTCAGAACCACCGAAGAAATCAAAACGGAAATCAGAACACCTTCCATCGCAGACGTCATGGAAGCCATTCTGGATCCCCTACAAGAACGTCGGCGAAAAGAAGACTTATTTTTCCCCAGCCAATGGAATCACCAATTGAACCAATGGATACCAATCTTGAAACATTCAATATTACCGAAATGGGCACTACAGAATCAGAACAACAAACAGATACAAAAACCGAAACAAATCCAGCCAGTAACACCCAAACAGACAACGAACTCGGAAAATACATCTGGTACTCATTCATACTACACAAATCAGGAATCGCCGAAGATTGGAAACTTAGATCTCGCAGATGGACCAACACCCCAAGCTTCGTTAGATTTGACCATGGAGACCACGTGCACGTGCTTTACAGTGGCCAAAGCACGGGGCAAAACATCGCCAGAACTCGACGAAGAATTTTACAATATCAGTGCACCTCCATCAAAGGAACAGCCGAAGCCAGCGCAACAAACACTCGAATTAAATTCATTCGCAGATTCTTACTTTATTGTCTCCGCTACGGCTCGACCACATACGAAGTTTTTGGATCTGGTACTGGCCCCGCGTGGATCGCAATAAAACAATACTGTAAAGAAATATGCGAAAACGAAGAACACTACCCGCTACTTCAAACCTGCAAAATATATATGGAACAGAAAAAAAATGAAAAAAACGCAAATAAACTCGAAAATATCAACAAGAGATACCAAATGTGCGAATTCATCGATAACACCATTATAGACTACCAAATATCAAGCATCACCGAATGGACCTCTCTAATACCGCTCGACATAAGAAAAGAGCTGCTCAAAGAATACGGCATACATTGCATCAGCTATATCAAAGAACATATAAGTATGTTTCGCACATCACTACTAGCCCGACATAAATCAGAACACAACCTCCTACTAACCGTTCAACACTTCGATAAGGTAAAATACGAGCTGACAAATAACGACGTAGAAGCAGTTTTATGGCTCAATTTCATTCTTCATAAAAACAATATTGCACCAGAAGAGCTCCTGGGTTGGAGCGAAATAATAAAAACCTGCCGCTACGACAAAATAAACTCATTGGTTCTACAGAGGTACACAAACGCTGGAAAAACCATGTTCGTTAATCTTCTAATTAATCATTTTAAACCAGAAAGGGTTCCTCGAGAGAAGGACAACACCGGATTCCAATTCGACCAATTGCCGACAGCCAGCTGCGTACTTTTCGAGGAACCCTTAATAACACCCACCAACGTCGGCACATGGAAATTGCTTCTTGAAGGTAGTCCAGTTACTACCGACAAGAAGCATTGCGATAAACAGTCAATATGTCGCCTTCCCATATTCGTTACAACAGCGGTACCCCTGACGAACCAAATCGACCAATGGGAATCAACACAGGTTCGTCAACGAATAAAAATATTCGAGTTTCCGAAAACAATCAATCACGTCATCGGAAGAAACGACGAACCAACGACTTCAGCAAAAGCAAACGACATCTTACCAGCAGCGCCACAATATATCGAGCAGCGACACTTGCTAGTTCTGTTTTGCGCGCTACAAGACCTCGTTAAAAATGTTATCGCAACAGAAGATCTGTTTCACAAGTTCAACAACACAAAAACAAACATCACCGAAGAAACATGGCTACAGCTACAACGTCACCAGAAATTCCTTCTTCAGATGAACCCGCGATTAAACGAAACAAGAACAACGATATAACCACGGAAACCCTCTTCGCCGGAGCAATAGCAAACGGCAACACAAAAGACGGTTACGGCAAAATTTCACCAATGATTCCATTCACCGTCTGGAACAAAGGAGCAAAAACATTCCCACACACCATCAAACTTTCGAAATACCTTGACATAGACTTCAGCACAAACCAAAAACCGTTCATCATACGGTACCAAATGGCACAATTTTGGACAGGAACATGGGACGATGAACAAACATCAGCAAACCAAACTGTCCTCGCAGTTAAACACTTAAACAATCTTAGCTGGGCATGCGACTGGATTAACGGATCCATTACATTCGAACTCTTTAACGTTACGCGTCAACGTCTAATTCAAAGCGGCTCTACAAACATACTTACGTACGACTTCGAAACATCTCAAAACGCCATCATCGCCATTCAAAATCGCAACTTCGAAACACACAACATATACTCCGTCAAAGACTGCGGACCCATCAACCAACACCACATCACCGCAGATATTTTCTCCAGCAAGCAAGACACATCGAAAAAAATCGAACTGCCGCTTAAAAACAAATACACCTTCAACGTCTCCTTCCCTAAACTACACAACAACAATCATTGGCTACCCGAAGATATCACCGATCCGACTAAATTCACAACGCTCATACCCGGAACACAGGTTAACCAAGGCCGTGAGAAATGCCGAATCCGTCTCAATATATATATATATATATGTGTGTATATATATATTTTGTGTAATATAATAACCCAAGGTGACTTGTGTCTTTTATGTTATTCAGTGTTCACTAACATCCAGCTGCTGACAGTTAAATCTTAACCTCAAAAACACGTGGACATATGTGCAGTGAGCAAAGCATAAACATTTCGTGAGTGTTAATTTAAATTGTAATAAATAAAATGGATAGAAAATCCGGAGCGAAAAGGAGTACGCGTGCAGATCGCTCAAAAAAACGGCGGTTTCACAGCAATCGGGACACTGCCGAAGAAGACACCAGTTTTACTAGTTCATCAGCAGCAAAGCTAAGTAAATCAAACGATGAAGAGGTCATAATAGAAAATAATTACGGCTACTGTATTTTGGAGTTTTTCACTGTTTTTTCGGCAATTTCTTCTTTAATTCTGTGTGCAAATTGCAAGAAAGAGATTAAATTTTCTCGAACGGCTCAACGTGGAGTAGGGTTTAAAATTGCATTAAAATGTAGTTGTGAGAGTATACAGTACATACCATCATGCCCATTTATCGAAAAATCCTTTGAAGTGAACCGAAAAATGATATTTGCTATGCGGGTTTTAGGAGTTGGCAGAGAAGGAATCAATATCTTCTGTAGTTTGATGGATATTTGTCAAGGGTTATCAATCGGGACTTACTATGCTTGTGTCAAAAATATACATACAGCTGCATCTGCTGTTTATAATCTCGTTATTTCCAAAGCTGTAAAAGAAGAAAAAGATTTAATTTCAGCTTGTGATCCAAATGCCAATCCAATGGAGTTTACAGTTTCTGGTGATGGGACTTGGAAAAAAAGAGGTTTTAATTCTTTATTTGGAGTTACCACACTTGTAGCTAAAAATTGCAAGAAAGTGGTTGATACGGTTGTCAAATCCAGTTTCTGTCAAGGTTGTAATCTTTGGAAAAATAAAAAAAATTCAGATATTTCAGCGTATAATGATTGGTATGAAGATCATGAAGAAGTTTGTACCATTAATCACAAAGGAAGTGCAGGCAAAATGGAGGTAGATGCAGTTGTGGAGATGTTTTGTCGATCAGTTGAAAAACACGGAGTGAAATACGTGAAATATGTATATTGGAGATGGTGATACTCAGACTTTCAAAGGCATACTCGATATGGATCCTTATGATGGTGACCCCTTAGTAGAAAAAAAAGAATGCGTAGGACATGTGCAAAAAAGAATGGGTGCAAGGCTACGGAAAGCAAAGAAAGACAATAAAGGGATTGGTGGTAAAGGAGAAGGCAAATTAACAGATAAAATTATAAATAAATTGTCTTTGTATTATGGCTTAGCAATTCGCCGGCACCCAGATTCTGTTGAAGACATGAAAAACGCAGTTTTGGCTTTTTTTTTAATTTTTTTTTTTCTTTTTTCTATTTTTTTTTCTTTTTTTAATATATCTTTAAATACTTATAAAAATAAAACATTAAAAAGAAAAGAAAAGAAAAAGAAAAAGAAAAAGAAAAAGGAAAAGAAAGAAACGGATTCCAACTAAAAGGAGGAGTGATTACAGGAATTTTCACAATCTTCTCCCAACACTGGAGGACTTCAAAAAATAACATCTCTTATCACATCTGGGAAGTCTACATCCGTCAAAAATAAAATTCCTTATCAATTTAAATAACTACTCTTATCACATCCGGGAAGTCTACATCCGTCAAAAATTAAATTCCTTATCAATTTCAATAACAACTCTTATCACATCCGGGAAACCAACATCCCTCAAAATAATATTCCTTATCACTTTCCGCTTAAATAAAATTCCTTATCACATAAAAATTTCTTATCACATCCTGCAAACTACAACAATCATCATCAAGTAAACCCATATAAATACAAGCGCTGACAATCAATAGTCGCATTCATTACATGCTCGCTCTGCGATGTACAAGTGTACCACTCATCGAGATTGTAGTCACGAAACACCAAGTTGCGCTTGTCCCTACTGTTTCACTAAGGAAAAGCCGTACTTGTGTTTCGATCTTCAAACTGTTGAAGGCTCACCGTCCAACAATCAGAACCTCTTTTCGGAACCGCTCAGCCAAACTGTTTCACAAGAATACGCCCTACCGGAAGGTAAGTACAATTAACATTACATCCGACTTCATACGTTGTACACGAAAATTCCACTAATCACTCCTCCTTTTTCAGATGGACCCTTGGATCTACGCGCTTCCTCCAGACGTTCCTCAGGCGACAATAACAACAGCAACCCGAACCACAACAATATATCCCAGAATATATTGGATCTTACTACAAACACCAGCGCTTCAGTACAAAATACCAAAACAAACACTGATGGAAATAAAACTCAAACTGAACATACTACACCAAACAAACAACCACCAAGAACCACTTCGCCAATACCCATCAACATGCCAACTCCTCCAATTTCCGAACACACAAATACTGGCTCTCAGCCTCACCAACATCAGCAACAGAACCACGAAAACGAAAATAACAGAAACTCTACTTCACTTACTACACCCGATCGAACCATTCCAGACAACCATCATCTTCAGAACCACCGAAGAAATCAAAACGGAAATCAGAACACCTTCCATCGCAGACGTCATGGAAGCCATTCTGGATCCCCTACAAGAACGTCGGCGAAAAGAAGACTTATTTTTCCCCAGCCAATGGAATCACCAATTGAACCAATGGATACCAATCTTGAAACATTCAATATTACCGAAATGGGCACTACAGAATCAGAACAACAAACAGATACAAAAACCGAAACAAATCCAGCCAGTAACACCCAAACAGACAACGAACTCGGAAAATACATCTGGTACTCATTCATACTACACAAATCAGGAATCGCCGAAGATTGGAAACTTAGATCTCGCAGATGGACCAACACCCCAAGCTTCGTTAGATTTGACCATGGAGACCACGTGCACGTGCTTTACAGTGGCCAAAGCACGGGGCAAAACATCGCCAGAACTCGACGAAGAATTTTACAATATCAGTGCACCTCCATCAAAGGAACAGCCGAAGCCAGCGCAACAAACACTCGAATTAAATTCATTCGCAGATTCTTACTTTATTGTCTCCGCTACGGCTCGACCACATACGAAGTTTTTGGATCTGGTACTGGCCCCGCGTGGATCGCAATAAAACAATACTGTAAAGAAATATGCGAAAACGAAGAACACTACCCGCTACTTCAAACCTGCAAAATATATATGGAACAGAAAAAAAATGAAAAAAACGCAAATAAACTCGAAAATATCAACAAGAGATACCAAATGTGCGAATTCATCGATAACACCATTATAGACTACCAAATATCAAGCATCACCGAATGGACCTCTCTAATACCGCTCGACATAAGAAAAGAGCTGCTCAAAGAATACGGCATACATTGCATCAGCTATATCAAAGAACATATAAGTATGTTTCGCACATCACTACTAGCCCGACATAAATCAGAACACAACCTCCTACTAACCGTTCAACACTTCGATAAGGTAAAATACGAGCTGACAAATAACGACGTAGAAGCAGTTTTATGGCTCAATTTCATTCTTCGTAAAAACAATATTGCACCAGAAGAGCTCCTGGGTTGGAGCGAAATAATAAAAACCTGCCGCTACGACAAAATAAACTCATTGGTTCTACAGAGGTACACAAACGCTGGAAAAACCATGTTCGTTAATCTTCTAATTAATCATTTTAAACCAGAAAGGGTTCCTCGAGAGAAGGACAACACCGGATTCCAATTCGACCAATTGCCGACAGCCAGCTGCGTACTTTTCGAGGAACCCTTAATAACACCCACCAACGTCGGCACATGGAAATTGCTTCTTGAAGGTAGTCCAGTTACTACCGACAAGAAGCATCGCGATAAACAGTCAATATGTCGCCTTCCCATATTCGTTACAACAGCGGTACCCCTGACGAACCAAATCGACCAATGGGAATCAACACAGGTTCGTCAACGAATAAAAATATTCGAGTTTCCGAAAACAATCAATCACGTCATCGGAAGAAACGACGAACCAACGACTTCAGCAAAAGCAAACGACATCTTACCAGCAGCGCCACAATATATCGAGCAGCGACACTTGCTAGTTCTGTTTTGCGCGCTACAAGACCTCGTTAAAAATGTTATCGCAACAGAAGATCTGTTTCACAAGTTCAACAACACAAAAACAAACATCACCGAAGAAACATGGCTACAGCTACAACGTCACCAGAAATTCCTTCTTCAGATGAACCCGCGATTAAACGAAACAAGAACAACGATATAACCACGGAAACCCTCTTCGCCGGAGCAATAGCAAACGGCAACACAAAAGACGGTTACGGCAAAATTTCACCAATGATTCCATTCACCGTCTGGAACAAAGGAGCAAAAACATTCCCACACACCATCAAACTTTCGAAATACCTTGACATAGACTTCAGCACAAACCAAAAACCGTTCATCATACGGTACCAAATGGCACAATTTTGGACAGGAACATGGGACGATGAACAAACATCAGCAAACCAAACTGTCCTCGCAGTTAAACACTTAAACAATCTTAGCTGGGCATGCGACTGGATTAACGGATCCATTACATTCGAACTCTTTAACGTTACGCGTCAACGTCTAATTCAAAGCGGCTCTACAAACATACTTACGTACGACTTCGAAACATCTCAAAACGCCATCATCGCCATTCAAAATCGCAACTTCGAAACACACAACATATACTCCGTCAAAGACTGCGGACCCATCAACCAACACCACATCACCGCAGATATTTTCTCCAGCAAGCAAGACACATCGAAAAAAATCGAACTGCCGCTTAAAAACAAATACACCTTCAACGTCTCCTTCCCTAAACTACACAACAACAATCATTGGCTACCCGAAGATATCACCGATCCGACTAAATTCACAACGCTCATACCCGGAACACAGGTTAACCAAGGCCGTGAGAAATGCCGAATCCGTCTCAATATATATATATATATATGTGTGTATATATATATTTTGTGTAATATAATAACCCAAGGTGACTTGTGTCTTTTATGTTATTCAGTGTTCACTAACATCCAGCTGCTGACAGTTAAATCTTAACCTCAAAAACACGTGGACATATGTGCAGTGAGCAAAGCATAAACATTTCGTGAGTGTTAATTTAAATTGTAATAAATAAAATGGATAGAAAATCCGGAGCGAAAAGGAGTACGCGTGCAGATCGCTCAAAAAAACGGCGGTTTCACAGCAATCGGGACACTGCCGAAGAAGACACCAGTTTTACTAGTTCATCAGCAGCAAAGCTAAGTAAATCAAACGATGAAGAGGTCATAATAGAAAATAATTACGGCTACTGTATTTTGGAGTTTTTCACTGTTTTTTCGGCAATTTCTTCTTTAATTCTGTGTGCAAATTGCAAGAAAGAGATTAAATTTTCTCGAACGGCTCAACGTGGAGTAGGGTTTAAAATTGCATTAAAATGTAGTTGTGAGAGTATACAGTACATACCATCATGCCCATTTATCGAAAAATCCTTTGAAGTGAACCGAAAAATGATATTTGCTATGCGGGTTTTAGGAGTTGGCAGAGAAGGAATCAATATCTTCTGTAGTTTGATGGATATTTGTCAAGGGTTATCAATCGGGACTTACTATGCTTGTGTCAAAAATATACATACAGCTGCATCTGCTGTTTATAATCTCGTTATTTCCAAAGCTGTAAAAGAAGAAAAAGATTTAATTTCAGCTTGTGATCCAAATGCCAATCCAATGGAGTTTACAGTTTCTGGTGATGGGACTTGGAAAAAAAGAGGTTTTAATTCTTTATTTGGAGTTACCACACTTGTAGCTAAAAATTGCAAGAAAGTGGTTGATACGGTTGTCAAATCCAGTTTCTGTCAAGGTTGTAATCTTTGGAAAAATAAAAAAAATTCAGATATTTCAGCGTATAATGATTGGTATGAAGATCATGAAGAAGTTTGTACCATTAATCACAAAGGAAGTGCAGGCAAAATGGAGGTAGATGCAGTTGTGGAGATGTTTTGTCGATCAGTTGAAAAACACGGAGTGAAATACGTGAAATATGTATATTGGAGATGGTGATACTCAGACTTTCAAAGGCATACTCGATATGGATCCTTATGATGGTGACCCCTTAGTAGAAAAAAAAGAATGCGTAGGACATGTGCAAAAAAGAATGGGTGCAAGGCTACGGAAAGCAAAGAAAGACAATAAAGGGATTGGTGGTAAAGGAGAAGGCAAATTAACAGATAAAATTATAAATAAATTGTCTTTGTATTATGGCTTAGCAATTCGCCGGCACCCAGATTCTGTTGAAGACATGAAAAACGCAGTTTTGGCTTTTTTTTTAATTTTTTTTTTCTTTTTTCTATTTTTTTTTCTTTTTTTAATATATCTTTAAATACTTATAAAAATAAAACATTAAAAAGAAAAGAAAAGAAAAAGAAAAAGAAAAAGAAAAAGGAAAAGAAAGAAACGGATTCCAACTAAAAGGAGGAGTGATTACAGGAATTTTCACAATCTTCTCCCAACACTGGAGGACTTCAAAAAATAACATCTCTTATCACATCTGGGAAGTCTACATCCGTCAAAAATAAAATTCCTTATCAATTTAAATAACTACTCTTATCACATCCGGGAAGTCTACATCCGTCAAAAATTAAATTCCTTATCAATTTCAATAACAACTCTTATCACATCCGGGAAACCAACATCCCTCAAAATAATATTCCTTATCACTTTCCGCTTAAATAAAATTCCTTATCACATAAAAATTTCTTATCACATCCTGCAAACTACAACAATCATCATCAAGTAAACCCATATAAATACAAGCGCTGACAATCAATAGTCGCATTCATTACATGCTCGCTCTGCGATGTACAAGTGTACCACTCATCGAGATTGTAGTCACGAAACACCAAGTTGCGCTTGTCCCTACTGTTTCACTAAGGAAAAGCCGTACTTGTGTTTCGATCTTCAAACTGTTGAAGGCTCACCGTCCAACAATCAGAACCTCTTTTCGGAACCGCTCAGCCAAACTGTTTCACAAGAATACGCCCTACCGGAAGGTAAGTACAATTAACATTACATCCGACTTCATACGTTGTACACGAAAATTCCACTAATCACTCCTCCTTTTTCAGATGGACCCTTGGATCTACGCGCTTCCTCCAGACGTTCCTCAGGCGACAATAACAACAGCAACCCGAACCACAACAATATATCCCAGAATATATTGGATCTTACTACAAACACCAGCGCTTCAGTACAAAATACCAAAACAAACACTGATGGAAATAAAACTCAAACTGAACATACTACACCAAACAAACAACCACCAAGAACCACTTCGCCAATACCCATCAACATGCCAACTCCTCCAATTTCCGAACACACAAATACTGGCTCTCAGCCTCACCAACATCAGCAACAGAACCACGAAAACGAAAATAACAGAAACTCTACTTCACTTACTACACCCGATCGAACCATTCCAGACAACCATCATCTTCAGAACCACCGAAGAAATCAAAACGGAAATCAGAACACCTTCCATCGCAGACGTCATGGAAGCCATTCTGGATCCCCTACAAGAACGTCGGCGAAAAGAAGACTTATTTTTCCCCAGCCAATGGAATCACCAATTGAACCAATGGATACCAATCTTGAAACATTCAATATTACCGAAATGGGCACTACAGAATCAGAACAACAAACAGATACAAAAACCGAAACAAATCCAGCCAGTAACACCCAAACAGACAACGAACTCGGAAAATACATCTGGTACTCATTCATACTACACAAATCAGGAATCGCCGAAGATTGGAAACTTAGATCTCGCAGATGGACCAACACCCCAAGCTTCGTTAGATTTGACCATGGAGACCACGTGCACGTGCTTTACAGTGGCCAAAGCACGGGGCAAAACATCGCCAGAACTCGACGAAGAATTTTACAATATCAGTGCACCTCCATCAAAGGAACAGCCGAAGCCAGCGCAACAAACACTCGAATTAAATTCATTCGCAGATTCTTACTTTATTGTCTCCGCTACGGCTCGACCACATACGAAGTTTTTGGATCTGGTACTGGCCCCGCGTGGATCGCAATAAAACAATACTGTAAAGAAATATGCAAAAACGAAGAACACTACCCGCTACTTCAAACCTGCAAAATATATATGGAACAGAAAAAAAATGAAAAAAACGCAAATAAACTCGAAAATATCAACAAGAGATACCAAATGTGCGAATTCATCGATAACACCATTATAGACTACCAAATATCAAGCATCACCGAATGGACCTCTCTAATACCGCTCGACATAAGAAAAGAGCTGCTCAAAGAATACGGCATACATTGCATCAGCTATATCAAAGAACATATAAGTATGTTTCGCACATCACTACTAGCCCGACATAAATCAGAACACAACCTCCTACTAACCGTTCAACACTTCGATAAGGTAAAATACGAGCTGACAAATAACGACGTAGAAGCAGTTTTATGGCTCAATTTCATTCTTCGTAAAAACAATATTGCACCAGAAGAGCTCCTGGGTTGCAGCGAAATAATAAAAACCTGCCGCTACGACAAAATAAACTCATTGGTTCTACAGAGGTACACAAACGCTGGAAAAACCATGTTCGTTAATCTTCTAATTAATCATTTTAAACCAGAAAGGGTTCCTCGAGAGAAGGACAACACCGGATTCCAATTCGACCAATTGCCGACAGCCAGCTGCGTACTTTTCGAGGAACCCTTAATAACACCCACCAACGTCGGCACATGGAAATTGCTTCTTGAAGGTAGTCCAGTTACTACCGACAAGAAGCATTGCGATAAACAGTCAATATGTCGCCTTCCCATATTCGTTACAACAGTGGTACCCCTGACGAACCAAATCGACCAATGGGAATCAACACAGGTTCGTCAACGAATAAAAATATTCGAGTTTCCGAAAACAATCAATCACGTCATCGGAAGAAACGACGAACCAACGACTTCAGCAAAAGCAAACGACATCTTACCAGCAGCGCCACAATATATCGAGCAGCGACACTTGCTAGTTCTGTTTTGCGCGCTACAAGACCTCGTTAAAAATGTTATCGCAACAGAAGATCTGTTTCACAAGTTCAACAACACAAAAACAAACATCACCGAAGAAACATGGCTACAGCTACAACGTCACCAGAAATTCCTTCTTCAGATGAACCCGCGATTAAACGAAACAAGAACAACGATATAACCACGGAAACCCTCTTCGCCGGAGCAATAGCAAACGGCAACACAAAAGACGGTTACGGCAAAATTTCACCAATGATTCCATTCACCGTCTGGAACAAAGGAGCAAAAACATTCCCACACACCATCAAACTTTCGAAATACCTTGACGTAGACTTCAGCACAAACCAAAAACCGTTCATCATACCGTACCAAATGGCACAATTTTGGACAGGAACATGGGACGATGAACAAACATCAGCAAACCAAACTGTCCTCGCAGTTAAACACTTAAACAATCTTAGCTGGGCATGCGACTGGATTAACGGATCCATTACATTCGAACTCTTTAACGTTACGCGTCAACGTCTAATTCAAAGCGGCTCTACAAACATACTTACGTACGACTTCGAAACATCTCAAAACACCATCATCGCCATTCAAAATCGCAACTTCGAAACACACAACATATACTCCGTCAAAGACTGCGGACCCATCAACCAACACCACATCACCGCAGATATTTTCTCCAGCAAGCAAGACACATCGAAAAAAATCGAACTGCCGCTTAAAAACAAATACACCTTCAACGTCTCCTTCCCTAAACTACACAACAACAATCATTGGCTACCCGAAGATATCACCGATCCGACTAAATTCACAACGCTCATACCCGGAACGCAGGTTAACCAAAGCCGTGAGAAATGCCGAATCCGTCTCAATATATATATATATATATGTGTGTATATATATATTTTGTGTAATATAATAACCCAAGGTGACTTGTGTCTTTTATGTTATTCAGTGTTCACTAACATCCAGCTGCTGACAGTTAAATCTTAACCTCAAAAACACGTGGACGTATGTGCAGTGAGCAAAGCATAAACATTTCGTGAGTGTTAATTTAAATTGTAATAAATAAAATGGATAGAAAATCCGGAGCGAAAAGGAGTACGCGTGCAGATAGCTCAAAAAAACGGCGGTTTCACGGCAATCGGGACACTGCCGAAGAAGACACCAGTTTTACTAGTTCATCAGCAGCAAAGCTAAGTAAATCAAACGATGAAGAGGTCATAATAGAAAATAATTACGGCTACTGTATTTTGGAGTTTTTCACTGTTTTTTCGGCAATTTCTTCTTTAGTTCTGTGTGCAAATTGCAAGAAAGAGATTAAATTTTCTCGAACGGCTC
Source organism: Icerya purchasi (assembly GCA_039619475.1). Taxonomy (NCBI): domain Eukaryota; kingdom Metazoa; phylum Arthropoda; class Insecta; order Hemiptera; family Monophlebidae; genus Icerya; species Icerya purchasi. The sequence continues at coordinate 330,284,968 of CM077115.1, read as the reverse complement.
AACGTGGAGTAGGGTTTAAAATTGCATTAAAATGTAGTTGTGAGAGTATACAGTACATACCATCATGCCCATTTATCGAAAAATCCTTTGAAGTGAACCGAAAAATGATATTTGCTATGCGGGTTTTAGGAGTTGGCAGAGAAGGAATCAATATCTTCTGTAGTTTGATGGATATTTGTCAAGGGTTATCAATCGGGACTTACTATGCTTGTGTCAAAAATATACATACAGCTGCATCTGCTGTTTATAATCTCGTTATTTCCAAAGCTGTAAAAGAAGAAAAAGATTTAATTTCAGCTTGTGATCCAAATGCCAATCCAATGGAGTTTACAGTTTCTGGTGATGGGACTTGGAAAAAAAGAGGTTTTAATTCTTTATTTGGAGTTACCACACTTGTAGCTAAAAATTGCAAGAAAGTGGTTGATACGGTTGTCAAATCCAGTTTCTGTCAAGGTTGTAATCTTTGGAAAAATAAAAAAAATTCAGATATTTCAGCGTATAATGATTGGTATGAAGATCATGAAGAAGTTTGTACCATTAATCACAAAGGAAGTGCAGGCAAAATGGAGGTAGATGCAGTTGTGGAGATGTTTTGTCGATCAGTTGAAAAACACGGAGTGAAATACGTGAAATATGTATATTGGAGATGGTGATACTCAGACTTTCAAAGGCATACTCGATATGGATCCTTATGATGGTGACCCCTTAGTAGAAAAAAAAGAATGCGTAGGACATGTGCAAAAAAGAATGGGTGCAAGGCTACGGAAAGCAAAGAAAGACAATAAAGGGATTGGTGGTAAAGGAGAAGGCAAATTAACAGATAAAATTATAAATAAATTGTCTTTGTATTATGGCTTAGCAATTCGCCGGCACCCAGATTCTGTTGAAGACATGAAAAACGCAGTTTTGGCTTTTTTTTTAATTTTCTTTTTTCTTTTTTCTATTTTTTTTTCTTTTTTTAATATATCTTTAAATACTTATAAAAATAAAACATTAAAAAGAAAAGAAAAGAAAAAGAAAAAGAAAAAGAAAAAGAAAAAGAAAAAGAAAAAGGAAAAGAAAGAAACGGATTCCAACTAAAAGGAGGAGTGATTACAGGAATTTTCACAATCTTCTCCCAACACTGGAGGACTTCAAAAAATAACATCTCTTATCACATCTGGGAAGTCTACATCCGTCAAAAATAAAATTCCTTATCAATTTAAATAACTACTCTTATCACATCCGGGAAGTCTACATCCGTCAAAAATTAAATTCCTTATCAATTTCAATAACAACTCTTATCACATCCGGGAAACCAACATCCCTCAAAATAATATTCCTTATCACTTTCCGCTTAAATAAAATTCCTTATCACATAAAAATTTCTTATCACATCCTGCAAACTACAACAATCATCATCAAGTAAACCCATATAAATACAAGCGCTGACAATCAATAGTCGCATTCATTACATGCTCGCTCTGCGATGTACAAGTGTACCACTCATCGAGATTGTAGTCACGAAACACCAAGTTGCGCTTGTCCCTACTGTTTCACTAAGGAAAAGCCGTACTTGTGTTTCGATCTTCAAACCGTTGAAGGCTCACCGTCCAACAATCAGAACCTCTTTTCGGAACCGCTCAGCCAAACTGTTTCACAAGAATACGCCCTACCGGAAGGTAAGTACAATTAACATTACATCCGACTTCATACGTTGTACACGAAAATTCCACTAATCACTCCTCCTTTTTCAGATGGACCCTTGGATCTACGCGCTTCCTCCAGACGTTCCTCAGGCGACAATAACAACAGCAACCCGAACCACAACAATATATCCCAGAATATATTGGATCTTACTACAAACACCAGCGCTTCAGTACAAAATACCAAAACAAACACTGATGGAAATAAAACTCAAACTGAACATACTACACCAAACAAACAACCACCAAGAACCACTTCGCCAATACCCATCAACATGCCAACTCCTCCAATTTCCGAACACACAAATACTGGCTCTCAGCCTCACCAACATCAGCAACAGAACCACGAAAACGAAAATAACAGAAACTCTACTTCACTTACTACACCCGATCGAACCATTCCAGACAACCATCATCTTCAGAACCACCGAAGAAATCAAAACGGAAATCAGAACACCTTCCATCGCAGACGTCATGGAAGCCATTCTGGATCCCCTACAAGAACGTCGGCGAAAAGAAGACTTATTTTTCCCCAGCCAATGGAATCACCAATTGAACCAATGGATACCAATCTTGAAACATTCAATATTACCGAAATGGGCACTACAGAATCAGAACAACAAACAGATACAAAAACCGAAACAAATCCAGCCAGTAACACCCAAACAGACAACGAACTCGGAAAATACATCTGGTACTCATTCATACTACACAAATCAGGAATCGCCGAAGATTGGAAACTTAGATCTCGCAGATGGACCAACACCCCAAGCTTCGTTAGATTTGACCATGGAGACCACGTGCACGTGCTTTACAGTGGCCAAAGCACGGGGCAAAACATCGCCAGAACTCGACGAAGAATTTTACAATATCAGTGCACCTCCATCAAAGGAACAGCCGAAGCCAGCGCAACAAACACTCGAATTAAATTCATTCGCAGATTCTTACTTTATTGTCTCCGCTACGGCTCGACCACATACGAAGTTTTTGGATCTGGTACTGGCCCCGCGTGGATCGCAATAAAACAATACTGTAAAGAAATATGCGAAAACGAAGAACACTACCCGCTACTTCAAACCTGCAAAATATATATGGAACAGAAAAAAAATGAAAAAAACGCAAATAAACTCGAAAATATCAACAAGAGATACCAAATGTGCGAATTCATCGATAACACCATTATAGACTACCAAATATCAAGCATCACCGAATGGACCTCTCTAATACCGCTCGACATAAGAAAAGAGCTGCTCAAAGAATACGGCATACATTGCATCAGCTATATCAAAGAACATATAAGTATGTTTCGCACATCACTACTAGCCCGACATAAATCAGAACACAACCTCCTACTAACCGTTCAACACTTCGATAAGGTAAAATACGAGCTGACAAATAACGACGTAGAAGCAGTTTTATGGCTCAATTTCATTCTTCGTAAAAACAATATTGCACCAGAAGAGCTCCTGGGTTGGAGCGAAATAATAAAAACCTGCCGCTACGACAAAATAAACTCATTGGTTCTACAGAGGTACACAAACGCTGGAAAAACCATGTTCGTTAATCTTCTAATTAATCATTTTAAACCAGAAAGGGTTCCTCGAGAGAAGGACAACACCGGATTCCAATTCGACCAATTGCCGACAGCCAGCTGCGTACTTTTCGAGGAACCCTTAATAACACCCACCAACGTCGGCACATGGAAATTGCTTCTTGAAGGTAGTCCAGTTACTACCGACAAGAAGCATTGCGATAAACAGTCAATATGTCGCCTTCCCATATTCGTTACAACAGTGGTACCCCTGACGAACCAAATCGACCAATGGGAATCAACACAGGTTCGTCAACGAATAAAAATATTCGAGTTTCCGAAAACAATCAATCACGTCATCGGAAGAAACGACGAACCAACGACTTCAGCAAAAGCAAACGACATCTTACCAGCAGCGCCACAATATATCGAGCAGCGACACTTGCTAGTTCTGTTTTGCGCGCTACAAGACCTCGTTAAAAATGTTATCGCAACAGAAGATCTGTTTCACAAGTTCAACAACACAAAAACAAACATCACCGAAGAAACATGGCTACAGCTACAACGTCACCAGAAATTCCTTCTTCAGATGAACCCGCGATTAAACGAAACAAGAACAACGATATAACCACGGAAACCCTCTTCGCCGGAGCAATAGCAAACGGCAACACAAAAGACGGTTACGGCAAAATTTCACCAATGATTCCATTCACCGTCTGGAACAAAGGAGCAAAAACATTCCCACACACCATCAAACTTTCGAAATACCTTGACGTAGACTTCAGCACAAACCAAAAACCGTTCATCATACCGTACCAAATGGCACAATTTTGGACAGGAACATGGGACGATGAACAAACATCAGCAAACCAAACTGTCCTCGCAGTTAAACACTTAAACAATCTTAGCTGGGCATGCGACTGGATTAACGGATCCATTACATTCGAACTCTTTAACGTTACGCGTCAACGTCTAATTCAAAGCGGCTCTACAAACATACTTACGTACGACTTCGAAACATCTCAAAACGCCATCATCGCCATTCAAAATCGCAACTTCGAAACACACAACATATACTCCGTCAAAGACTGCGGACCCATCAACCAACACCACATCACCGCAGATATTTTCTCCAGCAAGCAAGACACATCGAAAAAAATCGAACTGCCGCTTAAAAACAAATACACCTTCAACGTCTCCTTCCCTAAACTACACAACAACAATCATTGGCTACCCGAAGATATCACCGATCCGACTAAATTCACAACGCTCATACCCGGAACACAGGTTAACCAAGGCCGTGAGAAATGCCGAATCCGTCTCAATATATATATATATATATGTGTGTATATATATATTTTGTGTAATATAATAACCCAAGGTGACTTGTGTCTTTTATGTTATTCAGTGTTCACTAACATCCAGCTGCTGACAGTTAAATCTTAACCTCAAAAACACGTGGACGTATGTGCAGTGAGCAAAGCATAAACATTTCGTGAGTGTTAATTTAAATTGTAATAAATAAAATGGATAGAAAATCCGGAGCGAAAAGGAGTACGCGTGCAGATCGCTCAAAAAAACGGCGGTTTCACGGCAATCGGGACACTGCCGAAGAAGACACCAGTTTTACTAGTTCATCAGCAGCAAAGCTAAGTAAATCAAACGATGAAGAGGTCATAATAGAAAATAATTACGGCTACTGTATTTTGGAGTTTTTCACTGTTTTTTCGGCAATTTCTTCTTTAGTTCTGTGTGCAAATTGCAAGAAAGAGATTAAATTTTCTCGAACGGCTCAACGTGGAGTAGGGTTTAAAATTGCATTAAAATGTAGTTGTGAGAGTATACAGTACATACCATCATGCCCATTTATCGAAAAATCCTTTGAAGTGAACCGAAAAATGATATTTGCTATGCGGGTTTTAGGAGTTGGCAGAGAAGGAATCAATATCTTCTGTAGTTTGATGGATATTTGTCAAGGGTTATCAATCGGGACTTACTATGCTTGTGTCAAAAATATACATACAGCTGCATCTGCTGTTTATAATCTCGTTATTTCCAAAGCTGTAAAAGAAGAAAAAGATTTAATTTCAGCTTGTGATCCAAATGCCAATCCAATGGAGTTTACAGTTTCTGGTGATGGGACTTGGAAAAAAAGAGGTTTTAATTCTTTATTTGGAGTTACCACACTTGTAGCTAAAAATTGCAAGAAAGTGGTTGATACGGTTGTCAAATCCAGTTTCTGTCAAGGTTGTAATCTTTGGAAAAATAAAAAAAATTCAGATATTTCAGCGTATAATGATTGGTATGAAGATCATGAAGAAGTTTGTACCATTAATCACAAAGGAAGTGCAGGCAAAATGGAGGTAGATGCAGTTGTGGAGATGTTTTGTCGATCAGTTGAAAAACACGGAGTGAAATACGTGAAATATGTATATTGGAGATGGTGATACTCAGACTTTCAAAGGCATACTCGATATGGATCCTTATGATGGTGACCCCTTAGTAGAAAAAAAAGAATGCGTAGGACATGTGCAAAAAAGAATGGGTGCAAGGCTACGGAAAGCAAAGAAAGACAATAAAGGGATTGGTGATAAAGGAGAAGGCAAATTAACAGATAAAATTATAAATAAATTGTCTTTGTATTATGGCTTAGCAATTCGCCGGCACCCAGATTCTGTTGAAGACATGAAAAATGCAGTTTTGGCTACTTATTATCATAATAGTTCCACAGACGAAGATCCACAGCATACGTATTGCCCACCTGGTGCGGAGAGTTGGTGTGCGTGGCAAAAAGCTGCATCTGAGGGTACCGAAGAGAAATTTCAGCATGATAATGTTCCACTGTGTGATAAAGTCTTAGAAATTATTAAACCAATTTATGACAGTTTATCATCAGATGAATTATTAACTCGATGTTTAGATTCAGAAACTCAGAACAATAATGAGTCTCTAAACTCGTTGATTTGGACTTTCGCGCCAAAACATATTCATTCCGGATGTCAGGTAATTGAAATAGCAACATTTATTGCTGTTTGCATATTCAATGAAGGTTTCATTCCGATTTTAAAAATGATGACCCTTATGGGAATGCAAATTGGGCCGGAAGCTCATTCATTTGCTGTGAGACGAGACAACGCCCGGATTGAGCGCTCCGAAATACATACATCCAACGTTTCAAAGGAAGCCAGAACTGCTCGATTGGAAGAGAGAAACGCAGAAAATAGTTTTTTTGAAGTAGAAGAAGGTCCGATGTATGAAGCAGGAATGGCAGATTAAATAAAAGTAAGTGTAACATATCATTTCATGACTTTGACAGCGAAAAACTTTACGCAAAACTTTAAATGCGTTTTTCTCAGAACAGACTTTTTCAGTACGATTCCAACGATTTCTCGAGTTCTACTGGACCGATTCACTTGAAATTTTCAGAGAATCTTGTTTATAGACCTATCTCGTGTATGAACTAGTCTCATCCCCAAATTCCAATTTTTACTATTTTTAAAAAATTCGAAAAACTCAAAAAAACAGTAAAAAATCGTTTTTTTTTCAAACAGTCGCCATTTTGTCAAAAAAATTTTTTTTTACTCATCGCTAGTTCATACGATTGCGACATCATTGCAGATTAATAATCTTTTTTTTTTTTCATTTCAGATTACTAGGAGGATTGAAATCATGGGAATGCTCATGTGCCAATTTTTTGAGACCCCCTACTTCATCAACTGTCAGTTTTTTAAATTTTTAACTTTTTTTTTTTTTAAATTTTTTTTTGTACTCTTATAATATTAATAAACAACTGATAAAAAAATGGATAGTAAAAATATTGATTGCTTTTTTTTTACGACACTTTAAAAATTACCTAAAATTCATTGCTCTAGACTAGAATACCCCCTTAAGTATAACCACATCAGACACTTCAACTTGGAAAACTTCAACTTGAGTAATTCAACTTTGGCAACTAAATTTCAAAAATTCGCATTCTCAGTTTTAAAACCAAAATTTACTGGCAAAAATAACAACCTACTACAGTGATTTACATTACTCGTTTAAATAAAAACATTACACTTAAAATCTACACATTAACACATATGTAATTTTCAATATTAATATCCAGACAAGACAATCGAGCCTAAATGGTAAATCAAATTAGAATCAATCACACTTGCGTCATTCGGAGAAAAAAAATAATAATAACAACAAAACATTATTGTCTGTTAAATAAGTACACAGTGCATAACCCATCAGATTATGTAGCATTAAGTTTATTAACCCCGATATATATAAAAATAAAATTCTTAAAGCTTATTACTTAAGATTTATTGTAAGAAGGTTCTCGGTCAAGATTAAGCCTAACAGCGGTGCTTGGCTTGGCGCCTTTGTACCCAACTTGTGTTGTAAAAACGCTATCGAAATTATTATTATATGGTGCGGTTGTGTTCGCTTTGCTTGTGATTTGTGGTTGAATAATTACTAATAAATTATTATTTGTTGAAATTATAATATTGTTAAAGAATAAATCACAAACTTTTCGTTGTTTTTTCTGGATCTTAATAATCTCGAACGGTACTGAACATATCGTAATTTTACTATTAAATAATTTTGCATTCGATTCTGCATTCACATTTGCAGTGTTGTCATATTTGGTAAATTTCATTTTATTGCTTTATCTGTAAACAATCACTAGTATAATGTCGGCAACATGTGCGAAATGTTCAACTGCCCTATCTGTTGACGGTAACTATGTCACATGTTCTCCTTGTCACCAAAAACTAGACTTCAACTGCGCCAGTGTTCAGTCAAGCATGTGGATCAACATGTCAAAGAAGAACAAGGGGACGTGGAGGTGCACTTTCTGCCGCACGAAAGATAGTGGCGCGGGAAGTGCGTTCGACACGGCTTTAAAGCCATTATTGGACGAGTTGCGCATGCTGAACGAGCAGATGCAGGGTATGCGAACATCTCTCGATCAGCGCATGGCTGAGATGTTGCAAATGGTGAATGCACCGCAGAAGGAGAATGACGCGCTGTGAAAACAAAATACCAATTTGGCGGCCAGAGTGGAACAGCTGGAGCAGTACACACGCAGAAACTGCATTATTGCTTCAAATGTCCCAGTCTCACCTACTGAGAATCTGATCAGCCTGGTAGAGAACTTAGGAAAGGCAACAGATATTCAGATCTGCGAGCAGGACATCGATGCTTGCCATCGACTGCCCAAGTCGCCTAAACAAAATCACCCGGCTATTATTATCAAGTTCATCTGGAGAACCGTGAAGGATCAACTAGTGAGAAACAGCTGTGTTAAAGGCCAATGCAGGCAGACATCGGTATGAATGGAAATCGTAAGATTTTTGTACATGAACAATTAACGCAAAATAATTAGCAAACTCTTCTCATCTGCGAGGAGATTGCATCCTGCTGGCTGGAAGTTTGTCTGAGTGCATGCTGGAAACATCTATGCACGCAAAAGTGAGTTCACGCCAGTGATATGCATCAGTTCGCAAGAACACATGTCCGAACTTTTAAAACAAAAATGACTACTTCGTAACTCGAGCTGTTTTTGTTACCTCTATCCTAGTTTTTATCTTAGTTTTTATTTCCACTTCATCCGTTACTTATGTTTGGTCGTTTCGTTCGAATGTTATCACCTATCACTTCATAACTTTAGTATTCAATTCTTTAAGATGTCCGTATTTGTTCATGCATTTTCATATTACTATTACTATTATTTTTATTATTATTTTTACTATTTATTTTTCTTTTCAGGTACTTTTACTCTTACATTATTGTTATTATGCCTAATAGTTACTTATAGATTTAGACATTTACTTTACATTAATATTACGGTTATTTTATTATATTTTAATTATCTTAGATCCTCCCTTATCCACTGCGTGCTTTATTTTAAAATACATTTCAATTTCAACTTTTATAATCTTAATTCATTTAGTTCATTTCTCTCATTGTTAATTCTTGTACATTTACTTTCTATTTTTTCTATATATTATCCTAAGCGAATATGTTTATGTCTACTTATTTTTGTCATATCTACACATCAAGTTACTATTTACTGTTTATATTGCATAATTTTCTATAATTATTCTATCATATACTAAAAATTCACATGCATTTAAACTTATTCGATAGTGTTATTGGAACTATGTCAACTTTACATCTTAATTATACATTCTTGTTTATTTTAACTTCGTTTAGTGGTAATTATAAGTAACATACCCATAAGCAAAATTGAAGATCTAGACAATATGGTTGTTAAATTAGGAACTATGTCTGGTGTAAATATAGATGAGAAAGATATCAACATATGTCACTGTCTGCCGATATCAAGTAAACAAAAAACTCCAAATGTTATAGTACGTTTTTTAAGGCGAATCACCAAATTTGCATTTATAAAAAATTGTCGTTCAAAAGGAATATCTACGAGTGACATCGGTTTCCCCTCGGCAACAAAAGCAAGAATTTATTTTTCGGAGCATCTAACAAAAAAAAACGCAGATTTATTTCCTTCCGCAAGAAAACTGCGTGATCACGGATTCAAATCTATCTGAACTCGGAATGGCAAGGTGTTTGCATGTAAAGATGAACTTTCGAAAATACTCAAAATTAATTCTCTCGAAAAATTAGAAAGAATTGGTGGTGTGTCCGTAAATAAATGACTGGTATAGATATATCTCGGTAAGCTTAATTCTGTCTTATTTTATATATATATATATATAAGTTAATATCTATAGTTTGGTGCGATAGTAATATACTTCAAAACAATATTAAAGTAATAACTCTAAACTTAAACTTAACGTTAACTTGGTTAGTAAATAGAATATCCATAAACAATTTTTCTTTAATAACTATATTACTAATTGTACTTAATGTAAACAACTTTTGCTATAAACGAAATATCATTTATTACAACCGTAACATTAGTGCAGTGTTTTTCAAACTTTCTCATGCCACGACCCCCCTATGATCGAAATAAATCTTGTAGCCCCCACATCACAAACATTTTAAAACAGTTTTTTTTAAATAAGAGCTAAATATGTTTTACCTTCGTCAAGCGTCTTATTATTGGTCACCAATAGATGGCCGGTATATGTCTTGTCAATAACACAAAAAACTGAACCAACTTTAAAGTACAAGAAAGTCAAGGAATTATTAAATAAAATAGATTTGGATGTTCAAACAAATAAATTGTTAATAATAACCGGGTAACCGAAAGACAAAATATAATAATGAATAATACAAGGTTCAAAATGAGAAACTTACCGAATTAACTTGGTTATATATTCAATGTTGTTAATTGAGTAAGTTTCTCATTTTGAACCTTGGATTATTAATTATTATATTTTGTCTTTCGGTTACCCGGTTATTATTCTTGTTATTATGAATCGAAACGGATTTAACAAAGAAATGGTTGCTACAAAGTGATCCAAAAATACCGAACTTTTATGGCCTGTCAACAAATACAGCCAGTACTGACTCGCCTCCTTACGAGCTGTTCAAATGGTTAACCAAAAAACTCGTGTAGGTGGTACTGCATCTTTTGTCAAGAACTCATATCACCGCAATTGAACAACTGACAATGGGTGAGTTTTCATGTGATATCACTGTTCACCAGCATACCCACAACAAACTGGAGCTTAAATGTAGAAAATTGCAAGAAATTAATCGATTGGGAAAATGCAAATATTCTAAGTGCAGAAAGTAAGACCTCCAAACGACTTATCAGGGAACCAATGGAGATTTAAAAACACAAAAATAATTGCATCAGAGAAGATAGTTTTCAGTTTCAAAAACGTGACAGAATTAATAAAAATTCCAAAAACAGATTCATAAATGATCAGAAATGTTATTTACAATAACAACAAAGTCAATAACATCACAACAAGGGAGAAAAACATCACGCCACATCCGCCCGTCGGTCTCTGTGTGTTTAGTGAGTTCATAAACACGAGTATAGCACACATAATTCTAACAGCAAAGGATAAAATCAGCGTGTTCGTTTAAAAAATTCGTTTATGGATAACTTCCATGAAGAAAAATGTGTTTGAGTCATTTCCTTGTGTTGAGCAAATTATTGAAGAGATCTCAAGTGACCAATCAGTGAAAATTGACGTTGAAATTTTTAATATGATTGTAGGATTGCAAAATTTGAAAGACCAACTATTAAATTACTTTCCAGAAGTCAAAGCTGAAGATGATGATGGACAAAGATGGATCCTTAATCCATTTATGGAAAAACCGTTGGAACTAGCTAAACTTACTACAACGATGAAAGAAAAACTCATAGATCTTTCGTCTGACGGGATGCTTAAAATGGAATTTAATTCACAGAAGATTGACGAATTCCGTATGAGACGAAAAGAAAAATACCCAGAACTTGTTAGAGAAGCTCTGAGGTTAATAGTACCATTTGCGACACCCTGCATGTGTGAATTAACGTTCTCATGAATGGTACATTTAAAAAATAAATACAGAAACAGAATGGAATTAGAAAAGGACTTAATCGTTTGCATATCAAAAATACACTCACACTTTGAAAGACACTGCATTAGTGTATTTTTTAATGTTATCAGTATATCTAAAAACTAAAACCGATCTTGCAGGTAAATTTAAATTTATCTTCACGTTTACATCAATATATACATTTAAAGTAAATTTAAATCTATACGAAAGCGGCTATGTCGCAATCTTTCACATAATGAATTTAAATTGTTATACATAAGTTACAATGTTACTTTAAAGTTAAATATCTTTCATATTAAGCAAAATTTCAAGATCTTAACTCAATACAATATAAAACTATGCAGCCACATTTAAAGCTTATCCATAGTTTTGATCGCAGTACTTTTTAAATTGTTAAGTATACTTAGCATAAGTAAAATTCAATATAAATTAACAAATATCTCATACAAAACGTTTCAGTTTTGGTTAAGAATATTTTTAATTTTTAAATTTCGAATTAGCCTTGCCGGAAACCTATTCTTATTTCTAATATTATATAAACTCAACGTAAATCTGAATCTAAACAAAAGTAACCTCTGTCATTATTATATGCATCTAACGTAAGTATAATCCAGTGTAATAGATTTATCATTTATATTATATTACGAAGAATGCTTAAATTTCTATTTTTGTTAGTAGTACTTTTAAGTTTCAAAATCCAAGTTAGATTTGCCATAAACCGTTCTTTCCTATTTTTGACAATATACATTCTTAACATAAATTTAAACATACATAAGGTTAAACTTTGGTTACAACTATTTATATAAGTAATTAGACTGCTATGTAGAAATTACGCTATTTTTTTTAAGTTTAATAGACACAAAAATAGTGTAAACCATAACATTTTTAATTCAGAGAAGTCATGGTTCCGTTACTTTCATTACTACAGATATGTAAAGATGAAATCAATACTAGTTAAATTATATATTCAAAATTGTTTCGAACATTTTTACTGAAAAAATTAATTTCATTATATACTTAAATTTAGAACAATAAAATAAACTACGGATTTGACAAAACATAAAATATTAACTTTAAATGTAGTAAGTTTGCGAAAACACTATGACGATTTCCTTATGTATCTGAAAAATTGCACTATTAAATTTAACATTATCATATTAACAGAAACATGGCTGTATCCTGATGAAACTATTAGGTATAACATAGCAGGTTATACATTATACATACAATGTAGAAATTATAAACGTTCAGGAGGGATTGCTATATATATTTCCAATAATATTCCTCACTTTACCATAGATATAAGCATCTCTACGGGAAATGCAATTCTTATGCGAATTGCATATACAAAAAATCAATGGCTATCCGTATTGGGTGTTTACCATTTTTACGATTCTGATGTTCCAATCTTCTTGGAGAAAGTAAGTCAGATTATAAATAAGTGTGAGGCTATTTCCATTATTACGGGGGATATAAATCTAGATTTACTGAAACCAAACAAATATACTAAATACCTCAACTTGATATATTCATACGGCTTTTCAAGTCAAATTTCCACACCAACTTTTATGAGAAAGGCAAATGGCTATAAATCATGCTTAGATCATTTTTTTGTCCGAGAACTGGAAAATAAGATACAAATGGCCGTTTCTTACAAAACGTCAGAGATATCTTTTAGCGATCACTTCATTATAAACTCTTCCATTACAATGCAAACTAATTTTTGTCAACCAGATAAAAAAATAAAGCACTGTTTTCATAAACAAATATTCCAATCATTATTACAAAATTTAAACTTAACAATTAATGAAAAATTTAGATGGTTAATAGATCAAATTAGTACTATTTTTAGTGCTTGGAAAGCAGTAAGCAAGTTGTGAGTTGCATTGTGTGTGTAATTTAATTTAATTACATTAAGCAAACAAAAGTTTAAGTTCTTTTACATGTTTTTTTTTTCTTAAATTACTGGAGTTTACTTATTAGAATCGTTTAAAGATGAATGAAGCCGACAGTGACGTTTCGGATTGCTCGGAACCAGAAAACATTACACCCAAGAAGAAAGTCAAACTAGGAAAACATTGCTCAACGAAATACAATACAAATTGGTAGAATAATTATAATTGGCTGTGAATTGTGACATCGGATGAGTATAAAGCTTACTGTAAACTGTGTAAAAAAGAGTTTACTATTTCTTATAGCAGATTAAACGATGTAGTGAAGCATTCAAAAACAAGTAGTCACTCAAAGATCACGAGTTCCATGAGAAACATAACTAGCTATTTCCAGGCACGAGGTACTTCCACATCTGATCGTGATCTCGATGATATTATGTACAAAATGTCAGCCATAGAAATTACTTCTATATATTACACCGTTAAACATTTGTTAAGCTACAATAGTATGGATTGTTTTCAAAAGTTATTGCTTCTCATGTACACCGATTCTAAGATAGCTAAGAATGTTAAATGTGGGAGGACAAAGAGTGAAGCAATAGTTTGTGAAGTATTGGCAAAAGAAGCTTTAAAGGACGCAATTGAAAATTTAAAGGAAGATTCATTTTTTTCGATTTCTATGGATGCCAGAAATAAAGGAACCCAGAAAATGGTTCCAATATGTGTGTGATATTTCAGTTTGGACAAAGGAATACAAAACAAATTAATAGATTTTATGGAGAGTAATGACAAAACTGCCAACCAAATAACAAAAGTACTTTGTAAAACATTGGATAAACATAACTTAAAATTATCGCAAGTAACATCATATAGTGCTGGCAACGCAAATGTAAACTTTGGTTCAAATCATTCTGTTTTCACAAATCTCGTTGTCAAATATGAAAAAATATTAAAAGCTAGCTGTTCAGTTCACATCTTGCATAACATGAGCAAATTTGAATGTGATAAATTAGACATCCATGTAGAAGCTATCATCCTAAAAATATATGGCTATTTCTCACATTCAGCTAAACGTTGTGCAGAATTGATGAAGATATTTGAAACTATGGAAATGGAATGGGTCGAATTATTACATCATGTAAATACAATATTTCTGTCACTCTGCTGTGCAGTTGAGAGAGTAATCAAGATTTGGCCTGCTTTGAAAAGTTACTTTAATAAGCAAGAATCATGTGCCAAAGCCATTGAAAAGATTTTTTACTCTGAAGCAGAGGAAACAAAAACTCTGGCCTACTTGCATTTTGGTCATAATGTGATGAGTGCTTTTCGTACATTAATGAAAGAGTCCCAGGGAAGTGATATTGCCATAAGTAGTGGGGGTGTGTCACTTCTGGGACCCAAAGGAATGCCACCAGCACTAATTAGACCCCCCTGGAGCATGAGAACTAGAGCGTCTTTTTCCCACCATCTGCCTGTAGACACTGCCGCCACCATGAAGTATGCCGCCCGTTTCCACACATGCATCGGTTGCTACCGTGCTTTTTCAAAATCCCGGGTGTAAGTATTCTAACCAGGTTTCAAAAATTAGGCTATCCAATCGAGTGCGCATCCCCATGCACTCGCATTCCCATGCACTGTGCCTTCTACTATTGTGTGTATGTATTATATAGGTCTCTACTTGTAATATATGTAGCATAATTTTTAATTTTAATTTTCGGGGGTTGGGAGGGGTAAAATTTTGGCGGAGTGTTAAAAACGTTCAAAACTCAACACTTAGAACCCAAATTTTAAAGGAATTTTCTGAGTCACGCTCTGTTCCCACATATTTTTTTTTTTAAATTATTTTTAAGGAGAATATCTGATCGTTTCATCAGTGGAATGTGGGCAGGCGGGTGTGCTGCTACGAGGGGCGTTGCCTAAGCGCTACCGCGCGGTTGTAATGGAAAAATATTTGAATGTTCCAGCGATTAAATGATGGCGGCGCGGGGTGTAGAGGGTGAATTCCAGACGTTCGTTCGATGTTTTTATTATTATTATTTTTATCGGAAATATTTGAATTTTCCAGCAACCGGTTGAAGCTGTCACGGGATGCAGGGGGTGAATTCTAGACGTTCGTTCGTTCAACATTTATTACCCGATCATCTTCGCGGGCTCTAACACGCCGCCAATGAAATCCTGATCGCTACACGTTCACACACACACACGTGTCTAATATTTTTATTTTAAACGAATATTTTTTAAATGCCACCCCTGAGGAATGGCGACTTTTAAGTGGTGGACGATTGTACAATTTGCAAAAAAGTGTAACCCAAGTCATGCGCTACGCATGCAAAAAAAAAAAACATAAACGAATCGAAAATATCGTAACAAACAGTTCGTTTTTTATTTATTTTTTGTATAAATTTTATATTAAAATAAGAAAAAAAACTGCTTTTTAATAGCTACCAAACAAAAAATGAAAAAGAAAACCGGTTAATAAACGAAAAAAGACTTTGCCTATTTATATGCAGATATTAAATGTTTTGCGTATTTATATATTTGTTTGTGAAAGTGAATTACTGAGAATATGTTGTGCACATTTTAAAACTCCCCTTATGTGCAGTATATTCTTATTACATTTTGCAGTGATCTGGCCGGAAATTTTTTCAAATTGGTTGGATCACAGATGTGCTTACATCTAACATTTGTGAGTTGTAGCGGACTAAATTTTCCATCATTAAATGGTCGTAACGATAAACTAAAAATATAATTAAAAGATGTAGCAGAACAATGTAGGCGAATGGTTGTTTAGCGAGTACAGTGCAAACCGGTCTGCATTTCTCTTAAACATGGTACACCCTAAACCGAGAAAAAGAAAAGAAAATAATAAATGACCCGACTTCACAAGTACCGCGAGAACTACAAAAAAATGAAACACACGTCCGGCAATCAGGTAACGAAAGAAATTTGAGAAGCACAAAGAGATTGTCCAAACAATGAGACATTTATACAACTGAAAGGTCTTTGATCCGAAAAATTAATTACCGACAGGAAATCGAAAGATTGACCGGAAACATTACACAATAAGTGCATCACCCATTTTTTGCATGTATTTCGTGTTCTGAGTTATTCAGACCTATTCGAGTTTTCGTTTCGGTAAATGTGCTTCATCTGCCCGTCCGTTACTCGCATATTATCCATGTGTATTCGTTTTTAAAATGTGTTCGCTATTTTCGCAACTTTCAGTAATATTGTATGAATATATTCACATTTGTGCGGTGAATGCCAATTTTATATTTCAGTCGTATAAATATTTTGTATGTTATAAATACAAATGAACTGTCTATTGAACGGTTACTAATGTTATATTTTATTACTACACGAACATCATATTATTCACAAATTCACAAATATAACATTATTTATATACTAATTAATTATGTTAAACGAATTAAATCATTGAATAAAATAAATAAATAAAATAATTACAATAATAGTCCGACCGGTTTCGTTAATACATATTCATGGACTAATTTTTAAATGAATATGTATTAACGAAACCGGTCGGACTATTATTGTAATTATTTTATTTATTTATTTTATTCAATGATTTAATTCGTTTAACATAATTAATTAGTATATAAATAATGTTATATTTGTGAATTTGTGAATAATATGATGTTCGTGTAGTAATAAAATATAACATTAGTAACCGTTCAATAGACAGTTCATTTGTATTTATAACATATATATATATATATTTACGGTTTACGGAAGAAAGAAAAACGTATAACGTATAAATATTGTGATTTATTATTTATATTAGCAAGAAAAAAAATTTTCAAATGTAAAAAGTATATATAAAAAGACGTCTATCACTTCGACTGCTAAATGCCCCTAAAAAACACATAGAAATCTATATCTATATATTATACTAGCTGACCCGACAGACGCTGTCCTGTCCGAAGTTTGTAATCCTTTTCTGAATTTGAAAGTTATGAAAATGCGTAAGCAAGGTAAAAGCAGATTTAAAATGAAATGATTGTTTGGTTTACGGATTCTCGAATACAACACATACTGCCCGTGGGAGAAACATGACAATTCAATTTTTATTGGTTTAACTATTTATTTTTATTTACGTGAATGAAAAATAAATGCAATTAACATTCAATGTAACGATTATGATTGTTTTCGGCAATGTAGCGAGGAATTTCAGAAAAACGTATTGTGGCTGTATATGCCGGAGTCTCTGTAATTGCATAAGTGTGTGTAAATCAAATATGCGGCGGCAATCTACAATCAGTGATGAGATGAGTGACAGAGAATATATATGGATAAGAGAGAAAGAAAGTGAACAACAACGGTTTTGTTGAAAAGAACCAATCATCATCGTCGCTACCTGAAAAAACAAGCATTTTTTATGACACTGGTCATGATTTTGATGGGTAGAGTGCTGGAGAATGTTGAACCACATGGCATTTGAAATTGTGATCTGCACTATGCAAATTGTCTTTTCCAAAACAGTTGCCCCTTTTTTCGTTACAATTTGAAATTTTAGACACGCAGTCTGATTATTCCATCTTCATCATTTACATTTATTGCGGTAAGTACTATCATACATTGTTTATTTTATTTGTTATATTTTACGTTTTCTACTATATTATTTTTATTCTATAATAAACTTTTCAGTTCAAATCTAATTATCTGCTTAAAACATATGCTCAAGTACAAATATTACCGAATTTTACGTACAGTAACAATTTTAATAGATTACTAATTTTTTATGTACACGATGGAAGTCAATAATATACAGAAATGAAATAATGCTGTGGGCAGAGTATACATCCGCACAAATATCATTTAAATAGACACATACAGATACAAAGTTCTATCGTTCAGATCACATATTTTTCAATTATTTATTACTCTCTGTTACATTTTCTCTGATATTTTTTTTTCATACAAAGGCTATAGCCGGATTACTATAGTAAAAACCCCCTCTTAAAAACGCAAGTATCATGCACTATTCGAAAGGGGCTGAAAAAAAACTCCTGCAGCCAAATTTTCAGTGCCCTATCTCCTTTGCATGCGTAGTAAAGTTGAAAAACATTTTTTTTTTAAATTTATTTTTTTCTGAAGAGCCTTTCCACACAAAAATTTAGTGGTAGGTTTCTACGTAAGAAATAACTATAATATATTTTAAATCTTATAACCTCAAAATTTGCGAATAAGAAAATTTTTCAAGTTTTAAATCATTTTTTCACAAACCCTTAATTTTGAGGTGCCGCCTTTTAAATTCATGATTTTGATGTATTTTTTTTCCGCTCTTAACGATGGTGCTGCTACTTTTTTTTAAAAAAATGGTGGGCCACCCTGATTTTGAAATAATGGTTTTTCACTTCATTTTCTCACAACATACATGTCTTTTTTTTTTTTCTACCCTGAGCGCACCAGCGTCCTTGAACCAACAACATAAAAAATTAAGAGATAGAACTAAATAGTCAGGCGGTCAGAGTCGAAAATATATATTTTTGTTTTTTATTAGTGAAGGAAAGATTTAATAAAAAATACTTTATATTTTATTTTTTTAACATATGTCGATGAGATTTAGTTCCTTTACGCTCACTCTCATGCATCATACATTTGTTAATTTTAAAAAAGGTTTTAATATATTTTTATAAAAACAGTAATGGATGCTACTAGATATTTACTAAAAGAAAGGAAGAAACAAAAGATTTTTTCACGCCCATTTGCGGAATAACAAATTATACTTTTTACAACATTATTATTTAAGCGATATGTATACGTATTTATTTCTTCTATTTTTTATTTCCCTTTACGATATTTACAGCTATCGCACCAGCAGCAGCTCAGTTACATAAAAGAAAGGCCCATTAACCAATTTTACATTTTCCGGATATTTTTTACTGTTCAGTAAGTACATGAAATTATTTTATTTACTTACGTGTAAAACAAATATCATATATTTTAAGTCCAATGAAAATCAATTTAATATATTGTTTTTATATCAAATTTCTAATCAACTATTTATTTCTTTTCCTCTCTGAAATATTTATTATCTAAATTTTTGTATTCGTAGTTCTTAGGAGAAGGTTTACAAGAAAAAAAAGATAAGAAAAATTGCACAATTCGCAAAAAAACTGTATCTTAGGAACGGTTCGACCGATTTTGCTGACTTTTTTTCTAAAGTTCAAATTAGGTTTCTACAAACAAATTTTGAAAAAGTTGCACGGAAATTACAAAATTCGCCTAGAATAATTCGGACAGGACAGCGTCTGTCGGGAATTTTTCAATTTCTTGAGTGGCTTCGCAACAAACAGTAGAAATACGGCTGCACTATCTTACTGGTGTCTTTTGTCGGTGGTGCATTTGTTGTAATTCCACATGATTAACAGCTGTGAATTTGACAGTACTGAAATATGATAAGGAGAGAATAAAGTGCAATTAAAATTTTAGTTTTACGAATTTAACAGCGTTTCATTCGTTTTCAATTGCCATCCTTTTTTTTTTTTTTTGTAGGCTACGAACAAATTTCTTAATTTGAGGGTTCCAATTGCTAACTTTCTTAAGGAAAGTTTAGCATATTTATAATAAATAATAATTATAATGCCAAGGAGAGGACGAGTTGACATAGGTCTGCGTAGTCGGTTAAACGCGCAGCGAGCTGTTTCCCATGCAAATCGGACTGATGCCCAGCGAGCAACGGATAATGAAAACAAACGTATTTGTATGTATGAATTGCGTTCGAGATTGACTGCACATCAAACACAACGCCATCAAGCACGACATAATGAACATGATCGATTCTGCCGATGCTGTATTCCTCTGAACCTAGAACGAGCAGCATTCCATTACAATCTGGAAGTCGATTATGGTGCGGACAGATCAGTAACGACTGGAGAAATGTCAGTTGTTTGTCCACATTGCAAGACATTGAAATTTAGCAGTGAATCTCCTGGATTGTGTTGTGCGAATGGAAAAGTAAAACTACCACAATTGATACCGCCACTAGAGCCATTACACTCATTAGTTTCTGGAACGGGAAGTGATTCTACCCATTTTCTGGGCAACATCCAAAAATACAATAGTTGTTTTCAGATGACATCGTTTGGCGCAACGCATATTGTACATGACAATTTCATGCCCACTTTCAAGGTAATTATTACACAATTGCCTTTCGCATGATTCGTGGTTGTATCAGAAACAATTTCAGTATATAAATATTCCATAATTTTAAAAAACCTTACAGATACAAGGGCAAATATATCATTTAGTAGGAGCGCTGTTACCACCGCCCGATGTGGATTATCAATTCTTGCAAATTTATTTCATGGGCAATTCGGATTCGGAAGTTAATCAGCGTTGTACTCATAATCCGGTCACAAAGCAAGCCATTGTCAGAGAATTGCAAACGTTTCTTCATCAAAACAACGAACTGATCAAACTGTTTAAAGTTGCGCTGGATCGGATGCCATCCGACAGCCATAATATCGTCATTAAGGCTGACAAAGCGCCTGCGGGTGAGCACGCAAGAAGGTTCAATTCGCCGACAATCGACAAAGTGGCGGTTTTCATTGTCGGGGAGAATTTTCAATCTAGAGATATCGTGCTTCATCGACGGAACAATGAACTGAAACGAGTGTCTGAAACGCACAGGACTTACGATGCGCTACAATATCCACTTATCTTTTGGCAGCGCGAAGACGGTTACCATTTCAACATCAAAATGGTTAATCCACTAACAAGTAAATGTAACGAATTTAATGATTAATTGGGTGATTTATTATATTATTTTATTATATTATATCTAACTTTATCTCGATTGTGTTTTCAGGTGCTGAAACCAATAAAAAAGTTAGTACTATGAATTTTTATTCATACAGATTCATGATCCGTGAAAGTGAAACAAATCATATTTTGAAGTGTCGCCGCCTTTTTCCTTAGTTTGCGGTTGACATGTATGTCAAAATTGAACGATTAACATATATTTGTTTGAACCAAAGGCAGCTCCAATCTGAAAAATACATACATCTGCGCGATGCGATTAATGCCGACGGCGATACAAACAACTTGGGAAAAATGGTAATTTTGCCGGCCATTTATATTGGGAGCCCGTGGCATGTGCACGAGTATGTGCAAGATTCAATGTCATCAGTATTATTAATTCAAACACTTTTCATTCCGCATTATTTAAAGTATATACTCGTATTCATAGATTTTTATATCATTCACCATTTACTCAAATTTCTCAATATTCTCGCTAAATTTTTACTTATTATCCTATTCCTCAGATGCTATATTTAGGACCGAACTATAATTTACATATTATTCATGTATTATTTGTATATTATTTTTATTGAATGATTTACCATGTAATTCCTCAAAAAGAAATTGTTTTTTCATATATTATTATTGAAATTTAAAAAAAGAGATTATATTACTCCATACATTATTTAGAAACTATTAGAAATATTTAATTTACAGTCCACACACACACACAAAATTATTTTGAAACCAATAGAAATTTAATTATTATTATATCCATTTACACATGTATGTAATTATTTTGAAATGGATAGAAACATTTATACTTATGAAGCAGTATTATTTTAATTTTTGCTATATTCCGATGTTGAATTATTTCACATATTTCGAAGCTATTGAACATTTTTATTTAATCATTTATATGTGAAGTTATTTATTTTTGAATATAATAGAAATTTTATCGTGTTATTTTTTTTGCTGATATTTACATCTGAAAAAATTATTCTTTTTATTCACTCAAAAATATATTCTTCATAAATTTTTTTTAATATTATTCAAAAATATATTCACAAACCTTTCTATACCCCCCCCCCCGCCTTATATATATATATATATAAAAAATGCTTTTTTACAAAAAATAAATACCGACTTCAAGGTTTATAATAAAAATTTAAAAATGCACTAAAAAGTAAAAAATAATTACTCCCGATAAAATATATTCATCAGAGTGATATAACACTTAAGTGGTGATATCGTAATTCTAATACAACATTAATTTTTTGGAGTTGGAATTAAATTCATGTTAGGAACCATTTAATCAACATTTAATGCAGTTTTTAATTATTCTTTTAATATGAATTTGATGCCAACTCCAAAAAATTAATGTTGTACAAGAATTACGATATCACCACTTAAGTGTTATATCACTCTGATTTATATATTTTCTAATCGGGAGTAATTATTTTTTACTTTTTAGTGCATTTTTAAATTTTTATAATAAATCTTCAAGTATCGGTATTTATTTTTTGTAAAAAAGCATTTTATTTTTTACTTTTTAGTGCATTTTTATTCAATTAAATTGAAACATTTTAATAAGAACAGATATTTCCACGGTGTGAAAACATCAAAAGCTACATTTCCATGGTAATTTGGCAAATTTATAGTATTTTAAGTCAAAAATCTAATCCGACGGTGAAAACAATCATGAATGAAAAGCATCCAAAAAGCTTCAATCTCCCGCATTATTAAGGATAACTCAAAAACTATCGGTCAGACCTTGATCAAATTTAAATGGGACCACATGACAAACACCACCTTTCAAATAAAAGAAGAATCATCAAAATCGGTTCATCTAGAAGAAAGTTCTGTGGTAACACACATAAAAAAAAAAAATAAATAAATAAAAAAAAAAAAAATACAGTCGAATTGAATACCTCCTCCTTTTTTGAAGTCGGTTAAAAAGGAAATAAATAGTTACGAAAATATTTTTATATACTCACACACAAACAATATTTCCTAATAGAAATACATTTATCCACAACTGTAATCTCACATAATTATCTTTAAATTAAAAATAGAAATGGTATGTAATGAAATTTATATACAATGCTTTATGATGAATATATGTCATATTATTTTATGTTATGTGTAATATGTAATTATGTGCTATATGTTATGTTGTTATATATGTAATCCATCAATGTCTTTTAAAAAAGAGATTTTACATACTTACTATCAGTCTATATATTTGAGATCTTTTAAAATGACAGTAATTACCACTCAAAAAACATATAATTCTAGTATAAATACCCTTTACAATAGACAATGACTGCTAGTATAATTCTAATTGTTTCACTGTTTTAATATAGAGTCTTGTGTTTAAGAAAATAAAAAAAAAAAACAAAAATAGCTGTACCAAATACCATTTATGTAGTTCAGGAAATATCAACAAAATATCATAACCGCCTAGCAACATATAGAATTATGAACAAAAATCCAGTGCAAGTGGATATAGACAAATTTCTATCGGATATTTCAGAGGCTGCCATCGAGAAGATCGAAGATCGGATTGGCACTGGCGTGAAGGCCGGCATTTTATTACAATGCCAGTTCGAGAAGATGGTCACTAATGGGGAGGTGGTGGAATCACCAAAGTTTTTCCCTATAAACGCATATTTGCTACTGCTAGGGGATGATGTGGAAGAGTGGTATGAGGAGTCCGCCAGTAAATTGAAGGGTGATGTTGACAAATTTGAGAATGCCTCGGAGAGTGGCTGGCAAATTGTTAAAATAGACTACCTCGAGGTACGTCTCGATTTTAGAAACATCCTTCAACGGGTGGGCTCCTTCATAGATCTTCCCACACCCCTGAAAAAGAAGTAGGCAGTGGTAAATGTGACGCCCTCCAAACCCAGTGATGAGCAGTGCTTTAAGTATGCCATCCTGGCTCAGTTCATGCAGGTTCATCCTGAAAGATCTAATCAGTATAATTATAATTCTGAATTGAGTAATAGCTATGTGTGGGTTACATGAGGGCCAAAATATTTAATTCATTACCAAATACGCTAAAAAATAATCTTAAAAATTATAAATATAAAAGGAAAATTTTTAATGAGTTACTGCACTTCGTTACCAGATGCATAATATACATGTTAAAATTGTTCGTTTTTAATATACCGAAGTGTGCATCTAAGAATTGTGCAGTAAGAATAAATCCAACATTTAAAAAAACATAATCAAAATTAAAACTACCTATAGTTCATGATTGCATCAGTTTAGAAATGTTAATCTTGTAAATAATATATTTGCATATAAATACATATTACGATATATTCAAAAAATATAATTCGTAGAAAGGATCGCACCACATGGTTAACAGGTTTCACTGCTCCTGCAAATACCACTCCTGCACGAAATGTTGTTTATATCCACCCGGGACCGACGAATAATGCTATAAATGCAAGTACAACACGTGAGTGTTTTGCGAAACTTTTTTTACATCTAAAATAATGAAGTTGTTAGTTCGCTACACAAATAAACAAATTAATAGAATTCGAGAAAATTACAAAGAACAAAAACACAACACCGCTCCTGTAACTGATAAAAAAATATGGGCATTTTTAGGATTTCTTGTTTTATCGGCAACTTTAAAAAATAATTGTTTATCTATGAAAAAAATGTTTGATTCTTCCTTGTGTGGAAGTCGCTATCGAACGGTAATGAGTAGTGATCGTTTTGAATTCATACTAAATAATCTTAGGTCCGATGATAAAAGCATACGTAAATAACGAATTGAAACTGATTAATTTTCTCCGATTAGAGAATTATGGGATCTGTTTATAGAAAACTGCAAGGCAAATCAGGTTCTTATGTTACTATTGACGAACAGTTAAAGGCTTTTCGCGGTAATTGCCCGTTTCGAATGTACATTCCGAATAAACCAGTAAAATATGGCGTAAAAGTGGTAATGGCATGTGATGTAAATACGAATTATATGTTTTAATGATATTCCACACGTAGGAAAAATTACAAATAAAGAAAATGTACCAATAGTTGAATTTTTTGTAACAGAATTGACAAAACCAATATATGGAGCCCGTCGCAATGTACTCGTAACTGGTGACAATTGGTTCACTAGTGTCAAAATGATAGAAAAACTTTTAGAACCACCAATTAATTTAACATACGTTGGAACTATTAGATTGAATAAAAGAGAAATACCAAAAGAAATGAAGAACATGAAATGCAGGCCGATAGGAACATCAGTTTTTTGTTTCGACAGACAAAAATCTACTAGTAGCATACAAACCAAACTCAAATAAAGTTATACTACTGATTTCTACTATGCGCGATCAACCGGAATTAAATTATGACGCAAGTAAACCATCTATTATCCCATACGTGTATGATTCAATGAAAGATGCTGTGGATACTATGGATCAAATGTGTCGGAACGTTTCGCGTAGTCGTAAAATTAAACTACGTTTCTTTACAGCATGCAGAACATAATGTACGTAAACTCTGATGTCATATATTCATTCAATAGAAATTTTAAAAACGAAAAGATAATTAGTAGGAAGAGATTTTTAATCTGGAATTAAGTGAACAGCTTATCTTAACGCATTTACAAAGCCGCCTGAAAATAGTTACATTATAGCGAAGTCTCCGGATAATGATTTGCGATACTACTTTGGGAATTACAGTCATCAACAAGCATCACAAACTGGAACCAGAAAGACGAACTTTTTCTATCCAGCTATCAAAAGAAGGATGACAACGAATTATTGTAAACGGTATAATCAACCGATTTATGCAGAACACAGAGCTATGTGCTACATATGAGTACATTGTAATCTTTAATAATCAGTTTTTCAAAACAGGTCTAAATAAATTTATGGTAATTTTTCATAAATTTTAGTATTTTTTTTTATTTAATATAATATGTAATTAATACATACCAATTTGGTAATAGTTTATATTAATGCCCCAGTTCATTCTGCCTCTTTCCAGTTCACAATAATACGTTCGCCGTCACTACTTTTTAGTTCGTCTGACTTACTTTATATTTCGTCTCAATTTATTTCATATTTCATTGCAAATTAATTAAAAATATTAATTTTTTTTTAAAATAATTCAAATTAATTGTTTTTAAAATAGTTCAAACTTTTTGAACAATTTTTTCCACTTTATTGGTCTTAAAATATTTCAAATTTACTCAGAACAATTGGATGGCTAAATCCAAAAGCGAATAATTTAATTTACATATAATTTAATTTATAAATGACGGCATAATTTTACAATAATTAATGTGATTATTTGCTATCGATTTTAAAAAAAATTACTGTACATTTGTGATTAAATTATTTCATACTGAATGAAAATATTATTTATTTTGTTTTGAAAATTTTAATTTACTATTTCAGAGGGAGAAACGGTTTTGTTCGCGTGTGATAAAGTCTATTTATATGTGTTGCGCTCAACCATCGAATAATCAATGAGACCGTTTTATTTATTTCTCTTATCTATTCGTATTTCATTGTATTTAATTAATTTTATTTATCTTATCGACTATCAGCTAAATATTGTCGCTTTCTCGGCAATTATAGCGTAAACCTATTTCGATCGGTTCCAACGGTGTTACCACATAACCATCGTTAAAATTTCGTTTCGTACCTTTCTTGCGTATTACAATCCAATCATGCGTCATGAATACGGTTGAAGAGTTATCAAAGAAAGTTGAGGAACTGTTAGCAGAAGTTGCTCTGCTAAGAGAAGAAAACTCTTTACTTCGAAGAAGCTGTAAATTAAATCAAACTCCTGATTCTAATCTGACCAAGGCAGATAAAAAAATCAAACCCAAAAATGGAAAGGAAGGACAATCTCTGTCCTTCAAACCTCCACCTATTTTTACTAGCGGTATTCAAAATATCTCTGCATTCGACAGCCTTTTGAAAGAAAACCGCCTAGTATGCGAACGAAAAGCACTTGCAAATAACGTGTTAAAAATTCAACCCAAAACTCCTGATGAGTATCGTAAGCTCAGAAAATTACTTGACGAGTTATCCAACTCTGACTCTCACGTTCAAGTAGGAAAAATTTCCTATCATACTTACCAGCTAAAGGAAGAAAAACCATTCGTGTTCTTCATTCGATATTTACACCCAACAACAAACGTCGACGACATTGCTTCTGAATTATCGAAAGTTGGGCATGAAGCCAGACGTATAACTAACATTCAAATTAAGAAAAAAGACGGAGACTTATATTCATTGATTAACCTTCCGTTATTTCGGGTGGAACTCGAGCCGCGCGAAAACAACAGCGAGGCACTAGACATCACTCATATGCTGTACGTTAAAATTAAGACCGAACTTCCCAGGAAGATAAACGACGTCCCCCAATGCAAGCGCTGCCAGGCCATCGGCCATTCTAAAAACTACTGTTCTAAGCCTCCGAAGTGCGTCAAATGCGCCGAAGAACACTTAACTTCCGCATGCGTGAAACCTAAATCGTCCAAGTGCAAATGCGCCAACTGTGGCGGTGAACACACGGCAAATTATAGAGGCTGTCCAACCTTTAAAAACAAACTGCAACTCGCGAGATTTGTGGCGCCCGAACCTACTCAGCATACATCAAAATCCTCGTTGGCCATCAGTTCCCCATCGTTCACAAGAGAAGGGATCTCCTATTCCGCTGTGGCCTCACAGACAGTCACCCCTACGCCTGACGTTAACAAAAACACAATAGCTCCACCGAGGAACCAGGAAAAAAACGCTCACCCCGAATTAGTAGCTTTAGTGCAGAGCCTTCTTGATTCTAACAATACACTTGAAAAAATGCTAGAAAAATTAATTGCTAGAGTTAACTCTTTAGAAAATTCAGCCAACCTCTCACCTAAGCGAAAACAGCAAAAACGAAAATGACAGATTCTATTCAAATCATGATCTGGAATGCTAATGGTCTTCTTTCGAAGATAAATGAATTTGAAAATTTTCTACATCACGAGAATATTGATGTTGCACTAGTCTCTGAAACACACTTTACTAACAAAGTTCACTTGAAGAAAATCAAGGGGTACTCGACCCATCATTGCAATCATCCGAGTGGCAAAGCTCGTGGTGGCAGTGCTATTTTTGTTAAAAACTCAATTGTGTTTGCTGAAGAAACAAACATATGCTCCAATCTCTTTCAGGCGACTTGCCTCAGCATTCAATTACATCACACGAAAACTTTAGTCGCTTCAATCTACTGCCCGCCCAATCAAGCAATTGACGCTGCCGATTTTAGCGGATTATTTGCTAAATTGGGTGCAAAATGGATTGTCGGAGGAGACTTCAACGTAAAAAATGAGCATTGGGGATCCAGAGCCACAAATCAAAGAGGAAGAGAATTGCTCAAATCAGTGCGCAAAATCAACGGAACGTTCTTACCTCCGCAGCAACCTACCTACTGGCCTTCAGACCCCAACAGAACTCCGGATATATTAGACTTCTTTATTGTGCGAAACGTGTCTACTAACTACATGGATCTTAGAAATATTGCGGACCTTTCTTCCGATCATTCTCCTGTAATCTTATCCTTAAGTAGTACTGTATTGTTTAAACAAGGAGCGCGCGCAGGACTAACTAACAAACATACCAACTGGGACAAAATGCGAGTCACTATTGAAAACTCCATAAATCTCAAAGTAAGAATTAAATCTCCGGATGAACTAGATTTAGCGGTACACAATTTTACATCAATTGTCACCAATTCTGCTATAGCAGCTACACCTGAACAAAAGGTTGCTTCTAACAAGGAATTATTGTACCCTAGGATGGTACGGGACCTAGTTCTGAGAAGGCGAAGAGCGCGCAAGCGGTGGCAACGTACTCGTAATCCTGCAGATAAAACCATCTTCAACAAATTGAGCAAGGAAACTTCGGAATTAATTCGAAAAATTAATTTCAAGTCGCTTGATGAGTACTTACTTCATCTTTCTCCGAATGAAGAGAAAAATTACTCATTGTGGAAAGCTACGCGTAGAATCAAACATCCGCATGATACCAATATGCCCATTCGTAGCAGTAACGGAGACTGGATTAGTGGAAATAGTGAGAAAGCCGGAGCCTTCGCTTTATATTTCGAAGATGTATTTAAGCCTAACAGTATAAACTCCAATGTTGAGATTAACATCAGATCAATTGAGCCGGAGAAAATTGCACACATCACACCTAAGGAAGTGGCTAAAGCCATCAACAAATTAAAAATCAGGAAATCTCCGGGCATGGATAACATCTCAGTAAAAATTCTTCAAGAGCTTCCTAAAAAAGCCATCACATATCTAACTTATATTTACAATGGCATACTAAGAATTCTCCATTTTCCTGAGCAGTGGAAGATAGCCAAAGTCATCGTTATCCCTAAACCTGGGAAACCTCAAGAGCTAATGCAATCCTACAGACCAATCTCTCTCCTGCCAGTTGTAGCCAAAATCTTCGAAAAACTTTTTTTTCTTCGACTTAAAACTATTATTGATCGCGCTGCAATTATCCCAAACTGGCAGTTTGGATTTCGGAGCCAGCACTCGACCATACAGCAAATCCATAGGGTTACTCAAATAATAGAGCGGTCCTTCGAAGACAAAAAATTTTGTTCAGCGATATTCCTAGACGTTGAGAAAGCTTTCGATCGAGTTTGGCACGAAGGCCTCATACACAAATTGAGCAGTATTTTACCTCACAATTATTGCGAAATCCTGAAATCATACTTATACAAAAGAAGCTTCAAAGTTGAATTCAAAGGATCCATATCAAATCGTCATATGATACAGGCAGGAGTCCCACAAGGAAGCGTACTGGGTCCGATTCTATACCTGGTTTACTCTGCTGACACTCCTACGGTTCCTTCAGTTACAGTCTCCATGTTTGCAGATGATACTGCTCTGCTATCAGTTAGCAGTTCCTATGAAACTGCAGTCAAAGATCTGCAGCTAGCTATCGACGAAATTTGCGCTTGGGCAAAAAATTGGAAGATTCAGTTGAATGAGCACAAATCTATTAGAGTGGATTTTTCCTTGCGCTCCGCCCAGTATATCCCGTCAACTGTGAATGGGAAGCTCATTTTGAATAGCGATTCGGCGAAATATTTGGGGATGCACCTTGATCGTCGGCTAAACTGGAAGCATCATGTCAAAATCAAACGCCAGGAACTTTGCATTCGATTACGCGAATTATACTGGCTGCTCGGATATCACTCTTCCGTTAGCTTAACTAACAAACGGCTGATATACCTATCGATCCTAATGCCTATCTGGAGTTACGGTATTCAACTCTGGGGTACTACGAAAAGGTCGAACAAGCTCATAATCCAAAGATTTCAGAATAAAGTACTTCGCCTGATAACCAAAGCCCCTTGGTATATTCCTAATACTGTACTACATCGCGACTTAAAAATCCTGGACGTTGATGGAATTGCCAGTCTCCACGCCGGGAAGCACGTGACAAAACTTTGCGGTCATTCAAACCCAATCGTAGCTGCGCTCCTCAATACAAAAGGAGATACTCGTAGATTAAGGCGGATCAAACCGCACGAGATCCTATAAACCGTTATACTTTTATCGTATATATTCTTATGTATAAATAGACTTATCTAAACTTAAGCGCATACAGTTATAGCTCTGAGATAAGGCAGTGGCCGAATCTTCACCTACGCTAGTTATTCTTGATTACTAAAATTATTGTGTGTATGCCCTAGGGCAGTTCAATATAGCAAATAAACAAATAAACAAAAAAAAAAAAAAACTATTTCAGAGATATTTACAAAATTCTACGCTGATAAAGAAATGTTAAGTTAATATTAATTATAATTATTAATTTTAAAACGATGCAATTTTGTCCGTTACAATTATTGTACCCACGCCTGCTATAGATGGCGTGATTCATTGTCACCGCATGTCAGTCATTTGCATTACAATAGTACCTGTTGCGCCGACTTCCGCATTGTCAGTTTCCGCGGTGCGATCCAGTTTTGAAAATTTTCTTTTTAGTTTATATTGTTTTTTTTGTTTTTTTTGTTTTTTTTTTTTAATTATGCCCGCCAAAATCGAGTTGTGCGACGCAAGCCCTTCTATTTCGATTTAATTCGCTATACGGAAGAAGAGATTGTCCAATTTTATATCAGACATGGTGTTCTTCCGTATTTCAAGTTTAATTAATTGCATCAAATATTTCTTTTTTTTTTTAAATCATTTCTTTCTTTTTTTTACTCCATTTTCGTGCTTTTGTTACCAATTTCTGCGTTTTTTTTCTCTTTTTTTACTCCTCTTTCGTGTCTTCGTTATCTACTTTCGCGCTTTTTTTCTTTCTTTTTTACTCCACTTCCGTGTCTTCATTATCAATTTCCGCGCTTTTCTTATTTTTTTTTTTTATTACAAAATATGGTTTACTATGTACTCTAGGGTTTGCGCGGTGTGTCAGAGCCTGCTCACCATCACCAAAAATTTGGGGATCGGCAGTGTTAAATGTGGCTAACGAAAATCAGCCAAAGTTGGAACGTGGCTTTCTCAATGCACAGTACCCCTGTTAAAAATGTGGGTATTTGTTGCTACAGTCTTGTACGTCCGTAATCCTCGTATATATCTACTTCGGCATCTGCAATTATCCACTAGAACAATTACCGACTGGTCCTCCTTCTGTCGTGAGGTTATGGATGCATTATTTCAAGAAACATTCGACTCCTTTAGGAGGTAAAGATCGGATTGTGCAAATTGATGAAACAAAGTTTCATCAAAGTGAAATTTGCGTCAACCTCCTCTTCGCGCCATGAGGCTCGTTTATGGGTTTTTGGCGCTATTGATGTTGCTTCCGGAAATTTTTACCTAACTCTTGTTCCTGATCGTAGCTCCGAAACGTTGCTTCAAATTATCCACCGTGTTATCCGTCCCGGTTCTATCATCCAATCTGACGAATGGAAAGGGGAATACTCCCCTTTCCCATGATCCTAATTACATCCACCGTACTGTAAATCATTCCGTCACATATGTTAATCCGGATACTGGGGTTCACACCAATAACATTGAATGTTTATGGCGTGAAGCCCGGGGTAAAATTCCGAAATATGGTACTAGGGAAGATTTCTTCCCCTATTATATCGCGGAATTTTACTTTTTGCAGCGAGTGCCACATCTCCAACTGATCCATACCATTCTTTAACACCGCCGCAGAGATGTATCCCGCTTATTAAGGTATGTTAATTTAGTATATTAAATATCTCACCGTTAAAATTACTACATTTCTTATTCCTTCTTTAACGTTATTTTTAATATTTTCTTTTTACATTACTTCTATTTTTTTACGTCATTTATAGTATGTTCGTTATTTTTAAAATATTCCCTTTGCGGTATTTCGCTTTTCCGCGCCATTTTAAATATGTCCGTTACTAACATATTATCTTTCCGGTTTTCCGGTATTTTACTTTTCGCGCCATTTCGTGTATTTCCTTCGCTTTTTTTCACGTCATGTTCATTTTTGGTCTTAATTTTAGTTCGTTCATTTTCGCTGTTATTCATAGCTTGCGTTAGTTCACATACTATGAATAACAGCGAAAATTAACGAACTAAAATTACGACCAAAAATGAACTGGGGGCAATAATATAAACGCTTACCATAAATTTAGTTCTATAAAACAAAAATTATAAAAAGTATTTTAATTTCTTTAAAATATAATGTTTAAATTTTCAAATCTTTTTCTTGACGCCTAGCATATATTTAAACGATTTTTTTTATTTTTCTTAATATTATCGTGTTTTTTATAATTTTTTGAAGTTAAAATAGCGGTTTCAAGCGTATAAGTGAAAAATTAAATTAATCGCGTGTTTTTTTTAATTTTCATCTTGTATTACGAATTTTTGTCCCATCTTTGTTACAGTTTATTATAAATATACGATTAAAGTAAAACAGTAAATTCTAAAAAAATAGTTAAAACTTTTCTTAATATTTGCTGTTAAAAGTGGAATATGTTTTATTATAAAAATCACCGATCATTAATAAATAAAAAAAGAAATGAATTATCGGTTGCAAAATTTACGAATGGTTACTGTGTACTGACTGCGTTAGTCTAAAAAGAAGATTAGTAATTTAGGATTAATAACTTTTAATTTTTTACTTGAGATTTTTTAGAAGTGTTTTTAAAACTATAAATTTCTTTAATATATATATTTAATAAATTATCTTTTAACCGGCTATAAAGTTGTTCATTAGTATTATATAATGAGTTTTAAAAAACTGTAAATGTTTAAAAATTTAGAGTAAGCCAAAGTTAATTCGCAATTCTAATCACCTTACGGATTCGAATTGAAATGATGTCACCTCAAAAATATTTTATCATTCCTTTACCACTTGAATCGGTTGATGTTTTTTAATTGAGTAAATTGCTTTTTACTTATCATAATTGTAGTAATTTATATACTAAATTCCAAACTGTTTACTCAATCAGATCAGAATATTTTCCCGAGAGGGTTAAAATTAAATTTTCAGTTCTTTAAAATATACTGAATGATGCTTTTATGTATCAACTAATAATATGAAACAGTATCTGAATTTTTGCTTTTTTATTTATTAAGAAAAACAATTTCAACAATTTT
This sequence comes from Icerya purchasi, assembly GCA_039619475.1. Taxonomy (NCBI): domain Eukaryota; kingdom Metazoa; phylum Arthropoda; class Insecta; order Hemiptera; family Monophlebidae; genus Icerya; species Icerya purchasi. The sequence goes on along the minus strand of CM077115.1, from coordinate 330,251,002 downwards.
TTTTCAAAAAAGAAAAATATCATCATCTTTAATATAAATTAAAATGAATACATTGATATTTATGTGTTCAAATATTTTTGTTTTTTAATTTTCAAATAATTGATAATTTATAATTGAAAGTTAAAAATAAACAATAATCCGGCACTCGCGGTTAATATACTTTTTAAAAAATTATCCTTTATGTATTTCAAATATAAATGATCAAATAATCAATTTTTAAACGCGACTCAAAAATTATAATTCATTCCTTTAACCCTGCAGCGGTCGCGTGGTGTCTGCTAGACGCACACTCCCTCTTTTTCGATATATCTCAGTAAACAATTCGTACTTTGATCTACCCCTTGCCTACATTCCTGTTAAAGTGTCTACATGAGTTTCATGCTGATTACAAGTATTTAGTACTCAAACGGCATTTATGGTGAGTGGATAATTTCAATTCAATCATTCTTGAAGCCTATTAGACTCCACGAGACTTTCTTTGTTACCAAATATTCAAGGTTTGTATATTACATATATTACAGAAATTTCAATAGATTACTGTTCTGTCCAATCAATTGTTGTGTTCAGATAACATAACAATTTTTTTCTTTTGTTACAGATGAAAAGAACTAGACTTTACAACTTATCAAATCCTAAAGATGTGGAAATACTTCAAGGTTTGTTAGAAATGGATGATGACGCCGAACCTTCGACCAGTGCTCATGATGATTTCGACAATTTGGACGAATACAGTGATGAAGAAAAATATGATGTTGAGGTGACGGAAGAAAACACCGACGCGGAAACCGAAGGCGAGAATCACGAATTATCTTCCGAAGACAAAAATGGAGAAGACTATTTTATCGGTCGTGATAAAATTTCGAAGTGGTTGAAATGTCCAGGGGCACAAAATATTAGAACAAGAAAATGTAATATCGTTTCACATTTGCCAAGAGTAAAAGAGGCAGCAAAGTCTGCGAAAACATTCGGACTCGTAGCAACAACTTTTTTTTTCTGCTTCAATACTTGAGAAAATCGTATTTTATACAAATCAAAAAGTTTTGAATATACAAGGGCAGTTTTCTCGAGAACGCGATGCCAAAGAAACAGATGTGTGTGAAATTAAAGCTCTGTTTGGAATTTTTTATTTGTGTGCGGCAAGAAAAGACAATCACGCGAATACAAACGATATTTGGTGCAGTGATAAAACTGGCATTGAATTGTGCAGACTCCAATGTCTGAAAGACGTTTCAAGTTCCTCATTTACTGCCTACGATTTGACGACAAAATTGACTCGAGCTGAACGTAAAACGTTGGACAATTTAGCCCCGATACGAGAAGTGTTCAAAATTTTCGATGAAAATTGCAAAACGTCATATTCTCTAGGCGAGTATTGTACGGTGGATGAAAAATTGGAAGGTTTCAGAGGAAAACGTCGTTTCCGCCAGTACATCCCCAGCAAACCGAATAAATACGGAATCAAAATATTCGCGCTCGTTGACTCAAGAATGTACTTTACGAGTGCTATGGAAATTTATGTTGCAAAACAACCTGAAAATGGTCCATACGTTGTTAGCAATAAAACAGGTGATGTGAAAAGACTGACCACTCATATATGGCACACTGAAAGGAACATCACAATAGACAATTAGTTTACATCTATTGAACTAGCAGACTTTATGCTCAGTAAGAATCTCACAATAGTTGGGACCTTAAAAAAAAAAATAAAAGTACTGTTCCAGCTGATTTCCTTCGAACTAAACTTACCTTTTTGCATTTCAAAAAAAACACCACATTGGTGTCGTATTTGGCAAAAAAAAAAACAAAAAAAAAAAAAAAAACAAGATTGTGTTGGCGCTTTCCACCATGCACCATAACGCAGCAGTTGATGAAGGTGGGGGAAAAGGCCTGAAATAATACAATTTTATAATATGACAAAATCAGGCGTGGACACAGTGGATCAACTGTGTAGCACTTATGATATTCCGAGAAAAATAAACCAATGGCCGATGGTTGTTTTTTATGCTACGCTGAATGTTGCTGCAATAAATCGTCAAATCATATATCAGAGTAATGCGGGCGTGAAGATCAGACGCTGTCGTTTTTTGAAAAACCTCGCTCTGGAGCTCACTGAGGGGTACATTCGTACTCGACCACAGATTACCTCTTTACCACGTTTATTGAGACAAGACATTCACACCTATATTGCTGAAACAACAGCAGAACCAGCCCAACCGACGGCAACAGAAGCTCCGCATACAGAAACGAACAAGAGAAAACGGTGTGAACCCTGTAGCCGATCAAAAAATAGATACAGGCGGTATGTGTGTCAAAAATGTAAAAAACCAATTTGTTTACACACTCGAGACAAATATGTTAGAACAACTGTTGAATGTTATCCTAATTTCGATCAGACCAAAACATTTTTACTTTCTATAAAATTTAAGTTTTTTTTTGTATTTCTGACAAATTATTTTATTTCAAAATAGATGTTTATGTAATCGAGTAAGATAATGCGACACCACAAAATGCCTAGGTGCAAAAATCTCCAGCTCGAGGCCGAGCCGGAACTTGTCGTCGTCGACGTATCTTGGTCTAAAAATAAAGCTCCACCAAACGATAAATAAAACTCGCTCAATGTAAAATCGAACAAAAACAACTGAAAATGTCAATTAAGGCTAATTTCACGCCAAATCCGTCGAGTCACGTCCAAGCCAACCGAATCAGGCCAATCACAGTATTTCACACCCCGGGTGAGTCCTCGACGCGACTCAGCTAATTTGTATTCTAGAAGATACATTAATATAAGTTATTAATAATTATTAGCTTTAGAAAATATGGATATACATAGATATGATTAATTTTATAATTGTATGATGACTTATTCGTAAAAAACGGAAAAAACAAAAGAGATTCCGAGTTCATCTTATTAACTTTGGTTCATTTTCACATTTATTTCCCGATTCATTAAGAAATGAAATTTTTTAAACTACTTTCGAATGAGTATAAATTGTTTTGTAACATAACACAGAAAGAAATAGTTAAACAAAATACAAATTACCGGAATTGTATTCAGGCGAATGCTAAGAAGTGTATTGCTTTACATCATAAGAATAATGTACAAAAGTTAATTTACCTGTGGTTCCTAATTCTTCGATTTCAGTTCATACACTAGAGATGAAATCTTTATTCCTATGTTTAGGATTTTTTTGAATTATAAATCTCATCTTTCCCTTGAACAAGAACAATCAGTTTTTCCACACCTATTATAAACAAAATAAAATCAAAGTTTAAACCAAAAAGAAAAAAAGAACAAAATCACCAGAAAAACATGTAAACCAAGAATGACTCAAAAAGACTCACAGAAACCCAACCGGTTGAATCCATACGAGTCCTGTCTCGGACGCTTATGGACGGATGAAAACGAGACTGGACTCAACGCTCTTAGTGTGAAAGCACATTTACATTACACATTTAAAACCAACATAAAATCAATCGGTTGAGTCAAACACTGTCCGACGCGACTCGATTTGACGAATTTGATGTGAAATGGGCCTAACCCTTAACTAGTCGCGCTGTTGCAAAACAGTGAGACGAATTACATCACCATCAGCGCTCTGTGCATCTGAGAGAAATAACCTTGCATGTAACCTAACAGTGTAGTTTTTACTTTTGGTGTGTTCTCAGTTGTCTGTTTAAACAGTGATTTATTTGTTTCAAAAAAATTAAATAATCCAACCTGTGTTGCACAAAGTGCAACGCGCGACCAGTTATGTAAGTATATCTTATTGTCGCAATATGCAGGTATATATTTTATTACTAAATACTGAATTTCTTTTATTCCATTTATGTTCAAGTATGATTTTCTTATAGTAAGTAATTCGATTTATTTAGAAATGTGTAATCAAGCTTACATTATACAATTTGTCTTAGTTCATAACTTGCCTTTCATTTATATTTACGATGACATCCAATAAGTGGAACAAATTTATAAATGACGACGAAATATTAAAATGTTTGAATTCTACTGACAACATTGATTTATCTGATTTGTCTGACTTGGAGGAAGAACAGATTACAGCAATCAAGCATGATACTGTGAAAGCAAGTTGAGTGAAGATGTTGATTATGAATATCAGGAAGATGGACATGCGAATGATGAAAATTATTTTATTTCCAAAGATATGACAAGGTAGGAAAAAATACCCATTCTTAGTAAGTACGCTAAAACTAGCTCGAAAAACTTTATGAAACAATTTGTTACTGGGCCGAAGATTGCCCAAAATATAGATGATGAAGAAACAGCATTTAGCCTCCTATTTTATAATGATATGATAAATGAAATTATTTTATATACTAATATGCATATAATGGGCAAACGAGCAAAATATTTCGGAGAACGTGATGTAGAATGTGCAACCAAAAACCAAATTTTAGCAGTTATCGGCCCGCTATTTCTAACCGGTATGAAGACTTTTCTTTTTCTTCTTTTTCTTTTTGAGCATGTCGGCTACGTTACCCAATCCAAAGGTGTGACAGCATTAATGATTATAAAGGAATAATATTAGAAATGGAACATAAGAATGAAGCTAACAAAGGAATAACCAAGGGAGACGGAAAAGAAAGGATGCTGTGAGCGCTGTAAGGCGTAGGATAAGACGCAAAAGATCGGAATAAAATATCGCGCGTTCTGAAGCAATGGAAGGACATTCAAGTAAAATGTGATTCGCATCATAAATAAAGTTTGCTTCTGACGAATCAAACGGGCAAAGAGGATACTGAGTAATGTAGAAACGGAAGAGCGAAGCAAGAAGCATGATTAAAACGAAGTCTAATTATAGATGAGATAGTTGACCGCCTCATGTTGGGGAAATTAAGAAACCACGGAAAAAAAGGAGGAATGGGTTTTATGGATAAATAAAAGGAAGCAGGATTAGAAAATGAAGAAGGATAGAGGTCAGACCAACAGTCGCGGTGGCAACCAAAGGAAAGAGGAAAAAGACTTTGAGCTAGAAAATGACTAATAAAGTTACCGTCTGAAGCAGCCGAACGTGCCAACGAGTCAACTAATTCGTTGCCCGAAATTCCGCAATAACTAGGATAATCTATAATGGATCAATACGGACAGAGCGGGAATGAAATAGATGAGAAATTAAGGAACGTATGTAAAGCACGACAAGATCGGCGGATAGTTTAGGAAAGGGAGCAGCAATGGCTTGTAAAACGCCTTTTGAATCCGAAGATAAGAGAACCTTGGATATATTGTTAGTAAAGGCTATAAAAAGGATTGCTTGTAGGATCGCAATAGATTCGGCTAGGAATATGGAGGAGAAAGAGGGGAGCTTGAACGTCTCAGAATAGCCGAAATCCGGCCGAGTAAAAAAAGCCGCTCCAACCCCCAAAGCTGACTTTGAGCCACCTGTAAAAATTAAAGTATAAGAAGGAAAGAGCGAGGATAAAACATGGTTAAATTCGTTATGAGCAGCGGGAGAGGGAAGAGACTTGACATACGAAAGAAGAACGAGTAAACTGGGCGAGTAAATGAAATCTGGGAAATTATAGGTAAAATAAGGGCATTTGGTGTAGGATAGAACAAAAGGAGAGAAGGCCCTGAGAGGTGATGAAATCAAGGAAAGGATTTGGGTTTTTATGAGGAGAGAAACGCCAGTTGTTGAATATAAACCAGTAGAAATTAAGCAAGTAAGAATTGGAAATATGAAGACGTTTGATCAAAAATCGTTCACCTAGATAAAGTCTTCGGATGAATAAAGGATAGGAACCAGTTTCTGCCAAAATGGCTGCAATAGGAGAGGAGTTCAAGGCACCGATACAAAGGCGGAGACACATATTATAGATTATATCAAGCTTAAGGAGAATATATTTCGGAGCACCAACGTAAAGGAACGAGTAATAATCGAATTTAGAAAGGATAGTGGCCTTATATAGCATCAGAAGGATATAAGGATCCCCACCCCAATTACAGGAGGAGAGAGCCTTCAACCAATTAACCCTCTCGAGAGCCGACGTATAAAGATAATTGATGTGATTGTGAAAGGACAAGTTACTGTTAAGAGCAATGCCAAGGTAGGAGACGGAACTAACTAAAGGAATAGGAAGATGGCACACAGACAGGTTGACTGAGGAACGACCATAAGGACGATAAGTGAAAACCATAGCTGCTGATTTCCTAGGAGAAATAAAAAGGTGAAGATCGGATAATGCATTATCAAGAGAGAAAAAAGAGTTGTTAAGCTCCTTGACCGCGGAAGAAAGATTAACCGAGGAAGAGTAGATGAGTATATCATCGGCAAAGAATAAGGAAGTAGACAATATCTGAAGAGTAGCTAGGCTACGGAAATAGATGTTAAAGAGAGTAGGGCTAAGACATGAGCCTTGCGGAAGACCTCAAAAGACCGTTCTAGACTCTGAGAAGAAGGAAGCGGAGAGCTGAATTGATCTATTGTAGAAAAGCTTGAAAATTAAGGAAGCGAATTGAAAAGGAACATTAATGGAACACATTTTATGTAGAAGAGAAGGTAAGTGAACGTGATCGAAAGCAGCGGTAATATCAATGGAAGCATAAATAGTGTATTATTTGCGAATAAGAGATTTGTACACGTCAGATAGAAACAACGATAAACAGTCCGCCGTCCCCAGTCAAACCTAATCACACTAATTTTGGACAATAGATGGGACCGGCCGGCGTGATGATATGTTGTGCTTGTATGTGTTATAGAAGATTTCTTTTCTTGTTGGGAATGATAAGGTCTAACAACTTGTCAACCAGAAGTATACAAAAATAAGATAAACTAGCAGCTATATACACAATTCTTGATAAATTTATCATAAATAGTTAAAATTGTTATAATCCTGATCAGTTCATTACCACTGATGAAATATTGAAACCATTTAGAGGACGATGTTCGTTTATACAGTATATACCAAACCAACCATCTAAGTATGGAATTAAAATTTTTGCTTTGACTGATTCGAAAACATTCCATACTATGAAGGTATATGTACGAAAACAACTTGATGGACCTTTTCAACAAGAAAATAGTTCTAGCGCGATTCTGCATCGTTTAGTATCCACTCTGATAGGATCAAATCGTAATTTGACAATACACAATTTGTATACTAATTTTAGTTTAGCTGTTGATCTCCTAAAAGAAGGTATAACTTCAGTAAGAACTCTTAGAAAAAACAAAAAAGCAAATTCCTCCGGAATTTCAGACGAATAGAAATCGACACATCGGCAATTCTCTATTCGGATTTAGAAAAGAGGAAATGTTAGTCTCATATGTATCACAAAAAAATAAATTTGTCATTCTCATATCGACAATGCATGGTGATGCAGCTATAAATGCTAAAACGGGGAAATCTGATATAATTATGAACGATAATAGCACCAAAGGTGGTGTGGAGAATATAGTTGGGATAAACGCATAAATCCAATTCAAAGAAATCAACAAATGTGAAATAAATAAAAGACAATTTCGAAATAATTTGGCTTTACAACTGACGACTGCGCATTTAAAATAAAGGGGTCTGAAATGAAAAATTTACCAAAAAAAAATTGCAGATATTTTTATCAAAATATAAAACAGTTAACACGGATACTGCAGAACCACCATAAACAAACTGTATAACTTTTGGACGCGGGAAAAACATTACAACAATGATCAACTGCTCCATCTGTAAAATATTTACATGTAAGAGAACTATCATATCGTGGAAAGAATTTATAAATGCGAACGTTGCGTTAATTTGATTAGTAGTGACCCTGAGCTATAATTCTGTTATCATTTTTCACATGATACTATACTCCTATATTCCGATATTATATTTCGTAGATATCACATACATGAGAAAATAATTTTTCTTCCATTTTTTTTACTTTCTTATCTATTATCAATGTTTATACAATTACCAATTAACATATTTTACAATAATACAAACTTACTGTTTAAATAACCCTTTGTTACATTTACATAAATAAATAATTAAAAATCCTGGCCAAGAATTTTGTACTGTTGCACAAAGTGCAACGCACGACTAGTTAAGGGTTCATAATTCTCGCCGCTCTAATCCGTCTTAATATATATACGTATATATATATATATATATATATATACAAACATACATATATAAACCATTTTATTCCCTAGTTGACCTCAGTGTGATTTAGATTTTGTCTCTGATCACACATAGTGAATTGTGTTTTAGCTGATGATGGGTTATGCCCTGAAAACGTTACTAAGTAAGAAATTTATTTTATTCTTATATTGTTTGTTATAATTGTGTATTATTCAGTTATTATTAACTTGTTATATTAAAAAACAGAATGGAAAAAGATTCTTTATTAAAATATGCTGGTATAGCAATGTATATTCAAAAATTCTATTATCTAAAATCAAAATTAAATAAAACTATTAATAACATTTATTTTAATAAAAAATGCCTAGAAATTAATATAATACCAAAATATGCAACAATAAAAATAAAAAATAAATCCCCAGTAGCAATAAAAACAAAAAATACAAGCAGAAAAGCCATGGATCAAAAAAGGAAATAAACCATTTATATAATAAAAAGAATAAAATCAATTTACAAATCTTAAAAGTACATTTTATATTTAGCAAATAACACAAAATATGAAATTCTAAATTTATATTTTGAAAACATAAATAACGAAATTAAACCAATTCACAACCAAAAACAACAAATATTAAACAAAAAATTAGATGCATTAAGAAAACAACAAATACCTAAACCTATGAATAATAATAAATTTGATTTTTATCCAAGAACTGTAAACTTAACTAACATCAATTCACAAATGATGAATTAAACACTTTAAACTTAGGTTATAAATACAATTTAAACACTTTAAAAAAAAAAACAATATGAAAATTTAATAATTGAAAAGTAAAATGCAGTTCAAAAATTACCAATAAATGATCAAACAATTATCAGAGCTGAAGCAACACATGCTATTTCAAACATTATAAAGAAAAATAAGATAAATAAAGATCATCTAAAAATACAAAAAACCATTAAAAATATAAACAATAAACTAAACAATGAAAAAGCAGTAACAGTTAAAGCTGACAAAGGAAACAGTTTAGTTATAATAAATAAAAATGAACTTATTCATAAAACTGAAAAGTTCATAAAAGAAAACAATATAAAAATGATAAAAATTGATCTCACAAATAAATATCAGTCAAAAATAAGGAAAATAATAGAAGAATCAGATTTAATAATAAATAATATTTCCAAATTCTTTATAAATATGAATACAAAAGCTCCTATACTTAATCCACTATTAAAAATACATAAACCTGAAGCACCAATAAAACCTTTAATAAATTATACAACAGCTCCTGGATATAAATTAGCCAAATTTATAACTAAAATAATAAAAAATAATATAGTATTAAATGATAAATATGTAATCAGAAATAGAAAAAATATATTTGAAAAATTACAAAACATAACAATAAATAACAGAACTAAAATAATCTCATATGATATATCAAATTTATATACTAATGTGCCAATAAATGAGACTAGAAATAATTGAAAAATCAATAAAAAAGACATCAAATGACAATATTTATAATAACCAATTACTTAACATAATAAAAACAGTCACTGAACAAAACTACTTCACTTTTAATAAAGTCACATACACTCAAAATAATGGTTTAGGTATGGGTTCTCCTTTATACCTGGACTGATGAAAACAATACTAATACTGTAAATAATATATTAAATGATTTCAATAAAATATATAAAAATATACAATACGTAATAGGTTAAAAGCAGAAAACAATAAAATAAACTTCCTAGATATCATAATAACCAAAACAATCGATAAACCAATATACAACATATATAGAAAACAAAAAACTACTGACACTATAATAAACAAAACGTCAAACCATCCTAATCAACATAAACACTTAAGACTTCATACATGCTATAAATAGATTAATAAACACTCCTATGAATTCAAATAAAAAACAAAACGAAATGAAAATATTAAAAACAATCGCAATAAATAATGGTTACAATGAACAAATAATTGAAAAATGAACCCATAAAATAAAACCAAAATTGAAATATAAAGAGAAAAATGATATTAACAACAAGAAAGGATGAATAACATTTACTTTTATAAATAAAAATATATACAAAGTAAGTAATGTTTTAAAAAACAAGGATTAAAAGTAGCATTTAAAACTAATAATAAACTAAAAAATAAAATAATTACTATAAATAAAGGAAATAATAATATATACGAAAATAGTGGCATATATAAAACAAACTGCAATGACTAGGAGAAAACATACATCGGCCAGACAGGTAGAAAAATTAAATGTAGATATGATGAACACATAAAATCATTTAAAAACAATGCAATAGAAAAATCCACTTATGCCGAGCATTTAATAAAAAATAAACATAAACCAAATTCTAAAGAAAGAACAATCACAGTCTTAGCTAAATATAACAAAGGTAATACCATGAACATAGCTGAAAATTACTACATAAATAAACATAAAAGTAATATATTAAACAACCAAATCCCAAATAACAATAATCCACATTTTAATATAAAATTTTAAAATATGGTACTTTATATTTATTTTATCATTTAAATTGATCATAACATTTCTTAAATATTATATATTATAGTCTATATACTGGTTAGGAATTAAATACGAATTATTTAGAAATTAATAAGTTGATGTTTGAAACGTTCAATTCATAGCCCGATAGTGAACGAACATTAACGAAACGAACGAATTATTGCCACAAAGGCCAGCGACGAGCAAAGGCCGAACGATGACTACGAGCGGAGAGCGAATACAACGAAAAGGCGAGAGTAGAACAATAAAAAATATGGTCGGCAAAACAGACAACACGTGTTTCCAAATGCCTGGAGACGGCACGGAACGAATAGGCAAAGGATATCGACCTCGGCTGTCTTAGCCGATCAACGGACGGTCACAAAAAAATGGCGGTTCGAAAATCGGGCGCTACACATGCATTAAAATTATAACAAAATAAACCAAACTATTCGAAAATATCGTAACATATACTTTACATCTGTTTTAATAGTTATGACCATTGACTCTATAATTGTTATTTTAAACCTATATATAAACCATTTTATTCCCTAGTTGACCTCAGTGTGATTTAGATTTTGTCTCTGATCACACATAGTGAATTGTGTTTTAGCTGATGATGGGTTATGCCCTGAAAACGTTACTAAGTAAGAAATTTATTTTATTCTTATATTGTTTGTTATAATTGTTTATTATTCAGTTATTATTAATGTATACGTACACACATACACATATATATATATGTATATATATATATATACCGCCCTAATTTTTGCACACATTTTTTTTTGGAGAAATAATATAAACCATATTTTCGTTATTAAAATACATTAATAGGTTCATTAACATTACTAGACAATGTCTAATTTCTTAGAAGTAAATTACTGGTACACTTGCTGGGTTTTTCCTGCCTACTTGCTACATTCTATTGTGCTATTGTTAGGAAATGTATACACAAACATTAACGATTTCCGGTAGGTCGACGAAAGGATATGACTCACAACTCCATCTCGGTATACAGACCTTCAGATACAGTTCTTCAGTTCATAACGTCTCTAGCCTTACTAGTGGTAACATCGTGTTACCTAGTGATTATCGAAATATGCCAATGAATTCAATTAAAGCCAAATACAGTAGTTTTACCGTGTCATTTAAATTGCGCATAATACAATCTGCAGAAGAACGTGGGAATCGTGCCGCTGGAAGGGAATTTAGTATGAGTGAGGGGCATGTTCATTACTGGTGAAAACAAAAGGACGCTCTCCTTAGAGTTAATAGTGATAAACGGGTTTTACGAGGACCAAAGAATGGAAAATATCCTGATTTAGAAAAAAAAACGGTAGGGTACATTCATGAGTTGCAGAACAATTGCTGTGCTGTCACTTCACGCTTTACAAATAGCGAAAAATTTGATTATTTCTTCAGCTGATTTTAAAGCAAGTCGAAGGTGAGTATATACGGTTTATGAATCATAACAACTTCACGTACATCACTTTGCCAAAAACCACCAAAGGATTACACAGACAAATTGCTTGCATTTCAAAGGTGTATCATTCAGGGGTCACCCTCTTTCGGGCGCCGGTGAACTCAGACCTTTTTACAGACTACCTACAGTGATTTTCAGATATTATCCGTTAAACGTTATCATCTATGTTAATGAGAAACACGAGTTACCAAATATTACTATCAGAAATTCTACCCAGAAAATACTATTCTTCGTTAACGATTTAGTTTTTCTATGTATATAGCATATTATATATGCATACATTATTATTATTTCGAATTAGCCACTGGTGGACTACGTTGTCAACTGGTTCTGTCATTCTTCTTCCTCTCTTTCCATACTGCTTTCATTCTTTCACTATGTACTTTTTTTTCTTTCTTCGGTCCACAGAACGCCAGTTCTTCCTTTACGTTTCTCCGCGAATCTTTTGCAGTCAAATAATTTCTTTTTTAACGTTGATCGCAGTTCTATATCTTCAGACGTAATCTTCAGTTCATCCAGGCCTTTTTTGGTCTCTGTGTACCACGTACCGTTTATTTTTAGCTTTCGTGTGTAACTGAACAACCTTCCGGTGAACCTGCTCGGCTCCATCCTTTGCATATGCTCGTAGAATCGAATTCTTCTTTTCCAGATCTCGGTAGTGATGCTTTCCACATGTTGGTATATTTCCTGGTTACTCCTTTTTATATATTTTCCACCTTGTTTCACTCGTCCCAGTATTCTTCTTACGATCTTTCTTTCTGCAATTTCAAGTTGCTCATTTAATCCTTTTCTGTTTATTGTTAGGCCTTCCGCTGCATATAATGCTTCTGGTCTGATCACAGTTTTATAGTCCCTCAGTTTGGCATTTCATGATAGATATTTCTTATTATATATTTCTTTTGTTAAATAAAAAGCCGCTTTCATTCTATCGATCCTATATTTAATTGCTTCTTTTTCTGACCCACTCTGCTTGATTAATTCTCCCAGGTACTTGAATTTATTAACTCTCTTCACGTGACCCACATCAGTTTTTATTCTATTAGGAACGGTTGTAATATTTGTCATAAATTTGGTTTTTTCAAAGGAAATTTGTAGCCCTACTCTATCCGCTTGCTCCTTTAATAGTTCCATCTGCCGCTTTGCTGTCTCCACAGATTCCGCTATTATTGCCAGATCTTCCGCAAAAGCTAAGCAATCTATTAATAAATTATCCTTCTTGTATCCTAGTTTAATTTTCCCAGTGATATTTTCTTCATTCATAGCTTTTCTCCGTTCTCTTATAACTTTTTCAAGTATGCAGTTAAAGAGTAAAGGTATCAGACCATCCCCGTGTCTAACTCCTGTTTTTATTTCAAACTGTCTAGATATTTCGCCTCTAAATTTCACTGTAGCATATGTGTTTGTTAACGTTTTTGTTATTAAACTTGTGGTTTTTTTGTCCAGGCCAAATGCATACATATATATAATCACAAAACACATATTCTACATCATTTTATTGGGTTATTCACTTTTTTAAAGTATTTTCTATTTTTTTTTCAAATAACGACTTCAGCATGAAATACAAATAAACAGACTTTTGCAGTGTAAATTTAAGAGTTCTGTTAGCAAAAGTTTTGGAACAAACGAAGATGATTAATATTAATAATCGGCCAAGTATTATTATAGCGTATCCGGTCGGTTTAAATGCCTCTGGTGGTCCAAAATTTTAGAAACTTAACAGTTTCCTCGTTAATATCCCGATTAAGCTTCTTTTTTTCAAAAATACCAAATAACTTACAATTAAATATGTGTTTATCATCCTGCGGTTCGCCACAATCGCACTGAACGTTATCTGTCAAACCCAATTTTACTAAATTATGTTTCGTTCTGGCTGTACCGCTACGTAATCTGTTTAATGTTCTCCATAGTATATAGTTCAGGCAAGCGCCTTTTGGGAGAGACTCTTTTGGTTTCCTTTTCGTGCGTGTACTCCACATCCGAAGCCTTTCAGCGTGATCTTCGTGTTCGTGGTCCTCCACCGTGGCTAGAAAGCTACGGCGGGATTTTAGACGGCTTTCAGCTAGCTCTTTGTATCCATGTAGGGGATGGCGATTGTCATGGCTAGATTTCCATTTTTCTTTTTTTTCTGCTACTGTTCTTCTGATATCAGGTGGTGCTATGCCGCTTAGTTCGTATAGTCTACGAACCGCTGTTGGTTTTAAGCAGCCAGTGATTATTCTGCATACTTCGATAAGAGCAGTATCCACCTTTTTTTCAGGAGCAGATCGACTCCAAACCGGGCACGCATATTCTCCAACAGAGTAGCAAAATGCGAGGGATGACGTTCTTAATACATTTGGTTTGGCTCCCCAGCTACAATTTACTAGTTTCCGTATAATACTTGTTCTTGACATAATTTTCGCTTTTGTGGTCTCGCAATGACGTTTGAAAGTGAGAGACCTGTCAAATATAACACCCAGATACTTAGGGTAGTCAGTGTGGCTCAGTTTAGTTCCGTTCCATTGAAGTTGTAATTGGTTATTTGCATTTCGATTTCTGAAATGAAAGGCGGTTGTTTCGGTCTTAGCCGGATTAGGCTTCAGCTGATTAGCGAGGTAGTATAAGTTTATGGTTTTGATTGCTTTGTTTAATGTATTCTCAACTTCTTGAAAGGTCTCATGTTGGGCCGCTACTGCGTGATCGTCTGCATATATGAAATGCTTAGTGTCCTTCCCAATTGGTTGGTCGTTGGTATAGATATTGAATAGGATTGGAGCTAGGACACTTCCTTGAGGTAGTCCGTTTTTCAGTCTCCTCCAAGCGCTGTTTTTCCCATTTAGTGACACATAGAATCTTCTGTCTTTCAGCAACATTAGGATTATCTGGGTAAACTTGACGTCCTTTGTGATATCATAGACCTTTCTGATGAGCACTCTGTGTGAGACTGTGTCGAAGGCTGCAGAGAGGTCTACAAAGACCACTCCTGTGATTTTGCGTTTCTCAAAACCATCTTCTATACATATATTGGGCTAAGTGCAGTGCTTGTCCCGTGCACGACTTTCCTGGTCTGAATCCTGCCTGTTGAGGCATGAGTTTTGGGTCAATTGTTTTGCTAATTCTGTTCAGGATGACTCTTTCAAAAATTTTATACAGATGATATAGAAGCGATATTGAGTGGTAGTTCTTTGGGTGGTTAGGTTCTTTACCAGGCTTTAATAATGCGATGACATGTGCTTTTCTCCAAAGCTTAGGGATAATTGTTCTATTCATACAGTTATTAAACATTTGTTGAATCCATTTAGTCGTTTCACTTCCAAAATGTTTTATTTGTTCCACTAGCATGCCATGGACACCTGGGGCCTTCCGATTTTTAGTATTTTTAATTGCGTTATTAATCTCTAGCTCAGCAATTGGTTGTTGAAAGTGATATGTTTCTGTGGCATGACATCTTACAATCTGATTTTTGCTTTTTGATAGTTTTACTTTTTGGTCTGCCTTGCCATTCACTAGCAACTGGTGGGCGACCTGATTAGCAGTGACATTTGGTGTTCCTTTGTGTCCAGTATCTTCACTCTTTAATTTCTTCAACAACTGCCATGCTTTCCTACTATCCTTGCTGAAGTCTAAGTTTTCGACCAATCCCTGCCATTCTTTACTACGTTCCGCAGCAACCTGTTCTGCTATCTCTAAACCACATTTAATAGTTTCGTCGTTGAACGGGTCTGCGTTAAATTTCTGAACGTATTCTTTATATTGTTCTTTCAAATGATTGGGCATACCAGGTATGTATAACTTCCGCACACCATGCAGGATACATTTACTAGATGCTGCTTTAACAGTTTTAACAAAGGTCTCATATTCTTCTACTACTGGCGCTATGTGTTTGACATGAATTTTCAGTTCTTCTGTGAAACGGATCCAGTTAGCTTTTTTAAAATTGTAGCGCATTTTGGAATTGTTAGATGTAGTTGGTTTTATGGCAGTGTCCACTACACATATTATTGGCCTGTGCTGCGTGTGTGGTATTGGATTTGAGACTTTCTTGGTACACGTGTGAGCAATATTATTTGAAACGAATATATTGTCTGGGTTATACCCTTGTTTCCATCTTCCGCTATTAAAAGAGGCTGGAAGTTTTGGATCAAATATTAAGCTTAGACCATTTCTTTCCGTCCAGTTTTCCACAAGTTCTCCATTCAGATCATTTTCATTGTAGCCCCAATTAACACTGTGTCTATTATAGTCACCTAAAATGATTTCTGTTTTGTGTATTTTATTGGGGTATTGAAATGTTGTGTTCGGTGGTTTATATATTGAGGTGACTGTACAGCTACCGATGTCTATTGACAAGATTTCAATGTCGTTAGTTTCCGTCCTGACTGACTTTACTACGTCAATATGTTTTTTTAGTAAAATAGCACTGCCGTACTTGCTATGAGGCCTGTCGACTGCTAACTTCATTCCTTCTATTCTAGGTCTTCGATTGGTTTCAGTGCGATGGGTTCCTGGAGAACAAGTATGTCAATTTTCTCATTTTTAATAATATCGGATAAAATAATTTCTTTAACTGGCGTTAATCCTTCTATGTTTATTGACATTATTCTAAACGGATTCGCCATCGTTTGCGGCCCTGAAAAGGACCTTTTAAACCCGAAAATAGGGCTTTTTACCGACCGGGTGTGGGATGATTGGCCGGACTTCGAATGAAATCCGTTTCCAGGGGGCGCCAGCTGCGTAGGTATTTTCATTTGATCTTTGTTTTTTTTTTAAATATATCGGTCAAGTGCATTATCAGTTCTTTTCATTTTTTTTTTAATGTATATTTAAAAAATTACAAACTATCAACTCTACGTCATTTAAAGTGTAACATAACTAAATTGAATTTGCTTCTAAAATACATATTCGTTATATTATCTTTCTTTTCCATTCGTATCAAGCAAGTTTATTTGAGGATACATTTATTGAAGTTTCTTCTGCAATCTATGATTTTAATTATATATTTAATTCCGTGACAAATCTATCTTGGTTTCAAAAAAATATCGAAAAAAACAAACAAAGGCGCCACATTTTTAACCATTTAATTTCCAATTCAAATAAACGAAATGTATGAATTCCGGTATTTAATTTTCAAAAAACTTGATTTATATAATTTCTTTATTATATTGTTACTGTTTATTGAAAAACCAAAGGCGATACAACGCGATATGATAGAAATAGTTTTACAGTGAAAAATAATTTTTAATCACTTTATTTCCTTACCGGATTTACCAAATTAGATTAACTTCTTTAACAATGCAGGTGCAATTGAAGGTCGTAGTTAAAACGTCGGAGTATATGAAATAAAAGACGTAATTATCTCGACTACCTGTTGGTGTTTTAAGCTTGAACCCTATTAATGATTTGTACACATTTCTTGTTTCATAAAAATTATTTACTTTTCTATTTTCTATTAACATGAACCGTTAAGATGAAATAGTTCCATAAATCGAACTAACACTAATTGTATCGTTTGTTTTCACACATCTGGTTATGATTTTCTTAAAAAATTGAAATTAGAAATATTTTTTTTTAATAACTACATTTTTTTGTTCTGTGACGAAGCCTGTCTCGTTAACAAATTTTTTATTTAAACAGTCAAACGATGCTTCTTTACATCCATCAAAAACAAAGTATAAAAACTTTTAAGAAACATATTCTACCCCTTTTCTTACAATTTAGGTTTCATGTGCTATTATAATAAATAACGTTTCCGGAATAAATTTAAAAAAAGAGCATATTTCTAACGAACTACCTACGAACAGGATATCTTCATGAATGGATTACTTTTAACAATGAAACTATGTTTTCTTTATTTTGTTGATACTATATCACGTTCATAGACGAATGACAGAAACCACTGTGTCAACATCCTTAGCGGCATTCTTTTTTTTTCGGAATAGAAAAGTAAAAAGAATAATAATGGCATGTTTTACACGCATTCATTGCATATTTTGTTATGTTCTTCTCTTAGAAAAATTAACCATTTTCTTAGAAATTTAAAACCGAATAGCCAATCGTACGGGTTATGAACAATACAGGTAAATAAATTTCATCTCTTGTGAAGCTGTTCAGGATTTGGTAAAATAAACAAACTAAAGCACTACCCTTATTTACAGAAAACAGTTTCATTCGTTAATTCTCCGTACTACGGTCATTATTAAGAATAATCTATTCGAAAAATATTCTAGTAATTCTTCTTCCGCCGAAATAATAACAACTGTTTTACAATAAACCTGCAGTCAATTCCAAGAAAAAGATACGATTTTTTCCATGACGATTTTATCACTTTTGCTTTTTCTTTTATTCCTATGGATTCGCATATTGTAAAATATTCGAGGTCCTATTCATTACCTCTTTTCGACCACTCGCAGCAAATCGCCCATGGTGAGAACCGGACCGACAAAAAAATTTGACGCCCGTTTGAGAAATATGAGCAGTTTACAATATATCCATAAAATTATTTTCCGAATATATGCTTTTAATGCTGTTGTATTTTATCGGAATACTCACCGGCGATCAATATTTACTTGTTTTCTAAAATAATTACATATAACGGTTATAAAACAAATATATACTTTTAAGAATGTCAAATAGTTGTTTAAAATCGGAAAATTTTTGTTACTTAATTATGTTAATTTTATTACTAAATGAGCTGCTTTATTGATGTTTTTGCATGGTTTAAAAGTGAATTCTTATTTCACACTAATAAGAAAAACAGATTCTAAGTAATTAATCCGTGTTACATAACGTGCAGGATTAAATATCTAACTTTAAAATATTTGATAATTATAGAAGAATAAAAAATTAAAAACCCACTAAGGCTAAACTAGGTCTTCTTGGGAAAAGGACAAAGTCGAAATGTAACGGGGCAAATCGTGTTGCGGCCGAAACGATGCGACTCCCCACGTACGTATAAAAAGATTATAAAAAAATGCGATTACTCCTACACTCAGCATAAACATGTAGGTTACTAATTAAGCATTAGTAGCTAGAAAATAAAAAAAAAATATCTCGATACTGCATTTTTAATTTTGTGAAAACTATCCGCCAAGGTACACCAATTTATTAATTAATAAATATTCTAAAAACTTTCAATTATTACATGTATAAAAATTTTCACTGACTGTTTTTACTCGGAATTGGAACGTTGATGTTCACCACACTAAGGTTAATGAATCATTATATATATAATTACTAAGTCATTAATATTTTTAAGTTAATTCTAAAAACGGGGAATGTGTCAATTTATATATTCTTGCTTGTGAGCAATTTCAGGTAAATACAAAAAGATTATAAATGATTTTAGTTCGTCATTTAATTTGATGGGTCAATGCTATTCAGTAGGAGTGTTATTCTGGATTGATTAAATCATTTTGCAATGTAGATGTATCTCATATATTTACAGTTTGCCACTTCAATCACGTGTTTATAAATACTAGCGTTCCCCCAATGGTCCAAATTCGACCATAATTATCATTAAAAATTTTAGAAAAATATATATGAATTTACATATTTCCAAAAAATTTTTCCCACTCTTATACATTAGTTCATTATATATCTGAGAACATATACTTTTATATGTACTTACAATACAAAAATTAAATGACACCTTAAGATTTAGTACACTGAAAAAAACGCCAATAATGATAATTATTAAGAAAAATAAAAACATTTCAATAAGAACAGATTTACTGGCTACAGCAATTTTATTTTTCACTTTTTGTATTACTTTTTTATTTAAATACGAAAAAAAAATTATAACTGTTTCCAAAATTTTGTGTACTGATAGCTCTAAAGATCATCAATAGTTACTAAACAGAAAAAAAAGCAACAAAATCGGTTAATAAACAATGGGGAAGGTACTGAACTGTTTTATCTTTTCCTATTTATATACAGAAGAAAATTATCCATTTTTTTTAAAATAGAATTTCCCGCAGTGCATTTATTGGGAATATTAAAACAAATGCAAGGTTTGAAAGCTTCTTTCTCATTGGCTTTACTAAAATTTTTACTAAAATAATATAATTAGTCCAGTGTTTTGAAGATTGAAAATTTTTCTAAACGAATTTAAAAAAAAAAAAAAAGAGCCGGGCAGGATGTTTCACATGTACTGAACATTCTGTGAGTTCATTTAAAGATTACCATAATTTACATTTATATAATACTAACTTCAAAACAAAAATATTTAATTTTTAATTTGTAATATCGTATATATTTCTCGCCCGGTATTAACATAAATGTGTTTATGTTTAAACATTTTTGCGCCTTTGTTTGTCTTTTTCGATATTTTTTTGAAACCAAGGTAGATTCGTCAAGGAACGAAATATATAATTAAAATCATAGATTACAGAAGAAACTTCAATAAACGTATCCTCGAATAAACTTACTTGATACGAATGGAAAAGAAAGATAATATAACGAATATGTATTAGAAGCAAATTCAATCTAGTTATGTTACACTTTAAATGACGTAGAGTTAATAGTTTGTAATTTTTTAAATATACATTAAAAAAAAAAATGAAAAGAACCGATAATGCACTTGACCGATTATTAATATTAATCATCTTCGTCCGTTTCATATCACTATTGCTAACAGAACTCTTAAATTTACATCGCAAAAGTCTGTTTATTTGTATTTCACGCTGAAGTCGTTATTTCAAAAAAATAGAAAATACTTTAAAAAAGTGAATAACCCAATAAAATTATGTAAAATATGTGTTTTGTGATTATATATATATATATGTATGCATATATAATATGCTATACACATAGAAAACCTAAATCATTAACGAAGAACGGTATTTTTTGGACGAAATTTCTGATAGCAGTATTTGGTAACTTGTGTTTCTCATTAACACAGATGATAACGTTTAACGGATGATACCTGAAAACCACCGTAGGTAGTCTGTTAAAAAGTCTGAGTTCGCCTGCGCCCGAAAGAGCGGTTCCCATCATTCAGATCTGTAAAAAAAAATCGTATGATTTGGCACAGATTGGGAATGCGGATCAAACTCCTGCTTATTTCGATATGCCATGGAACACAACAATAAAACATAAGGGATCATCTAGTGTATTAATCAGCACTTCTGGATCAGAAAAACAACGCTGCACCGTTATGCTTGCTGTAACGACTGACGGAAACAAGCTTCCACCTTATGTCATATTTAAACGGAAAACAATATCGAAAGGAATAAAATTTCCATCAGGAATACATGGTGCCGTTCAAGATAAAGGTTCAATGGACAACAAATTGGTAATTGACTGGATGGAAAAGGTGTGGAAGAAGCGTCCTGGAGGATTGTTACGACGTCCATCTTTTCTTGTGCTTGACAGTTTCCGTGGACATTTAATGAAAAATCTGAAGGATCTTTTAAAGGAAGCAAAAACTGATCTTTCCCTTATTCCGGGTGGTTTGACTTCAATGGTACAACCACTTGACGTATCAATTAACAAGCCTTTCAAAGAAAATATAAAGAATATTTACGCTGAGTGAATGTGCGAAGTTGAACACGAATTTACTCCTGCCGGAAAAATTCGACAACCATCTGTCGAATTGATGTGCCAGTGGATCTTGAAACCTTGGAATATGATTTCAACCGACGTAGTACAAAAAAGTTTTAAGAAGACGAGCATTTCAAACGCACCAGATGGAAGTGAGGAAGATACGTGCTGGCAGAACGATTACAGGAATGGAGAACTGGAATCCTGACTGTTAAGGTAAGTCATATTAATTACGTTCATGTATTGTAATTCAAACGGAAAAGTAAAAAAAAAAAAACAAAGAAATAAATTACCTGACAGAATTCACTAATTTCAATTTCGTTTTACTTACAGGGACGTTTTCGGCTGTACATTACTAGCACTACACAGGTTGGAAGCCATTCCAATATTCCAAGAAAATTACCGGTACTCGAATTTATAAATTACTGTAATGTAATTACCTATTATTGTATAAATATATTTTTCGAAATAAAGGATCAATTTCACTTAATGAGTGTTTTGTTTAGGTAAGAGGTAATGTTAAAACAAACCCATTAAGTATAATCCGCAAAATGCAGGTTGATCTGATTATCCGCGTAATTTATGCACCCCTCTTTTTTGGTAGATTAAAACGGCAAAAAAGTGTATAAATTACGCGAGTAAATACGGTATATATGTACTTAAAAGAGTCAAAGAGGCTGGCTTTTTTACGCTACAAGCAGACGAGACTCAAGACATATTCCGGCGAGAACAACTAGCATTATGTTTACGATATGTAAACAGCTCATTTCAAAAATCAGTTATCCGAGAGGATTTTCTTGAATTTATCTACGTAGAAGATGTTTCAGCTCAAACATTGGTAACAACAATTATAAATCCCCTATAACTTGAATATAGATAAATTCATTAGACAAGGCTTTGATGGCGCTGCAATACTGAGCGGTCGATTACGAAGCGTGAGAACAATAATCGTAAGGAAATATCCGAGAGCGCAATTCATGCACTGTGTGGTTCACATTCTCTACTTATTGTTAGTGGGGGTCATAAAACGTGCAATAAACTTTATTCGACAATTTTCACTTCGAGACAGTATTTTGAAGAAAATTGCTGATCAGATTAATTCATCTCATTCAACGTTTATTTTTCTTTGCGAGATATGGGGCCGAAAATCATGCGACTGTAGAACGATTTTCACACATAATTCCGGTAATACGCACAACACTTGAGGCACTGCAAACAGTTGCTGGTCGAGATGTCGCCGCTCAAGCATACCGACTGCAAACCGCCATAGAAAATATCCAGTTTTTTGTATCGTTAGTTGTATTGAGAACAATTTTCTCATATACAACAAGCCTTAAATAAGCAATGGAAAAAGTTAATATCGATTTGACCAATATTTACAGTTATGCCAAAACTGTAAAAAGGATTGTACAAAATATTCAGAATGAAAGTCAATTCTGGGTCCTTTTCGAGCAAGCAAAGCAGATGAGTTCTAATGACATAGTTGTTCCAAAAACAAACAGAAAGCAAACCCAGAGTAGTAATGTACAAGGAGAAATTGCCTAAATATATTACCGCTGAAATGTATTTGACCTCTTTGTTGACCGGTCATTACAGAAATCGATTTCCACTTTAAACCATGAAACGATCGAAGAGATTCAAATGTTTCTACCTGGGAAGACGAGTAATAACTTTAGCACACAAGAAAAACTGAAAAAAATAGTACAAACATTTCTTGGTGAAAATGAAGACACGATATGTCTAAATGAATATAAGATACCGCACTATCACTAGAAATCTGCTACGCGAAAACCTACCACTGCTGTAGAAGCTATTGATCATTGGGATAAACAGTTTTTTCCTTTGATAAAAAAGCTTATTATATTAACCACACTTTCAGTATCCACTGCGACCCAAGAAAGATATTTCTCCAATTAAGAACCTATATTAGGAATCGAATGGATGACGAAAAAACATTGGTCTTACTCTTATGAGCATTCACCGTGACCCGGCGGTAAAACTAGATTCTAAAGAAATTGTAAATAAATTGGCAATAAGACGTGAACGACCCAATTTTAAATTACATTCTTAATATGTTATTATAATCATATTATTGTATGAAAATATAAGCAAAAAATGAAATAAAATTATATTATTTAATATAATAACATAGAACGACTACTGTTTACATTTATCACTAGAGAAGTTGTAAAACATATAGCAAATATTCCAATCATAACCGTCTGTTCGTTTTTGAACTTTCGCGAAATTGATGGGCGAATTAAAAAGGAACAATATTCGTAATGATTCTCCAAGATGAGATGATATCAAAATATACACTATCACAAATATTAATACACACACATCAAATGACCAACTCCACCATCGAATGCTCATTATCGCTTTGTTTAATATTCGTACATACGAATTACTTGATCAAATTATAATAAAACAATCATGTACCTGACACTGCAACATAATGCTTCTTTAAAAAAAAAACACTAAACTACATACGAATAACAAATAAAAACATAAACGTCTAAAACAAGTGCATTCACAACGTAGGAAGATCATCTAAAATGTGCCGGTTAGCGAAATCATACAATGAACTAAAATACCTAAATTTGCGGCAACCATTGTATTCACCTTTTGTGGGATTCCAAGAGTGCCAAACTAAAGCAGGATTACACTTATGCTAAAATTTTAATTGAAAGTATAAAATATTACTAAATACAATTCTAAATATTGTAAAAACCTTTTTTTTTTAAATAATAATTAAGTAAATAATATAATTCAAATGATGTTATTTTTTTTTAATTTTAAATAAAGGAATTGTATATTTGATTTTTTGTTTTCTTTATACAATTTTAAAATTAATGTGAAATAATCTGAACGTTTTTATTAATTTTATCTTTAATTTGCAAAAAAAGGCAATGTATAGAAACTTTATATATTAAAATTATTTAATTGTTACACAGAAATATTTTTCCTTTATGTTTTGCTTGTCATATAAATTAAGTTAATGATGCAATAAATTAATTACATTTTTTTAGCGCTATTAAAATAAACATATTAATTGAAAAACAAATGTTTCACTTTTTATATAACTATAATTTTTCCTTTTTTTAAAGACTGTTCCAAACTTGTATATTTTCAATTGTTTATTTTTAGTATAAAACTATTCGTAAATAAATATAAAATGATAACTTGTAATTCATATAGGTTAAGATTTATTTAATTTTATTTATAAAAAATATATTAATTATAATTTAGAAAAGAGATTAATTTCATATATTGAATACATTTATTAAATATTAATGTTAAATCTGATTTTATTTGTGCATAGCAATAATCTATAATTAATTTTAAAGACTATAATTCATGTATTTTTGAAAGCAAAACTCATAATTAGGGAAAAGATTATCTAATATTTTCTTCTGAAATTTTTCTTAAAACATAATTCATTACATTTTATATGACTTTTTTAAATGTGTGTCTTCGAAAGAAGCACTTTATTTGCAGTTGTTTATTTGAATATTACGCTATATTTAATTCTACAAAAATGCATTTATTTACAACATTTCATCTGTTTTACATCTCTATTTGTATGATCTAGCAATGATAAAAATATTCAAAAGATTTTAAACTAATGTTCGTTACATTTTTATTTAGAATATAATTTATACATTACTACGATTTATTCTTATTGCAGCCACTACTTATGATACTTTTATCTGCTAGTTGATACGGTCGTTGTAGTTTTGATCCTTTTTAAGGTATGAACTGATGTTTGTTTTCAAAAACTTCCACGAAATGTTTCATCCGTCATTATCATTTAGATTTACAAAAGTAGATGTCCAATAAACTTCTTGCTAACTAAAAAAATTAAAATAATTTAATTTGCTTCTAAAGTGTACTATGTTTCCAAAACAGTATTAAAATCGCAACTTTATTATGTAGATTCTAATCTTTCGCTACATAGGAGACATCCAGAAAATAACTCCATTTGTAATTCACGTTAATTTACTGAGGTATGGAAATAAAATAAATTCCGAAATACGATGCAAAATTGAGGAAAGAATGGGCCTTTATGTGACTAGGAATTAAAATGGTGACCAACAACAGAGCGACACGGTTACTCAAAACGTATTTTTTACTGGTAGTTCGACGACGATGTTTTTTTTTTTCGAATAAATTTAATATCGTCTTAGAACACTTAACTGCTACTGATTTGCGGCCGAGCTGGTTTGAAAACGAAAAATTTCTATGTTCACTCGCCGTCCAATGGTAACCGATATAAATAACGGTAAAGTCAGCCATTCCTTGCGGATATAAATTGACATTTTCATCTATCGCCACACACATAAAAACTGCTAATATACTTTGCCCTAATTCGGATAGATCATACACTGGTACTGTGAGAATTTTATATTGTAAGTCGAGGAGGTGCAGGGAGGATCGTGAATTTCTGGGGCTCTGGGCTAATGCTACTTAGCGGCCTACCTAATTACTCAACTAATTGCCGTTTTATCAAAAAACTATTTTCTATAGTGATGTAGGAATACGGTATAAAAAATAAAATAGGACAACAAAATATTGTATTTATTTAATATGACTTACTTTTCTGCATTTTCGTGCTACAAATTCCTTTATTTGCTCATCACATTGTAAATCTTCTGTTAAAGCACAATTTATAGAAAGAACCGATAAATGATTTAGTCGATAGTTCCGACATTGTTGTTCTATATATTTGTTTTCTATGTACGGCATCCTGGAGAAAGAGCGCTCCGCTTCACAGCTAGTGATTGGCAACGTTAAAAATATTCTTTAAGATGGTATAGCAATTTGGGAAAACATCAAGTTTCTTTTCATAAATTAGCATAAAAACTTCACTGCAAGAGTTGTAAGACTCTGGCTTAGACTGTAGTAAATACGATTTTAACTGAATGCACTCATTCGCTAAAGGTTCGTCTATGTCATCTGGATAATAATCGATAACATCACGTACACTTTCCAGATCTATGTTTTCCATATTTTTGTTTTGCAAATCCATTAAAAATTTAATTTTTTTACTTTATGTCTCATAGTCCTGGCCTCTTTTATTTAAATCCATAATCAGCTTATTCAACGCAACGTTTAACGTGTGTCTTTTAAATTTTTCTACGCCGTATACTGAGACTTCATCTATAGAATTATCCGAAAATTTTGAAGTAATGCGTCTCTGGTTTATGTCACTGTAGTCTGTACCCACACTAGTAGGTACTTCATTTTTTAACTTTATTTTCGTATTCTTTTAGCTTCTGATCTGAATGGTGCCGTATGTTGTTCACGAACTCTTTTAATGACACAATTAACTTATTGCCTTCACAAATATCTAAACCAGGGCTCCGTATTTTTTTATTAACTAAATTAAATTTCTCCAAAATTTCTTCCCAAAAAATAATCAAAATTGCAGTATCGAGTTTCGTCAGTTTATTAAATAAATTTCGCGCCTCTTTTCGGGAATCAACTTTTTCATCCTCATTTTCGCTGAAACTTTTGAAAATTTTCATGTCATCATAATTATTTTTTAAAGCTTTGACAGCATCATAGTGACAAGACTATCTGGTCTGGCTTAAACTTTTTAACGTAAATTTTAGTTTTGTTTCACGATTTAACATTTCCCGCCTATGGGTCGAAGCAGAAAAGAAAACGTATATTTTTTGCACTACCCCAAAAAAAGATTACAGTTTCGATTGCAGCTTTAACAGATTCTTCACCAACTAGGTTACAATGCGCAGCACACGGCACGTAATCTGCAGATATATTTTTTTGTTCAAGTAGTGCTTCTATACCATTGTAGTTAACTTTCCATATTAATAGCGTTGCCATAAGACTGTCCGCTACAACTATCCAGTAGTAGTCCGTTTGTTTCTAAAAAGTTTTGTAGAATAAAAAATAAATGTAAGCCAGTATGACTACTAATTGTAATGATACAAATCTTTCATACACTTTTCCACGAAAACAGTATCGTTATATGATAGCAAGTTGGTCATTGTGAGACAAATCTGGGGTTGAATCCATCACAATTGAATAATACTTCGTGTCGTCGTTATTTATTTAATTAGTTATAATTTAATTATCTGTTTGCCTATAATCTTAATTACTTCCTCATATACTGTTTTTGATAAGTATGTACGATATTATCGGTTTTGGTCGTAGCTCTCGTTATTCAATACTGCGCGGACGGAGGAAAAACGATTATTTTGTCTTTTTTTTAATACAAACCAGCCATGGGTGATAAACACATTTCTCAGTAACGATTGTTGAATGAACATAAAACTTTTAATACTTTTATTCAGTTTGGATAGTTTCGATAAACAGAAATCATTTTTTTTAATTTCTTTTATAAACTTATTAATAGTGAAGTTTTTTCTCGACAGCAGGAAAAACAAGCCAACAGTTTGGTTCTTCAACACTTTGCATGACCTTTTTGATTAAAAGCGGGGACAATAAATAATAATAAAACAATGCACTGCGAAATATTGATAACTTTTATTAGTAAAATTTCAAAGATTTTTAAACAAAAAATAGATAAACAACGTGGGAGGGAAAAAATAACATGTATTACAATAGCAAACAATTAACTCGTGACAATTAAAAAATAAAATAAAATAAAATAAACCAAATTAAAAGATCTTCTTTTTATATGGACTACAAAAGTTACGAGTATTCCTATTATTTTGTTGATTGCGCAGATATTCGTAATAATTATTACAAGGTACTGATCTAAAATACCAAAATTTCTTGTTAACATGATTTAGTGACGAAATATCTTGCTAATCTATATAAAAATTGTTTTATTCGTATTCTTTTTGGTTAAAAATAAAAATTTCGTATTGATCAAGATCTTTCAAAAAGAATTCTTGTCAGAATTTGACACATAAGGATATCAAACAGGGAGATGAATTATCCTAAAGATTTTAAAAATGTATTTTGAAAAAGGAAATAAGGATACAAGAAATAAAGTTCCGCAGAAAGATCTAATATTTAACGAATATTAATAATGCACCAAAAAAGTTAGTAATGCAATATACAAAAGTTATGCTAAAATAAATTTAAATAAATGTGTTTGAACGACTGGATATATACCTACAACGTTATTGGGAGATGTGAAAGAAACTTTAAAAAAAAAAAAAAAAAACACGAAGGAAAAACTTCGTGGAATTGTGGAAGAGAAAGATGAATATTGAAAGAAAAGGAATCATGAAGATAAAGATATAAAAGATACTGAATAATCCGCCCAAGAAAAGCACTACAAAGGAACCTAGTCAGTTCAAAAAACAAAGGTATTATTGACTGTATTTGGGGGACATTTCAAAAAGCGAATTTTACCTACAATAACTTAAAAAATTAGAAATGCTCTGGACATAAACTATTTAACTCAATCGCATCAAATCAAAGATGTGGAAATACTTGGACCGATATAATTTGATTGAACTAGACTAGCTTGGTGTGAGCAGATTACAAAAAATTTGAGGAACTTGTTATAAAAGAAAATTATAATGTACAAATTAACCAAATGGTAAATCATTAGATGAACTATTACTGAATGAACAGTTGAATGAAATCATGAATAAAATCCACAATATTAAAAATAAAAGCGAGGAAGTGAAACCGGTGAAATGGCAATTATGGTGGAACACAACATTAGAACAACATACACAAAAAAAAAAAAAAATGAAACAACTGGCCAAATTAAAAAATATATATAAAAATAAAAAGAAAAATAATGAACTAAATAAGATGCTCACATTATTAAAAGAAATCATCGCAACATATAGAAGAGAAATAAACAGAAGCAAATTAAAAGTGTGGAAATAACTAGTTGCCTATTCGTCGGTATGGGGCAAGCCGTATAAAATTGTTATGGAGAAACATAGAAAATTTAATTTTCCAACATTAATTAATGATGAAGGGGGAATTATTACAGATGAAAAAGAAAAATTTGAATTAATAAGTAATGCACTTTTTCCTAAAGTGGTTGATGAACTCAGGACAAGCGATACAATACGAAATTATAAATTAGACAAAATAGATGAATTAACCATTACGAAAATAATTGAAATGTACAATAACAAAAAGGCCAATGGTATCGATCAAATTTCCGACAAAATGATAAAAATTTTAAATAAATATCATATTACATTAATATAGTCAATTCGTATTCAAACATCTACATTTTCCCAGAAATATAGAAGAGAGGGAAAATCATCCTGCTAAACAAACCAGATAAGGAACCCACATCACCAAAAGCTTACAGATCGATAACTTCACTCTCTAACATTGGAAAGATTTATGAAAGATTAATAAAACATAAAATTTATGGGGTACTGGATAATAACGTAATAAAAAATAGCCCAAATAAAACGATCGATTTTAATAATGAGGAATTAATCAGAAAGGTAATGGGGAGGATTGATCATTCAGTTTATGATCGGTTCTGCCCAATTTACCAAAAAAACTATGACTATCTGACTTCCCATACTGACTATGGCAGTTCAGATATTATACCTTAATGTTGATAATTGTGCAGCTGCACAGCATCTTTTTACTAGAACACTTGTTCAATCTGATTATGACATTGGGATCATTTGCGAACCATATTTAAGAAATAACAATATCACCTTTAACAACTGTAACTTTAACACATATTTAAGCAATAGAGTCTCCATAATTATAAACAAACGCATTACGCACAACCTAATAGTATCCTACACCAATATAATTGCTATTATAATTAGCAACTATCTTCTAATTGGGTGCTACTTGTCCCCCAACGAAGACAGGGAACCACCCCTCCAAAAAATTGAACACATTATTAAGAATAATTACAAATTAAACATCATTATTATTGGGGATCTCAATATTCGATTACCAACTTTAGAATCCAAAATCAAACTCAATAAAAATTCACTAATGCTCTATGATATTATTAACAGTAACAACCTAACTATTATGAACAATGATACTCCTACATTTGAAAACCATAACGGAACAAGTGTAATTGATTACCTTATTGTTTCTCAAGAAATTCATACACTAACGAGTTATAATATAAATGATTCTGATCTCACTGCACATAAACAATTTAGCATACATATCAAAAGTGGAGTTCATATGACTGAATCAAAATACACTAAAGTTGATCCAGCCAAATTATGTGACACTCTTGACAAGAACACTATAAATGACCATATTAGCATGATTAATTCTCATAATGACTATAACTCAGTGGACTCAACTATTGCTGCACTGAATGCCTACTTAATTAGATCTACAAAAAACTGCGAATACCCCTACAATGCAAATAAAAATGACTGATGGAATTCTGAATTAGAAAACCTGAAATTCCTAATTAATAGAACTCGTAAAAAGAAAAAGAAAACTAAAAATCATCTAAAACGCTTAATCATTAATGTTATACTCAAAACGTTGAATAACGACTATAAAAAGTTAATAATAAAAACAAAATTAAACTACTGGAAAAGATTTATAACAGAGTCCAATGCATGGGGTAAGCCCTATAAATATGTACTTGGAAAGCACAAAAAATGTGATATTCCAGAAATAAAACATAAAAATAAAATCTATTACGAAAATAGTGAAAAGTGTACCATACTTCTAAATCACTTCTTCCCGGAGATTAAGGATGAGATAATTAAACCAAAAAATACCTCTACCTCCATAAAGTTAAAAACTGATCATAATACTATATGTGATATTGTAAAAAATCTCAACAATAGAAAAGCCCCTGCAAGAGACAGAATAACAAACAAAATGGTAAAGCTAATCAATATTAATTTCCCCGAATTGCTATACAATATAATCAACAAATGTCTTCACTTAGAATTTTTCCCTTCAATCTGGAAAACCTCAGACATAGTTCTAATAGCAAAACCTGGTAAAAACCCTAATGAAGCATCAGGATACAGACCTATATCACTCCTTAACTCCTGTGGGAAAATATTAGAAAAAGTCATTAATAACTTCCTAATACAGGAACTAACAGTTAAAAATACATTGCATCCTAATCAGTTTGGCTTTAGGACATCTTACTCCTCTGAAGGGGCAGTATATACACTAGTATCATCCATTAAAACTATACTTAAGGAGGGCTCATCTGCGGTGGTTATCTCTTTTGATATCAAAGGAGCTTTCGACAACTGCAGATGGTCCTCTATAATTCAAATCCTTCAGGAAGAACAGATTAATTCATCACTAATTAATATAGTCACCAGTTATCTACAAAACAGATATGCCCGTCTTCAAATTAATGATGCAACAATTCTTAAGAAGATATCGTGTGGAGTTCCCCAGGGCTCTGTACTAGGTCCTACACTCTGGAATGTACTCTACTCAAGAATTCACAAGCAGATTGAAAAACTTTGTAAAACAATTAACTCTGGATCAGTATTAATATCATACGCAGACGACCTGTGCATCCTGTTTAAAATAGAAAAGTATACAAATTTTAAGAAGATTGAAATTATATGTGAAAACCTGGAGAACGAGATTGCAGCAATGGGGTTATCCTTCTCTACTGAAAAATGTAGGTCTATAATATTCGGCAACCAGAAGCTATCAGAAAAGGTCAAAAATTTAAAAATAATATCAGGGAAGCCTATACAACTAACAAATAAATTAAAATATTTTGGAGTTACACTAGACAGTAAACTATTGTTCACTGCGCATCTAGAGGAAATCAGTATTAAATGTATCAAACTCTATAACAACCTTCTTAAAATTCTACCAAACAGCCATGGACTCAGTCAAAAAGAAAGGGTTATATTATATAAAGGCTTAATTCAAGCCACCTTTGGATATGGATCCTGTGTGTACATTAATGAAAAAATTCTAAAAAAAGTTAACAAACACCAGAGAAAATTTGTTTTAAACATTTCGTCCTTGTACAAAACCACTCCATCCTCCACTGCATGTGTAATCTCAGGTGTGCTCCCCCTTGATCTCTTCCTGATAGGTAGGGCCATAACATCTGAATACAGGATTACTAAAAATCTTAACTTGGTTAGCAGCTTAGGTCTATTGCAGAACAATAACCTCATCAATGTTCTTGGCGTTACACCAACTGTAAAGGTACTTAAAAAACACATTCATGCTGAGCTGGTCAATCGTTGGCAGCTACGATGGCTGGCAGAAACTACTGGCCGAAAAACGTTTATATTCTTTCTGAACATAACAAACAGACTCAATCTTAAGAACATTAAAATAACGTTCTTCAACTCACAAATTCTCTCTGGGCACGGGAAGATAGGTGAATATTTATATAGATTCAATATTGTTGACAACCCTAATTGTCAGCTCTATGAATCAGGGGTGTATGACAATATCCACCACCTAATATTTGATTGCCCTGCTACAAAAACCATACGAGAAAAATTTTAAATTAATCATCAAACGCAACTCACTATAAACCAAAGCAATTACAATGGACTACTCAAATACTTTCACCTACTAATCAAAAAAAGATTTCCACTCAATAATGCAACTGAATGAAATACTCCTCCTCATTATGAATGCAGATGTGAGTGTATGGTGCTTATATATGAATGTATATATAATGAATGTAACTTAATATAAATAAGTGGTTAAAAATCTGATGTAAATATAAGAAATCTGGTTCATGTATGGATATATATCTGGATACTGAATATGTAATTATTATGTAAATATTATGTAAGTAGAAATGTGTAAATACATATACTGTTCAGCTGGAAAAAAATGATATTAATGTAAGTAGGCTACTCTATTTTCATGTATATATGTATATGTGTACAGGTATTTATAAATAAATGTAAATGTAAATTTTGTAAACACCTTATTTATTTCTTATAACTCCTTTTAATTGTAGCGATTTTATTTTCACATCTCATAATTACTGTATAACATTTATCAAGGGCGTCGCCAGCCGTTGGGCCAGGGGGGGCAAAATGAGTTGCCAGCCGCCAGGGGGGGCAAGATGATAGAAAAAGGATATGAGTTATAGAAAAAATAAAATTTATAAGTTGTAAAGGCTTAATATTTTATTAAACAAGAATAAAATCTTAATTAAAACATAATTTTCGTGGGTTTCTGGCAAATTATTCATGATTACGCGCTTATGAATGCTCATTATGGCCAGTTGATTAAATTTTGAAATTTATGGAAATCATTAACAGCTACAAAAGAAATTATAAATTAATATTATTAATAAGCTTTGATATCAGTGGTAGTCTTTGATAATATAAAGCGTTCAAAAATTATAAAATGTCTACAACTAAATAAGTTTGATTCAAACTTAATTGAAATAATAAGAGACTTCTTAAAAAGTAGAGAAATTATTTTCCAAAATAAGACTAATGGAATAGTTTATCGAAGGACACTCACAGCAGGTGTTCCACAAGGATCCATTCTGGCACACACTCTTTTCAATATTGCAATGACGAACATACATAATAACACCGAACATTATAAAAATATAAATCTTATAAGTTATGCGGATGACATTTTATTGATTTCAGGATTAAATAATATAGAGGACATTCCTCAAATAAATCAGAAAATTAACAATATTAACAACGAACTCATTAATCTTGGCCTACATTTAAATCCGGAAAAAACTAATTCAATATTAATAACGAAGAAACAGAAAAAACATGAAATTAAAAGTAGAATAAAAAAAGAATTAAAACCTAATAATAAACCTCTTAAATTTAGTAAGGAAATTAAATATTTGAATATATACATAGATGAAAACCCCAATTTCAGTAAACATGTTGACTACATCACGGATAAAATCAAAAAATATTACACACAACTGGTAGTTGTAAACAACAGAAGCTTTGGTTTAAAATTTGTGAATAGGGAAATTCTTTACTCAGCGTTGTTCAGATCTATAACAGAATATGGTTCACTGATTTATTTTCTTAACATTTCGGTAAAAAAAAAGAAAAAAAAAAATTAAAATGGAACAAAGGAAAATCTTAAATATAACATCTGCCTATAAAACGATTTCCTATACATCTTCGTATGTCATATCTGGAATTATGCCTGTGGATTTACAGTTGGAAATGATTAACGAGATAAAAATAACTAAAAACAACTATAGTGATAGGATAATGTACAGAAAAAAAAAAAAAGAAGTGCAGTCGAAATACCTAAAGAAGTGGCAAAATGCTTATGAGCAAGAATTAACAAGAAGACGAACGTATCGATTATTACCCAGAATTGAAGATAGATTGAAGAACAAACTAATCAGTCCAAATTTCTTTCTAAACCAATTTCTATGGGGACATGGTAATTTCGCTGAGTATTTAAAAATAAATGGACATAACAAATGACGATAAATGCAGAAAATGCAATATCGAAGTGGATTCACCAAATCACACTTTTCCATACTGTTCCAAATTCGAGCAGATAAGAGCTGAACACAACATCGTAGGAAACTACAACTGGTTCAAGAATAAAAATAATACTATTAAGACCATAAAATATATAAGTAACATATTACAGAAAAAGAACAGAATATAATGTTGAATAATTATAATCTAACTAGAAGTGCGGTTTCTCGCTTTTAGCGCGCGATTTTATTTTTTCCTAGCTTTTTCTCTTAAGTATATTTTGCAATGTAGAGCAAATACGAAAAAACCGCAGGTGAAACGGTCTCCATCTACAAGAGTTTATAAATTGTAAATCGCTATTCGAATTGTATTTATTAAGGTTTGGTAATTTGAGGTATTATTTAAAATTGAATAAAGGAATTAAAAAAAAAAAAAAAAATCATTAATATATATGTATAATGTAATGATCAAATGCGTATATTTACAGTTACGTATGTTAGTTTAAACTTCACTGTACATAGTTTTAAAAAAAAACTTTAAATCTTACGTATTGCAAGATTGTTAGAAAAACAGTGAATTCATGATTTTACTTTTTTGTTTTCAGTCAATTTTATACATTTTAAAGATGTAATTAAATTTTAATTTTAAATCTATTAAAATGGATATATGTACGTAATGAAATTTATGAAAGTACCTAATACCCTACTTACGCAATAACAGTTCGATCAGTACAAACGGATTAATAGTTGATATGAATATTTTTCCTTTTTAGATAATAAAAATTCATTTACTTTATTTTGCAAATTTGAATATTTTTTTTACATTAGAATTCATTGTTTTTTATATTAATATGAAAACACGAACGAATAATGTTGAAATATGTAACGGACACAAAATTGCGTAGCTTAGTATGGTTGAAAAGGAATAATTGTTGACATTCGTAAATGCGAGATTTACAATATATTTGTAAAAATGATAAAAATTAAAAACGGAACGTTAAATATGTATATCAGAATATTTGCTGTTTAAAATACAAATATCTGATATACATTCTTTATTATTTGAATTAAAAATGAAGATGCAATTTAAACAATTTTCCACTAAATTTTCTAAAAGCAGTAATTTAATGTAAATGGAATAGAAATATTATTTGTGAAAAAAGTATTTCCGTAAAATTCGTTTATAACGGGGCGTTTCAGAATTCATATTTGGATTGCTTCGCTTACCCTTCCTTAATTACTGTTAAACAAGATTTCAAGAAATATAATAATAATTTAAAAAACAAATTTTACAGTAATATGTAATAACTACGACAACATACTGCGGTATAACAGCAAAAAAGAACAGGATAAATTTATTTGTTACTACGAATAATCCCTTACGTCCTCGCGCTTATCAACTCCAACACCTCTCACTGCTACATGCTAATAATGTTTTATAAACTATAAACTGCGTGGGTTCACTAAATATTTCGGCATAAATGGTGGTAACCAGTGCCGACAGAATTGTAATGTTTTCTTTCAATTTATATGATTAATAGTTTTCCTATTTTAATATAATTTAATCAATACGAATTCCTATTTATAGATGAAAACAATTAATATATATACGACTTACAGTAAAATTTGTATAAATTGTTTTAACAGTTGAAAACTTTTCATCGTATACTTGCTATAATAAATATTTGTCTATAATTTTTGTTCCTCGCACGTCTTATTAATAAATGCAGTTCGAAATATTTAATTCTGGCAATATTTTATTCAAAATCATGTAATATAAATATCGAATACTGGGTGATGTTTGTGAAATATATTACAAAAAAAAAGTACAATAACAACTTCAGTAAGAAAACCGGAATGATCTTATTTATCTCGAATAATGTATATTATTCGACAATAATGAGGTATTTATTTTTTTAAAATCATTGACTGTAAATTGTTCTACAAAGGCAATATTAGGAAGTCACTTTACTCAACATCTGTGAAAACACCGCTACTGATCGAATGGTTTATCTTTTGGATATAGTTTCGTGTGTAGTAAACAGTAGTACGCAGTAGTTAACCTAAACAGATTTTTGTATTTAAGTTGTGAGTGCACTGACTGAAGTTTCCCTTTTGATTTCGTGTGAGTTAGTGTGTTCTGTTTGTTGAAATGTTTAGTGCAGTACGAAAAATAATATAAGTCCTTTTCAAAAATTTTGTGATATTTATATTTTTCATACTTAACCGGTAATATTAACTGGCATTGAATTAACGTCGCACGCGCATTTCCCATTTTCTGTTTAACGGTTAATTTTAATTTTCAAGGTGTTTTATAAAATTATATTTGTGTACTATGGAGGATTTTGTAGAATTGTTTTCATAGCTATGGCTGCTTCACGTAAACTTCAAGGTAAGTTTTAATATTAATTTTACTTTACTCTTAGATTTAAATTAATATACATATACACACACACACACACATATATATATATATATATATATATATATATATTTAGATGTATTTAAATACTATCGGTTAGTAATGAATAGAGGAATTTAAATATAAACATTGTCAGCATAAGGAAATGTTGAAAAATTTCTTGAACCGTATTAAATGCAATAGGGTCATGTTGTTTAATCCATGTAATCTTCAATTTACGTATGCAGATTATAGTGATAATGTAATTCAAAAGTTAGTGAAATCGTCAAATTTGTATAATATTCGTAGGAAATAATGGTTTTATTTTATATATTAGCTTCTGTAATTCAGAAAATAACTTACAAAATTATAGATTCGAATGTACTGTTGTTTTTTTGTTACATTATTATGCTTGAACTGTTTTTAATTCTGTGCAATGTGCATACTTTAAATTAAACTGTTAAATTAATCGTATTAACTTCGGTATAAAAGTGAGCAAAGTATAAACATTCCGTCGAATTTTAAAAATAAATCTTCCTTATCCAGTAAAAGCTTAAAATTCATTGACATACAAAAACGATAATTTTCGCTTTATAATTTATAAAATTCTATTAAGGGTTTTAAAAGCAATTAAAAAGCATAATTTCCTTTTAAATGTTACATTTAATAATTATTTCTTTATACTTTACAATTACAATTTACGTTTACAACTTTAAATTTTGATAGATACAGTAAGCAATCCAACGATTTTGTCGCGAGTGAAGTTTTATTAACATAGGACTCGTCGGTACTTTGAAATATTTTATATACTTATTGCGATCTGTTTCATTTATATTTATAAAATTATTATTGAATTCGGCGTATAAGCGTGAAATGAAATGTAGCACTAAATATATTTATTGCCGATTTAAATTATACATAACGTTTGAAAATGTTTTTCCATTTACTTTCCGTGATTTACTTCTATTAATATCTTTTGAAATATGTATTGTAACACTAATTGCAAAAATTTGTTTAAAGTATATTTTCTACGGTGGTTTATTTCTTGTATAATATTTTTTTTTTTGCCAAGACAGTTACATATTTTTGATAAATGTTAATTCTACATTTATGTAGGAGAAATCGAACGTTGTTTGAAAAAGGTAACCGAAGGAGTGGATACCTTTGAAGACATCTGGCAGAAGGTACATAATGCTGCCAATAGTAATCAAAAAGAAAAATATGAAACTGATCTCAAAAAAGAAATTAAAAAACTACAAAGGCTTCGAGATCAGATTAAAAGTTGGATAGCGTCGGCAGAAATTAAAGATAAAACAAATTTAATAGAATACCGAAAACTAATTGAAACGGTACGTCGATTATACTTATGAGTAT
The DNA here is from genome assembly GCA_039619475.1 of Icerya purchasi. Taxonomy (NCBI): domain Eukaryota; kingdom Metazoa; phylum Arthropoda; class Insecta; order Hemiptera; family Monophlebidae; genus Icerya; species Icerya purchasi. The sequence goes on along the minus strand of CM077115.1, from coordinate 330,212,249 downwards.
ATTATAAAAACTGTTGGTTTATAATTTAAACGTTATAGTTTTTGCATTTGGTTTTCATTGACTTTTTACATTTTGGGTATTTTGTGAGATTTGAACGGTTATTTTAAATAAAAACTACCGTATATATTTTGTTTAGCAAATGGAACGGTTTAAAGTAGTAGAAAGGGAGACAAAAACAAAGGCTTATTCAAAAGAGGGCTTAGGAGCAATTCAGAAAGTCGATCCAGTCCGAAAAGAAAGACAAGAGGCCAGTTGTTGGTTAGTTCAGTCAATTGATAGTCTTAACTTACAGGTACATTTAACTTTGCTTTTAATCGTAATTTTAAGACATTATTCGTATATTTAAAATTGACAACGGTAAACAACGTATGCATATATGTTTTTTTTTGAAAGTTATTAAAATCAAAATTATTCGTGTTTTGTAATAAATATTCTATAAACAACTCGTGTAAGTTTTATTAAATTTTAACGATTTTATTAAAAGTATATCGCAGTTTATGTGTGTATTTGTGTAGTTTGTGCAGTTTCTACAATTTCAAAAAATCATCGAAATAAAAAATTTCATATTTGTTTCGCGTAAGCACGGCTAGAAGTAGAATTTGTATTTATAATATATACAAAACGATTTTGTACCTTAAAGTAAATTGTGCTGTTGAAAATGTTTTGTAACGAAAATTTTCCGTGCGGTATATAAAAATTTTAATTGTACAATGAAAATGTTATCGATCGAATAAAGCTTATTAAACATCAAAGTGATTGGTAAAATTCAGAAAAGATTCATTGAATTTATTAATCGCTTTTTGGCTTTAATTTCGGATTTGAAATCATATACATTTTATAAATAAATTCAGCAATGCATGTGGAAGCAGTAATTTAGACTACGGTGGTCATCCAACTAAGAATAAGGCTAAAACTTTATTGTAAAATCGAAGAAAAACGAAAAAATAGCTAGAAGATATTTTCGACAAGAAAAAATCGTCTGTAGCAAAAAATGAACGTGTTTTTTTTTTTTTTTTTTTTTTAAATTTATTTGACGCAATAATAAATTACGTAATATTCTTTACAAACATAGAAAACACAACAAACTTGAATAAAATTTTATTTGGTTATTTCAAGTACATAGTAGTTAAGGTTTAACAAAATGTGTAACAAATTTTTATGTTATACATTTCAATTTATTGGGAAGGTCGAGCCTTCTCAGAAAAATTTTTGGAGGAACTTAACTCCCGTAAACCCCATGATGCCAGTGTTACATTTACTGGTGTAAATATTAAATGCCGAATAAGTTTTTAAATTCAGATCTGATATAAACTTCATTAATAACTTTTGTAATAATAAAGTAAGCGTGTATCGCTTGAGTTAATAGTCATTATAACAATAAAACAAATGTTCGACAATTCGTCGTATATTTGTTAAAGACAAATTACATGAAGGATCGAAATGAATAATAAAATTTTAAATTAAAAGATTGCAACGCCGAAATTGATAATATATATTGCGATTTATTTTCTTTCCAATTTTTTTTTTATATTTCTGCGCCCCTTAGTTTAGATAATTTTTGAAAGTTGCAGCTTTTTGCAGTTGAAACGCGAATTAATAAATTGAACTACTTAACTCAAAAAAAAGGAAATAAGTATGCTGTTAATAATAAAATGGGGCAATATAGACGAAGGAGAGAAGCACAACTAAATCTCGGGAGCCAAGATTGTGATGACACAATGAACTTCTTGTTTCTTATGCTGTTGCTGTTTGTTTATCGCTAATCATGTATACATGGAATATGAATTTGTGTTTTGTGTTATATTAAACTCTAAATTATGGCTGGTTTGAATGCTTGACTAACAGGATAATTGTTTTTTAATTATTTATTCACACTAAAGCAAAAAATTTTGTTTGTAAATGATACTCGTTTATATATAATTGATATCATGAACTAAAAATATATTTATTTAATATATAAAAAATATAAAAAATTAACATATTTCGAAGCAACAAGCTAGCTTTGAAACATATTGATTTTTTATGCATTAAGTAGATATATTTGTAGTTCGTAATATTAATTATATATCTGGTGGTCACCCAACCGGAAAAACTGGGAATAAGCCGTGAATTTTGTTGTAACATCGGGAAAAAAGTAAAAATAGCCAAACCATAGTTTTGAAAAAAAAAATCATTTAAAACGAAAAATTAATGCACTTTTTAATGTACTTTACTTAATAATAAATTACAAAGTTCTTTTTTATTTGCATAATGCGGCTGTGAAAACATTATCAATGATAACAAAGAAAAATCCATTCTTCTAGTTCGTTTTTAATTTTTATATTAAAAGACTTTTTATAACAGCAGGTCTATTTTCATGATGATTAATATCTGTATTTATTTTTATACGTTTTGATTAAGTTTTTTTGCTACGCATTTTTCAGTTTATTGGGAAGGGGGTTGAATCATCTCGGTAAAACTTTTAAAGAGGCTTGAATTCGGTAAAATCTCGAGCCGTGTCCAAATTGGGAGTACTCACCGCAGCACGGAAAAGAGGAAGTGTCCAATATAAATGATGCGTGAGTGCGTGCGTTTGTTTATCAGGAGCTGTTTGTTTATATTGTATTTTTATTTTGCAACTACATCATTTTTATATTTTAATGTATATTAAAAGTGTTAAAAGATCATCACTTATTTGTGATAATTATTTAATAGCGTATGTTAACAAAAAAAAAAAAAAAAAAAAAAGAAAAAAGAAAGTAAATGAAATTTATAGAATGAGAGAAATATTTGGTGAATTTCACTATTTATTTCCTCAAGTTAAAAATAAGAAAAGCACATTTTTGGAATTCACCGGAATGAATATATAAACTTTTAATTATTTAGTGTTTGTGATATTTCCAAATATGTTGCTATCTGTAACTAACTTTAAACACCAAAGTTTAATAGGAGAAATGAAATAAAGATTTATTAAAAATATTGTATTTGGAAATTTTTATTTCTAATATAGACTAATTTAAAAGGTTTAAAAAGGTTTAACTTTTAATATATTATATAATTATTTAAGTTTTCTTTTAAATTTCGCTAAATTTCAAAGTATAGAATTAAATTTTACCAATAATACTTTATTAATAAATGTACTTAATTTTATGTTGCAATTTGTAAAAAACTTTGTGTACTTTTCTTGCATAATTACAATTATTTTAAAATACAGTTTTAATTACAATAATTTTTTTTTCCACCGCATTCCTTCTTTTATAATATTATTATTAAATCGGTTATTTTTACACTTCCATAATTAATTATTCCATTATTAAAATACATAAAAACACAACTAACCACACTATCGATATTGTAAACAGTATTTAAATTCTGCGTACGGTCGAAAAAAAAATCAAACATGTTTGAATATCAAACCAATTCGTGCGTGCGTTTTAGTCGCACGCACGCACCTCTACCTCAAATTGTACACGCTGCACAGATTACATAAGTTCGAATAAATTTTTCGCAACGCACATATACGCCACATACCCAATTTGGACACGGCCTTAAAGTCAGTGCGTATGATTGCAAATATAAATATTAGACATCAAATAAATTTTATAAGTCAGAACTATTTAAATGGGTAAGGGATAAATCAGCCTGTTATAAACTCTAATAAACTTTTGTAATAATAAAGTAAACATAATATATTGCTTGACTTAGTGGCCATTATAACGGTAAAATATTTAAAATGTGAATAAGAACTTCAAAAAAAGTTAAAAGATTTAATTTACAATCTGTTTGTTTCTACTGATATTTTATTTGCTTTCGCTTCAATTTATTGGATTTGCTATTATACATGCGGAAGAACGGTTTTGTAAATATAACGAACTTACAGAAATGAATTACCATATTATTTATTAATTAATAGTTTATTGTAATTATAAATTTGTTTTCAATCTATAACTTAACTATTATTTGTAATTTATGTAATTGCTGAGGATTTTTTAATTTCTAAACAAAAATTCGATGTATAATAAAAGCAAAAAGAAAATGAATATGGAAAGTTGTTAAAACCATTAAAATGATGGACCATTCGTTTATGTTTATTTAGATAATTCTTATGGGATATTTTGCAAATTTATCCAAAATAAAGTGGGGAGTTTTCTATTTGATACTGTATATAAATTAAGTGCTTTTAAATTGTTATTATTAATAGTACGAATCATGACTTACCACGTCATATTTATTGCTCTTTGAATTTAGCCGCGATTGTGCCTTCGCAGACAGAGATTCTACCCTTAATTGAACTGGACTAGTATTATTAATTATGTTATAATTATACCTTGCAACATAACTTTTACAAATATCTAAATAGTACAAATTTACAATGACAAAAATACACTGTTGTGTAAAGTTTTAATTTGTAGCAATTGATCCTTAGCATTTAAAATTCATTTAAAACTGAAACTCATTTTGTTGGTTACTTTTAACAAATGTCATAACTGGTATTTAATATTATCGATATGCTTTCTTTACTACTAGTAATGAAATTAAATTATTAATAACAAATTAATCAAAAAATCTAAATTTAGTAAAGTGTTTAATTAAGGTTTATACTGTTAATACCGAATAAGATCATTTTTTTTTTAGTTTTTTATTCTTAAAAATATAATATTGCATGGATAGCATAACTTTAATTTAGGATACTCGAAAGAGGTTCTATTCGGTATTATGGCTATACGTAAACATTATTGATTTGGCATCTTGGGATACATTTAAAATTTTTTCCTTATACAAATTAATCGGGACAGCGTACTTGCCTAATGTAACGATGTCTCTTTTTATTGAATTTTAAAATATCAATAACGATTCTAAACAACAAATTTTTGACGCAAAAATATCCAGAATTTTAGTGCACACAGCATCAGTATTATGAGCAACAAAATGAAAGGTTTAATCTTAATATTACATGTAATTGTGTTACTATATTGCGAACCTATTAGCTAATTAAAACACGTTTATTAAAATATTCTTACGTGGGGTTACATAAACACCACTTTTAGATTTTATTGTATTATTAGTAAAATTAATTATTTACACAGTGAAATATTCTACTACAGTCTCGTTATTATTTGATCTTTTTCGTTTTAATAAAATTATATTTATCTTTTTAACGATAATATTTAAAGCAATATTTTTAGTGTTATTTATAAAATTTTCATTATAGAGTTTAGTGTTATTTCTTGTAATAATTTTATTAAAATAGAAATTTTTATTTTAATAAACTTATATTACATTATTAACACAATTTAAAATAATATTTATACCAGAGCATTTTTACATTCATAACTCAATCCTTTTTTTTCTCTTTTGTGTGTACGTATGTGTGTATGTGTATTTTTACTTAAAAGCACGCATTCACAAGGTATAATAAAAGTGAATGCGCCTAAATTCTTTATTAATTTACAATGCGGTTCGTAATTACCAAAAAAAAAAAAAAAAAAAAAAGGCAGTGTGTATTTAATAAAGATTTGTAACATGTACTATAGTAATAAATGCAATCATTCGCCTGTTTATGTACACATCGAGATCGAATCTATTCTAATATTATAAGAAAGTAGATCTGTTATTATTCTTTTAAGTACTTTATTATTTTTGAAAAATGTTTTGATATGAATTTATCCGTTATGCAAAAAATTGCGCGATTGTGTTTAGTAGTTTTTTTGTGATATGCAACAAAGAATGGCAAACATGTATACACAAGTTCAGTAAAATACAATCAGAATTAAAATTTATAAATCAATAAATGTTACTCAGAGTGAATATAGTAATTATTAAGGTATAATCAAAGATAAATAATAAAGTAACAAAATATACTATATGTATTTTCCATGAATGAAACGATCAAAGGAATAGAGCTATTCGACTTCAAAACTCTTGGTTTTATAGTTGTCGTTTTCTCTTTCCCTTTTTGCCTGTGTCTGTGTTTTTTTCTTCTTTCTCTCTCATTTCGATCCTTTCGTATTTTCTCGCCGACTTGATATTCCTCTCTTAGATAGAATACCGTTATTTCCTAGATTTTGATACATCTGTTTTTATTATTTTAAAATAGCAAAAATTAACAATTTCTTTTTGCCTGATTGTCCACCCTAAAGGATATTTAAATTTTACTTCTTTTTATAAAATTAACGTACTTGATGTATTTTGATCGAAAGTAGTGCGAAATGCATACTACATTTACCAGGGGAAAAAAAGGAATAAATTTTAATGTTATGCCGTTTATTGATTTATTTATTTTTTTTTTTTTTTGTTTTTTAATCAAATACTTTTTTACTATGATTGTAGTAATATCATTTTTATCACTTCCCTTATTATACTCTTTTAATATTTTAGGTTTTAATATATTCGTTTAATTTTTTTCAAGTATATTGAATGAATATTTTTAAATTTGTCAGGTGGATAAGTTTGAGTCAGAATTAGAACTGTTAATCGCTAATAATAAGAAAAAGCGCGACAAAGACAAACAGGATCGCATAGAAGGATTAAAAACCAAGTTGGAGAAACATAGGTTCCACATAAAACAGTTGGAAATGTTGCTTAGGATGTTAGATAATATGTCTGTTGAACCTGATCAGGTATTAATTTAGTTTATTTACGTATATTTCTTGTTTGTAAATCGTATTTTGTTATCTCTTATGTATCGTTAGAATGAAAAATGTTCAAAAAATTGTTTCATTATAAACGGTAAATCGCGTTCGGGGTTACTAAAAAAAATTATTTTAGTGTATTACCTCAGAGTTGCGTATAGTTATTCGTAATTTATTTACCGATTTCTGAGATCGTTTTATCGGGTTTAAAGTAAAAATAAAATTTTGTTTTACATTGTTTTTACGGATCCTCCACTACTTTTAAGAATTTTACAATATAGGTGTGTAAGCAAAATCCGTCCATTTTACAAAATCTTTATTTAAAATTTTTTTCCATTAGTTTCACGTTTTGATTTTTTAAAATATGATTTTTTTTTTTATATATATATATGTTCATAAATAGTGTTTTTAAAAATATTTTCCATTATTTTCTGAATTAGTTTGTTTTTTAAAATCTACCCCTGAAATCTTTCTAAGTACCTTTTTAACAAGCTTTTACATTCTGAAATTTCTGCGTCAGACTTGGGAACAACACGCAATTTAAAAGGTTACTATTTAAATTGGCTATTTGAAATTAACCCATACTCTTGTAACATAATGCATTGACCGTTAAAACTATCGTAGTGTTTATGTTTCGTGTAAATGCATAAGAATGATTTTCATTTTAAACATATAAATTATTAGTTACACATAGTACTACCGTTTATCGGTTACTTTAGATTTCTGCTTACAACTAATTGATTTTGATATTGTTTTATCATACATATATATATCTCATCGATGAAACGAAAAAGAAAAGATCTGACGTGGGCAACATATGACTTTCTTGTAAAACTACTAAATATTAAAACGAGTGAGTAGTAAATAAATGTTATAACAATACTGGGTACAAAATTTTGACTTTCTGCGGCTGCCCGTTTTTGAGCTATAAGAAAACGTCCACAAAACCCTTCAAGAGAAGTGCCCTTTGGCCTAGCCAATTGTAACCGAAAAGTATGGTGCACAACTAGATTTTAATAAAAGAATTCTAAATTAAAAATTTCAACTTTTTGCGACTAGCCGTTTTTGAGTTATGCGTGATATATGGAAACCTACACATATACACGTCATGGAAAACAACTTAAAAATAGATCCAGGGATTGTTGAGATATCCGTTGAAATATGACTTAAAATATTTCTTATGATTACAATACTTCCTTTACCACGTATAACGAAGTAAAAAAAGTTTATATATCACTATTTGAGGAATTAAAACTACTGTTTTCTTCAGAAAAATTTGGACTTTACATAGTCCTGTAAAAATTCACCTCATCAAAAATTATTACTTGGATAGTTATGGTGAGCACGTAGAGTTTTTGGAGCAAAAAAAAGTTATTTACATAAACACTTAAAAATTCATATTTCTGTAATTTTGACGTGAACGTGAAGTTGCATTTCGTTAAGGGAAAATATTATTTCCTTTACACAAAAAAGTGTCAATATGTAGATTTAAATGGTAGTTTCTATTGCAATGCTGTGTAAGTTACACGTGTTCTGCATTTGTAATTTCAGATTCGGAAAATAAAAGATGATATCGAGTATTATATTGAGAGCGCATTTGATATGGATTTCCACGATAACGAGTACATATATGACGATATAATGGGCGCCGTTAAAGCCGCAGCCGATGCAGCAGAAGCAGCTGGTGAGAATGAAGCGAACGGCGAGGATGAGTCCGAACAAATAAATCCAGTCATCGATGGAACGGCAATCCCTATCGCCGAAGGTGCCGAAAGTTCTAGTATAGCTGTAATTTCAGAATCTACAACCGTAACGACAAATGCGGTGTTAATCGAAAATCATTCCAATGAAGATAGTAGTGTAACGGCAGCTGTCAGTATGGAGGAGAAAAAGAAGGAAAAGGAAAAATCGATACGCAGTACTCCGGTGACAAGTACTGTAACCACTTCAACAACAGTATGTTATTCTTGTTATTAATACTAATAAATGCTTACTTTGGTCTCGTGTGTAATTGATGGCTAGGCCGTCCGGAAACTATGAGGATATCTTTTTTTTTTTTTTTTTTTTTTTATCACGGTTTTCTGTAATAGTCGAGTAGTTAAGTTGCTTAAATACCAAACCGGAGATGCCGCGGTTTCATAATTTATCTCTTTTCCGACTCAAGCAACTTCTAGTTATATAAATCTGGAATACTAAAAGCGGCTGAAAGAAGGGAACTAGCACTGATTATTTTTCGGTCTATTAGATCCTTAAGTACATTTTGAAAAACTTAATCTCACAATCCATGATACCTTTTCAAGGATATATGCTTACTTTTCTTTAGAAAATTTTAAAAGCATCTCAATACTCCGAAAATTTTGATAATCTAATTTATTTTAAAAACTTAAGCTAAGACAACAATTTTATTTACAGTATACCAGACACTATGTTTTTGGAACAAAATGAATTTGATGTTACTTTTTTTTTTTTTTTTTTTTGACTTAGGCTATTACGAAAAGAATGTGAAAAGAATTTATTGTAGCAGAAGGTTATGTAAATCTTGAATATAGATCAAACAGTTGTTATTATTCCTTTTGCCTTTCGTGCTGCTACTCTAACGCTGGTATCGCGGAGTAGTGCACGCGTGATTTCATGTAAAAATTTAAACCATTTGCAGTATTATGCTCCTTTTTTTTTTTTTTTTTTTTTTTTGTTTGTTTCTTGCTCCGCGTAAAATAATGAAGGTGTGATCTTGTCGACCTTCTGATGACAACCGTAATAAGATAAAAAGAGAATTAACAATGTTTTTGCTGCAGCAAATCATAGTGACATTATTTGGAGTATATATTAGATAAGAAAACAGTGTTTTCAATAGTAAATTTTTGAATATAGATAAGTTTTTGTTTGTTTTAATAATGTGTTTCCAAGTTAAAAATTGCTTAGATATGTTCTTGATGAAACCAGTTTATAGGGAACTTAGTTTCGTTTTGTTTTATTTTTTTTAAGTATATATTTTTAAGTTACTGATTTTAACTAACTAAAACTGTACGTAAGTTTACGCTTTTATGTTGTTGTAGTATATTGCAATTTATAAAAGTTATTTTGTGTTCACCTATGCTTAAATGAATTCACTGATCTTCGATTAAATGCTGAAATATTTTTCAGTCACGATATTACTTTACTCCCTTCAATTTTTAATACTCGTTAAAATCGTGTAAAACTACTTTCACCAATATTAAATTTTCCTTCTAATAAATTTTAGCGGGTGTAGTATATTCATACCTGTTCTAATCGTCGTATAATCTTGCTAGAAAAAGTTTTGAGCACGAACTTTCCTTTCGCCATTATTTCCTGTGAATGTTTTGGTAAAAAGTTGAAAACCCATTGGTAAAAATTCCTCTTGAAGAATACAGTCAAAGGATTCGATTTGTCATAAACTAAAAGGAATAAACGCTCTCTCTTTTATTCCTCAATCTTTCGATTTGTGGTCAATCATCTGAATAGTACATTACTTAGAACCGCATAGCTTTTAAGCATCTAATTCTAGCCTTCTCTTTTATTACCTGTAGTATTTGTCCATCTTTGTATCTTCCACTACTTGTGAAATGAATTTTTGCCGTGGTCTGTTCTTTTACCATTTACTAATCTTTCGATCATTGATATTAAATATCTGTTACTTCTTCTTACATGTTCTATCCAATTTCATCTCATTTCACTTATGATCTTCATTAACAGCATTCTTCATGAATATTCTCGAGCACTTCTGTAATTTTAATCCAACCAGTTAACTTTTTGCATTTTCGTTCAATACCAAATTCAAACGCTTCTAATTGTTTTTGTTGTTCTTTTATTTATGGTCCAAGTTTCAGCACCATACAGAAGCACACTCCAAACGTATACTTTTATTAATCTTTTCCGCAGTTCTACATTTATAGTTTTGGATGTTAGCAATGATTTCAATGAAGGCGGCTTGCGCTTGCGTTATCCTAGAGACCTTATTTCCTGATCACACCTTCCATCTTTTGTTATTATTGAACCAAGGTGTCTGTGCTTTTTTACAGGTAGTAAAGTAAAATACATCGATGCGAAACTTTCTCTTGATCTCGTTAATATATTTAAATTTTGTTTTTATTAATTTGAATATTTAGCATTTGTTTTTACTAAACAACTTAATTTTTCCTCGCCCTATATGATGACGATAACAACTGTGTGTGCGCAGATGTTTAATATTTGTAAGCAGTTAGCAGAACGATTTTTTTTTTTCTGCAGAATATAATCAAACCAACTCCAGTCAAAGCTGGTAACGCAGTAAATGCAACCGCTTCTAATACCAGTACTAACAGTAGCAGTAGCAGTAATGTGATAAACGCAACGGTCAATAATATTAATAGCAGTATAAGTAATAGTTCCGTTTTATCCGCCGTGAATGCTAGTGCCGGCGGCGTTAGATCATCAGCTGGAGTCACTGCTGTCAATTTAACTAGTAATATCGTCAATGCGAATAGTATGCCGGTAGTTTCGTTGGCTGCTAAATCATCTTTATCGTCATCAACTATAGTCAACCATTCAGCCGCCCCTATTCCGGTGACTTCTACCGTCATAAATACTACTGTCGGAAACTTTGCAACCGTCGCAGCTTCAAATCCGCATCATTCGAGTTATCCTAATAAACCTTCAGGTATTCTATTTGAATACTTTCTTAAATATTTCTTTATTTATCAAATATTGCTTCAATTTTGAATATGATTTTTAAACAAATTTAACTTTTTAACGGATGTAATAAATTGATTCAATACTCGATCGGAATTAATTTATCTTTTAAATTTTCAACATTGTTTTTACTTTAACTTTTTTTTTTTAGTTTCTTAAATATTCAAAAAAAGAAAAGTTTGTTTGCACCAAGTCCTTACAGTTTAGATCGCTGACCCAACTTAATATTTTCAAAATTAAAGAATTTTCATTCTAAACATAAAACCAACGTTTAAAAGTTTTCCTATAAAGCGGTCCTTTATGCACATGTTTAAAACACGTTTTGGTTTCTCCAACATTTTTACTCGGGCTAATACTTACATAAACTTTTTTTTTTTTTTTGCTGTTTTTGGCTCAAATGAGTGGTTGTGAATGATTTTTTAACCGTAATTTTTCGATTTTATGAAAGGATGTTTGCATTTTATTTTATATTTTGAATTTCATCGTTAAAGGTTTATCTGGTGATGAGTTATGAATTTTTATGTAATTTTTGAGGTCATTTTAGATACTATATTATATATTCTTGACGGTTTTTTGCGTTTTTTTTTCCGCCTAATGTAATCCATTATCTTACAGTTATACATTGTCTTAAAGAGAATTTTAATTATAATTTATGAACCAATTTCAAATTTTATAAGTCAATCTTTGTCGTTCCTGAACCATCTTATTAGGATTCTGTATATTATATATGTACAGAATCCTAAAAAGAGAAAAACAAACAGACAAAAGGGAAAATTGAAGTAAATAAAAATTAATTAATGAACAGTTATTACGTATAAAAATATGTCACGCAAATTTATTAATTCATATATTCAAATTAAGCATAAATCATTAAAAGTTACATATATTGAATAATCCCCAAAAAGAAGGAAAAGGGGAGTTATTATTTTTGTTTGTAATTACACAGGCAATAGTGATAGAAATAAAAAAAAAAAAAAAAAAAATGAAAAGTTAATAAAATAAAATTCAATAAACGTGGAAATTAAAGTACAACAGTTTTACATGGTTAGACAATTTACAACAAATATACAAAACACGTGATTTTACGATTAAAAACAGCGATAAGAAAAAAAATTTACTCCAAACATAATAACTTTCATCTAAATTTACAAAACGAATAAGCAGATCTGAACAATATTGTACAAGAACCCAAAAAATCCAGAAAAGAAATGAAAATGAAATTATTTTAAAATTATCTGTTAATTAAGAAAAGAAAAAAATGTTACGAATATGGATTTTAGTTTAATAAGAAGTACCGATTGGTATTACACACTTTTTTCACGGATTTCTTTGTTTTTCAAAAAAATCGCTTGTATCACCGGTTAAATTCTTTTTAGCTTAAAATGTGTTCAAAAAAATATAACCTTTTCGTTTCTTGAGAGACAAACGAAAATTATTAACCTTAATATAATAAAAGCAGTTTAATTTTCAAGACGCTAGCAATAGTATATTTTGCCCCTGTTCAGAACAAACACTACATGGTCTGGAATATTGATAAACACCGAACAAACCGGAACATAGAAATCAGTTCGGAAAGAGAATGTATTGTTAAAGTACCCAAGGAAAAAGAAAAATTCTATTCCGTAATACCGTTGTAATCACACCAGAACTTAACACTGACAAATATATGTTTTCTTACTTCTTTGAGATACGATATAAACTGTTTGATGGTGATATAGTTATCTCCTTATATCTCGAGTAACTGGCTATTTGAATTTTGAACTGTTGCAGTTTCTGAACTAGTTGTAGTATCATTGTGAAACAAAGCTCAATATGTAATATTCATATTTTCTACTATAAGCACTACTGCTTCTGGCTATAGCTGATACGAAGTTTTGTTAAAAATAGGGTACAAGTCTTCGTCACCCTTAAAATTTTGAAGTTTTAAAAAATAATTGTAGACTTTGGTACACAATATAAACAATCTTCATGTAGAATTTTAGTATAATTTTTTTTTTTACAAAGATATTACACTTTACGTATCTTTTTGGAAAACCGTTTGTACCCTTTTTTCATTCTTTAAAATACGAATTTTCAGAATATCTAATTTAATATTTTCGACGTACGAATAATGCTCATATGGAATTTCAGTTATCTGCTGTAAATAATTTCGTCTATAGGGTGATTATTATTTTATATCAAAAACAGGATAAAGCCCTTTTCCACCCTTAAAATTTAGAGAATTTAAAAAAAATATACACTTTTAGTAGACAATAAAAGGAATCTTAATACAAAATTATAATTTGATAAACCTATTTTTCCTGAAAACATAACACTTTATGTATTCTTCGTAAACAATTTTTAACCATCCATTTTCATACCTTAATGTTCGGATTTTCAAAAAAAGTTTCTTATTTGACATATTCGCTATATACTTTTATATGCACATTAAATTTCACGTTATAATTACCATTCATTTGGACTATGACGTGATTTTCGGTTTTTTCAAAAACGGATTGCAGCCCTTTCCACCGTTTATATTTAAAGGATTTTAAAAAAATGTTGCATACATTTAGTATTCCTTATAAGGGATCTTCACGCACAATTACAATTTAATGAACCTACTTGTACCGACAGTATTGGACTTTATGTATTTCCTTTTTACTCCCCAATGCCCAAATTTTCAAAAAACTCTTTTTATTTGATATCTTCAGATGAAATTTTATTTATCTGGTGTAATTTATTTTAGTTGTAGGCTGTTTATTAGTTTTTTAAAATACGATTTTCTGACTTTTACCCCTTTTTTCACTCCTAGAAAATTCGAATTTTTAGAATTTTGCGTGACGTAGGTACATTATGTCATTATGTTACATGTGAATTTTCAGCTTCATAGATCTAGTTGTTTCAACGGTGTGTTAATAATTGTTGTGCTGCTCAAAATATTTTCGAATTTTCTCCTTTATATATGTAGATATATATATCAATATGTTCTTTATGTATGTATGTTGTCGCGATGGATTAGTGGCTAGAGCGCTTGTCTTTGTTTCGGAAGTCTTGGATTCGATCCCGAACCGTGACAAAATATGTGCGCTAGTTAGTATACAACCGTATAGGCACATTTGGGCTGCCTTTAAAGCACGATAAAAAGCGACTGTAGTCAGTTCCAAATGTAGTCGTGCGAGTGCGCTAGCGTCGCATAGAAATATTCGGCCGACGAGCAATCGCAACAACGTGAGTAGGCCAGTTGTCTTAGTTCGCCTCGCCGGTGATAACCTTTCTTTCGTTTGTCGGCAGCGTGGTATCTAGGTTGGGTTCCGGCTTACGGGCTTCCCAATCGCGCTGCTATCTATCTTCTAATTCTCCTATAAATTAGAAAAAATCTCATTACTCGTAATCGAGAGAGAATTATAATATGTAAATATATAATAAAATAATGGGTTTTTCTTTGGTAAAACTAAGCAAAGAGACGAATTCATTTGTCTAAAACAGCTTTCTTAAATTATCATAAATAATTTTCGGACACAGCTGTATTAAAGAAGTATATTTACTTGACGTTTCGGGGGGATTACAGCAACCATCATCAGAAACAACTAGTCTTTCTTAAAGTTCAACGGAGTTAGTCGATACAATCCGTAAAATTAATGCTTATTTAAAATTATAAGATCATAGGATTTAAAAAAAACATTATAGTCGTTACATTAATTTTTTTCTGTGTGATCATTTACATTTAAATTGAATTATTAATAAATTAGCAATGTTTGTATTTTAATTGAAACATTTTGTGCGGTTTTAAATCGCAAATTTTCTGAAATAAAAACTTTTTGTCCTTTAACGGTATATCAAAAAATAATAAACATTTTCTTCTTTAGCGGCTGCGGTATTAGCAGCAAATTTGCACCCTCATGCTCCAGTCGAAAACGGAATCCTACCATCGCAACCACACATGAAAGATAGTAGTTCGTTGATGTCGAACGTAACAGCTACTGCTCAGTCTTATTATTCCAGCGCACATCCTAATTCAGCTGCATCTTCAGTTCCTTCTAGTGTTCATAGTTTATCTAGTACACCAGCTTCCTGTGATCAACATAACAACATCGGAGCTAGATCTTCGACAACTACTCCGTCGTCCTTGAGTAATGCGCCTTCGCCGAGTCCTCGCACTCCACCGATTTCTCAGCAAATAGAACAACATGCTTCTTCCATACCGCAGCATAATAGTACGTTAAAAAGTATGATTTCAAAATACATAAGAGCGTAAATTTACACTATCATAATTTTTACGTTTAGGAAAAATTGATAATTCAATACCTATTTAATTGAAATATTTCGCGTCTGCTATTTTTTCTATCAATGTTATTTTCTTTAGTTATTTATGTACTTTTGTTGTTTATGTGATTTTATTAAGTTTGGGACACTACTATAAATTACAAATTACTCTTTACGTTACTATTTTGTTTTTTTTGGGGGGGGGGCTCGTCAATCAGGGACCTCACCTAGAAACAATAGGAAGAAGAGTTAACTAATTAAAACTTGATTCGAACGGAAATGGCAGAAATAAAGGAACCGATGGCAGAAACAACAGACTGAGACGGAATGGACAGGATATAGGAAGCAAAAACACTCAAAGAAAATGTGATTAGCATCACAAACAACTGCTTCATTAGGATGTAGGGGACAATAAGGAGAGGAAACCAAAGAGAGACGAAAACGGGAAGCGGGCAATAGAGTGTGATTGAAGCGTAGGCGAATAATAGGGACAATAACAGAACGTGGAAAAGAAGGGAATTCTGAGAACCAAGAATTAGTAGGAAGGTTAGGTTGAATTGAGAGATAGAAGGAACTATCATTGGTGAAGGAAGAAGGGTACATATTCGATCAAAATTTACAGTGAAATTTCTTACTTAAGGACAAAAGATTAGAACTAGGGATCTTTTTAAAGTAAAAGCGGGAGCGGGCAGTAGCCTGAGCCAAAGCATCCGCCATTTCGTTACCCTCGATGCCTCTATGACCAGGGACCCACAGCAGATCAACGTGGACAGAGTGATGAAAGGAAAGATTGTGTATGAGAGATCTTATACGAAGAATGATGAAGTCTAATGAGGAATGGGGAAGAGATAAACTGATAGCCTGAAGGGCACTCATGGAGTCAGATATTATCAAATAGTGGGAAAAATTACGATTGGAGGAGATATAAATAATTTCACGTAGGATAGTCATTAATTCATTTGTGAAAATAGAACCAAAAGGGGGAAGACGAAAAGATTCGAAAAATTTAATAACAGGGATAATAAAGGAAGCCCTGACACCACTAGGCCCTCTAGACCCATCAGTGAAGATGAGTACATGAGAATGAAAGAAGGAACTGATAATGGTGTGAAATTCCTGTTCGATAATCACCTGAGGTATAGACCTGGAAGAATTAGAAAGAAAATATATTTTGAGAGGGTGTGTGAGATCAAAATAGTTAAAGGAAAAGTAAGGGAGATTATTACTGGAAATTTTATGGGACGAAAAATAACTAAGACGACGGGATATAAGGGCTAAGCTGGGAATTTTATTAGGAACAAAACGCCAGTTTCTGGCAATGGAAATGTAGGAAGGAATAAGTTGTGAGGAAATGCAATGTACACGTTTAAAAAGAAAACGATAGCCTAAATAAAACCTTCGAACTGAAAGAGGAGATGTATTAGATTTAGCAAGCATTGCTGAAATAGGAGAAAATTTAAGATCACCGAGACATAGACGGAGACAGGAATTCTGTATTCTATCCAATTTGGAAAGAAGGGATTTAGAGGCACAACCATAGATAAATGAACAGTAATCGAACTTGGAGCGAATAATGGACTTATACAAAGAAATGAGAACAAGAGGATCACCACCCCATTTGGTTGGTGATAAGGATTCCAATAAATTCAGTCTTTGAATGGTAGAATGAGAAAGATAACTGATATGCTCGGAAAAGGTTAGTCGACTATTTAGGTAAACTCCAAGGTAGCAGAAGCAACTAACGCGAGGAAGTGACATACGATTCAGGGAAATATTGACAGAAGCGGGATTGTACGGACGCAGAGTGAAAACCATGCAAGAAGATTTGGAAGGAGAAATAGAAAGATGAAGAGACGACAGAGAATGCTGTAGCGTAGCCAGAGAAGAATTAAGCGTCCCGTTGGCAGCTGCGATATCGCAAGAAGAGAAAAAAGAACAACATCATCGGCAAAAAATAAGGAAAGGGAGTTTAAAGGAAAAGATACCACAGCAATAGTGTAAATGTTGAAAAGAGTAGGACAGAGAGAGGAACCTTGGGAATACACTTCTTGGAGCTAGAGGCTTTGTAGAGGAAAAGTGGAGAGTGCGATTCATCATGAGATTAATTGTTAAGGAGGTGAATTTGACTGGAAGATTAACTGCTGCCATTGTATCTCTCAGGGTTGGCAAATTAACTATTTGGTTTGTTGCAGATATAAATGTGTAGTCTATTTCGCATGTTTAGATTTTATCAACTATTACTTATTTTCGATATTTTTGTAAAATGCCCTCAATAGATACTAATGTTTAAACAATGAATATTTAGATATTCTTGTATTTTTTTTGATTAGATTTAAACTTCTAACATTTAATATTCCTTTTTTTTTTTAATATTTGAGACGCTGGGTTTATTTATTTTTTTCATTAACACTATATTTTCAACCCTTTCATCTGTAATTTATTTATTTATTTCCATGTAAGATTTTCCGGCTACATCCCATGCCTGTATTTCGTACCTTAGTCTTGATTTTAGGGATACGTAATTTTCTACTTCTAAAGTTTGTTTGCTTACATAATTTCGTAAGTTGTTATTTGAGTTACCGGAAACCTCTAGTCGAACATTAGACTTTTTTCTTTTTTTTTTTATGTACATTTATCAAACGAACGCAAAAAAATCTAAAATAAAATTTTTTATTCTCGATTCGAAGGAGCAAAGTTCTTTTATTTTTTATTGCGAAACTGCCGTTTGACGGCGGTAGAGTCTCCCCGGTGGAGATGTCACGGGCTCACCACGTGTCAAATGAAGCCTTTTTGTAAAAAAAAAAAAAAAAGTATGTATTCAAAAAAAAATTACAGACAAAACGACGCGACCGCGTAATAAATGCGTAAGAGAAAAGAAATTCGGTTTTGACTAGAAAAAAAATTATACAAAAAAAAACGAAATTTCAATCAACTATGATAAATGCACGCCAAATTTAACAATGACTAGGGCAAAATCGTGCACGCGACGGCGTGGTTTCACGACAAAAATTAACGAACGACCATTCTTTACTCGGGCAACGAATTAATTGGGTATCGGATTACCGTGCAAGATGCACGTACGAAGATTTCGGTACGCGATGGGCTTTTATCGAACGACATAGTCAATCGCTGAAATTACCCGGTACCTTATCAATTAATATTATAACCGCCGAATTTTCTAGAATATCGCGTAAATTACCCTGCTTTTTATAATGTTCTCTCGGCTCGACATTACTCGACACATCTTATTTAGCGCTTCTTGCCGCACGCGCATATCATTGTCTTAGCTGCTGACCACTACCACCCAGACACTATAAAGTCTCTACCCCAGCGCGACCGTGTACTCGACGATCACGCCACTTATCTCGGGGATTTTTGGTATCGGCCAAATACGCAACCAAGACACGACAAAACGGCGATGTGAAATATAAATCGAAGAATAATTTCTAGCTCGAACGTCGAACAAAAGATAGCGCCAAAAGTACCGAATCCGTATCAATATATAGAAATGTTATACTGCAACACTACATATTTATGGTATATACAATTGTATATTACGAATAAGTTTGTTATGCGTAACAAATTGGTTTATTAATTTTACTTTGTTAACATATATTATGTATGTGTAACATTTTAATATATATATAACAGCCTTTCGAATCTCGCGAAGGGGCAAGCCCTCTTGTCCCTCAATCTTTTTTCTTCTAAAATTCGTTTAGAAAAATCGTTTGCAATTTACTACATCATTCTTCCCCGTCTTTTATTAAAAAGATAAATCTTTATTTTTCAATTACAATATACATGGTTATATAATAAATACTGTACAATTATGGTTTACGTTTTGGATTAGGACACTGTATTTTTTAGAAATTTTACAGTACATTGTTCAACCTTTGTTATCTTACATAAAGTAACCAGACATAATCATAGGACAAAAAATATATTATACCCCGGACAAAGAATAAGGTACTCATTAATACAATTTTTATTTTGTTATTTTGACATAGGTGTATTTGAAAAGAATCAAACTCTGTATAACAGTAATGCAACGCAAAATAACTTCACGATTAATGTAAAAGGTAACAACGTTAGTAATAACAGTAACAATGGAAACAGTAGTGATGGGAACATTGATAGTAGCAGCAGAAGCAATTGTTCCGGCGAATCCTCTTCGAGTGGTCTGTCAAACGAACAAGCTAACGAATATTATGAGTCATTAATACCTCCTCTACTGGGAGTTGCACCATTGGGAGCAATTCCTTTGGATAAAGAATATCAAATGCAATATGCAAAGTTGGAAGCTGCATTTTCTCGTATGCCTCACCCATCGGATACTGAAAGAACAAAACCTCATCTTCCTAGAATTCCTTGCAAAGTACCAGAACATTATACAGAAGTGAGTACTGAAATCAATTTTAATCGTTGTTAATGTAAACGTTACTTTCAAATCCACTGCGTAGAGTTATTCGGCTATTATTATTGTTATTTGTATCATTCGTATTGACTGTGCTAAATATTTTTTTCGGCTAGTTAGTGGAGCCTTCTTTGAGGAAATACAATCCATCTAGGTTTTTATTATTACAATAAATATGCTTCCTCCAAATATGAAGTTGTTTGTATTCTACTAACAAGTACTGTTAAGGTTAATAACATCAAGTCGCAATTTTTTAAAATCGGTTCAGGAGTTAGACAGGGGTGTATTCGATCTCCGATATTATTTAATATATGTAGCAAATACGTAATGCTGGAAATACTCGAGGACTAGGAAGGAGGAATAACAATAGGAGGACATAAGATGAATCAGGCAAAAACAAAGATAATGATATAAGATAGAGCCTTGAGGAATCAACCGCAAACGAAAAAAATTACAGGATACGAAGTAATAGACTAATTTATTTATCTTGGATCTCTGATTAAAAACACAGGAGAACGTGAAAAAGAAATCCGAAAACGTATTGCAATGGCGAGAATTGCAACAACGGAACTAGAAAAAGTATGGAAGGATACCAAAGAACACTAAGTTAAAATTTATTGAACACATTGATCTTCCCCATTGCGAAATATGTATCAGAATCTTGGAATGCAATTCGGATTAATGCCTTTGAGATAGGAGTATACAGGAAAATGCTGCGGATAATGTGGATGGCACGCCAAACAACCAATCAATTCTAGAGGAGCTGAAGATAGAAACCAGGCTTTTGCAGGAAATAAATCGGAATATGATCAGATACTTCGGTCATAATAGCCAGGAACATAAATTCCACGGAAAGAAATATGCAGGGTAAGGGGCAAGGAAGCCCACTACAAAGGGCTGATCAAGTAAATTCACTAACTTGATACAAGTTGTAAGAAGCATTCCACGTAGCAATGGATCGAAATAAATGGAAGGAAATGGTAAAAGGAATATGATGCCACCAGTCCTTACGTATGACAATGAACTTGATGATAATGACGATGATTATGGAATACAACTTGCCGTTATAGCTAAGATTTGTTGACCTCAAAAAGGCATTCGATTCTATTTATACACGTTCAATTATGGAAGCTCTAAAAGCTAGTGGTATAGAAAAGGCATATATTGATATACTGGTAAACATATACAACTCAGCAACAGCTAATGTACGACTACTTAATGTAACACCCACATTTCCAATACTAAAAGGAGTTAGACAGGGAGATACAGTTTCACCACGACCATTCACAACAGTATTGGAACATGCAATAAAATCACTGGATTGGAATGAAAGAGGAATAAATATAAATGGCAGATATTTACACCGCCTCTGCTTTGCAGATGACATTGTGATCATAGCACAGACCAAGGATGATTTAGAATGTTTGCTAAAGGAACTAAAGAAGGCGGTTAACAAGGTCGATTTACAAATAAATCCGAATAAAACAAAGTACATGAAATATATTCAAAATCAGAACAATGACCACATGCATAACGAAATGCAAATATAAGCAGGAAACATAGAAGAATCAGACTAGTTCACCTATTTGGGTAAAGTTTTCACAACCGAAAAACAGGGGATGAAATTAGACCTCGAAAAAAAAATATCAAACGGTTGGATCGCATACCATAAAATAAAACACATACTCAATACCAAAATCAGCACACAAAATAAAGCGAAAATATTTAACCAATGCGTGATTCTAGTGCTAACGTATGCTGCCGAAACCTGACCCTTAACTAAGGAAGTTATAGAAAAATTAAGAAAAACTGAAAGACGGATGGAACGAGCTGTACTTCGCATATATGAGATAAGATTAAATCAAAATATATCCGAAATAAGACAAAATTTGAAGACGTCGGGACAAGGGTAACCCTGAACAAATGTGCCTGGGCTGGTCATGTTGGTAGGCAAATAGATGGAAGGTGGACCTAGGAACTGATCCAATGGAGGTCGTATACGGAAAAACGCGCACAAGGAAGACCACTCAGAAGGTGGACGGATGATATTGTGGCAACAGCATGGAAACAATGGCTTCGTGAAGTACAAGTATCGATGGAGTAAATTAAGGGAGATCTACATCGAATCAATGATGTAACGCAGGCAAAAGAAGAAGATATATATATATATATATATGTGAGGGGGGCTGTAAGCATTGTACTGCACTTACAAGCAACTACATATAATTTTTAAAGATATAAATTTAAATCCAGTACCTACAGACTCATATGGGTGCGCACTAATTCACATGTTTCACGAGTTTTCTTGTCAGGAAGCGAATACCAATAGTGAACGGTAATATGGATCTGAAAGACAAAGATTCAAAAACAGGATGGTTTAAAATAATATCAGATTTTTGAGTGACTATAACAAATTTAATGATCAGTGTATTTGTTATGATATATCACATGAGATATTCGTTGCAGCTTTCCAATGTGGCAGATGGTAAATTAAAAAGGAAGAGTTCCATTTTTTTTAAAAATTTTTGTATTTGAACGTGATATTTATTAAAACAAGTAATATTAGCTCCCTCTTTACTGGAAAGACTAGTTTTACCTTAGAAATTGAATTTTTGTTTGTTTTAAAACGTAAGGTTATAGTTACAATGGTTGCGAGTTAGACCGATCGTTTGTCAAAATTTGCGCTCACTAATCGTAGCCTAAAGCAAAATTTCGTTTTCGCATAGTTCAGGTAATTTTAACAAGCTGATTAAGTTCAGTAATGAAAAATTTTTATTAAATAATAATACTATTTTTGAAACTGAATTATTTGTCACAAGTATATTTTCCAATATAACCTATAGTACTTTAATACAAAAGTTAGCATCAGTTGATACGGGGAAAAATATAGATGATAAAGATGCATATTATTAATAAATGAGTGTAATACAGCGTGTAATTTAATTGACGCTATTTATTAGCCACATAAATAAATTAAGTTTATTTCAAATTAATTGTCAATTCCGAAATATTTAATTTAGGACAGTTACAAAAATATGTTTATATCCTAGGAAATTTTTAGATCGTTTTAATATGTTTTAGGTAAATTACTGTATAAAAAGTAGTATTTTTATTTATATTTTTTTGCTAGAAATAATTATTTGAAATAATGTGTTTTTTTTTTTTTTCTTCTTATTTGGTAAATACATTATTTCAAATAAATTGCGGCATACTAAAAATTTAGTTTTATTTGGAAAACATTACAAAGTATTTAACTGTTTCTGTATTATTTAGATATCAACAAATAGTATTGCATATTTTTCCAAATGCAACATATGAACATCATAGAGATTTTGCTGTATTACCCAATAATTTGTTTCAGACGTCATTAAAAAGAACTTCACATTGTAATTTTTTTCGCAGAATCAACAAAAAAATAGCCTTTTATTAGATGTACGATAAATTTTACTGCAGTATAAAACTGTTTTTATCTTCTTCAGTATTGAAAATAATCTCTAAGTCTCTCTTTTCAGTGTACGTACGTATAAAAGTATTAGTCACAGTTCGCAATAAATCCCACTACCTTTCTGGTTTTTTTTTTTATTTTATTTTATTTTTTAAATTATTTATTATAATTGAAATTTATTCAATTTCGTGTTTAGTAGTTTATTTTTTTATTTTTTATTTTTTCTGGTAGTTCAACTTATGATGTAAAATTCTATTTTGAAAATTTAGGAAATTTAAAAGTTTAGGAATTTTAAAAATTAACGTATTTACGGCCGTTTAAATTTCGTTGAAATGAATTTGCCTAATATTTTTATTTAGCAAGTTATAACCCTATTAATTAGATATCTTTCGGAGAGACCGATTGAATTTAGAGCTCATAAGCTACCAAAATATAATCTTTACGAATAATCAAGATTACAAAGTCCCAATAAATGTTCATTGGAATTTAAAGTACTGTAAAGTTTGCTCCAGATTAGAAGCTTTTGATGCTGTTTATAGGAAGAATAATTGAACACAGTTGGATTATCTTTTACATCATTATGCGCCGAGACTACCTACTTCCGTTTGCCTCGTAATCTATTAGAAAAATATTAATACCCTAGAGATCTATATGTAAAATTTCATGTTCGAAACATTAATATAGATAAAGAGGATTTTTGTTGCGCCGCTGAGTAAAATTATTTCATATTTCATTCGTTTTTTTTTTTTTAACAGGTAGCTATATAAAAATCATAGCCAAAAGTAAATATTTAAACGTTACGAAGTAGCAGAAAAAGCTCTAACGAATGTAATTATTATTGAAGACAAACATTAATGAATAATGATTTTGAATGTACTATAGTAAATATCTAAACTGACGGTATTCGATACTTTTTAACAGATTCATGCCTATTTTCGCACTATTCGCTAAAATGTCATTAAATACATCTCTCTTAATATTCCGGATATACAATACATATTTAATTACTTGTAATCAGATTATTTTTTATAGCACAAATGTTGTTGCGATAAAAATTAATTTCGCTTCCGTTTTCGCTCGGAACAAATGAAAGTGTAAAAATTAGCGTAAAGTCTTCCGGATAAGTTTTATGATGAGAACGACAACGTACAAAAATTTTAAAAAATGTGAATTGCCCATTAGTAAGAAAAATATTCACTAAGAAAAACGTTCATTATTCATGAAATAACGGACAGATGTTCTAGTTTTATTTATACATATCAACTGACAAAGTTCTTTCTTCAAAATCTCAATTTTTTCTAGATACCACGTAAACATTAACAAAAAACCATTTAACGTTTCGAACGCGTTTACACAATCCGTCAAAATGCGTTCGAAACGTTAAATGTTTTTTTGTTAATGTTGACGTGGTATTTACCAAAAAAAAATTGTGATTTTAATGTTAATAAGAATCTCGAAAACTCTGCGTGAAGTTCTTTCTATTATTGTAGTTGTAAATATGATTATTATAATTTCACCGTACGCGGCTAATATTATATATGCAAAAAAAAAAAAAGGAATAATATCATTGCGACTATTATGTATAGTAGAATAATTATTAATCACTATTAATGTTAAAATCGTATAATTACGTAGTATTCATTTTTTATCTCTCTCTATATATAAAATAATGAGCGATTTTCAGTCATTAATTTGCGCTGTGATTAACTTAGAAGTTTGAAAATTATTTCGATATTAATCTAGAAATAATTAAAAATCGAAAATTCGAGTATATCATGTATATCAGAAAAAAATTGTTTAGCAAAGAAATCTCTTTAATGTGTGTATGAAAGTAGAAGTAAACATGGCCGAGCAAATCGCTCATGAAGTATTACAATTGTGGAAAAATTCGAAATTATTTACTCTTCAAGGGCGAAGTGAGTGCAGCGAACAGGGGCTGTAGGTTTGTAGTATTAAAAAATACACAATAAAATTTGTTACGAACCTTTTATTATATTCGTGCGAGTGAATAATGGAGAAGTAAGTTTCTATAAATTTAAATTACGTACCTTTTTTACGTGCTGAAAAGGGTATTGATTATGAAAACATATTCAGAAACTCTGGTCACTTGCACTAATAGAAATGTACTCGTATGTTAATATATTTACTTTCATTTTAATTCTGTTTATATTTAATTATTAACAATAATTTATTTATTATTTCCCCAGTTAAAATTACATAACGTTATTTAGCCCATGTATATCTACTTTTTATGGTGCCGTATGCAGCGTCAGAATTTTACATTATTTTATTACTGTTCATAACATATATGTATTAAACGAATAAATTGAATTGAATTGATTTTTGCTCTTCCAACATTACCATTGTTTTTTTTTTCCAAATCGCCATTGTTGTTTTTTCGAATTTAAACTGGTCTGTTTTTTGTTTTCTTTCGTACGATATGTTTATTTTTCTTCTAATATTCGCTAAATCATCCTTTATAATTTTTTACCTGTTGCTTTTCTTTTTTGTACCTTTTAAAATAAACTTTTTTTCTGCGTTCCCTGATAACTTTTGTTTCAGCGAGCTTTTAACAGGGGTTAAATTAAAAATGTTAATAATATAATAAATCAATCTTTCGATAAGGTATATGAATTTCGTTTTTTGGTGAATTTTTTTAAAAGGAGGTAATTTTGATGGAATAATTTTTTTGAGTTAACAAGATATGCGTAATTTTAGTACTTTATGAACTTTGAATTTAAATATTGGTTTATTAAAACATCCTGCAATCAGCGGGACGTTATGATTTTTTAAAAAAGCATCGGGAAAATTCATTTTTTCCAAAATTTGGACGGTAACAATAATAAGCACGTTAAGTGTGATTATGAAATAATGCGTATAGCTCTATTCATGATGATCGTTATATCCTACATGGTGAGAACAGTGAGAAGGAAAAGTTTGGTCAAAAATCAAATTAGCGTTGTCCGCAGAAATTGCTTCGAAGCAAATCTAACCAAATCGTTTTTACACATTAAGATTTCATAGATAAATGCGGTGTAAACCTTTTTATATGAATACCGTGCGGATTTTTGGAAACCAGTACCGGATTTTCTTAAATTTATTTTAAAAGTAAACTCGCATGAAAAAAAGTAATAATTTGCCTTGCTTAAAAAAAACAAAAAACGATGGATTTGATTTGTGGAAAATAGCTTTTGAAAAGGTCATATTATTAATAATAATGTATGCATGATGTTGACGAAAAATTCAAAATAAATAATATTTCTGAAATTTAAGTTGAAGTCATCATTTTTCTTCCAAACGGTTTTTTCATTAAATTTCATAACATATAATTTAAATAGTTACGAAAAAGCACGGAACGGAGAAAAAAAAAACGTACAATTATCTAACCTGCTGTCTTAGCGCGAGAGAGACTACCTTAAAATTCGTATTTAGTGAAATATCAAAAACATAGCGATAAAAGTTACATGTATTTTTTAAATATGCCGCGAAAATTATCCGGGGAAAAATGCTCTTTTACTATTGAAATTTGTATTGATGTTTTAATTTAGGTAGCGGTATTTAACTGCGACACGATCGAATTCTTTTTACGGCTAACTCCAGAAACGCTGTTCTTCATTTTTTATTATATGGAAGGAACGAAAGCGCAATTCCTAGCGGCGCAAGCTTTAAAGAAACAAAGTTGGAGGTTTCATACGAAATATATGATGTGGTTTCAAAGGCATGAAGAACCAAAGACTATTAATGATGATTTCGAGCAGGTAAATACGTCTGTATTTTGTTGCAAATAAATATGTCTTAACGGAATTTACCGGACAAAATCGCAAAACGTTGAATTAGACTAGGTCAAAGCATTACGGGAAGATGAGGGGGTTACTAAACATTTAAATGAAAGGGCCAAAATTTATTTAATGACGATGAAACGATCGATTCTTACAACTCCCATTTCAAATTTGCATTATCTTGTTGTTTGTTTTTTTTTTCCATTATTTTAAATGTAAAGTTATTTTTTGTATTCATTATATCTGACGGGGTAGAGAAGTGATGCGCAAATTATTACCGGGAATCTGTTTTTAACGAGCAACGCCTGAAAATTTATTCAGCTCACATAAACTGTAATATTTTTAATTTCAAGCATACACAGATAGGTGTTATATACCTGGCTATAGGTTTTATATTGATGTGTAAATTATTCCGAGTTTTATCACGCATCGTGATATGACAATAAAGATTGTTTGTATTTAGGATATTCGAATTATGTATAAAAGAAATAGAGAATGTAATATTTGCGAGACATTTAAATCCGCACACTTGCATTAATAACCGGTGTAGTTTATACGTTTTTGGAAAATTTTTACTTCGTTTATGTTTGAAATCGAAAAGTAGACTAAATAATGGTGCAACTACGACTACTTGTTGGAATTCAATTAAACATATTATATCAAAAATAGACTAGTCGGTGAATGTTTGTCAAAAAATTAATTCAGACTGCGAAACGATTGCATATCGTATAATAGTCAACTACAACAGTATTTAAAGTAAAATAGTATTGCGCATAGTGCCCCTACATCAAAGTGTCATCCATATTATTAAGTCGTTTTGAACATTATGGAAGAAGTACTTTTAGTGGAAGTATCGCCCGGTAATTTAGAAAACAAATCGTATAATGAAATTATTCAGATTTTAGACAAAAATTTTCCTCGTTAAAAATAGTTCCAATTGCGGAACATCATCGCTAATTACTATGTGGTATATGGAAAAATGTCCAATCTATTCAATCTTTTGCCCGCGAATTAAAACGATTATTATCAATAAGTGTCGAACTGATTTGTGAATATTGCAAAAGACATATGTATCAGTGCAGTATTAACCGGGCTATTCGCTTGCGTAATAAAATATATCCGAATTAGGGAATAATATTTTTGTAAGCTTGACACATTTCGTACTTATATTGCTGTCAATGAAAGAATATTTAAAATTCAAGCTGTTATCTCACACAAAGGAACTTATTAGTACAAAAATTTTGTCTAAAGTGTTAAAGTTGCACCGAGTGGAATTTCGGTGTGTTGTTAACCAATTATAAAATATAAAAGGTACTGTTGTCTGCTTTGATGTTGTAGTTGTTCATGATAAAACTGATGAAGAATGCAAAGTCGCTTATACTCATGTTTAGGTACATTACAATCGTTAGATTGACATTTAAATTCCGGGAAGTGTAATTATTTTAAACACGAAATTGACTTTTTTATCATAAATTAACTCTAAAAAGCGAACTTATGGAAACAGATGAAAAAATAACAGTGTATGGTGTTCGTTGAGACCGGAAAACCCGGAACAGATTCGTTCACTTCTTCAGCTTGTTTTATATTACTAGAAATTTGTTCCTAATTTAAATAAGTGGATTGCACCGCTGAGGAAGCTCGTGCAAAAAAATTGTAATATTGTAAATTGGTATAGTTCAAAGAGTGTGGAGAAGGCATATACTGTGACATTAAGAAATAAATCCGTTATTCATGTTCATATTATTCTATGTTATTAACGGGGGAAAAAAACTAATCGTATTCATTTCGAAACCATTATTTTCTGCTAAAAAAATATATAGTTGTTTCTATAAAAGTGATGAAGAATTCAGACTTGTCTATATACTCATGTTTAGATACATTACAATCATTAGATTTATATTGAAATTCCGGGGGAATATAATTTTATTTTAAACACAAAGTTGAATTTCTTTATCGTAGATAGACTAAAAAACGAATTTATGAAACAGACGAAAAAATAACACTCGTAAAAGATTTTTTGAACATAAATTGAGAAACAATTTAATGATTTACAAATTAACAAATTTAAACTCAAATTCTTTAAGAACTAAAATTACTTTTTTTTACGATTTATTGATAACTTTAATTTAAAGTATTTACTAAAATTACATATAGATTTTCTTAAACTCGTGCGTACTATTATATGTAGCCGAACTAGCCGGGATTACACGACAAAAATAATTTTTATCAAATTTTTAAAATACGTTAAAATATTCTTACGTAGCAAAATTGAATTTTTGCTTAAAAAACTTTTTTGTGGTTTGAGGTTACATTTTCCATTTAGTATTTACTTCTATATGTTGGATAACTATCACCTAAGTGTTTATATTGTAGTATTTTCTCATCATATTTCATTGCTTTTAAAAATACTATTTAGCAGAAAATTACAATTTCAAGATTTATAAATTATGTATTGTTTTCATTACCGATTATTTTTATTCTATTTTTAATTATCTGTTCATTAGTGGATTAGAATTGACTGATTTCTTGTATGTTATTCCTATAACACTTGATATATGTCTTTTTTATTTAATACACTTTTTGATTGACAAATTTTTTCTTACATCTCGTGTCACTTCGTTATGTAAATTGTTAACTGTATGCATTTTACTCATATATTAACGGTTTTATTTTTTACGGTATAAACATGCATATTTTCCTTTTGTTAATTTCTATTCTTTTATGTTTCTTACTTTTCTGTGAAAAAATCTGTAAATTGTTTTTTTTTTTTTTTTCGTTTTCTATATGGTTCGGTTGTCTGTTAATTAGCCGCTATCAAATTTTTTTCCTTTATCCATATTGTCGCGGTTTGCAAAATATAAATTTTTGGACTTTTTTTACCCTACCATACAAAATTAATTATGTGCCGAAAAGAAATCTTTTTTTAAGGGGGGAAATAGGTGTAGGGCGTCGCTTTTGCAGTGATTTTCATAAATTTTTTCAACGCATAAAGAATTTATATAATTTATTGATATTGTGAGGTCACTTTTTAGGTGTATATATTTAAAAACATATTCTGAAATTTTCAAAAATTTTCATCAGCTGCCGTAGATTATAGGCCGCCATCCGACTGAGCAGTTTGTGTACATCTTGGAGGTCGAAATTTTCATCCGAAATCGATTGCACAAAGAATATTCTTTTTTTATATGCATCTCTTCTGTGTGAACCTCACTCCCCTCGAAAAAAAATTGAAAATCAGCAGTTTTTAGTAGAGGGGTGCGAACATAAAGCAGGATTTTTTACCATTTTTTCATACTTTTTTTTTTTTTTACAATAAAAAAATACTTTAAATATAGATATTGTTTAGGATCAAATTTTAAAATAATTGATTAAAAATTTTTCAAGCTAGAGTGTACATAAGTTCGGAAAAAGTCGTTTCGGGGAAAACGCGTTTGAAAACGAAAGTGGTAGAAAAGGTTAATTCAAGGCAGTAATCACTTAATCGGTGATAACTTTTGAACGAATTGGAATTTTGTTTTGAAATTTTAAGAGTATATTTCGGAATAGTTTTACAAACGAATTTTTTGAAGCCTCTACATCTATTTCCCCCCTTAAATTACTACATACCGTTCTTTTATTATTTTATTTTTTTTTTTTTTTGATTTAAAAGTAATTTTAATTAATTAAAATTACATCATGTAGCGATTTCTATGTAACCAATTTTATTTATGAAGCATTGTTTTGTTTTAAATAAATGCCACTTTTTGCGTTACTTGCGTCCTCATATATATATATATATTTTTTTTTTTAATATGATATTACCGGGCGCACCGAGCACTTACTCGGTTCATAAAATCATACCGTCTTCAGAAATGAATTTATAAATAAACCCGCGAAAACGAATTTTGCCATGGATTAGACCTTGACAAATCGATTTCTTGGCCCAAAATCCCCCTAGTGTACAATATATATACACATACACACACACACACAATTCCTGACTCGTATAATAATAGCAGATTTAATAAATGTTGTTGCTAAGAACAGGCACTTTATGTCGCTCTTAATGGCCAATCAGTAGAAGCTGAGGAACCAGTGAAAACTGTTCGAATATTATTCGTGTATCATCATTTACTTAAATTTTACCTATTCGTTGTTATTTAAAATTCCGTTATATTTATACATGTTTGCAAGTCATTTCAGTACTCGGATTCCATTATACCTTTCTTCATTGTTAATTTTTGAGGGTTACTACTCGGCACACTATTGTGTTCTTTGCAATACAACTATTGTACATGAGCAGGTCCAGAGCAAAAAACGAAGAACTTTATTGTACAACCTTAATAGTTTTCGCTTATACTGGCCTAATAATGTGAACTTCAAAGTGCAATAGATTAAACAACTAAATTTATCACAAGAAACTAATGTTGAGTAGATGCACATTAAGCCAAAAAAATAAAATGTAGGTATTGTCCGTTGGGAAATAAAGTTCTACACCGCTATTATAAAAAAGGACATAGGAATAATCGAGTGGACAAAAGATGTATACTGAATTTAATGTCAAAATTGAAAATGTCCTTTACCTAGCGCTCGCGTATGAGATCGCAGTGATTTCTCGTGTTCCCATCTGAGTTTAAAAAAATCAAATTAGAAACATCATTATCAACTGATTCCGGTTTTACGCGGAAAACTATGATCCGTACGATACAAGAGAAAAACGTTGTCGTAATCAGCTTCGTTTTCTCATACTCAGAGTCGAAATAGGCTTTTTTTGAATGCTAGTATGTTTATGGAAGATTGGTTTTACTATTATTATAGTTTGAAGTGGTACCCGGTAATATTTGTATGACGGTTTTTATTCATTTCATGCATTGCATATATTATTATTCCATGTAACACTATACGTAAAATAAATTACTTTGAAATAATTTTTTTGAAACACAGCACTACACTGCATTAGTTGAATATATTGCAATAACAAATAGAATTATTAAACGAGTAAATGACAGTTTAAAGAATTGTGCGGCCTCGTTATCTCTCCTTGTAACGTGTATATATATATATATATATATATATATATATATATATATATTCGGGTCAAGTGAATTCCTCGCTCCTATCTTTTACTCAAAGTATATACTTTAAATTGAAAATATCATAATTCATGCAGCCTAAAAGATTTTTGATCGTTGCTCTTTGAAAATTGATTTTCTGTAATAATTTGTGCGCCACTGTTTTACCTCATGGGATTATTAAAACACTTAATCCAAAAAACAACTCCGTGTTCGTGTTAAAATAGTTATATACGAAATAACAAACGATTATAAAAATTCCGAATTGCATTCCGTTTATATGTAACCGATTCTATCCCAAATCGGA
Organism: Icerya purchasi; assembly: GCA_039619475.1. Classification (NCBI taxonomy): domain Eukaryota; kingdom Metazoa; phylum Arthropoda; class Insecta; order Hemiptera; family Monophlebidae; genus Icerya; species Icerya purchasi. The sequence continues at coordinate 330,179,708 of CM077115.1, read as the reverse complement.
AGACGTTACTCTCGCAGTACTTCATCCATTTTTTGAACCGCAATCAGTTGCACCAATTATCACATTTATCGTTAAAATGGCTAAAATTATATAGAAAAACCATCGATTCTTCATGATTCGACCCCCCCCCCCCCATGTGAATATGCTAACTTCGTTCACTATAAAGAGTGTTATGTACTCTAGAACATTCGAGCAACAGAAGTAATCAATAAGGAATTTGAACAACCCTACAAAAGGTAAGTGGAAGCAGCATTACGCATAAGTGATAGTCAAAGAACTAGTTCAAAATTTTTTTTTTTCAAAGTACAGTTTTTTAAAAATGCTCTGAACCCAAAACGGTCCTTATTTTCCATTATTTTGACTAGTGACAATGCTCGGTAAAAAATTTAGATATTCTTGTTGTTTTAGACGTTTATCTTTTAATAATGATTCTTGCCATAATGTAAATAACCGAAATACTTAGATAATCTGTTTATTAATTGAATCAAAATACGTGAGAAATAATCGCATCGATGCGTGATATAAATATACTTAAATTGAAACTTTTTTTTCTCTCTTTTTTCTTTTTCCTAAAGATCAAATTTAGTTTGGAACTCTGTTTTTCTAATGAATATGAATTTTTTCGCAGTCAAAATGTGAGATAAATAATTTCTGTAAATTTTTAATTATAAAAATAAAAATTGCTTCGAACAATAAAATTTTGCTGCAAAAATGTTGAAATTAAATGTTACTTCTGATGAACAACGTTTGTCGTTAATAATATTTTTTTTTGCAAAAGTGAACCGTAAATTTTTAGCAAAATAAGAATGGAAAGTAAAAATTGAACAAAAATACAAAAAACATTTTTTTACGAAGCAAAAATTAATTCAGCTGATTTTTAGTGATACGGGCAAAAATTCAGTATAAGTATTCCATTTAGTTTTCTGATATAACGAAATAAAGTCTGCAAGATTCTTAATAAGGGGGGATCGATTACTTATTAACGAAATTCATATTTCAGATAAGCAGAAAATGTAGAAAAAGTTAATTTTGCCATTATGTAAAGGAAAAATAAACGCCAAAAAAGTATCGGAAACCGTGCAAAAATTGTTTGTAAAATTGAAAAATAATAGTACAATTTAAAAAAAAAACAAAAAAAACAAAAAACAACCACTTATTATTTTGCAAACGAGATATGAATTTATTTAATTCGATACATTTTGAATCGCTATTGGTTGAATTAAAAAAATAAAAATAAAAAACGCGTGAGTTCTTTTTCGAAATGCTTCGTTGCAAAATTCAAGCCGATTCATTAATTTCATTAATTTTTCCGGAGCGCAATCTCTCTACACACTATGATTTTGTTTTTATTATTTTTGAGTAGTGTGAACGTACGATAAAAAACATTTCTTTAACTGTTCATTCTCAATTCGTTCTTTTAACTCAACTTACTTTTATTATAATACGGTTCTTGTTCTTTCTAATATACGAAGATCAAAGAACGGCGCAAGAACACGGAGTATTTTTTACTAAAAACCCCTTTTTAGAGCAACCTTTATCCGAGAGCTGTTCCGATGGTTCGCGAACCAGCCTCTTCACCACATTACGTATCACAATATAATCGGTTTGCAATTTGGACTAATTAATAAAATTAAAAATCACAACTAAATAATTAAGTAATGACAATTTACTATTGCGGATATCTTAAACGGTTTCAGAATTTTTTAGCGGATTTGTAAGTATATCCTTTTCATTTTTAACTTTCGTTTATTTTGTCGTTTTTATTTTTAAATTTTTACAATTCGCCGATGTATCACTCTAATTGGATAGAAATCCTCCAGTCGTGCTCCGAAACGACCGCAGTTGTTGAGCGAGATGGGCGACTCGTAACTTATAGAGAGTGCATGTCGACGCGTTCAGATTCGAACCGACGTCTAGTTTGTCACTATAATATGCTTCTTGGTGTCGCAATATAACTAACAGCGACCAGCATAGAGTCATAAATCTTACATATACCGCGGGATCGCCACTAATAACAACACGGTTATTCCACTAAAACGCGTTAGGTTTCTTTCTCTCTTTCGGTGAATAGTGCGCTTACGCGCATATTGATTTTTCAACGTAGCAATTAAGAGGACCCGAAATATAGCACTCCTAAGGATGATGGTAAGAGGTAAAAAGAAATAAAAAAAGGTAACCACTACGAGAGTAAAGGATTCTGACTATTCTGCCGTCACTGCAATAAAAGATCTACTAATATTTACTGCTGCATATACCGCCATACTTCGTGCAATTGTTTTTATCTCTTCCTCTTCTATCCTCTCGGATAATTTTCTTTTAATAATTAAATCTGAAAGTGTCTTGCAGGCGATTTCTTCTCCCTTATCGTTGCCTTTGCTTGAACAACCTAACGTTCTTCTTATTCGCAATCTAATTCACGAATTATTCCTGTTCTGTTCGATCTAAATTGATTTATTGTGGATTCCTAGCCACGCTGGAATTGACGGTAATGAGGTGGCTGATTCCTTGACTCGCTCAGGAGCTTCCAATGGACATCCTCTTCACGAATCTCACAATATTAATCATATTTCCAGACAGTTTCATATTACATTATGGAATGATATTTATTTTTCCCTTTTCCCTAATCCGAATAATTCCTTTTATCTTTCCGTCCAGCCGTTACCTTCTTTGACCAGATGGTTTGACAAGTTTCCTTCTCTTTGTCGTTCTCTGATCACTGCCATATGTCGACTTTGTTTCTTGGATATAGCTTTCTCCGTTCGTCACTTTTTCTTTGCGTCCTCGTCTCTCTTCCGCGGTGCCCTCTTCACCCAGAAGATTCCTTTTTTCTGTGTAATGTTAACCATGTCTTCTTCGAATGTTCCTTACTTACTTCAGAACGTTCTCTCTTCTATTCTCAGCTTTTGGATCTTGGTCCTCCTACGCCATACAATGATTCTTATGTTCTCTCATTTCCTTCCTTGTCAGTTGTTCCTATTCTAGCTTCTTTCATTTTCAATCAATCTCACACCAAATTAAAATCTAATATGTTATGCTCCTTTTGAGCTATTACTTAGCTCTTCGTTAGCGTACCCATATTTATTTAAAAAAGGAAAAAAAAATATCCCTTGACTGAGAGAAGCCGATTATTTTTTCAAGCCGAGTCGAAGCTACCTTGTTTTCAAAAATCCAAAATTAGACTCGTTTATATTGGACTAGTTCGTATTTTAACGGATGTTCGGCTGTAGTAGAGAATCACTATTCAAATTCTGATGATGCGTGTTTTTAACTGCGATTTAATTCGTTCTCTCGCGTAAGTCGACTCGCTACTATCATTGCCGATACGCACCGTTTTCGCATTATCGCAATTGTAACAATAGGCACGAATAATATGTTGCTGATTGTTGGTCTAATTTTAGGGTACGTACATCTATTTCGATTTCGAAAAATGGAGTCAACGGAAGAAGGAGGGCTTTACGTTCGAGTATAAATACTTGGAAGACAAAGAATTCTAATAAGAGTAGCGGTAGTTGTTAAAGCTTGCATTAAAATTCTGTTACACAAATTGTTCTCTTATAATATAATAATAATTATACTTGTGTATGTATAGTTCTTATTATTTTTAATAAAATTTAAAGAAAAATTGAAAAAAATCTTTATTACATAATGTTGCGATTGTCTCTGCGCGTGTGTTATAGTGAAAGAGGTTAATTGATTATAAAAGTGTCTGGATTATCATCTGTTTTTTTTTTTTCTCTTTTCTTCTTTGTTTACTACGTAAAAATGTAATAATATCTTGTATATATGTGTATTACTACTATTATGATCTCGTTTTTCCGTGCCACAAGTATTTCCCCATTTCATTCGATTCCGCCGCGTCCAGTATCGCAGTTGACCCCTCCTTTCGTCGCTTCTCCGTTTTTTCTGCAAAATCGCTTAAATTATATGTAACGTCTAGCGCGCGAAAATCTGCCTATTTATGTACAATTTTCCCCTTTCTCTTATTTTTTCTACAGTCGATTGAGTGAATATAATAATAGTATACGCGCCTTCTTAGTATCGGCGTAATAATTTCATCTTTCGTTAGTCTAATAACCGGCATATGAACGTGATTATCACTGGACACAGCACACATCGTCTTCTCGAGGTCTCGAACAGCTAAAATTGTAATACGTCATTCGCAATCTCTTATTTTACATTCTTAAAATATAAGTATTATTTTTATTCAAATATCAATTGTGTCTCTAGTATTAAATCACACAACCATTACCAAAGCATTTATTAATATTTACACACAATTATATATATATATATATATATTAATCATTTCTAGATAAACATTAAATATGTTTTAATAAAACGTTTGTATTTTTATACTATTTTTTCTTTTCTCTCTTTTTTTTCCCCTTTCATTTTGTTTATTATTACAAACTTTATAAAAAATTTTGTCAGTTTGTTATTCAAATGTTAAAAATTGTTTTCTTCTCGTTTACACGAAATTTTATTAAATTGTTTTTATATTTTTGACAGTAACACGTTTAGATGTATGTTTTATGAAGTCTTTCTATTTGTGTATTTCGTTTTGTATATATAGGCATATTTGTTTTTTCCTAAAATAATTTGCCTTCTCAGATTCATGTATAATATGATTATTGAATATTTTAACGTACATATAAACTTTTAAATCGAATAATTTGTTTTGTTAAATTTCACAGCTATGTATATGAATGTGCGTGTGAATCCGTGTATGTAACCGTGTATCTACAGATATAACTTATCGCTGTATTCTTTACTTTTTCATTCTGTATATATGTGTGTACGTATATATTACACATATGTACATGTACACTTTTTATTCTTTTTTTCCAAGTATTTAAATTGATTATATTGTAAACATGTACTTAAAGGGCGAAAAATTGTACGTAAATAGCCCAGATTACGATTTGTGTATTAAAAAAAAAACGGAAGGAGGGGCATTTTAAAAAAAAAAAAAAGTCGATTACATCCGATTTAACAAACTGGCCTAGTGTATACAATAATACAAAATCATACGCATACATTTTAAGAACACACGTAGTAGTATATTCTCGTATTATTAGTGCAGCAGGACTGCAACTTTAATAATAGCAAGGTGATAATCCGCATTTTAAGTAAAGTCACTTTTACCAGTAATGCGTTTTATATATTATATAAATATATAATATTACTGTCCCGTTTATAAAGTAATTAAAAATTGATTTATTATGTTGTGTCATTTTTATTTCGTTTTAATTGCGTTTTAATATGTGAGATTATCGGAGGATAAGTTACATACGCGTGGTGGGCGACCGTTGTCCCGCTAAGAAATTAAAAACGGGAAAGAATCAATGTAAAATATGGTGCAAAATAAAACATTAGTTTCATTTAGTAAAAAAATCTTTATCATACAATAATTTAAAGAAAATACACACTTTTTTTTTTTTGATAATTTCTCAGTAAAAACAAATAATTAAAAAACGCAAGTGTTGAATTTTGGCGAAAAGAAAATTATTTGCATAAGTTACAACGCTATTATTAATGCGATTTTTTAATATTCCTATTATAAATTGTACGCTAAAAATTCTTGAACGGGTAATCCAAAAATAATTGAAAAAACAACTTCCCAGTTTTAATATAGTTGGTGTTTCTATATAATCACATATCTTTTTCAATCTTGCTCCCAGAGGAAAAATCTTGCTGGCGCCCTTGCACATTATTTATGTTATACGTAATTAAAATGTTTTTTTCGTAAATATCTATTTGCTATTATATATATATCTATATATATAAAAATCCCGTGTCTTTATGTTTGTGCAGGATAAACTTGGAATTTACTTAACCACTTTTTATAAAATTTTGAAAGTACATGCAATTTGGTCCAACTTAACAGATAGGATACTTTTTGTTTTAATTATTTACATAAATATTTGTCATATTAAATAATTTAATCAATCAATTAAATAATTGTTGGCTATTACTTTTTGCTTTAATTATTTACATAAACATTTGTTATATTAAATAATTTAATCAATCAATTTAAAAAAATAAATTTGACAATTTTATTATTTTTTGAGCACCAACTACTTTTCGTGGCGACTTATGTGTATCGTGCGATGTTAATCGAAATGCAACCATGTTTATCACTGGCGCATGGCGTTATTATCGATGAATGATGAAATAAACGTTTTTTCGCTGTTGTTTACAAAAAAGTTCGTGGAATATGTATGCATGAATGTAGAATTAATATGTGTTGATGATGCAATAGTTCCCCATTATGTAAAATACATAGATAGGGATGGTGCATCTTTGTTTTCGTCTCTATCTTATTTATTATATAACAATGAATTGTTAGGAGTAGAAGAAAATGTATCGTACAATATGTTTGTAAAAACTGGAAGAGTTTTAAGCAATATACTATCGGACTTAATGGAGAACATATAAAAATAAAATAGAGTATTTAACTGATATGTCAAATATTCTAACTTTTAGGCCAAAACCGCCGTATAAATTTTTTAAATTAACCGTTTAACTTTTTTTTTTGATAATTTGCTACCAGAAATATTAAAATCTTTACTCAACTACTGCAGTTTGCTGTTGTGGTAATAAATTAATTTTAATAAAACGCTCGAGACAGAGTGGTTGAAATATATGAGTGAAGATGTTCTCTTAAACGTGTAATTATGGGAGATCACCGTGTGAATAACTCGGCCTCTTCAAAACGATGGCTGTGTGTGTTGTTTAGTTGAGCAAAACTTTTTGTTAGATTACAACGGACAGGTTATAGAAAAATCAACAATTTTCAGCTAAACGTGAAACATGAAGACTATTTTTTGTTAGACGGTGATAAACATCTTTCACCCAAAAGAGAGAGAAAGAATCTTTACGTAAATACAACTCCAGATAAAACAAACATTTTTTAATGAATTTCCAAGTACAGATTTAAACGAGCCACGGGCGAAGCCGTGGGACACAGCTAGTATATATATATATATATATATATATATATATATATATATATATATATATATTAATTACAACGTAATTCTTAGGCTACCCCCCATTCGAAAAAATGTCCCAATTTTATGTAACGTTTGTTATATTTTGTAGGATTTTTGTTATTGTTATTTAAAAAATGTCACAATTTTATGTAATGAAATATGTAACGAAAAATGTAACGAAAAAATGTCTTAATTTTTTATAACGGAAGGTAAATGTTAGAATAGGATTTTTGTAGTTGTGTTATTTTGTGTGTGTGTTGATGCTAGTAAGAATTACGTTGTAAATTTTGATCATTTTATACAAAGTATAGAAGAGAAAGAGACAGAAATGAAAGCAGGAGGGGTCAAGGGGCACAGCCCCTTGCGAGGCCAAAATGGCCGAGTTTATATATATATATATATATATATATGTATATATATATCAGCGGCGAAATTTCCATAAAAGTCGATTCTTTGTGGCCTTCATTTATGAAATAATATCGCTGTTGTAGATTGCCGCAAAATAATAATGGTATAAAAGCAGTCACATGCCAGTGTTTCTCGATCTAGCCATGCTCGTGTGACCGGGTGTCAATGGGATGTGTCCATTAATCGCGCATCTATATTAAATATTCAGCCGCAGTTCTGCAGTTTCTCAAAATTAAACAATCGCTGTAATAATCGGAAATAAACAAACGCTCCCTTATTTACTTACAAATTTTCACTTTTTGCGTTAAGAAATTCACTATTCCAGTGAAATATAATGTAACATCTCAGCTTAATGGAGAATAGAGGTACTTGGCTATAAATAGATTACTTACCGAACGAAAACAGACGAACAAGTCTCTTATTTAGAAATATAATAAGTTAATAATAACTGATATAATAAACAATTATAACGAACTTGTCTCTGATCACACATAGTGTATTGTGTTTTAGCTGATGGTGGGTTATGCCCGAAAACTTTATTAAGTAAGAAATTTATTTTATTCTTATATTGTTTGTTATAATTGTTTATTATATCAGTTGTTATTAACTTATTATATTTCTATATTTAACAAAAAGATTTGAAAAAGATTCCTTATTAAGTCTCTTATTTACTGAGATGTTTGTTTTTTTTTTACATTAACAATTCGCGTTTGTTTCAGTGTCAAATGTTTAAGCTAGTTTACCAGAAAAGTTTTAGTGTGCTTATACAAATCGAATTGTACTTTTTAATTTTTAAAAATGTGTTATAATTCCTTTTCTTACTGTTTTTTTTCTTTTCAAAATTTATTTATCGTCTTTATTTAAATGTAAGTACTAAATTGTTCTCTATAATGTTACAAACACTGCTGTTTGTGGTATGAATGCATACACCGGTACAGGGTAAAAAAAAAGTACTTGGTGTATTAGGTTTATTGTTTTGTTTGATTTTTATTTAGACTGTTCTTATGTTTGTTATTTACTTCGAGTTTAGATAATTCCGAGGGGAAAAAAATTGTTTTGTCCCGCCGTCGCCGGAGATGATCGATTTTGTTGCTAAAGAACATGTTCCAGATGAGAAATTATTTTTACCAAAATTAATGTGCACAATATGTCGCTTTAATATAAGTATAATTATTCGAAATCAAATTAGATTCCATTTAATGTAAGTTAAATATATATTTGTATAAATAAACAGACAATATATTGAAATAATAAAAATCATAAATTACATGATCAATTTGGAACTTATTCGTTCGTATATTGAAATCGGTCTTGTAAATTTATATTCTTATTATTATATGTATTGACCGGCACACTTGTAGTTAATTTTAATTGCTGTAACTTAACTCTAAAATTTTATACTAATTTTTGAATCGTCGTTACTTTAGATTTTTTTTTTTTTTTTAAATCTTCCCGATTAGTAAGTTTATGCACATTTATTTATTTTTATTTATTTATTTATTATATAAAGTATGTTCCAAAACTACTGTCACTAACGCTCGTATGAGCTAGCAGCGTAACCTATCGACAACTAGCCAATGGAGGATTGAAATATTGCTATTTTATTAATGAAATATCTAGAAATCAATTATATAGAAGTACACAGTACGAGAGTAAGAAAATGTATTGATGAAGGTGCAGTATTCCGCCTTACGAGGCTTGTACAAAATTAGTCAATATATGTAACTTAGAATTTTAGTCAGCCATTAGTCCTGTGAATGGCAACACAGCATACTCGCTTAGTTATCATATTTGCGAGTAGCTTTAGTGAAAATAGTGACGGTTATAATGATAAAGTTGGCGCTGAACTTTGTTTTTTTCTTTATTTCTAGCCACGTCTCCGTCCGGAAGCGATTAAAAGGAGAAGAATCAGTTGCTAATCCGGTCAGAAACTGGCAGGATGAAGTAAGTAGTGAGATAAAGGGGCAGGGTGCGAAAGACGTAAAAGACGCAATAAGGATGTTAGGAAGTCCAAGGAGCAATAATTTAAAATACGAAATGTCACGTTGTCAAAACGGAAGGACTTTAAAACATGGTGAGGATCATGGACAGTTTCATAATTAGGATGAGAATGGCAGAGTTTCGAGAGAGTGTCGAAAAAGACAAAAACGTGAAGCATTCAATAGATTTAATCCGCAAACGAATAATAAAGTTGACAGAGGAATGACGTTGTGAAGGAGTTAAACCGGGTGAGAGCAGGAAAACCGGTTGTATGATAGGATAAAAGGAAAATTTATCGGATCTGGCAAATCAAACGAAAAAGAGAGGCACCATGGAATCGGTAAATACCACAAAAATACGTTCACGCTATTGTTGTTATTCAATTTTATCTATTTAAAATAACTTGATCTGGGTTTTTATATGGTAAATGGAAGCGTAACATTTGAAAACCTTGCGAAGATAGAAAAAGGGACATGTTCATTCTTTTGTTTCAATAGTCGACAAAACGGAATATTTACAGAACTTCGACGATGAAACGCCACAACCACCAGCAAAAAAAGGGCCATCTAATATAGTTGGATTTTCAATTTATCGTATTATTTTATCTTATAGGGATGGGCGACTCTTTAGATTGTGTAACTCTGTTTCAATTCCGGAGTCGAGTCGAAAGTGTTCTGTCAGCTGTTACAAATCAATTTTTAAAGTTGTAACATAAACAATTGACGACTCTAGCATAGAGTTGGAAATCTACCCCCCCCCATCATGTGCCTAGCTTTCGCCATTTGGCCATTTAACTTTTTTTTTTTCTTTTTTCTTTTTGATAAATTATTAAAATAAATTACATTTTATACAATTATGTTACCGTGCTTTGTGTATTGGTACAAAATGTAAGCAGGTTCCTGATCTGGTTCTCGCAACATCTGTAATAAGGTTATTAGCATGGTCTTATAGAATGGTAATATTTTTTTTATTTTCTAAATCTGTTCTATGATCATTTTATATATTTCACATTGCCAAATAATTTGTTCAATTGAGCCAATCTCTCCGCATTCGCATAAATTATTCGTTATTATACTCAGCTTATGTAATATTTCCGGAGTTCTTTTGTAGCGGCCCGTACGTATTCGCCATATATAACGTATAAATTCTCCACTCATTTTATTTGTAAACCACGTCTTCTTCTGTATGGTTTTTTGTATTTCGAAGTATTTGTTCTCAACATTTCCACTCATTTTTTCATATTGTGCTTGCCATTCATCATTTGTCATTTGCTCAATATGGTATATATATTCCATTCACGGTATTTTAACCTTTTCGATTCTATTATTTCAATTTAATTTTCTAGCTGGATTTGTCCACTATTTTGTTTTCCTCGATACCGCTGCGTCTGGGTATCCATTTGAAATATATTATATTTTTATTTTTTTGAAATTTCACAGCAATACAAAAAAGTTATTTAAAAAAAATGTATCACCGATAACACAATATGATGCAATATATTAAATATTATTGGTAAAGTCGCGTATTCACTTTTCCATAACACTGCGAACGCACAGAACAACAGGGACGTCTTCGAACATGGCGCTGCTCATTTTCTTTTGCGCAATTCTCATCTACCCACAGCGAATAGAAAACATCCTATACTTTTTTTAGGCATTTTGCCATGCCCGGTTTGTTTATTTCGGTGCACGTTTGGTGGCATTGCACGAAAATGAATAGACGACCTGTATGTACTGCTTGCCACTAATGAATATTTTGGAAAACATGTTTGGTTTCTTTTTTCTTTCAGTAAACTACACATCTGTACAAAGATACGTACATATATAGGGTGACCAAACTTAGATGCCCATATTACATCTTTTTATTACTCCGGTGGTAACACTGCTATAGTGACGAATGCGCGCGCAAGAGAGAGTGCAGGTCAGACAAAGTTGTTAGGATATTTCATCAGTCGTCATGGATCGTTATACAGATAAGGAACGCGCGTTTTGTGTTGAGGCATATTTTCGCACTTCGTCCTATACGACAGTTATTCGCCAGTTTCGCAGAGATTTTAAAGTTCCTCGTCACAAATCGGTGCCATCATGGAAATCTGTCAACAGATGGGTTCAGAATTTTCGCGAGACGGGTAAAGCGAGCGATCGGAAGCGTCCAGGTCCAAAGAGGTGGGCTCGAACGCCCGAAAACATCCAGAGAGTTCGTGAGGCAATTCAGATCAGTCCGACGCGATCTGCACGACGACACGCAGCTGGTTTACGCCTAAAAAGGGAATCGGTACGTAAAATATTGATTAATGATTTAAATTTCCATCCGTATAGGCTCGTCATAACCCAAGAATTGAAAGAAACTGACTACCGACAGCGTTTAATCTTTGCTCAGACAATGCTTCAAAAATTGGAAGATCGTGAAATTTTGCTAAGCAATTTGTTAATGAGTGACGAAGCTCATTTTGAACTCTCCGGATGTGTAAATAAACAGAACTGCCGATATTGGGCAAGCGAGAACCCGTCCTGGATTCAACAAAAGTCGCTACACACTCAACGTGTAACTGTGTGGTGTGCCGTAGCGCAGTGGGGCGTGGTCGGTCCTTATTTTTTTGATGGCACAGTGAACGGCCAGCGGTACCGAAACATGATAAACCAGTTTCTCCTACCCGAACTGCGTCGCAGACGTCGTCTCGGACGAACAATATTCCATCAAGACGGTGCGACCTGCCACACTGCAAGAGAAACGCTAACTTTGTTGAGAAAAGCATTTGGAACTCGTTTGCTCTCGCGGTCGACAGATTTCGCATGGCCGCCTCGATCGCCCGATATGTCAGCTCCAGATTTTTTTTTGTGGGGATACTTAAAGGCGCGTGTGTATACCACCCGTCCCCGTGATTTGGAAGATTTAAAGACGAGAATTCGTCAAGAAATAGCCGCGATTTCGCCAGAAATGTTGAAGAAAGTTTTCGAAAATTTTGTTACACGTTTAAATGACTGCGTGAGCGTTGAGGGACGCCATTTGACCGATGTAATTTTTCATAAGTAATTTGTACAAAAAGTATTTTCAAATAAATTTTGTTTCATCATTGTAGCTCCTTTCGTTTTTGAATTATACATTTTTTAAATATGGGCATCTAAGTTTGGTCACCCTGTATAATGTGTTATTTATAGAATTCATTTAAGTACGGGATAATAATATCGCAATAATTCGGAAAAAATATCAAATAAAATTCACAATACCTCAGGAGGAACGGCTTAACTTCTTAATTTGTAAATTCCGCATATAAATCGGAAAATCCTCTTGAAGAGATAATGTTTAAGAAAACCGATTACCCTAGGCACCGAAAATCGCAATAATCCATATCAAGAATATATAATATGGAATATAAAAGAACGTAAACGGGAACTTGTAGGTGCGCGTATGTCCAAATTTGCGCCATATAAGATGCTCCCAAAAAATGTTGATAAAGATCCGCTTTGCATGGCGATAAGGCTAAGCCATCAATGATTTTTTTTTTTGGCAAACGGAAAACGTCGTCATTATCAAGGTGAGATTATATGTTCTTTGAAACGTTGCTACACTTGACTCATCTATAGTTTTTATGTTTTTAACGTAAATTTGGACGCACGCACACCTACAAGTTCGCGTCACCGAGACTCCATCTGATTATGGCTGGGTACAAGTTGACAATAACTACGGGGCTTTACTTGGTTCACTGGAAGCCAGAGTTATCAATTAAAGAAATTAAAATTCAGCCCGAAGAAGGCGCGATCAATTTTTTAAATTATATTTATGTTGCTCATATTATGTTGTATATACAGACTTCCATTTTTTTTTATTTTATTTTTTTATATTGTTATAGATAATGATAATGATAAAAATCTGAAAGCAGACAGTTCTGATAATGACTCTGAAAGTGAATATGAGAACGATGAGAGTATCACAAACCAAAGTTTAGATGAAAACGGATAAATTAATGAAATTATTTTTTAAAATAAATTTGATTTTTCTATAACGAAGTAATTTATTTATTTGTTTATTCATTTTTCTGTTTTTTTATTTCTTTCTTCATGAATTTAAATCATTTAAATGCATGCTAAAATGTTATCCAGTTGCACCAATACTCATAATATTAGCGTTGTGTCGAATAATTTTAAGTCAGTTCATCCCGGTTGAAAAGTTGCCAGATAATAGTCGTAGGCATGAGTAACTCCATCCTCGGAAACATATCTAAGGTCGGACACAGTCGGATATATCTCCGGCAACATATCTCAACCGCGAAAAATGTCACACCGAACAAATATTGTCATTCTGGATACAGTTGAATTCACCTCTGGCGGAGTTGATATATCGCCACTCCGAAAGCCGATAGGTGCGCACGCAACTGTCAAAATATGCCTTATCATTACCGTTTCACGGAATTACGTCGTGTTCATAGACTGCAGTATGGCGGAGAGGCAATAGCAACGGTGTGATTTAAAATTTTCAAATCGAACGAGTAATATGATCCACGAATTTAATGCTAGATGTTATTTAACGCGATGCGAACTGGCCATTTTTTATGTTTATAGATAAGAAATATTCTATTCACCAGAAAACAATATGTATGTGTGAGAAGGTTTTTCATCCGTTGTCGGTAAATCAGAATTGCGCGAAGAAAATGCGCACCGTGTTCAAGGACGTTTTGTTGCTTTGTACGTTTGAAGTGCTGCGCGGAGTTGGAGTAGAATACGCAGCGAAGAGTGTGACTATCCGGATATGAGATACATAACTCGGCCAGAGTTGGAGTTGAGAAGCGAATATATATCCGCAGTCGGAAAGGACACATATATGTACCCAAAACTGCTTTAGCAGAGTTGATTTGCGCATTTCTAAATAGTCGACATACTCGTAGTACTTGAAGTAATCAAATAAATCAGTCGGCTGTATGCCCCCGGGAAACAGGGGGGATCCGTCGGCTGATGTATTTAAATAGACGAGTGGCGCTCACATTTACTTTCCACGCTACACATTTCACTGCGTCAGCTGACGGTTTTTCCAGCGACGTACAACCAGCTGACGTTTCCTTTTATTCAAAATATCATGCAAACTATCATCTCACAAATTTTCAACCGCGGAAGGAAATCATAAAATATGTTTTTATTTTTTACGTGATTTGGCGGCTTCCGTTGGCCCACCCACCGATGGTGCCGCAGCTGACGTTCTCGAGGCTTCATGACACAACTGTCTGAAGCATTCCACGAATTATCGGCTGAGAGAAAATGACCGACCAGAATCTGCTACTGGCTCCCAGACTACTATAAGTTTAATCTAAAAAAGAGTGTGCGTATCTTTTAGTTTTACTTTTTCTTTATTAAATTATTCAGAATTGAGACAATTTTATCGAAAAAAATCGATATAATTAGATGAGCAAAATTTCAATATTGCCTATTTAGAATTCCAGTAGTATTTAAATTGTTTTATCATTGTTTATTGCATTATTTTGCACTTCGTATGTTCTAAACAATCCCTCTTGTTTTTCTTAATTATAAAAATATATAATTTAAATTTTTTTGTGGATACTGTTATTTTCGCCAGTTAATTTTAAATTACTTTTTTTTTTTTTAATAAAAGTAATACCGTATTTTTTAGTAAACCACCAACAGTGTGAAGTGTATACTCGAACCTTTTTTTTTTGTTCGTACTCACCACTCTGGAACATTCAAAGTGTAAAAACATTTAAGAATCGCATAAGTTTTATTAAATTACTTTGATAAAATAAAGAAAAAAAGAATCGAACAACTAATCATGGGTTTCAAAGAAATTTATGTTGCAATAGTGAGCGCCCTTGATCAGTTTCAATCTATATAATGCTTTAAATTCTGCGGTTATTCGGTAATTACGGTAATTATTTTAAAAATTATATGTTACTATCAAAATTATTTCCAAAAAAAAACTAATACCTCATTTCAACATTTAGCCATGTGAACAGCAAGATAAAATATTTTACAAAGTATTTTATAAATATATTTTTTACGTATTTCATTTATCTGCCTCACGTACATCTTTTGATGTCTTTCTATTTACATCCAACAAAAAAAAGTTACAAATATACAATTACAGTGAAACTTTTGAATAACGGACAGTTGTGAGACCAAAAAATTTGTCCGGTATTAAGAAATGTCCACTAATGGGAAATAATAACGTATGTACAGTTTACTGAAATTTATATTATTGTGTATTGTAACGTATTTAACAAGAATATAAAAGACAATACGTAATATAAAAAAACACAGTACATATTTACACTTAATGACATACATGCGTCTAAAATATAAAAAAAAAAGTGTTCGTATAATATAAAAATATGTATCTATGTACAGTACTTCTACAGTACTTATGTTTGTATTCCAGGATTGGTTGATAAACAAGTTAGACAATAGAGTATAAATCACTTTTTCATTTTAAGAACGCAAGATAATCTATAATTTTAATCAGTAGTTTTACTTTGTTTCTTTCATTTATAATCCGCGATTCGACATGCACTTGCAGTTCGGATATCATTTTTAAACCTTCAGCATCAGCTTTATGAATGAAATACGATTTTTTTAGTTTTCCAATGACAACTAACGAATCAACATTATAATCTCCCGTCTATTAAACAATAATCTGGTGCTCTAATTGAACTTTTTTTGACAAACTTTGTCCGTTTAACAGAAATCGAATTATTTCCAAATCATACTTATTAAAGTGTCCACGTCCGTAATTGGGAAATATTGTTATATTGTGTCTTATGGAAAAATGCCGAGGATTTTAAAATTGTCTGCTATTTAGAGGTGTCCGTTAGTAGAAGTTTCACTGTATTATGTTTTTGAAGTTTTTTGCAATTTTAATTTCTTGACCTCGCTCCAAAAAAAAAAAAAAATAAATAAATCTTGCTACACACATTGTCTACTTTGATTACGTTGACTATTTTCATGAAATATATAGATAATTATGGAATCCAAAAAAAAGAAAAAAAATAGGTACCCTTAAAGATCAGGCTGGGGAAAAATTTGACTCGCCAAAAAGGCGAAAAATATTTTAAAAATTCGTTTTCAGTGTTAAAAAATGCATTGATTTGTCACTCGATTGTATTCGAGCATCGAAGTCAATGTTGAGGTTTTCAAGCGAAATATTAAAACGTTTCTGAATGCAGTCTTCGGAGAAATATTTGACCAATAGACTGTTTAAATTATATCTTGTTTTTATCCTCAACGTTAAATTGAATTTATAACTCTTACGAATTCTTTCATTAATTAACTAGATATTGAAATGTTCGAACTAACAAATGAAGATACGTTTAATGATGATATTATTTATACAAAATTCCGGGTTTTGAAATTATTCAAAATTAAAATTTCACCCGAAGCAATCCCTAAAGAAATAGATTTCGTAACCGAAGGTGCGCATTATGTATGACGTTTGGTGACTCAAAAACTCGATATACATTTCTTTAATCCGCGCTTTTTCAAAAATTGAAAAAAGCAATCATTTCTCGGCCGATGTACTTTAAGGGTAGTAATTTATAAGAAAATTTATTAAAATTCGAAAGTATTATGATAAGCAAAATGTACCGAAGTAGTTCTGAAATTTTAACCTATTTTAAAAATTCGGGAGTTAACTTCATTAATTAGAAACACTTTAGAAATGAAAAATTAACACTGTTTTCTAAAAATTTAAAAAAAGTCGAAAATGTATTTTTCAAAAAGATGAATTCCATCATGGAAATGAGAAATATTAATGCTGCTACCGAAACAGAATTATCAATCATATGAATTAAAGAAATAAAAATAATTAACCGTGAACTGCACTTAAGATTTAACGACGAAAAAACTTTATCAGCATTAAAAGAATACGAAACATTTAAAATTGATATCTACATCGTGATATTGCACATCTTCGTAACGAGCATTAATGAAAGTTTTGAGAAATTTGCCTTCTTGGGTTTCAAAAATTTTGGTGAAATTGATGACAAATTTTACATATAGAAATCTTTCAGCTGTCCAGTAATGTTTTGCAAAAACTTAATAATGATGAAATGGCACAAAATTTAAAAACCAAATTATTTCATTTCACCGAAAAATAGAATTCCTTAAAATAATTTGCCAAAGTCGGTGATTGATGATGCAACATTAGAAGTAAAGAAGATTCGAGTACAAAGAAAGGAAAATCAGAAAACTGTGTTGATTTCGAAAAATTTAATTTGAAAACTTTCCATCGGAATTGTGTCGTGTGCTACTTTCATGTCTAAGAAAAATATAGTCCTTTTAATAACGGCGTGAACATAAGATTGGTAAATAAATATTTGGCAACATAATGTATGGCACGAGTGGCCGTACAACGCAGCTTTTCCAACACATACGGTACATTAAAAACCTACCATGTACAACTTTAAAATAGAATTTACTGTCCACTTTCATGCTAAACAACGGAAAAGATGTTTTACCGAATATACAAAGTCTGGTCAAAAAATTCCCTGCACGAACGTAATTGTGACACCAGCATATAACGTTTAACAAAGTACGGATATAAAGCCTGAACGTTCTTTTTTTGAGCTAGCTATCGGTGAAACAAGTAGCACGTTTTATGCACAATTGAATTAGAAGGTATCAGGAAGGTTTTCTGATGTTTTACTTTCATGCGTATGCATAAACTCATCCTTCGGACTTCACTACGTAACACTCCATGCAGCTCCAGATGACAGTATTCTATAATTCCTTAGAAAAGACCGGTTTTAATTGATTATATTTTTTAATTTACGGTTTACGTCGCTATTTCCAATTATTTTTCAATTTTATTACAGAAAATTGTTACGGCTACTTAATGCAAAATTTTCATATTATCTTCCGTGTTAAATGACGTAATGATTACATACATATTACATATATATATATTATTATAGTGTGTACGAATGTAGCAGCAATTTTACTTTTAAATGTCTTTTCATACGGAAATTAATAAACAAATCAAAAATAACTTCCATTAGTGATGAGTAGATCTAGAAGGAACTCCGACTACAGTTCCGGATACGTATTCACAATTCGACTCAACAAATACAAACTGAATCGATGAATGTCATATAGACCCACTCACACGATTCTGTTATAGAATCTAAAATATAGACCTTGAACAGAAAACACGGTGGCCATTCAAATATAATTTTTAAATTCCGGGTTTTCCCGATTTTCTGATTACTAGAATTGTACAAAAAGAAGTTTGTTAATATTGATAATATTTGACTGACGCAGATTGTTTTACATGAATAAAACAGAACTTTGTAATTTATTTTGAGTGTGAAGTACAACAATAAATGCATTCAATTTTCTTTTCAAATGATTTTTTCTTATTAAAAAAAATTGTTTTTACTTTTTTCCCTGGTTTTCCGGTTGGGTGGACTCCCTGGAAAAGAATAGACCGTCTGTACTTCTTTGCGTCTCGTACGGAATGAATATCTGACAGAAATATGCTAGATCAGCTGGAAAAAAATAAATGATAGCATCGGAACTAGAAAGAAACGTTATCCTTTTTTTCCTATAGACACAACTCTCCGTATGATTATACTCCTGCATTAGCTATTTTGCAATTCCCCTCTCTTTTTCTAACACTATTAACAGTACATTGCATCGACAAACATTGCAAACTATTTCCAATTTTTGAGTGTCTTGCATACATAAACACCGAATCCATATGAGTCCAATATGGATACGTATCCGGGATGCAGTTCTCGAACCTGCGATTCAGTTCCAGATCCGTATCCGAAGAAATAACGAACATACCCATTATTAATCAGCTCACTCTTGACTTCCACTTTACATTAAATTTTACAGATACGAGCGTTGATAAGTTTAAATTCATCTACTGCACCTTCATTAGGAATCATTTACTTAATATATAAATTGGAAATTCAAAATTTACATAAACATTATATTAGTTGAAGCATTAAAAATAAAAGTCGCTTATACTAAAAATGCGTAATCACTATTTACTATTTATCTGTATGAATGTTTAATGTTTTTATATTTAATTTTAATTAAAACACAATAGTATGTGAAGCATTAGAATATGCAGAAACGTGTGAACTTTTAACAACTAAAGATTACAAATTACAAAATAAAAACTATTTAATATGAATGCCTATAAACAATGTTTGCGCAAATAAAATGTATAATTGTAGGTAATAAAATTATCGCTGTTGAAATGCAATTAAAATTCTACATTGGACAACTTAAAATTTTTATTTGAATAAAATGCGGGCGAAGTGTGAACATATACAAAAAAATAATTAACATTTCTCTATTTCTACTTACGTTTAATATGAGGTAAAGGTCTTTTTCTACACACACGCAACTACGATAAATTTGGATTACATTATATGTGTTTATACAAACACTTCAACGTTTCTTTATATATATATATATATACAATTTTAACGATATTCTTCGGAATTTTAAAATTCGAATTCCTTCCATTGTTCTACATCGCATTTCCCATTTTTATTTTAGAAGTCATATATACGCCGACAATTAATCCGAACAATCCTATAGCGCTTCCAAAAATTTCGACAATTAAAATTTTAACGAATAGCGACGAATTAGCAGCATCTGCTAAGGCAGCTCCAGATCCCACAATTCCTACCGCCATACCGCAAAATAAATTTACTAGACCAACACTTACACCAGCTCCGAACATCACGTATCCAGATAAATAATTCGTATTTACAATATCTGGGTTTGTTGTATTAAACTGTTCCAATAATCCGGATAAAACGATGGCTAAAATAAGTCCGTAAATTGCAACAGCTTCGCAAAATATAACCGATATCAGATTCTTAGTTTTAATACGAGGCGCTTTAACGCCACCGCCTATAATACTTACACCTGTCGTATAAATTCCAACGGCCGCTCCAACAACCGACAATGCTACCGATAAAGCTATTCCTAATGTACACCACATATACGGTGTGGTATTCTCCAGAAACCATTTTACACTTAATTGTTCTCCTCTTCCCGTCAACACGTAAAATAATATTATTGCAGTTATCACAATTGACAGGGAAGTAACAAATGAATAAAATAAGGCGGTCCTCATTTTATTGCTTTTTTAAAACATTACAAAAATCTATTAAACATACATTATTTATCCACTTACAAATACTCCACCCTTTTCAAAATCAACACAACTGATAAAACAATTCATTCTGGAGCGATAAAAATTATTTATAATATCGATAGTTGCGATTAACAAAAAGTTATTATTTCCATTCTTTACCCTAACTCATTCAAATTGGAACTATAAATAAATCAAAAAAAATAAATAATAATTGAATTTAAAAAAGAAATTAGATTAATTTTGATAAAATCATAAAAAAGTTATACTTAAGAAAAATTATTATCTGAACATGAAAATTAGTATTTTTATCTTAATTATAAAAAAAGAAATATTTGAAACACCGTTAAATATATATTTATGGATAATTTTAATTTTCAACATAAATTCTCCAGTACTGTGTAAATGTTTTAAAAGCTTTGATTTCAATTATATATATTATGAATTACTTAAAGCAATGAAATTAAAAATTATTTTATTTAATAAAATAATGTTAAATGAAAAATGTACCTAAAATATATATAATAAACTCTTTTTAATACCAAATGTTTTAATTTAAGTAGGGCTTAAAAGCCAGCCGAAAGCTAAAAGCTGAAAGCCAATCAATTTTAAATGTTATAAGCTTAATCCAAAAGCCATATTTAAATTTCCATAAGCTAAAAGCCTAAAGCTCAAGCTATATTCAAAATTTAAACAGCCGAAAGACGAAAGCTTAAGCTGTATTTTTCAAGGACATAAGCCATATTAAGTTTAAGCTGTATTATTATTCGGCTTTCAAGCCCTGATTTTAAGCAAAGAAAATGAATATAGAAAATAAAACAGTAAAGTTATAATTTTTTAATGTCGAATACAAAAATTTTATAAATGATTTCAATATACAACTAATTTATATGTAATGTAAAATATCAAGTTCTATAACATTACATTCATAGGCGCACTCAGGATTTTTTTTTGGTCGAGGCTAGAATTTAGAAGATGAGTTAGGGGGTGGTAACTCGGCACCTCGACTAAGTACCTATCTATTTCCGTGGTTTGTAAATTAAAAAAAAAAAAATAAAAAAAAAAAAATACAAGCACAAATTAGATAAGTATACGAATTTTATTTTAAAAAAATTAGCTAAAAGTATATAACATTATACTTGTAATATAAGTAAAAAGTAAATATGTATGTTTTAAAAAAAAAATTAAGTAAAACAAAACAGTACAAAACGAAATTAAGATTTCGAAGATTTTTTGGGGGAAGCAATGGCCCCGTGGCACTGCCCTTGGGTGCGCCAATGATTACATTATTTAAAAATAGGAAACTAAGTAAAAATAAATGAAAGTCTGCAATTATACAATAAGAAATAATCATGACCTATTTAAATCACTATTTGTACTAATATTTTACAGAAATCAGTGGTGTGCCAACATTTCACAACCGAGGGGGCAAAAACATAAATCACCCCTATACGTAGAGAGGCCTATATAGATTAATAAAAAAAGAATGTATCTTTTTTTTTTGTCTCTACTGATAATATTTTATATCAATAAAAAGAGGCTTTAATTATGAAGTGAAATATGTTAAAAACACTTATATTTTTTACTTTAAATGATTTTCTCTTATCAAATTTTTATTTTATCCAATTATCGGAAATTTCTGATTTTCGTTTTTTCGGTTTGGTGGGCACTTTGTTTTATTTTTGCGACGACGAGATAATATTTAATATGGTTAAAAACTTGGATTTTATTAATTCAAACGATCTCTCTTCGCATTTATTTAGCTTTTTGTTTAATTTTCTTGGATTTTTATTAAATAACTGTTATGTATACTGGTATAATATATGTTTTTCTGAGGGAGTGTCGCTGCCGCAGTTTTTTCTCCGGGGGGGGGGGGTACCCCTCAATTGATACGCCACCGACAGAAATACATTAAAAAATAATCTAGATATTTTACATACAGTGAAAATGGGTTATAATAACTTTACAGGAAAACTAATTCATCATTATATTTGAAATTAAATAAAGCATATGTTTCATTTAAAAATTTATTATCGATAAACAATTATTCTAACGTAAACTTTCTGCATATAGAATAATTTTTCACTAATTAAACCAATAGTTTCATTTCAGTGATAGACATGGGGGGAGGGGTAAGAAGTCCCAAAATCTTATAAATATTTTTTTCTAAGCCTGAATTGTTTGTGCATGGTATTTCAAAACAACTTGAGACCGAACGAGACGCAATAAAAGGGTAATTACAGAACAGCTGTATTTATGAAGATGAACCATACAAATCATGTATGTATACCTAGTTCTTCAGTAAATCTGTTGGTTTGTTTCATAAAATTTGGTCCATTAGTATGAATACTATTGTTTGATTAATATTTAAACCATTTAAGTTTTTTTTCAAATTCAGGACATTTACTTCCACCAATTTTCCCAATTTTGTATAACTTTTCTTTCTCAATTTTTATTTAATTTTAAAATTTTTGTATGAGGAACGTCAAACTATTTTGCTAAATTTTTAATGGTTTTCCCATTTTCTAAATGTGAAATAATGTGTTTTCTTTAATGAATAACATCCAGTGGGGGCTGGTCCATAAGGGCTCTGGGGCGCCGCCCTCCCTTACAAAAATTCCTCGGGAAATGTATTAATTTTTAATATATTGAATCATTTTAATAGTTTACATTTAGTAAAAATGATTTTCTTTTCTATAAGCGTACTCTAGCGTTGCCTGATTCGATTATTTTTTAGCCATAACCGACCTTGTCTACCATCGGGACGGAAACTATATCATTCTGTAATTCTATAGGGCTCTTTTCTTTTTTTTTTTCGATTTAAGAAGTTTGGTGTGTCTTTAAAAATTTTATTCGCGTCGTTTGTTTCCTATGTGTCAAGTGACTGTGTTCCAGATATTATAGTAATTAAACGTGGTATTACATTTATCGAACCAATTTGATTACTTTTAGTTCAATTTTAAAATTAATTGTAGTTCTAATAAAAATAAAGGTGTCAGACTTAAGAAACATTGTGTTTAGCACATTATCTTTAGAAAATAAAGTTGATGTTAAAGATAATGGTCGACCTGTTCCAAATTTAAATATTGAATAATCGCAGAAAAAATATAAAAATAAAAAAGGATTTACCCGTAAGTTTGATCAGGGGCGTAGCTATCGCCGTATCAGCCGTATCAATGATACAGAGCCCCCGAGGTACAGGGGCCCCGAACGTGTGTGAGAAAAAAATTGTAAAGATGTAGTATGACTTTCAGAATTGAGATATATGACGAAAAAAAATCGCACTCATTCGTCTATGTTCTCACAATTCATTATCAGTTATTGAAAAGTAGGATGGTATTTTAGGAAGACAACATTGCTCCGGCGAATACTGCTCTAATTACTGTTCCAGAGCAGCGTTTACGAAATGCTGTTGTCTCTAATGTTCAATGTTCCACTGCCGAGTCACTGCTCATCCAGACGCATTACACACACACACGCATACATCAAAACATAACCAGACATAATATGTTTCATTGCTGACGCCGCATTTTTTTCTGTTACATTATTTTGTTCATAATCATGTTTCATCTCATTTTCCCAGAGTTTAAATGAATGATATACGAACGCAAACATTAACGTGCCCATGCTTTTTTCACTATTTTTACTTATATGGGGCTATTGTTTTTTGTTTTTTTTTTTCATTGCTGTTAGAGTCGAATAGCTCGAAAGTCGGATAATCGGGAGTCTCATTTTAATAAATATGTACCGGGGTTTTTTAATTTACTTTCATCTATACACGCGGCAGCGTGTCAAGCCAAGTTCAAGCCGAAAAAAAGGAACTGGCGACAACGCAGCAGCTGTGTGTATATTTACACGAACCATTTGGAGCCACTTTTAACCCCTTAAGAACTTAATATTTAATTAAACATAAACACATGAAATTTGGTTTATTTATTAAAACCGCTTAGATTAACTAGAACCCCCAAATTTCATAAATACAACTCGAACGGTTATTGAGATATTAACGTGTCTAAAATCGGAATTTTTATCACTGACTGACATATAGATCAAAAACCTAACCCATTTCCAGGTGACCTAAAAAATTGAATTTATTAACAGCTAGCGCACTTTACCATTTGGAGCCACTTTTAACCCCTTAATAATTCAAAATCTATTTAACATAAACACATGAAATTTCACGAAATGGAGACCGGTATATACTTCGGAATAATAAGAAAAGAGAGTAGCAAAAGTGGTGGGAAAAGGAAATCCCAGTCAAGGAAGTTTAACAAAAATAAAGGAGAAAATTCATACAATGTCAAAAGACCATATAAGAGAATAGATCGTAGTGTACTTTTGAAGAATAAACGATTTGAATTTGAATTTGAATAAATAATAATAATTTCTTTACAAAAAGTAATGATATCCCGTCAAAAACATACATGTAAAAATGGGAGCCAAGTTCAATATTAAGAATATGTGCGGTTGTCAATTTCGCTGATAAAAGAATTAAGATCTAAATGGGTGCCAAGTTCTGTAGACAATCCTGAAATTTATTTATAAGCACATACAACATTCTAAAATTAAAACATAATTTCTTTGTTTTTTTCATAGACAACAATGTTTGCTATTTAAAAATATAACTTCTTAAATTTGAACAGTGTCGAATTATTTACACAAAGCAGATAATTTAGGATAAATTCTAACGATTTGATTTGGCTAGTTTTTACCAACAAGTCAAATTTTTAGAAGAGTAAAATATGTTGACCTTTCAGTATAAAAACAGTAACTTGCATATAAGTTGATTAGCCAAACATAAGATAACTTGTATGTGAAAACTAGCCGAGTGAAATCGTGAGATTTAATTTATCCTAAATTATCTGTGCTTTGTGTAAATAATTCGACTGTTTAAAAAATTATATTTTTAAATAGCAAACATTGTTGTCTATGAAAAAAACAAGAAATTGTGTTTTAATTTTAGAATGTTGTATGTTCTTTTAAATAAATTTCAGGATTATCCACGGACCCTGGCAGCCATTTAGATCTCAATTCTTTCGTTGGCGAAGTCGACAACCACGCATATTCTTAATATTGAACTTGGCTCCCACTTTTAAAATTTATGTTTTTGACGGAATAGTTATTGCTCTCTGAATTTGGTGATATTAATTTGTTAAATAATTTGTTTGTTTTGTATCCAATGTTATTGCTTAATAAGTTTAATTTTTGAAAAATCTTTACACTTTATTAGGGCCCTCCCAAAATTTTTGATACAGGGCCCGTCGAAGGCAAGCTACGCCACTGCGTTTGATGTAGGTGTGTATAAAAAAACTCAATGGCTGTGTGGTTGTGAAGATACAAACGCGTTTTTTTATTTTGTCTGTTTATTGTTCGATAGTGATGAAAATTGGACTGGTCGTGGAATATGCGACTTAAAGCATCTCCATGAAAAAATTAAGAAACACGAGAAGTCGGTGAAATATAAAAATAATTTTTTTAGTTTTCAACTTCTTGGAAAAAGTAACATTTCTGCTTGTTTAAGCTTATGTTGATGAAGTTCATAAACGTAATGAAACAGTCACCAAAAACAGACATATACTCGGTAAAATTATAAATGTGTTGAAACTTTGTGGAAGTCGCAATCTTCCACTTCGAGGTCACAACGAAACAGAAGAATCCTCAAACAAAGGCGTGTTTTTGGAAATACTGGAGTATTCAAGAGAAATTGATTCTGTTTTAGATAATCATCTAGAGAATGCTCATGTTTAGGCGAACAGATTAAGACTCAAATAATATTAATCTATGTGTAACGAAATTATAAGTATTAAATGGTAACAAAGAATTATTCGAGAGCAATGTGGGATCCATTGGTTTTTGTTTTTTTTCGAAGAAGAGTGCAACGGTGGCCTACAAGCCGATGAAAGAAGTAAATGGGAAAATTTGGTATTGTCCGAATCAAACTATTTTCGATTGGTATCGCGTGTTCAAGGATGGGTAGAAATCGCCTAAGTTGATATCATATGGCGGTAAACCGATAACTTTTTCTTCTGAAATAAATCTGAAATAAACATCAATAGGTTACGGCTGTTATGAATGATGAGCGTATGTTTTCTGTTCGCGATGTCGCAGCAATAATGGATATTAGGAGTACATCTACTACATATAACATCGTAAAGGAAAACTGCATCCGCGCCATGTTTGAGTATTGCATCGTCTTTCCCGGGAAAAGATGGATAATTGTGTTGCCATTTGTCAAGAATGAAAATCCAAGTTCGCAAATGGTGATGATTATTTCTCGCGTGTGTATTTACAGAAAGGGAAGCACTCTTTTAGTGCCGAAAAAAGGATGCCAAATGACGTCAGTCAGCAGACTGGTGTTCATTTATTTTAATTATCGTGGGATGGTTTATTATGACGTAGTCTGCCAAGGTCAAACCAATAATTTCCAGTATTACTTAAGTGAATTGAAAATTCCAAGAAACATACGAATCGAAGACGTCCGGAAATGAAACATTTGTGGAGACTTCATCACGACGGTGCTGATCCGTACAGTTTGAATTGCAGTTGCTTATTTAGAAACCATAATTACCAGACCTGGCGCTATATGATGTTTGTCTGTTCCAGTGGCGTAGCGTGGGCTTTCGCCGCCTGGGGCCGACCGGAAATTTGCTGCCCCCTCTATGTTAATTATCAATCAAGAAAATTATTAAAAGTCAAATAAAGCGGCTTTAAATTTTTTTATTAATTAAAAATGCAAAATCTTTTATACAACTGTCAATATCAATATGTATGTCATGTTCAATTGCCAGAATAGCTAAATTTGATAGCCTCAACGTGGACATAGTCGATCTGAGATAATTTTTGAATAAGAGAAGCTTCCCTCGCAACTGGCATTACTGATGGCAGATGTTAAAAAAATTCTCAACATTATGACAATGTTTGGTAAGCCATCTTCAAGTTTGGACTCGATAATATATTTTAATAAAACCCAGAGAGCCGGACTGAATGAGTTCTTTTTTACAGCCTGGGTCTGTTGCAGCTACGAAAACTCGTAAACGTACGCGCTCAAGTTGGAATTGTTCTTTATTAATGTCTTGAGGAGCTTGATCTAAGTTAAGTTCGTCCACGCTCAATATCACTGCAGGTCTTAAAAAATCATATTTTTGCGCTAAATTCTGTAGCTGTTGGAATCTTTCTCGAATTTCAGCAATTATTCCGTCTATTGAAGAAAACATTGTTTGCCTCAAGTCACCTTCGAATAATATCTCAACACCTTTACTTCCGACGTCAAATATTATGCTTCCTCCTGATTCGTCTTGGAGGTTCAAAAGAAATTTCAAGCTCTTCATATAAACTTTTAGCATATCTTAAAGCGCCACCCCCGAATTCCTCTCGTTTTTCTTCTAATACGGTTTGTAAAGCACTTATTTTCTGAGCACATTGATGCATATTTAGTCCTTCTGTTTGCAAATAATTTTGAACATCATTGACTTCACGCAGTACCGGTTGCCAGAAGCCTAAGCAACATAGAAAATAATATGATTGCATAGCGACTAACAAGCTCCCTGTATCTGTCCGTGTCTTCAAGCTTTCATTCGTTTCCGTCAGTTTTTCCAGTGCAGTTGAATTTTCTTTGTAATGATGTTTAATGGAATTTACAGCATCACCTCTAGTTGCCCTATAGTAAAGTAAAATAAAATATATTATTGAAATATATTCAGTACTTTTATAATTAAGGAGGCAGTAAATAAGCGTTTTTAAGAAACAATAACAACCAGACTGACACAACATCAAAATACATGAAAAAACATAAAATTCTAAAAATATCTTACGAGTTGCATAATTGGTAGGTGAATAGAAAGTATTGATACTTAATAATTAATTATTTTAAAGAATTATTTTAAATATTTAGATAATTTATATTTGAAGGAAACATACTGTAAAATAATTTTGCACCATTGTAATATATCCAAATTGTCTCATATTTACATATGCAGTATTTTTCTTAGTGATTTAAAATGAAAAAAATTATTTGAAAAATCAAGTGTGGTCAAATATATTTGCGAATTTTTGTTAAAAATTACGAGCAACTAAAACGCTAGAAAAAAATAATCACTTGAAAGACGATGCTTTCATGTCGAAAGTAGACGATTTAACGGTTTTTCGAATTTTTCGACATGACCCAGCACTAGAAAAAATACATTTTTGATGTATTTTTTCCCGTTCTACAAGATAAAAAAACAATACTGACCGTTCCAACATTGGTACATGGTCAAAATTGCATTTTAAATATTAAATAATTTTTTTTGAAATTATGTTGACACTTGATCATTCTTCAAAAAATTCCACCTAAAAGTTATTAGTTCAAGAGAATTCATGAATTTTTCAGATTTTTCTAATCATTAAAACGTGAGAAAACTAATAAAACGTAAAAATCAATGTTTTTGAGGCTCTTGGGGCCTGTTCACCCTTTATTTTGTGTGTGAAAAAATACTTTTTCACATATATAAAAAAAAAAAAAATTGGGGGCATTTGATCATTGTTAACAGAGGATACCTTTTTTTTTTGTAAATTCTATGAAATAGTGTTTTATTGCATTGAATGTTTTTTTTTTCAAGTAAAAATTGATTATTTTTGAAATATTTTACTAAAATCAGCGATATTTGATACAGAATTATAGTAGTTTGATGAAAATGCGCTCAAAGACGGGAAATTTTATTTTCTTGATCCAGTGCATTGTGTGGTAACGTTTTCCTCTCAAAATTTGAGCTTCTATAGGTGATTTTAGATAAGTTTTAGCCAAACGATGTAGTTTGGCACATAAATATCCGCATTTAAAAAAGAAACAACAAAAGCATGTTACTGGTGGTATAGAACTGATCATACTGTAAACTATCATAATTACTAACCCCATACACAGTATTGCTCATTGAAAGAAAAAAGAATTGCCATTTGTTTTCAAACAGTTTGTATACATCAATGTCGATAGCATGCTATTATCCTCGAACAGTAAACAGTCAAATTTGGCTTTTCGTTTTAATTATTAGTAGAGGGTCTGCACAGATTATATCCGTGACATAAAATTTTGAAATTCTTTAAACCGTTTTTTCAAATAAAATACTAAGGAATCATATACTTTGTCAACTTCAAAAAATCGTTTTTTTTTTTAGATTTCGGAAGAAACACATTTTAAAAGCGCTGTGTAAAAATTTCATAAAGATTGATGTAGTCTAAGTATGTTTTTCTAGAAATTATTTGAGCGTGCTCGGCGATACACTCTTATCTAGACGAGCAAGTGTCTTAATGACTCTCAGCATTGTGCACACAAACAGGTGTTTCTATTAAAAATAAGAGGAGATATATAGAATTTAAAATTTTGCTTGACTGTTAGTCTTGCTTGGATGTTCGTAACGAAATCACCTCATTGCTCGTTTTTTTGGAAATGAAAATGAACAAAAAGCAAACGAAACATCATTGAAAACGTCCAACTGCAAAGCCTAAAAACCGAAAGTTTCAAGGCAACAGATATAGTGACCAACTGATTTTAACAGCAAGTCAGTCGGCCAAAAAACTCCGTAAAACTGAAAATTCTACACTTGATGTGAAGTGTCAAGAAACTACCAATAGACTGTATCTTGAACTTCTTTTTAGTGTTTTCTACTTTGAAATTTTACATAAACTGTAAAGATTGTAATGAAGATATAAAGCTTAATCAATACAGAGTGCGGGGGCTTGGTTTTAAAGTTTATGTTATGTGTACTTGCAGTGAAAAATACATCGACTCACGTTCGATAAACTGTTGATTTTGCATTTGTAATAATGGATTTATACCTATCTTAAAAATAATGGAAGTTCCGGTGTAAGAGCCTTGCTACTCGCCAGTAAGCGCATCGAAGACTGCATATGCTCGGCGAACCGCCGCAGCTTTTTTGAGTTCCAAAAGACACTAGAACAGAGGAAAATAAATTATTTGAAAAGGCTGAAGTCATTGACCGATCCTTACAAAATTTTAACCACATACTCGTCACATGTATAGGTATATAACCGAAACTAGCATTATATCAAAATATCAATTTCTGCAATTTTTATAACCGAAAAATCATCCAAAAAAAACTTATTTTTCGAAAATTTTCGTTTCAACAGTAGCCATTTTATTAATTTTTTATAAAAATTAATATTTCTCACTGAAGCTAAATCAATTTGATTTTTGTAATTCAGATAATTCTTTTCTTCAAAAATGTCAACGCCACTTGCATATCAGTTTTTTTGACTGACTTTGCTAATACCTTAATTATTAATTTATTTATAATGTTAAATCAATAAAAAAAACTTTTTTCATACATTTTAAGAGTACTTTTATAAAGCCTTCAAAGATTTATGTTCACATCTAATACCAGAGGCCGTATAAAAAATTTCCAAAAATTGCTTATTTTTTAAGCGGGTAAAGTGTAATGATCCCTTAAATAGTCGTTGTATCTATAAATATGGTTTTTGCTCGATTAATTTCGTTTTTGAATTATTTATTCGGAATTTTCATTACTATCTTTTAGTTTTTAAAATTCGAAATTTTGGTTAAAAAATTCCTCTCTACTTGTAGATAATGTCTTGGTAAATAATTAAGCAGTTTTTTATTTTTTTAATAAGCGGACAGCTCTGGATTAGAATTACGAAGTTTTGTGTTTTTATTTCGATTTGCAGTATTATTAACATGCGTTAGGTCCCCGTTGCACATTTGAGCGAACAATGTGAAATGGGAAATATGTATTCCAAACATTTCAAAAATTAGAATTAAAATAGTCGAAAAGGGCGAGCAATAAAAAATATTTCCTATTTTATTTTTTGATTTCCAACATTACGATATTTTTTATTAAAACTTTTTACGATTTGAATATTTAATAGCGTTATCAATTTCCCTGTTTACTCTACTTACATTGCTACTTAATTTTTATTCATTTTAATTTATGTCACTATTAGTTGCTTCGTTTAACTTATTATTACTCAAGTCTGGAAAAACTATCTAAAGCTGTTAAAAATCATGAATTTGTATATAATAAAAAAAAAAAAAAGATTACTTATAGTACTTTGATACAAATTTTAGTAGAAAAAAAAATGATATTATATAAAAAGTTAATTAAACATTGAATAAAGGCAAATTGCATTTATTACCCTTACATATATCTAATAACAAATCAAAAACATTAAAAAAAAAAAAAAAAACCAACGATTTAATCCTCACTGAAAGGGGCAGTCGAAAAAACACATCACATATTTTTCGCTTAAATCGGCAACAGGCCTTAATGTATTTTTTTCTTGATATCGCATAAACTAAAAAGCTAAAGTTTTATCTAAACTATACTTTTATTTTAATACAGCAGCGACAATAATAATAATGACAATAATAACAATTTGAGAAAATTATATAAACGCAGAAAGATCATGGAGGATTTTTAAAATATTTTATTTAAAACGGGTTAGTAAAATATTTACAAAGTGTAAAATAGTGCTTCTTAATGACACTTTAACCGCTACATTGTTTCAACATATAGAAACGTATTTTATACTTAAAATTTCGTAAACGGATGTAGTAACAACAAAAATGGAGCTGCGTAGACTATAAGAATATAAATATAAATGAATATCAATCAACATTTATATAAACAATATATATGTGTATGTTTTTATATATATATATATATATATATATATATACACACACACAGGTATGACAAATTATTTTGCCGATGCACATATTGCGCGAAATATAATCAGGAAGACAAGATAAAATTACGCGAATAAAATAATTAAATTTTTTTTTACAACCAGTCTTTCATAAATATCAATTTTATTTATATTTTTCTTCTTCTTTTTTTAAATAAAAAGTTAATGATACACATCATGAAGTGTGGACTTAAATGGAACAATTATTATTATTCGCGTGTCCGGTCGACTATATACGACAGTTTTTCATATACATATTTTATAAATTTTATTAAGTCGTTATCAACGTCACCGTATAAGCTTCCAAGTTCATATTTGCCGCTAAGGAGACATGTAAATAGATAATTAACCGAACAATGAAATATGTAGATTAAAAAATTACCAATAAACCATAAAAGAATTTCTTAAAATACGATTTATCAATGGCGAGAAACAGCGTAACTGATTATTAACCAAAATCCTTAATTTAAACACGTCGGTAAAATATATAAATGATACAAAGTACTGATAATACTGTGTGCATAAAAAAGATAATGGTTTTGGAAAAAAATAAAGAAAAAAACCGGAGAAAAAAGCGGGGCAAGTCCCCAAAAAACAGGGAAAAATAAGTACAAATGTATGTTGATTCGAAACATCGAACGTGTTTAACTGAGAATAAGAGCGTTTAGTGAAAAAAAAAAATATCAGACATTATCGTATCGTATACGATGAATGAAACAAAAGGTTAAAAAGAAGTATCACTGCCTGAGTTTATGGAAGTAATAAGCAGGATTATAATAAATAAATACGGCAGTAATAAAAATGGAACAGAGGAACGCGGTATTATTTTAAATTTCCGATTATGCGTTTGGACTACAGGTGGCACCAGTAAGATAGAAGATGGACGGAAAGTTAAGGTTACAAAAGTAAATGCAAAATTTAAAAATAAATAAAAAAAAAATTGTAAATAAATTTCTTACCAACAATATTAATACAAATTAAAGTATATTAATAATTTTAAGAAATTAATGTACGACCAGATTTATTAACAACTATTTATTTAAACAAGACTGCAAAATTTTACAAAATAAGGCAATTCTTGGACGGCTTATAATGAATAATACAACGACAAAAAGAAATTACCGAGAGAGCCGCTTGCAAACACGATTTTGTTGTTACACCTGTCGAGAAAAAAGTCTGATTTCGACTTGGTCTAATTTTTTTTTTTTTTTACAATTCATCTGAGAAAAAATTTTAATTTTCTCGAATAGTCTCTATGGTCTTTTTTACAGTATGCATTTTTCTTACACTTTTATGAAACAATTAGACGCTTGCGATGTCGAGTGTGTAATGCTGCAGGAGTAAAGTTAAGGTTAGTCGCCCTTAAAATAAGGAATGCGCTTATAATAAGACAAGTCACTGAAACGATATCGTTTAATCGTCTTGGTTGATTGTTCTTTCGTATTTTTCAACGTATTTTTCTAATAACTTTTCAGCTGCTGGATCTACTTGAGACAATTCTCGAAACGCTTCGTCACCGACGAAACATATCTCATGACCATCCTGAAATGAAAATTCATAAATACTTTAATTTAAATTCAACTGCGCACGTACGAATACTTTAGAAACGTCATCCATGCAATCGCAATCTCAAGAGACGCAACTGTGTCGACGACGACGACGACATCTGAATTGAATGATAACAATATGCAGGAACGCGAGTCACTGAACAAAATTACAGATAATGGCAGATTCTTATCTGGTAGTGTAATTATATACACTTATTATGAAATCAAATTTTGAACAAACGGACGGATAAATTATTATTATTACTTTTTTTTTGTACCTTCAATTAAACAAACGATTTAGAAAAATATGAAGTATTTGGTTTCTATAAATTTGCCCGCATACCTTTACCATCAATGTAAATAATATTTTTCCTGTTTTGTAATGTTAAAGTAGCAGATACACTTTTTAACTTTTTTTTTGTTTTGTCCAAATTTGAAGAGTGATGGTGAGCATAAAAATTTTTGCTCTGAACCGTATTATTGTTTTAGAATCTTTACCGGATTATTTTTCATCGAAAGGTCAATTATTAAATAAAACATACGTATCATCGTAATAAGAATTTTAATGTTAATCAATATCATAAAAGTGTTACCGGATCTGCCAGTATAATAACTGTTACTGTTGCTTTTCCAGGCGTATCCAGTGAAATTAAATCGGTTAAAATGGTCTTTTTCTTCTTTTTAATTATACTTTGGATATCTTTCAACTGCTCTTCCGGCACAGAAAATGCGATTCTTCCGAATGCCGTTTTGTGATCTATTTTTTCCCCTAAACGGCGACAAAAGATATAATACAAAGTTCGAAAAAAATATAAGACACGCGCTAAATATAATTTTATTCAACTGATAGGCCCCTCTTTTTTTCTGTTAATTAATTTAAAAAAACGATTATCTGCAATTGTGTAATAAAACATCGTAACTTTATCGCGAATAACTTCAAAATTCCTCAAAAATATTCACAACTCCTCCGATATATGAACAACATTTGTAAGTAAGGGAGAAGTAACAACTGGTTCAAAAATTATTCGCTCAATCTTTTCAGGCGCGAAGTGCCAGATAATTTTGAAGACACGGAATTGCAGGAGCATTAGATACATTTGGAAATAGGCATCTGTATAAAAAAAGA
This sequence comes from Icerya purchasi, assembly GCA_039619475.1. Taxonomy (NCBI): domain Eukaryota; kingdom Metazoa; phylum Arthropoda; class Insecta; order Hemiptera; family Monophlebidae; genus Icerya; species Icerya purchasi. Next base: position 330,144,840 of record CM077115.1, on the reverse strand, counting down.
GCAGCAAACAGTGTTGTTAGAACTACTGTAGAAACTGAAAAATTACTCACATCTAAAAGAAAAAATGTAAACTGCGTTTTTAAATAATTTCGGTATGTAAAAACGTAACCAACGAAGGACTGAAATCCTTCTCAGCATTCTGTTGTAGGCAACTTCTGAATTTGAAACCAGTATTAATGGAACAGACAGATAGTATAATTGCTTTCGACGAACCATGTCAATAGACCAAGAAAAGTAGGAAGAATACTTCAAGCATAAGAAAAACATGAAAAATCTGCAGAAACGGCAAATTTAAACCCGATCGGATTCAAAAGATTATTACTAAACAGAGTTAAAAAAGAAAAAAATGAAGGTTGATTTTTCTTCTGATCTTTCGATAACACTACCTGTACGTAATGTTGAATACAAGGTGCCTTTTCAAAGCTGGTTTACCACAGAAACGAACAATATCAGGAGATAGTAGTAATAGCCGCTTAAAGGGTTATACTACCTCGTAATATTTTTTTTTCATTTTTTTTTTTTTTTTATTGGCCTAAATGATGCATTAACTATTTAAGAATGATGTTCAAAAGTTATTTTGTGGAAAAAAATTCGATAAACGACATTTTCAGCATATTTTCCAAGACGTCTTTGTTATATAGCAAACGCTTTTTGAAACTTTAAATGTGTTTTTCTCGAAACTATGCTTTTTAAATTGGTGTACATCATAGCTCGTTCAATTTTCATCCGACTGACTTCAAATTTTAACTGAAGCTTCTCAGATAAATTATCTATGGAGGTACACAGGGTTTTTAAGATTAATAAAAAATTACGCTTGCAATAAACAATTTAAGGTCGATTTTTTCTCAAAAATAAAAAAAAAAAATTCAAACTGCTGTCAATTTGCGAATTTTTGAAAAAAATTAAAAACTCTGTGTACCTTCAAAGAAAAGCTAATTTAAATTAATGAGAAATTGTTTTTTTTTGTTCTAAGTGGTATACAGAATTCGCTACAGTGTATACCTTTTTTTTTTTTCTCGGAAAAGATATGTGTTTCAGGTACCTAGTGCGTGCCACGACGCCATTTTGTATCTTAAAGCCATATAAAAAATATTTTTGTATGCCTTAAGACATGTAAAATAAAACCTGAAAATTTTATTTAAATCCATTGACTAGTTTTCGAGAAAAAAATTCCCAAAAAAAGATTAATTTTTCAGGGCGTCAAGATAGTATAACCCCTTAAAGAGATGCCGGATTAACTTAATCATTGTTATCGGAAGATGAACCGGGCAAAACAGGGGGATATAAACGTGATTTTCGTCGAAAATAGAGAGCCGACAGGTCGAAAAAAATAAAAAATCACGATAATACACATCGATTTTTCATATTTAACGCTATTGTTCTTAAATTTAAAAAATCAAGCGGAAAATGAATAAATCAAAACTTCTAACGATATTGATAAGACCATTGAAAAAACAATAATAATAACAAATTTAAACATCGAAAGCAGTCTTACCTACATCGAATAATTCCAATTTAGTCTGCTTGTCGTCGTAAGCTAAAATAGATGATTTCGGGTTTTCATTGAGAATTGACATTTCCAATATTCCATTCCAGTAATCGACAGATCGTTTTAAATTTGACGACCCTAATCTGATTTTTTCCACCGGATCTAAAAATTAATATCTGATTAGGGAACGCGAGTGTTTGTTTCTTGTCTACGGCATTGCTTTATAATCAATCGTCGTTTTCTTTGTCAAAATTTGGACACTAAAGCTACTTACATAGTTCGAAAATTTTGTAAATGTATTTAATTAGCCAATTATCACCTTAAAAACGAACAAAAAGAGGGAAAAAATTAACTCTAATCTTTTTTGATAGTTAAAGGGTTGACACGTATATAATTCCGAAAATAAAACAAGCCACGAAATTTTTTTTTTTTTTTTTTTTTTTTTGTGGCCCCAACTTTCGCTATTTTGGCCATTGTACTATTTAATCGTTCGATATATCTCTACTTTATATTAAGATATTAGTATTTTTAATAAATCTAAATAAGTCTTCTGCCAATTTTCCTTCCGGTTCCTGAATGATCTGTTGTATTGATATTGGTAGTGTCCCATAGATCGGTAGAATCGCCTGTATTAAGTCTTTCCGCTCCTGATTGTATAGTTTGCATTGCCAAACCAAATGTTCCAGAGATCCAATATATCCGCATTCACATAAGTTATTTGATATTATTTTTTTCCTGAATAACTTTTCCGGCGTTCTTACGTGGTCTGTTCTGATTCTAATTATAGCTTGTATAAATTCCTTATTCATTTTTTCAGTGAACCAGTATTTGTTGTTGATTGTTTTTTGTATCTGATTGTATTTTTTTCCACAGGTTTCACTTTTTTCTTCATAATCTTTCTGCCATGATTTTTTTATGTTTTCATTTATTAAAGTAATGTGATCTATCCAATTTAATTTAATTTTTTCTTCTTTTCGGTTCAGGTCCACACTTTTGCATAGTTTGTCTACTATATTATTTCCTTCAATTCCCCTGTGACCCGGTATCCACTTAAACCATATGTTGCTATTATTATGTTTCAGTTTGTTAATATCTTTTAATGTATTATATAGTATATTGTTTGTAGGATCGTCCTTGTTATATATTTTAAGTATTACTTCTAGGGAGTCTGTTAGTATTAAGATATTTTTATCTTTTAGATTTTTTATCATCTTTATAGCTTTATTTATAGCAATTAGTTCTGCTGTGCTGGTTGAATAGATTTTTGGTAGTTTAAAAGATCTTTTTAGATTTTTATTTTCATAATATACTGCTGCTGAAAATGTATTTTTTATATTGTTGATTGCACCGTCGATGTATATTAGCTCGAATCCTTTATATTTGCTCTGTATTATTTCTTTTAATATTTTCTCATTATTATTACTACTTATCTTGGAGAACTTTTCTGTTTCAATGTCGATATTTACCGGTGTTGTTAAGCACGAGTATGCTACACTGAATCTTGGGATTTTAGTATTTTGTGCTATGCTGCATGTGTTTATGTTCTGATAACTGTTAATAATCGCAGGTAAGTTTTTATTTTTCCAATATGTATTATTACAGATTAACGATGCCAATATTATTAATTTTTTGTTTACTGGATGTGTTTTTTGGGAAACACACTTGATATAATATTTATCAGATAATTTTTGTATGAGCATCTTAATAGGTAGTTCTATACTTTCAGCTTGTACAACATGATTTGGGGTTGATTTCATTGTCCCTAAAGATAGTTTTAGTGCTTTGTTTTGAATAGTTTGTATCTGTTTTTTGTATTGCTTGTTCATTGTAGAGCATATTATACCAGAATATTCTATATGAGTTCTTATTAGTGCTCTATATATGGCTAAGTTTGTTATTTGATGGCTACCCCATTTATATCCATTAATTGCTCTTAGTATATTCATTCCTTTATGGCATTTATTTGATAAGCTAAAAATCTTGCATATGCCATTAGGCGATAGGCACAATTTAAAAGCGATCATCTTTGCTCAATGACTGCTATCATGAGAACCTAAACTGCGACTACTGATATAACAGTTATTCTCCTTATCTATTCCTGATGATTCGTCAACAGGTAGATAAAATCTCCATGCATGATGGTGCAACTGATAATGAAAGCAAAAAAAAATTGAGTATTTATACAGTAATTTCCATTAATAATCAATAAATTGTATTAAATCAGCACTCTATCCTGCTTCATATCAATATGTAAGTTGAATTTCAAAGTGTAGTGAGGAAATAATGGAGCTAAGTCCTTTTTCAGAACTGTTCATTTATTTTTCTTACATATATATATATATATATATATATATAAATAAATAAATATATATACTCTTCCACAATTATTCATCTGATGTTAAGTTTGCATAAGGTTGGATAGAATCAAGAGCGACTTCACTTCAACATGACCTGACTGTATTAAGCTAGTAGAATACGTTACCTATTGGATTCTATGGCACACTGAAAATTATTACAAACGGGAAATATTATTACTGCATTTTTCATGCGGTCTAAACTGTAACACTTAATCGTCGTAAGAGGAAAAATAATAATACACCGAATTGTTGAGAATTAGAAATGTTAAATTAAATTGTTTGAGACCAGCAGTAAAACAAACTCAGCAACAACTTTTCACATAAAGTTATTTAAAAATCAAATCAAACACTTCAGTTAAAATTAAATAAACTAAAAAAATATTTAAGAAATAAAAATAAGGACTGATTCATCAGCAGAGGTACATGCGTCTCATTTCATCAGAAAAATATCTACAAATAATACTTTTCCTCTCTCCAAGAAATATCAATATATTCTAGTCGGATACTAGTCCTTCTGAGAGCCCAGCTTGATCTCTCGTTGACTTTTCTCTTTTCAAGCGTTTCGCAATCTCCGAAATTTGTCATCTGCGCTTCAACTACACTTAACTTTCATCTTTCAGTTAACGTTTTTCTTTTGTTCTATCTTCATACTGCCATTAAATCACTCTGATTTATACTTTATTAGGAATCCAGATCATATCTTCTTCCTTAACCGAACATTTTTTATTTCACCTGTTAAGACTTGGGCTGCCTACTTCCTATAATGCTTTCTACATTATAACCTTTCCTTCTGCACTAGTTAAAATTTAAAACCTCCGATTAACTGTCGTCCTGAATCTGGGCAGTAGTTCTTAATTAGCTAAAGCCATAAAAAAACAAACTAAAAGAAACCGAAACGACAAAGAAGTGAGTATTATAAAAGGAAGATAAACGGGTACCAAACTATGGTGTGGCGTGTGCACGCTTTGATTGGAAAATAATGTTACGAACGGGAAATTTATTAATAAATTAGCTATCGAAGAAAGCAAGGCGAGTAAACAAGTCAGTAAATTTGTTGCCTGCGATTTCAGTGACAATAACATTAATTCTGATGGCACTACTTTATTTTATTTCATATAAAATATTTGAAAACAATTATTATTTTTTTTGGGGGGGGGGGTCTCGTCTACTATGGACATTAACCAAGGGCAAATGAATTTTTTCGAAGTGCCAGTGTGCGGCAGTGGAATTCGAAGCAGGCCCTACCCGAATAATACACCGCTGCCTAATCAACTGCGGCGCAACAGCTATCTCGCATAAACTATAATTAATAATCTATCTTCTTAAATTAAACTAAAATTGTTTCCCTCAAATACTACTTCTGTTTCACGATTACCGATAAATCACGGGTAACTAGGAAATCAAAGCTTAAGATTAGAAAAATTTTAGTATTAAAATTAATTTGAAGTAAAAAGATTAAACAAATTTTTAATATCATCTTTACGACGCGATGACAATTACTGCTTAAGCAAGAAACAACATTTTCTACAGTACCACCATTAATTTCTTTATTCACACTGGATTTAAAATGAACTCGGACAATAATACATTCATTAACGACTCGGAAAATAATATAGATAATAAACCATCATGTATGAATAGACTCCAAAAATAATTTAAAAAAAAAAAAAAAAAAAAAAAAAGAACGATGTACTCAATGAAAAATGTGGATGGGCAAACTACATGTGAAAATGAATCAAAAATAAAACGCACGAATTAAAATAACTTTTAAATTATTTAAAAGGGGCGATTTAGTTTTTTTACGTTCATCGTTTTGTTTTTGTAATTTATAATTTTTGGGTTGTTTCTATTTACAAAGCATTTATTAAAATAAGTATGCTTGTTCTTTATTTCTGATTAAGTTGTAAGCAAATGTTTAGAAAAAAATTAGAAAGATTTAAATTAAATTAAAATTTACTGAAACAAAAATTACTACGAATTATTTTTTTCTAAATTAGCATCGCACGTGCGCATTAAATGTAATATATCCGTTAAATACTTTTACAACGGACAAGATTTAAAAATAAAATTAATGAACTTCACATCACACTGCACTGGTGTGATTAATTGAATAATTAAAAACAAAAACTTATTTAGACTTAATCACAAAATGAAATTTAAAGTATTTCATCAACGAAATTTTTAATCAGGTACGATTTAAACCTCTGATACCAATTATTAATACAAATCATATGTAATATTCTCACCTCTATCAACAGGCTGGTCGTCATTGATTAAAAAAAATTTTTGTCCTTCAAGTTCCACATAATCTATACCTTCTTGTTCGTAAATTGGCCACGATAAAGTTTTAGCATTTTCTAAAGCTTTTTTGGATCGTACAAAAGCACCCAGGAAATCGTTTCCTAATTGGTAAGATTTAACACCGTAATTGTAAGTTAATTCGAACACAAAATGAGTATCTTCAGGACCATATCCAACCATTGTTTTACTCCAACGATTATCGTAAGGTCTAGAATAACAAAAGATCACAAAAATTTGTCTTAAACCAAGGGAAATTCATGGTACATACATAAATTCGTAAACGCCATAGCTGCCATCCTGGTTTTATTACACGCGTCGTTTAGAACATTATTTTAAATTAATTCATTATTCATACGCTATTTCGAAATGACGCTAAAAGCACAGCTGTAAAAATAAAACTGTTACACGTTTATATTTAACGACAATACGAGTAATAATAATAATAATAATCGAGGAAGAGGTGACTTTTACATTCCATTCAAAAATTGACTTAATATGTACTTTTTTTCTTTTTCTTTTTCAGTTACGTCAATGGCCAGCAACTAAGAATTAAAAATAGCTAGGTAAAGAAGAAAGAGAAAAATTATATGTTAATATAGGTGAAAATGAAGAGTGAACCGAGCTAAAGTTGAAATAGTACTTAATGATGGAAATAAAAATAAGATGCACAATAGTAGAGAGGAATATTAAGAGATGAAAATAGGAAGTATAAGAAAAAGCACTCAGACTAAAGAAAAGAATATTCGAAGAAAATATGATCTGTATCCCAATAACATACACGGTGCGGGAGGCGGAGCATGGCAGCAACCTTTTCGTGATGCCCCTGGATACAGTCGTACTTATATAGCACATTTTGTGAAAAAGTGACTGTAACGAATGCTGCCAAAAGAAGCTAGAATATCACAGCCCCGAAGAAGCCCTTCTCACAAGCCGACGAACAAGAAGTTCGGTGGTCTTAAGATTTTGCAAGTAAACATAGAAGGTATCTCCCGATATAAGTCTAAGTGCATTAACAAGATAAGTAAAATCAATCAACCCAGAAATGATTGGCATACAGGAGACACATACAGAAAACAATGAAGATCTTAAGAAAAGAGGAGAAATAAAGGGTTTCAAGATTATAGCGGGTGTTCCCCATACACAATATGGGATAGCAACATATATTAAAAACAACGTACAAAATCACTGAGTATAGCTAGAACAATGTCATCGCAGCAGTCATATTAATTGACAATATTCATATAATAAACATGTATAAACTGCCAGCATTAAGGTGGCCTCCAGACTTTAGAGTTTTTCCTTGCTCGGCTGTATTTATAAGCGACTTCAACTGTCACAGCCCCGAATGGGGTTATAATACAGCAGACAAAAATGATGAATTCCTGTCGGATTGGATAGATATTAATAATATGAATCTTATATCTGACGCGAAAGACAAGGGGACCTTTCATTTAGCAAGATGGGACAAGGACTATACTTCGGACCTATGCACTGACTTCAGTCCACTTACAGTAGCACAAATCATGTTGTTCGATCGGTGCTCTCACATTTTCCCAGAGGCTAGCATAGACCAGTGTTGATTGAAATATGTAAAAAGTCGCAGTTTGTCACTCAGTCCTAAAGTCAAGGTGGAACTTCCGTACGGCAAACTGAACCAAATTCACGGAATATATCGAAGAAAATATTTCAAATATTTCTGCGACTGCCAATTGCTATAATAAACTTGTCAATCTTGTAATCAGTGCTGAAAAAAGGGCTCAGTGTCAAGAAGTTTTCGGAAACAGTACATTCGATGCTGGACAAAGGAACATGAAGATCTTTGGATGAAATATGAAAATACCCATGATGAAGCGGTCTTAAATGAACTGTCTGACACATTAAATTAAGAAAGACGAGAAAAATGGCGATCAATCGTGGAGTCTACAAATTTCACGCACTTGTCGCGAAAAGCGTGGGGACTTCTAAGGAATCCTAGTGAAAGGGCGGCATGGAGCATCAGACCTCCAAAGATTTCTCCAAATAAGATTGCGGGAGGATTAGTGAAAGCAACAAAGATGCCAGCGGATAAGTCCAGAGCACGTAGCGTAAAAAGGAGGTTGAGAACGGCGCTAGCCAAGTTGTAGTATGGCATACTAAGCTCCCCTTTCATCGCAGAGGAAATGAAAACAGCCATTAAGTCTGTTAAAAATAAGAAAGCGGCTGGTACGGATGGAATCTACTCCGAATTTATTAATCATATGGGACCAAAAGAAATTAAATTTGTAACAGAATTTTTCAATTATATTCGGAACACTGGAAAGCTGCCAAAGCAATCTAAAGAAACGAAAGTTAGTCAAAGATATGTTATATGAATGGAAGGAAAATATGATAGAAGCTGACCTAAGAGAAGAGATACATAAATGGATGTTAGACAAAGAAGATACAAGTATGTTTAAAAAGTTATTAAATTCGTCATTAACTGTAATGATGGTGGGTGAAGAGGAATAAATAATATAGTCGGTGAAAACAGTATAGCAGCCGGAAACATACAGAGAAGTCAAGCCAGGCGAATAGATATTAGAAAAACTGGTATTTATACATAATTCTTGAGGAAGACTGTGGAATACACATTTGATGACGGAGAGGGAAGGAGTAGAAAAATGGATGGTTATGTTTTGAAAAAGTAAGTAAAGCTGAATGGGAATGTTAACTAAAATTATCCTTTAACATCGGCAAAGGCAGTGATGTTAAATTTCTTTTCAAAAAGAGCTTCATATGTTTCAGCAAGAAACATACTAACACAATCAGGAAGACCGAGACCAGAATAAAAACTAAATATGTTATTGGGAACTAAATGATGACGCTTCAACAGTCAAACAAAACGCTGTTTGACCATACTTTCGAATAATTTTCTCGATATAGTAATGGGATGCTGATAGAGAATTATTAGAGTATATAATGATAGGGGTGTGATCGTTTCTGGTAGTATCGTTAAGAATTTTTCAGGAAAATGTAAGATCAGGGAAAAAAGACCGTACTAAAAATGGAAGGTACTTTTGTATTGAGTAGGAGAAAGATGATTGAGAAAGATAAGATTGTAACTGCGCATAATGTTTTCGAGAACCGTTCTGTTATCATTTCGACCAGGACGTCTCCGATAATGAAAGGAAGAAGAATAGAATTAAGTAATGTAGAAAAAGGAAAACTGTTCGGATTAAAATTAGGGGGAAAATACGTACAGACTATTCTGATAGGACGAAAAATTGTAAAGAACAGAAATTTGACCTATGGTAAGATTATGAAAACAGAGTGACGAGGGAGTATGAACATTATGACACTGGAAATGAATACCACTTTTAACGAGGATGACAGTATCACCGTAGACATATATTCTATAAGAGCGAATTAAGGAGAAATTTTTATTGACACGATCAGCGAAGGAATACTTAAAAGGACAATGAGAACAGATAGTATAGGAACTGCGGCAGTGCCTCGCAATGTGACCAAGCAAAAAACATTTGAAGTATTGTGTAGGAGGCTTGACGCTGGAAAAAAAAATTGAAAACGGTGTTTATAAATATAGATAAAGTCACAAAGGACGGCCTTAACTGATTTAATTTCAACAGATTTCGCAGGTATCTTTTTACCTTCAAAAGTTCTAAGGATACATTTAGTAAAGGAAACAGGGATAGAAAATTAAGTCTCCCTGCGATATTATCCTTCAAGAAAAAGGATTAATACCTACAGTAACGTCTATTCTATATAAGGAATATGCCTAAAAACTTTTAAGTTCGAAAAAAAGAAATTAGTATTTTGAAGGAAATAGTTAAGAAAACTAAAGGAAAAAGTGTAGTACAGTTTTTATCTAGAGCAGTAATATTAGAAAAGGGAAAGGAAATGGTAGTAAGAAGCGGAGTCATTGCTGACGGTTGATAATTTCCGATGTTATTTTCAGAGAAATTATATTCTGAAGTTGTACAGTATGGTTTAGAATAGCCAGAAGAATAAACTTCAGGACTGTTATCTGTAAAGTGATTAATACTATTGTTATTATTATATTATTAATACTGCTATTATTATTATTGTTGTTGCTATCACTACAGATATTATTGTTGGCATCGCTATTGTTATTAATAATATTGTTTGTTACGAAGTCATTTGGGAAAGGTCGGTTTGTTTGCACCAACTGTATTTTGGAGGGCAAAACCGGGAAAAGTGGACTTAATAGTTTCCATTTCATCGAAGTGCTCATGTCCATTAAGTCCAGAGATAAGTTTGTTGCAGAAGTTTGATATTGTTGAAAGACGCCGCAGAGAAGATCAAACTTATTTAATTAAAATTTAAGTAAACAGAAAAATTGACAGAGAAGTACTGGTTAAAAATAATTTAAAACTAGCGGTTTATTTGTAATACATCGTTAAAATTTTTAATTAAAACTACGTGCCGTAATTTAAAGTTTATTAAAGTTTCGAATAGCATTGCTCCATCCATTATGAGAACTAAAATCGCTGGATAAAATAAGAAAATTGAACGAAAGATTAAATCTAAATTAAATAAAATAACTACAAAATGTGATCTTCTAAAATAGGCAAAAACAAAACTAAATCAATAAATTGAAAATAAAACAGTCGGCAGATAAAAGAGATAAACAGAAACGATTTCACCGGGTTATCAGCTGCAACGAAATCGATCAACAATTGTATAACGATAAGCAACGCGAGAAAATCACTACGTAATGACACCGTACTGTATGAATTATGCATTTTAAATTCCAGTTATATAACAATCCATTTCTTAAACTTTTGAAACATACAGACGGAATAAGTCAACAATTTCTAAAAACTGCTGTAATTTTCACTTTCAAGCAATGAAAATTACTATAACCTAATTAGGAATAAACATCTCGCTATTTTTACTTTTTTCCCGCACGAAACATTCTTCTGCTTTTTTTTTAAGCATTTTAACTTCTTGATGAACACTTGTTTTAAATAACCTCTATTATATAATTTTTTAAAGAATAATTTAAAATGCAATAGTTCGTTGTTTATTTATTTATTTATTTATTTATTTTTAACGAATTAAAAAAATATACAACTTGCGTTTTAATATAATTTTAACAGAACTTTCACCTGATATTGTACAATCAACATCCGGAAATTGAACCAGTGGAGTATCAATGATGTAGAAATTAGACAATAAATCACGTTCAGAATGACGGTTCATCTTACAGAAGAAGATCGTATATGTGATACTCGATCGCAGCGGAACAGTAATAATCGTTAATTAATAAAAAGGCTGGGACGATGAAGAAAAAAAAGTGACATTTGCATTGCTCGATCATTATAATAAACCAGCCCATTTACAAAAATTTACGAAGCATTTAAAACTTACAAGGGTAAGGAGGTGTAGCCAGTAACCTAAAAAACTAATGTAGTATCCGATTAAGATCCTAGATAATGAAAAGTGAATTCTTTTTATCAATTTTTAATAAAAAAAAAAACAACAAAAAACACAAACAAAGATTACCAACATCACCAAGTTAGAATAGCAGTAAGATTTAAATTTTTTACATTACACACGTTAAATAATTTAATATAATAAATACATTTTGTTAAAGTAATATTATAAAAAACTCTAATTTATATTTTTAAGTTATATATATATTACTTCAATTTAAAAAAAGGTTTTTATTTGAATACTAGACAAAAACTATCACTAATTATGAGTATTTTAGTACTTGCTTATTTTAAAGGGAGAAATTTGCGAGCTTTAAGTTTTTAGTATCAAAATTTAATATTTTATAATAACGTTAGCTTTCAGCTTTTATATATCTTCTTCAATATTCCATCTAAAAGTAACTTTGTGTTCCTATTGACTTCGCAATAAATATAGAATTATATACGCCAAAAAAGTTAACGTTCAATCAGGAACATCACTTAAAAGTAACACACTTTTATATTCATTTTTTTTTTTTTGTTTTATTTATTTTCTTATATGTAATAACCATATAAATAAATAATAAGAAAAAATATTTAAGATTATTTATAATTTCAAAAACAATATATGCGAATTATTATTGTGGAAGTATAATTTTTCTTCGCCGATAATTATGAAAAATGGAATGTTCATTTATCTTTTCCTGTTATTATCAGAACTCGAAAGAGGACAGAAAAAATTTGAACAATTACTATTTTATTTTATTTGAATTTTTTAACCCAAATAAAATGTTAACATTCTTAATTTAGTTTTAACAGTTAATCTTTTTTTATTTAAACTTTTGTACAATTTATTATAATTTTCAGGCTCTTGTATTATTCTAACAATAGTATGAATAATTTATTTTTAATAATATTTAAGTTACCATGACTTCGTTTAAATAGAAAAACGTGGAAGACGATATAATTATGCTCGATGTTCTTAAAGTTCAATACAATTTAATAATGCTGTATTGTTCTTAAACGAAGCATATGAAAAACGAATAATACTGTATATAACTCTATCCATAAATACCTATTTCTGAAAAAACTGTTTTATAAAATGTAATTACAATTATTTACCCGTTGCATTTTGCATCACAACCTTCAGTAAATTCTTCATGCCGCAATATCTTCGATTCATGGAAAAAGTCACAATAATTATTATTTAAATTACAATAACTCAAGTTACATAATATATATATATATATATTTTTAAATTCATATGGCAGTATTTTTTCAAATTGTTTAATCAAAATTTTCCTTTCGATTCATATTAAAATATTACATACAGTTTTTAAACACCGTACCTTCATTCCCAATAGATTGGTGAAAAACACCCATGCCACTTCTCTATCCGATATTTTGAATACAAAATGTAATGCTCTACCATTTATCATTTTTTTAAAAATATTTATTAAACACAGTCCCAATTTAACACAACTGACGTTAATATTTCAGATGTTCCATCGGCAATAACAATCGCCCCGTTATCATTACGTCTGGTGGTGATAAATAAAATTAACGCTAGACTGTAAACGATATACCATTTCTCGCCATTTGGCATGAGACACGATCGCACTTTTTTCTTTTTGTTTTCTTTGTAAAATATAAACAGAGGGGTTAAACAAGTTATAGTTTCAACGAGCAAATGTTTAGTCTAACGGTTATCGGTCTATTGCTTTTCCCCAATGTAAAAGTGTTAGTTATAATTTTATCATAAATTAAAATTTTATTTTATTATCTTAATTCAACATTATGTAGTTTACATGTTAAAAAATCGTAGGAAAACCGTACTTCCTAATATAGCAATAAATTTTATATTTATAAATAAGAGAATTTTTTTTTCATTAATCTTTATAATTTTAATGTAATTACTGAAAGTTAACTAAATTTTAACTTCAAAGCTATTTGAAATAGAAATATATATATATATATATATATATATATATATATATATATCAAACAGTAATCTACACGGCACAATAGTCAAAACAACTATTTGTAGATATTACGTAATAACAAGAAAAAAAAACAGTATGGCATGTCAAGTCTCTGAAAATCGTGAGAAACAGTATACTAATTACAGTCTCGCAACGCGAGACGCGAGACTGCAACGTAGAGCTTAACTGAATGCGAAAATAATCACTGTAGACTGACAGGCAAATAATTGCAATTTAGTTAGTGTTATACATAAAAACTTATCGGTCAAAATCATGGAATATTGTTTTTTTCGTTTTGTTGTTAATGTTACTAGAGGCGTCTATCTTGTTGGTAGAGACCCAAGATGAGGCCTCTTAAATTTTTATCCTGCTTTTTTAACGTTTACATTCCAATTAATTAAGCAAAACAAGTAAATATTAAAAGAAATTTAACTTTTACTGAATCACAAAGATAAAATAAAATCTTAAAAAATGTAGCCATTAACAATTAGTTATATGGACATCCACAGGGCCGGATTATAGCCAAATGCCGCTGTGAGATCAGTAATTTCTGCCGCCCTTGGAATAATTTATAAATTAAGTAATAAAAATTATAATCGAGTAACTGAAGTAAGAAAGGGCATAAAAGTTAAAAATTAATTTTCAATTAAAAGTTAAAAGTTAAAAAAGTTTTCAATTAAAAAATTTCGCACATTTTCAAAACATACTTAAATTTTATTATAATTCTATACATACATTATTCTTTCATGTGTCAATTAAAGTTTACATTTTTTACGACGCAATTTTTAGGGTGCAAATTCATTTATTATATAATCGAAGTTTAAATTATTTACTAATTGTTCTTCAATAAATAAAACAGATAAATCATTTAACTTTTGGTGAGACATCGTTGATCTGAAAAAAATTTTAATTCATTTCATGCTGAACAAATTTTATTCAGCACTAATCTTTCTTTGTGTTTTTTCCCATCATGTTATCACGTTATTGAAATTGTGTTTTTTGTAGTGTTTTGATGTTGGTTTTTCTAGTTACATTGAGTTTTTACTTTTGTTTGTTAAATGATTACAAATTAAATAAAGTGTACATTTATTCTTAATATATTATTTTCGCCGTTAGCGTGTTTATTCATCAGATTCAGTATTCAGAATATTTTCAACAGGTTATGGGCCCAGCACGCTTCCGGCAGTGCCCCGGTGGTACACTGCTTTGAGCACCTTTTATCATTTGGTACGGCAAAAAATAATATAATTCTTCGAAAAATCTTCTTAACTTTTGTCGTATCAATGAGATACCGCTACTACATTTGTGAATTTTCAGTTTTTCTTCAAGTCTTGTTTGACCTCTTATCATGCCGACCAGCCATTGTCTCGTGCACACTTCGAGAATTTCCTTTAACTGCTAATATAACCATTTTGCCTAATAATAATGCACGTTCCGGTTTACACTTCGTTAATTTTAAATTCATTTCTCGATTCCCCTGCTTACATGTCATTTGTCTATAATCATTTGAAAATTTTACCTAAATCAATATATTCCCATTTTAACTTTTCTGTACATTAATGCAAGTTAAAAAATGATTTTATCACATTCCTCTCCTACCCTGCTACGGCTGAAACGCCATAATATGTAATAATACATATTTTGGAAATTTTAAATATTTTTCGAAAGAAAAAATTTTTCAATCGCATGCAAATTTGCCGTCTTTCGAATTTTGCCGCTGCGCGCTGTCGCCCATTTAAGTCCGTGGTGTAAATCCATGACTGGACATCCAGTTAATTTGATAAAAAATTAATGTGAACAATGAAATTATGAGTAATTTATAACTTATATACAATTGTAAACATTGGCGCACTCAAGGGGTGTGCCGCGGGGCTATTTCTCCTCCTAAAAAATCTCCCAAATTTTTTCCAAAATGAATTTTGTAGCGTAAAGCGGGATAGTACAGAAAAAAGAAATGAATTCGATGTAGAAATGTAAAATAATTTTATTTTACGTTGCTTCGTTGGGTTGCATGTAGCAGCGATGGGTAAGTCCGCTCTTTGTTGTTGTTTGTTTACCACGTGTATCGTTTGTTTTTTTCCGTTGTCAACTTTGTTGTGCACCCCCGTATTTAAATGTTTTTTAAATCCGAATTTCGTAATTATTTTGTTGAAATAGTGCTTTTCAGGGTTCTGTCATCGTTTTTGTAAAAGTCCACATAGACTTACGTAGTTATGACCGAGTATTTTTTCGATATTACAATTTTTAAATCCGGAATTTTTTAATATTTGAAATTAAACGTAAACAGCTTTTTTCCAGTTTGGTTGGTTACGTGCTTCTGTTACCTACAGCGAATTGTTTCATTTTTTCGTTTTTTTCGAACGTAATATAAAGCATGGACCGAAAAACTAAAAGTGAAGGTACTTTGGATCATTTTTTTCAACCAAAAAAAGCCAAAGCTAATGA
Source organism: Icerya purchasi (assembly GCA_039619475.1). Classification (NCBI taxonomy): domain Eukaryota; kingdom Metazoa; phylum Arthropoda; class Insecta; order Hemiptera; family Monophlebidae; genus Icerya; species Icerya purchasi. The sequence continues at coordinate 330,128,852 of CM077115.1, read as the reverse complement.
TACCTATAGTAGTGGTACATCTGTTGATAAACAATTATGCTTAGATACGGATACTCAGCCTCAGCATCAAAATGATTTATAACATGAAACTGGTTCAAAATATATAGCGGGCTGTGCATCAATGTCTTCGACAGGATCTATAGCAATAGCACCAGCGCCAACTGTAAATACTAATCCTATGGATGTATCTACGTTTGTAAATCGAAGTTTGACCGATCAAGAAAAGTTCGATGCCTTGACAAATGTATGGGGAGGCCTTCCGTAGATTTTATATTTCCTTTCCAAAATGAGCAAAAGCACAAAGACGCGAACGACGTGCTCGGTACACTTGATTTTTGAAATATCGATGGTTGACCTAGTCAAAAATCGAAGATAGCTGTTTCTGTTTGAATTGTGTACTATTTGCTACGTCAATAGTTGGTCACGCAGGTACACAAAAGTCTCATTTTTTGGTAAAGGTTGCTTTCAATAATTGAAAAGAAACTCTCGAAAGATTTCATTTTCACGAATATCTTGACTATCACAAAACTACTTGTTTACGCGCGAGTAATTTCAAAAATGTGATGACGGGAAAGTTAATGCCAATTGAAAAGGTCGTTGATACGGCTAAGAAAATTCAAGCTGAAGAAAATCGACGTAGAATCAAACCTATTATAGATAGACTCATTATATGTGGAAGACAGGGACTCCCGTTGCGTGGCTATCGAGATTATAGAGATTTTGATTTAGAATATCCAACTAAAAAAAATGAAAGCAATTTTAAAACGTTATTGAGGTTACGAATCAATGCTGGTGATGTCGTATTGAAAGAATATGTAAAAAATTGCGGTAAAAATGCAACCTATATAAGTTTGAATATTCAAAATCAAATTGTAGATGCAAGTGATGAAATAATGAAACGAAAAATTGCGTTAGAAACCAGAGATACGAAATTTTTTATCATTTTAGCCGATGAGTCACAAGATATTACAACAACCGAACAATTCACGCTTTGTTTTCGACGTGTAAAGCAAACTACGAGAAGTAACGTTTCAGCATAAAATACAGAAGAATATTTTCGTCCCAATATTTATATGCCTTAGGTAGACATGTTTATCCAACAGCTCAATGCACGTTTTTTAAAGCATGAAACTATTCTTTCTGGTTTTTCTTGTCTATTTCCTACCGGACAACCAATCGATGGAAATCAAATGAAGCAATTTCTGGAATTATGTCGATTTTACTCAAAAAAAGACCTTCCCCATTACTGGGAATCGTCGTTAAAGTCAAGTATTCAGCTGTGGTACTCCAAATTTTGTGATTCCGATCAAGATATTTCAATTCCGAAAAACGCTATCACGGCATTGAATTTGTGCGATGAGACATCATTTGGTCGTGTAAATACACTCGTACGCATCTTTCTCACCATCCCAATTACTACGGCCACCTCAGGAAGATCATTCTCGACGTTGAGAAGATTAAAGATGTATTTGCGAAATCACATCGGTCAAGTTAATCTTAATGGACTTGCGATCTTGAATATACACCGTGAAATAAGTATAATTTCCGACGAGGTATTCTTCTTCTTCTTCTTATCTACGCCGTCTCCGAACGAAGTTTGGCGATCAATATGGCTAGTTTGTTCTTATTAATGGCCGTTTCCATCAGTTCTAACGTAATAAGTTATCTTTCCATGATGTTTTTATTCGTCCTGCGCTTCTTTTACCGTCTATTTTTCCTTTTAGAACCAGTTGTAAAGGCTCGTACTTTAGATTTCTGCATACATGCCCGTAATATTCCAGTTTACGTTTTTGAATGGTAAAGACTAACTCTCTTCGTTTGGACATTCGTTTTAACACGTCTTCATTGGTAACCTTATCTGTCCATGGTATCTTCAGTATACGGCGATAAATGAACATTTCAAACGCGTGTAGTTTTCCTTCTAACTTTTTTGTGAGAGTCCAACTCTCTACTCCGTATAGCAATACTGAGAAAACATAGCACCGTACGAGACGCATACGTAACTCCAAGGTAATGTCCTTTCTTGTTAACAACTTTTTTAGGATTCCAAAGGTTGCTCTCGCTTTTTCAATTCTTGTTTTGATCTCTACGGTTTGCTCAACTTCTTCCTGAAACCATGTGCCCAAATATAAGTATTTATCGACTCTATCTACTTCCTCCCGACCAATGTAAATTCGGCTTCTATCTACAGTATTATGGGATTTATTCTTACGTATCAGCATCCACTTCGTTTTTGCTACACTTATTTCTAGTCCGTGTTCAAGACTAGCATCCCGGACTCGGTTAACCATATCCTGCAGACCATTTCGACTGTCCGATACTAATACTGTATCGTCTGCATATCGTATATTAGATATCCGGCTATCGCCGATCTTAATACCATCATCTGCTTTCATGGCAACCTTAAAGATGTTTTCGGAGTATGCATTGAACAATATCGGCGACAAAACACAGCCTTGTCGTACACCTCTTTTTATTTCTATATCCTCTGTAGTGATATCTCCGCAACGAATTACAGCTTTTTGATTCCAGTATAAGTTGCGGATTATCCGCACGTCTGCTACATCTAAGCCAATATTTTCCAAAATTTCAATTAGCTTTTCATGATTTACGCAATCAAAAGCCTTGCTATAATTGATGAAACACAGATAGAGTTCACGATTCTTTTCCCTATATCTCTGCGCTAATATATTCAGAATACATAACGTCTCTCGAGTCTCGTATCCATTTTTGAATCCAAATTGCCACTGACCTGAGTTCTCTTCACATTTCTTGTAAATTCGCATGTGTATTATTTTTAAAAAGATCTTTAACACATGTGACATGAGACTTATCGTGCGAAAATCTCCACATTGTGTTGCATTTCGTTTTTTCGGTAGTGGTATAAACACTGATCTTAACCAATCTACTATTAACTGTCCGGAGTAGTAAATTCTGTTAAAAAACTGCTTTAGGAATATAACCGTCTGCCTATCATTATACAAGACTTTAATTATCTCCTCGTGAATGTCATCGGGACCAACTGCTTTTCCGAATTTCAAGTTCTTCGCCGCTTCCATTATTTCTTGCTCCTGAATTTCATCTATATCTATTTCTGCTAAGTCATGTTTGCTATTCGTTGCTAAATTCACTCTACTGGTATCAAACAATTTTTGGATATAATTTTTCCATAATACCGTCCTCTCTTGATCACTAGCCAGTATTTTGCCATTTTCATCTTTCATTGTGGTATAATTTTTCCTTCTCATAATCCCAATAAATTCTTTAACCTTCTTATGAACATTGAACATATCGTGTTGAGATTGTAGGGTCTCTATTTCACAGCATTTCTTATGTAACCATTCTTCTTTTGCCTCGCGAACTGCTTTCCGTATAAGTTTGTCCAGTCATCGATATTCCAACTTGTCGTGTTTATATTTCCGTCTTTCTTCCATTATTTGCAAAATTTAGATATCTTTATAAAAAATCCTCGGAAACTTATTTTGTTTTGCTTTTTTTTTGTTTTTTAAAGAATACATATTAACTTTTTGCTTATATTACAAGTACATATAATATTATATATCTTTACCTAATTTTTTTACTTAAATAAAATTCGTATGCTTATCTAATTTGTGCTTATTACAAACATAATGTTACGTTTCTATTATTATTATTATTTTTTAAAAAAATAAAATTCGTTAATTTTGTATTTTTTTTTGATAAAATTCGTTGGTTTGCAATTATTATTATTTTTTATTTTAATTTACAGACCACGCAAAGAGATAGGCACTTAGTCGAGTTACCGAGTTACCACCTTCTAACTCATCTTCTAAATTCTAGCCCCGACCAAAAAAAAATCCTGAGTGCGCCTTTGATTATAAAAGTTATCTACTGAAATAGGTTTATATTCCGAAATAAAATTTTCAAAAGACGTAGATATATATATGTATTCTGAATTAATTTTTTTTTATTCCATCTTAAGGGGTCCTCTTGAGTCGGGGGCCCTAAGCCCGGGCTTCGCCGGCTTATGGGTAAAGGCGGCACTGTAAAGTACCTAAAAATATGGAGCATATTTTTTCTTTTTTCTTTTCAAGGTAAGAACACCTTAAAAAATCATCAATATTTATTTTAAATTTTTGATTTTTTTCAGAGTTTAGTGTATTTATAATAACTATTTCAGATTTCATGGGGGTCCCCTCCGCGGACACGGCCATGACCCGCAAAGCAACCGCCCACCTGTAGGTTTACAACACAGCTATAACATTTATTTGTAATAAAACTACAATCGACCATACACAATTAACTGCTATAAATAACAAATGTGTCATAATTCTCAACACAAAAAAAAAAAAAACTTAATATAACTCTCCACTAAAAGTAAGCGAAGAACGCATAATCAAAAAATAAACAAAACAAAGCAAAGAAAAAATAAAAACAGCAAATTGTACATATTTCTCTTTTCCATCGAAGTATCCAGAATAAAAATCATTACAAATAATTTTCAAGTACATATTTTTATGTGTCTATCTTAGAATGATTTACATTTAACGAAATACAAAATAATAAAATCAGATGTTCAGCAAAAATGGAAGCAGTTATTCGAAAGAAGTGTTTTTATTTAAAATAACTGTTACTCGGCAACTGTAACATAAATTGAAGTTAGAGTTAAACCTAATGGTCATTTTTCGAAGCTGTTGAAACCCGTTGCAAACTTATATTCAGTGTCAAGCTAACGTAGAATTAAAATTATTTAAGTTTAAATAATTAAATTTTTTGAAATAAAGAAGTTTACCGTAATAGAAAAATATTCTCTATTAAATACATTTTATTTTAATAATTTTTTAAAACCATTTAAAATAGGATTTATAATTTTACAAATAAATGTTTTTCTGTTCTCAATTATTTCATAAAATTATAAAGAAAAAAAACACAAACAAAGAATGAAAAGTTTAAATTTTATTGGGAAATAAATACAATATTTCTTCTTTTTCTAGCTGGAAAATGTTGAGATGTGTTAGTAAGATGTGGTGTAGGTTCGATTTGGAATATTGGCGCCGGTGTCGTATGTATTTATCTATTAAAAAAAAGTTGTTTTGGCGGAGTAGTGATAGCGTGCAATTACTAATACAACATAATAGTTGAACCTTGAATAATTTTTGGTAACGTCAACTGTTTACGATTACAACAGTGAAACGAGTTTCTCCGCGTATTATTTGCATATTGAGTGCATTTGTTAAGGTTTTTTATTTCTTGTTTCTTGTGTTGCTTTTATATTGAAATTTTAACATGAATCCGGCTTATCCATCTTATCCGCAGGTATTTACTGATAGAGTATTTAACAGAATATATTATTGTTAGTACATATTGGTATATTTGAGAAAATAAATTTTTGATATGTAGAATGTTCAGCGTGGTTTCAATTGGAATTGTGATAATTATTAATAACCAGAAGCCGAGAAAATTCGATATTTACAGAATAATATTTGTAATAACGCGCGGAGGAATTGGCCAATTTTCAATATAAAATATACATTAGTGAAAGCGATTTTATAGTTTTTAATGTTTATAAATGAGAACTGGAGGTGATTTGTTGTGGGCTTTTCAGTTTGTTTGTGATAAGAGAAAGTAGGTAATTTTTCTGTTTGGAGGAAACGCGATATGAATAAACACTGGTAAAGTTTAATTTCTCAAATATCGTGTAATTACTAATTATATAGAAATATAAAATATCGTAGGATACTGTTTTAGTGTTACAAAAATACGCATAAATTATCGTTTAATTTATTATATATAAAAACGCGAAAATCAACGTGAAAACGCGTCAGTTCGTATATAAATCGTCTAAAAATAGAACTCTTGTAAGTTTTTAAAGTGTAAAATAATTATAATTAAAATTATGTATAAAATAAACTAAGTTTACTTGAGTGTTTAAGACTATTAATCAAAAAATTGTATGCATTAAAACGCGTAACAGAGCAATAATATTTAAATAGCACGTAAGTAAAAAGTTCGGCTTTTAAGGAATTTCCTGAACGTCAAAATTGATTCTTGTTCGGTTTTTATGGAGATAACACGATTTCACTTATTAAATAAATACATCCGATTTTATGGTTCGCAATGATGAATTATAAAGAAAATATTTTACAATTTACCAACTTAATTGCAGAATTTTTAAATTTTCATTTGTATTCAGTGTTGAAATGTTTCAAAAGTAAAACAAAATAAATGCTTATTTATTAGAGACGTCTGTAATAAACAGAATAAAAATGACGTAATACAAGCAATAAAAAGTTAAATATTAAACGAATAAATTTTATGAATTGAGAATGTGAGTATTTGTTTAGGTTTTAACGTTTATAATTCAATCGAAAAAAGGAATAATAGTGGATTAAGATTCAATACACAAATTTTATACTCTAATTTTTAAAAATTATCCTAAAACATTAAAAATAAAATACTCTAAGACCGATTTAGAATATTTACGGTTTTTTTTTTAAACTATTATTGCACTGATTAATCAAATTTGCTGCGGTTAAATATTAATTTAAAATATTTTTGCGAATCGGAATTCTTTAATTATTTCGCAAATAGTGAAAGCAAAGGTATAAATTCTTACAATGTAAAAAAAAAAAAAATCAATCTAATGTATAGTTTTTTCCCCGAATTCAACTAATTTACGATTCTCTCCTTTTACAATTACCGACAGTAGTAGAACTAGTACTTAGAACACCACTAAGTTTTTATTTGTAAATTATTATAATTATGTTTGTACTCAAAGGTTCCCGGACAAGGTTATCCTCCAACATCAGCAAAAAGTCCTTATCCTCCTTCAACTACTGCGTCGAATCAGCCTCAACCAGGGTTTACCTCTGCTCCGTATCCGACTAATCCATATCCGCCAAATCCTAGTTACCCACAAAGTACAGCTCCGTATCCGCCCCAAAATCCAGGTTTACCTTATCCAACTCAGCCATCCGGCTATTCTCAGCCATCTAGCTATCCTCCTCAGCCTGCATCTTATTCTTACCAAGCTTCTTCGTATCCTACGCAGTCACCCTACCCTCCTGCACAACAAACATCGTATAATCCCCAACAATTGTCATACCCTCCACAACCGCAAACATCGTATCCAGCACAGCAAAAGCCATCATATCCTCTTCAACACCAGCAGCAACCATCGTATCCTTCACAACAACCTTCTTACTCAACTCAGTCAACGTATCCGTCTCAGTCTGTGTCATACCAGCAAAATTTATCGTCTACTTACCCTACATCTGCTTCATCTTATCCATCGGGACAGCATCATTCATCGGTTCCTTCTTATAGCACTCAGCAAGGAAACTTTAATCAGGTGAGCAAAGTAACAACCTGTGTATTAGTAATGTGAATATATTTTTCTTAGTTTTATTCTGTATGTAATACATATATATATGTATATGTACTATATGCGCAATATAATTCCGTTTTCTCATTTCCTCTGTTTCTCTATTTTATAGTTAGTTTTATTATTAACTCCCCAGACCTTCCGTTTTTTCCTGCTATCATTAACAAAATAAAATTTTACATACTTAATAGAATTTTTAAAGTAAAATAGAAGTTTGAAAAAATCTAAATCGAGTATTATTTCTAACACAATGAATTATGCGGTGGGAAAAATTGAAGTTTGAATTTTATAAGATAAATTAGCAAAAAAAGCTTACATTAGTTTTATTCGTAAATGTTGTGATTACGTCCACAATAGATTTTCCTATAAAACTGATTAGTTCTTATTAAGGAGATAGTCCAATATTAGAAAACAAAAACAAAAAAAAAAAAAAATGACTTTTTCAGATATTTTGTAACTATATTGCTGTAAAAAAAGTAATGATAAATATTTTTCGAAACTACACGCAGGCTAAAAAAAAAGTACAGTGTGAATATCTATGAGTTTTCTGCTATTAGATTTCATTAAAAGTTTCTGAAAAAATTTTAATAAAACTGAAAAGTTATCTGTACTAAATCAGCAAGTTGTACATAATTATAATGAAATTTTCTTATTCCAAAATTAGTGGAAAACATTAACACGTCGCTCTCGGAGCAATTCATTCTTCGTTTCACTTTATATCTGGCTTCCAGAGTATGATGATGATCTGACTAAGAAATAGATGCTTGCCAACGAGAAAATTTACGGAACTAGTGCGGAAATATGTCAAAGTTTTGTAGAGTTGTATAAAGAACGAAATTCACTGGTTTGCGAAAATAAAAAGGATGACACTTAAATGAATCCGATCTGGACGAAGGATTAAAGAAAGCTTTTATAGCATGTGCGAGATTAACAACAGGTCTTTTCATTTAACTTCTTTTAAATTTCGAACCTAAAGAGGAGCATTATTCGAAATCTAAAAAACAAGGTAAATAAAATATTGAGCAACGAAGGACGGATTGTAGAAGAAACAGCAGTGGATGAATTGAAACGAACATAATAAAATACAAAACAAGCGCCCGTTGAAGTGCTTCATATAAAAAATAGACCATCGGGATGATTTAAGCTAACAATTTTGAAGTTTAAATATCTGTGCAATTATTTCTGACAGTGAATTATGATTAATTGTTACACTGTTGTATTAAAGTTCGTCATATAAAATATTTGTATGTCCTCATCCCAAGTTATAATTCAACTCGTGATTTATTTCTTAGCAACTGCTTGGTGATTTTGCTTAGTTAATATTTGTTTTTTTTTTATTAAAAAAGAATTGATGAAAAAAATTGATCTGATTTATCTGGAGATTGAAGTAAAATCCTAGTGGATCTATCGTACAAAACTAATTACGTCCCTTATGTAATTCATTTACCACACGGATATTTGTGAAATGGTTTTTAATTTTTTTTTTTATTTTTTGAAAGTATATATGTTTATTAATATTTACACATTTCCTCGTCAAGCTAGACGCTTGTCGACGAGTTTTAATGAAATTGTCTTAACCTACTTTGGCGTGTAATAATTTTTTACTTTTTGTTCTGTTACGACGTTTTAAATATTCGGTCCCTCATAGTTCGTTGATGTTAATTTCGCGTGATACTGTAATTTTACCGCTAGTATCACACGCGAGTGTTTTCATTCTTTAATATAAAAATGGGAAAAAAAATTTCATTTTTACCTAATTAATTTTACTGCTTTAACACGCTAATTACCCTTTTACCCAAATTAGGTTGTGCTGCTTGATTTGGACGTTATTAAAATAATTATATTTTTATCGCCTAGATCATTGTTGCATTCAGCTGCGAAGTTTTATGTTTTGTGCGCTATATTTTTGGTGTTTAAGTGTTAAACTTTATTCTTGCTTTGTAGTGTTAACAACTTTTTTTTTTTTAAATCATTACAAACCTTTTCGCAAATGTCTTAATTTCATTTACTGGTAATTACGCTTTATTTTTTTTTTTATAAGTGTAATTTTTATTTAATTAAAAAAATTTATACATAAACCAAAGATAATTATATTTTTTATCCACTTTTTTTGCTTTACATTTTGATCTGTTTCTACATCGCTCTTGCTTATACACATAATTACCATAGTAGCCGTTTTATGAAGAACGGTACAGATCAAAATATGTGCATAGAGATAATTAAAATTCAAAGTATAAAACGACAGTAAATTGAATTATATCTTTATTTCAATTCTTATTTTATGCTATTTCTTTTTAGCTTTTGCTATATAAAGTATATCTTTGAAACGGATATTTCCGTTCTAACCATTGTTTAGCAATAAGTTCTAACTTGCAGTTTCAGGAGATAAGTTACGGTTATGTTTTTTGAACAATCGATTTTTCGGATATCAAGCAGATAAGATAAAAAATAGTTATTGTTTATGCTAAAATGTCGTTATGTGGTCAAAACGTAAACAGTTTTTCTTCGGAAATGAGCCATCAACTTTAAGAAATAATTCTAAAAATCAGACAAAATATAACGAGTTGTTGTGTAAAAATGGTTTTTGATGCGAACAGATTTTAATTTATAAATTTTTTAAGCTGTCATTGATTGGAGATATACAAGTGATATGATATAATAGATTGTAAAACATACACATTATAAAGAAGTCCTATTTAGACAGTTTAAAATAATCGTGATTTATGGTAAGAAGCTTTTGATAAATGAAAACAACGATGAGATTAAAAGCTTTGTTTAAAAAAAAAAAAAAAAGGAAGAAAGAAAAACGTACGATTTTAGAGTGGAAAATATTTGTTGCTGACAGATAAGATAAATAATTACAGGTTTAAGTACATTTCTGCTAGACATATTTAAAAATCGGTTATAAAATCAAGTAAAGTGTATTTATATTAGATTTTACTTTAATTTATTTATTTCTACTTTTTTACAAAGCATAATTTGGTATGTTGCTTTTTTGAATAGTGAAATAAGTCGTGTGTAATAAAATATGTTCTGTTAAAAAAAATAAATAAATAAAAATAAAGGAAAGATGGAGTTTGGTATGGTTTATAATGAGGAAAACCTTTTTTTTTTTCGCGGGCGGTGTAGAATAAAAAAATAGTAATTTTAAAATCCAATTGTTTTAGTTGAAAAGAAAATATTTACTAAAATCAAAATTAGATATATAATGAAATAAAATCAACTTCTTCTTTCTGGTCCGGCTTCTCTTCCGGTTATTTTCAAATTAAAAAATAATATAATTTATTTATAACTTACTTAATGTGAAAAATTGATTTTGGTAATGCTTTTATAAAATGATAAATATGAATTTTGTAATGATTTATAAAATAAAATGTAAATCCTAATATAGAAAGTGACTAGTTGGTATTAATGTGATTAAACAGTGTAGTCAGTTTGAATTGGGACTTTAATGATGTGCATGAAAAATTAAATTATGTTTTGTATTTGGGTTGGTGTGTCATACCCTAGTTTTAAAAGTAACCCCATTCCAAATCAAGTTTCAAGAAAGATGAAAAACAGTTTTCATTACACGGTGATAAAATTATCTTCTCTATTTTTAAGTATATCTTTAAAAAATTGCACAAGTTAAATTGTGTTACTTTGGAGTCAACATGCGATATGAAAATATTTGGGAAGAGATATGTGTAACGTTTTATTTATTTTTGTTTTATTTGTTACAATATTGTTATTTTTAATCGACTTTACTGTACTCTTCAGTGTATAATTATTATAGGAAGCTATTAATAGATTGAAGCAAGTTTTATTATAAATTACCAGTTATATTTATTAATTCTTATAAAATATGCAATTTTACGTAATTTCTATTACAAAATTAAATATTTTGTATTAAACAGTATTTAAAAAGTAACTTAAAAATTAGCTTATTACAATTATTTAAGGGTATTATCTGATCAGCGGCTTTTATATATAATAAAAATAAATATTAACAGTAAAAACTGAATTTTTCAGAATGACTATTTTTAGTTTTGAAATATTTTTTTTGTTGGAAGTATATTCATAGACATAGTTCTTTAAAAAAAAAACATTTAAGGCAGCCGATATATTAAGAACAAATTTTATATGGATATATATATATATATATATATTTTTTAATATTATTGTTCAACATAATGTAAAATTTTTAATTTTCTTTCATAACTTTTAAAAATTACAATACTTTGCACTTTAATCCGTCTCTTAGTGGATTAGTAATATATAATGTATTGTATTGTGAATCGGCGGTGGATCATTAATTGTTATAAAAGCAGAAAAAAAATATTTTACTAATTTGTGAGCTATTTCATAATTTAATTAACATTCCTTTTATCGAATGCTCAATCGTTTAGTAATATAGCGCCGTTTAATCTACTTACTAGTGATTTCTTTTGTTTTTTCTTCTTTTTATGTTAAACAGCAAATTATAGTATAGTATGTGGTATAAAAGTATGTAGTATAAACATCTTGATTATGTTGTTTGCTTGAAAACTATTAAATTTTTGTACTTAAAGTACATGCTGTGCGATTATCTGTTTAATTCATGTCTTGCTCAATGTTATGTTTATAATCGTATGATAGTCGTCTTGGGATGTTTCGATCAATTAATCAACTGTCTTGAAATTACATCCCCGATGGAGTTTTATTTATCGACTTTTTTGATCGTTTTATTATCTATAAATATTTTTCGCTGGTTGCGATTATTGTCCTTTCTGCTTTTGTAAACAGTCACCTGTTTTTTTATTTTATCAACGTTCGTTTTAATTCATTTTCACTTCTCGTCGGACAAATAATACATATTATAGTTTAATAACTGCAAACTGTCTGGTACTGACACGATTGTCGTTCACTTATGTTGAGTTGGTCATTTTTGAATTTTTCTACGACTTTAATTTCATTATTTTTGTATAAAATTTGTTTGCAAGCAATAAGTTGAGCTGTTATACAATAACGGGGTAGTAGGATGTTTTTTTTTCTTACGTTTTTACCGTCATTTGCAGTATTTCGACAGGATTTACGGCAATGCTTGTTCTTTTCATTATCTTTGGTTTGGGAATTTTTTGAAACCGTGTTTTAATTGTAACCAGGTCAACATTTTCGGACCTTGCTGGTTGTTAAACTGTGATTATTTCATCGGTATTATACCATCATCCGGTAGCGGACGTTAACGTTAGGCGTTTACTACGTATTTTACGGTAACTTAACGTATTCGTGATGGAAATTCATATAATGCACTCTCAAAATTGGCGTGTGTCACCTCTTCAATTTTTTTGTCCGAGCAAAATTTTCCAACGTGCTTGATGTTTAATTTTTGTATTGCGTTGACTTGTAATATACTATAATTAATATTTGTCCCTTTTTGAAATTTTCAACGGGGTTTAAATTTTCATAGCAGAAGTTTTTCACTTCATTCTAGTCTTTGTTCGCGGTGGCAAAACAACTATCGTATTCCTTTGATAGTTTTGATACGGTGGGCTCAGCGTTTGTAGAATTAAAGTCCGCAATGCACTATGAACAAAATATCGGGCTAGTCCCTTCCTCTTATTATCCCCCTTTACACTTTGCCAAATTTCTCTAGTTCCCCGAAATACTTCAGAACAGGTAGATCTTTACCTGGAAAGAGACTTGAGTCTAGAGCGAGACAAAGTGTCGAGAACTCGTGATCTCCTAGACAGTATTTATTCTTATTGTAATCCGTCTTTAGCCGAAATGGAATAATAATAATTATCTAAAAACATCCCGCCATTTTTAAACCTTTGATCATCTGACAAAATAGAACATGGTCTATTCCGCAAACCTTACGCACTGTCACTACGCAACCATCGCACTAGTCTTAATCGTAGAAGATTAGTTTTTGCAATCTTCGTCTACCAACCCCTCCACACTACAGAGTTTACAGATTTGATGAGATTGCGTACGTATTTTGTATGACAGTTTTTCCCCCCGTTTAATAACACCCGTATTAGGGGGCCACCCGACCGGGAAAACGGGGAACAAGACGGGAATTTTGCTGTAAAACCGGAAAATAAGTAAAAATAGCCAAAAATGATATTTTTAATAAAAAAATAAATTGATGCAAAAAATGATGCATGCATTTTTTAATGTACTTTACTCGAAATAAATTCTGTTTTATTCATGTAAAAAATAGTAACAAAAAAATTCCACTCTTCTTTTTGTACAATTCTAGTAATTAGGAAATCGCGGGAGGATTTGGACCAGGAAAACCGGGAATTTAAAAATTTTATTTAAGTGGCCACCATTCGTATTACTGTTTGTTGTAATACAGTAGTTCGTAAAGATTAAAACTGAATATTCTGATGTCACAACCGTAAAACTATGTTCAGATTGAAAAGTAATACAACCTTCCTTTCTCTTCTGCTAGGTAAGGTTAAAATGCGGCTTCTATTTTCAAAATATGCCCTAAATGTACTGTTGCTGTTTTAAAAAGCAATCCAATCTCCCCCTCCCCCACGCCGTACAAGTCCAATATCATCCGACATTTGTTTTTCGAAATGTACTCTAAGTATATTATTCCAGTGCAGAAAATAGATTCAAATTTAACTTGCATTTCCACACACTCCACTGCTAAACCTACAGACACCCATCATCCCAGAACTCACGCACGACAATGTGGGACTTCGCGACTGTACGATGACTTTCTTTAAATTTTTCATCTCGGAACAACTTAATATTTTATTTATTTACTATATTTTATTGTATTTTTAAAATTTCCGTTTAAAGTTAGCGATTGAATGTCACAGCGGTAATAAAAAAGTTCGATAACATAGTGGAGGACGAGGCTGAAAATCCTGGAGACCACTAAAATCGTTTAGAATCTAAATTTTACGGGAATTTATCAAGAGGCTTTGGTTTTTATATTTTCATGTTTTTAAAATCTTAATTTGTAATTATTTCGATGTAAATGCTGCTATCTGTGAATGATTTGTGTCATCGTGAAGAGATTGGCGCAATAATCGTATCGGTATTGTATGGATATGAGTTATCACGTGTACATTTAATTTAAGACGGTTAACGCAAAAGTACGTATAGATCTGTGAGAGAGAAATGTATACATTATTCCTAGGTGGGAAAAAAAAGGATAGCATGGACTGTAGAAAAATTGGGAATGAAATTTCCTTCCGCCGAAGATCATTGAGAAACCGTTTTTGATTGTTGTAACTTATTTTCGTGGTATCGCGGGCTCTATCATTTTGTTAATTCCCGATCATTTTCATATTAACAATATATTCTTAATCGATTAAAATACCCTTATCTTGTACCGCAAATGTTCTGTTAACAGAGATTTTACCATTCTCATTAATTTTACGGATGTGTTCTTTTCGGAGGTATCGCGAGCAAACAGGCTGCTCTTTCATACATGCTTAAATTTAATACTGGGAAAAGAAAGAGTTACAGAAATCGAGGCTGCTAATATTTAATAATGAAACGATTTAAGAAGAGATTTCGTTGTTCGCAATGGCAAAGAGAATGTGAAATGTGAAATGTGTTTTTTCCCATTGCTTATATAAGCAAGTTCGCTAGGCGATGAAATTGTAGACTTCGATCGAATTAATTTTTTATTTTTTTTGAATTCCTTGTTTAATATTCTATTATGAAATATACGCGATTTACAGTCGATGTTTGAGCGTTTTTATGTCGCAAAATTTCACTGTGTTAGTACGAAATTCAAAAAATTCACTTTTTAAAGACGTAAACATGTATAATTTCTAACCACTTCAGGCTATTTTTTCGCTTTTCTGTAATAATCCCGCAAATAATTGTTAACAATTCAAATTGAAGTAAATCAAAAATAATTAATAATAACGTAATAGAATGTAGAAAAGAATTTGAAACACGCTGAAATGCGTAAGATGTGTGTTCTTTAACAAAAATCGTTCGTTAAGCGAGAAACGAAAAAGGAAATATTTTTCCACGTTTTTCTCGTTTTCGAAATTTCGATACTAGTTCTCACTGAAATCGGCAGTACTGTATATTCAGACTGCACATTTCACATTGTTCGCGGACAGCGGGCCTAAGCCATTTATATTTATGCGCGCAAAACATTCTTTGCTAACAGATCGTGCTTGAACGTGGCGCGCATTTTATGCAGTTGGACCGCTTATCAACAACGAGTGGAAAACATTACGCGAATTTGGCGTGTTTTTTTTTAGACATTTTGTTCGTAGGGCGATGCTAATTCCCGGACATTTGTTCACATATGACGTAATTTTGTGAAATTACCATTGGTAGTTTTGATCGATGAAGGAACGTCATTTATAACGGTGACCATGATTATATGTACGTCAAGTGATTAATTCTGAAAATTATCCTTTACATTTTACTCACTTTTCTTCGTTTGAATCGTAATTTTTTGCCAATTTTGACATAATATGAAAATACTATACAATGATGTAATGACATTTGTAGCTTTTTACTTCTGGTTACTATCATTTGTGGTTATGGGGAAAAAATTGATTTGTGATAACTTTTTTATATAATTTTTAGGTTCATCTTTTGTTCTTTTGTATTTTCCTAGTGCCGAGTAATTTAATAATGGAAATAATCTCAGAGATTATGTTTTCTTTTGATCTTTCTAAACAATGGTAGAGAAAAGATAACAGAGTTAATGTGTAATTTTAATGTTATATTTCATACCGACTTTTCTGTGTATATGCGTTTAAGATCTATACTGAATTATATTTTTTGGTTACAATGGTGTTTATATCAAAAATTATTCAGTATATTTTAATTTACAGTGTGTAAGAACTTATTTTCTTTCATGAGACATTCTCATATTGCAAAATAAATGAAGCCTTAATTTATATAATTTGTTTAAATATTCTTCTTTAGCAGACATTAAATTTTCTGTGAACTTTATTATTTTATGTTTACTTCTTTTCAACTATGTATCAAATATGAAAAACATAAATCTTAATATCTATTTCTCACATTTTTTATCAATCTGTAACCATTTTTAATTAATAAGCTTAATGATTTACTAAAGAATAGAGTTAGAATGAGATGTTCCCCCTTTTTTTTTTTCTCTTTAATTAGATACATATTTTGATAAATTGTAAAACACAATCCATATAAAGTGAAATGACATATTTAAAAAACGCTAACTTACGAAACCAGTCGGCGTTTTTTAAATATATCATTTTATTTAACATGGATTATTTTACAGTTCATTTATCAAGTTTTAATTTATATATATAAGTTTGTAATTTTAGTTCACGACGCAACATCAAATTAGTACTGAATATAATAAGCTTAATCATGACTTATTTTTTGCGTAATGTAATGTTCTTTACAAAAATAATTCTAAAGCAATTCTCCACACAGTTAGTTATAATCATCAGCGTAAATTCACCGGTAACAGTGATTTAACTGGAATTTTAAAATGTGTTTTGACACATTTCATCATTATTTATTGACAATACTGTGAATTATCATTACACGTTATTTTTATTTTATTTTTTTAAAATAATGTTATCACATTATTCCGAATGTTCGGCTTTTATCTTTTTTCTGTTATTTTTTGACGAACATACTTTAAAGCTGAGTTTCACGCCGAATTTTTAAGACTGCAATAAACAACTAATTTGTCAACTGTAAAGGTGTTTTTAATTCTCCTGAACTTTTTTTTAATAAGCTTTTATATAGAGTACATCACATTGTTCCAAAATATTTTACAAACTTTCAGTTTGGAGATTTCTCATTTATCTCACTCTAACCATTTTAGATATCACGAAAAGATGGAGTACTTGTATATTAAATTCCTTGTTCCAAAACAACCGAAATACGTAGAATTTTGAACAGGAACGAAAAGATATTCCTCGTCAAAAATTATGGAAATTGCTGCACGTTGCAACATACTTTTTTTATGTATTTCAAAAAATTATTAATATCCATTTTAAAACAAACAAGGAAAAAAACTAAAGCAGGATATAAAATTGTAGGTTTTGTATTGAATACTTTAATCGAGATGATGTCACTAGTATATTTGAATAACACGATTTTTCAAAATACGTCAAATATGAACAAACGTCCGGGAATTAGCATAGCCTTTTATCCTAGAGCTGTTTTCGTTTCTTCGTAGTCGACTCGCTGTAGGCTTAATTAGTCGTCAGGTAAACTCGTGGGCCAATCGAATAGTTGTCCGCTGAACTTTTTAGACTACTTGCTGTTTTGTTCTGTCTCTATCGACACGGTCTTTTGCATCGTTTTAAATTTCGTGCTCTACGAGTAATTTATCAGTAAATATATATATATATATATATATAAATAAAAGAAAAGAAAAAAACGGAAAAAAACATTATAACCTATTTAATAGAATGAATGTATCCACTGAAAATAAACTGACATTCCTTGCACTGTAATTTTCAAAACTTCGTACGCAAATAACGTAAAATGCTAGTACAGCGATTGTGGAATGCACAAAAAAATCAAATAAAACTGGAAAACTTTGAATCCGTAGTTTCCAAAATATTTTTTTTTCAACATACGGCCCCATTGGTCGATAAGTTAACCTGATGGCTAGTGCAACCTACGACGAGTCGATCTAATATGCGTTTTATTTATTTCGGAGCTTATCGTTTAGCAACCGAATAACTACTTACCAAAGTAACACCTATACTATGCGATATTTCATAGTACATGGAAATAAAAATTAAAACGAAGTTTACAGTTAATAATTCCCGCTAATTTTTGCATGTTTCGGTGATGACGATCCATTTCTTTTTTCTAGTCAAAGGGGAAAGTAAGCTTAATTTTAATATTTTTTCCCGTTAATTTTGTTGTTTTCCTGAATTTTACGAGTGGTTTTTCCGACGCAACGTTTGCTCTCAGTGAAATCACCGACCCCTTTCAGCTTGCAATGTATCATGGACGATTGATTGTCTAGTTTCCTTGTTTTTATAGATAACGTGAAATGCTTGGAAAATGATATCACATATGTGTGACTATTTGTTTTTAAAATCGAATAATTGCGGTTGTAACTGGGTGTGGTGTTACGAATGCGATTATGATTTGTGCGGTTACATCATTGTACACACATACACGACATTACCTTCAGATCGTTGACGTACATATTTTATAATGATGCAATGCTTATGTAGTTTATTAACTTTAATTGCCTTTAGTTTTAACTAGTGCTGCGAGCTAAAATAGAACGAAATAGTGTAATCGTTGCACATAATTTAAAACGCTCGAATTTATTCAGTTTATGCGCGTAAACTTTTCCATTTTCATTACGTAATGTGTTCCAGGACTTTTTATTTTTATTATTATTATTATTATTATTAATATTAATATTTTTTTATTTTTTATTTTTTTGGGCGGTTCTTATTAACAGTTTCGTATGTAGTCCCAAAGTTTTGACCCTTTTACGTTTATTAATTGATGGAATAATGAAGAAAATGAGGTGGCGGATTTGCTGTAATAACGACGAATCACCGCTATATCCTTATAGTAACATAGCAAATTTTTTGTTAAATTTCTATAAAGTACAAGCGTGCTATGTAGGTAAGAAAACCCGAGATAAAGTAGAAGTCTTTGTGATACAGATGTTTTTAGATTTTCAAACAAGAAACGAACGAATTCTTATTACAGTTAACTAATTTAGAATTCCTCGATAACACGGCATTTTACATAAAGTCACTCGCGGTCCAATACTCTGCTGTATTTAGTCAGCGCGCATTGAACCTAGATAAATCAAAGAGAAAACAATTTCCGTGCTAACCAAAATATCGCTAAAAATTCATTTCAAATACGGACATTGTCGTAAAATGGCGACGTACGTACCGAATCCGTATCAACTACCCCGAATATCTACCGCTAACGGCTTTTTTACCAACAACTCGTCAAACTTTTTAAATAATACATGTAAATACGTGTGTATCAGAGAATAATCAATACATTATGTCTTTTACACGTGTTTGGGCTTACTGCTAACTAGTATTTGAGTAACTTTAATGGTAACTGTAACTTAGTCTATAGATTATAATTGGATAGATTCCTTTTCTAGGACTGTTAAAAAAAAAAAAAAAATGCGCTCGCTTACAATTTACGCGCTGAGGTCAAATAAGAACTGCGTTTGTTTCCATCTGCAAAGTTACACAGTCATTTTTTCGAAGGATGATTTATTTTTCCCTTAAAAGTATTTGTATAATACGGCTTTTTGAAAAGCAATGGTCTCCGATTCATTTTTGTTGAAAATCAAAGAAAAAAGTAACGTAGTAAAAGCTGATTTTTGAAATTTTTGGTATTACAATTTTCAATTAGCAAAGATGCGAGTACCATATTTAAAGGATTTAATTAATGATATGAAAAATAACTTCATTTTGCTTCGATCATTTTTCAACTGCGTATGCTAATATTAAAACATGCAAAGTAAATCGTAACTGATGAATGAGACAGGCACAAATAAAAAAAAAAAAAAAGTATATTTTTAAACCAAATTACAACAATTATTATAAACCACGTTAAATGTTTATGATTTTTTCAATACTCGGTTTATAAAAATTGAATAATTTTATATTGGTTCACACATTACATGTTTTCTAATTATTATTGTAATTTAAATTCAAGAAGGTTTACGCTTTTTAAGAATAATCATAATATCCTTCAGTTTATTATTATAAAATATATTTTACTGTTTTTAATTCGTTATTTTTATTCGAATCCGCGTTTCCATGATAATTAACGCTGGTAATATTTTTTTACTTTCGTTGCCTATTTAATTTCAAAATTTAGACTTTTAAATTTAAACGTTATGTTCTAATGCTAAAGAGAACTGTTTAAAAAAAAAAGAAACAATTTTTTTTTATAAAACGAGCTATGAACTTTTTTTTAATAAGCTTTTAGCTTTTTTTTTTTTTTTATTTTTCAATTTTCTTTTCGTGATAAATACTTCGATAATATTTTAAATGTCAATGGTGTTTGTTATATTAATAAAAGTTTCTCTAAAACGACAACCGCCACTTTTTTTTGTTCTCGTTATTTGATAACTTCCCAGTCTTTGCTTATATTCATGTGGAACCACCACTGACTGGTACATTTGAATAAACAAAGAATAATTAAAATTGGTTCACTTAATCAAAAGTTATACGCGAAAAAACATTAAAAAAACATACTTCTACCTCATTTTTTTAAAGCCGGTAAAAATACTGTATGTTTTAATAACTTCTAGATTTATTTATATATATATATATATATATATATATATATATATATATATATATTTAATTTTTTTTCTTTTAAAGTATAAACAGAAAAGTATTAATGTGTAAATTATTTTTAAAATCCCTTCATCGCTAACTTTTATTAAGATAATTTTTTTTTCTTTCATTTATTTTACGAATAATAACAAACACGGTATTGGTTTATTAATGTTTTACACTATAACTTTTTTGGGGTAAATATTAAAGTTTGTAGTGACGTTATCACCGAGTGATAGATCGTTTTTTATTAAAATTTTTATTGACAATAATTAAGGTTGTACATTATACTGGAAATATGTATATATGGCTTTCTTCTTCGTCGTCGTTGCTCGGTTCCGAGTGTCGAGATCTATCATCTAATGTTATGTATGATCTGTCTTCAGGCTTCTCGATTTTCCGCCGCCCGCATCAAATCCTCGATTGATAAGCCCGTCCATTTCTTCATTTGGTCCATATATCGGTTTGGAGCACGTCCTCTTCTCCTTTTCGCGTCCACTTTTGCTTGTATAATCAGTTTTTCTGTAGAGTCTTTTCTGATCACATGTCCGCAAAACCGTGCCACCTGTTTACGGATTGATGGGAATAAGCGTTCCTGTTCTCTAACATTAAATTCATTTAATACAGATGATGCGTTGGTTCTCTTCGCTGTCCATGATATCCGTAGCGCACGTCGGTAGCATGTCATTTCGAAACCTTCAATTCGTTTCTGGCAAGTGACGTTAATGGTCCATGACTCGGATCCGTAGATGGCAATACCAGTGTCCGGATCAAATGCAGTTTCGTATATGTTTGCTTATTCCATGATCCTTTCATAACTTTTCTAAATTAGCTAGAACATTCTTAGCCATCCCTATTCTTATTATTATTTCATTTTTACATTGACCTCTTTGAGATATTTGGACTCCGAGATAGATTACCCCTTGTCTGTTATTGAAATATCTGTTAGCTGTTGCAGTGGTTGTGGAATTTTATTTTGCCTATCGATCACCATTAAACAACATTTGGATCGGTTCAGTTTTAATCCTGCTTCTTTATTGCACTCCCCCGTCATATCTGGCCTAATGCAAAAAATTAAGAAGTTAAATATCGGAAGATATTGTATTTTGAGCCTTAAACGTTTTATCAAGTAAAACTGGAATATTTTTAAAAAAATGTTTGTTGCGTATATGTTTATTGAAGTATTAAAAATAAAATAAAAATAAATAATGTAGTGCAATAATTGTGTGCAGACGTTTTGTATTTGCATTTTAAACTATGTCTTCCTTCTCTTTACTCCGACACTTTCGGAATTTTCTACTTCGGGACGTAATCGTATTTTATACGGAAGTACATTTTAATATAGCGCGCGATAATGGGCTAGATTCTTCTGATATTTCTTTTACTAGAGATATAAACGTTTGTTTTTGGTTGCGGTATTTTACTGACATTTTACGATTTTTGTATTTTTTTATTTTTTTTTTTACTTATATCGCCATGAAAATTAATAAAAAAGTATTCCGTATTTAGCAAGTTTTTTTTTTTTTTTTTTTAAATTGTTACACATGATTTTAGTACGAAAATGTGCGTACTTAATGAAATTTAATTCCGGTTGAAGGACAGTTTTGGTCTATAATTTGGTATATAGTTTTTAATTATGCTTTTGATAATACACAGTCTCCTACTGAATTTTTTGAGGTTTATACATGTTTTTTGTCAGAAATTAATAATGTCGATGGCTTAATTACGCCGTGCTTATGATTGGAAATATTTTGAACCATCTGTTCCCGTTATTTTCCATTTAACAAAGATGTTTTTTTTTTTTTTTGTTGTTTTTTCTTATATTTCTCGGCACTTTGTCATTTTCCGTAATAAATTATTAATAGATATAGAGGGGGGGATAAATGACTTGTGCATGTGTCAGTACAGTAAACAATTTTAATGTTAATAATAATTATATAACGATAATAAATTTTATTTGTTTCAGCTAGGAAATCCGTCGGTCCGACCTTACGCGCAGTTCGATGCTCGGCAAGATGCGGAAGTACTTCGTAAAGCTATGAAAGGATTCGGTACTGACGAGAAAGCTATTATTAATGTTTTAACGCGCAGGTCGAATGCGCAGCGGTTAGAAATTGCCGTTCAGTTTAAAGCTCTATATGGAAAGGTAAAATCTTAAACATAAAGGCAGTCATAAGAGATACAACTTCAAAAATACTTTTATCTTTTTTCCTTTTTATTGAGTACTTCGAACACCACTTATAGCGAAATCAAATTATTCATTAAGATTACATCTTTTTAGCCTTTCTGGGGTGCATGATATTAGCAATTTTGAAGTCGACAATTACACAGAAGGTATGCGAAACCTGTCGTAGAATCTTCTTAATTTTTTAAATGCGTTTGCTTTAATATATTATTTAAGTCATTTGACTTACACTAATGGATTTCATTCCTTATTCTTCTCTTGCTTTTTATGTTTGATCTTCTTTCCAAAATTTTTTTAGTTCTTTCTAATTTGCCTTTGCTGTTTCTCAGTAATCCGTAATGTTATAAATCTTTCTTAGTGTTTATTATCGTCACCGTGAAGACTTTCTGCTGTTTCTTTATGAATTTAATTTTGCCTTGGAACTACTGTGTATTTTCCCTGTATTTTTCAAATGTTTAAGATAACTGATTTTTTTTTTCTTATTTCATCTTTTTCTTACTATTAACATGGCACATCAAAAGTTTTTGTTGATGCCCAGTTTCCTAAATTGATCTGTGGATGTATTTTGTAACCCCCCATTATTTTTTATGCGCACGTTTCGTCTATATCAATGTGATCCGAGGTATTCTTTCGACGTCTAGCCCTTGCGAAATTCCCTTACCTCTCTTCTATTTGTAGCATCTAAATTTATTTATTTCTCCCGCATTTACTTGACGAGCTTATTTAATTTTCGAATTATAGGTGATTATTTTCTTTGTGCAAAATTTATCGAACTTCCGTTTGATATGCTGATGCCAAATCTGCTGGTTCCCAACCTGTTACTGTTTGACCTATCGTAGTAACATAGCAGTCTCCGATGAGAAGACATTCTCTCTCTTCATTTTTCCCTTAGTCTTCCTGTTAATTCTCTCTGCTTTTGCTAGACAAATACTTGCGCAACTGATGCAGCCTTTGGTTTCATTTTAGTAGTATTTTAGTTTTTCATTTTTTTAAGCCTGTCCTCACTGCGAATGTATAAGATCATGCTATTTATGAGCTTCATTTATTCCTAAAGTCATCGATTTTTAATATTACGCTTATTGGTACATTAAAAAAAAAGAAGAAGAAGAAGAAAGAAAAAGAAAAAATCCTGTTTTTTTATGTGGTCTCGCAACATGCTGCTGTCTGTAATTTATTTATTTTCTATATATTTCTAGCGTCTCGATCGATGTTGTTATGAGCAGTTCATGATTTCTACAATTAACCACGTTTAGAATCAAAAAAAGATTGTGTGGTGTTATGAATTTTTTTTTCCATTATCACTTTCTGTAGAGTTGAGGTCTGATCTGCTAATTGAAGAATATACACAGTTTTAGGGTAGTCGATTGTGGACGACCGGTGATCTACAATTAACATCTAGTTAGGAGTCTGCTTACCTAACACTACTGTCTTTCCGAAGAATTCTTGTCATTAATGTCATGTCGTACCCGTGTGGTGGAGTTTTCCCCTTATTGTTTCTTCATCAATGAAGAATTTGCAACAATAGTTGTCAAAAAATTACCGACTTTATAGAACTTTGTCGGTGAATAAATTCCACGAACGATACGTTTTTGATTTTTTCGTAATGCCATCTTCGATCCTGACATTATTATCGTCCATATTTTTGTCATTTGGTGGATCTCTGATGCTGATATTCTTCTTGCCGAGTTGTTTATTTACAACAGGATAATTATTTTCTTCTGCATCCTCGATCTTCTTGAATTTTTTTGTTCGCAACCATTCCATCCAAGAAGACTATTTTGAGTGCACAATACAGTAACACAATCATTTCTGAGATTTAAATAGTTTATCAATTCGTAGAAATAATACGCCGGCTGCGATTGTAGAAAAAAGTTTTTTTTTTAATTTTTTTTTCTCGATATAATCGTTTGTTTTTTGTTTTTCTTTTTGTATCGGCGCGTTTTATCGTCCAAGTAAGGAATTCTGGTATTAATTGACTGCTTCTCGTGTATATATCGTGCATTGCGTTTTTTGCATAAACGTGTTGTAGTAATTTTTTTACATGTTGCAATATTAGGTAAGTTTTTAACACGAATTTAGCAATGTACGTGTACGCCTTTGATGATAACATGTTCATTTCTACTACCAGTAACTACTTAACGTGATTTGTTATTATAAATTAGAATTGGTTTATTAGGATTTAATATCGGATTTGAAAAGTGAATTGGGTGGCAATTTCGAAAGGGTAATTATTTCTTTGGTTACGCCGATATACGAATTTCTGGCCAAAGAGTTACATGAAGCGATTTCCGGAATTGGTACGGAGGAAAATACTTTGGTCGAAATATTGTGCACCGCTGGAAATTCTCAGATATATGCTATTAAAGACGCCTACCAACGATGTAAGTTTCAACCGGTTCTCTTTAATCGCCTTTCATCGCCAGTTAATTTTTCAAACGCAGACAAGAAAAATTGTATTTTTCATATTTAAGTGGTCTTCTTCGAAACTGTTAATCTAACCCATTTTCAATTTACATATGTCCATTATTAACTTTTGGGGCGTAAAATCGAAAAAGAAATATGTCGAGCAATCAACGGTAGTCGTAATTTTTTAAAATTTAGCAACTTTCCTAAAGCGATTATGAAGTGTTTTTCTTTATTTGTTTCAATGATTTTGTATATCAAAAGCATTTATAAAACCTTACATAATGAACTGATTTTGATGATTTTTTTTTTTTTCATCATGTTTCCTTTGACGTACAAATATGTCATCAAACAGCCGCATCACTTTCCGTTGATTCTAAGCTGCGTTGTAAGTAGAATTCGGATTTTTATGCACTAAAAACCTTCAAAATATGCATTAAACAAATTTCGAAATAATGCATATTAAATTAATCAAATAAAATTTTTCATTTTCTACTTCAAGTTACGATTAACATTCGAATTTTCTTCCGTTAAATATATGTTAAAGATATACGTAACAATAAGGATTTTTTAAAGATTTTTAATAAAAAAGGTTATGTTTTGAGTCTGTTAAAGTACTATTCAGTATGGAAAACGTCAAGATATAATCGATAAATGTCTATGTATATATATATATATATATATATATATATATGTATATATATACTGTAAGTCACAAAAATGTTTGCACTTTCGTCAATTTCACATTACAACGGACCCGAAAATAATGTAAAAAGAAGTAGTAAGAAAATTACGAAGGATATTTGATAAAGTGGGGTGTGATGAGGAAATATGCGTACACAGAGACAGCAAAGGAAGAAGAAGAGGAAAATAAAAAAGGATAATGTAGGATAAATCCAAATTTACAGCTCATAAAAATGTTTGCACTTTCTTCTATAGCGGGATTAATACGTTTTGTAATCACAGAATGAGTCATCCCTGAATGCTGGATAGTGAGTAATACGTTCCGAGATAACTGTATGTATGAATCTGCTTACAAGAAAACCTCATTGTGTGCATCGTACGCATGAAAAAGTCAGACGTACAACTTTGGAGGAAAGTGTGATTGAAATTGGAAGAATGTCCGATAAACGAACGTCCCCGGAGAAGATATAACTCGTGGTTTTTTGGAAGCGCTTAGGTGTGGATTTTTCTTAACTTTCCTCAGAATTCGACATTCTTTATGCGCATTGAAAATCCGTGGATGACCGGGCCTATTACAGAGATTAGTTCGATTTTCTCCTTTGAATCGTTCGACGATGTATTTTACCGTCCTCTCCTTCATTTGAAGCATTTCGCATATTTTCTGGTACGATTTCCCATTCTTTCAGCGCCAAACCACTAGTTATATCTTCTTCGGGGACGTTCGTTTATCGGGCATCCTTCCAATTTCAATCACACTTTCGTCCAAAGTTGTTTTGCTATTAATTATTTTTCAAAAATCACTTGTTTCCTTAATTTTAAATAAAACAAACTCTGCTTACAGTACGGATATACAATATTAACGTAACTTGCTTGTTTTTCAGTATACTACAGATCTTTGGAAAACGACTTAATCAGTGATACATCCGGAAATTTCAAAAGATTATTGGTGTCCTTGTGCCAGGTTAGTTATTATTTATCACCGTATATTTCGTTAATATTTAGCGCAACAAAATGTCCTGTTTGTATCTTGTGTTTATATCTTTTTTTTTTTTTTTTTTCTTATTCGTGTTTTTATTGAATAACAGAAATGTTTAACGCGTATCAATTATGTAAATGTTTGTTATGTCCGTTTAATTTTTAAAAATTGTTTATTTAAAAAAATCACTATAGAATAAGATTATTTTTCAATGAATTTTTAACATCTTTAACGGCTTCACGTTCACTTTGTTGATAATTAAATAAACAATATATATATATGTATATATTAGTAATCTCCCAATTTGCCTGGCCAGCACGAGGGATTAGGCTAACTTATCCCGCCAAGGAGTGCCTACACCCAGCAGAGTGGGTTGATTTAGGCATAACGTGATTGTGATATTCCTATGTAGTGGAACAAATTACCCTTTTTAGTTATTTGAATTTTCTCCCCTTCTCTATGGATTTCGGATATACCTAATACGTTTAACCCCCTGACTTTATAAAAGCATTTTCGAGTTCTGCGAAATTTTCGGGTTTGAATAAAGATCTTTCATTGAAGGTGCCTATTGTAAATTTACTACTGTTTGTTTTTTTATTTATGGTTGACAAAATATTGTTGTTGACCGATTTAATTTTATTTTTTTCCAAAGTATTTTTGTATTTTATTTTTTGAGAAACGCTTGCGAGAGTATTGGTATACTTACCCTGGATTACCTCCGGGTAGGGAGTTCTGCGCAGGACCCACTTCGGTTCACATTTCATTTCTTTTGTACAAGGTGACTCTATTTCTGTTCCTATTGGGTGATTGAAGTTGCGCGGGTGCGAACTTGAATTTATCTAACATTGGCTGCATCGGTTTCATACCTTCCGACGTTGACTTTTTTTTTTGTTAAATAACGACCCCTTCCGTGTTTCTTTATTTTGGCTGTTGGCGTTGGGACTCCTGCTATCATCGACCTTTCTTGTAAGTTTGATTTTTCTATCCTTTTGCGATGAAAAATGGTAATTACCTTTTTAAGTGTACGACGCGCTGGTCGTTTAGCCAAAGTAGAGAAGTACTTAGTTAAATGTTCGATCTGATTGGCTGTTTACATAATGCGTTCTTAGTGACCTGTTAATATCAAGAAGTACTCACACACGGATTCGAGTCGATCATCAAATCGGGTTTCAGCTATTATCCGATATTAACCGACCTTCTTGCGTGTTTTACACATTAAGTATTTTTCTCCGCATTCCTAAATGGGGCTTTTTACATTTTTCTCGGGCAAGTTAAAAATTGTCTTCTTTCTTTAGCCAAGTTAATCTTTGTTATAAGGGAAGTGTGTTGGCGGTTTTTTTTTTTTTTTTGTTTTGTTTTTAAAATACCGGTTATGGTTGGTTTGTTTTTAGGAACAGATTAATTTCTGTTTTTCTCAGAGGATCAAATGCTAGTTTCCTTACAAAAAAACTTTTAACGCAGTTTAAATTCGTTCCTTAAAAAATCTTTTCAATAAAAATGCGATCCGCGAATTTAAAATATGAATTAGGAGACGTAGTTGGATTTTTTTTCTCGTGCGTATTAAATTAAAAGAGGGTCATTTACGCTTCCTTCATCCTACGCAGTTCTTATTATTGTTTCCTTCCTCTTCTTAGTTTCGAACCGCGAGCAAAACGAAAGACTAATAAAAATATGAATCATTTGAATCCATAATTTTTTAAGTTAGTAACATTTTAAAATATGCGGAAAAGTAGCTTTTCTCGCCATGGAAAATTATATCGAAAGAATTGTATAGTTTTGTATACAGTTTGAAAAAAAATTTTTATCGGAATTCAGTTTTACTCTTTCTAAAATTTCTGTAACGAATAAATTTGAAGCTGGTGAACGCCGAATGGAGTTAAATTTATTCAAAAGTAGCCGTTATTCTCTTTCATGCACAATCTCCATTGCGAAGCTCGGTAATGTACCTAGTCACGGTGGTTTTAGACTTAATTGAAAGCAATATATGTTAACTGGCTTGTAAGCCTACGCTTAAGATCCGTTATTGTTCGTAATTTCCCTTTAATTATTAAGGAGTTTCGTATTTTTCAACATTTTTTTTTCCTGATTAATGACAGCAGTGATTTTTTTTTTGCATTCTATTTACGATATGTGTGATTTTAACGCGATATTTTCAAAACGCTGTGAAGTTCTAGTAATAGTCGTAATGATCCTCGAAATGTTTTAATTTATACGATTTTGTGTAATTGTATATTTCGGTAAGTGGTTCCGTGGCATTTATATCGAGTTCGGAATCTTATTTACTTTTCCGATTCTTATTTACTTTAGAAAATTTCTGTGATTGTTCCAACACCTGAATGATTTTTCAGTATTTTGATCATAAACGTTGCGTAGTTTTAAAATCGATTGCTTATCTATCCAAATAATAATTTTATTTATTTGAAGTTGCAGACTGCGCGTACCAAAAAATAAACCCGCAGGCAGTTTGCATGCGCCGCAGTACTATATTTTAAAGTTTTCAATAAAATGTAGATTGTGATAAATAGTATTAACTTTACTTATGAACGTTTTTGTGTAGTAATTAGTTCCTGAAATATATTAAAGTTTTTAATCGTTGTAAAAAATTAAGCGTATTTTGTTCGTATGTGATGCAACTTAACTTACATGTGTGTGTGGGAGGGGTGTATGGTTACTAATCCTGATTTGGGGTTTGTGGCGCTATCTTTTTGACGGTGTTCGAAGTAGAAATTATTTATTCTATTAATTTACGTTTAATTTTCAATCTCTCGGACACCCGTTGTCATTCTATCAGCTCGGTTATAGCATGAGAATGCCCGTTTGGCCGACATCCATATTTTCCCTATATATGTAAGGGCTGATCTGCGTGTTCGGTGGTGTATTCAGCGGGATAGGTATCCTGATGTATACGGGGCTGATAGTAGTCGGTTGCATTGGACCGCATTTACGACGAGTGCGCGCTACTGCGACACGTGCCGTTGTGCAACAGAGTTCAGTGGGAACGAATTTATAAAATCTGGTAATTTTATCACGGTAGAGTACGCGATTCGATTTAACATGTTTTCAGAGTATAGCGAGGTTTCGTGAATGCGAAGATAATCCTCGCAACGGCGGATTTTAATTGTCTCGTCTAATTCGTTGATGTATTGTTGTTCATGTTGTCTAACGGAAAGCGATTGCAAAGGGTCGTGTCACGACGGTAACACCGACAATGCTAGTCGAATCCGCTTCATCATAATTTTATAATTTTACGATTTAAAGTTCCTGCACTTTAACTCGTTTATTATTTGTTTGCTCGTTTTGTTTTTCCTGCTATTTTTAACCGACTTCAAAAAAGGAGGAGGTATTCAATTCGACTGTATTTTTTTTTTTTTTTTATTTATTTATTTATTTATTTTTATGTGTGTTACCACAGAACTTTCTTCTAGATGAACCGATTTTGATGATTCTTCTTTTATTTGAAAGGTGGTGTGGTGTTTGTCATGTGGTCCCATTTAAATTTGATCAAGGTCTGACCGATAGTTTTTGAGTTATCCTTAATAATGCGGGAGATTGAAGCTTTTTGGATGCTTTTCATTCATGATTGTTTTCACCGTCGGATTAGATTTTTGACTTAAAATACTATAAATTTGCCAAATTACCATGGAAATGTAACTTTTGGTGTTTTTACCGTGGAAATATCTGTTCTTATTAAAATGTTTTAATTTAATTGAATAAAAATGCACTAAAAAGTAAAAAATAAAATGCTTTTTTACAAAAAATAAATACCGACTTCAAGATTTATTATAAAAATTTAAAAATGCACTAAAAAGTAAAAAATAATTACTCCCGATAAAAAATATATATCAGAGTGATACACCCTTAAAGGCAATATCGTAATTCTTATACAACATTAATTTTTTGGAGTTGGCATCAAATTCATATTAAAAGAATAATTAAAAACTGCATTAAATGTTGATTAAATTGTTCCTAACATGAATTTAATTCCAACTCGAAAAAGTTAATGTTGTATAAGAATTACGTTATCACCTTAAGTTATATCACTCTGATATACATATTTTATCGGGAGTAATTATTTTTTACTTTTTAGTGCATTTTTAAATTTTTATAATAAATCTTGAAGTCGGTATTTATTTTTTGTAAAAAAGCATTTTATTTTGTTTTTTTGTTGTTTTTTTTTTTTGTGTGTTACCACAGAACTTTCTTCTAGATGAACCGATTTTGATGATTCTTCTTTTATTTGAAAGGTGATGTTTCTCGTGTGGTCCCATTTAAATTTGATTAAGATCTGACTGAGTTATCCTTAATAATGCGGGAGATTGAAGCTTTTTGGATGCTTTTCATTCATGATTGTTTTCACCGTCGGGTTAGATTTATTGACTTATAAAATACTATAAATTTGCCAAATTACCATGGAAATGTAGCTTTTGATGTTTTCACACCGTGGAAATATCTGTTCTTATTAAAATGTTTTAATTTAGTTGAATAAAAATGCACTAAAAAGTAAAAAATAAAATGCTTTTTTACAAAAAATAAATACCGACTTCAAGATTTATTATAAAAATTTAAAAATGCACTAAAAAGTAAAAAATAATTACTCCCGATAAAAAATATATATCAGAGTGATACACCCTTAAAGGCAATATCGTAATTCATATACAACATTAATACCTTAATCAGAGTCGGCATCAAATTCATGTTATAATATCTAGGAACAATTTAATGAACATTTAATGCAGTTTTTAATTATTATTTTAATATGAATTTAATGCCGACTCTGATTAAGGTATTAATGTTGTACATGAATTACGATATCAGCTTAAGTATTATATCACTCTGATATATAAATTTTTTATCGGTAATAATTATTTTTTACTTTTTAGTGCATTTTTAAATTTTTATAATAAATCTTGAAGTCGGTATTTATTTTTTGTAAAAAAGCATTTTTTCTAGATAAATTCCGTTGACTAAATTTAATTACAAACACCTTGGCCGTGCCGATCCTCCGAGAGGAACTCCGATTTAGTTTCCTTCGTTAGGTTTCGTTTACAATAGGAGCTTTTTCGTTGTTTTTGTTTTTTCACGAAATAAAAGTCTAATGTGCGCGACAAAAGCCTCCAGGGAACAAATTTAATGAAAAATTAAAACCGAACTTCGATAATAACTACATCCGTATCAATTCGCGCCCGGAACTAGGTCAGCGAAGGAAACTAAATTCCCCTATCCGTTCCACGTTCTGAACGAGGACAGCAAAATTTCAGTAATAGCTAAAATTTCATGTCAGTGGCGTCTGCGAATCAAAGAATTTCAAATAAATTAAATCTATATCAATATATTATATTCGGCTTCGAGGTAAAACCTGCTAGGTTATATCATAACAAACGACAGTTAATGAATTTTATCTCTAAACTGACAATACTCACC
The DNA here is from genome assembly GCA_039619475.1 of Icerya purchasi. NCBI lineage: Eukaryota > Metazoa > Arthropoda > Insecta > Hemiptera > Monophlebidae > Icerya > Icerya purchasi. The sequence goes on along the minus strand of CM077115.1, from coordinate 330,096,567 downwards.
AATAGTGTTGTAAATATTGCAATAGAAATTCGAAAATAAAAAAAAATTGCGTATGGAAACAATGTAAACTTTATCGTTGTTATTATTCAGCATAAATTATACGCGTCATCTGCGTTTGTTTTTATATCGGAACAGGGCAGAAGAACTGAAACTCCTGTGGTGGATGAATCGTTAGCTGTTAGAGATGCGCAAGCTTTGTACCAAGCGGGTATAGCTATACATATTTTTTCTGCATGCTTTTACACATCATTTTATGAACTACATTAAAACGTTACTACCGTCAAATGAATCCGGACCGTTCTCTTTCATTATGGACTACGTGTGATTCATCTTGATGACTCCATTGTTTCTTTCTTATTTTCGGCATCATTTTAACTTCGCTGAAAAATATTTTTTGTTCCGTATACTGATTTCTTTAAAAAAGTAGTCCATAATTTTAACTCGTACTTCTTGAATTTATTATTATTATTGTTTTTTTTATTATTATTATTATTATTATTTATGCTGCTAAATTTGGGATATTACTTTGAATGCGTACGATGAAAATTAATTTCTAGGTGAGTTAATTTTGGGGACAGATGAATCGACTTTCAATGCAATCTTGGTTACAAGAAGTTACGCTCAATTGCAGCGAACGTTCATCGAATACCAACGTGTCTCCGGTCGTACTTTTGAGCAAGCTGTCAGGAGCGAATTTAGCGGTGACATTAAAGATGGCTTACTTGCTATCGGTTAGTTATTTGGAACATTTTTCTCATTTTTTTATCGGTATTTTTAAAAAGTGGATCATATAAATTAAGATAAACATATATATATATATATATATATATACTGAACAATTAAGTGGTTTAATTTTTTTAAATATTGGAAATTCTTGAATATGCACTGTTTTGTAGTAACGAAGATTTATACGATGAATAGTGTTCAGCACTTCTGTTAGAATTTCGTTAATTGGAAAAATTCTAGGATGTATATTAAAAAAACAGAAAATTGCACCGTTTCCTTTTTTTTTGTTGTTTTTGATATAATTAAACAATTGGTTATAAACGATTTTATTATTAATAGAAACTTTTAAAAAGAGCCGAGTAACAGATTAAGGATAGAATACGGCGTCTATGGGCTTATGAAAAAATTACTTTATTTTCGATGTCGCAGATTTTAAGCTCGGACAAATGAAGAAAAAATTGTAGAAAATTTATTATGAATAAGACGAATGTAAAAGACATCAATAAAACACAGACACCTGATTGCCGATAACAATAGTTTGATGTTATTTTCGTAAAGAAATAAAATTTCAGTCAATAGGAAAGTAGGAAGACTGGAATGGTTAAAACATTTATATTGCATTCAGTAGGAATGTTCATAAGCTCCTTGAATGAGTGAAGAGTATTTATCGCACTCATGGTGGCATTTAAAGCCTTGTTAATGCATACAGATGAAATTACAGAATTTTGTGTTACATGTCTACCCCTTAATAAAGTGAAGTTGGGAGAACTGCTTCGTACGTATCTGCAGTCAAACTGTAGCTGAAAAACTGACTTCTACAACTCGAAGAAAGCTGTTTTTACAATTAATTATTTAAAAGATTGCACGGATTTTTGATATTTTATAGAAAAATGTCGCTAGGAAAATAAATACAATGAATAGCGATAGATTTGTTCAGGCATGAAAAGTGAATACGACATGATCGGATAGAAAAAGAACGTTACTAAAATTACTTGATGGAAATAATGACCGGAATAATTATAACAGCTGGTTATTTAAAATTAAATAAAATTAAAATTAGACAAATCTACTGGTAACAGCTACTTTCGGATATTTTAAACAGTTCCGAAATTTTAGTAAAAGTCTATGTATTTATATGTTCGTGGTGTATGTTTTTTTAAAATGTTTGTTCACATATAAATTTTGCCAGTTTAGACTGATTTTAACGATTCTTTATTTATTCGAAGTGTATCAGCCAGTGACGGACCACATGAATATATCGTCTTTAAAATTTACACCAAAAACTTAATAATGCACTAAAAAGTAAAAAATAATTATTTGATGAAAAATAATTAATATTTTACGGTAAAGTATACTTAAGGATAATATGATTATTCTTAAAGACCTTAACTTATTGATGTCAACACCAAATTCAAATTGCAGCAAAAAAAGTAATTTAATAAGTACAATAATACAATCACTCGTTTTCTATAAGCCAAGTATTGAAAACAGGGATACTTTTAATGCGGTTTTCAATTATTGTTGCAATTTGAATTTGGTACCCGATTTTAATAAGTATTAATGTCGTTTAAGAGTAATCATGGTATTCGTATGTGTATCACTCTGAAATATATTACTTTTTATCGGATAATTATTTTTTACTTTATAGTGAATTTTTATTAAGCTTTAAGAATAAATCTTCAAGTCCTTTTTTAAAAACTATTTATTTTCGGTTATTAATTATTAAAGATAAAAGTCGCATTTATTTTCTTACTTTTATTTCTGTTTCTATGATCAGCTGATATAAAATTCCCGCTGAACAACTTGTATGGCCGTATTCCAACATAATTACTTGTTTATTTGTTGTTTTTTGAATTTCGCGATTTTGTCATGGTTGCTTTTAAAGTAGTATTCTCATGGTCAATTTTATTACAAAACTTACCGCTTCAGTTGTTGAATTTATTTTAAATTTTTTATGCATATATATTAGTTCCAAACAATGTATATTCTGTAATAATATTTTAATTTCACTTCTGCGATTAATAATTAAGAAATAGTTTTTAACTTTCTATCAATAAATTCTAGATAATATTAAAAAGAAAAGAAGAATGCGTGTTTATTTTGATAGTGAATGGATAATTAGGGTATGTATTTTGAAGGAAAATTTCTAGGCCAGAATGGCCTTGATGAAGGCGGCAGCATGAGCAAAAGTTGTCCCACTAATTTATTATTATTATTATTATTACTCTTATTGATAATTTTGGTTTGTTTAGGTTAATAGGGAAAAAATGTATTTCAGAAGATGTGATCTAGAATTAGAAGTTGTGACTAGTTGCTCAGAAGTAAGTAAACTAATGCAACATAGTTCGCAACTTATGAAAGGAGGAAATATGTGATATGTAGTGGGTTTATGATCTATTTTGTTACTAAAAAGTAAGTAGACTAATGCAGTGCAGTCCACAAATCTTGCATGAAAGGAACTCTGTGTGTTGTAGTAGGTTAATTCGCAGATTACTTAAATGTGTATATATAAATCATTACGTTCCACAGATTATGATTGTTCATCGTAGTTGTTTTAGAAACACCATTCACGTTCATTTAGTGTTAAATTAGTTTGCATTGAAATTTTTTTTTTTGCCATAAAGTTAGTTATTATTTTAATGTCAAAACGTCGTTTGCATTAAATATTGCACTTGTGCATGTGATTAGGAAAAAAAAAAGAAAGATATTAAATATCCAATTTTATATAATTCGCTTTTCACAAATTTTTCAAATAAATATTTTGAATGTTCTGCTCTGTAGTTAAATTTTGATTAAATTGAATATTGATTGAGTACATGAACATCTAAGTGTTCGCGTAGTTTGAAATAAAAATTAAAATTAAGAGCCCCCGTATGACTTACTTAAATAATTGTTGAGCCAAGAAATACGCAAAAATTTAAGTTTTCGAGTTTAACTTCGTTAATATATTAAATAATGTATTATTATTATTATTATTATATAATTATTTTAACATCAGAAATTTAAACCCCATCATGCAAATGATTAAGCAGAAAGAATTTAAATAGGTGTTAAATAATCAGTTCGCCATGATTTAATTATTTACCAAAACTTCTGATTTAGTAAGAACTTATTTTCTAATGGCAGTTAACTAGTTAAAATGTGATTGAAGAAATTGAAATTAAAAAAAAAAAAAAAGTTTATACATAAAAATAGTTGCGTAGGTTACATTTTTTTATTTTTTTTTATTTTGTTTATTAATGTTAATTTAATAATGTCAATATTTTAGGCGAGTGAATTTTATTAACCTATTTTGGAGCTGAAATTGAAAAATGTTAGTTTATGTATTAAATTCAGAATTTCAATACCTTTTCAACTTCCTATTCTTTACCGATCGACTAAATGGAAGGGGTTCATAATGATAAATTAAATAGGTGCTTATGTGATTATATATATCGAATTATAAGAACGCTGACACAAATTGTATTAATGTCTATAATTTCACATATTTTATATTGTAATTTTATTAAAAAAGTATTAAAAAAATATTGTTATCTTTTTCAGTAATGTTACAAACATATTTTAAAAATTTGTACTTACGTTGTTCTAACCCTCCAAATAACCTTGGGTACACGCCATTTTCTACTGTCTCAGACTTCGTGAATAATATTTTTATACATACTTAATTTTGATCAGTAAGCATAAATTGTTTACTGTTTCTAAGATTGTTTTTTTCTAGTTTTTGTGTGCGTAATATTATTTGCATTTAAGTTTATCGTATTTTAACGATGCTCTGGTCAGTAGCAATTGTTATGGTCCTCTGTTTGCTATTGATTATCTTATTCGTAGGAAAAAAACAGTTTCATTGAACGATCGGTTTCTCGCATAAAATTAACTCGATATGTTTGAATTTTAATGAAAAATTAAATTACACTAATAATAAAAAGAACTGAAGAGTACAACCACTAAGTATAATACGTAGGTCACAGTCAAGTTAGTCCAATAACTATTTGACCAATCCTCGTATATATAGTATATCAATGACAACGTCATTCTTAGCTCGACCCCCACTACTTTTTCTGTCGCAAAAGTTTGTCCTAAAATGTGACATTAAATAAAGATTCATTTTCTTTTTCGTTGTAAATTTTCCTTGTTCTATACGAAGTATAGACGTGATAGGGTTGGGGGTCCGGGGGTGTCCCCAAGTGAGGCCAAGGACCGAGTTGTTGTTATATATACGTATATACGTATGTCTGATTGACTTGCAAAATAGTTCTGCTAAAAGCTGGTTACATTTAAAAATTTTAGTTTACAAATTCTACATACGTTAAATTTTATGCAATACTAATTTTTATTAATAGTTACGTTATATCTAATAGAAAATGCTGTAAAATTCTATAATTTGTGATGGAGTAAAGATTTCTTTTGTGCAAAATTTTATTTTGTAGGATATTTATCGAACATTGTACTTTTTTTAACATATGTACTATAACTGCGGAGCTCATTTTATAATGAATTGTTTTAATTTTCCGTATGTTTTTCAAATGACAAAAATTAATAAACATAAAATTTTCCGCTAAACTTAAAGAAAGTTATACCTTTATTCGATAGTCACTCGTTATAGGAAGATTGAAAACATTTAGAAACTGATTTAATTTTGGTCAAGGTAAGATACAGATTTACAGTGTACAAAAAGAGAAACAAAATTATTTAGACACTTTTTCGTTTATGTTTGTTTAAAATTTGTGAATCCAATAATGTAAAAAATGAAGTTTGAGTAAAAAGAGAACGCTCTTTAGATGTGCATTCTCATCGCAGCTGTTACAGTAACTAGCATGTATTAATTAAATTAACGAAGATTGCGTGTGTTTTTTGTTTTTTTTTGGGTTCGACCTGCATGGCATAAGTCGTCGCGATAGCCTAGTTGCTAGAGCGCTTGACTTCCGATATGGAGGTTACGGGTTCGATCCCGAGTGACGACGAACTTATTACAAGAATTAAATAAATAATCGCTAGTAATCACGTGGAAGGCAACAGCAAACCACCATGTTCAACATCATATGCGCGCTAGGCCAGTACACAACGGACGCACACGGGACTGCACTTGTATATCGATAAATCAAACGACTACTAATCAGTTCCGAATGTAGTCTTGCGTGTGTACACCACCTGCGTTGCATATATAATAATTGCTTAGTATACAGCCTATATCTGTACATCTAAAATGTGAGAATAGGTTGTCCACCAACCGAATGGTTGAGGATATAATGATGATGCATGGCATAATGGAAGGTGATCAAGAAACAAAAAAATCAAAGTAACATGGAAAGGTCTCAGGGAATATGCACCGATTGCCTGCAGAACAGTAACGAAGAAAATAGTTTACGCCTTCGAACTGATAGTTATGAAATACAGAAATATGTCAAAAGAGCATCACCGCGGATTTCGACAATTGATTTAATGGACACCCGAGGTTGTTTGGGTCAGCTGCAAGTTGTTTCATTTTTGGTCGCGTATGCTTGGAGAAAAAAAAAACTCGTCAGAGTTTTAGAAGGAAAATGTCTCATTCTAGTATTCCTTGACTAAATACATACGCTCGTTTCCGGACACTTGGGCTTGTCTGCAGGCTCGAAGAAACGAAAGTTAATTTTATTAGGGTATGGTAGTGTTCCCCGTGATTTTCGAGACAGACTGCCGTAAATTGATTAAAAATTTTGTAACATCAATGACTGCGAAATAGTTAGTCTGCATAACAGAAGATGTTGTTTTTGGGTTGCTGTTAAAGCAGTAATTTATTTTCTTGAAAAATAGTGAATTATGCGGCGCTTCTGGTTCTTGGCTTTGCTTTTAATTGATTAAAAATGACGATATTTTAACGTATGAAATTAATGCCTGTAAATGAATAAGAAAACCATCTTCATTGAGCACTAGTTTAAATTTCAAGTTACCAAAATAGTAGTGTGTCGTAACTATTTTTGTCTTCTTTCGCGGTAAGTTAACACGTATATATAAATGTATAAAACAATTTTCGTATGTTTCCGGCTATTATCGGAACAACGATTAGCTTGCAAGTGGCTGGGAGAACTTTCACTCGTCTATGCATACAGGGATAAGAGAATGCGATCATTAAAACAGAACGGATAAGTGTTGCGTCACATATCAGAACGTCTACGAGATAATATTCTTTGCATTTTAAGGAAAAGTGTGTGACAACGTCGTTAAAAATTAATGAGTAATTCCGGGAGTAATTTGTCTATAAACCAAAACTGGAAAGAATCGAGTTATATAGATGTTCTTGTACTGGTGTGTACACCGATGTAGTTTTTACAATTATCAATTAAATGTCGACGAATTTTCATAAATCCGAACAAGAAAGATCCATTTTGGAGGTGCGATGCGGTTGTCACTAATGCGATTTTTTTCTGTTTTAATCGTTAAAGTAAATCGGATTTCTTACATGGTGTTACAGTAAAAACTGTGGAAGATAGAGCTGGATTCTTTGCTGAACGTTTACGAAATGCAATGGTTGGCATGGGTACCAATGACAACGATCTGATACGAATTGTGGTATCTCGTTGCGAGGTTGACATGTTGGATATCAAACGAGCCTACCAACAACGGTATTCCAAATCGTTGGAATCTGCTATTGAGGTAGACCTATTATTTTTCGTATTATTAATAAACATATCGTTGGTTTGACTGATTACTTGAGTTTTTATTGTATAACTAAAGATTCTGTTATTGGTCCTTAAAATATCAGTAGCTAGTTTCTTTCATACTGCTAAGTTGCTATACGTGCCAATACGATAAGTGTAACCACCAGGATACTACCATATCCATTGATGTATTCTTGAACGCAATATTTCTCGTATAATGCACAGTCTATTTGAATTTTGTTTGTTTAATTATTTATTTGTTTTTTATTATTTTTTAAAAAACATGTGCTTGTGAGAAGCTTAGTGTTAAATTGTTTATTACCGGCTCATACATCGTTTATTGCTTAGCATATTTATCTACTTTTAACTTTCATTGTTTAATATTTTTAAATTTATCTAGGGAGAAACTTCCGGAGATTATAAGAAAGCGTTGTTAAGCTTAATTGCCGGTTAAATCGGCTGGAACCCGCGCTGGTGTTTGTATTTTTTATAGTGGTTTTTAGGTATTCAGTTTGTCAATTTACTACGATCATTCTCATAGCTATTATCACAAAGGTTTTTTTTTGTTTTGTTTTTTTTTTTATTATTATTATTATTTAACGTCACTAATATGTATAGATTAGTTATCAACGTTATTATTTTATGCTTTCGTTAAATCAAAATTGATCAAAAGCTTTTATTTTTATTGTTATCATGTTTTATTTCATTTCAGCATATTTTAACATTAACTCTTAAAGAGTTTTAAATTTACTATTAGTGTTTCTCTTAACATTTATATATAGGATATGTGAGTGAGTGTGTGTGTATTCGTTGTTTTTAAATACCTATAAATTTTTTTTATTTTGTTCGGAGTTATATTAATGTTTCAATACATTTGTTTTAATCTGCAACGGTGGTAAAATCATTTTCAGGTATTACATAATTTTTTAGCCAGTTTTTCTTTATGTGAGAATCTTTTATCAACTTTTAGTTTGTTTTCTTCATTTCATTATTTGTCTTGATAATAGCGAATTCCGGAGTAACCGTAGAAGGTTTATGCCATAGGCAGTGCATTTCGAAATAAACGTAACTGTTTCGAATAGTTATAAAGTAACAATGAAATGTTTTATGATTTTTTATTTTTTATTTTATTGGCCAGGAGTGAAATGAACGAGAGATGAATGATTTGAAATCCCCCAGCATCCGGTATGTAAAAGGACAAAAGAATTTTCGCCACTACGTCTCACTGCATTCGGTCTGTACACGTCATTATTAAATTTTAAATATAACAAAGCGAATTCTCATAAGGGGGTAAGTTTCAAGTCATTCAGAAGACAGGTGTTCAGTAAAAGTTTATAAAAGTAATTCGCATTTTACTCTTATTCGAATACCGGAGGAAGTAATATAAGTAAATGCTTTATTACCACCCCTATAAAAGTTTACCTTGAAAAGAGGAAGAACCGATGTAGTAGCGGCTACTTACTACCACATTTGGTCCGTCAATGTTTGTCTAAAACCCAAAAAAGAGGTTGAACGTGTCGGTGGCCGAAATGTTCCCTCACTGTAAGTCGCTTTCCTCTTTAATTTTTTTTCACCATTTCTACTTATGCTTACAGAATTAGAATAATTTACTGTTTACAAGTAAATTAGGCTCCGTTACAGAATTGTTTTTTTTTTAAAAATTTCATTACATTATACTGTTGTGTAGCTATTAAAAGAAATTTTAAGTCAACGCTTTTTGCGAAACGCGCCGTGAAATACTATTAATTAGATTGCTCTTTTTCGTTTATTTATAAATATACCTCTACTAATTGTAATCAGTACATTCGAGTAGTAGCATCGGACTTGAACATTAACGGCGAGTTGTAATCCATTGCTATAATTTTTTAAGATTAAAATTTAACTATATTTTCATCGATAATAACTGGAAAAATATTATAAATTAAATTATATCTGATTTTTATAATGAATTTATTAAACAACAAATATAAATCAAAAATGAAACTGCATTTTACGTAAAAATGCATACAACGATTTTGATGTGACCATTAAAGTCATGCATATATACTCGTATAGCCCCTTGATTCCTCTTGTTTACATTTCTGTCTTTTCTCTTCTATACTTTGTATAAAATGATCAAAATTTACAATGTAATTCTTACTGGCATCGATACAAAAAAAAAAAAAATTAACTTTCATTACATAAAATTAGGACATTTTTTCTGATGGGGGGGGGAGCTAAGAATTACTTTGTAATTAATATTGTATTATATCATTTCAAGCCGTAAAATGTAATTATTAACTTTCATATTGTTAGTATGATTATTTAAAAATTATAGTCGGTTTCTCTTCTCTACTCAATACTGATGTTATAAAATTCCTTTAAGGAGGACTGGTACGAAAATAGGTGATCAGAAATAGAAATTTAACAAAGAATTAATAAATGCAGATGAATATTCTAGTAATTTCATCTATAACCGGTTTACAGTTCCATCTTGCCGGTGAATAATTTCTTACGATACTTCAGTTGAATTGAATTGCACAGTCACTGTTTCCGATTGATGAAAATTATCAGTTCTCTCCGTTCTTGATAAGTTAAATCCAATTTTAATATTGTATATCTATATATTACATATATAGTTACAAGTCGGAAAATGAAAAGGTTTTTAATCACCTTTGATCGGCACATTATGTATGAAATTTTTCACCCAATCGTCATTGAAACCATTTCCTATTTACTGCTTACTGTTATAGACTTTTACCAATATTACTATTAATATTATTTTATATAAATACGTATTTTTAATAAATTATTTGTTTCTACTAAATTATTATTTTTTTGTATGGGATATATTATAATGCACAAATAATTATTCGATTACATGACGAATAATAATGCGAAATTGAATATTAATTATAATGTAATATAAAAATTCTTTAAAAAGACAAAATACGATGAAAAAAAAATCAGTCACAAATAAGACTAATAATTAAAAATTAAAAATACATCTAACAAATTGTTAAACTGAATAATAAATGAACCGTGCTTTTTTTTTGTGTGTGTGTGTGTTATCCCTTCTCATGCAAGGGGATGATACATTTATATTTTTTCAAATTTACGCTTACAAATGCCCTTAAAAACGAATACACGAAACTATGCTTGAAAGCGTAAAGAATGGAAACATAAAATTCATGGTTGCACAAATATGATGACGGAAAAGAATTCTTTACTCCGTACATCTAATGATTTTCTAAGGAAACTTTTCCTCTTTTTGTCTAATAGATCCCGAATATGATAAAAGTTTAAAATTAACCATTATAAAAGCAACACCTTCGTGTCCATTTTTTAATAAATTTTCTTTTAGCTTTGTACGGAAAAAACAGCAACCACAGCCATATCACTATCCAGTATCGTTGTCGATTCGAAAGTTAATAAAAATCCAAGTATATGGGCGTACTATTATTATTTTTAAGAACCGAGCTATTGAAATGTGCCGAATTAGTGAAAGTTGAATTTAATCACTTTTAAGGATTTTACACCGATTGCTATTAGTTGGCGTAGTTTTCAAAGAATTCGATTTTCTTAGCTATATTAACGGTGATAAATTAAAGTTTCGTTATCTTTTTTTTTATATTATTCTTATTTGCATCAAAATTTGAATCTGCTCGTATAATAATTGTTTTCGGTTAATTGTAAATAATTTTTAGCCGATATTTTGTTTCGGTAAGTGAGAAAATTTATTACAAATATATTGTCGTTTCATTAAATCATTAACACGAACAGCGGTGACAAAAATTATTTCTCGAAAGCGGAGGCCGAATTGTAAAAAAAAAAATTATTACGTTAAAAAAAAGTTCCAAATTCCGGGGAACGGTATTTATCTTTCGTATCACACTCATCTGGATTCGTCAATGATTAACATTAAATTTGTAATGTATTTTTGCATCTTTTACATATTTTGGTAGTTAAGATATATATAAAAAAAAAAAAAAAAAAAAACTAAAAAATACGAGATAGCGTACGATTAAAATACTTGAGAATGTATTAGTGTCAAATACCATTTATTAGTTTATAATAAATTGTAAATTTATTAAAATTATTAAAATCCGTTGAGTTTAATGATTATATACATTGAAACTATTTTATTTTTATTGGATTTCGATCGTATTGTATTTAAAAATACGTAAACTTTTCGCGGTTTTCGATCAAAATTTTCGTTAAAAACTAAACGACTAAAAATATGCACGATTCGAGCACGGCTCGTTATTAAAAATACATTTTTTTTTTCTTTGTTAATTTATATGGTAGTGCGAGATGTTATTGTTTTTTTTTTTTTTTTAACTTTTGTTATTTATTTATTAACATTACGTGGCTTTCTAAGCGAACGTTCTAATATTTGCTCTGGCGTTTTACACAATCTAGGATGTAATTGCAGGTCCTTTTTTTTTTGGATGCCGTAAAGTGAAAATTAATTCGCTTTAAAATATATTCATCGAATACTATATTTGTCAGAAAAAATATGTTAAAAATTGTATTTATTCGTTTAAAAAGAATACTATTGCTCCTACATTCAGATTTAAATTATTTTTGTTTGCGAGTATTCAGTTCGGTATATGTTTTTTATATTCTGTTTTTTTTTTAGCGATTTGAATTTTTACATGTTATACTAACCTTTTTTAAGTTCAGTTAGCGATTATTTTCAATTTCACTTTGTCGCGTAACAAGCTGGTTTTTACGCGATTCACGATGTTGATTTAAATAAACGGTTTTATTTGATGAACGCTGCTTGTAGTCATAGTTGGTAGTCTACTATTAACAGTTGTTTTTTTTTTTTTTTGTAATTTTGAATAAAAATTGTTCCGTTGATAGGGTTTAGCCGTAACAATTCTAACATATTAGTATGATTTTAACAACTACTGTAAGAGATTAAGTTTCGGAGTTTTTATTTCGAATACTTTGACATTTTGAAATATATTTATTGGAGATGATAGATGTGTGCTTGCTCGCACTTACGGGTGTGACAACTTTTTGTACACAATTTTTTAAGATGCTATTACGTGTGTAAGGCAACTGATGGACGCGAATTCGGACTAGCAATTGCCTTACATGTTTGTCAGTAAATACGTTGCATGTATCAATTTTAAATCGATCGAAATGTCGGCATGTTATACCTTCAGTTTGGTATAAAGAGCTATTTAATGAAAAAGTTAAAAAAACACGGTTATTGCATTCTAAAAAAGATAGTTCACTTTTTTACATTCGATGAAAAGTTTTTTTAAAACGTATTTTAAATCAGGAATATGTGTATTGCCTGCAAATAATTGGTTTGACGAATTGGACAAAAGGTCAAACAAGCTGCGCTAACATAAAGGTTCAAAATTACGTAAGGAATATTTTGTTAAGTAGAAGATAGTACGTAATGAATAATGGGGTACTGGCATTATCAACTGGAAAAAGTGCATGAAAAATCTAAATGGAAAGAAAGTTTGACCGTTGTCTAATTACCGCAATACTTCACGTAGCGTGCGATCGTTTTCTATTAAAAGGCATAATAGAAAAAGTAAACTACATGTAAAGAATAAGAAAACGTCTCAAATTTATTTATATTATTATCTAAGCAAGTATCGAAATTCACTCAAAAGTATTTAAAGAAAGGTAAATTTTTTATAATTAAGTAATCGAAGTGATCGGTGATCGTGTTCGCAGCGACATTATTAATGATGTTTTGCCAGTTAAGTACTGCATCGTAATGTTTGACAGTACTTTTGATGTCTTCCAAGAGCTGAAAAAATGAGCCAATTAATTCCTTATATTGCGAAAAATAAAAAAGACGAATATGCAATTAAAGAAAGTTGTGTTGATTTTTTTTAGAAGTAAGTGGAAAAACAGGGGGGCGTATTTGACACAGATTATTCTGGATAAATTAGAAAAAAAGGTGAGTTAGACATTAAAAATTGCCGATAGTCAGATAATATGATTTGCTTGTACGTATAACTCAGATTTCTAAATATCAGCCTACTTGCGATATATGTTCCATACGTCATCCTCTCTGAATTTAATTGAATTTCACGCATTAACTGATTTGACTGCAACGCAACTGATGTGTTCACGGAGTTCAGAGGTTATACATTTTTCGAATTTTCATTACAATGATAAGAAATCATGAAAAAATATTCCAAAACTAAAGGGAACAAACTGGATGGCTAAATTTGAAGCTGACCGTTAACATTATTGAAGAAATAACGGAGGCTCACCGGAAACAACGGTAGGAGCGAGAAATCTCCATACGACTGATGAATAATTAAATCAAAAGTGAACAAAGAAATTCAAAAGAACAATACTGTTCTTTTAAAATCGCTTAACAAGTTGGAAGGCTCTTGATTAATTCATGGAAAGATTAAGGAATGAGCCGAGCGAGTGATTAAAAACTGCTAAATAAATCGTGGAACATTGATGTAGAACCACGTCCGAAGCCACTTAGAGCATCTAAAAAGAAGCCCCGAGGAATGGTTACGGATGTGGCCAGGTTATTTTTTCCTGTAGATAGATTTCCCATTTAATAAAACATATCAATGCATTAAAGATCAAATTGAAAGGAAATGCCAAGTACATACATTTTTTCCCTTTTATTTAGGGAATTGGACACAATGTCTGACCAAAGTTTAAAAATTCGGGTTGCAGATTCAGCTATTATACATCCGATAAAATTGAACCAAGATAAATTTTACATCGAAATATTTTTAAATACAAAAATAAATACCGCGAAAACAAACAAAATAAGTATAAAGTAATTTACTATACTTAAAATTAAAATAAACACCTCAATTTAAAGAAACGTTTTCGCGCTGTATCATCAGCTAACAATAACTCAACTAAAACTAGTTTAAAAAGTTCATTCATTATTCGAGAATTTTGTTGGAAAAATATTACCATTAGGGTTCGAAGAGGGACTAAAATTAACAGAAATAAAGCAAATTGATTACTGAATAAATGTCTATGAAGTGACACCGACTTTTTAATTTCGATAAACTTGGTCATCGAGGTTATAGAAATATAAAATGTAAAAAATCCTTTTATGACAAAAAAACATTAAGAAAGAACCTTTTTTCACTTTTCCGCATTGGAAAGAACTACCTTTTTTATTCCAATTAATTAATAAAGTCTTTGGAATATGAAATTTGGTACAAGTATTTCTTTTATAAAGTGAGCTTCAATTAAGAGGGTTGATTATTATTATTGTTTTAATTCTGGGAATAGTAATTCCAGTATTAGAAGATGTATTTAAATATTTTTCTGGTGCCATTGCGCTGCAGCCACATATGATAAAGAACTTCATTTTTTTTTTTTTTGCATATTCCGGATACAAGTATCATTTATTTCCGTTTTCATTATATGTTTTTGATAATTATTTTTAGGTAATGTATGATGCCGTATTGAAACGTTTAAAACGTTCATACTGTATTGCCAGCATAAAGCTGTGTACGTCTCTATCATTGTTTATCCAATTTTTAGCTGTGAGTCGGCTGCTAAATATATCTGTGTCTCGCTATTTTCAATTTTAACTTTATATTTCCCATCTAGATTGTTTTCCGTTTTGCATGCTTTTTTGTCTCTACCCGTTTGTTTTGTATACTTATTTTCAGATTCAAATACGTTTACGGTGCTTTTCTATTATCATATGTAATTATCATTTTATGCAATATTGATGTTTCAGCTAAATTTACTTATTTTCTGTACTTGTAGTAAAACTTTCAGATATTGAATATCTATCAGTTTCTTGCCGCCTTCACTGTGAAGTTGTATAGCTATTATTACTAATTATCTCAGGTGTTATTTGTTGGATCTTGACATAACTGACCATTAAGAATTCTAAAAGTGTATCTTAAGACCGAGATTGCAACTTTGATAGTATTTCTAACGTTTAGCTTATTCTTCAGTATTTGCTTTAATCTATTTAGACATTTTTCGCTGATTTCTGTTTTTATTTTTGTACGATATATTTTTTGAATGATAGTTACAATAGTTGATAAAGGGAAAGATGGAGAACATGTCGGAGACTACGGTGTAAGAAACAGAAACGAACGAGAATAAAGACTAGTAAATTTTTGCAAATGGAATGATATGATAATGGGCAATATAATTTTTCAACAGCACCCAAGGAGAATTTATACGTGACAAATACCGGGAGACTTAAACAGATATCAGATAGACTACACCCTAGTCCGAAAGAGGTTTAAAAACCAAAAAATTAAGACACGCAAAACTTATCCGGGAGCAGATGTAGATAGCGACCACAATATAGTAGTAATGAAATCAGTATTAAAATACAAAAGAAATTAGAAAATAAATAGGAATAAAGATCAGCGATGGTGTATAGAAAAACTAAAAATAAATGATATTAAGAGTATATATCAAAAGAATGTTAGAGAAAATTTGAAGATAGAAAACGATGATATTAATGACAGGTGGAATAAAATCAAAGAAGCCCATAGGTAGTGGAAGCAGCAAACGAAACGTTGAGAATCCGGAATACTGAATACAAGAAATCATGGATAACGAATAAAATGATAGAATTAATGAAAATGAGACGTAAATATAAATCGGTAAATACGGACGAAGGAAAAAAAATGTACAACAAATACAGAAACTTAGTGAACAGGGAAGCGAGAAGGGCGAAAGAAAAATTTATAGAAGCAGAATGTGCACAAATAGAAGGAAACATCAAGAAAGGGAACATATAAAGAGCGTGTAATCATATAAAAAAACATTTTAAGAATTTAAAAGTAAGACAAATGGAATAGAGGATGAAAATGGAAAACTGCTAATTACAGAAAAGAAAATATTATTAAGGTGAAAAAGATATGTAGAAGAATTGTTCAGAAGTAACAGTTCAAAAAAGGAAACGGAACTTAACCGGTTCACAAATAAAGAAGCGCCGGGATATGACAACATTCCAGGTGAGTTATTAGTAAATCTAAATAGAGAAGTGAAAAACCACTTATACGCATTAATAATGGAAATTTATGAGAAAGAACAATCTCGAATGACTTTAGAAATAGCATTATGATTATGATACCGAAGGAAAACGGAACAACTAAATGCAAAGAACAGAATGATCAGTCTACTCGTGCAAGTGTCAAAAATACTAACCAAAATCATATTAAATAGAATCAATAAGAAAATAGAAGAAAATTTAGCATATGATCAATATGGATTTCGAAAAAATTGTGGAACAAGAGAGGCGGTTCTAGGAATTCGACAAATAGTAGAGAAAAGACTAGAAATTAACGGGTCGCCAACATGCGTTCCATTTATTGTGTAACGTTTAAAGTTTGGTATTCAAGCCCTCAAGGATATCAACCACGAAATCTTTTAGAACTCATGGATTTTATTTTATTTATGATTATGATAATGATGATTATTATTATTGTCGAGACAAAATGATTAATTTGACTTTTTATGCATGTTTGTACTGATACCCTAAACAAATCTTTCGTTATCGGTCTACCACTGAAAAGCAATTATTAATTATAATTATATGTATATGATAGCGAAAAACAACGATTATAAAAAATAAAAATAAAATGGTACGTATCGCTGTTATCGACGGAAGGATACGATGAAATCGGTTGCTGTTGCGTCGTCCAGGGCATCGGTGGTGAAAAGGATACTTTTTTTATTTTTATTTTAAATTCCACGACCAAACGGTACTTTAACGACTATGGACTTTTGATTGAAGCGCCTTAAAAACTTTTTTATAGCCGACAATAATTTCGGGAAAACGTTCATGAGAACAATTTCCGAAGCAAGACAAAAACAAGCGACATGCTACAAACGACGGAATTACTTCTATTGATGACAGGAACTGCTTCAAAATTAGAAATTTCTTGACCGAAGGTAATAATTCTAAACTAAAAATCTTCCTTCGATTATCTCTGGTCATTTCCGGCCTTTATCGAATCAGGTACACGCTTCTTCTTGCGGTGATTGATCATTGGTTAGCCCAATCGGCAACAGGATCGCATCTACACGCACATTTACTCTCGCACCATCTTTTCCAAATTTCTTAATTTTATTATTTTACTTTTTTATATAATGTAATGCGCGCATTACAATTGATATGGAAAAGGCTTTCGACAGGATCAAATGGAATCTTCAGAAGTAGACTATAAAGGTAGAAGAATAATAAAAATATTATATGAAACGCAAAAAGCGATAATAGAATTCAGGGAGAACGAAATGGAAATAGCAGTAGGAATAGGAGTAAGACAAGGATGGTGTCATGTCACCAGGGCTTCTAAATATATACACGGAGATAATTATGCAACACATTAGAGAGGAAGGAAATGGGAGGACTACGAACGTTGATGTTTCGCTCTGCAGATGACGCAGTAATCGTGGGGAGTAGTGAAAAAGAACTAGAAGAATCGGTACAGTATATGGCAAATATGTAAACACGGTAATAAACGAAGAAAAGACAGTAGTAATGAAGTGTGACAGAAAGCAAGGAATAGTAAACGTAAAAATTAAAGTAAATAGTTATAGAGATACCTGGGGAGCTTAATAACTAATGACGGAAGAAGCGATAAGGAAATAACAACAAGAATTAACCCAACAAAAGCTGCTTTCAATAACAAGAAATCTTTCATCATCAAGTCCATTGTCCTACGTAAGGCGTGGTGGCATCATATTCTTTTTACCGTTTCCTTCCATTTATTTCGATCCATTGCTACCCGGAATGCTTCTGACAACTTGTACCCCCAATTGATGTATTTATTTGATCAGCCCATCGTAGTGGGCATCTTCCTCTGGGACGTTTTCCTTGCATCTTGCCCTAATGTTTCTTTTTAAGGAATTTATGTTCCTGGCTATGTGTCTGAAGTATCTGATCATATTCCGATTTATTTGCTGCAAGAACCTGGTTTCTATCTTTAGCTCTTCTAGAATTGATTTGTTGGTTCGGTGTGCCGTCCACGCTACCCGCAGCATTTTCCTGTACACTCCCATCTCGAAGGTATTTATCCGAATTGCATCTATTTTTTTAATAGTCCAAGATTCTGATGCATATTTTGCAATCGGGAAGATCAATGTGTTTACTAATTTTAACTTGGAATTCTTCGTTATATTTGTATCCTTCCATATTTTTTTAAATTTCGTTGTTGCAGCTCTCGCCAGTGCATTTGCGGATTTCTTTTTCACATCCTCCTGTGTTTGTAATCAAAGATTCAAGATAAATAAATTCGTTCACTACTTCGTATCCTGCAATTTCCTTCGTTTGCGGTTGATTCCTCGAGGCTCTATCTACTATCATTATTTACTGACCTCGAAAAACATAAATTTGGAAACTAGAAAACATTTCGTGAAATCATAAATATTGAGCATATTGCTGTATGGTTCGGAAACGTGGACAATAAACAGCCAAATGTACAATCGAATTGAAGGCCTTCGAAACATAGTGTTGACGCAGGATGCACCAAATCAGCTGGCTTCAGAAAACAACAAACGAAAAAGTCTTTAAAGACATACATGAATCGAGAAATTTAGTTATAACATTAAAAGAAAGAAGGGTTATAAGTGGAGATAGGTCACTTATACCGAAATAATCATAAATAGCAAAACGTTATAGAGGAAGACCGGGGAAAACATACATTGGACAAATAATAAAGGATACAGGAGCAACCAGAGTTAAAGGTTGGGCAGAGCAAAGGGAATTCTAGTGCTTAGTTTTCGTTATGATCGGAAATCATGTAGGTTATCCACCAGTCTGCGGATTGAGGAAAAGAAGAAAGAAGAAGACTGATTTATTTCCAATTCTTCTACATTTCACCTATATCGATTTGTACTGTTTAACATTTATCGATTTTTCAAAGCCTATTTGGATATCTTCTGAGAATATGGCTCCGTATTTTAGTAATGTTTGTAATACTTGCTGCAGATAATTTTATATCATTTGTGTACGGAAGATTGCTGTATAAATTTGTTAATTATTTTTTAGTTTACATCCTTTGTTGCTGTTATATGGTATTTTGTTCGGTTAATTTATTGCTGCCAGATAAAGCTATCTCGAATATTCCTCTCTTGGTTTCAATTTGTTCTATTGTTAATGTATTTTCCTTAATACCACTTTTAATCGTTGCTATCTATCTTTTTATGCACTTTTCTAGAAATTTAATAATCCAAAATTCCTTTTCCTACGTCATTTTTGTTATTTTGCAGTTATATTAACCTCATATGTTTCTCTATTTTGCTAGCAACACAAAGGATGAACGATTTTATGAAGAAGATAAACATATTATCGGGCGATAGTTAATAGAGTTTTCTACTTCTTGTTGCTCATGCATCAACAAGTAATTTCCTCTATAAGAAAGGTTAGTATTTCTTCTGGCTGTTTAATTATAAAGTTTATGCTTTCTCTTAGTTGTGCCAGTGGCGGATCCATGGGG
Organism: Icerya purchasi; assembly: GCA_039619475.1. Lineage (NCBI taxonomy): Eukaryota > Metazoa > Arthropoda > Insecta > Hemiptera > Monophlebidae > Icerya > Icerya purchasi. The sequence goes on along the minus strand of CM077115.1, from coordinate 330,076,784 downwards.
AGGGAAATAGGGGACATTTCCCCTCCCAAAGAACCAAAGCCTCTATGAAAACATTTGTTATAACAGAGAAACTAAATTTATTCTATAAAAGATTTGTATGTTATACTTGCCGGATTTAATTATAACTAATACTGAATACTGTTTTCTAGTAAAACTATTAATGTTACATTTTTATTTTATTTTAAACCCAACTGTCATCGATCTTTTGCCTTTCTTATTTATTTTTAATTTTTACTTTTTAGTGTAAATGAAAATAGATCAAAGATAAATATATATATACTTAAACTTGCTCACGAAAAAAAAAATTCGGATCGGATTATTAACAAAATTTAAAAAAGAATTAAAGTCTAATAAAAAATACAGCCGTTCTTACTATTTATGTTTTTTCCATTTTAGCTAGAATTTTATAATTTCGTTTTATTTTTCACCCCTAAAAGTAAAACAAAAATTAAATTAAAAATTGTAATAATCATGTATTTCTCAAATACGCATTTTTATGAATTTCTATAGAGGTCGCTATTTGATTTTTTTTATGAAACAAGGGGTATTTCTCAAATCTACTGCCTACCGTAGAAGATTTTACATAATTATATAATCGCCCCCACCCCCAAATGTCCTTCCGGATCTGTCCCTGGTTGTGCACGTATACTTGTCCTGCTAATTTTCCTTTAAAATCTTCTAATTTAATCATTTGTTCATTACTTATTTCATTTATATTATTTGCTATCTTACCCGCGACGTGGTTCGGTTTTTTCGTTGAATTTTTTTGTTTCCGTTTCCATTTATAAATTGTGCTGTTATTCTTCCAATTTTTTTCCTTGGAAAATCAATTTATATCGACAATCTCTTACGTCTCGAAGGTGCAGTTTGATCATTTTTCTTAACGCTTTTTTGTATATCTGTATTTTTTGATCTTTATGTATATTTTTATTTTGAAAATTTTCAGATACTGTTGAAGTCCTTTATTGCCATATTCAGTTCTACATATTGCGGTTTTACATTGATTCATTGTTTGCAGCGTATCGTAGAAGTGTTTATAGTAAGTTTAATTATTTTAGAGTAGGCTGAAGGTTGTATTACAACATATTTTATTCTGTTGCTAGCTATGTTTTCTGTTGATTTTATACATAAATCATTATTTTGTTCATTAACTTCTATTTCATTATTTGATTATAGTTGCTTGTCTGTCTGTTGTATATTTTTATTGGTACCGTGTAGATTATGATTTAGTTTTTTATTCTGCCGAACTATTATTTTTCGTTTAATTTCAGTTCTTTAGCAGATTATTCCCCGTTTTAAAATGTTTATCTTCGATTGTAATTTTTTAAATATACTGTGTAGCTTTTTTCTGTACTACATTTTTTCAGTTCCTAATGTCAACTCGTGGGTCCATTTTATCGTTTTATTTTTGAGTAGTGCCACTTAGGTTTTGGGAAACATCTCTCAGATTTTGAATGCCTGATTCGACTGTAGTGTTTTCGCAAGAATAATTTCATACATTTCCTCCAGTCCTGATCTTTGACTGTTGGGGGTTTGCATAAAGCCACACTCAGCGCTACTTCCAGATGTGCTCCGACGATCGATCATCAGAGAGCGGTCCTTTACGTATACTTCTTATTATCATTTCTCCGTATATAATAGGTATGCATTGTATTATGCATTCGTCCAGTTTGTTTTTTTGTTTTGAGTTTCGCATTGATTTACTAGATTTGGTGCCTGCCTGCCTAATTAATTTTACCAGAAATTTTGTTTAACGTAAAAATACTGTTGTAGATGAATTATTTTTTCGGCTATTTAAAGAGGAGGGGGCTAACACTTTGCACTTTCCTCTTTTGTCATAATTTTGAGATAAACTACTATGATGTTCATGGGCGTCGCCAGCAGGGGGCAAGGAGGGGCAGCTGCCCCCCCTGGAGCCTTGAAACTTTTTAATCAACTGGCATTGATGAGTATTTATAGGCGCGTAATCATAGACAATTTGGAAAACTTGTGTTTTAATAAAGATTTTATTCTTGTTTAATAAAATATTAAGCCTTTAAAACTTATAAATTTTATTTTTCCTATAAACCATATCCTCTTTCCATCATCGCCCCCCCCCCCCCACTGACGGCTGGCAACTCATCTTGCCCCTCCCTGGCTCATCGGCTGGCGACGCCCTTGATGATGTTGGTTACTTATTATAACGGTACAGAGTTGGTTTCGTTCCTTATCAGGGATGACAAATGCAATGGTATACGTTTTAGTACAGTGTCCTCAGCTATGCTAACGCAGTCATGTAATAGACTGTAGGCGTATTCAATTATTATTTACTGTTATTATTAATTTTTTTTATTTTTTTTTTTATTTGTTTATTAAATTTACAATAGTTACTATTGCGTTATGATAAAGATAGTCGATTTTATATATTTTTTAAGTTTCATAAAGTCATCTATGAAAATTTTTCGTGATTGACTGGCCGCCGAAAATACTGAATTAGATACAAATATACGAATTTAAACGATTAGAATAATTTAAATATTCTGCGTATCCTGTTATTGATGGTGATCCGCTGTCTGCAAGTTGTTAGGCTCTGTTGATTCCGATCGGCCAGAATTAGGATAGGCAAATTATAATAAACATTTCTTTAATCAGAAGTCTAAATACTCTTTACCAGGACTCCGCGGTCACGTAAATTGAAAAACCGAACAGTTAATCAAAATGAGGTAACTCTTTTTTTTTTGTTTTTTTTTGTTTTTTTTACAATTGGTAATTCCTTCAGTAGGTCGGTAACAAACCAGGAGAGGAGCTGAAAAAGCTAAGCAGTGCTCTTTAAGAAGATAAACCTCCGAGTGACCACCGATCAAAAATCTTTCGGCTCTCTTTACTTCGATTCTTTCTCTCCCCAACCCTATTGATATTTACAGAAAATACGGTTAGAGGATTGTTGAGATTCGTAATTAGGATGAAGATAGCATTTTAGGGAGGGTGTCGAAAGAACACAAAAAAAGCATGTGAAAGTAGCAGAATATGATTAAGGTGTAAACGAATCACTGACCACCTATTTTCAAAAGGACAGTGCGCATTTCGCTCGGCGTCGATGCGCAAAATGGTGTACATTCACCTATGACCGATAACAGGATCTTACACCTCTCACATTCTCGCTCCCAGCACATTTACCATTAGTTATTAGTTTATTCGGCGGTTACCGCAAGTATGTAAGTGTAAGGGTAGGTGTTAATACTAAGAGGCTATCCGTTAGTATCCTTCGACACCCATTATTATTATTATCGTTGTTGTTGTTGTTGTTGTTTGAGTTATTATTATTATGTTCATTTTTATATTTAAAGGTATGTGCATGTCATATTTATTAGTCTTCGAAATATTTGATAGTTAGTATCCAGCCGACAACGAATTTTACAGATTTTTTGTGTAAAGGGTATCTTGGGGATTATTATTTAAATAAGTCAATTAATTTAATGTTAGTATATTACATTTGCTGTTGAAACGTTCTGTTCTCATCGAACTGTTAAAAATGGCTAAAATGTTTCATTAAAAAATCGTGTTTATCTTTTTTTCTTTTTTAGATCAGGTTGACTATTTAAAACTCGTCATTTTCTTTATGTATTGAAGTTTTCAATTTAAGTAAATAATATATACATATATATGTATACACACACACATATTAGCGATTACTCGCACATATGTATTATAATATGCGTGTAATTGCTGTAAAGCTTCTGCTATTCTCGAAAATTGTCATCCAGTTTTTTATGCGGTTTACATAGATATTGAGAAATTTTACGTGGAAAGTTTTAAAATCGTTGCTCAGTGCCGAAAGGGAAGCGGGCATGATTATATATCTGTGTTTAGTTAATTGTTATTTTATTAATTATATTGCTCGACAAATAATTTCGTTAAGAAGTAACCGATTCTCGGCGACAAAGTCAGTGAGAACATAGCAGACAACAAAATGGTGAACAGAGACGAGAATGCAGGCAGAGAAAACTTTAACATATTATGGTAAAGGAGTTTGCAGGAGGACCTTATAAGAAATGAATAAAAGATGAGGAAAATGCGGAACTACGAAAAAGGGATAAAGCTGAATGAAAACAACTCATTCGTTTTTGATTCGAGAACTATCGGTCTAGTTTGCGAGAAGAGCTTTTTTGAAACTGTAGGAACTTTTTTTCGGTCTGGTTTTCTTTATACGAATCGTTTCACAAAAGGGAACAAACTAATGATGAATTCAGTAAAATAAATAGGTAAAAGAAGCCGTGATAAGAAATCTTTAAACAACGATAAAAAAATACAAATTAGTATTCGTTGATTATTTTTAGTTCATTTTAACTGTAACCATGTGGCTTAAAAGCAACCTGAACTAATCGACTTATGTTAATTTTTAACACTAAATTGTGTTTTGACGCGTTTAATAAGCTCGTATTTATTAAAATGTTAACTAGGCGATTACTTATTTTTAAAAATGGGTCACCGAATTAAAAGAAATTACTTTTTCCTGTAGAATATTGTGCATTTGTAAATTATAAATTTTATTCAGAGACTACACGTTTTTTTTGTATAATACACACAGACACACACATATATATATATATGCATATATATATATATATGCGTGTGTGTCATGATGTACAAGACGGAACGTAAACGAAGGTTTCTAAAAAGCATCTCTTTACACTTGCCTTTCTACCTTTTCAGACTAATTCTGAAAATTAGAGTACAGAGTTTGATGCAGTTAAAAAGTTTTTTGGTCTACGTTTATGTATTGTCGTACAATATTAAAAGGGAGATGAGCAACGGTAATTTTAGTAGTCCGAGCATGCTTTCAGAAAAACGGGGTTTTGGGTTAGTTAAATAGCATTTTGAAAATTATTTATATTCTGATGTTTTTACCATATTCGTGTGGTAATTAATTATTGTTTAATGCTCAGTCAGTTACATAAAATGTTAAGTAAATTAAGTCCCGGACAGGGCGTGCGAGATTGTAAAGTTAAGGTTCACAATGTGTACTAGGCCTAATGGATCTGAAGAGAATATTGAAGCTAGTTTCTTTATTTCCACAAAAAAAAAAAAAAAAAAAAAAAAGGAAAACAGCAGACTCGGAAATCTAATGAAGAAAGTGTTGCAACGTCTTTAATTTTCGAGAGTTCGCAAAAGAGAATTCGGCATTTAGTTTTCGAGAAAGAAACGTAGTCGATTCTAGAGGGAAAGACAGCTAAAGAGAACGGGGTGAGAGCAAAGAAAATCACGAACGACAGACGATGAGGCAATATATGCATATTACGTGTATACATAGATAAATATACATACACATATGTACGTGAAGATGATGGAACTGAAATTTAAACAGCAGCGGAAAAGGGGGGAAGTTACAATAAAAGTCTTACATTACATGTTTATGCTACCGCACACGAAAACAAACATTTATGGTAGAACGTTTGACTGTCTCGGGAAAGACCGTCGTCGGTTGTAAAAATCAGAGATGTCATAGAAGACAATAAAACTGGAAAAGAGTTTATTTAAGATCTGTGACGTGGGAAAATACAAGAAATTATTATAAATCAATCAAGGCCATAAAACAGAATTAGTGAGAAAGATGTAAAACGGAAGTAGCTTACAAAACCACTGGCCAGTTCCAGGTGTAGATTTTTTTAATTCTTTTTTTCTTTTCTTCTTTAACTGCGCAAAGCGTTGTTTCCAGGTTATCGAAACAAATCGATACAAAACTCTTTTTAAAGAAAAACGACTGGAACTTTTTGCGCCGAAAATTGCGTAATTTTTTTTTCAACCTAATATCTACCTGCAAAAAGTACCCCGTGAAATTAGTTTTAAATACGTATTTTTACACAGTTCATATAAAAATGGAAACCGCCTTGGTTTATAATTGACATTAAAAAAAAAAATGGGTTTAATGTATGCGAGCGAGGAGAAGCTACGGAATGAAAAGTTTGCGTAGAAATCGACACATATTAAGCCGATAATTTTAATACGTTATAAGTTGACAATTTAGAAAAAGAAAAAAAAAAGCAAATTACGAATTGGAAAATGCGATATCATGGAAAAGTAAAGAGTAATAAAATTAAGTAAGGCATTGGAAAGATGAAAGATGTGGGAATTACAAAGGAAACTAATGAAGATGAAAGGAGGTAGCGGTGGCAGAATTAGTGGCAGTTTCAATCTAACTTCTTAAAGTTTGAAAGTAAATTAAACATGAACGCACTTTTATAAAATAATATATTTAAATATTGACGCGTTTCGAAGTCGATAGCTTCATGATATCAATGATTAAGTAAATTATTTTATAAAAGTATGTCTGTATATGTTTAATTTACAATAATTTGAAAGTAAGTTGTCAAGCGAATACGTAAACTGCAGTTTAAAAAATAAATAGGCTGGTAAAAAAAAAAAAAAAGAAATTGTGTTTCGAAAAATTTTGTTGACATCATGTACTGAAAAATCCAATATTGACATTAATAAGCAAGAAGTATAGAAGCCGCGACAACTAGCTAGAGAGAGTACAGATGCATGAAATTCCGCAGCTGCTATATAATAATTACACTATTGCCAGGTATTTTCAAGCGCACTACTTCGCGCTCGATAAGTCTTTATTATTTAAATATATTCAAGAGAACACGGTAGAGAAGCGGTTGTAGTTAGCAAAGTGGCAATGTATTAAAGAGGAGTGTTTATTATTTATTGTTCAAGCAGACACACTGTTAAGTCTTAGGTATAGGATTGTCGGATGTGAAGGGTGTTCTGTGACATGTCTCTAAGTTGTCATCCGCGCATAGCTGAGATGCGTAGTTTTCGAACTTGACACGTCTGTGTAATCGTTGATTAATAGCCGGCGATCGAAAATGCAATGAGAAGAACTGTCACAAATGAATTTATGGTAGTAATCTCTTCCGTTCGACAGACGTAACGGTGCTCGTGGCTAGGAGTGGGACAGAGCGACTGGGAAGCGGCGGATAATGTGGCCGGTGGCGGTGCAGTAATAAAGATAATGCTGCGCTTTTTAGAAATCGTACACATTAAAACCGACTGCTGCACGTAATCCGTCGCTTGTAGTAGTAATAATAAGAAATTAGGATGCGAAGGCATATAGGCGCGAATAGAGCAGAATATGGGAACGGAGCGGAATCGAGAGACGATAGCTAATTCTTGTTGTCGCTGTCGTTGTCGTCATCGTCGTCCTAGTCGTCGTCCTAGTCGTAGTCGTAGTCGTAGTCGTCGCGTGATAGGTTGATAAATCACTGGCTGGAGAAGTCGTCTTTCTAGACGAACTAGGAGTGTCATGTCATGTGCATACTGGTAGACGCGTACGCGCACACGGACGCACGCATACGCGTAATGTGAGCAAGTTTAAAAGTGGAATAATGCCAAAAGTGAAAAATCAAACTTAACGCGGAATATCGGTCGACGACGGCGACGGCCGAGCGGAACGTCAATCGACGGATAGGTGCAGACGTGGCGTGTAAAAGCCCGATGAGGAATCGACGTCTGCGAGATGTCGTCCAGCGGAAATATAAAACAAAAAAAAAAAAAAAGAGCCTCAGCAGTGGTCGACGAGCAGCCAGCAGCAGCAGGTGTGAAGTTGGGAGAGACGAGGGCAGCTTTTAAATCAGTCTCCCGCGCGCGAAGAATCGAATAGTGCGGTAAACTTGAGGATAGGACGACGCACACGCATACAATCAAGATGGTTTGGATGAATTTTTTAAAAGATGATAAATCAATCGCGCGCGGCGATGTTCAGACTCCGGCGTGCCTGGTCCGCGCAGTGATAAACTTCTAAAGTCGGCTCGGACGGGCGAGCGAGCGAGAGAGATTTCCTTCGGACTCGGTGACTTAAACGGTCCGCTGATAGGAAGACGCGGTTGTAAACATTGGACATTACACGAAGCCTGTGACATGTGAAGCAGCAGGACTTGAGTCCTGAGCACCACCCAAGAGTTGCTTCTTTCCGAGAGATGGCCGGTTCGGTCGCGCTCAAGATAAGCGACATGTAGCCGCTAGAGCAGACGACTCGCTCCATTCAAATAGGCCGGACTGGTCGCCGCACCATTCGTCGTCGTCACATATTGACAGCTTTATAGCGTGGTTGCCGCTTGCCGCTAAGTGCAAATAGTGGTTATTATCTCCGCATCCAGGTTATTCTGTCAGTTTCTCCTTGTTATTTTATGCCTTTTTCCACTCATTATTGTAACGCTCGCATACCACTACACGTTCGTGAAGCGCGCCTCCTTTACTTCATCCGCCGAAATATAGAATGACACTCGGTGTGGCTATCTTATAGATCTTGAATTACCACTCGAACAATTTCATTTTGTAAAGCTTTCCTACCGCTGCTATCTGCTGCTATCCGAACTCGAAGCTGCCCGATAGCGGAGAACATTCTGAAAAAACCATCGCTGCCAGAATGATAACTGTAGAGCAGCCGCCTCTCTGTAGGTCTCGTTATTTTTATTCAATTTTTGCATTACCCGCTTCGAAAAAAATTACGATAAAAATATCGTTCCAGTTAGAAGCGAAGCGCTACGTGTGACCGGTAATTCAAAATTGGTTTTTCCGATTCGGTGTCACCATTTTTAACATTTGCAAGAAACATATAATACCATCTTCTCGTGAAATGTTAACGTTTCGTTACAAATCAGGGATTCCACAATGGCAGTGCAGCGCAGTTCAACGGTTCCTCGTGTCGCTTGCAACCAGAGACAGAAGCCTAAAATGTACATATCTTGGACGTGCGATACCGTTGCGACCGTTGCGTTGTATAGTATAGTGTACTGCAAGTGAAAATGACCGTAACGCATGTCGGCAATGCGTTACGGCCATTTTTTTCTTAATTAGTTAAGGCTCGTTAAGTGTATAAACATTAATCCGGGGAGCAACGCGAGCGATAATGATGCTCGATATTTAGAACAGCGAAATTCGAACCGAGTGCCCTGCCATCTGACCAAACGTGTAGTCCCGCCTATCTTACGGAAACTCTCCACGTACGAAGAGGTCCGGCAAAAACGTCGAAATGTCAAGTGCGAGGTCGAGAAATTCTTTTTACCGGTGATTTTAAAAGTTCCATAACCTTACTGCAAGTGAGTTCGGGAAAAATCGAAACTTTACATAAATTTATGGAACGGACATTGTCGAAGAAGGCTGATCTCACCTTACCGCACGATATACCTATGTTTATAGCTAGTGGTTTTTGTTCTTTCTGCAGGCCTTTCAATTTATTCACTTTGATCAGTCTGAATTTCTGCTTTAACTTCTTTCCACCTTACTAACGGTACTATTTGCATTTCTTCTATCAGACACGCGACAAATTCCTAGTTCCTTCCGCTTTGTTCGTGTCGCTTTTCGATTTTTCCACATATATTGTTAGTGTCGTCCGCTTATTTCGTCTTTCTCAATGTGATCGTTGCGATCAAAAATGTCTTCTAGTCACGGCAGCGAGGCGCTAGTGACATAAAGAACTTGTAAAATAGTTCAAGAAGTGATGCTAATGTCCGGCATCGTTATTCTCGGAAAAATAATACACAGGCAACAGATGTAAAACCAATTGCGTGCAACCTTTCGAATGCAAACATTTGTATTCTGTTTTGTCATATAATTCTTTTTCCCTCTTTAATTACCGCAGGATCGAAGTATCAAAAGGTACAATAGATTACAGAAAGAGAGTAAGGGCGAGGAAACTGAAGAATATCGATCAGCAAATAAATTAAAACTAGAGTACAGGTTCGAAATTATTGTGGCAGACATTACTAGCAGGTATAAGATACCGGTAATAGCAATATCGCACATGAGAGTACTAGTTATAAGCCGAGAACATACACACCGCTCGAGCAACGTGATTGCGGATCAGGCTAACCTCCTCCAAACTGTAATTAAATAGGTATTCTACAGCACTATCAATTCTCTATTTCCCTCTCATGTTACCATTTACACGGATGGTTCGAAGGAGTCTGGTGGGATTGGTGCTTCCTTCATCCTTCCTAATTTTAACAGAATCTTTTCGTCTTTCTTATTTCTGTTCCATATTCATACCGAACTATTATTGACTATCCTACTTTCTACTATTTTCATTTCCTCGAATCACCTTTCCTCCGATTTTTTAATTATCTTCGACTCCTTGAGCGCCCTTCAGGCCATATCTTCTCCTCTTCCTGATCATTCGTATGACACATTTTGCTATGATTCGTATATGTTCGCTCGTTCATAATCTTTCCTATATCTCCATTCAATCAATATTGATTTGTTGTGGGTACCTATCCACTCGGGCATATTTGGTAATGAAGCGGCTAATTCCTTGGCTCGGACTGTTGCTTCTTCTCGCCCTTTTTTTTTTTTTTTTTAAATTCCATCTGCTAACCTCCTATCGATATGTAAAAGCTTTCATATCAAGTATTGGTCGGATACCTACGTTTCCGCTTTTTCTAATAATTATTCATTTCATGTCTGTTTAACCGACTCTTCCTCCCTATATTCATGGTTTCTTTTGCATCCCTCTCTTCGACGTTCTGATGTTGTTTCCGTTGTTCATATGCGTTTTGGCCATTCACTGCTGCCTTCCTTCAGATTTCACTTTTCCCTGATTTCCTTCCCATATTATCCCCTCCATCCTGATGATGCAGTTATTTGCGACGCCGATCATGTGTTCTTCCAGTGTTCATATGTTTCTGTGGAGCATTTTGTATTCCTACTTGTTGAGGCTTGGGCTTCCTACTCCTTATTGTGCTTCCTATATCCTGTCCTTTTCTTCCCAAATGAATTATTCCCGCTACATATTGATTGCTTTTTATCAAAGATTTCTGATCGGATTAAAATATAACCGACTTCTTTCCTTACTAATTGTTTCTGAGTAAAGGTCCTTGGTTGACGAGCCCAAGAAAAAAAAACAAAACAAAAAAGAAATGGAGGCTGAAATACCTTCCCGACCCCTTACTGTGCCCACTACATTCTTGTTCTTCCTTCTCCTTCTGTTGTTCCTGTATTGGCCACCTTCATTTCTTCTGTTTCTAATCGCTTCTTGATATAACTTTCAAATCCCTACGTTGCATTATTTGTTAGTCCTTTGTGTTGGGTAAATGTCCTGTGTTGACGCGCCGAGAAAAAAAAAAAAAAAAAAAAAAAGAAATACCCGAAAGCGGTTCAGGACAATTGCAGCTTTTCGGCAACTCACAGAAATTCCATTTGACAAAAAAAGATTTTTTTGTTTAAATTAATGATTTCTTCATAGATCGTTTTTACTAAGCTTACGCGTGAAATATTAAATTTAGGACATCGTTTTTTAATCAGTGTAACCGAAACAAGTATCGCCCAACTTTTAGTTTTGCGTTTTCCTACTCCCTTTAACGCTACCTATATCCTTTCCTTCCCGTTGCCTTCACTTATTCCGTTGCTGTTGTCCTTTGTCTTTTCCATTTCTGACCGTCTGGCTATTTAGTTTTATCTCTTAATTTTTCATGTTGTCGGGTCAAGGGCGCTGGCGCGCCCAGGGTAGAAAAAAAAAAAAAGTATCTGGAGTGACGTGTTAAAAATTTCCGAAGTTCTTCGATTCCGCTCCCTATAAAAGTCGAATTGAATTAAGAAATAGAATATATGCCATGTTCTAATAGAAAATATATGTATATTTTCTATTTCTTAAAAAAAGTTTTCTTTTTTTTTTGTAATTTTTTAAGCAGTTGTAATATTTAATTTATTTTACATTTTAGTATGTAAATGAACGTACAGGATTGCGGTGGGCATATAGCCGGCACGCGACCTACATAATTATGTACGTAAATTAATTAGCGTGCAAATAAATTTCCTATTCTCTTTTAATTTTACAGTCCAAATGTTAAGTTTTTAACCTTTTTTAAAAATCTTCGATGATATTTACTCTTTTTTACCTTCGAAAATGAATTTTGATTTTCTTCTCGCGCTTATGTTACAGAGAGCTCGATTTACCTTTAAAAAACAAACATGATTATAGTAGGTTATATGAAATATAAAAATATAATAAACAAATTTAAATATAAAATGATCGCTTACTTAGAAAACGTTTTCAACCCAGCATCAGCTAAAAACACAACTTAATATATGTGATCAGAAACAATGAGATTTAGAATTTGTTTCTAATCACATATATTGCGAGTTGTGTTTTTAGCTGATGATGGCTTATCCCCGAAAACGTTTTCTAAGTAAGCGATCATTTTATATTTAAATTTGTTTATTATATTTTTGTTACAATTTACTATATTCTATAATTAACAAACAGGATGTTAATAAAGATTCTAAACATGATCGTTTTGAAAAAAATAAGATGTTAATTTAGGCTCGCAAACAACCTCTCTTTGCGTTGCTTTTAAATTTTTCCAGTGTAGGAAAATAATGATTTTTAACCGGTGGAAAACAGAAAAAATCGAAAAATCAAAATTGAATAAAAAGATCGCGAGTATTACGTTATTTCAGCGATATCGGAATAATGTAAATTTTGCGGCATTGTAATTTGTTCGATGTGTGGTCCATTGCAAAGCGGGTGATATGGAGGTCCAAACACCTTTCGAAACTTTTCTGGAATATTTTACGGAATAAAAGATCTATATAGAATTGATGACAAATAATACGAGAAAATTATAAACTTACTTTTCCGTGCGTTATTTATTTTATAAGGCCAGATGACACACGGTAGCTTTGTAATGTTTTGGTTACATTAAAATAATAGAATAGAGTGTGCAAAAATCTTAAGGTGATTTATTATATAGACTGTTGGATTATCTGTATCTATACTCATATTATAAAGTGGTAAAATTTGTTTATTTGTTTGTTTGCCTATATGTAGGGGATAATCTCTGGAACTACCGAGAACCCATTCTAAAAATTCTTCCACTAATAGAAAGCTACGCTATCCCCGAGCGTGACACGGGCTATATTTTATTTTGATAAGAATAAGTTTTCAGTATTTGAATATTTCTATATCAAGTCGTAAGAAATAGCGCTGACTGGGCTGCTTTATCAGCGTCCAAGAAAATTCAGAAATAGGACAGCAGAACGATACTTTTGCGGCAAAAATACCAGGCAGGTAAATATAAATGAAATTACAGGAAAAGAAAAACTTTTAAAAGTAGATGAAAGTATAAATAGAACAAGGAGCAAAAGAAATTGCGAGCAACTCTTTAGTATATGAAACTCCAAAACAAAAAATCTTGCTAAGAAAAAAGAGGAAACAGAGATAAATATCTAACGCGCGAATTAATATAGAATATTGTGTCATTCCGTCCACAAAGAATTAATTACATATATATATATATATATATATCAATATATATAAGATCGGATTAGGCAACTTGTAGTGTTAAAAATGCTTATGAAGTGGTTGAAAATTATTTTAACATTGTTAGAATCTGACGTTCTACTGTGCTACATTTAGCAGCACACTCGGATAACGGGCGAAGAGTATTCTTTTCAGCGAAAAATGTGCTTTAGGTAGTTGAAAATCTGCCAAAACAACTCTACGCAACTCTGATGAATTCGCAAACACATCGCTTTACCACAAGCTTCCTCGACTATTGCACGTGGACTAACAATAAATTCTCACAAAGAACGCGTCGTTAAGATGTCCACGGGTATCACGGTATAAAAACGATGCTGCTTTAGAAAGAGTGAACAATGTTCATTCTATCTTAGAATGTTGCTTTATCACGCATATGATGCTCATTTCAGCACACTTGGACACAGTGGACGGGGTTGTCGAAGAAACATAACAAGCAGCTTGCTAAGATGATGGAGATTTATTGGAAAATGACGATTGGGAAAACACTCTGAAAAAAGCTTCGGTTTCTTAGTTCTGTTAAAGCTGAACGAGTTAGTTGCTTGTAGGATACTATAATTTTTTCAGCCCTCTGAACCACTTTAACTCTGCGATAATTTCAGAGACGATCTTTGTGAGAATATTCGACTCAGAATTCGGCAGTAAAATCAGGACTTTACTCTTTGTCTTTAGAGTTTTGCTTTTCACGGATCGTGGAAATTATTCGTTTATAACTAATTTGTTTCCTTGTGATATCTTAGAAATGTATAATTTTCAAAATAAAGCTATTTTAATTTGATTTCGATTTGATGATATTTTTGCTTCTTCCGGAATTTCCGTAACTCTATTAAATAATGGGAAAATTTTCACTTCTAACCTACCAGTGACTGTATCTTTGCAATAGTCCGATATTGTGTATGTAAAAATGACCCAATTGGAAAATTGTCCCCAAGATGCGTCGTCATTAATTATCCAGAATGATATAAATCATATAGTTTACGTGGAAGCAGCGTACTGAACGACGCTAAATGATCTTAGAAATTCAAGTGCCGTCATAGGTGGAGTTTCTTTTTTTTTTTATCAGTGATTTTTATAAGCACGCGTAGAGAAATGATTAAAGCACGACTTAAATCATTTCTGTTATGGGATTTAATTCAAACATTCAACTTGCACACTAATATAAGAGCCTATTTAAACGGAAATAACGATAACGATTTTCCACGCATCTGCTAAAACTTGGAGAAAGAAAAATCCCCTAATCCTTTCTCCAAGTACTAATGATAGTAGCGCTGAACTCCGAACAACGGATTACGTCGCATAGTTCACAAATCTGGAACATCTTATAAATGCAATATATGCCGGTGCAGAACATCTTTTCGAAAATTGGCTTTGTTCAAAAACAATCCCAGAACGATACAGTCAATGAAATATTTCGTTTTGCAAAAAGTTCCTGGCTAAATAAACCATAAGTCAATTAATGCTGTGATAGTGGAGACGCAGGGTGCACTATAAGAATTTTTGAATTCCCTAAATCCTTTTGGTCTACCATTGCACTATTTAAATTTGAAAATCGGTACCCCCCCCCATCATGCTGTTAAGAAATTTAAGCTAACATGCACGAGACTATTAATAGAAAACTTACGGAATAATTCAGTTGAAACGGCCATTCTTACTAGGCCAGCAGCTGGAAAAGTAGCATGAAATATTCCAATGAGACCAACAGACTTACTATTATATCTTTCAAACGATTACAGTTTCCGGTGAAAGTGTCATTTGCCTTCATAGTAAATAAGTCCTCGCTGGTGGGTATCGACTTGAGGAAGGAGTGTTTTTCCAGCGGTGGAGTTATACGTTGGTTTATTTCAAGCGGGGAATCTACTACCGAAAACCAATATATTTTGAACCAGAAAATAATAGAACTTTAAACGTACTCGTAGTATAAATAGGAGCCTTAATGTAATGCATCGTTATCTTTCAAGTTTCATTTGTTATCAACATTTATGTACTTAAAAAAATCTGACTCCACACCCAGTTAAATGTATTCAACCGTTACGAAGTAGTATCGAAACGTTCAACTATATACTGTAGGCTTACGTAAACACTGCAGTAATTATTGCAGCTACATATGTGAATAAACAATGCAATTACTAACGCAACGTAAAATCAGAATAATATTCTCTTCGTGGATGAAACTGCGGCACGCCATTAACTTAACAATAGCAGTAGCAATGTTTAAAGAGTTACCGCCTTATTAAACTTTTTTTATTGTTGATAATTATTTGAAAAATCGTAATCATCGTGCTTTTTGAGCCTGCAGCGAATTGACTACTCCCGAGTGATATAATTTTGACTGCAAGTCTGCATGCGGAGCTTTTGTGACAGTGCAAGTGTGATAAACGAAAATACTTTTTTAAGATGTGCAAATTAGTTTGGTACACAAATTTAAGCAGCGTTATGCCTTACAAAATGGAGGCAGAAAAGTGGCATGTCGCGCAATATGTGTATATATGCACAACTATATACATATATTGGTAAACTTGGTTTTTTGTTTATAATGAAATTGTCGAATGAAAGAATTCGTTGAGGTTTATTTTTTTATCTATTCGACGAAAGACTAAAATACATACTATTTCCACTTAATTACTGATCAATTTGATTTTGTGAAAATTGTTAAATCGTTCAAAACAAAAAAATTCCCATAATTTGTATATGTCCATTTTTGTATTATCATTAAGCTAATGTTATCAGAGGCGAAGGTGGCAACGTTTAACAGTTTTGCAAACGAATAGAGGAACCAAATTCGGTAACCCTAACACTGTTCTTAATTATTACAACACTAAAACGAGTATAATATTAGCTGATTAAATCAGGCATTTAAGAGCTGGATGTGAAAATAGTTTATCATCAGCAGAAACAAGCTGTGTAGCTATAAAATATTTAAACCAACACGTAACCGAGAGATGTGTGTGTAAAATGATAAAGTTTGCCCCAGCTGATGTTATAGAGTGCATGTAGAACAGCATTGGATAGAATAGCACAGGAGTATGCACTAAGTTTAATCTCCTTCTATTGCTAAATGGGCAACGTTTAGGTAACATTGATTTCATTAGTAAAGTCAAAAAACAGCTAGAAAAGGGTTACTTAGCTAATTGGAGTGAGGAACCATTTATTACAAGTAACTTGCGTTCCATCTTCTTGATGACATTTACCTTAAACGATCATAATGATAAGTCAATGATTGACACATTTTAGGGAGAAAAATTGCAAAAACTGCATACCCAAATGTATATTTAATAGAACATATGAGACACGGAGATGCAAAGTCTCTAGTCAAGTGTCCTCAGTGCAGAAAATTTTTAGGTCGACAATGCTAATATTGCAAATATTTAGAATAAAATACCGTTACATAAGCATGGAATTGGCATCAGGACGCGATATTGGTATAGCTAGGTTATTGTGTATGTTGGTTTTGTTTTAGTTCGATTTAGATAGTAATTACAATTTCTTAAGAAAACGTTTGTTACATGTTAGTATTACAGCTGGTAAGAGATGAAGCGGTGACAGAAACAGGAAGCACTTTCTATATTTGAAGGGTCATGTTACACTCTTAGTGATTATACCAATCCACGCCTCATGCGAGTCTGTTAGCTGAATACCTCATAAATGTCGCAGATGATTTCAATCTGATCGATGCTGCAGTAAAGTGACAGGCACGCTAGTAAAATAGATGACATCAGAGAGGACGTTAATAAATGAGTAATATTGAAAAAACCAAACTTGATTCACTTCTGAAAGTTATGGAAGATCTACAACAGGTTCAAATTAATTTGGAGAATACTCATTATAACTAGGCAGATGCTGCAGTCAGAGAACTAAAACAGGCAACCTCGCCAATTATCTGTATAAATGTAGTTATTATTACTCCATTCACCAATTCAACTGGTAAAGTAGAGGAGAAATTGACTGATTTGAAAAGAAAACTGCAAAAGACTATCAAAAATAAAGTTGGTCACTACAAAAAACATGAATATTGTCCTGCAAACTATTTTTCAACAGAAGATCTCGTTAGATCATAAACTTGATACGAGTGAAACTATGTAGAAATGAAAAGCTTGGGGGAAAAAACATGAAAGTGATGTAGGGTAAGTTTAGGGATACCTAGTCAATACGAAATTGAGAGGCCTTCCTTCTGTTAGAGGTTGGGTACAGTGTATGTATACATTCCTTTTTTGCATTAGTACATACAGATTAGGTATTGCATAGGAAAAGTCTTATACATATATGAGTGTGGTGGAAGGGCACTGATGTAACACTAGCGCTCTCTGCATCTCCTAGTGGTCAATATTGAGACTACTATCCTAGAATCAGCCTTTATCCTCTACTGATATATTTAAAACTTCCAAAATATGCAAAATATATACTAACATCAGACATTTATATGCACTATTAAATCAATGTATAATCTTTACTATCCTCAAAACATATCTAAATATGAAATATCAGAGTAGTAGTTATGCATACAAAATCTAAGCCCCATTTATAATACACTTATACTACTGTACAATATTCGGGATATATATAGCATTACATATACTCTATAAATAGCAGTTAGTTTTATAACAAACATTTTTTTCTACATCGGTGTGAATTGATAATTTTTTGTGTGTCCTAATTGTTACATTTGTTAATTTTTTTTGTATTAGTATACATTTAGATAAACACCAAGTTTTTCTAACATAATCTTAATGTGTTAATTATTTGTTTATTTTTGGAAAGTCATTAAGTGCAGTGATTTTATGCACATTCTGAATGTGTAACAGTAGGATTCAAACTGAATTCTACACATCACTGCCTCTAATTACAGTAGTCGGTTTGGTAAGTATTGACCTAAACAACATTTGATCGGTTCATTAATCGTGCGTGCAATAATTTTATTGTCTGTGTGTGACACACGCAACCTAACTCTTATGGACAAAAATGTTTGTGTTTTTGTGTAAACAATTTTTAACTCAAAAAAAAAACAAACATGGGCTATTTTAATATTGGGTTTTTACTATAGTGGCTTTTTAGTGCAAGCAGAATTTAGTGAAACTTACATCAACTATATGTGGTGACCCGTTTCCGTCTTTGGCATTTTCAAGCCTGATATGAGGACACGCCGATCATGTGTTCTTCCAGTGGTGGAGCGATCTGCTTTGTATTTCTTTTTGTTGAGGCTTGCGCTTGCTACTCCTTATTGTGCTTCAAAGATTTCTGATCGGATTAAAATATAACCGACCTCTTTCCTTACTATTTGTTTCTAGCTGTGAAGGTCCCCTTAGTTGACGAGTCCAAGAAAGAAAAAAAAAAAGACGCTTGCAAATAACCATTAGTATTTATTTTTTCATGGAAAACTGTAGTGAACAGGTAGCCCAAAAATGATCGAGAAAACAAATTAATGAAAATAGAGTATCGATAAATAGGCACGTCGACTTTTCTTGTTTGCTCACTCTTATAATAACTTCGGGACGGATATCAACCGTTTAATATTTAATTGCCGTCGGTTCGACAATCGCAGGCGTGTCTTTACTAATGGCTGACAAAATATTTCCGCCCTACTGTATATGCTCTCTATATGTAATCAGGCACTAGTAACGCTATTCAATTTTCGGCATATTAATAAGATGGTTGTTTAATTAAGTGGCGTCGCATGTTATTGTTTTCCTTTTAAACAGTTTTTATTCTTTGTTGAGCTACATCTCTCTTTTTTTTCTTTTTTCTTTTTGGTCTAAAAGATGTTTTATGTCATTTGAAGTACACTGAACTAATTTCATTGTATATGAGAATGTAGATGAGCTGGCCTAATGAATGCCTCTCACCGGACCGAAAAAAGAAAAAAAATGTACACATATGTAGAATAGATGTTGAAGTCGGACCATTTTTTTTTTTTTTTTATTTTTATTTTTACATATAAAAGTTTAATGCGGTCAGTGGTGGAAACCATCTAATTAAGTTTTTCCTCCACTCTGCATTGTACAATCATTAATCTCTATCCTAAAATACCGTAATATTAATATAAATTAATATTGGACTTCCTATATTCCAATTCCTTTTTAGCTAATTCATTAAAAATTTTCATTTTTTCCTGTGCCAATTCTCTACAGTCTTCCGCTATCTCTATATTTAAAATATTGCATCTATTCAGGATGTGCTGTACATTACATCTAACGCAATTATCCGTTTCCGCTATATTAAATCTTTCGAGATAAATTTTGAAATTTCCATGTCCTGATGTAAATTGCACGTTGTAAATATTCGGAGTATAGTTTCTTTAGTTGTTGGTAAAAAAACTTTTCGTCATTCCGTCATGACTTATCCACACCGTTTTAAACTTTTCCATATATTGTTCGCTGACATATATTTTTTAAATCGTCTAGCTGTTTAAATTTTATTCTCTATTATGTATATGTCTTTCATTTGTATATGTGATGATATTTTCGAAAGTTTGTTCTACCTTTAATTCATTTTTGATTGCAAAAATTTTGATACATGTTTTTTTCTATTTCTAAGTATGAATATTCCAGCTATAACTAATGCGCATTTGTATAATTTATTGTTTTGTATGCTCTAATTAGTTATGATATATTCTGTGTATACTCGCTAAAAATTTTTATTGAACTTTAACGTATCCTTGTAAATAATGTTACCATATATAATAATAGATTTGATAATATCGCTGTTTTTTGTATAATATTATTCCTTTTTTGTAATTCATCTGATTATTACTATTGTTAAATAATATATTAATAAATCTCGTAATTTTACCATTTATGTACTTGTAGTGATTGTAAAATTTGAGGTTTTTATCTGTTAGAACGCCAAGGTTAAAATTGATCCTTTGATCTGCAGTCCGTATTTGTTTAAGTTCAAGTTAATTTTTCTGCAGTTGAATGTCATGAAATTTGTTTTGCTCATATTTAGATTAGGATATTTCCAGAAACACTTTTATATTCTTATATACGATTGCTATTTTCTTTTCTAACTTTTCTGTATTTCTAGCTGGGGCTACTATAATTGACAAAATCGTCTAGAAATGTTATAATTTTTACATCGTTCGGTAATTCTGATGTATTTGTGCTAACATTCCATAAATATGAACTTAAAACCGCTCCTTGTAATATACCCGTATTCACGTGTACCTTTTTTTTTTTTTTTTTTTTTTGTAATTGTTTATATTAATTTCAGTATATCTTTGATCGTAATATTGATTTAGAATCTCTAATATTAGTTTTCCAGTAGTTTTATTTATGTCGATGCTATATCAAACGCTTTTGTAATGTCTATAGTTAACATTACCGTTTTATATGATTTATTATTTTTCTATTCTTTAATAGTTCTGTACATATTCCAAATTGTTAACTCTGTTGATTTCCTTTCCAATGCTCCATATACTCTGGTCTTTATTAATAATATTTCGTGTTGCACCGAATATTTGATTTTACTTTTGATAATATATTAATCGCTCTGTATGATATAGATTCTTTCTTCGGTTTACGTATTACTGCTGTTCTAGATAATTTCCGTACACATAACTATTTTCAAATAATTTATTTACATATTTTGTTATTACTCCTGGGGGGGGGGGGCTACTTTTTATTGAATATGTTTACGAATGTGTTAGGATATATTATCTGGTTCAACTGCTGTTTTCTTATTTAACTTTTTAATTATTTCATTGATTTCCTCTTCTTTCATTTTTGTTACGTCTTCAACATTGTATCTGTTAACGATGAATGGTTTAATTTATGTATGTATAGTTTTTCCGCTAATAGATCAGTTTTTTCTTTGTCTGTTGTCGCCCATCCATCTAACATTGGTATTTCTAGTCTAGTCTTTCTATTCATTAATAGTTTGTACTTTTATCCGAATTGTTAACTACTTCCATGCTTCCATTTTTTGGCTATTTTGATATTATATTTAAATTATTAAATTATTTTCTGTAATTTTTAAATAATAGTTTATATTTTTTATACTTTTTTTTTTTCAATATCTTGCATTGACTCTGTTTTTATTATTTTGTAATTTATCATTCCACCGATATCATCGGACCATATGATCTGAAATAGCAGATCGAGAAGTTTAAAATAATTTCAAAGTTATCGGTATAATGAAGCACATTTATCGAATTGAAACTTTTTACGGAATTTAGAAAGTGATCAGAAAAAGCGGAACGATAAGCATAAAATAATTCTAATACACTGGTCCTCAAAAACCAGTTTCATCCAAGGTAATTAGAACAACGTAAATTACCAATTTATATTATACATATATACGCACGTACACGCGCGCGCGCGCACACATATATTCACGTGTATGTGTTTATTTGCTCACTTTAGGTTGAGATTGAAATGACATTTATTCGTTTTTTGAATGCACACACAATACTTCATCCGGTAATTGATAACTTTCCGATTTTTACATTTATTTTTATCTGCCATTACCTGGGAATATCATCAATCATCGTGTAAACATCATTGCTAACAACATATTGCGTACTAGCCATTGCCAGCGCAGCGCAAAATAATTAGTCATTAGCATTACTAAAATGAACGTAGAAATTAATAAAAATGAAGGTAAATTATTTTTATCGTCATTTGCATATGTCTGCCAGACGGAATAATATCTGCAGATGCACAAGTTCCTTTTTGACAAGGCATCTTAAATATAATACTGGCTGCATTATTTATCCGCTGCTTCCGAGATCACACGCTGTTATACATATCTGTGGGCCTCACGAACGAACAAGTCCGATCGGTTTTTACGATTTTAATTAAAAATAAACCCAGTTATAAACAAACAGCTATGATGCGGCCATCGATGTTGAATTTTACATAAATATAAAGTTCCGCTTTACATCGACATGTATCGACATCGAATCAAGTATAACATTTTTATTGATTAAGTACAAAATTTCGTTAACCCGCCAGTACTCGCTGGGCATAGCAGGACGCCAGTACTCGCGCGTGAGATTTTCTCTCACACGGAATTTCTGTGTAAACTGTACCCACATTTTGAACAGTCTGGTTGAAAATATGTGTCTGTGTTCATTCATCATTCTCTTCTTTTACTTTTTCACTATACTTTTACAGTCCAACTTCCAAAAATTAAGGCTTTTTGGTTAATCTTTTCAATTGGTACCGGCAGTTATATTTTTAGAAATGCAATAGTTTATGTTTGGATCCATCATATGAGAATAATAAATACGGCCGAGTCGTGAAATATTCCTCTATATTCTTCAAAAATAAATTGACTTAAAAAACAACAAAATTAAAATAATATTTATTTACATATATATTAATATAAATTTTACTATCTCCCGTTCACATTAATACTTTGAAGCGCTTGAAAAGAGTTATCTAATATCTTGATAAATTCGCTACTCTATTCTCGGACAATCGAAAAGCGATATACATATATACTCAGGTTCTTTGGTTTTTATCGTCTGGAACTGTACACCTTAACGATCTGACTTTTATTCAGCTTTTTCTTCGAAGAATCTTAATTGAAATATTTCAATCCGCATACAACATTAATTTTATAACTTTAAAAAAATAATCAACTTATTACACTTCTGATTTTTATTTTATCACGTTAATTTAACAAAATCATAAAAATCATAATAAATTTCAATCGATTCAGCGTCCGAAATTACATAGAAAACGATACCCATCATGCCTATATTTTGAAAAAGCATCGAAAAACCGAACTCTTACACCCATTTTTCACCCATAGCCACTCGTACGTATTCGCACGGCTGTGGAACCCATATAAATCGATTCAGCACTCAAAACTACATGGAAAATGATACCCCACATGCCCATGAAAAAGTTTCACTAGCACCGAAAAAATTGAAACTAGAGCTTTCGCGTGTGAGAGTTTTTCTCGCAACTCAGCACTAACGAAAACAAATACCTCCTTCCGAAGCCTAGATGCGACTAACTTTGACTATAGGGTGTCCTTTGGCTTGACCCTCCCTTCCAGCTATACAAGGCCCCAACTTTCCCGCCTTCGTGTACCCTAGGTAACACCATTTTATCCAGACATGTGAGAGAAAATCTCACGTAGCGAGTACTGGCGGGTTAAAGTTGCCTTCCTCCGTTTCGTTAGATTATTTCGAAAATCGAAAACGCGCGTATAACCCAACGAATAGAAAAATCATCGCGCTCTCTAGATTAGTCATTGTTTCTTTACTCGTGCTCCCTATTAAATTACTAAAGAAAGAGAAATTTACATTCCGAGTTTCGAAAAAAAAAAAAAAAAAAACGTTCGTAAAGGGTCGCGTTTTGCAGTTTTAACAATTACGTGGTTGCTGGTGGAACAGTCGAATTAAATAACGATGGAAAAGATTCTAAGAAATGTAAAATAGATTTTCTTTTTACCTGCGAACTGAATTTCGTGTGTCCGTTTTAATGATTCATTTGATAACAGAAGCTCGTGCCGAGTTTCAAATTATCCGTTGGTGAAAATTTCATTCTTACCTTTTTCCCAGGTTTCGTTTTATTCGATTTAACGAACAATCTTCACGCCGAGATAATAGGTTATGTTATCGGAAGGATAACAAAAAAAAAAAAAAATTATCGAACGAAAGACATCAGACGATTGAAATGAATTTAAAGATAATGAATTGGTTCGTTCAATTGTTTTTTCCTTTTTTGTATTTTCCTACTATTTCGGATATTTTTTATGTGCGAGAATTTATCTGCTGGCGTATTGATAAAAACTCGCCTAGTTAATTAAGTGTTTCCAATAAAGTCCTTCTACATAAGTATAATGAGGGTTCCTGTGAAGCTGTTTAATTCTGCAGTAGAGGTATGGACTGTTTTCTCGTTTTTTGTTTTTTTTTTGCGGTCGATTATCTAAATATCTAAATACATCAAAGACTTAAAGCGAAACGATGGAAATGAAGTGGGACAAATATGCCAAAGGAATTTTAAATGTTTACTCCTCCTGCTTTTGTAACGATCAATCCTTTTATCTGTCTGTACCAGCTAATCTTCCTTCTAATACCCGCTGTTCTTAGAGTTTTCTTCGTTTCCTCGGTCCGTTCTTATTTCTATAATTCGCTTGCGTTTTGACTATTCTGCTCGTTTTAATAAAGCGGTAGTTTACGAAACCAATCACATTTTTTTTTTAATAAAAAAAAAAAAAATAAATAAATAAAAAAAAAAGCGCTGTATTCTATATTCTTGCTTACTGAAACTCAAGCTCCCTGCTCCTTATTGTGCATCTAAATATTTAGTCCTTCCATTCGCTTTTTATTATTTCATCCATTAGTTCCTATTGTCCGTATCTGACCGAATCAAAATTTAACTGACGACTCCTTCCCCCTTATTGTTGTTTCATATATCCTTGGCTGGTGTGTGTCCCCCCCCCAAAAAAAAAAAAAAAATTAGTTTTTAGCTCGCTAGTAGAGAGGTAAGTCGCCATATGTAAGTGTAGGCGTATTCACTTTTAAATCGAATTCTTAATGCGCGGTTGTAATTTTATACTTTAAATAATATAAATTAAATTTCTTTTTTCATTATAATACGAAGACCTGTGCATATTAGAATTGCGCAAATCAACTACGCTGGAGGAGTTGGATATATATGTGTCCGTTCCGACTGCGGATATATATCCGCTTCTCAACTCCAACTCCGGAGGAGTTATCTCATATCCAGCGTATAATCACACTCTTCGTTACGTATTTAACTCCAACTCCGCTCAGCACTCCGAACGCACAAAACAACAAAATGTCTTACATACATGCTGTTTTCTGATAAATAGGATATTTCTTATCAATAAGCATAAAATAGCTAGGTTCGCATCGTGTCAAATAACACATAGCATTAAATTCGTGGATCATATTACTCATTCCATTTAAAAATTTTAAATCACACCGCGCTATTACCCCTCCATACAGCAGTCTACGAACATGATGTAATTCCGTGAAACAGTAATGATAAGGCAAATTTTGACAGTTGCACGCGCAGCTGTCGCCTTTCGGAGTGGAGATATATCAAATCACTCCGCCAGAAGTGAATTCAACTATGTCCGGAATGACAATATTTGTTCGTTGTGCGACGTTTTTCGGAGTTGTGGTATGTGGTCGGAGATATATCCGACTGTGTCCAACCACGGATATGTTTCCGAGGATATAACTGTGTCCGGAGTTACCCATGCCTAGTGCATATGTATATTTCGCTCTGTAAAGTTTCACTGAATAATCTTTTTATGCGTTTATTTATTTTTTAATTCATTTTAAGGTAGCGCGGTGGCCTAGTAGTTAACTCGACTACCAAACCAGAGCTATCATGGAATTTTCCGTTCCGGATCCAAGTCACCGCGCTCCCAGGTTTAATTAGCCCGAAATTGAATTAGGTTCTAGAGAAATCTGGGAAAGTAAAGGCGAATCCCAAGTAGAAAGGGACTGGCCTCAGTCTTCAGATCTATTAAAACCTTAAGTACATTGCGAACCTTAACTTCACAATATCCAATTATCAAGGATTAGGTTACTTTTACACTTTAATTCATTTTAAATTGTTCGCGTAGATTATTTATAGTAAATTAGTTAATTTTCTTTACGTAAATTTAAATGTTAATTTTCTCTTAAACAAAATTTAATTTTTTTAATTTTTGAGACTGAAAAGAAAAACCTATTTCTTAATTTGTTTTTATTTGTATGTAGTAGTGCACGCGATTGTACGTATAGTTCATTTAATTTAAACATTTTTCCGTCTCAATATTACGGAAAAAATCGGCATTTGCCGGAACATTCCGGTTTCAGTCGCAGAATTTAATGAGAATTTTAATAGACTACTCTATATACTGACGGCAAAGATTCTGCTCCCGTTAATTACTCTGAAGTAGCGTTAAAATGCCGTGGAAAAGAACCGGTGACGGGAAATCCGGGTTCTAAAGAGTTCTTAATGCGAGACACGTAACGTAATTAATCAGTGCTAATTATACTGTTTCGAATAGGGTCTGTCAAAAAAAAAAAAAACAAAAAAAAACCGAAAGCCCTAATAATAGGCGCATTAACATTCTACATACTAAAAGAATCTGCTATGAAATAATTTACCAGATTTGATTTCCTAATAAATGTTCTCGCTGTTGTGTTTAATCGTTTTTCTTGGGTAAATTTGTTTGTAATTTGTATTAATAATGAAGCGTGCGCGTAAAATTCATATTTTCATTTGAAAAAATGGTGCTGTAGTAGTGTCTGCCCCTGGCGATCAATGATGAAGGGAAAAAACCCAAAAAAAAAGTCTAACAAGACGAACTTCATGCTCTGAAGAAATCAATGTTTATTGTTTGGAAGGGGTACGACGTGGTTACACGGTTCGCATACTATTCTAAAGAATTTTGACAGGGTGTATGTTTACACGTAGATAAATTCGCTAGAGTGAAGAGGCCCCCCTGTTTCGTTTGTTGCACTTTTCGACGCATTTGCGTGACAACTAAGTGCCTCGTTAACGTGGTAACGAAAACAGAGCGTGGTTTTGTGAATTTCTATAACAATTTTTACCTTCATTCTGATGTCGATAGTGTGTAGCTTTAGGACTGTTGTTGTTAGGATTTTTTTTTGTTTTAGGAAAATAATAATAATAATCGGTGTCCGGAAAGAAAAAGTACCAGCGAACAAGGTAGTGGTGTTGGCCGCGGATTATTATTGAATTTATATAAATAGTTGCTTAAACCGCGCAGATTGGCTGTAGTGCCGCAATGACAGCGTATGATATAGAGTGCGGCGAGCCTTTATTCCGGAGATAGTGCAGTAAGATTAACCGGGACAGGAAGAATAAATGGCGGAATAAGAGGAGGCCCCGTCAAGGCATGAGACCGAATAACGGCTAAACAACAAAAGCCGCTACTAGCTAGCCTTATAATTACCAAAGGCTTGGGCAAGGAGCAGCAGCCCGGCTACAGATTTGGAGAACAAGTCGAAAGAGAACGAGAGCTGGATATGATTCATTGCGGCTTGCTGTATAAGTTCTGGCCGATATAGACTTTTGTTTGCTATCCATAATTCATTCAAGCGAAATGTCTTTTCCATTGCATCGCCGAGATGAGACTCGCTTTCCATTTATACTGTTAATATTGCCGCTGCACTAGCGGCTAATCTTTGAATAAAATCTTCTGCATGCTCAAGTAATCCTCAACACGATGATACACTTTCGGCCCAGCTCGTTTTTGTTCATTTCTTTTTCGGCCCGTTGAGCAGTTTTTTATTTATTCGTTCATTCGTATTTTTCTTTCCCCCCTCCTCGGTAGAGTGTTTAAATATGCGCAAGATTTCCCCGAAACTAATTTCTATATGAAAAATGAACATTTTTAGAAATACGCGTAGTTTCTCAGCATAAAATAATGAATAAATTCGTTAATAGCGAATAGAAAAATTGACGTTTAATTTTTTAACGAATCTATAGCAAAATATTAAACAGAGACAATACATGAAATAAAATAAACAACACATACATGTACATATATATATATGTATATATATTAATTACAACGTAATTCTTAATATCCCAAAAAAATATCTCAATTTTATGTAACATTTTAACGCTACATACTTTTCTACATCTGTCGTTTTCGAACCAAAAGGCGTATTATCACATATAAATGTGACAAATTCGTTATTGCAGAGTTCGTCGTCCCATTTTCGTTTCCGCATTTCACGTTTGCGTTTGGTGACGGTTTTCGTTTTTGGAAACACATAATGAATACACTTCTTATTACTATGCAGATTAATGAATAAAAAGTCGCACCATAAGTTTATGTAAAGACTATATTATGCGAATTTAATAATACCATGGAAACGCAAAAAGAGTGTTATTTATATGTGATGTAGAATGTTAAGTTGTTTCGGTAGATTAATAAAATTTATTTTTTTTTTGTATCATATAAAATTGTGACATTTTTTCGTTATAAAATCTAATGTGAACCGGAGTTGAGAATTACGATGTAAATTTTGATAATTTTATACAAAATATAGAAGAGAAAGAGACAGAAATGTTAGCGAAAGGGGTCAGGAGGCGCAGCCCCTTGCGATGCCAAAATGGCCGAGTTATATATATGTATACACATATATTATAAGATCCACTATACGATCATACAAACACGCATGTAAATTTTGTGTACTCTAATTTGATGTATTTAATAGCCAATATCTATAAAGCACTTATTAGGATATGAATATTAATTTATTTCCTAATCTATATATAGAAGTACTTATATAGGGTGTTTTCGAAAATTGTTAATTGTCTTATGAGACTTTTCCTTCAAACGCTTGTAGCTAGAACTGGTGCCAGATAGGCAAAAAGTGTAAATGCACCGAGGATAGAGTAACTTTCCTCTTTAAGACGCTGAAGAGAGAGTTTGTCAAGTTTGCTAGTTATGGCGTCCTAAAGAGCTCGAGTTGGATACTGAAAAAAAAAGTGAAAAAAAAGTGTTTATTTTTAAACGTTTATAAATAATTTATACAAAAAATACGTAACTTTTGATACAAAAATGAGTAAATTTGATATTTTTTGCGAATATCAAAACATTTAGGAACGAAAAAAAGGAAACAAAATTACAAGTAAGGCTCGATTTGCGCTCCTTGCGAATCAACACATTCTTTCCATCGCAAAACACTGGTATGAGTGGTTTGATGACACGTTTGCGGCGAAATATTTCGAATGGTTCTTCGAATACTTCGTCGGAGGGTTGCTAAATCAGGTATTGGAGTGCTGTAAACTCGATTTTTCAACAAACCCCATAAAACTGCACGTATTTAGGTGTTCGTACCGCCGTGGGAAGTGAATACACCGATGGAAAGAGGAAGAGTTACTCTATCTTCGGTACATTTACACTTTTTGCCTATCTGGCACCGGTTTCGAGCTGCAAGTATTTGAAGAAAAAACCCCATAAGACGCTTAACATTTTTCGAAAATACCCTCTGAATTTTCGAACTTATTGACGATAAAAGCATAAATTTATAACACCTGAATGTTAATTAGTATGTGAAAATACAGAATAAAAATAATAAATGTCTATAAATGCTAAAATTTATTTAAAAAGAAATTGTAGACGCCTTGGTTTTTAAGCAAACACGTCTATAACTTCGTTCAGAAACTGCTTATCTATTCTTTGTCTGTGTATAATTCATTAAACCGAGACCGTTTAATCGGGTCTTCAGTTGTAGTTGATCTGAGCCACGTTTTTATTCTTCGTAGTGTAGAAAAAGACGTTCAAATAGTATACGTTGTAACAGGAATTATTATTGCAACTTGTATGACTATTTTAATGGAAGGATAAAATAATACATACTCAAGTAAATCAGTTAATGTCAATTGCTCAATATTTGTAACAGATATTGTTGGAGTAATCGTCCAAAAATCATACCAGTTTCCTGCTTCATAAAGGAGATTTTCAATACCATAAATATATATATATATATATATATATATATATATATATAAACTGATTCTTTGATGTAAAATTTTTTGGATGAATTTTAAAAATTGCAGTAATTGTTGCATTATTTTGAGAAAATCTGCAATCTATAGAATCTATTAACAAATCAATATATAGAATGAAAATATTACGTCGAAAATATTCTTCTGTTGTCAAAGCCGGACAATTAACACGATTTTGTTAGCGCAAAACAATAATTAACATCTAATGAGTTTCATATTTCTGTTATTTGATCATAAATTTTTTCAAATTCGGATTGCGCATTTTCACGATGAAGTTTAAAATATTACTACCGCATTACTAATTCACTTACGACATTTCTCGATATTGAAGTTAACAGACTGAAGAGCAGCTGAGACTGCTTCTAATATAGAGCAGAATATTGTGCAATTATAAATAAGGAAACAATGAACACTGGTGTGAGATATGCTGATAATAAATAGCTTGAAATTTGTTTAGTATTTTAATTATTACCATTGATCAATAAATATTTAAGTTTGCAATAATTTCAGAAAAATGTTGTTGAAATAAACGGGAACGCTTTTATACTTTTCAGTCCATCTTGTTTCACATAAACGAATATTTGGCACCAAACTTCTTCGTACTAAACTTTCTCTGAAGAATTTAATAACAGATTTAATTACTTCCAGTGAATTTAGAACTTCAACTAATTTATTTAAATCATTGACAACAAGGTTTAATTTATGCACAATGCATGAATAAAACTTTCGGATACATATTCCTAATAATCTGTTGAACTGCTCCTTCTTTGCCAATCATAATGGAACATCTATCATAGCCTTGTGCAGTAAGTAAATTTATATCCAAAAACCAAATTCCTCACAATTCGTTGCAATCGAACGAGCAATTTTTCTGTACTCTGATTACTCAACTGAGCAAAGCCTAAAAATTCTTCTTTTAACATTTGTGGTTTACAGCAAAAATATCGAGAACTTAGAAAAAGATGGTGCATACTTGAGATATCAGCTATTTCATCAGCTATAATCGACCAATAAAAACTAATTCTTTAATTTCAGCCTTTTTTTTTTTTTTTTGTTTTTTTTTGGAAAATATTTATTAATCCATTTTGAATTTTTGGCGATGTGTATTTAGCATTTTGAGTAACATGGTTTAAATGATCCCTTTATAGTATATCCCTCTAGCGTCAGCTCTGAAATGAATCAAGTCTATAAAATTACCAGTTTCTAACGATTTTACACAAGGACCAATGCCATGTGTACCGAAAAAAACAATCGACAATAATTTTTTTCAATTCTCTTCTATTGTTTGTTTTGCATGTGCATCTACCTGGTTGTCATCAACAGATAATGGGCACGGTCTATTTAAGGTATATTTATACAAATTTAAGATATCTCATTCTGACAACTGTGTATTAGAGATTATGTTTTTCATATACTGCAAGGTTGCAATTATAATAATAATAATAGACTCTGTAATTATGATATAAAACAACTTGTACAAAATTATTTTAATGAATTTAATAAATTTGCAACTGAAGAAATAAAATTCCGGAAAAATAATGTACATTTATATTAAGTAAGTAGTAAAAATATAGTAGAGTAAAAAATTGTAAAATGGTAATTAATATAATACTAAATACTTAATTGAATGGGTTATTATAATAAATCAATATTTTTAGTAAATAAATGTATCCTACCTGAAGTTTCGGGAAAAGGGAAAAGGGGAAAAAAGAAATAATTTCTTCCCCTCAATGACTTCAATAAAATTAATTGCACCCCTTGAAGCATTTTTATGCCTAACACTTTTTATGTGATACTGAATATATTAATGAAATTTTTTGTAATTATCGCAGGGTTTTACTATAAATGATCCTTGTAAACCTCGTTCAATTTTCTGAAGAAATAAAACACAGTAAAGACATAGTTTTAAGCACTGTGAATAAAGACGAGTACTGTGTTAACTATATACGAATAAAAATCATATGACTGATTTGGTTTCCAACAGTTTATTAAAATTTCATATTTTAATTCATCTGTCTGTGGTTTTTCAATCACATACTTTCCTACGTCCAATTTTGAAGGAGCTTGTGAAGAAAATGTAGTACCGTTATCTGGGCAAGAGTTCTAAAGAAAGCGTGGAAAGTGAAGAAGATGATAAGAATGATGATTCATCTGCTGATGAAGAAGATGGGCCGCTTTCATTTCTTTTAAATTTCTTGCTAACAAACCCATATTTTCAAAGATCCATTTTACAAGGATTACTACTACACAAATGCCGGATTCTAAAATAATGAAGATTAAAGTATGCTCAAACTTAGTTGACGGTTAAAATAAGAAAGTTGACATAAAAATCAAAACTTGAAAAAATTAAATTTGAACAGATAAACAATTTCAAGAAAACAACAATGTATGTATGCTTTATTTCACCTAATTTCCATTTTGCCTGATTCTATTCGTCTAATTTCAAGGTAGTTTTCGTTTACTGGATTAAAAATTTCTGAGGCACACTTCAATGATCGTACATTCTATCATATACATGGTTATACAACGTATTACACGTCACATCTTAAATGCAGAGCTGACATTCATTATAAACGTCATAAACAATGTTAAACACTACGTTAATGAAGAGATCTGTAAAAATTATATCCAAATTACAAGTATAGTTGTATATCTTAATAATACCGAACTAACACTTGCGGCAGCATACTGTCCTCCGAGGCATGCAGTGAAACATGAACAATTCAGTGAAATATTTAAGCAGCTGGATAGCAAATTCATCCTTGCAGGTGATTGCAATGTAAAACACACTGCGTGGGGTTCACGGCTGATAACAACTAAAGGTAGAGAAATGCTTATGGCAATCGATGCAGAGTCATGCGAGTTCCATACATCGAGGAATCCGACATACTAGCCAACAGATCCTGGTAATAAAAACCTAATCTCATTGTCATTTACATAACTCGCAGAGTAGCACAGTTAATTGCATTGAAGTTAAGAACTACTGGGAGCTTACTTCTGACCAAGTTCCAGTGCTTCTTACACTAAACGACATGGTGATGCGGAAGCAGACACGACATAATCTTACTAACAAGTTTACAAACTGGCATCAGTTTTGAGAAGAACTTGATTCCAATATATATTTGAAAGTCCGACTAAAAACAATAGAAGAACTGGAAATGCAATTCATCCAAATAATTCATAAGGCTGCTAAAACTGCTATACCAGTTTTCAGTTCCACAGCAGTTCAAGAAAAGTGTTACCCATTGCAGGTTAGACTACGACGCATTTGGTACCGAACAAGATGTCCAGAAAACAAGAACGTGTTTAATCAGATCAGAAACCAGCTGGGCCGGTTAACTGCAGCCAATCGATACGGGGCAAAGTTTGAAGATGTCTTGAAGGACTTGAGTCGTAGTGCTGATCAAGATTATTCATTGTGACGAGCAACTCGACGCTTCAAATAACCCATGGTCCAGATACCGCCACTTAAAAATGAAGATGGAAAATGGATGCGTCGAAATGAAGAGAAAGCAGAATTGTCTGCAAAATACCTGGCAACAGTATTTCAGATAAATAATAATATTCAATCACGTATAGATACAACTCTAGTTTATCAACTACAACAACCTGTGAAGTTCATGTCTCCTACAGAGGTTGCTAAAATGATTGATGGAGGCATAAATCCTAAGAAAGCGGCAGGAATTGATGAAATAACTCCTGCAATACTTAAAGAGCTGTCACGGAAAGCTGTGCTGTTCATAACATATTTGTTTAATAGTAGGTTGCGTCTTCAACATGTTCCTGCAGTATTTAAAACAGCACAGATTGTCATACTGAAAAAAACAGACAAGCCACCGGAATTAGTAGCGTCTTACAGACCAATTTCGCTGTTAGGCCAAATTATATGAAAAGCTGCTCTTGGAGCGACTTAAAACATATATATCAGATAAGCTTCCAGATCACCAATTTGGGTTCCGTAGTTACCACTCAGCGATTGATTAGGTATATCGTGTAACAAGATACATTATGCAAGCATTTGAAAAAATCTATATTCTTAGATGCTGCGCAGGCATTCGATCGAGTCTGGTATGAAGGCTTAATTTACAAATTAACCACAATCTTACCCGAGAACTTCTGCCAACTTCTTCAGTCATACCTAAAAAACCGCACATTCCGTGTTGTGCGTGAAGATGCAAAGTCTGCATTTCGGTCCATACAAGCCAGTGTACCACAGGGCAGTGTTCTTGGACGTGTCTTGTATACTCCTCTATAGTTCTGATATTCCACTCTTAGGCGATATCTTTACTAACTCAAGCCGAAGCGACAATGATTCTCTAACATCATCTTGACCGAGTTGTGCTGTGGATGCAGGATTGGAAGATAAAGCTCAATGAGCAGAAGGCAGTCCACGTTACATATACACTTAGCCCAGTCGACTTACAGCATCAGATTAGTATTAATGTCATCCAAATACCTCAATCTAGATCATCGAAGTATCTTGGATTGAATCTCGATTCGTGACTCACATAGAAGACGCATATCGAGTACAAAAAGTTACAACCGAAGCGCAAGTTTAGTCAGATGTACTGGCTAATTGGCAGAAAATTTCCACGTAGCCTATGTAATAAACGTTTTTTATATCAAGCGATCCTGCGTCCAATTTGGACATATGGAGTCCAATTATGAGGATGTACTTCTCGATTGAACAGAAGTATCATCCAACGTCGATCTAATATTTGAACTTGTTACATTAAAATTCTTCGTTAAAATAATACCATCATCAAGAGCGGGGAAAAATGCACAAAAAAACATCATTTAAGCTGTCTAATTGCAACATAACCTATTAAAAACGTGAAAAAAGTGCGAAAAAATCGGTTTTTGGCCAAAATCGGAGTGGTCCACCATTTTTTTTTTTTTTTCCGAAAAAATAGTAGCACCATCATAAATAGCGAGAAAAAATACATCAAAATCACGAATTTAAAAAATGGCACCTCAAAATTAAAGGCGTGAAAAAAACGATTTAAAGTTAAATATTTTTTTTAGGGGTCAATTTTGAAGTTATGAGATTTGAAAAAAATTTCAATTATTTTTTACGTAGAAATTTATGTTTGTAAATTTTTTCAGAATTTTTGGATGGAAAGACGCTTCAGAAAAAAATACATTCGAAACAACAAGTTTTTCGATTTTACTACGCATGCGCAGGGGATAGTAAGCTGAAAATTTGGCTGTAGGAATTTTTTATCCATTGGTGTATAATACATGCGTTTTTAAGAGGGGGCAATTTTACCATAGTACCCGGCTCTATAGTCTTTATAACGATATAAGTGTATGAGTGGCGTTTGTTATATTACTAAAAACTTATCTAAAGGGACTGCACTTTTTCTGCCTAGTCTATGTTCATTGATTTTCATCGGTACTCACATCGAACGATAAAAGTAAAATTGTGATACACGTGGATAAAAATTATGCGCGAGAAAGAAAAAAAAAAAATCGTACACAACAAACGTGTTTGCATTCCAAACTAAATATAGCAAACATAAATATTAGACTGATAATAGAATTTAGGGAAATAGAGATACTAGGGGCAAGACACAAGGATACGGCAGCCTTGGGACAGGTAAATATAAAAGAAAATTAAATAAACTGAAGTAATTTAACTGGTTACGAAAAAAAATCACAATTTAGAAGAAGAAGCTGTAATAAATCATCGGGTAGAGTGATATGTGATATATATATATATATATATATAAAGTGAGACAAAAAAATCCAAGCTCAAAATAAAAGTGCGGAAAGTGTAATAATAGATATTCAATGGAATGTTGGAAACTCCCTACGGGGGTTCGCCATCGGGAAAGAAGAAGGAATTTATAAAAAAATTAAAATAAATTGATCAAAAATACTTCTGGAAAACAGTTCTAATATATATATATATATATATAACTCGGCCATTTTGGTCTCGCAAAATACTATGTCCCTTGACCCCTCTTGCTTATATTTCTGTCTCTTTCTCTTCTATACTTTGTATAAAATGATCAAAATTTACAACGTAATTCTTACTGGCATCAACACACACAAAAAAATAACATAATCAAAAAAACCCTATCCTAACATTTAACTTTCATTATATAAAATTAAGACATTTTTTCGTTACATTTTTCATAACATTTTCGTTACATATTTCGTTACATAAAATTGTGACATTTGTAAAATAACAATTACAAAAATTCTATAAAATATAACAAACGTTACATAAAATTGGGACATTTTTTGGGACATTTTTTCGAATTAGCCTAAGAATTACGTTGTAATTAATATATGTAACTCGTATATTTTGGCCTCGCAAGATACTATGTTTCTTAACCCCTCTTGCTTATATTTCTGTCTCTTTCTCTTCTATACTTTGTATAAAATGATCAAAATTTACAACGTAATTCTTACTGGCATCAACACACACAAAAAAATAACATAATCAAAAAAACCCTATCCTAACATTTAACTTTCATTATATAAAATTAAGACATTTTTTCGTTACATTTTTCATAACATTTTCGTTACATATTTCGTTACATAAAATTGTGACATTTGTAAAATAACAATTACAAAAATTCTATAAAATATAACAAACGTTACATAAAATTGGGACATTTTTTGGGACATTTTTTCTAATGGGGGGTAGCCTAAGAATTACGTTGTAATTAATATATATATATATATATATATATGTATAAGCAATGCAAAATGCTGTTCAATAGCAGGAAATTGCATGAACACAATGGGAGGAATAGAGTACGAAAGTACATTAGTAGGATAGACGAGAGAAGAATGAAGGAAAAACAGATTCACATAAATCAAAATAGACCATAAGTAATAAATTAGAAATACACACATGTTCGAAGAAAAAAAAACAAAAAAAAAAAAGGATGAAACAACTAAAGTAATAGATATTAACTGATTAAAAAATGTTGAGAAATATAGTACGCATACTTGTTTTTTGCAAACTATTTGAAAATGCGAGCATACAATTTTAAATTGATGTGATCTATGTTCCTTCAAAGCGAATTATAAATCAAAAGAGTACGTTACATTAATAAAATTATTTACAAGTTAGTGTGATACTGTATACGTAAGTACACGAAGGTTGTTTATCGTTTCGGCCTGGTAATTTTTTCGGCACCATAACATTTCAACCTCAATTTCGGAGTAGATTTGGTTTAGTATTGGTGAGTTTTTCAATTTTTTTTGTTCTGTCATTAATATTAAAATTAAACCGTGAAATAATTATTGAACCAAAAAAAAAAAATACCCGCGAAATCAGGAATTAATTTTTTTTCAAATCAATGGTTATTAATAATTTTCTTGTTCATATATCGCTTGAAAAACTATCTAATACTAAATTAAATCTACTTCGAAATAGAACGAGGAGGAATTATCGAAGTCGAAACGATAGAGACCCGGTATAAGAGGCCATGCTGTAATAATTTGAAACTTCTAATTCGTATGCAGTTTTGAAATAAATAAGATTATTTAAGAATATATATATATATATATATATATATATATATATTGTACCGTATGTGTACAAGTACGATACGAAAGATAATAAGGAGTGGAACTGCGTGATTTATGGGTATCTGCAGATGACGCAACTTAAAAAATTCAAAACATAGTATAAATGCAATAATTGGAACGTGAATAAGTTGACTAAAAAAGGTAAGTTAACATTAATAAATGCAGAATTCGTTTCCGTGCTAACAATAGCAGGAGCGGATCCAGAAGGACATTTTGGGAGGGAAATTATAAGAAGAACATTGAGGGGGGTGAATTATATATATATAATTACGTGTAAGATCTTCTACAGTAGGCAGTAGATTTGAAAAATAGCCTTTGTTTTATAAAGAAAATCAAATAGCGACCTCTATAGAAATTCATAAAAATGCGTATTTGAGAAATACATAATTATTACAATTTTTAATTTAACTTTTGTTTTACTTTTAGAGGTGAAAAATAAAACGAAATGATAAAATTCTAGCTCTAAAATGGTAGTTTAAAAATAGTAAGAAAGATAGTTTCTTTTTTATTTTTGTTAGTAATCTGATCCGAATTTTTTTTTTCGTGAGCAAGTTTAAACATATATATATATTTCTCATTGAATACTATTTTTAATTAAAATTACAAAATAAAAATTAAAAATAAATAAAAGTGGCAAAAGATCGACGATAGTTATGTTTAAAATAGAATAAAGAAGGAATATTAATACTAGAACATAGTATTAAATGTCAGTTATAATTAAATTCGTATAGGTAAAATTGATACCAATCTTTGATAGGGGAAATTTCCCCTATCCCCCTCGCCCGAGAATCCGACACTGAACAATAGCCATAAAGAAACAGAAATATAAATTGTATTCGCAAAATTAAATTAAACAACGAAGACATGTGATGGAGTTACTAATTCTCGACTGGCGATTTGGAAAATATCGGTCGTTTAATTTTATTTTGCGAAGTAAATTTGTTCCTTTTTTATTTTATCTGCATTTAGGATATTATCTGATAATTTAGTGAAATTGTTTCCGTGACTAAACCTCGAATCATTTTTTGTCGAGCTGAGGGAGCTTCCTTTCCATTAGAGCTTAAAAGAAAAACGCTTCTTGAAAAAAAAAAAAAAAAAAAAGGAACCATTATGTTAAATCAGTTGGTATGTTAGATAACTTGTATAACAAAAGAAAAAGCTCGTGGAAGTCAAATTTTAATTTATAGTTTTACGTACACCCACACAAGTTTTATATATGTAATAGTCTGTTTGTAAAGGCATACTACAAACTTTGCGTTTTATCATTGAAACTTTTATCGATCGATACTGGTTTAAGCTGTTTACTGATTAACAACAGACAATCCCCTATCGTTATTCTTAGTGCTATGCTGGCGTTTAATTTAAATTTTTGTAGCAGTTTTCTGAATAAGCCGCGTTTCAAAACTTTTCAGTGTATTTCATATCCGTGCCCAGATGCCGCTAAATGCTAAGCTTTTAACCATTTCTAACATGATATGCTTCGTAAGTATCTCGCAAGATGTGTGTATATAGATTTATACACGATGTTCGTATATGTTGCCGATGTCGAATTCATCTGTCATCCCTCATAGTTTTGGCATTCACACTTGATTATTTACACTTGTTCCTTGTTCATTATTAATCCGCATTTTTTACTAATTCGTTTTATTTTATTCGTTGTAACTTTGAAATCTCGACCGCGTTCGATCAGGTCATTAAGTCGGCGGGGGTATTACTCGAATCGAAATCATCACAATTGTCCCGTGCGTCGGTTTTATTATTGCATAGTAAAAGACATTGTCAGCTTATAAACAGATTTTCGTTTTAGACGTGACGTAAAAGTTTATGAACTGCTGAGAAAATATTCTAACGCACGTGATGCCTCGGTAAAGAACAATAATTTTCAAGAATACCTTCGCGCGTATGGCATATTATAAAAGAAAATACAGATGTGGACAAATTGAACAGTGAAAAAAAGTAAATAAATTTGATTTCAATGAAATGACCATTAAAAAATTAAAAGCTGAAGTTCAAAAAAAGAATCGAATTCCGAGCAGCACAAATAGCTGGACAACAACGAAGAAAAAACGTATTTCTGCTTTGAACGCTATTAGCGGTATTCATAGTTGATTTTCGATCGAAAAAATACAGGACTTTTTTTTTCAACTTTATTCCTTTTTTGGTTTTTTCTTCTTGGTTATCTTCGTCCGACCTTCTATTTAATAGGAGGGGGAAAAAAAAGAAAGGAAAGAAACGAAATAAAATAAAAAATAAAATACAACCGGCGCTTTAAATTTATTTTCTAACATCCGAAATAACTGTCAACTAGGTCACATTTTGCTTTGTATTCGATATATACAGGTCTGTCCGATTAAATGTAATTTATGCGACGCGGAGAGCGCCTAAAAGGTCGTCCTGGCACATCTACGCGATCTAATTACTACCTGAGAGATGGAGTTCATCGGAAAGGTCGTGTTTGCGACAAAAGTCTTCGCAAATCAAGTACTGGTAGCTGATTACGTCAAAGAGTATGATGGATGGGGTCACTTGAAAGATTTTAACCGAAGCAACATACCACCGTGGGATGTGACCCCTTTCGGTGTGTATGGTTGCCGTTGATTTAAATTTGCTTACAATGTTGTCGTCAGTCGCGCATTGAGAAATACTTTACGACCATACGTAACAGTGTGCGCGCGCGCGTTTAAACGGCGAATGGAATAACAATAATAATTTTAAACCAATTAAGGACACTAAAATATGGGCCTTCCCCATATATCTCGGTCTAGTTAAAATATGATGGCACCGCAGCTTTCGCAGCATTTATCCCTTATCTGCCAGCCTTCTTCTCCGCAGTAATAAATCCTCATTAAGCGTTCTTCTTTATAGGAAGGTTCGAGAATTCGTCGTTCGCGCCGGCCGCATTCGTAATAAAACTGGATTTCTGTTGCGGATCAAAATGCACGCGATTTCTGTTGCAAGTAAAAAGGCTCTTTTGATTTTCTGCTTAAAAAGGGGTTTTGATTTTGCCTGTTTTCCTATTGGTTAGTTATTTTTTATACCCTCTATTGTCATCCGCTCACTGCATGTTCATTTACCACGCTATTTGTTCCTAGTTGTTCTAATTACACAACGATTAACTACCGCAATAATTCTTATGAAACAGTTGATACACGTGAACAGAACTTTATCCTTTTTTACTCCTAAACATTTTAAACATTCATGCATACATACATCTATATATATATATATATATATATATATATATATATATATATATATATATATATACATATATATATTATATATATATATTTATATGTGTATGGAGAGGGAGAGAGAGGGAGAAATACATATGTGAGAATTTTTCAAAGTAAGAGTTATGTTCGAGTGTAATTTAAAGGATCCGGAAAAAGGCTCGAGCTGAGGTGTTAGTTTCAAAGAAATATAGTTGACGGAGAAATTAAACAATAAAAAAAATAAATAACGTCCAGACACTGAAAGGGGTGAAAATAATTACGCTAATTATAATAATACGAATGTATAAAAATTTTGTTAAAAACCAAAAAGTCAAAGAAATTCGTAAACAGTCAACATTTTTTTGATAACGAAATGTAACAACTTTCGAAAACTCAAAGAAGAATTCTCTGTTTAGCTAACAATGTAAAAAATATTTTTAACATGGAATACTAGTAACGATCTGATTAGTGTAAGTTTTGTACTAAGCGGTGGAGTAGCCGAAGGGAGGGTGCTAGAGGTCTGCTCCC
The DNA here is from genome assembly GCA_039619475.1 of Icerya purchasi. Lineage (NCBI taxonomy): Eukaryota > Metazoa > Arthropoda > Insecta > Hemiptera > Monophlebidae > Icerya > Icerya purchasi. The sequence goes on along the minus strand of CM077115.1, from coordinate 330,035,733 downwards.
TTCTCCTCTGAAACATAAAATAAGGAATAATTACCTTTTTTGAATTACCGAAGTGTTACCGGTAAACACGCTACTACTTGTCAAGCGTATTGTCGTATTTTTTATACGATCCGCGACATCTCCATAAGAATAAAAAAGAAGGAAATAGAACGACAGATCCGGAAATTTATAGCGTGATCATTTTCATTACAATGCTCGAATAGGTAGCAGCGAATTGATGTGCTGTAAATTTGTTATTTTTAATAAATTCCACCTTTTAAGTGATTTTGCTTTTAATAATTTATGTAGTATAATATTGCACCAAAAATCTTGAAATTTATACACACAGACGCCCCCCCACATACATATATATATATATATATATATATATATATATATATATATATATATATACTAATTTAAATGTAGACAAATCCATACCTGTTTAGTTTTAATTCAGCACACTTTGTATTGTTAGCTGATGATAAGTTATGCCCGAAAAAAACGTTTCCTTAACTTGAGCTATTTTAATTTGAATTTATTAAACTATAAATTAATACTTTTTTTGTTTGTTATTGAGATATTTATTTATTTTCTATTTATATATTAATTTCTTAAATTTGTAGATTAACATTAAATACATTTTAAATTTTTCACTCATTACGAATCCGTAAGACTCAACTACAATTAAAATCATTCCCATTTTGCGAAACACATTACCTCCTTAGAAACATTCTTCTATTATAATAAGCGATGGAAAAACTAATCTTGGTTTCATTATTAACGTGATTTAGACAAAATTGCGTGATCTCACATATGTCCACGAGCGAAACACGATAATACACAAAAACGTAACACCCTTAAAATTACCACCCTATCTTTTATCCATAAATTAATTATTTTAATCTTATCCGCAATACATAGGACTCATTCCGAAAATAAATTCTGCCTACGCTATCGGCACTAAGCCATCGCAAAAGCGAATATATTGATAAAATGATAAAGATTTGCTTTAATCTTTGAAATTTTAACTTTGTCATCCGCATTTCGGAAGTCGATCGATACAAGACTCTCTTCTTGACCGTCAGACGATGTTTGAACTTTTTGTAACCGTTATGAAATGTTCTTGAGCTTCAGGCCTTCTCACATGATAAACATTTTATTACGAATGCGAAGCGCAAACGCTACGAAGTACCCGAAGAAAGATCGATTAGAATTAGCGAACGGGGCGAATGCGAAATTCCGAGGAATACTACTGTAAACACGGGCCCGACAGTTACTATTTTCACTGGCATAAACGAAGGCTATTTCGGGAATATTACAAAAAAAAAACTAATAAAACATGTATACACATTTTTACGAGAACAATTATACCAGACAGAGGTTTAACCGAATATGCTCCATAACAGCAGGGGTGGATCCAGAAGGATATGGGGGGGGGGATTATATAATTACGTAAAATTTTCTTCAGTAAGCAGTAGATTTGAGAAATAGCCCTTGTTTCATAAAGAAAATCAAATAGCGACCTCTATAGAAATTCATAAAAATGCGTATTTGAGAAATACATAATTATTACAATTTTTAATTTAACTTTTGTTTTACTTTTAGGGGTGAGAAATAAAACGAAATGATAAAATTCTAGCTCTAAAATGGTAGTTTAGAAATAGTAAGAAAGATAGTTTTTTTTTTTTATTTTTGTTAGTAATCTGATCCGAATTTTTTTGTTTCGTGAGCAAGTTTAAATATACATATTTCTCATTGAACTCTATTTTAAATTAAAATTACAAAATAAATAAGATATACACAAAAGATCTACCACAGTTGTGTTTAAAATAGAATAAAAAAGGAACATTAATACAGTTTTACTAGAAAATAGTATTAAATATTAATTATTAAAATCCGTAGGTAAAGTTCATACAAATCTTTTATAGCATAAATTAAGTTTCACTGTTATAACAAATTTTTTCATAGAGGCTTTGGTTCTTTTTTGACGGGGATGTCTCGTATCCCCCCTCCCCCATTTTTTTCGCTACTAATAATAGAGACATTGAAAATATACTATAAAAACGATACGGACAGCTTCGCGCCATTTCAAGAGCCAAAAAGGAAAAAGCAAAACGCGATTATTTGGTTAGGTTAATTAACAGCACTTTGAATTTTACGAACGAGTAATGAGAGCGATCAAGAAAACGCCAGAGCAAGGTTTTGTTTTTTTTTCAGTGCGTCAATTATTAACATTAGCCTAGCGTAAGTGAAACTTTTTACAAGTGCTAGTGTGCGGTAGCCGGATACCATTACCCGGTCGAAATTTGACTAATCAACTGTAATGCCGCGCTAACTGGTTCGCTGTGTGCAAAGATCGATGCAGTCTTAAAATGAACACCACACTCGTTACCCTCCGGTGTTTGGGCCGTGATTTACAAAAGAAGTTTCCTCTATTCGACGCTACTAAGTACTGATTACCTCTAGACGGCGCACTGGTGGTGGACTTGCCTCTGCTGTCGGCCACTAAGGTAACTCAGCCTCTGCCCCTACAAATTTGTCCAATTTTGGTTTGAATAAGTATCCTCGGGGCAACGAAGATGATGTTCGAGAGATCGTGTTGCCAAATAATAACTTCTAGCCGAAACATCATCGTAAGATGGCGCTAAAAATACCGAATCTGTATCAAAACAGAGATAAACTCGATCTATCGGACACCTTGCTAGGGGGAGAGACACGCAGGAGCAGCACCAGGTGTTATTTCTTAGAGACGAGCCTCGATTTTCATTAAATATGCTATTCTTCTGAAAATTGAAATTTTATAAGTGCGATGGGAAAAAAAAGGTTACAGATTTTGTTACTACGGGGTTTTCTTATTGTGATCCGTGTAAAAAATAACACTGTCATTGATATATGTTATTAAGAGCGCGGTTTTTTTAAGAACGGTTGACGACAATGAAATAGAAACCGATTTAAGAGTTGAACAGCTTAAAAATTAATTCAGAAAAAGAAAAAAAAAGCGGATTCACATTCTTTTCGATGAAAATGAACGAGGTTTTAATTTGAAAACGTATTCCACTGTACAAAAGTGACGATTGAAACGAAAAACGAAAACCAGAAAAATTCGGATATAATTTTTTTTTTTGAAATCGCCTCAAAATCAGTATTCTCTTTTTTTACTTTATTATTATTGTAAACAAAATCGGTAAAATCAGCGAAAGTGACAGTGAGAACGTTTCGCTATTAAAAGTTGGCGACGACGGGAAGGTACACAATCGTTGCTCCACACAGGCATTCTCGGTTGAGTTTTAGAGCTGTTCAATAGCAACTTTGGCGGGAGAAATCAGGGCTATTTTATTTAGTTTTATTAAGCGGCGATTATGTGATGTTTATTTGTGAGTCAAAAAAAGTCAGCTACAGTAGCTAGTTGGTACTGTCGAACGGAACCGGGTTCGAATCTCATTGAAAATGTTAAATGACTTGTGTCGAATAAATTTAAAAAATACAAAAAAAAACAACAAAAAAACCGACTGGAAAAAAGACGGCTAATCACGATAGACATCGCGAGTATATTTGGTAAAGAGAATTAGTATAGCGATGGAGTATGAAAAAACACACATACCCACACGTTCATTAGAAATGAAATTATTTTCGGTAAGTAACTTTTGGAATCTGCTTTACTTGACATGTTTAGCTTACATGAAATCAGAAAAATAACGGTCAGAGGTATTTGAAAAATTCGCTATTTACCGAAAATAACTGGGCCAGCAACGCCATGGAATTTTCAAAGAACGCCGATTAGTTCCGACCATTTATGGGACCGTTAATTTATTAACGTAACTAAAACCGGTTGCCGTTAATATTATATTTATTAAATGTGTTTTTGAAGTGTGTATTCATATTATTATTTTACCTTATCGGATTTTTAAATTTTCTTTTTCTTCGTCGCTGCTTGATCGTAAAATTCGCTTAATTATAAAATCGGCGAATTGAGAATGTGTATAGGAGTAGTTCGGAAAACGTTTTTAAACGGGACCCTTATTCGACATTTTTTTTCCCCCGTAGTTGGCTTATTTCAATTATAAAAATAGGGTGCTAATAACTTTTAGAGTGACAGCTGCGCAATGGCGAGTAAGGCTTATATATAGTTTTCAATGTAAAATTCCGCTTAAAATATGTAGTATAATGGTGCCGAAAGGACGGGGTATTTATGTGTTTTTCTAATTCTTCGTGAATTACATTTTTCGTATTTAGCTGCGGGTCGATTTTAAGTTGCCAAATTCCTTGTTCAGAACTAAGGGCCGTGCACAGAATTTTGAAAATTTTCTTCGCATATTTATTTTATAAATAATAGTACATTTTTCACTAATATTCATACTATTAATAATTTCCATCATTTTGATTTATATGTATTAATAATTTACATAAATTAATTACCCCGTATATGAACATTAATAAAAATTACACATGTTATTGATTATACCCGTGATAAAAAAATTTGCATAAAATATTAATAAACTACCTAAAAATATGGAGAATATTTTTTTTCTTTTCTTTTTTTTTTTTTTTTTTTTGTAATGTAAGAACACCCTAACAAATCATCAATGTTTATTTTAAATTTTTGATTTTTTTCAGATTTTTGTGTAATTATAATAACTATTTTCTAATGGGAGGGGGGGTTAACCCTTCACCCGTGGACACGGCCTTGCTAAGAAGCATTTTAGTGGCAATTTTTAAAACTTCGCGCGTGTGAATTCGGAGAAAGAAAAAAACTAAAAAAACCAAAAAAAAAAAGAAATCATGTCAATCTGGCGAAAATAAGTTTATCGAGGAAAATACGACACCCACCCGGAACGGGGTTGCTTTAGGATAACAAAGAAAAAAAAGAAAACTGAAGGGAACCAGGGACGATAATAAAATTGAATAAACGAACCGTGTAGATTCGACGGTAGGTCGACGAAGGTAGGGAAACTCTGTCGAGGAATTAAACGGGCAGCGGTAAAAATGTGTTCAGAAGCGAAGCAAGTGTAAACATCGGAGGAATAGTGAAATCTTATAGTGAAACTTTTTTAGTTGGTTAAAAATGGAGCGGAGAATTTTTGAGGTAGCGTGAAAGCCACCTCGATTGCCGGGTACAATCGATGTGGCTCGGTGGAATAGTTTGCAACGAGTATATTTACGGTGTAATGTCGAGGGAAGAAAAAAAGGAGGAACTTTGTCAACTAAATCGAAAATTAGCTTCGAAAGCATAGCAAAAGTTTGGCCGGTTTTTTTTTTTTTCAGTACGATCGTCAACTGCGGAACGTAAGAGGAATTTATCCATAGTCTCGATTGGCAAAATCGGGATTCGAACCAGTGTACCTGAACATCGCTGCCTAACCGGAACTACATAGCGTTTTCCTGTATTTCAGGCTAGTGCGGCGGTTGCGCTAACCGAAATACGCTATCTGAATCCTAGGTGGGACGCTGTTTCAGCATTAGTCCGGAGCACGCTGACCAGCGAATCCGAGAAGATGACCGGCATATTTCTTCGAGGAGTGAGTATAAAATTTTCGAAATTAATTTCGCAACGGAATTCTCGCAGCTTTTGTGTAGCGCTGCACGCAGCGCGTAGTTGTGGCCGTGCAAAGGTCTCGGAAAAGGTACACACGCGGCCGATGATCGGGACACGGAGCGAGCAGACAGGGGCCTCCTAGATGGAAAAGAGATAACGCGTGTCATATCGCGCGTTGATTTTTTCCGTTCAAACCGTTCGGAAGGACATAAGCGGCAGAGGCGGCAGCGAGAGACGACGGTCCGGAGGAGCAGGAAACATTTAAACGGGTTAGGGCGGGGTAGCCTTTAGTGAGATGACGGCGTTAGGCGGGCGACGGAAGCGGTACGGACGGACGACGCGGAACAAGAGGACGGCCGGGCTTGGCCGTAAAACTTGAAGAATGGGTCTCCGGGTGACGCAAAGGCTGACGATGCCCGACTCGGGCGGCTCAACGTTGACATATTTACGAGTTGAACGGAGGCGAGTGCAGTTTCAAAATGTCCCGCAATCTTCATAAATTCAGCGTTTCATTAAAATAAATCTTCCATACGGTAAACTCATTTCGCATTATCGCTATTCCGTCTTGCGCGCTCTGCTTCGACTCCAGAATAACCCCAGCCACGCGATATCCGTTCGCCGTAGCCGCTGGCACTCCACGCGCACATCTCCTTATCCCCGGTCGCAGTGCCGATCCGATGCAGCCGAGCGCGGTCCTGCCGCTTCTTGAAACGATGCCACCTCGCACATCTCCACTTATTTCTTATCAACGGCAGTTAACGACTCCGTGTCGCAGCATAACAACTGCCAGACGGCGCACTTTACCAACTTATCGCTTTTTACTATTCTTTAATTCGCGCCCCACCCCCTCCCGACACCGGGCCCCAGTCCGTACCGGCACATTCCGCGATTTTCGCTCCTCTGCACGGCCAACAACATTTTAACAATCTCGCCGCCGCCGTCGCTACCGAAACATTTTCTTATTGCCGCGCTGACGAATAGAAGCCGATCTCATAAATAACCGTTTGCCGCCCCCCTCCGATCCGCGGCCGTTTTATCGGTGCTTTTACTTTTTTTTTCCCTTTTTTTTTTTTCGGCCTTTTTTCCTGCCATTTTGTCAAGGCACCTCGGCGCACCGTTCTCTCCCTTACCTTAACTGCTGGTCCCGTTCGGCGTCGCTGCCGATCCTGAAACTTTATCAACCTTTTCCGATGATTCCACTCTCGAACCATCTATCAAGTTTTCGGCGTGCACATTTCTTTCAAATATCATCTCGGCCGACCTTCGCCGCTGTCCGCTATTAAAATTTATTTTTTGTTTTCCGCTTTTAACTCCGGTAAATTTATACCCGGGCCAACTTTCGCAGAATTTATCGTCTTCCCGCCAAAAACGCGAAAACGGAGCCCATTTCAGTTACAGAAATATTAACAACCGTTTCGTCTGCAAATCACAACAGCATCCCTACTCCCTCTCGCATTTTCTTATCTACATATCTATTCCGCGCAGCCTCGGTCTACGTTCGCTTCTCGCTAATTAAAGCAAAATATTTCCTCCGAAACTACTGTCCAGCAGTTTTCCACAAGTATGCCTGCAATACACAATATGTGCACGTTAAAAACGAAAAAAAACCTTTTCTGCGCCTACCACCGTTTTATTCGCATTCCGATTGGTTCGCTAATTTCTCCTACTTGCCCCTCGGTTAGCCTAATGTTCATGTTAAACTCCACTTGTCGTTTAAGCGATGATTGCGTGGAGACACGATCGTGATCACATTGCAGCGCCATCAGGCGTGGTGATAAAGAGCCAACTGGTACAAGTAAGCGCTCAGCGGTAAGTAGCGAAATCACGATCGTATATTTTCGGTAATTTTAGGAATACAACAATCAAGGCGCACTCAGGATTTTTTTTTGGTCGGGGCTAGAATTTAGAAGATGAGTTAAGGGGTGGTAACACTCGCTTACTCGACTAAATACCTATTTCCGCGGTCTGTAAATTAAAATTAAAAAAAAAAAATTACAAAACTACCGAATTTTATCAAAAAAAAAAAAAATTACAAAACTACCGAATTTTATCAAAAAAAAAATAATACAAAATTAATGAATTTTATCAAAAAAAAAAAAACACAAAATTAACGAATTTTATTTTTTTAAAAATTACAAAATTAACGAATTTTATTTTTAAAAAAATTACGGAACTAACGAATTTTATTTAAAAAATAATAATAACAATAATAATAATAGAAATGTAACGTTATGTTTGTAATAAGCACAAACTAGGTAAGCATACGAATTTTATTAAAAAAAAAAATAGGTGAAACAAAATATTACAAAACGAAATTAAGTTTTCGAGGATTTTTTATAAAGCTAATACCTCCGTCGGTAATTATACCTATTTCACGATGTATATTCAATATCGCAAGTCCATTAAGACGAACTTGACCGATTTGATTTCGCAAATACGTCTTCAATCTTCTCAACGTCGAGAATGATCTTTCTGCGCTGGCCGTAGTAATTGGGATGGCGTAGAGGATGCGTAAGAGTATATTTACACTGCCAAATCACTGCTAAATGATGTCTCATCGCACAAGTTCAATGCCGTGATAGCGTTTTTCGGAATTGAAATATCTCGATCGGAATCACAAAATTTCGTGTACCATAGCTGAATAGCTGACTTTAACGACGATTCCGAGTAGTGGGGAAGGTCTTTTAAAAGGAAATATAAAATCTACGAAAGGCTTTTGTCATCGAACTTTTCTTGATCGGTCAAACTTCGTTTTACAAACAGAGATATATCCACAGGATTAGTACTTATAGTTGGTGCTGGTGCTATTGCTATAGATTCTGTCGAAGACATTGATGTACAGTCCACTGCATATTTTGTATCTGTTTCATGTTGTAAAGCATCTTGACGCTGAGCCTGAGTGTCTCTAAGCGTAATTGTTTATCAGCAGATGTACCGCTACTGTAGGTATCACTAGCTTTTTCGATTTTTTTAGTTGGAAAAAATGATCCAAAGTACACCTTTAGTTTTTCGGCCCATGCCTTATATCACATTCGAAAAAAATGAAAAAATTAAACAATTCCCTGTAGGTAACATAAGCCGGTAACCGACCAAACTGGAAAAGAGTTGATGATGCAACTGCGACGTAATAAATTCAAAATTAATGTTACGCAGATCCAGGTTCACACGGTTCCATGATAGAAGCTAGAGAAGAATAAGCCGTCTATGCTTTTCTGCGTTTCATACGGAATGAATATCTGAGCAAAACATCAGCCAAAAAATGAGAAAACATCCGAATTCGAATGAAGCGTTATCGTCATTTTTTCTATGTACACAGCTATTTAGTAATTTCCTTCTCTCTTTTTAGCATATCTCGACTGGCCGTTATATTTTCCCGTTTCTATTTATTCACCATTTCACTTTGTTGCAATTTACTACTACATACGCAATTTATGCGGCTTCGGGCTTCTCTAAGCAACTGACATGACGTCATTTAACCCAGCACTGGTAATGGTGAGTTGGTAAACAGCGCAGGAAAAAAATTTCGTCGAAATAATTATTCAGTGATAACGTTCTTTCTCGTGTTTATACGTTGAAGAGTTTACGCAATTATCATCATTTCTGATAACAGTAAGTAAGCTATTGAGAATACTTTATTTCATACAAACGGATAAATTAAGTTGCAGAATTATGTCATCCTCTAAGAGTGCAGCAGCGAATAAAAATCAAAATAAGCGATTTATGAGTGACAGCAGCGAACAAGAATTACCCAAAAAAGTTGGGAAGAAAAAAACAGTAAATACGAAGCAAGAGGATTCTGATTCGGACTACGATTCGTCGCTGGTGACTTTGCTGGGAAAGGAACGGTTGAGGAAAGAAATTGCGGAAATAAAGAGCTCGATGAATTTCATTGCCAATCAGTACGAGGACTTAAAGATTGCAAACCAAACCTTGATCTCGGAAGTGAAGGCATTGCGGGAACAAGTTTCAGCACTAAAAGAAGAAGTAAAAAGCAAAGATATTCAAATCAAAGAACTAACCTCCGCGGTACACGAATTAGAACAATATGGGCGTCGCGAGAATATTGAACTACACGGAGTAACTGAAATAGTTAATGAAGACGTGCCGAATATTGTTAGGAAGGTAGCAGAACAGATGGGTGTATCATTAACAGCGGAGAATATCATAGCTGCGCACACGATACCTTCCAGGAATAGAAGTTTGCCTAGATCAATTATTGCTGAAATAGGTCGGAGGAATGCCGACTTATTAATGGTGAATAAGAAGAAGTGTTCAGTTCAGGGCAAAGACATAACCGGGCGACGAAAATAGTAACTTAAAAATTTATATTAACGAAAATTTGTCTCGGTACTATAAAAATTTACTTTGGGAAGTGAAGCAGAAAGCGAGAGCTCTAAACTACAAATTTGCGCGGGTAAAAAATGGCGAAATATTTGCCAAAAAGGAGATGGAAGAAAGAGCGCTTCATATCAGAATGGCGGACAATATAAATAAATTAATTTAAATTCGATAATATAAGAAGTTTTCATTTAGTTTACATTCTCGCTTTTATTGTAACACATAGAATACGTATGAGTATGTGGTGTGGTATATGTGGATGTGTGGGTGTAGTATATATGCGAACGGGAAAATGCGTACGAAATGATTTAATACGGCAGTTCGTTAACAGCTCTTATTTTCTAATGCATGGTAGTATCCCCATATGTATGCGTGTGCACATCGGAATTAATTTATATTGGTTAGTATGGACAGAAATAACACTGATCGGAAAAGAATTATATTCCGCGATAACTGGTAACCGGGTGTGTGTTGTTGGTACGGATGTGTATGTGTGCGTCGTTATACGTTGCCGGCTGGGTAGAAATGAGGTGTATGTGCCAGTGGGTTTGTTCGTAGTGGTGGCGAAATGTATAGATTTTGGTGACTTGAAAGTTGTTGGTATGTGTGTTCATGTTGTATGGATATCGGTATGCAGGAAGAGTTCAGTCTGTGCCGATTGTTGTAAAGAGATAGGGTTGTTAGTGTGTAATTTTGATAGTTTCTTTTAGTGTTAAATTTGCGATACATTGTAACGGCTTGAGGTGCGGTATATGAAGCGGAATGTGATCGGTGTGAGAGATAGCTGTGAGTTAAACATTGCTGTATTTGTATTTTTAAGAAGTATTTCCTGGTGGTGGTGTTTTTTTTTTTTTTTTTTTTTTAAATTCATTTATTATTAAATACAATTTTACAATAGCAGTATTATGGCCTGAGGATCACTTTTTGCTGAATTCGCTTATCAGTGTTCCGCAGGTCATCACAATTATATTAATTAAGTACGCGACTTAACGTTAATACCTTATTATTTAAATGTACTTCTCTTTGTTTTTCATTATTTCATTTACATATTCCATCGTTGTTTTTGTGTTTTTCCGCTTGGTAAACCATTTCTCATTGATTTCTTCTATTTTATATTTTATCCTGATTTGACTGAAGTTTGGACAGCTTAAAAAGGAATGATCCGGAGTGTCTATTATGTCTTTTTTACAGTTTATGCATGTGTCTTTTTCTGTTATTTTATATTTTTTGAGGTATTCTCCAAAATTTCCATGTCCTGTTAAAAATTGAGTGAGGTAGAAATTAGGTTCTAGTATCTTATTTTTAAGTCTTTCTTCGATATTTGGAATTAGTTTAAAGGTTCTTCTTCCTGTTTTTTCAGCGTTATACTTCTCTTGCCAGAGGTTGTTATATTTAATTTTTATTTCCTTTATGTTTTCTTTTTTTTGTTTGTCGGTAATGCTTGATGATTTTGTTGCTTTAATTTCATTGCTTTGCTGTATCTGTAGGTCAATAGGTAGTACTCCTGCAATTACATTGGTTGCAGTATACGATACCGTTCTATATGCAGATATAATTCCCAATAATATTTTCCGTTGCTCTTTTCTTTTTTTTTTTTTATCTTCTTTTTTCATTTTGGGGTAGTAGATTGTGCTGCCATATTCTATTATGGACCTAAATAGCGTCGAATATATAATTTTTCTGTCTGTAGATTTGATGCCAAAGGTACTGTTGTATTTTTGCTGTAAACTTTTTTGATTTTTCCTACTATATGATAATTGATGTGACTAGTGAAATTGAGGTTTTCATCTAATATGATGCCCAGATACTTCATTTCCTTATTTAAAAGTATATTTGAATCTTCCAGTTTCAGTTCCCTTCCTATGTCTTCTTTTATATTTTCTTTCTTGTATACTTTTGTTTTCTCAGGATTTATTTTTAGCCCTAATTGTTTCAAAGTGTTATTTATTGCCTTGATGACGGTGTTAATTGGTTTGATATCTTTGATATCCTGAATCCCTGCTATTAATAGAAGATCATCTGCATAACTTATTAGTTCCATATTATTCCCATTAAGGTCACATACATTATGTACCTTAGCCATCGCAATGTTAAAAATAGTTGGGGATAGTGCTGATCCCTGCGGTACTCCTGCATTTAGTGTTTTTCGATATATTAATTCTTTATTATTATAGAATTTTATTTCTCTGTTTAGTAAAAAACTTTTAATTATGTTTAGCAAGTTATCTTGAATATTGTTTTCTTTAAGGCAGTTTAATATGGAGGACCATTTAATTGCATCAAAGGCTCCACTTATATCGAAACTGATCAGTAGTGTCATTTTCATGTTATTGTGTACTTTGTTAGTTTCTATTTTTTTGATACAGGTGTCTATTGCATTTTCCGTAGATTTCTTTTTTATATAGCCGAACTGATTTCTGTGTATCATGTTTCTTGTTGTGACCTGTTCTTCTAATTTAAGTCGTATTATTTTCTCGTAGACTTTTCCTAAATTAGGCAAGAGAGCAATAGGTCTATATGAGTTTGGCATGGTCGGATCTTTCCCTGGTTTATTAAGCAGTTTTATTTTACAAGTTTTCCAGAAATGGGAGAAATAATTAAGTTCCAGATATTTATTGTAAATTGTGAGTAAAGTGGTGTTAGAGTGGCTGATATCTGATAAATCTTATCATTTCTTTTGTTTACAGTTAGCTTAGCACGATAATTTATTTTTGTTACTTTATCTGCTATGTGGTCAATTGCAAATCGGTGTGTATGATAAGTGCGTCAGGTTTGTCAGTTTCGATCAATGTAGCAGTGGTTCACGGATATATGTTTGAATAGCTGGGTACGCGTGTGTGAGTGAGGTAGGGTGGTATGCGTGCGAATGTAGAAGTGTGCATAGATTTAGATATAAACTGGCGGAAATTAAAGTTAAAAGCGATAATCGCGCCGCGAGTCTCGATAAATCAATGTGTTCGGAATATGGTCAATTCTCTATTATCGCACCAGTGTTTAACGACCAATAATAATGACTTCTCCGATTCAATTTCGTAAGAAAATTAACTGCGCTAATTACACAACAATTGATGACTGGGACCCTGGGGATGCGTGGGACTATTTAATATAGACAAAAGGTATACAAAAATTAATAAAGATCTATTTCATGTACTGCATCTAAACATAAGAAGTCTAAGAAATAACTGGGACGAATTTTTGGCATACATTTATAAATCACTTGTCAGTGTGATCATTATCACGGAAACAAATGTGAGAGAAAACGAATTAAATTTATACAAGATCCCGGGGTTCACCAGGTATAGCAATAAAAAACCAGATAAATTTAATGGAGAAGCTGCCATATTTGTCAATAATAGTTTTAAATCCAACTTCTATGCTGAATATAATAATAACGCGGTTGCGTATTTCCCATTAATAGGTGCTCTTACCAAAACATGAAAGGACAAATAAAAAAATAGGTTAAACGAAATGTGGCTGAACCACAAACTTAAAAGTTATGACCGGCATAGTGTTGAAAAAATTGACTCCATCGAAAATATCTGCTCGCAAATGCGATCTAAATTTAATAATTTATATAAGGAATGTAGAAAGCAGGTGACGTACACAAAGGAAAATAATATGAATATAAAAATTTTAAACCTGATGAAAATTAGGGATATTTACTGTAAGCGCAGTAAAAATAATACAACAAACGCGAGGTATAAAAAGTTGTATAAAACATACAGAAATATGACTAAAACCGAAATTAGGAAAGCAAAATTAGAATATTACAATAAACAAATGCAGCATGCTAATAACAATACCAAAAAAGTTTGGCAGATAATCAATAATATAGTATATAATAAAAACAAATCTTCAATTGATGAGTTCATCTTGAGACATTTTGCAAGTGCAAGACATGCGGCAAGTAAATTTATCGATCACTTCTCTCAACCAAAACAGCATTGTGCTCAAGCGTGTAATACGAAATTATTGAATAGCGATAACTTAGAGCTGACACTCACGTCATTCTATATTCCAACAGTTACATACAAACAAGTAGAACAAATAATTAACAGATTACACAAAGCCCCAGGATGGAATGGTATTAGAGCTTCGGATATTAAAAATAATGTAGCTTTATTTACCGGCTTACTTACAAAGATAATTAACGGTTCAATTAAAGAAGATAGCATTCCTGAGGGACTAAAAACTGGTGTTATTAGACCGATATATAAAAACGGCTTAGTGCTTGTGACAATTATAGACCAATTACTATAATCTCGGTTTTACCAAAAATGTTGGAACAATACGTTGCATTTCATTTAAGAAATTATTTGGAGAGAAACGAGTTGCTACATAATATGCAGTTTGGTTTTAGCGAAGGAAAATCAACTGTCGCTTTGTTAAGAGTATTAACAAATAGGATAAATAAGGGATTGGCAAACGGCAAACAATTTATTATAATTTTTATAGACATTAGTAAATCATTCGATGCGGTAAACCATCAAATACTGTTGCGAAATATGAAAGGAATGGGAATCATAGGTAGGCAAAATAAATGGTTTGAAAGTTATTTGTATAATAGGAAAAGCGTAGTAAAAATCGATGAAGAATTAAGTAGAGAAGAAATTGCATTAACAGGGCTGGGGCAAGGACCTATTTTAGCTCCGTTGTTATTTTTGATCCATACCAACTCCCTTCATAAATTCGTTAAAAACTCGACAGTCTTTGCTTATACGGATGATATAGCACTCGTTATCGAGCACCGCGACATCCACGAGGCCGAAAAACTCTTGCAAGAGGATGTGAATAGTATGTGTAGGTGGGCGCATGATAAACATCTAACTATTAATATAAAAAAATCGAAGGTTTTGTATATAAGAAGGTCCAGCAGATATAGAAAACATATAAACCATCTATTAAAATACATAACAATAATTGTTTACGTACATAATTACTTAACTTCTACTTCAAACTGTCGGTGTCACAACTGGAAACAGCAGAAGAGGTTTAATATTTAGGATTAATCATCGACAGAATCTTGGGACAAGCATGTTATAAATTTATCCAATAAAATCAGGCAAATGATACCGGCACTTTATAAATTGGCTCTTTCAATACCATATGGTAGTTTGCGTGTATACTATAACGCTATAGTATTGTCTAGAATCGTGTAATCAATTTGGGGGGAAGCTAGAAGAACGATAATGAAAAAGATTAGTAGTCAGCAAAAGAAATGCTTAAAGATAATCTAATAAAGATCAGGTTAATATTAGCTGGTGGAGAGAGAAAAATGAAATGTCTCCAAGGATGTGCTACTTTTATCACCGGTTACTTGAATATAAGATCACAAGTATATCAATTGCTACACAAAAAGTAGGACAACGAGGAGTAATAGGGAGGTATATTTTATTCGACCGAGAGGCATAAATAGCAAGATTGATAATATTGATGAAATAGTTCTAATTAAGCTGCTAGAACGAATCCCAGAAGATATAATGCCGAAAAAGAAATAGGAACTTGAAAATTATTAATTAAGCAATGGTTGATTGATAACATTGAGTGACATTAGATTAGATAAATTGGGAACTGGCTGTGGCGGAGAATCGACCATTCCGATATATTTGTCGAACATGTGATTATTAAATTGTATAAATAAGTAGTTTTTCTTTGTTTTTATCTTTTTTAGTCTTGTTTTATTATTATTATTCTATTTTTAGTTTTTATATTTTCCTACTATTTATAAGTACTAAAATGAATAGTATAAGTAAAGAACTATTGTAACTCATTTTTTCTTGAATAAACGATGACAAGCGTGTTGGGCACTCGCAGACGGGCAGTATGCCTTGCGGGACCCACAACTTATTTAAAAAAAAAAAAAAAAAAAAAAAAAACTAGCGGTTAGTGTTGAGTGTAAAATTGTTTAGATCCATTTCGGTCCGTTGGATACATATCCGGGATGCAGTTCCCGAACCTGCGATTCAGTTCCGAATCCGTATCCGAAGAAATAACAAACTTATCCATCATTTCTTTATACAACCCGACGAAGCAACGTAAAACAAAATTACTTTACATTTCCATATCGAATTCATCTCTGTTTTCTGTACTATCCCGCTTTACGCTACAAAATTAATTTTGGAAAAAATTTCGGATATTTTTTGGGACGAGCAATAGCCCCGTAGTAGCACCCCCCTTGATTGGGCCAATGACAACAATTTAAAATTACTACTTACTCGCCTAAGTAGAAATTTCTAAGTAATCGATGATATTTTTGTTATTTTTTTTGTTTTACCGACTTCAAAAGGAGAAGGCTGTGCAGTTTCAGTTTTTTTAGTTCACGATTTTCTGTAGATGTATCGCGGTCAAAGCGATATGATACGGGGCTATCGGTATAGGCATTAAAATTAAAAATAGGGGAGAGTCTCTTTAGAGAAATTTTTAGTTATAGAAAATCCAATGGACACCTAAAATACTCGTATATCGTTAATTCTCATTATGGAGCGTGAGTTGAAAAAAAATAATTTTTAATAAGCCAAAAAATTAAATTATTAATACTACAGGTAAATATATATGCAGGGTGATTATAATTGAAGTTAAGTTTCAAAACGTTATAAAAAAAGAACCACTGATCAGAATGACGTCAAATTTGAACGGAATATTATTGAACAATAAGGGGAAAGCGGATACCATAAGAGAAATAATAGTTTCAAATTTTAGCAACAGATGGCGCTGTAAGCGTCAGAATATGTAAATGAAAATACCTGTCATGCGCACGAGTCATTGCAGTTGTTATAAAAATGTCGGATACATGGCTTTTGCTCATTTTGCGTTTGAGAAATTCGACTTGACTGTCTCAACGAAGGACCGCGCTCTGCTTGTAAAGCTGTTTTACAAGAACAATGACTATGCACCAAAAACTCTGCAGAAGTTCCGGACACTCAAGCGTATGAAAAAAGGCGTTAGTCCGATGACTGCCGGCGATTTGGAGAAAATGTTTCAGAAATTCGAAAATGCAGGTTCTTTTAATGTGCAATTTGGTAGAGGGAGGAAAAGAACTGATTCGACGTTAGCTGAAGAAGTGGCCACAGCAGTGCAGGAGGAGTCGAGCGGTGGTCTACAACCTTTCAGTGCACGAGGAATTGCTCGAACATTGGACAGGTCTGTGAGCATGGTGCGTAAAATTCTACGAAACATCCTGCATTGCTATCCATAGAAAATTAGCCATGTGCAGGAGTTGCTTTCTGCTGACCACCTTCCAGCAAGAGAGACTTTTGCTTTGGAATTTCTTGCTCACATGGAAGTGGACAATGAATGGCCGTGGAAAATTTTATGGACAGACGAAGCCCATTTCCATCTGCAAGGATATATCAATACACAGAATTGCCGAATATGGGGCAACAGAAAATCCACTCGCAAATCGACCAGTACTACTTCATTCTGCAAAGGTCACTGTGTGTAGGTGCGAGTTTACGGCATCATTTATCATAGGGCCATATTTTTTTGAGGAGACGGGTACCTTCGGTCCTGTTACCTGTACCTTCACTGGTAAACACTATGAGTGTCTTTTGTGCAACCACGTAATTCCAGCTCTTCAACAGCGTGGATGTGTGGATGGGATCATTTTTATGCAAGATGGCGCTCCTCCGCACATTGCAAATCCAATGAAACAGCTGCTGAAGCGGCATTTCGGAAATGCTAGAATTATCAACCGCCATTTCCCTATAGCTTGGCTGTCCCGATCACCTGATCTTAATCCGTGTGCCTTCTGGCTGAGGGGCTACCTGAAAGATGTTGTGTTCAGTGCTCTCATATGCGAACTTCTGAACGTGACCCCGGAGACACTTCGATCAGTTGTGGAACATGCTGTTTCTCGATTTCAACTTGTTGCAGAAAACAGTGGACAGCGTGCTAAACATGTTTTGCGCCGGTCTCACGAAATTTAAAAACCGATTTTATGGATTCTTTTTATGCGGTTTTTAGCCTCAAGACAATTTAAACCCGATTTGATTGATGCATTTTATGCGGTTTTTGACCTCAGGACAATTAAAAATCGATTTTTCTCATCCGATGTGATATGACTTTCCTGTGGTGGATGGGCTTACGTAACTAACAGTATCACACCTGTACAGTCATGCACACTGAACAGTACAGTTTGTTTAACGTGTAACTTACACCTTAGCCGTTGTTTTACGATTCATTTGTCATTTGTAGTCGAACCCTTTTAAATTATGATGCTTACAGCGCCATCTGTTGCTAAAATTTAAAGCTATTTTTTTCTTATGCCATATGCTTTCCCCCTTCTTCGATAATATTCCGTTCAAATTTGAGTCATTTTGATCAATGTTTTTTTTTTTTTTATAGCGTTTTGAAACTTAAACTTGAATTATAAAATCACCCGTTATATGTATATAGAATCGAATAAAGAAAACTGAATAATTTATAATGACGGAAATATTACGCGTCATACCATTACTGCGTGTAACTTTCGATTATCCAATTTTTTTTTTTTTTTTTTTTTAAAGGGTGTGTATGAGGGTTTCCATGTGCTGTGTTTAACTACTGGGGCTATTGCAGCACATGGAGCCTACTTAAGGGGATTAAACGTGATAGTACAGATCGCTGCTCCGCATGAAAGCTAATACAGCTGCGACCGCGGGCGGAGCATTTGACAGTATCTTAGAACTAGAGGAAGTGGTAAAGTGAATGGATCGTGGTACTGCAAATGAGGAACATTTGAGAAGTAGGTGATAGGTGGATGGGGCGCTCGATTGACTACAAAAGGGGCAGACATTTGGTGGTACCTGGCTCGTGAATATGTAGCTGTGCGAAAGGGTTGTATGTCCTATTCGGAGACGATTCAGGACAGAAAAATCTCTGCGGGAAACTCCGCCTGTGGGCCATCAAGGCTCCGTGGTTGTTTTTATGCTTCGAAAAAACGTACTTGAAGTGTTGCCATTCTTCTCCAGTTTGCTGCATAAAGAAATGGGCCAATGTAGGGGAAAGAGGGAGATTGTATGGCATCGGAGAGAACAATGTCGTCTGAGCTGCTCGATTGACACGCTCATTGCCTGGAATCCCAACATGAGCCGGCACCCATAGGAAAGACATTTCGGAGTTTAAATGTGATAACCTGTATAATAGGTAATGGACCTTCCTTATCAAAGGGTTGTTGGATTCAATCTCTGAGATGAGTTGAAGGGAGTTTAGAGAGTCAGTTATGAGTAGGGCTTTTTGCAACTGGGGGTTGCTATCGGTGTAGTGTTGAGTGCAAAAGACCATCGCGTATATTTCAGCGTCCAGTGCTGTACAGCAATCGTGTAGTCTAACCGACTCTGCTGCCCCTGAGACTTCGAAGGAGCATGCCGCCGGTGACTGATAACCTATTGCCTTCGCTCCATCGGTGTAGAGGCATGCATGGTCTGTGTAGCTCGCTATGATATTTTTTGCTATTTGTGCTATGTTTGGGAGGTACTGTGCTTTGTTAAATTTTGTTAGCGATATGTTGATGTTTGTGATTGGCTGACTTCAAGGTGGTGCGGTTGCTGCGAAGTCTGGCAGAGTTCTTGGCATTGAAGAGATTTGGAAACGACCCATAACCGAAAAAAGTTCAGGCACTGGGTCATTCCCAAACCTCATATTAGAAGATATGGTAGCCAGCTCGAGTGTCGGGGTTTTGGTACTACTAAGGAGGGTGCTCAATTCTTTAAAGTTATAGTGCTTCCTATAATAGGACAGCGGGGGACAACCTGCTACAAATGATATCTTCTGTTTATTCGAAAGTATAGCAACCGGTTTATGTTTGGTGGTCGGACCCCTATATTAATATGTTAATTTTTATCTTACCTCGTACAACTTTTTAATCCCATCTGGACTAATTCCGATGTTAACTTTTGTTTATTAAGAATATTGATCTCAATCAGTGGTGGTGGTCCATAGGCGGCGAATGTTGACGGTAAAATGAGTTTTCCTTAGACATATATATATATATATATATATAGTTTTTTCGCTTAATATATCAAAACAAAAAAATTAGCCAAATATTTTCACTAGAATAGAGAGAACACCAAGAATTTTAAAATCGAAGGGGCGATGGACGTTCTTTTATCGACGTGTTAATTCGTGAATAAGACGCGGTTTACAGACTCATCATTGACGGAATTTGAACTAATGCTCTTTAGAGAAGCATTTTTGGTGGAGAATATTTATAAAAAAAATTTATTTTATTTATTTATAGTTATAGCTTCTCCATGACTGGAGGTAGTTACACCTGGCATGTATTACACTCTTAGTATAATACGTAATGTTAAATTGTTATTCCCTTAAAAATTATGATTATTATTAAACAATATTCATATTTTTATGAGTCTTCCGGTATGTCAAATTTAAATTACAAAATAAAAAAAAAAAACATGTTAAATATTGCCGACGATTTGAATGCTTGACCTACAGAGATTTACTCGTTTAATACGGTTTTTTAATTGTTGCAATTTACCCCCGAGACTCGAATTAAGCTATAAGAATGTTGTTTAAGAATAGGTCGTAATATTCCATTAAGGTGTATACATTTTACCGTATAAGACGTATTATTTCATTTTTTACTTTTTAGGTCTTTTTTATTAAATTTTTAGTATGTATTAATTACTTTTTTGTGATTTTTTTCACGTAAAATAATGTAAATATAAAATTTGAAATTGTCTACACAGTTCAAAAGTTGCTCGAATGAATTCAAGCTGTAAATAGCGCTCTAAATTCATCAAATTTATCGGCGTTTATGGCAGATTTGGTTAAGTTCTTAGCGCATTTTCAAGTGTATGATAAATGGACACTCTTGTCGATTTCGTGCGGTATATCATTATTTCAAATATAACCAAACAGCGGGAAAAAAATTGTTTTTTACTTTCATTAAATACTGAAAATGGAACATTTGTTCATGGAGGAACAGTCAGCAACTGATCATCATAAACATCCGCGCATGCGCGGTATTAAGTATTCGCGGTGGATTATTTTCAGACCGTTGACTAAAAGTTTAACCTCTTTACAGGAACTTTCAATCCGGTCGCGTATTCAGAACGATCCGCCTATTTTAATCTGATTAGGCCGTCGCGATAGCCTAGTGGCGTGACCTCTTGATCGTTGAGATAGTGGTCAAGAGTTCGATTCCCAGCGGCGGCCAAAAAGAAATAGAATGATTTAATTTAATGAATAGTTAGTGGCCAAATGGTATTTACAACTAGGCCAGGTTTAAAAAAAAAAAAAAAAAAAAAAAAATCTGATTATTTCGTGATTTTGAAACTTAGACGGTGTTCGCGTATGCAGCAACAAAAATACCGCGATAAACTTAATCGAATAAAACTTGTTTTTTCTATATAAATCGATGGTATAATGTGTAAGCCAAAAAAAAAAAAAAGGAAAAAAAGTTAATAGTAAAGTAAAAAACTTTTATCCAAAATTTATCAAAAACTTAAGATTTTTACATATTTTTTAACTCGGCTGTTCAAATATCGTGAACAACATTACGGTCAATCCTTAAATTTCCTACAAATTTATAATCAATATCATATTTGTCAGATAGTTTTTGTTTTTCACTTATCTCATATTCAGTCAGAGTTATATTTACCACAACGTTGACGCACATTAAGATGATGTAGTGAAATTATTACAGTCCATTATGAACAAAAACTCGCATATTCAAAAGTTTAAAGCGCCAGTTTTTGGAGTCTTTCACATGGAAAAAAGTACGATTAGAAGTTTATATATGTCTTCATGTCAGTCTTGTGGCCACTCGTGGATGTTTCTTGGTACGTTTACGAAATCGTCGTTGCAGCACTGCGGGATCAATTTAAGGCTCAACTATCGGAAAAGAATAAAAGTATTGCCGCGTCTGTAATTCGAGATTTATTATCTAAAGGATTCACCTCGAAATAGCTTAAGTTTTTAAACTAGAAACCGTAATCACCTTCTGGCCTGTCAATAATACGGACGATTACCCGAAAACATATGTAAGATTCATTCGAGGAAAGGCTGGGGCACAAAACCGCAAAGGAGAAGAGTACATGTAGTAACCGAAATATGTTAGGAAAAAAAATATTCGAGGAAAGATCGTGCCTGCACTCAAGGGGAAAACTAATGGATGGAACAAGGGAGAAAGTAAGAAAAGCAAAAAGAAAAAAAAAAAAGTGTCGTAATCTAGGATATCGTTAAGGAAGAAATTTACCAGTGAAGAACACGAGATTATATTTTTCAAACGAAGATAAGCGTCGTTCAGCCTTATTATGAAATATATCGCTTCCCGGTAAAAAATACGGCCCGAGATCTCATAGATGAGCCAGAAGGAACCAGTGTAAGATTTTCATTTATATAAGTGCCTCTCTAATATAAAAATCACCACGATTTCTAGACAGCTATTGCTGCAGTACTCAATTAACTTGCACCATTAGTAACGACGACACTACCTTGGAGTGAAAAAAAGGAAGTGAGAACCGAGCGACAACGGAGTCTTTATTCCTGGGGTGAAGCCTTTATGGCACTGCACGGGATAACTCTCCAGAATAAGATCCGTGATTTGTAACGGTCTATTTCGAAGTAGAAACGTATTTCCGACAAGCCTTGCCAGTTTAAAAAAAGGGCGCGAGCTAATCAGAGCTTGTTTCAAGAGCAACGAATTTTGGAGTATATCAATTCACAACAAACGTATGTCGACTGATTCAAAATAATTTTTAATAATAATCATTTAACACAACTGGATATTACGAAAGATTCATATTGATTGATAATGAGCAGGGCCGTATCGGGCGGGGGGGGGGTCAGGGTTCAACCCCTTTCTCCCTGAAATGTCTGCGAAATAATAACTGCTCGAATTAAATGGACCGAAATTCAGAATAAATTTATTTCTTTTCAATTTTTATGAATTCTATGGAAACGAATATTTTTTATTTGTATTCATTGTAGTGCTCAAATATTGTATATACAATAATTGACTACAAGGCTTTAGTGTACCATTTATGAATAAATATATTTCATGATAACACACACACACAAACTTATCCCTCCCAAAATTTTGACCCAGATACGGCCCTGATATGACGGCGTATAGTTCTGTTAGGCAGTAACAGATTTTATTATTAGCAGTGAAAATTAACAGCATTTTTACCGACCTCTTGTGAATTTTTAAAGGCAGTTGGGTGGAAATTTCTGTAATTGTTCTATCGATGCGGCTACAGCTATTGTGATTATCGGTACGGCTGTGAAATTACACTCATTTGGATGTAAAATGTGATAGCAACAGATTATGTTAAAACAGTATTCCTAGCTTTTTTTTGTTTTTTTTTTTTATCGTAGAAAAGTAAAATTAATACTTCCATGTTTTTTCGGACATGTGGCGCGAGATACAAATTCATTACAACGCCTGGTAATAACCGGAAACATCAATGGTAGAAGGAAAAAAGGAAGACCCAGAACGCGTTGGACTGATCAACTAAAATCGTTAATTGGCTTAAGTCTGCATGAGGCGTTGATGACGGCTCAAGATAGGTTAGCATGGAGGATGGTGACGAACGCGGCTGTTTCATAACATCACTACGCCTTTTTCGGGGGTTTAAGGAAGAAGAGAGAGATGGCAGCAGCAGAAAGGCAGACAGCTGTAGGTCGCCCAGGAGAGTGTGCTCAGTTGAAGGGTAATCAGGACAGTTAACCCCCGGTTAATATCTAACTTGAATGCTGAATTATTTTATTTTAAGCGTATGAAAACGGCACAGCAATGAGAAATTCATCAAACTCTCTACTTGTGGTTGGTAGATGCCGTAAGAAATAGCTTGCTCACGTCTTAGCCTCCATTTTTTTCCGTCTGCTTAAACCTATTACTAAAAAAGAAACAAATCGACCAGCCGGCGATGATGCTCGTAGTTTGTTCGAAAATTTACTCTTCAGTATCAGCCCATACTTCTCTTCTTAGCGTCGAAAATGGAATTATAAGAATACTTTCCCAAACGAGGTTAAAATCTTCGCACTATACCTAGCTGGTCATTCGTAGGAATTCTTCGAGGCGAGTTCCAAGCTTTTACTCAGTGTATCGTGTCGTGATCTTAAAATTTACGTCTCGGTCAGAATGTAGATTTTGCTGCTAGTTGTCGAGCGACTTCATATATTAGCTAATGTCTACGCTTCAGTTTTGTGAAGTTCTCAAAAAAAACTAAGCGAGCTGAAGTAACTACTTCACTTTCGTTAATAAATGATAGACGGAAACTAAATTCTTGCATGTACCTAACACCACGAATTTTCTTATTACGGAAATCTTGCAACACGCAGACGATAACAAGATAGTACTCTTTCCACTTTACTTCTCGACTGATGGTTGTTACTGTGTTTTTTGGGAAATTAATTACATTACCATTTTGTAAAATATTCATAAAACCGACCATATTGTAACATCGCTTAAGAGTTCTACAATTGATAATTTTACAAAAAGATTAAACGCAGTAAAATTTTCATCGCTCCGAAAATATAGCCGATACATCAACAGAGTCCTGATACAACATTTGCCCCGAAAATAAGACAAACAACGGTATCGAATAAAACAGAAGTAATACTCGACAAAAAAAAAAAAAAAAAAAAAAAAAAAAGATTTGCTCTTTTCGGAATGACAAAATGCAAAAAACTCTTCGTACAATTGTACTTTTTCCCGCACAGAAAGCATGTAACTGTATCTGGGGACAAAAATATCCGATATGTCACATCTTGGTAGCGTAGGAGAAGTTTGTTTGCTTCTTCCGGGTTAATGAAAAATTGGCGTTTTGCATTTAGTAAATATTCGTATCCTTTTGTTTCACCCATACCATGTCTTTTAATGGAAATTTGCGAGTCAACATTTATATTATGGTTCATTTTTAGTGTCTATTCAACTATCGAATGAGAGGTAAAAGAGGGCATATATACTTGATATTACTATACGTTTTTTCAGGTTAATTAATCTTCTTATTTGTGTGATGTTATTATTAATTTTGATTGTGCTGTGATTTTCAATTAAATAATCAACTAATTTCTTGCTCGACAAAAGTATTGCAAATCAATCACGAGACATACGCGATACATATTTTAACTTTACTGGTTGAACAATTTCTCTTATTTTTCACAATGAACTCTTTTTGGCTTTCGCCTTTAGGTATATTGAAGACAATAGATTGTTCTTTTGAAAGAAAATTTATTTGAGCATCAACTTTAGTATAATTAATTATATTTGTTGGAAGTATTACAGTGTTGAGTTTGCTCTGAAATCGGTTGATTAAAATAAGAGATAAAAACCACATTACCTGCGGTTTATCGATTACCTCTATTTATTGGTATTGTTATCGTAGCTGATAACGGATTTACGAACGGTTGTTTACTTGTGATGCATGTTGCAGTAGTTGTCGTGGTTGTTTAGGGATGATGGGGTAATCGACAAATGGATAAATCCATCTTTGTAATAATCAACGTCCCGTCGGCCGTTCGATGATTTATACATGGCGATGATAATTACGAATTAGCACACACCCTCACTCAGGAGCATATATAGAATCGAACAATTAAATTCAAATCGTTCCTCCGTGCCTGATAGGATCGGAGGCATTATATTTTGATTTTTTTTTTTTTTTACGAGTCAAATAAATAAGAACGTCGAAACAAGACGCGATGATCCGATTCTTTCATATTGCATGGTATACAATTGTCATTGCTAACAATGTTAGAACGTTTTTGTTTGTTTTTTTTCAGAAATTACCATGACCGGAAGAAGTCTGACAACACTAGAAAAGAGTTGATGTCCAAATTTTTCAAACCTAGTCTTTCTTTTACATTAAGAAAAATCATGTAAACGTCTACAAGCAGACTGATATCCATTCTCCCCCGTTTGTTGTTAACCTTAATATATCAATATCATTTTCGAAAAACTTTTAATATTAAACGTTTTCAGACTTCTATATATCGATGATAATACGAGAAGGATTTGAATAGTTATTATATTTCTTGTTTTAGGGCTGCGCATATGTGGTTTCTAGTGCTGCCAGAGAGTCTGTAATTATTAATGTCTTTTTGTTAGTCTCGTAAGAAGATATACACAGGGTGGCATACATTTTTGCGCCCAGTACTGTGCAGCCATCATTGTGAGTCGGAAAGAATACGCTTTACCTGATATTAAGAAACGCACATGCTGTCGGCGATGCGATTGTGGTGGAGTTATTTTTAGCACCATCTGTGTAGACTAGAACGTGGTCGCGGTGTATTTATTTATTGTATTTTTAGCTGTTTCGATAACGTCAGGTGGTAGCTGTCTGAAATGTTTTTAAGTGATACGTCTGTTTTTATTATTGAGAACTCGCATGGGGGAATTAATGTGAGGTTTTGGTTTATTGAGTTTATGTTATTTAAATTTAATAGGTCGAGGACTTCGGCGCAGGATCATTTGAGAAACTTGGTGCGCATGAGAAATTAATAACAGCCAAACAGGAGTATGTGTTAAGGACAGTATTGTATCGTCTGGAATGACATGCTTGGGAGTAGGCTGGGCACCCATACATAATTTTAGATAAGATGATGGATTTATATACTGATAAAAGGAGCTTGTGATGGATATTATATTTGGCATTTGATAAATATTTAATGATGCCGAGGGATTTTAAACACTTTTTCTTTAAACCTGATATGTGTGGACGCCCTGCAAATCGAACAATAGTCCCATGAATTTCACTGTGGATTGGAAGAGGATTATCTAATGTGAGAGAAATAGCGGGTGCGACAGCACCACGTCTTCTATGGAATTCAGTATATATTGTTTTAGAAGAAGAGAACACTAGACCATTGTTATTTAATCGGGTTTGTAATTTATTTATTGTTTTTTGGAGAATATTTTGAACATTGCAAGGAAGGCTGGAAGGTAAAAAAATGTTCAAATGGTCGATATAAAGCCGGGCAGTAACAGGAATTTGCTATATATCATTTATAAAGAATTTAAACAAGGTTGCACTTAGAGCAGAGCCTTGTGCAATACCATTCTCTAGTGGCATAGTTGTTAAATTGGTAGTTCTAATCTTGTTATAAAATTTTTAATATAGCTGGCCATGTTGCCAGTTAATCCAGCGGTTAGTAGCTTCATCAATAGCCCTCGCCGCCATACTCGATCGAATTCTTTTTCCATGTCAAAAAATATTTCATGTACGCTTTGTCGGCGGCGGAATGCTGTTGAAATTTGCCGCTATAGGCTCAACAGGTGATCAGTAGACGATCGCAGCTTACGTCTTCCGGCTTGTGTACAAGAAAGGAGATTATTCTGCTCAAGAAAATGAATGAGACGTCTGTTCACCATTTTCTCCGTTGTTTCGGATATCACATTTAGGGGAGAAATGGGCCTGTGACTATGAAACAGGAGTGAGGACCTTTGCTTGGTTTCAGAATAGGAATAATTTGGGATATGGAAGCTTCTGAACAATGCTTAGGGAAAGATGTTAATGAAAACAGAAAGAATTGGATGACAGAAGAAATAATGGAGCTAAAGGCAGAAAGAAGGAAGTACAGAAATAAACGGAAGGATGAAGAATACAAGAAATTCCAGATGATAATACGAAGGAAAATACGACAAGCAAAGGCAGAATGGTTAAAAGAAGAATGCAGGGAACTCGAAGAACTAGAACGAAAACATGACAGTTTCAACCTACATAAAAAACTGAAGTATATGTCTGAAACGTGCAAAAGTGCATTTGTAGCGATTAATGATGACAAAAATAGAAAAATAGTAGCCGACGCTGAATCAAGGAAAGTACTGTGGGAAAACTACGTAAAAAAACTGTTCGGTGGAACAAATAATAAAAATAAAATAGAAAGCAAAGAAAAAAAAATGCGAATCGGGATCGAAAATTATCGAGTCGTAGGTACGAAACGCCATTTTGAAAGCGAAAAATCGTAAAACTCCAGGAGAAGACAATATTACATCGGAAATATTTAAAATACTAAAGACAGGAAGTGTAGAAATACTACAAAGACTATACAACAATATATACGAGACTGGCAAAATTCCTACAGAGTGGCTTCAATCTACCTTCATACCGATTCCAAAGAAACCTGGAGCGAGAAAGTGCACCGATTTCAGGCTGATAACCTTAATGAGTAGCGCGTTGAAAATATTTCTGCGAATCATTCAAAAACGAATTTATAAGAAACTGGAAATGCATATGGGGGAAACACAATTTCGATTCAAAAACGGTATGAGCACACGTGAAGCAATCTTCTGCATCCAGATCCTAATGCAAAAGTGGTATGGCCAAGATCAAGAAATACATATATATTTTATAGACTTTGAAAAGGCATTTGACAAGGTTAAGCACGATAAGATGCTAGAAATATTAGAAAATATATCAATAGATAAAAAGGACTTGAGATGTATTAGAAACCTGTATTGCCGTCAAAAACCAAAGGTTCGACTAGGAACAAACGAAACCGAGGACATAGAGATTAAATGTGGCGTAAGACAAGGATGCATCCTGTCCCCAATGCTGTACAATATCTATTCCGAACAAATATTCCGACAGGCCATAGCGAAATCCAAAGAAGGTATACGAGTCAATGGGGTACTGATAAACAACATCAGTTTCGCAGATGGCACTGCTCTCATAGCTGGGTCTCAGAAAGGACTAGAAGAATTAATACAAAGATTACATAGAGACGCTGACATGATGGGGATTAAAATTAACGTTGGAAAAACAAAATATATGAAAGTAGCTAGAAGAGAATACGGATAAAATAACAATAGACGGAAAAAACATAGAGAAAGTCACTGTCTTCAAATATCTAGGAAGTTGGCTAACAAAAAAAGGGGACTCAGACAAAGAGATTAGGTGTAGGATAGAAATAGCGCGTAGAACATTCCAACAATTCAAGAATATACTATGTGGTAACGATATCGGTATGAAGTTAAAACTACGACTAGTTAGATGTTTATATCTGGGCAACACTGCTATATGGAGTGGAAACATGGACCCTCACAACAGCCGTTCGAAATGTGGGTTTATCGACGATTGTTGAAGGCCAGTTGGACGGACAAAATAAGCAACAGGAAGATACTACAGCGCTTGCAGAAAGAATGCGAACTATTAACAATTATAAAAAAACGCAAAATAATGTACCTGAGACATATCATGAGAGGAAATAAATACGAAATACTCTAGCTGATAGAAGGCAAACGGAAACGTGGCAGACCAAGAAAATCGTGGATACAGAATATAAAATGCTGGACAAAAATTAATGAAATGAGAAAACTAACCGATATGGCTAGAAATCGAGAAATGTTTAACCGTTTGGTCGCCGATGTCCGTTAAACGGACATGATAAAGGAAGAAGAAGATGAAATAGACCCTACCGTCCAGATCTGGTTATATATATATATATATATATATATGTGCTATAAGTAGGATTTTGCAGAAGGTGGTAAATATTTTAACATATACACGAATGTATAGCATCCGGACCAGGAGAACTATTACGCGTATGATGTACGAGTTGGAAATTCATTATCAGTAAAATCGCAATTATATGGAGCTGTTTGCATCCTGAGGGATACATATTTCTGATGACTCTATTTCGAATTTTCGAGAAAATGTGATAGGCATGTAATAAACTTTTTTTTTTTTTTTTTTGTTATGAAGAGAGACGCAATTAGAAAATTGACCGAATTACGCACTAGAGTTATTTTGAAATTTTTTTCTCCCACGGTAGCGTGCCCGACACAAGCTCTATTGAGATTCCTCCGACAACTGAGCCCTTCACTAAGAAACTTTTAAAAACTGCCCCCTAATCATATTTTCTACTTTGGACAGTTATATTCCAGAGTATATGCGGATAGTAAACTGTTTTGAGATGTCGTGAAAGTTTTCAATTAAATTTTTCTTTCACTTCCGGTTCTAATAATGCAGTTCGGTTCTGCATCAGGGGTCGAGCGAGGTTAACTTCAAAGTCCTAAATGACTGAAAATTCTGCAATCTCTGGCCACAGTATATGGCATGTAGTCCGCTGATCGATACTGTCGAAATTAAATAATGCTAATGGCATAGAAATCATTAATTAAACATATATAATAAGGTGAAAAAAATGGCTACCAGCGATGATACTTTTCCTTGTGTTATTTTTTGTTAGACCGGATCGGATCAATCGAAGTGAAGGTAAAGAAAATAATACGAAGAGGTTTACGTGCCTAGAAGCAATTTCGGAAGTTTCGGCACTGTCGTGTTTTAAGTAATTACGATCGGTGTTCGAGTCGGACACGGCGCTGAACTTAATTTACAACTTTACAAGAAAGCCACCAGTAGTCAGCTTTTGCCAATCCACTTGCTGTCCGCATTTTGATTTAAATCTACCGCCCGGTCACATATTTCTTTGTTCATGTCCACCTTTTATGCGTTCTTCGAACATTTATCATTCGAGTAAATAAATTCCAGGCTGAAGCGCCGGTCCTCTTAAATGTATTTTAATGTTATTATTCGTACGCGCAGCCCTGCGCACGTGTTCATATTTGGTTTCGTTAAAATCTGATAAACCGTTAACATTATTAGACGATCGGGAACATTAAAGTAATTCGTGAACGTTTTTGACTGAGCGATATTTTGTCGCTACTTAATATGTTTTGTAATTTATGGAATTACGAGGGGAAAAAACAAAACAAAAAATAAAATAAACGCGTGCAGTTATCAGTGAAACAAAAGTGTACACTACGAGATGTGCAATTTAAATTCCTTAGAAACACAAACTTTAAGCTTTCTTCGAATGGTGTCTTTTTATGATTTCACCACGATAAATATCCTATCGTCTCCTTAAAAATAGTACTCGATTACGGAGATGCTTCATTTTAAAAACAGAAATACCGCGCTATTTCCTTTTTTTTTTTTGTGGACTCGATATTCGCTTTGAACCAATCCCATTTAAATGTATCATGTTATAGGAGAAATTAAGCCGACAATGGAAAGAATAAAGGACTGAAGTAAGGGAATTATTGTTAGAGATGGGACGGAAAGGATAAAGGCGTCACTTTAAAGACTCGTCCGGCCAAGAGCTAAGATTTTGGAAAATGCAACAGAAAGAACGTTCGTTAACAAGAGCCGAATATTCGAACGAAAACCTGGTTTGTGTCGCATTCAAAAGGAAAATCAGAGTTATAGAGGAGATTGAAAGGAGAAGGAAATAAAGAAAAACGAAAGCGAGGAACGAGGAGTAGAGAATTATCAATAATCTGATTAAGGAGAAAATAGTAGAAAGGAGAGTTCTTTCCCTCAATATCGTTGTATGGAGATGTGCAAAAATGATAAAGTTTAATGCACATTCTGCGCAAACCTTTATATTGTAATACGAACATTTTCACCATTAACAAAATCTGCAGCATTTAATCCGCTTTTGTTTTTTGTTTTTTATCGTGTTTATAACACATTTATTCCATTTTTTGGCGAAACATAACATAGCTGACCGGTCTATTTAAAGATATGGCCATTATCTGGATGAGGGAGTTCAACGGATGTCTTTCGATGGCAAAGTCTAACGAATCGAATTTATGCCATTTTTAAGCTGGGTGGGGTGAATATAGTAGTGCGTACCAATTAAATACAACCTTTTTAACACGGAAGTTGCAACGGAAGTTGCAACGGAAGTGAAATGATAATTAGAAATCACTACATGAACTGTAAGTTAAAAAATTAATTAAAACCGACTCCTCCATAGGCGTGTACCCAGGCCAGTTTTTCGGGAGGGGTCGATTAATTAAAAAAAAAAAAAAAACACTTGACAGAAAAAAGAATTTTACTTACAAGGAAAGCACTCGAACCCGAACTCACCGATTTTAATGAAATTGATATATGTTGTAGAACACAAAAAAATAAAAGACCCGTTTTTTTTTTTATATCTGCTAATAAACGTTTTAAGGGTGTGAAAACTACCCCCAAAGTTAGCCAAAAAAACCGTTTTTTCTAAATATCTCGACTAACGCTTAATACTTTTTGGTAAAACGAAATGGAGATTACTCCTTTCGGAAAAGCAAGTAATTCATGATGATCTGAACAATAAGGGCTGCATCCCCTATGTTATAGGGGTTGAAAACTCATATTTAATTTTGTATTTTGGTGATAAAAAATGATTAAAAATCTAAAAATAATTTTTTAATTAATAAATTGAAAAACTGAAGTTGACCTGTTTCGGCATTTGCGTTAATTTCACCCCTAAAGTGGTAAACCACCCCTAACAGTACCCCAACCTAATCTCACCAATTTTAATGAAATTGATATATGTCTGTTATAGAATACAAAAAAATAAAAGACCCGTGTTTTTTTTGTATCTGCTAATAAATATATTAAGGGGGTGAAAACTACCCCAAAAGTTGACAAAAAAAAATCGTTTTTTCTAATTATCTCGATTAACGTTTGAATTCAATTCGTATACAGGGATTTTCGACGTCGCTGATTACGAATCTGATATTATTTTTTTTTTTTTAGTATGTATATTTATTAAAGTTATAAAATAGAAAATGGAAGCGAACATTTATAATACAAA
The DNA here is from genome assembly GCA_039619475.1 of Icerya purchasi. NCBI lineage: Eukaryota > Metazoa > Arthropoda > Insecta > Hemiptera > Monophlebidae > Icerya > Icerya purchasi. Next base: position 330,003,347 of record CM077115.1, on the reverse strand, counting down.
TTAAAAGTAGTATAAAAATTATTTGAATTTTATCTCATTGCAAGTATACATCATATTATTCAACGAAATTTCGACAGTAATGGTAATCTTCATAGAAGTGTTCATAACACAACGATTTTTTGCACCAACCACAACGTACAATAGCGACATTTGTGCATCCTTCTACTTCACAATGCGTATCACAAGAATCTCTGAAACTAAAATCTATGAGATTTTCAAATTTATCCGATCTTTCATCTACATAACCACTTTTGTACCAGGAATATTTAAAAACATCTTCATATCTCGGTAAAGACAATTGGTTGTGAAACAGTGATTGAAGTTTTATAATATTATTTCTAATATGAAAATTTAAATCACAATTCATTAAAATTACGTCAGAAAATTTTCAAACATAACTTTTCCAAATCCGGAATCCAAAAACATCAAGTGGTCGAATTTTTCCCGTCGTTCCAGTATGAATTTTCTTCAGGTTAACAACTTTATTCGTAATTTTCCGACGTAATTTTAATAAATTGTAATTTAAATTTTCATATTAGAAATAATATTATAAAACTTCAATCACTGGTTCACAACCAATTGTCTTTACCAAGATATGAAGATCTTTTTAAATATTCCTGGTACAAAAGTGGTTATGTAGATGAAAGATCGGATAAATTTGAAAATCCTGTAGATTTTAGTTTTGGAGATTCTTGTAATACGCACTGTGAAATAGAAGGATGCACAAATGTCGCTATTGTACGTTGCGGTTGGTGCAATATCTATTTTGTAACTTTATTAAACATACATACTAAAAAAAAAAAAAAAATAATAAGATCAGATTCGTAATTACCGACGTCGAAAATCCCTGTATACGAATTGAATTCAAAATCTGATTACTTGAAATTCTTATTTTTGGTTTTTCTGTGTTAGGGCTGGCTTATCCCTTTAAGGGTGAAATTAACAAAAATACCGAAACAGGGCAACTTCATTTTATCATTTTATTAGTTAAAATTTTTTTTTAGGTTTTTTACCATTTTTTATCACCAAAATAATAAATTAAATATGAGTTTTCAACCCCTATAACATAGGGGATGCAGCCCTTATTGTTCAGATCATCATGAATTACTTGCTTTTCCGAAAGGAGTAATCTCCATTTCGTTTTACCAAAAAGTATTAAGCGTTAGTCGAGATATTTAGAAAAAACGGTTTTTTTGGCTAACTTTGGGGGTAGTTTTCACACCCTTAAAACGTTTATTAGCAGATATAAAAAAAAAAACGGGTCTTTTATTTTTTTGTGTTCTACAACATATATCAATTTCATTAAAATCGGTGAGTTCGGGTTCGAGTGCTTTCCTTGTTAGTAATTATATTTTATTAATAATCTCTTGTACAAATAGTTCTAAAGGCGTAAGGATTATGATTACTTCTGTTCGTTTTCATTTTGAGAATAATTTACACTAATACATAGTAAGTTGTACTGCCAGAATGCCTGATACCAAGACATCTTACGGGCGTAAAGTGACAATACAGCAACGTAAAAATCCATTTCCGGAGAGGTTTGAACCCCCAAATCCTGAACCCCTAAATCCCCCCCCCCCCCCCGGTACGGCTAGGGGCTCCTCCTGTAATTATCATAGGCCTAGAGATGACGAGGTCCGATATGTTCCGTTACTAGACGCGGTTTTGTAAAACAACTATTTCGATGGTTTTCTTAATACGAAGCTACGATGAAAATCAGTCAAAAGCGTTATTAAAACCAATTTTTGCTCGGTGAATTAAGTAAATTATACGGATTAAGCACAAACGCTGAACCATTAGACGTGTATGTACTACTACCAAAAAGAGGAGGTCAATTTGTAGCTCTGATTTTCATAGTTGACAATCTGCTTGTGCAATACAAAAAGAAGAAACAAATCTAAAAATAAAACATTTTAATTAGATTATTTAGCTCGCCGAATAGAGTAACAAAACGATTAATCGGCAACAATTTTGCATTCTGTAAACAGTGCGTTGATTTTTAATTGCTGGCGCTGGTTTTCGCCATGCCAAATGATATTCGTCGCGATATTTTCGGAAGCGTTTCGAAAATTAAAGTTCAGGTCGGGATTTCGATTGTTTGCCGTTTTTTTAACAAAATATATACATATATATACATACATTTCAGTTTTTCGCGCGAAAAAGGGAGACGCGATGGTGGTCGCGTACAGAGCTCGGCGCTCTCCGTATAATGTATAATCAATGAGAGCGCGTCGATTTGTTGGCCGTCTTGGTTCGTCATTACGCACTTAACAGACGTAACAGGCAAAATCGGGATTTCCGTTCCCAATCAAAGCTCCGAGACTGGCCTGCGGTGCAGTCCTGCGTCGTGGCACGTTTCAGCAGAACCTTCGGTTCGGCTGCGAGCCGGAGGCGGGCGTGAACGTGTGCCGCACAGTGAGAACAGCATTCCATCCGCGTCAATTCCGTGGTACTCTGGCGCCGAAATCGCGCAGCTGCACAAGCTGCGTATGAATGGTAGGGCGCACGCGCGCGTCCTGAAACAGTTATTAGTACAACGAACCTTTTGACGGAATGAGGGTCGCAAAAATTATGATATTAACCGTTTTCGACTTAATACCGGCGGCGCAGTCTCTCGCTTTCGTTATCGCATTCGGACTTTTCCATTTCCCGTCTCTGCGTCGTAGCCTTTGTCGCTCGCCAGCGTCTCCTATATGCGGCCAACGACGAGTTATGCGGCACATAGTAGCCGCGCGAGCTGTGTACAAATTGTTTCATCTGCACACCGTTTCGTCTGTTATTTCATATTTTATTGACAGTACGTGTCTGCGCGACCCGCGCGTCCCTCTTTCGCAGTAAGGCGCGATGTGATTCGAGAGTCGAGTCACCGACAATAGCCAGCGGTAGCCGAGGTGGTCTTCCGATGCGCGCAAGCGAAATATCTTTCATTACCTTTCTCCTTATTGCACAGCTCGCGATCATATTGGTGCAACCTAACCTGTGTCCACCTATCGCATCCTTATTCCACAGCCTCGGCTTTTCATTACTTTTCCTCGACGGTCTTAATCAAAAAATACACGCCGCAGACCGTGTCATAATCATCCACGGTTCCGCGTCGTTATTGTGCGTCGGTGACGCGTAATTTACTCTCCTAATTTCACCATTCGACCCTAAACCGGCCCCAGTCGCAATAAATTAACAGGTAACTTACGTTGCCTGCCGAATGTTGCGCAGTTCACGGCAGCGTTCGTTTTTTCCCGCCTAAACCGCCGTCATCACGAGGTGTTTATTTCCGCTGGACGGAAAGTGAAATTCATTATCGCTACTGCTGCTTTCTCGGAAGAAGTCATCATTGTTTCGTTTATTTACTTTTTTTGTCGACTACTTACTAGTCGAATAATTGAGGACGATGGGAAAACTTGTCTAAATTGAACCGGTTCAAAAGCATTATGTTAATTAGGGGGCTACACGATTTTATGAAAAGGCACGGCCTAAAATACATTACGGACATTTTTAGGAAGCAGTCAACTGACTTGTAGAGATGCGCGAATCAACTTCTCTAGAACAGTTTTGGCTACATAAGCGTATACGTGTATGTGTCCTTTTCGACGACGGACATACACGTATTTCATATCTATATAGAGGATAATCGCACTGTTCGCTATGTATTCAACTCCAACTCCGTTATTGCACTCCCCGAATGCACAAAGCAACGTCCTTTAACACGATGCGTCTTTTCTTCGCCAATTTCCGATTTATTTTTTTTTTGATAAAATCACCGCGTTAAATAACACCTATTGTTAAATTCGTGGATAGCTAGATTATGTTAAATCACTCCGTTGCTATTACGACGTCTCTGTAATATAATCTCTAAACATGACGTAATTCGTGTAATAAGGCAAATTTTGACACTCGCAGCTGACGCCTTTCGGAGTGGAGATATATCAAATCATTCCATCAGAGGTGAATTCAACTGTGTCCGGAATGACAACATTTGTTCGTTGTCTGACGTCTTTCCGAGTTGAGATATATTGTCCGACCGCGGATGTATGTACATATGTATATATATATATATATATACATATATATATATATATATACATATATATATATATATAACTTTGTCTGAAGTTACCCTTGCCTATTATCTGTACATGCAGAACCTGAATTTGAATCGGCATCTTATACAATGGAGCACGATCCTCTTGGGTTCTTTTTTTTTTTTTTTTCGGAACAATTTAGAATTTTAAATGATTTCAATTTGTTCTCCATAGTCGAGAATTTTTCAAAAATTTCTACAGCAGCGAAAGAGTCGATTTCTTGTTAATTTCTTTTTCGGCGGTTGTTGGAATATAGGAAAACGACGAATCCGCAAAATTTTAAAACAAAGAGCCCATAAATGCGACTTTTAATTATGTTAATTACCGCGGAAATGCAAATTAGAAGAAAAAGATAACGAATTTGAAACATCTCATCACTGATGGAAAGATTACGCGTCTTAACATAGATACTGCGTATTTTATAGTCTGACTCTGATGACAGTCTTTTTGTTCATCACGATCTCGTACGAGTGTATCGGAGATTACTTACCAAGTGGTCATTAAAATAAACGTTAAAAAAAAAAGGAAGTGATCTTCACAGGTGACACACCTGATTAATCGAAATCAAAAATTAGCCAAAAAGTCTTCATTAGAATACGAGGCAGAACACCGAAAACATTTAAAGTAAACGGCCGATGAACCGCTTAAAGTATTATCAAGGTTAGTATATTAATTTATACACCGATACAAATAGAGGTGAAAATTTAACGTGATCTCTTAATACTGACGGAATTTGAATGTTTAGAGCTAAACCTTGATTTATTCTACGTTAATACTTCCTCATGTCTCTTAGCTAATACACTAATATATAACTTTCCTTAAAAAAAAAAATCAAATTACGTAGCACAAAATAACAAAATCTAAAAATCTTAGAAAATAATCCGCTCGATATTATTATAAAGGGGACGACATTGCGATTATTTTTAAACAACATTCATACCTTACTATACATATATTGCAATAATTAACCGTTTGAAATATATGCAGAGTCACCTTCTAAATGTTTTTTAATTGTCGCAATTTAATCTATCGAGACTCTAATTAAGGTATGAATGCGGTTTAAAAATATTACTTTCAGATATATTACTCTGAAATAATAAATTTCCTTTTTATTCTATAATTAATTTTTTACTTACCATTCGTATCACTCAAAACAGTTCTCTAATATTATTCTTCGGTTTTCTTTTTGTAGGAAAATAGTCCCCCTTTATCTAAATTACAGATTGGAAACATTCAGTATTCGTATTTATTGATATACTTTTTTTTTTTTTGTTCCCGGCTCTCTCTCTGCGAAATAAATTTATATTTAAATGTTTATTATTATAACCCAAATTTACAAAAAAAAAATAAAAATCTATTTCGGTGTAGTTTTCAAGATTTGTACATTTTTCGACGTTCATTAACGTGTACAAAGAAATAAAAAATAAAAATAAAAAATAGAAACGTACATTTAATAAAAACGAATTATTCAGAAATTCCCGATATAATACGCGACCGTTTACAGTCTAAAATGTGATGATATTCGCACATTAGTATACGCAATGTTTTCATTTTCAAATTGAAAAAGGATGCCTGAAGTTTTTTCTACATATTAACAACTTGTCTGAACTATATAGTTTAACTATAATGTTCGATGATGCGATAAGCTCTATTCCTCTTTTTTTTTTTTCTTTTTTTTTGCAAATTTCAAAATCTACAGAAACTGGTGTGGCGGCCGCCAATTAACCAGATTAAAAACCATCTTAAACGGAGATTTTTTCAGATTTATGTAGCGTCGATGACGTCAGATGAATTCTGCGTATAATTGCGGAACTGGAAAATGCCTGGAAAAAAGGAAAGAATTTCGAGAAAGAAAAAAGAAAAAAAAAAAAGCGAAAAACAAAACAAAACGAAACCGTCGCAAATGGAAACAGAAGCAATTGGTAGTATGCGATGTGTAAGTAATGATAGCGGGGAATATCAACTGGCCAAAGAGTAATAAATAATTGGCTATATCTGTGCCTCCTTACCGGCCGATAAATCTTTTATTTTTATGACGGAACGTATAAACCGACTGCCCCATCACCTTCAAAAATTTCTACATTAGTTGTGTATTGTCGAATCCCGGTCTAGTGTAGCGTAGTGTAGTGTGGTGTAGTGGTGGTAATAGGATTTCACGAAATGCGTGTGCGCGTGTATAACATAAAATAGCGGCGTGTGCGTTGTAAATGAGAACGACGTGGACGATGCTGAGGGTAAAACACAATACCTTAAAATTTGTAATTTACGATCGAATCCTTCAAATGTGTGTATGTTCGACTCTTTTTTCGTCTTCCTTCTGTCATTTGTGCTGTGTGTCGCTTTTGAAAAGAATTTTTTCCGATTCGCCGTCATCTCGCCCAGCGACAGAAGTGATTTAAACGCGTCTCCGATAAAATATCGCCATCGTTGCTCCGTAAAATAGAGTGAGACACGGCAAAATGGCTGCTAATATTTCCCTTTGCCTCGCATGTACAAAAACCATACGTACTATAGATACATATACATATATATATAGGTGTCGATGTATGTGTGCCTATAACGGAGGAGCACCTTTTGACAAAATCCCATCACGGCAACTTGCGTAAATCTGTCAAACTCTGAGTGAGTTATGTTGTCCATCGCATTCGATCGCATCCGATCATAGCCGATGACACCAGCCCGATTAAATTCGGTCCAGCAAACGTTTACACTGACGATTATTACACGCGCACACGAGCAACCGGCGTCGACTAACAACGCGGTCGTTTCGCTGTTATTTCTTAGCCGATTTCGCGACTATAAATCATTATCGACTCTGCAAATGTTTTTTCCAGCCCTTTGTTGAAAAAATAACGCACGCATAAAATGTGCCCGTCCGCAGTCTTCCGTTCTAGCGTTTAGCTCAGCAACTGCTCCAGTCATCTCCTTTTTTTTTTTTTTTTTTCTAATATCCGTGTCGGCGTTAATTGCTGCTCCGGAGAGTATCGGTCAAGCCTTGCTCTCAGAACAACACGATATTATGATTGACTTTTTCAAAATACACACGAAAGTGCACGCTCTAGTGCGTGTGTCTGCGGTAAAAACGTTGAATCCTGATTCGATTTTGCCGGCATTCGAACTTGATCGATCGGCGATAAACGGGGCAATATCTCTAACTATATAGTCTCAACACTTCCGTTATCGGAGCGCCTGAATGACGAGTGGAAAAAAAGGATACGTGACACGCATTTATGTCTCTTTTTTTTTTTTCTCGGTGAAGTTTACGAAACAATTTAAAATTTTCCGAATTTCGAAGCAATAGGTTTTCGATTAGGTATTTTCTTTCTTCAGAGCAGATTTTCCTTAAAACCACATAACATTTCCTGCAATCCTACACTGTTTCCAAAAATTTCGGAGCATTTTTAATTAGTAATGTTGTTGTGTGATCATCGCGAGATCCTTAAAACCTGATCCGATGTGTATATATACATATACTATATCTATATCTATATCTATATATATATATATATACACATTTTTCTTCTTTATCGATTGATTCGGTCCCATTTTCTGTCGATATGTTTGCAGTAGTATTATCTTTTATTGCAGTTACTTCGATAGTTTGACCACTACAGTTTTTGTCTTTGCGTTGATTATTTCGTAACAATGATTGTCGCGGAAATTCATTTAGTATACAAAAGTAACATACCGAGTCTAAAAATTTAACTGCAATTCAGTAGAAGAGACTATCTCCTCGATGATAATTCATCTTCTCCGAAATATATGATCTACAAGTACATCTGGTCGTAGCAGCGGTGTGTACGGTACCGGACAAAATAAAATTTAAAATTATACGCGGTAAAAGAGAAGTGTAAAATAAACGATTTCGTCGCGAAAGTTAAATACATTTTATTAAAAACATTCGTTGTTTATGTGACGTTTTTTGTTTGTTTTTCTTCGTGTATAACAATCAGCCTTGTAAATAATTTTATTCGTATATTCTTTTTTCCAAGTAATTACGCGAATGCGTTGATTCGTTTTATACATTTTTGCTGCGTACATAGCGTCTAATTTAGTGTATCCAGTCGAAGTATTGTCGTCAGCATCCGTACGGCCCAAAATCGCAAAAAAAAAACAAGAAAAAAAGTAATCATTACAGAATTAAAAGTATAAAAACTTGAAATCGATAATAATTTTATCTACTGAAAAGAAACACAACCTATCATCGCGGGGTGACATTCGTTTCTGAAATATACTCGCCAGTGATCGACGAACGAAAATAAACTCCGCAAGCAGCGCGGCTGCATCTTTGGCTCATTTGTTTTTTTTTTTTTTTTGTTTTTTTTTTGTTTTTTTTTAACGAGCGGTAGTATGGTTCTACCGAGACCAAGAACTTTTTGTCGTCGACGAATTGCTAAGCTCGTTCTTATATACACGTACACCAATTTGCTTTTAAATTTTGAGTGTTAAGGAATGCAGAACAGTCAACCCCACTCGAAAATGACCCCATCAGTGTCGATGGAGAAGACAATGTGAAAGTTAAGTTTTTTCATATGCCACTATGGAAAGGAAGAGGAAAAACGGGAGAACTGAATCGTATAGATCGAGAATGTGTATCAATAATCATATTAACAGAAGAACTTGCTTTGGGATTATTTCAAATTTTTTCAGTCGAAAAAAAAATGTCCAGCTTTTTTAGCGCATAATTTAAGCGACCTCGAAAAAGATTGATAAATAAGAGAAGATGCACATTTTTTCTCATTCTGCTGATAAATACTGTTTCGAATGAACAGCATTGCTTTGTCAACTCTCAAATTTTAATTTTTCAAATGTTCCCTTAGTAATACAACAGTACGCATTCCACTGTTAATTCTTAAACTTTAATTTTCTTTTTTTTTGTTTTTTGGCCTGAACAAATACCGTTCATTTGGCCAGCAACAAATATTCCGTTGGTATTTTTTATAAACAATACATATTCCACTGTTAATTCTTGAACTTTAATTTTCTTCGAATATTCCGTTAGTATTTTTTATAAACAATACGCATTCCACTGTTAATTCTTAAACTTTAATTTTCTTCAGATATTCCGTTAGTATTTTTCATAAGCAATACGCATTCCACTGTTAATTCTTGAACTTTAATTTTCTTCAAATATTCTGTTAGTATAATCGTTTTACTCATATTAACATTAGTTTATTGAAAAAACGTTATTTCGCCAACAGCCTAATTTGAAAATTCCACATTAACCCCTCGCTCAGATCATACGGAATAGGCAAAATACTCGAATGTTAAGTCGGTCGTCATGGCCCCGGAATAAAAAGAGGTTGCGAGATGATTTTTGTGATCAACAGAGTTGGTCGTGAGACACCGCTTGAACATTCTTACGGGGGAAAGCTAACAGTAGTTAATAAGACGATCATCAACTTATAGCGAACCCTATTTCTAACAGGTACACCCCCGCTCGACTCTGGCATAAGCTGTATTTCAAACATTCGAAAACGCAAAATTACTCAGAGGCGTCTGAGTAGTAAAAAACGGACAATTGAACATCTTTGGGGTGCGCATCAATCTTTCTAGATGCTAAGCTAAACATCGACATAAAACTTTACCGTTAAATGGTTAAAGCTTTATGTCGATTGTGGTTGCTCTCCACTCTTTGTATTTCTATAGCACTTTGCGGTCAGATATCGTGAAGATCGGAAAAGAATACGCGTGAAAAGGAGCAGCGTATTTTGTTCAGAACGTGCACTGCGCGGAAACATTCCGAAGAAAATATACGTAGAGAAAGAAGTAACGACGTTATTTTTATTGCGTATGCGAAGGAAATTTTAAGGTTCGAAAAGATTCTCGGAGTTCACGAAAAGTTCGTGTGAAAAGCGATCGTGTTCGAGGCAGTTAAAAATAGAAAAAAATTATTTACAGAGTTACGTTCTCGGGTCATTTGAAAATAATTTTAACCAGATTTTCCGAAGTTAAATTTAAATACACTTTTTGTGTTACAGTATATTTAAATAACGGCAATTTAGATTTTTCGAAACTGCCGAACAAACTTGTAAAAGAAAAATTGCACACGTCCATATTCTCGGTAAATTCTTTTTCTGCCGTATGATTTTTGCTTTTTACAGTTAAAAAATTAATACATTTAGCGGACATAAGAACTTCTTAAACCAGACGCAAGATTTATTACTTCCTCTTCAATTTTATGTTAAAAATATACGTGTGCATACGTGTAAATACGAGATGTATTTTAGTTTTAAATGTCATTCGCTAATAGCCAGAATGAATGTAATTGGCTGATTTTTATTTTTGTTTATCAACAATTTATTTTTTTTTTCCAATGTTGCGCTCAAATTCTTTTTGAAGTAACGAAATTAACCGTTAAAAAGCACATTAATATCTGCCCGGAGAGAACCAACCTGACCGTATTTTACAAAATAACAGGTGTAACCGGAACAATTTTTGCTCAGCTGTTACGCGTAGTGCTGATTAATTATTTGTGTGGCACTATTTTATGCGATTTCATGCAAAACGTTCGGCAATACATTATACTCGAAATATATTACACTCCTTTTTTTTTCTGTTTTATTACTAGTTAGACGTTTGTAAAATACGCTTCTTCGTAATTTAATTACCGAAAAACCTTTGCTCGCTTTTACATATGCGCCGTAATCGAAATAATCCGCATCTCCTATGAGAATTATGTTCCGTTTTTAATAAAAATCGGCCGAGATTATACTCGAAGATTTTACGTTTTACTTTGGAAATTTAAAAATACCGGCGACTTCTGCCGGTCGCATTGCCGACTCTGATAGTGCACCGGTTTCGCAACGTATGAAATCATAAAAAACACCTTTCCAATGATATTTCTTTTCTTTTTTTTTTTTTTCAACTTCGCTCTTTCTACATGTATTATCCCGCAAATGAAGAGTTTCGGACTTTTATAGGGGAAATTTTGCTTCCCGTCGTTGTGGCTGCGTGTACGTCGGGCTTCCGGCGATCTAATCTCGTTCCGATTTTGCTCAAAGAGCTTGAGCTAACGGACCACTATCAAGCTCAAATCATGAAGTCGCGGAAAAACTATCGGAACAGGTGGTGTTCTGGTTGATTTTGTAAGAACAATTGTTGTTAAAAATTTCGGAAAACTACCTCGATCGTTGTCCGACACAAGTGACTGACTCTTTTTATTTTTGTAATTCCCCGCAGTGTGGGACTGTTAAACGAGAAGATCGACTAGTGTTTTCCACGCACATTTTTACTTGGAACCGGGTAGAAATTTTTACACTTCGAACACACAGTACGACAGAATGCAGACGGCCTAATTTAGTGCCAATGGCGCTAATTATTATTTTTTTTAACCCCACCTGGGTTTGCTACCAGTGAGCATTAGCGCTAAATTAAATTACTATACCTTTAAAATAGATTTCCGCTTTTTGTAAAATTTTGATTGGAAACGAATTAGGAAAATACAAAAAAATTGATCCATCGCCGTCCGTCCTTAAAACGATCTCTGCTTCGAACGGAAAATGCGTATAAAACCCGTTAACTTGAAAATTAGGGGTATCATTACACTTTAGCCACCTGAAAAATAAGCAATTTGCGATAATTCTTTATACGGCCCCTAGGATTAGATGTGAACATAAATCTTCGAAGGTTTTATAAAAACATCGTTAAAATGAATGAAAAAAGTTTTTTTGCTATTGATTTAACGTTATAAATAAATTAATAATTAAATTATCAGCAAAATCCTTTTAAAAAAAACTGATGCAAGTGGCGTTGCCGTTTTTAAAAAAAAGAATTATTCGAAAAAAATAGCGGCTGGTGAAATGAGGGTTTTTTGGGTGATTTTTCGCTTATAAAAATCGCAAAAATCGATATTTTGACATAATTCCGATTGTACCTGCACATATGACGAATGACATGGTTAAAATGTTGTAAGAGAATCGGTCAAGTAATTTCGCAAAAAAATAAAACGCCGCGCGAAAACAGTGGGGGTTTCGATAAAAACGCGTTCAAAGTTTTTGTTGTTGAAAAATCATAAAAAATTCATGTTCACAGGCTGATCATAAATATACCTTCAGCCTTTTCAAATAATTTTCATTCTCCTCCATTCTAGCGTCTGAGACCGGCTTGCTCCAGCCTCTTGTGACTCGAAACAGCTGCGACGGTTCGTTCAGCGTATGGCTGTCGCGCTTATTGACAAGTAGCACAAGGCTCTGGACCCAATTTGTGTGCACCCAGAACTTCCATTATTTTTCGTAAAATAGGGATATAAATCCATCATTAAAAATGCAAAATCGACGGTTTGTTTCATAGTCGGTTTCCTATTATCGAACATGGGTCTCGATCTGTTTTTCACCGCAAGTACACCTTGACACAAACTTTAAAACCAAGCCCCCGCACTCCGTATTGACTATAAACTTTATATCTTCTTTACAATCTCTTTATAGTTTCCATAAGATTGCCCAAAAATAGAAAATACTAAAAAAAAAAAAAAAAAAAAAAAAAAAGGGTTCAGCATATTGACAGTTTTTTGACACTTCACATCAAATGTTTCAGTCTTACCGAGTTTTTCGGCCGACTTGCTAGTAAAATCAGTATTTGTTTGGTCACTGTATCCGTTGTCTCGGAATTTTTGCTTTTTAGGCTTTGCAGTTGGACGTTTCTTCCGATGATGTTTCGTTTGCTTTTTGTCCATTTTTCTTTCTAAAAGAATTTCACGATGCACCAGTAGGGTTTCGTTACGGAAATCCGAACAAGACCAACAGTCAAAAATTTTAAATTCTATATATTTCCTCTTATGTTCAATAGGAACAGCGCCGTTTGTCTGCACAATGCTGAGAGTCATTAAGACATTTGTTCGCTCAGGCAATAGCGTACGTACACGCGATCGCTTAGATGAGAGTGTATCGTAGGTGTGCTCAAATAAATCCGTGAAAAACATACTTAGAGTCTGCTTCGATCTTTATGAAATTTTTACACAGCACTTTTAAATTGTTTTTCTTTTACAATCCACAAAAACAAAAGAAATCGATTTTTTGAAGTTGACGAAGTGATCCTTTAAACTCAATTGTCAGAATGACCACTGGCGCCATCACGAGACTGGCTTCTCCTGTTTAAAACTCATAGGCGCGTCATCGATTTCTTCTTGAGCCGAGTCCGACCAGAGTTTAACAATTACTAAAACCGGTTCCACCTGATTAAACTGTCTTTTCTGGGGTATATTTAGTTTGCGTTTCCTTTCTGACGCGCTATTTTTACCATTAGCTTTTTCGTTTAGTTTCCAATAAACAAGGCATCCGCGTTATTTTCAACATGCTACAGATGAAACACTTTGGTAGTAATTTTGGAGAACTTCGGTGGGAGTCAATAGCTATTCATTTGCCGCGTACCTATGGATCACCGGCTGTACAAAAAGGCGTGTCGTATTCATTAGGCGGAACAATTTGTCATTTTACGTTTTCTCGCAAACAACATCGTATAAGTTGACGCACTTTTGATCAATCTTCTCCTGTTTTGTTCTTTTTGTGTTTATTTGCTGAGTACGTATTGTAATTATATTCTAATTTTGTAGGGTTTCTTTTTCTATAACTGCTAATTTTCGGCTTATATTTTTTACACGTAACTCTTTTAAGTATATTTATTTAGGGCCGTAACGTTTTCGGTTAGATCACATTTCGGCCTCGCTACGTTTACCTTCGTTTTTCTCCAAATAGATCTAATTTCGGTTTAAACGAGTTTTTAACTTAAAATAATCATTGAATCAAAAAAAAAGAAACGCAATCCGGAAAATTAGTAATTAATTTGCTTGCAAAATAAATCAACGGTTTTCAATGTTTTTTCCCCCTTCCGTCGTACATCGTTTAGAAAACTATTTCCTCTTACACAGACTTGGGTTATTTCAGTGAAAATTTTCGGAAAAATTTAGTTGATCTGGGCCCTAATTTACTATAATGACCGATATTTTGATTTTAAAAAAATTTGAAAAAAAAAAAGGTTAAAAACTCGCTAACACTGGAAAAAGGACGAGGTAATGTTCATTTACCCACTCTGAAAGATAAGATGATAGCAATTAACGTTCTTTTGCATTTTACTTCCCTTATTGTCAATCTCATGCAGAATCGTTTTATCCACCTCCCTGCTCCATCTTTTGAAACTTCAAGAATGGCTTTTCGAGGTCTTCCTCAAGGTTCCTCCCTCAATCCTACTCTTTTTAACATATACACTATCAGTAGTATGGCTTCTCTTCCTCTAAATTCTTCGTCTTTATTCTTTGCTGATCACATCCAACTTTATGTCTCATCTCATGATGTCAGGCACTTAATTCGTCTCTTTCTGTGTTGAATCATTCCCTTTCCTCAATTAACCTTTCCATTTCTCCTACTAAATCTTGTTATGTCGTATTTACTCTGCGACCTTATAATCCTGCTTCTGTCTATCCATCCCTAGAAAATACACTTCTTCCTCGTGTTAATTGTTTTTGTACCAAATAGGGTGATGATCCTTATGACTCTATATAAATTGATCATCCGCTCAAAATTTGGTTACCGTTCATTTCTCTATGGTTGTGCCTCTAAATCGCTACTCTCTAAATTGAATGTAATCTAAAATTCTTTCCTTCGTCCATATCTTGGTGTTCTTAAATCCTCTCCGGGTCCAGCAGTCCTCGCCGAATCTAATACACCGCCTCTTTCTATTCGCAGATCTTATTTGCGCTACCGTTTTCTTGCTAAGCCTCTTTCACTCACGTCCTCTACTCTTATCCATGGCGTTTCGCACCTAGGAAAACCCCTATTTTATCCCTCATCTCTCTTCGGCTCAGTTCGTTTTGTCCTTACATAATGCCCTTTGTCAATCTCCCTTTTTTCTCTTTTAATTTCGCCGATCTCTTCTGCCCTCCTCCAAATATGTTTACTGCACCTACGCTCTCCAAGTTTCTACCGTAGACCCTAATTAAATAGGAATTCCACAGTGTTTTATCAATTCTCAATTTCCTTCGCATGCAACCGTGTTTACAGATGGTTCGAAGAGGCCGGCTGGTGCCGGTACCTCTTTTATCCTGCCAGATTTTGACATTTCAGAATCTTTTCGCCTGCCTCCTTTCTGTTCTACATTCATAAACATATTAATGACCATTCTACGTTCCATTTTTTTCATTTCCTCCAATCACCTTTCCTTTAAATTCTTGATTATATCTGACTCCATGACCGCCCTTCAATTCATTCTTCCCTACCTGATTATTAGTATGATTTTATCATACTCCGCATACGCTCACTTATCCACGTTCTTTCTCCTCTCCATTCCATTTATCTATTCATTTTCTAAAATATGTTTATTATAACTAAAACATTCACTTTGAAGTAAAAAAGCGGCTTGTTACAAAGAAAAAGAAGGGCGCTGCTGTAACGATATATTGCAACATGTTGACATACTATAACAAGTAGTCTAAAAAGTACTGCCAGTTTTTACAGTAAAATCTATTTGTAGACGGCATGAGAAACTACAAGAATACAATACATCATTAAGCAGTCATACAAATATGGGAACTGCTAAAAGATTGTGCACATCCATCAAAAACATATATGTATAGATAGTCTAGATTTTCAATTTTTTTTTATCAGGCATTTTATTAAACATTGCAGAGCTGCCGAAGGAAAATCAGCCTTGCTTTTAACTATCAACATCAATATAACACCTCCATATACTACTAAATTTAATGACGAAATTTTACCGTACATTTTCCTCTGTACGTGTAACATCAACTCTACGGTTGTTTGTACTCCACAAACAGTTATTACGTGTGGATGATAAATAATCCTGCAAAGATCATCACATTCCATCCACAGTTCAATACCATTATGTCGAATTTCGTGCTTCTGGAATTTGAATGTAAATATATATATATATATATATATATTTATTTATTTATTTATTCGATTAACTTTAATAGAAGAGAATGAAGAGCTATTCCAGCGACGACAGTTAATTTGTCCAAGATTCTCTCCTATTAATGATGATTGTATTTCTGACCTCAGCTATTTCCCCCGCTGATGATGTCTCGAGTACATGACCCTTTCGTCTGTAACCACCACTAAATCATCAAACATCTAGCATCATCAAGCAGGATCTGGTAAAAAAAAAAACTGGTAGAAGAAAAAGTGAAATAACTCACAGTGGCATAAAAAGACGGTTAGAAAATGAGCGGACTTAATTAAAAGAAAAAACAAAATACATCAGAAAAAATTAAAGAGGATTATTATTTAGGTTCATATTAATATCGTATAATCTTTGTGTCATTTTATATACTCAAATAACATGAAAGCGGCAGTAATATTACAAATATGTTAAATATAATAAATATCAAAAAGCCACCGGCATGTTTCGGAACAAAATCTCCATATTATTAACGGTGTGATAGGTAACAAAAAGAAACTATTTCTAATACAAGCGTAACAAACTATTATAAATATGACAAATCGGTATATAAAAAATAAAAATAAGTCGAATAATTGCACAGTTTAAAGATTAAGTTTAAAATAAAAAAAATACAATTAATAAAATAAATTATTTTATATAGAAATGGCTATAAAATTAATAATTGACTAAACGTAAATGTCATTTTAATTGAAATTGTTTTTGAATATGGAGATTTTGCTTTGAAACATGTCGATAGTTTTTTTGATATTTATTATTTAATCAGTGCAGAAAATGTTGGAGTTGGGCACTTAAATTTTATCTTAATTCAAACGTAGGACATCTAATTCTTTCAAACAAAATATATTCTCATTTTTTACGTAGATTTTCTTTCGTTTATTAGTCTCCATTGTTGTATTAACTTCTTTTCGTTTTTTTTTTTTACATAATTAATCTTTTATTATTTTTGATTTTTGGCAATTAAGATTATTAAAATAACTGATGTTACCGTGTACAGAATGTCGGCTTATTTCAATATATACATGCTGATAATAGTATTCAGAATTTTCACATAATAGTGACATATTTTTCATTATACTACGCATCAACTATAGTTCGTTTGTTATAATAACGTATGCCTTACATTGCAGTCCACTGTTACATTTGAATAATTAATCGCAATTTTAAATTGTAAAGTTAGCGTTGCGTATAACGATTATAAACTCATCGTATTAGATAAAAATAAAAAGTGGAACTGCCCGACATCTTTTCCGATTTGTATGTATTTTTAAGAGGAAGGTACCGTTGGTCGACTTGAATGTGAAATTTATCCATTCTTTCTAGAAGCTGGATGCTGCATTGGGATGGTAGCAATATTTATCAAAACGCGTTTAGGTGCAATTTGTTTTTCTTCTTTGTTTCTGATTATGTTGGCACGCGTATTGCTAATAATACAGAGTATGGTGTCGAAATTTGCCCCCCCCCCAAAAAAAAATATATATGTTTATAGATTATTTACTTTTAATTTAAATATTTAAAGCGTACTTTTTTCCATTGAAAGAGAGTGAAGCTGTTGCATGAAAATATCACATACACTCTTCCACTGAATAAAGTCTACTCGCGATGTAGTAATAGCTCACATTTTAAACACTGCTACTGGGAAAAGGCGCGCCTAAATTTAAGGGTCGTCTCTGCTCAACGAGACCACGATTGTGTAAAAATGTTTGTGATGGTAGTGGTGTGTTGTAGACATTGCGGGTAAAAATAGGGTGAACTACCTGAACTATTTATACAATATAAATGATAATAAATGATAACAAATGCCTGAGAAATAAAACACAAGTATAGAACTAGTTCATAAGCAAATTGTTTCGAATAAGATTGTCCTTTGCTTATTTTTAATTAGTAAAAAATAGCAATATTGTCGACTTTTAATGGAAAACCAATACACTGTGATCACGTTGCCGAATTACGGTAAATATTTATAAAAAAAAAAGAAAAAATTTTACCGCATTAAGTTCAGTAAAAGCGCTGTCCGTTGTAAACATTAAATATAAATAAATAAACGCAAAAATTGAAAATTAATTAATTCGTGCAACAAGTAAAATAGAAAATTAACCGGCATATTTTCGAGTCAAATACTAGTCCGTAATCATTTCGAGTGCTGAGTAAAAGTGTGAAGAAAGGTTCGAAACAATTAAGGGGCAGAGTTCAAAAGAAGTAGAAGAAGAAAAAAAAAAAGAAAAACAGTTTTAAACAGGTAAAAAAATGGCAGCTAACGCTAATTCGCCTAACTTACTACCGCTGTTTCAAATACATATTTTATGTTGTTACACGATCTGGATCGTTCACATTCCTGGTTTGTTTCCGTGGATACGGATTTCTCTATCGGAAAGATTTTTCTTCATTCTACTTGGATTATGTGCAGGAAGGATTTGAAAGGGTATTGTTTGTTTATCATCATGCGAAGTGCCGTTTAAAAGTTAAGCAGCAGTGCTCAAATACATGCTACAAAAAGGAGAATGGATTGTGAATATCGTAAAATATTTGTAAACGGAATTATGGCTTTCCGAAAAAACGCAATCAACTGCTGGTAGAAGTAACTTTTTTCTTCTTCTGTAATTATTATTATTATTATTATTATTATTATTATTGGTGTAATTATTTTTAATTAGGATCGCTTGTATTTATCTGTATTTTCACCCATTAAGTTTTTAGCATGCTTAATTGCTGTTTGTATATATCTTCATTCGCAGAAATTTGTAGCAAATTTCAAAGGTTCTTTTTATTTTCTTTTTTTAATTTTTATTATATTTTATTTATCCGCTCATTATTATATACTTTTGGCTTAGATCTCAATGAGCTCATGCAAAATGGCATTTATGTGAAAATAAACATTAAAATCGTAATAATGATTTTAATTTGATTTATTTTAAGCGTATTATTGCAAAGTATTTAAATAAGATGAAATAATTCACCGCTAAATTAATATAATTTCTGAATACAGATTAACGTATAGCCGGGAGCAGTTGCGAAAAGGGCTGTTTCAGACGAACACATATTGGAGAAGTAAAGAAAGGAGAAAGGAGAACGAAAAAAAGTACTAATTGTAGCAGCGAAACGGGTGAAGCGTTACTGCTTACTTTATTTTACTACCTTACGTTTTTGTAATTCCCGGGGATGCTACCGCGGCTACTAATACCACGGAACAGAATATTGAATTCTATTTTCGTCTAACTAGAATTGTTGAATTTACAATTATTAGATTGATTAATAATTTGTTATTATTATATTTTTGATAATGATTATGGTTATGATTGTTATTATTATTATTCTGAATCTCCGAAGAATCGTTAATTATTGGTTTCAATATTTATTTAAACAAATTTTACACTCAGCTTGCTTAACCGGTTGACCGTTCAAAAGAACAACAATAGAATACATAGATATACGATTTTACAATATTGAAACGAAAATTTTAATAAAAAAAAAATATATAATATGACGGTTATACATATCTCGCATTAGCCCGGTGTCCAAACCGTCGCGATGTTGCTGGTCCTCAGTTCTCGTTGGTTTTTTATTTCCTTTGCGACTCGAATCTTTTGTCCGGAATTTTAACACTTTTTAAATTACTTTTCGAAAAACAACTTTAAATTAACATATTTTTTATCGAAATTCGAAGTGGCCATCAATCGGCCTCGTTACATTTTAGTCGATTAACCGATTCCAACTGAGCATGTTACGTTTCATCTCCGACTCCAAAATCTAACTCTATATCTAAACTAGAACTAACTTCTCTTTTTCGACCACGACCAAGACCCGACGACTCCTAACTCCTAATTCGTCCATACTCCGGCAGAGCTCTTCGACCGCTGCATGTCATTTCCGTTACGTCAGACATGACGTAACAGCACGCCATACATCATCTCTAGCCATTCGCCGAACTACACACACATTTACACTCACACTCATTCACGCCTTAAACTCTACGTTAATTACTAATTTATTTATTTTTTATTTTTATTTTATTTTTTATTTACATGTACTGTACACATTATACGGGAGAGACGGGGATTTATCGAGAGGTATACAAGAGATGACGGAGCCAAACAAGCGAGAATCTGTCAAGCGAAAACTCAAATTGCGAGAACGCGACGAACAAGAAAGTATAAACTAAAGAGTAGCAATAATTGAAAAATAATAATAAATTGCAACTTAATGAAATTATAAGCAAACATGAGCCAAATGAATACTACGTGATATTATTATTATTATCATTATTATTACACTATCGACTGGAAGTGTCGTGCAACTTGAATGATTATTAATAAAAACCACGATAGTTACAGTTTTAATCGACTACGAACGGCATTATTGTACGGCGCGGATGCAGATTGCAAAGCGGTCCACGGGATGGGCTTGATTAAAACCAGAGATAAATGTTCACCCATCAAAATTGACCGGGCCCGGTAAATTAGGGCGGTTGATTGATTGAATAAATAAATGAAAACACCGTCAGTCGAAAAATATTGTTGTCATTTTCGCGGCGTTGCCGTCGTCGTTATCGCTGGTTATTATACGATAAAAATGGAAAAGTTGGTGCCGAATACCAAAAAAAAAAAAAAAAAGGAAAAGGAAAAAATAACCGACAGACGGTCGCGATATTTATAAAAAGCTAATTCGGCGGACAGAGGAAGATGGAGTCGAGTCGTATTATTTACCAACGACTGCTGGGCCGTTGAAAACCGCTACTGCGAGCAGCGTGTGTCACCTGACGATGGGTTTTATTATGAAAGTTCATTCGGCGTCTGCGACCGGTCCGAGGGCAGCAGAAGCAAATAATAACGCGGCCAGCTCTAAGTGGAAATGTCGGAAAAATATGTGAGACAAAACTCGATAAAGAAGAGAGGCGGGCGCAGAGAGACAGGGTGACGTCGCAGAGTGTCTGCGGTGGATAGTGCGGACGGGCGGTCCATCAATCAGTGTCAACGACAATTTCATCAACTCTAAACTGGATTGCGATGGACTGGACCGGTCTAGCCTGGTCCGCTCAGGATTGAGAACCAAACTGGATATGTACAGCCGCGGCCGGTGACAATAAATAAAACGTCAAGCGTGGCAAATGGAAACTGTCACCGCTGAAATCCAGAACTCTACATTATCATTTTCCACACCTATCTCTATTTATCTCTCGGCGCGCAAATTTTGAAAAATTGTCTTCGCGCGCCGCCAGGTAATGTCCTCTTCGCCGTATCCGCTTCTCTTCCGGCCTCTAAACTTTTTTCCCGGTGCAGTTGCAAATACTTCGATCAAAGTGGAGAACACTTTTAACGCTATGACTCTATTATTTTCCGCTTTTTTTTTTTTTTTACTGTTTTATTTATTTATTTTTTTTGTCATTCCGTTTTCTAATTTCTAACTTCTAATTTACTTATTTCGCTGCTTCTTCTTGTGATCTCAACAATATGCTATCATTTCATAAATATATGGAAAACTTTCCAAGTATGCGAATTCTCGAAAAATAAATAGAAACAAAAGAGAATATTGTCAAAAAAAAAAAAAATAGGTAATGAAAAAAAATCACTTGAAATCAGCACTGATAAAAAAACTGTTTTTTTTTGTTTGTTTTTTTTCTGTTTGGGTACGCTAAGACCAATAACCCAATCAGTTACAGGAAGTTAAAAACCGGAATTAAAATATTAAAATTCAACTAGGTGCGGGATTAGAGGAGACAGAAATGGATAGAACGAAAGAACATGCATTATATAAAATATAGGATGAGATAAAAAAAAGGAGAGACTAAGAAGGAGCGTAAAAATACTCAAAGAAAATATGATTACCATATCATTTTGGTTAAGAAAAAGAATCGTCGGAATATACCATAGGGACGATATTGGAGAAAAACAATTATCTTATTTAATCTAGATTGATTTCTTATGGATTCTATGGATTCCTGGTCACTCCGGACTAGAAGGAAATTAATTAGTTGACTCTTTAGCACCGGCTGTCTTCTTCTTCCGACAGCGGGTTTCTTACTACATTTCCATTCATCAATATTATTTTTTTATCTACTGCGGCGCATTACAAATTGTGGTTCAACTCCTACTCATTCTCTAACCCGGATTCTTTATTCAACCTTCCTTTCCTCTCTATTCCTAGTTTCTTGACTTCCCTTCTGTGCGTCGCTCTAGTATCTCAACTATATTCTGTGCTTTGAATGCGCTCCCTTCGTCGCTTTTCCGGCTCTCTCTCGCGCCATCTCCACATTGTCCTCTATATTCCTCCAACAGTCACTTTACATGTAATCCTAATTTCGAATGCTCTTCGCTTTCATTGGAACACAATCTTTCACTGTTGTCAAGCTGTGTTCCTGCTCCTTACATCTTTCCCTTTCTTCTAATTCTGTCATTCAATTCTATTTGGATATTTCACGTCGCATAAAAATCTGATTCTCTTTTTTCTCCTTTTCCCAGTTCTCGAGTCAATGTCTTCATGTTGACAAACCCATTGTGGGGTGATGGGGTGATGGGGGGGGGCAAAAAAAAAGACGAAGGAGCTATGAAACGAAGGCGAAATATAATCAGGGAATGACAAAGAGAATCAAGGGGGGTTAGCTGAATGTAAGAATAAAAAGGAATCAGGGCAAGAATGTCATTTCACAAGCATGTTCGATCAGAGATTTTGCACATTGAAGAAGTTTCCATCGTATATTTCGGAAAAAGAAAAAGAAATTGCATTCGCCTTTAATTTATTAATTTGAAAGATCCACTCCTTAGAACTTGAATGGTAAAGCAATTTTAGTTAAAAGAGCAATTTAAAAATAAAAACAGATGCTGAATAAACTTTCATTCGTGTCTTTTTTTTTAACATTCCTCACTTTTACAGACTCGGACACATTAATTTCACGGAAAAGTTAATCTTTTTGTTTTTATTTTTTCAATGTATGCCAGACCGAGGCCTACAAGAGCAGTAGCGCCAGACCTATCGGTCGTTAGGCTACGATATTCGAAATATCGATGGATTTCCAAAATGCCCGAACTAGTTTGCTTGATTCACTTTTGTTTTTTCGTGTTCTATTTTTTTTTTTTTGTCATTTAGTTTTCTTTCTTTTTTTTTGTTTCTTATGTTCCGGCAAAAATAATTCTCCCACTACCGGGTTTGCTAACAAGAATCGTTGGTCCAGATGGGTAGAATCAAATAGAATATATTTTTATTTCATTAGGCACGGAATTAATAGAAACACCTAGACCGAAACAACATACGAACACTGATCTAAAAATCCTCCTTCGGTATTAGAAAAATAATAAGACCTACTTACAATTGCTTAAAAACTGTTAGAAGAAACGAACCAATATAAAAAAAAAAGCAAGCGCATAAATACCAATGAAATAGATCTGAAATATATTCGTCAGCTACAAAAATATATGGTAGAATAAATAACAAAATAAAAGATAGAAAATGAAAAATAACAACAAATACTTACAGACTGAAAATTATAAAAGTGTCCTAGGCGCTGCTATTCACATTTTATTGGCATTATTCGCGTCTTGTTAAAAAAAATACAAAGTAAACAAATAAAAGGGTCATTTTTATTCTTTTCGCTATTTAATATTAATTTTTTTTTTGAAAATTATGAAAAGATTTGTTGTACTATCAATTAACAAATGCCGGTAACTGACAATAAAAATTCCTATTTGTTAGTTACCGTAAATGTAAATCGGTTTTTTTTTTTATTGAACAATAGAGGTATTTTTTTACACAAATATCGATGTTTTCCTCGACCAGAAATGTGTTTTATCGGGAATTGGTCAACTTGTAACTAAATTTTTAAAGTAACTAAGGAAGAAAATTCAAAACCGAAAAAAAACAAAAAAAAAACAAAACAAAAATAAGGCTAATTTTTTCGTGTTTCCAACACAAAAGAAGCATTCACCAAAGACAGTTGTCAGTTGATTTCTCTAGACCAGTGATTCTTTCTTTTACCATGCTTTGCTGGAGGGAACTATTGAAAATTTGATAATTTTATTCTCGATCGATAGATACTGATAGTATAACGGTACTGTGTACCACATTAGAACAAACAAAAAAGCCCTGTGCGCAAAAATAATTTCGTAACTTAACATCACGTATTTATTACTCTGTATATTTTGTATATAATAAATACTTAAAATGTATCAAAATCGTTTTTTAAATAAAAACCAGTTGTACTGTAGTTTTTTTGTTTTTTTTTTTTTTGTTATGGGCACATCGTGATAGACATTAATACAAGCAAACCCATATAAATATGGTAAACGATTCACATCAGAATCAGAGTTCAGTATGATCTTTGTTGTTTTTGTATCTGATATTAACATTAGTCTGAAAAACTTTATTAATTCGTATCGAATTGATTAGTTGACACGGATAGCTGCTTTCTTATTCTATCTTTCAACATCGAATTCAGTGTATTAGCAGTCATCGCGTTTTAGTTAAAATATCGTGCTACGTTTTAATCGGTCTAATGCTGAGACCGGTTTATCATTCATAAATTTTAATTTTCTACATTATGTTCGACGTTCAATCGAACTTTTAGTTTTGTTCGAAAATGGAGAAAAACCTGTTTTCAATCGCTTAGTAACAGCTGATGTTTCCGTTAGATACTTTTTCTGTTCTACAACGATACGGAATAAAGTTACAAAACTTTTCTTTACTTTTCTTTTTAGAAAAGCAAATAGGACCGAGCCAACAATTTTTTTTTTTTTTTTTTTTTGGGCAGCCAACAAATTAAAATTTAAAACAAATTAAAATTTAAAACAAATTAAAATTAATCTTTGTTTTAACAAAAATACACGGGACAGTCTTGAAATACTATGTATATAAAGCGGATTTATCCTCGATACACTTATTACAGAAGAAGCGTTTTTAAGGAAAATTCTTAGACCCCTTCATATCACGCAAACCCCAAAATTCAGATTTTTTTTTTTTTTTTAGGGGAGTTATGTTATATTAATAGAGAGCTGGTTATTTGGAGGTAATGTGAAAGTAATTAAACTTTCAAAAAGTTCAAAAAGGTTTTTAAAATAATGTGTTCCTCCTTTACGGCGAATTTATAAGCATGAACATTCAAGGAAATTTCTCCAGTTAAGCGTAGTCAAATTTCCAATTTTCAAATTAGCCTTCAAGACCGAAAATTTAAAAAACAGAGTATTTTACTTTCGGGCGTTTGGTACATCGACGGATGATGATAGCTTTCCATTTGATGGGTGTAACTCGAACGACATAGGGTATGTTATAGTTTTAAATGTTGTCCAACATGCTGCAGTTCGGTTGACCGCCGGAGTTTTTCATGCCTCCCCAGCCGTCAGCCATTTACGCGGGAATGGCAAGTATTAACAGGTTCTCCCATCAAGTTCTCCAACGTTCATCCGTCAATGAGCCTCATGAATCCCTCGTAGAGATATCGCGATTATATGATCTGTCCATCTAATGTATAAGATGTGGCCACTGATCTCTGTTGTGGGCCAGTCGAACACATTCTACGTGAAACTTGTTCCTACAGCGGTCCAGATCATTTCTGACCATCATCATCATCATCATCATCATCCGGTTGAAACGCGGCCACGTCTTCTTTTTCCTTCTACTTTTCCTTCAAGAATTCTCGTCTCCGATAATCCATTTGCTCCTATGACTAAAGAGTATTTCACCGTATTCTTCTAATTACTTCCGACACGATAATCCATTTTTTTTTCGTTACGTCTATTTCTCGTAGTACCGAGCTGTCCATTCTTTTTTCCGTCCATGTTATTCATAATATATATATCTCCAACAGTACATTTCTAACTTATCAATCTTCTAATGTTCCTGCGCCGTCGAGAAATACTGAGAAAATCAGACTATGCGCTAGTTTTATTTTTACTTTCTTCGATACCGCGGGATTAGCCCATATA
Organism: Icerya purchasi; assembly: GCA_039619475.1. Lineage (NCBI taxonomy): Eukaryota > Metazoa > Arthropoda > Insecta > Hemiptera > Monophlebidae > Icerya > Icerya purchasi. The sequence continues at coordinate 329,977,450 of CM077115.1, read as the reverse complement.
CGTTTTAGCCGACACATGGACACTTTTTCCTATATTTGTTCTGTATCTAATTTCCGCTTCAGATCTCTCTCGATTTTCTACTATCGAACCTAGATTATACGCTATTTCATAATTTCCACACCGTTAACATCATGCAATTCCGGGCGATTGTCATTTTGTTCCCCGTCTATAATCAAAATTTTCGTCTTACCTTTATTAATTATCAACCCGTTTGTATTAGGAATAGTTAAAAACTTTCATTTTTAAATTTTCATCTACTGCTTTTTTTTTTCTTTTTAAATAAAAAATTGTAAATTATAATCAAATTTATAAATATTTTCAATTTCAACAACCGCTACTTTTAATTTAAAATTTCTTTTAATGCAAAATAGAAGAGTGAAAATTGTTTTATTTTCAAAATCCCATTGTAACTGTTCCTGAATATACGTGGGCTATTAAAAAAAAAACAAAAAAAACCGAACTCTTTTGTGTAATACTTTCAATGTTATGATACACATATTTGTCTTTCCGTCAAAATCTTGCTTGCTATGCACCGGTGGTCCGATCGTTTTTTCCACTGTCCGTATGCTCCCTGGAACTCGTTTGGTGTGATGTCTCGCAGCTGTGCCTGCGATTTCTTCGAATTTCTTCTATACTTCGAAAACGACGTCTTTTCAAGGTGGATTTTTCTGTTTCGGAAATAGGAAAAAGTCTACTGGAGCCATATCTGGAGAGTAGGGAGGATGGGGAAGTACGGATGTTCCATTATCGGCTAAAAATTGACCAACAAGCAGAGACAACCGACTTGCCGCGTTTTCGTGATTTTTGTTGAGACGCTATGCATGACAACAGTTTTCGGTTAAAGACACAACGCAATACTGATCCCGACTTCTTCTGCAACTTCCTGCACAATTAAACGACGATTTTCACGAATCACAGATCGAACGGCATCAGTGTTTTCATCATTTGTTGACGTCGAGGGTCGTCCTGATGCTGCATTTTCCTTCATGTCGATGATCTGGCCGATTTGTAAACCACTCGTAATATCATGTACGACTCCGGCAGTTCTGCTTATAGATTTGCTGAAGCAACGGCGGCCATGTTTCAGAAAAAGACTTGCCGATGTTAAAATTTAACGTTGCAACGTTGCTCCACAAAGTCCATTTCCGCTTTTTCGCTATTTCCCCCTGTGTTGACGGCACCTGTTCACTTAATCGCTCTATTCGTTAACTTATCAAACTACCGTAATAGCGCCTCATTTTGTTTCGAAAGAATGTCGCCACGTGTAGCATGACGCGCGCGAATTTAAATTTTACACTGTTCGGACGCAATTTTAAAAGTTCGGTATTTTTTTTTGAACAGACGCCATGTACATTTTAACAAATAAATATAAAATACAGAAATATGTAGAGTTAAAGAAAGTAAGATTTTATTTATTTATTTTTCGGTGGAATCTACTAATAAAATATCAGGGGCGGCTCGTCCTAGGGGGCTCAAGGGTGCGAGCCTCCCTGTTTGAGTTTTCAAAAAATACATATTATTTAATTACTTCAAGAAAAAAAATCAGTGTTATAGAGTATAATTTTTAATTTTAAAATATTTTTTCTTGCAAGAGTGTATTTTAAAAATAATTGCAAAATCCGCATCATTTTGCGCGATTTGTTAAACGAACAGCGGAAACATCTGCTAACAGTTACCGGGTTCATGCTTACTGCGCTGGAACTGTACGATCTACTCGCAGTGTAGTACACCGTCAAGGTCGTTAACAGCTGATTTTTTGATCACATGATATTAGCAACCAATAATATAGTACGTGGGCTCAGAATATTTGAGCCTCCAAACTGCATATAAAATACACACGAAAAACGAATAAAGCCGAAGTTTCCCGAGCGTAACTTAAAGGCGTCTGAGGGCTCTCGAAAAGTGAGCCCTCGTCAATTTTACACGTGATTATAGCCGGTTTTAACAATAGATCCGCGCCGCGCGTCGCGTCGTCCGTTTATCCGGTGAAGCGCACTGTTTCAATTTGCTGCTTTTTTTGTTCTATTTCTATCCTTGCTTCTCTTCTTTAAATAATACATTTTGCGATCTGGATTTTGTTACTTTTGAATGCAAGAAGCACTGCTTTTCGTCGACACTTGCTTTACACGGTGATTTTTCAAACGTTCAACATTTTAGAAACTGAATTAGATATAATTTATATCGGAGAGACTAACTTTTTAAGCTAATTACTTAAACTTACGATGGAGCATAATGAGCGATTCTACAAATGGCGTATAGGCGAAGATAAAACAAAAATATAAATACTGTCATTTTATTCATTGTTATGCGCACCAGTTGAATTTAATTATGCAAAAAGCAACAAGCCAGGATTCTAAAATTGAAATCTCTTTTTCAAATTTGTCCGCTGTAGCAAGCTTTTTTTCAAATTCTGCTCATAGATGTGATCTACTGCAAGAAATTGTAAATCGGAAATTACCTAGAATACACGTTGGAACTATAACATGCGTACAGTGAATATTGTTTTCGAAAATTGAGAAAAACTAATAGAATATTTCGAAGAACTAGAAGAAAAATGTAATAAAAATATTACATGCAAGGAAGCATATATAGTTTACGAAGAACCTTAGAAGACCCGAATTTTATATTTTGGTTTACCTTATTTCATAAAATTATGGCACATGTAATTTTTTTTTTTTTTTTGTGGACACGTCAACAGTGAAACTTACTCAACGCAAAGGATTGTACATTATATAAGGAAAAGATTAGAAAATATTATTTAATAAATTTTAATCTAAATACAAAATGCATTCACATCTTTTTTTTAATTAAATCAGAACTTGAATGCATTAAACCAGTTTTATTTAGTTTAAAATGTGGACAAAAAAGCAAGATAAGTTTATGTCATTGCACTTTTTAAATTATTGTAATTTTACATTAGAGCCCCCCAGATTTACTTGTCACGAGCCACCACTGTAAAATATATATATATATATATATATATATATATATATATATATATATATATAAGAAGGGCGGTCTATGGAAACTGAAGTAACTCAAAATGGGATCGTTACAAATACAAAAATGTTCTTTTACATCGTGGCAGAGAACTTTTTTTTCTTTTAAAACAGACATACGACTATGGGTGAATTTTAAGAAAAAAGACGATGCAAAGTTTAATGTATGTCTCTGATAACGAATAAGGAAAAACTTTTCAAAAAGATATTTTACAAAGCGCGATAATACTTACACCTACACTTACAGGAACGCTGTGCGAAAAATATACTCCTGAAATTTGAAATACTCGTTTTGAATTTAGTATCATATAAATATGTATCTGCAATTTCGAAAAATGCTAAGCATATGAAATATCATGCTTGACTAACCTTGTTACGTTCAGCTGCAAAATTCATTTTAATTTCTTACTGTTTCATTTTTCATCAAAAATCTTACATTTAAACATAAATCCCAGCGGTGCACGCTATTAGTATGTTTTTTTTGTACGAGCAGAAAATTTGTGATTTTTGTGGCCACCTGGGTTCGGGACAAAATAAATAAACAGTAGAGAAACAATTGGGAAACATACTGAGTGATGCATTCCTACTAGATTCATCAAGTGCCTAGCAGTTGGTCGGTACTGCTTGACTTCCGGTTACCGGTTGATTAATTACCCAGTTACGCATTAAGTCGTATGACTCTACCTACGAGAGTATATTTGTACATTCTAGTTGTGCAGACATATAGTGTTGACGACACTTTTGTTATATTCATAACGATGTTCGATTTATCGTTGTACAAATATATGTATAATCCCCCTAAAGTGTGTTTATCCGCATACTAACCAGCGCGCATATGAATGGTAAGCACGTTTCCCATTACCCTTCCATATGATATTCTATTAGCGATTATTTTAATCATCATTTGTAATAATTTTTGTCTCCTTGTCTAGGATCAAACTCAGGACCTATGTGATGGAATTCAAGCTCTCTAGCAACTAGACTGTCGATTATGCACTCTTAAATAGAGTCGCGAGTTGGCGTTCGTCCGATTTACTTTTCGATCGAAACCAGAGTCGGAGTTTTTTCCTTCATCTTAGGACTGGCGCACTTTTGTCTGTGCGAACATTTATTATAGCGCGCGTTTATCCATATGCGCTTTTGTCTAGTCAATGGTGATATGAATAACGTACTGAGTGTACCTATTAAATAATGTTCCAAAAAGAGTAAATATATATTTTACTTAATATAACACCGGACAAAATTTAGCCAAAAAGTTTAACACTTAGATTGTATGAAAAATATGAACCGAAAAATTTTTGAATTCAATATCGTAATTTTAAAATTAAAGGGGCGACAGTTGCAAGTAACTTGTGCTGTCTGTATTATCATTCAAGAATGCGTTAAAAATTTTAAAATTAATGCTTTAAAAAAAGTTCCAATCTAAAATGTAAAAATTAATATTTGATGTAAAGGATAAGTTACTCTTTAAAGAGAGAGTACGATTACTTTTAAAAATCCCCCCGGCTACGTTAAACTCAGATTAATACAATTAAAAAACCGCGTTAAATATTTCCGATATTTTCAATCAGCCCTTGTAGAAAACGAGAGTGATTGCATATAATAGTACTCATTTTAATTATTGTTCCAATTTGAATTACTGCGACTTCAATTTATGAATGTTGTTTAAGAATAATCGCAATTCCCCCTCCTAAGGTATACTTTAACGTAAAATATTTTTTATTGAAAAAAACTTGTTTTTTACTTTTTAGTTCATCAAATTTTTAGTGTAAATCTTTACAAATCGACGTTAAAAAAAAAAATAATTATCTTATTATCTCTTTTTCATTCTTCTCTTCTCATCTGAGACTGATTAAAACATTCCGGCGAAAAATAAAAGAACATTAAAAAAAAGCATGATCTGTGTTACGCAACAAATGAAATTTTGATCAAGATTGCAATGAAAAATGGGAAATCACAAAGAGATGAAGTAAGTCAGCTGCTACTTGAAAGGGGAGCTGAATAATTATAGCGGCAAGATATTAAACCGACGCCAAGTTAGACCGTAAAAAAAGCGTGCATTAAAAAGGGAATATGAGTCATGTAAGAATTTCATTGTTAAATTAGCCGTTGGGACAGGCAAGTGAGCAAGCGGTCGACTAAATTACCCGCGACGCTGCAACCACTATGAATTCGAAGGAGATCAATTTGAAACTGAGGAAAGATTGGTATATTTAGTTGGAGGATAGTATAACCAGATGAAGAAGATGGAAAATAGCGAGATTATAAGATATTAATTTATTAACACAGGAGGAAATCAAACAGAAATAATTCATCTGACTAATGTAGTCATTAATTTTTTTTTTTTAATTTCAAGTATTGAGTTAGAGAATCTGCTTGTCTGGTAAGATCTGGAGTTTTGTTTTATTACTTCCAGATAGTTCCACTGAAATGGTAGTGTAACTTCGAATTCTTGGAAAATACTTTAGTCGTTTTAGTGTGTCTGTTGCAAGGACCTTTTTCATACGCGAATCTCGATGGGTGATGATTGCTACTCGGAGATCTAGGAATTCTTTTAAACGGTACTTAAGATTTTTTAGTTGCGAACAAGTTAACAATCTACGCTTGTTGAGATCTTTCATTGAAATTGAAAGATGTTCATTTTTTTCTCTGCCTAACGTGCAAATATTCAAAATAAAACAAAAAAAAAAATGGTCACTTCTTTTCGTCGTTGTCTTCTTTAGCTTTTCAGAATTCCGAGCCGCACCTGTCATTATGAAAAATTTATTAAATTGCATACGTGTGTACATATTTATCACGCTGATTTTAGAGTCTCCTCCGTTTAATTGTGTTTCCATAAGTTTTCTCATCAGTTAATCTATATATATCTATATCGCGTTTTTATTTATTTATTTAATTTTTATTTAGGGCTCACTAATTAATGGCCAATTAGAATTTGAATTCCGCTCGAAAGAAAAACCATTGGCTAATTAACTAGGTTGCGGTACTGTTTTGTTTTATGCGGCTTAGGCTTTTCTATTTTTTTTTTCTTCACTTTTGTCGATAATCATGATTTACGATTTACATTTTTGCGCTGGCTTTTTCAGCTTAATTTCTTTCGATTTTTTACCAAAGTGAGAAGTGTATGTGTACCATCATCAACGTAGCGCAAAAATCGTCCTTCTTCGATGGAATTTATTCTGTCTTTTTAGTTATTTCCTTTTTTTGGATATCTAGTAATCGAACGCATAAAATCTATTATAATTCATTGTGCAACAAAAAAGAAATTTTAATCGGTCTATGCAAACACTTTGTGATGCGTTAAATCTGTGTTTGGGTTTTTATTTATTTTATAGCCATACACTAGGTGCGACAATAAAGGTTAGTACGGCGGTTGGTATGGTTTAACAGAAGAATAATTACTACTACTACTAATAATAAATAAATAAATAAATTAAAATAAATAAATTCTCAGCTATATAGATACAACAGAAGGCATATTGAAAACTACAGCCTACTTGTCCCGCAGGTGAAAAACAGAATAAGTACAGGGGCTGGGGTAGGGCGCATTAAAACACGATGAAGCTCGATTTTTTAAACTTTCTTTACATACTGGTGTTTTGATTCTTTCTCGTTAAAAATAAAAAAATACGAGTAACAAAAAACCCACTAGGAACAGGTTTTCAGATGATATCCTAAATATATTTAGTGGCAAAAATGCGTAATACACATTTATCCCCGGAGTAGCATAAATAATTCGGGTAAAATTCTGAAATTTGCGCAAAATACATTTCGCTATAGCGAGAAAAGAAATGATTTTTATAAGTTTTACTTTTAAATTTGTGCAGCATTTCAGAGATTGACGGTTGCTACCTAAACGGGGGACCCTGAAAAAGAAATTCATTGCATTATAGCGGGAGGAGGAATTTTAATTAAAAAAATTTATGTAATACATATAATAATAATAATAATAATAATAGTCTCACGTTAGGTGTCTGTACAGTGAGGAAACTGCCGATCGCACGCGGTGTGATGTATGTACAAATTTAGCGTAAAAAAATCGGGATTTCAGTCATTCTTTATTATGCAAAAGTGTCGCGAAAAACTGAGTGCCATCAATCAGACGGTTTATCGTCGTCACTGGCCAACAGTTCCGCTCGCCTTACAACATCCGTACGAGGAAAAACAACATAACTTGCGTATATTCTCTTACAACCACGTGAAAGTCGAAGAGCCGAATGGTTCAATTCGCGCCTTTTTACACAAAGACGAACAACAGCGGTTAAGCGTTTATTTTTTATTTTTTCAATTTTTGTTTTTGTTTTTTTTTTTGCCAGCGCTCGGCTCGGTCATGTAACGGTCATGTCAATCCGAACCATGTCACAGGCAGTTCTGTTTATGTTCTACGACGAGGACACGGTACGATGTTCTTTTTGAAAGATATATGACTTTTCCGTTTCTGGCGAGTAATTTGTAATATTTTATTTCTAGCACTGTCGTTTATTTATCTAGATGTGGCACGGCCGCAAACATCATATTTAAACACATGTACACGCAGCTCTGAACGTGCGCGAATACTCGCCACGAGAAGAAAACGTTTCGACGATGTCGGCGATTTAGTTAATATTCGAAAAAAAAGCAAGAAAACATCGAATTATTTCGAGAAAAAACATTGAATTATTTCGAGAAAAAACATTGAATTATTTCGAGAAAAAACATTGAATTATTTCGAGAAAAAACATCGAATTATTTTGAGAAAAAACATCGAATCATTCGGAATCATTGTGCCGCCAGACTTAAAAAAAGTTTAGTTCCTACGTATCAATCGAAATGGGTAAGTAATAACGGTTCGACGAGTCCGAAACTCGTATATCAGGCTTGGCACAGCAGAAGCGAAAGTCGACTGTTAATAATTATTGCCGGAGTTAATTCTGACGGTTCAATTTCTTTAAAAAATTAATTTTCTATAAAATCGAAATTTTGCCAGAAGGTATTTGAAAATTAAAGAAGTATTTCGCCCTTCTATTGATACGCCGCAGGTGTTTACCAGCAATTGGCGCAGTTTGCTACGTAGCGACTACTTTTGTTTTTGTTTAGTAAAAGATTTCGTTAAAATTGTATATATTTTACGGTCACGGAAGTAGCTCAAAGAGAGTCAGTTTTATTAAGTATCATTTAACTTTTATCATATCATGTCTTAATACTGTTATGAAACTTTAAAATGCGGTCAAGAAGCTGTTTCAGTGCAGCAGTTTTATTATAAATAATACACTTTGCTTTATAATAAATTAAAATACGATACTAAGAGATAAATTTTTAATGCCCCAAACATTTAACGTATAGGTAATAGATTTTTATCACGAGCATTCTCTTCTGTTAATTTTGTTGAAACAAAATTGCTTCATTTAATTTTTCAAACGATTATTATCATCTGAATGTCACATTAAAGTGATAGGTTGCTATGTAGTACCTACGAAAAGTTCCGCACCTTTCAAAAAACCTAGTTGAGAAGTGTGTGATTGACGAAGAGAAATAAACGTTACCGTCGAGTTTAATTAGATTCATGTTCGCGATTTAATTTCAAAAGAAACAGAATAATTAAAATTACATTTCTAGAGTAATAAAAAATTTTTAAAAATAAATATTCTATTTAAAACTATTTGGAAAAATGTTAGAACATACGAATAAATTTGTCCTTACATTTTCATAAATTAGAAATACATTTTTTTTTTTTTTAATATAACTAGCGTGCGGTAAAAATTAATCTACAGTAAACTGGCGATGCTCTAATAATTATCCATTATTTTTTTATTTGGTATTTTTAATGTTATCATTTTTTTATTTCTTTTTTTTTTATCCGATTTTATTGGCTCGCTTCTACTGGTAAAATAAGTTACGAATATTATTATTATTATTATTATTATTATTATTTTAAATGGCTACGGGTGCCAAAATGAAAACTTAACATGGCGGAGGGGTTTGCGTGCTCCTAAGATCTTGTGGGCTATGCCAGCGGTAGTGAACTCTACCAGAAGGGCCTCCCAAGCTGGACAGGCCACAGAGGAGGAGACAGACGAAGAGTGATCCCCTGATAGTGGAAGCAGCACTATCAGTACTGCCTGTAGGTGGAGAACAGGAAGTTCAGAACAGCTACAAGCAGATATTTATAGGGCGTGAAGTACATATTATTGAAGCGACCATAAAACTGCAATGAGGAAAGTAACGGAAACCTACCTCATTATCTTTCCAAAATTTCAATCATGAAAAGTACAAATACTAACAAGAATAAGCTATGCGATCCAATTAGCAACTGGCGCCAGAAATCTGGTGGGACTTCTGGTGTGAAATATGCGACTACCCGTAATAAGGTGAAAAACCAGGCTTTATACGAAAAATATGCTACTGGTTCAAACGAGGTAAAAATAGGAACATGGAACGTAAGGTCCTTAAAGATAGCTGGAAAATTGGAAAATATCAAAATTGAAATGAGTAGAAATAAAATAGATATACTAGGTATTAGTGAAACTAGATGGTCGAATAATAATGATTACTGGAGCGGAGAATATAGAGTAATACAGGCAGGATCAAACGAAGGAAAAAACGGAGTTGGAATAATTATACATAGAAAATGGGGAAGTAACGTAAAATCATATCTACAATTTAATGATAGAATACTTCTAGTAAAACTGAACTCAAAACCCACAACAACAACGATAATAAGTATTTACATGCCGACAAGTAGTCACAACGACCAAGAAGTGGAAGAAATATACGAACAACTGGAAGAAGTTATGAACTACGCGGATGATAAAGACAACCTAATTATATTAGGAGATTGGAACGCGGTAGTTGGAGAAGGAAAAGATAATGAATGTATAGGGAAATATGGATTAGGTAAAAGGAATAAACGAGGGGAAAAACTAATAAATTTCTGCATTCAAAATAAAATGATAATAGGAAACACAATGTTTAAACAACCACCCCCAGAAGGATATACACATGAAAAATGCCTGGAGATCAAAGGAGATATCAAATTGATTACATCATAATCAGAAGTAGATACAAAAATCAAATAAAGCAATGCAAAACGTCCCCAGGGAACAGATTTAAAAAGAATTAGCAGGTTTCTTTATGTCAGTGAATTATTTTCTTTCTGGGTTTTGTCTCCTTAATTTCTGCCACCATATATTAATTCCGCTGTCTGCATTAGTTTCTTTGCTCTTTTATAGGGTGGCTGCTTGATTTCAATCGTTTCATGATCTCCATATGGTGCCGGCCTTTAGCCCTTCCGACGTCCTAGGGCAAAATTCAACATGGCGACCGTTTGAAGAATTGAATTCGAATTGAAAATTTCAACATCTAGATTTCTAAATTTTGTAATATAATTAAAATTATGTAAATAAAATAAACAATAAAAGGTAGGATAAAAATATTTTTCTTTTTACAATATTAAAATAATTAACAGCGCTGGAGAATAAAATTGAATTGTTTAAACTTTTACTGCTGCTAAAAATCGTTATTATATAAATATGGAATAAGGTTAACAATAGTCTACTCCTTTTCTTGTTTTCATTACACACTTTAAATTATGAAACTTTTTAATAATGCTCTTCTTTATGCAGTAAAACGTTGAATTTAAACAAAAAGCATCGATTAACTAAAAATAGCCAAAATTAATTTCTAGAGTTTTTGTTTGACAGCGAACTCCTTTATTAATTTAGTGAAATCGAGATTTTCGGTAGAAAATGTTAGTCTTCTCTTCTTTTTTTTTTTTTTTGATATTACATCTCAATGTTCTGACTTTAACTATCTAAGCCATTACAGGTCATAGAGAACTGTGCGAATTTTATACGTACAAATGTAACCCGGTTTACTTGGCAAACGCCAGAATCTTGACTATAGTATCAGAGGAGAGACAGGACAGACATGAGGAAACAACACTAGCTCGCCTGCGCATAGGCCACTGCCTCCACACACATAGTGTTTCAAAAACTACCGTAACCGACATGTGAAATTTTCGGAGTGCCGGTTACGGTGGAACATCTCCTCACCTCGTGCCGCAAATTTCGGCAAGAGAGAGCCGCCTGCTTCAAGGAGGATGCTGGTCTGGCTGAAATTCTGGCGGACAATGAAAAGTCCTGCGGAAACATCTTCAAATTTTTAAAGCTTACCCGACTTTTTCCTTTTATATAGTTTTATTATTTAACAGTGTTCGTCTCCTTTCTTTTCTTTTTTCTCTTTCTATTGTTTATTTTGATTTATTTATTTGTTCTTTTCATTTATTAATCTATACTTATAAGATGTAACTTCTCGGCGTCGCAAATGGCCTTAGCTGCGAGCGACTTTAAATAAATAAATTATAAAGGGGTGTTAGAGAGAATCTCGTGCACAGAGACTTCTATGTTATTCGCTCTCCAGTGCTGCGCTAGCTTCTCGCAGTTGATATATCGCAGTTGGATCTTACATACGGGACAGATCGTTGGCGGGGGGGGGGCTGTTGATGTAAAGATAATTATATGTGACATAGCAGTTTTTCCCGTCTGGAGACGATTAAGTATTGAATATTTCCTGCGTATACCATCAGGAAGCCACTTCTTAGGAAAGTTCTTCATGTCGTCATCCATTCAGACCTCCACTCTTATTTGAACATGTTCATGAATATATTAAGTAGTGTTGGAGAGGGAGGCAGATTCTCTAGGATTGGTGAGTCTACGCAGAGAGTGCTGCGAGGTCAGTTTCGTCACCCTTACGTATTCCGACATGACTAGGAATCCATAGGAAAAACACTTCGCATCCCCTCCTGTACAGCTTATATAAATCACCCTGGATTTTTGCATTTACCTGGCGTTTACTGTCTCGGCAACATATTAGATGCAAAGAGGGTAGTGGGTCTGTGATGAGCAGTACTCGTCGGTAATGGGGTCTGTTTAATTGGACATGTTGGATTACACAATTCTGCATAACTCCGTATCTGGAGATGTGTACAACCATCATTTAATCGAACCGTGTGCAGCAAGTTCTCGATTTGATAGCAGCAGGCTGCTGGTACTCTGCTGCCGCTCTAACTACGATGAATTTTACTCCAGCAGTGTATACATGTGTATGGTCTTCATATTTCTTGATAGTCTCTAATACGTTTTGCCGCATATTCTCACGCTATGAATGTCTATTATACTCAATGAGAGATAAATCGATATATATATATATATATATATATATATATACTAGGGTGGTTCAAATATAAACCGGAATTTCGTTATAAAAATTTTTATTTTATACTTACAGTGCTCATATTTTTTACAATTTTTCGAGATAACCCCCCTCGCACGCTACGCACTTTTTCCACCTTTCCGGCAATTTTTTTATTCCTTTTTCGTAAAAATCTCGCGGCTTGTCACATAGCCATTTGCGCACGAACGATTCCACCTCATCGTTGCTGTCGAAACGTTGTCCACCAAGTGCTTCTTTCAACGGGCCAAACAAATAACAATCACAAGGCGACAAATCTTGACTGTAAGGAGGATGTTCAAGTGTTTCCCAGCCCAATTCGGCCAATGTCTCCATCGTGAGCCGAGCGGTGAATTTCTGTTCAAAATTCAGAAGTCTTGGCACCCATCTGGCTGCAATTTTGCGATAACCTAGCCGATCATGAATTATTGTCTCAATACTACCTATGCTGATGCCCAATTCGTCGGTCATATCACGTATACGGACGCGTCGGTCAGCCAAAATGAGTTGTTCGATGGCTTTGACGTGTTCATCTGTAATGCTGGTTTTTGGGCGCCGCGCATGTGGTATGTTTGACACCACTTCACGTCCTTTTCGAAACGCGGAACACCACTCGTACACTTGAGTTTTGGAGAGACACTCATCCCCGAACTGTTCGCGTAATTTTCGGTAAATTTCCACGGATTTTACGTCGTCTTTGACTAAAAAACGAATAATGATGCGTTGCGCAACAGACACTGGTACTTCTTTTTCACTCATGGCTCTAACTACACTAAAAAGTGAGCTTACGCGGTTCTAATTGCTCTACACGCTTCGTAACAAACCGGTCTAACTGCCAGTGCAACCACTTTTTCGGCAATAAATTTTTCGCGCGTTTATTTAAAAATTCCGGTTTATATTTGAACCACCCTCGTATATGAGTCAAAAGGTTCCCAAGGTGGTTATAGCGTTGCATAACTCACAGTGGATAATGTAGCCTATGTTATAGTTGATAATGTTCCGAGAACTTCGTTAGGAAAAATGGGATTACACGGTGAATATTCCTTAATGCATGGAAAAGGTTTGTCACTACTCATAGGCTAATCAGATACAAGTAAGCGCAATACTTTCGGTAACAGAATAACGGAGGGCATCCTGCCAGTGCACACAGACTTGCAAATGGTGAGGAAGAGTGCACTGGGAGGATAAATCGAAGAGCAGAATGCCGGATATCATATCTAAGGATTTTAGTATGGATTTACTAGCTGTAGAGTACACCCGACACCCGCAATTGATTCTTGAAAGGATTAACGATGTATAGATACATACATATATATATATATATTGAAGTTTGGATTTATATTGCATTTAGAGCTAGATAAATATTTTATGATTGCGAGGAGATTAACATCTTTTTGTTTCACTTCAACTATATCGGTAACGCCAGAATAGTTTGGAATCAAATAATAGTCTTAGAAATTTGACTTTTGTATTAACCGTTAGTGGAGAATTTTTGAAATTCAAAGATACATTAGAGGATGATAGACGGCCTTTATGGAACTCGACACATGAAGATTTAGATATTGAAAAATCCAAATCATTATTGTCACACCATTATGTTGTAACGCTGGGAAGTCTTTCTTGTGGTATTATTGATTTTAAATATCTTTCTAATTGGTTTCTTGAGAAACACTGTTTTGTAACCGAGACATTGTTAATACCGTGTAGTGGAATATGATCCAAAAAGTTATTTTGTTTGATAAAATTTGAGATAAAAAGTGAAGAAATTTTATCCTTATCCTTAATATTATTAAAAGATCTGATACTGATTAATTTATCACAAAGCAGAATGCTAGTGCATAGTAAGTTGATTTTGAACACAAAGTTCAAGAAGTTGTTCTAGTTCTGGCAAAATTTTTAGTTTGGTGAATGTTAATTTGGCCACTAAAATCTTTCTTTCATGTTTTTTTTTGAGCGCGCCAGCGGCCTTGACCCAACAACATGATAAATCAAGAGATAGAATAAAATATCCAGGCGAATAGAAATGGAACTCACAAAGGACAGCAGCAACGGAACAACTGAAAGCAATGGGCTGGAAAGGATATAGGTAGCGTTAAAGGGAGAAGGAAGACCCAGAGCCGAAAATTAGGCGTAAAGAAGGGAGCGTTCGTTAAGGAGTGCAAAACATTCGAAAAGGATATGATTTGAGTGACAAATACAAGGAGGCTCAGAGAGCAGAAAGGAGAAGGGGACAGAGCGAATCGAAAGAGATAAGAAGATAGTAAAGAATGATTGATTCTGAGCTTAATTAAGGAAACAACCGTGCAACAACGACAGACAGGAATAGAATGAAACCAAGGCAGGAAACGAGGAACCGGTTGAATAAGACGGTAGCATGAATAATGATTAGAGAATAAAGATGGGGATACATGTCCAATCAAAGTCTGGAATGATTAGAGCGTGATAGCAAAAGAATGTCTGAAGAAGGAAAGGAGTTAAGGAAAGGACCATTGCGGGCGGCGGAACGAGCTAAAGAGTCAGCTGAGTCATTGCACTCTATATTGGAATGATTAGGAACCGATAGAAAGTCTATGAGAATGGAACGGGATGAAAATAAAAAGGAGACGAGAGATCGAATTATACCGTCAAAGGAATGAGAAAGAGGAGAGGAGATGGCTCGAAGAACGCCTTTGGAGTCGGAGAAGATCAGGAATTTGTGAAACCCACTCTTGTAGAAGATATAAAATGAATGGCACGAAGAACTGAGATTGATTCAGCCGAGAAGATAGAGCAGAAAGAAGGAAGTCTGAAGGACTCAGAGTGCAGGAACGTAGATCACCCACGCATCCGTCACTCTTGGAACCTTTCGTGAAGATTAAGACATGGGAAGGAAAAGAAGAGTCCAGCAGCTGAAGGAATTCAAAGTTGACTATATTGCGTAAGGAAGAATTAGCTCGGATCAGGAGTGAGGAGGAATTGATAGAGTACCATATGCTATTAAAATCATAAGAAAAGTAAGGGAGACTGTTTTATAGGAGAGAACGTAGGGGGAGCTGTATTTAATAAGCAATTAAAAAATTCTATTTCGAATTTTGTTTTCCGGAGAATTTATAAATTCATCCTTTAATATATTCGTTAAGATGACGTTTCATTTTCTGATTCTTTTTGCTAGTTTGAATGTAGGCTCGATTTTTAAGTCTGCTGCCAATTCGTTAGTCTCAGCGATAGTTTTCTGGAACCCATTTTTTCTATATTTTTTGTTTTTTTTCGCGAACATAGGCTAACTTATAAAAAAGTCGAGATAAGTAGCAAACACTGATTACGTTCATTGTTTCAAGTACGTCCACGCTTCCAAACATTAAACAATTGGTCAACACCTGCGGAGAAGTAAATTCGTCAACGATCATGCTTTTGATCCCTAGCCGCGCAGCGAAGAAATTAAAGGCACGAAATATTATTGAAAAAATTCAAACGCAGGCGTGTTGCTTTATTGTCAACACTGAAACTGTGCCGCTTCGCGTCTAGCGTGCAATTTAAGTCCTTCGTTAACAGCAGCTTCTAATTTAGAGTCATGGAGGTGGTAAAAAAACCGCCAATATCGTAAGGCAAAAGGACAGTTTCGTCGCGTTAAATTAGCGGGCATAGATAAGAATAAATTCCGCGATGTGTCAAATATAAGAATGCCGAGTAATTCTACAGACAGCCGATTGCAACATCTCTATACTATTAAAAGAGGGGAGCTATAAAGGCGCCAGTTTAAAAGAACGCTGTTCTTTATTCATCCCGTTCCGAATAATTTACTTGTCGAATTATCTGCACACACTTGCGACATAACACTTGCAGACATCCTCTCAAATACCCCTACCGCTTTTTGAGCAATCTCATGACATTCGTTCAGTCTAACGAGCTGAGGAGTCTAATTTAAAACGTGGGTCTACTCACTGCGATAGCCTAGGTAGTTACATGCAGTGTGTGGTTTAGTACCCCTTCTTAAATTTTAAAAAAAAATAAATAAATAAAAAAAAATTTGTCCCGTTTTTTTATTTTTTTATTCTATCGTTATTTTACCTCTTTATGCGCAACACATTCATTGGAAATTCAAAAATACAACTGAGTATGCGCACAGTGTGAGTTTTTCAGAAGGAGTAATTCGAGCGAAATGAGCGCGCTGACTAAAAAACTAGCGGAATGTTCAAAAATAACGAGTTCACTTTCAGAAGATGGCTCAAATGGTCAATTATTCAAGAAATCACAATATATGACGCAAGACTGACCCCTTTCAGGTGGTTGGTATTCAGATTATCGGTCTGGAAAAGTCTAAGGGACTGGGGTTGGGGTCCCCTTTCATATAGATCGTGTTCAGGTTATCGAAAGTGCTGGGAAAAGGGAAGGAGATAATTAGTATATAATCTGTGTAAATTGTGTATCAACGTCCATAAAATTTGTGTGCGCTCCCCTCCGCCGATATAATCAAAACAAATCTAGGAAACGTAGGTTACAATAATTAATATTTAGCTAATATATTTCGTGAAAATACGGCACGATATACGTTAAACAGGGTAAATTTGAGAACTAGGGGATTTGGGTTAGTTTCTAAGCTCCGGTACGGGAAATGGTATTAAAATATTTAGGTTAGTTTTCGGCCTACGGACAGGGTTTTTAGGTTAAATTCCCACCGCTGAGATTTCTTATATTTTCTGACCACTGTGCTATACTTTACACAAAAATCTATTAACCCGAATTTTCGGGAACTCGATAGTGTTAAGACGATCTCACTTTTACTCATTTAATTTCTAATCTGACTAGTTATTAATGAAAATCTATTTTTTTTTTTTTTTTTTTTTTTTTAATGAAAATCTATCGTGCTATTAGTTTCACATATATATATATATATATATATAAAGTAAAGTAAGTCCCATATATCCCTGATAAGATATCATGGATTGTATAGTTAAGGTTTCCTGGGCGTGCCAGCGGCCTTGACCCAACAACATGAAAAATTAAGAGTTATAACTAAATAGCCAGGCGGTCAGAAATGGAAAAGGACAGCAGCAACGGAACAATTAAAGGCAATGGGAAGGAAAGAATATAGGTAGCGTTAAAGGGAGTAGAAAGACCCAAAACTAGAAGTTGAGCGTAAAGAAAGGAACGTTCGTTAGAGAGTGCAGAACATTCGAATAGGATGTGATTTGAATCACAAATACAAGAAGGCTCAGAAGCGTGAAGAGAACAGAAAGGAGAAGAGGACAAAGCGAATCGAAAGCGAGAAGAGGAGAGTAGAGAATGATTTATTCTAAGCCTAATTAAGGAAACAACAGTGGAACGACGACAGGTAGGAATAGATTGAAACCAAGGCAGGAAAAATCGGTTCAATAAGACAGTAGTATGAATAATGATTAGAGAATAAAGATGGATACATGTCAGACCAAAGTTAAGGTTCACAATGTACTTAAGGTTCTAATGGATCTACTACTGGGAACAGTTTCTTTTTCTCGACCGCCTTTACTTCTTCAGATTTTTCTCGTATCCAATTCAATTTCAAATTAGGTACAGATCTGAAAGAGATTTAAATACGGAACGATAAATCTTCCACAAAAACTATGACACCTCTGGTTTGTTAGTCAAGCATCTTAATTATTAGTCTATCGCAACACCTTTCACACACACACACACACACACATGTATATATGTCTATATATATATATATATATTGTTGTGTTTTGGTTGTATGTGTGAGACTGGTTTTTGATGAGAGATACGCGTGATAAGGGAAGTTCCTGTGTTTCTTATCAGGTGATAACGAGACAAAAGCGCTGGCGATCCGCTTTCTTCGATCTCGTTCTGCTTTTGCTCGCTCGTGGTTGCTATTATACGTAACTAGCTGCGTATGATATCGAAAGAGTTTGTTTCCGCGGTTAATGGCCTCTTCATGTTGATAATCCCGATCGGAAAAAAATTAATCTAGTCATTCTGGCACAGATGTCAAATCGGAAATAAATTTGCAGAATCGTACGATCGGCAGAGTTGAACTTGTAGTAGCTGGTATAACAGTACGAATCGAATAGATCGAAGCAATTAGACGACAGCGGAACCGGCGGTTACGGGCATGAAGGAGGCCGAGCAGCAACCAAGTTCACGTGATTTATTATATTTACATGTTATCGAATTTAATTAAATTATTCTCGTATTACGGTATAATTAAACGAACCAGGATTCGCTGAAACGGCAAGTAAATTCCGCTCGTTAAGTCGGAAGTCGCGTTGTTATCGTATTCGGTCAGATAATTTCGTGCATAAATTGAGGCTAAAGTTAAAAGTATGTATCAATTCTTCTCTGACGAGAATGGTGATATTTGAAATAAACCTTTGGTAGCCGTTGTTTTAAAACAAGCGGCTCGTTGACAAGTCTAACGTTTAATTAGAAATTCGTCTGCTAAAAGTGATGGAATTTTACGTTTTGATTGAGGACATCTAACATTGCCCAAATATTTAAATTTTTTACCGGAGCGATATTAAAATACGACCTATTCACTTGGAATATTTAGCAATTGTTGACTTAGAGTTTAATGATTCCCAACGACGGAAGTCAACTTTAGTCAAAGCGTAGGAACAACCTCAATCAAGTTGGATGTCATGATTATGTCGCTCAGTATTCCAGCAATTACACTGATGCTTTCTGTTTTTTTTTGTTGTTTTTTTTGGCTTAGCTTTCGCCATTTAGCCAGTTTTTTCTTTTGCTTAGCCCTGTATAGGGTGTTTTATAGAACTTCCTTATTTATTATTTCTAAATTTCTATGTTGTGATATTTTATAAATTTATATATTAATGCCGCTACCTTCGACAGTGGATCTGCAATTATCTGTGTAAAGTATGCAGTTCTGCTAAGATTTCTGCTCTAAGTTTGTCCCTACCCTGCTCGTAGACTTTACATTGCCAGATAAAATGACCTATTGAACCCTCTGTTCTACAACTACTGCATGTACTATCATTGATGATATTAATTTTTGCCAAGTGGACGGCGTGTTCTCAATCTCGTTATCGTCGCTATAAAGTCTCTTCCCAGGTTGTTCGCTCCTTTAAACCAAGGAGCTCTTGGGACATACTTCTGTATTCTTGAATAATCTTTCCCTTTTTGATCACTAATCTGTTGATACTCAGCGTTCCACTCGATTATAATGTGTTCTTTAATTATCGGTAAAAACTCCCACCAATTTAATTTTTGAGCAATTATTCTACCTACTTCGGTTCTTGCTAATCTATCTACTATTTCATTTCCTTTAATACCGCAGTGCGACGGAATCCACTTTAGCACTATATCCGTGCCTGCCTGTTGTAAATTAAATGCTTGTCTTCTTATAAGGCATTCGATATTTGATGTTTTCTTGTCAATTCCGCGTGAAAGTTTATGCAGTACGGCCAAAGAGTCTGTTAAAATTAATATTTTTTGTCCGACGAATCTTCTAGAATATTCTAGGCTTTTTAATATAGCATATAGTTCCACCGTAAAGGACGATCCTGCGAGTATCAGTCGAAAAATTTTAAACAACTCCCGTCTGGGATAATAAAAGGCTGCAGTGTATCTATTTTGTCCCAGATCAAACGATCCGTCGGTATAGAATATTTGATAATCATTGAAACGGGATTTTGATATGTTATTCATTATCAAAATGTTGTGATTTGACATTGACTGATTAGTTTTAAGAAATTCTTTCGTATCTAATTCGACTCGTGGGCAGTAAAGCGATTCTTGGAAATCCATCCAAAATGGCGCCGGTTTAATGTTATTATAAATTTTAGATCAAAGTAGTAGTTCAAATTAGTAAGTATTGGGGGGAGTTGTAGTAAACCTCCAGTAATCCCGATTTTTTAAGCTGTCTAAGATTTTTTTTTTTTTTTTTTTTTCCACACCTAGCTGCTAGAGCTATCAGAGGAAGTTTTGACTTTAAATCACTTGAACGGCATTCCTTCCAGCAAAGGGATACCTAATTATTTATTCTACTAAGTCTAGTGGTTTTATTCTCCGCAACCGTCGTACTTCAGTTGAATTATCGAGCAGATTGACTGCTGTCCTGTTTGGGTGATCGTGTAATCGCATAGCATGTTTCGTCGCTTCTTCTCTTATAACGTCAGCAACATACGAAACGGTTAGATCACTGTGAAGGGTTTCATTGGATATAAACCAAGGAGCATTTGCCATTATCCTTAATATTTTATTTTGAAGCCGTTGTATTACTGCTAAATTTGTCCTGGCACTGCAGCCCCAAATTTGACATCCATATTTCCATACTGGGGCTAAAATGTGTTTATAGATTAGCATTTTATTTTCTAATGATAACTTAGAGCGGCGTCCAATTAACCAGTACATCTGCCGTACTTTTAATTGTAATTCATTCCGTTTAGTCTGGATGTGTTTTTTCCAGGTTAATTTTTTGTCAAGATGAATGCCTAAGTATTTGACACTGTCACTTGGTGGCAATATTTTATGATTGATGGTAACGTCCTTAGGTAGGATCTTTCTGTTGGTGAAAAGTACACGTTTTGATTTCTCCTCGTTGATTTTTATCCGCCACTGCTTACACCATGCGGATATTTCATTGATTGAACTTTGGAGATTGTTGCAAGCAGCATCAGGACAGAGGTTATCACAAAGTATGGCTGTATCATCCGCAAACGTCGCTACTAGGCTTCCTTCGAGCACTGGGAGATCTGCGGTATATATTAAGTAAAGGAGTGGTCCCAGCACACTCCCTTGTGGGACTCCAGCAGTAGCTGGATGGATGTCGGATACTTCATTTCCAATTCTTACTTGGAAGTGTCTTTCTTGGAGAAAAGAATTTATTAATTTACAGTACGGATATGGAAATTTTGCTCTTACTTTGTGAATAAGTCCTTCGTGCCACACCTTATCAAACGCTTGGCTGATGTCTAGAAATGCCGAGTCACAGACTTTCTTTTCCTCCAGGCTGCGTTCTATTTTTTGGACAACTCTATGTATCTGCTGAATAGTCGAGTGATTTGTGTTGTGTAAATTTCTCGCGATCGGCTTGCTTATCGGCAAGCCGGATTCTATTATTTTCTTATCATATCAAAATGTCGGCTTATCGCTCGTCGATTTCTAATGGAAGCTCGCTGACCTCTAAATCTTCTAACAACAACAAATCTACAGCTGCGTCTCAACTGCACCGGCCGAAATCAGGTGATATTGTTCCTACCTCTACTAATACCACTAACGTCGATTACGCACCTTCGACCTCTACTAACAGTACTAACATTAACGTCAGTAATAAAATGCTAAGTGATATTGTTGTAAATACTGCCTGTAACGATGGTAAAAATTTGACTAACTCGAGTGTCGCATGGTCAGACGACACATACAACAACTCGCACACGCAACACACTGCTGATGACGATATGATAGGAAATGATAATTTTCAAAACAATTCTATAAATTGTGTTACACAAAGGATCTCCCCGTTAATGATCGTCAAAAAGCACAAAGACGATATCGATAATATTCATCAACTTGCCCCTGAATGGCAGGTAGTAAATTACAAATCAAAAACTGTTAAAAGAAACAGAATAAATAACCCAACATCGCCAGAAATTGAAAAAAAAAACGCTGAAACTAAATGAAAATAGATTCTCCATTTTACAAGATCTCGCCGAAAATGTACTTGGAAACGACAATGTACAAAACTCTCAGTCAAATGAATCAAGAAACAAAATACAGGAAAACAACTTGCAAATTAAAGAAATAAAACCCCCTCCAATATTCGTACCGAGCGTAAATAACATACAAGTAATTAAACAATTAATCGAAAGCACGTTAGGCTCAGACGTATTTACTTATAAAACAATTAATGCGAAAGGATTAATCAAAATAGTCGCAACAAATGTTAAGAACTATAGAGAAATAATCAAAATATTAAACAAACAAAACGCAATATACCACACTTATCAATTAAAGCAAGATCGTGCTTTTAAGGTTGTGCTGAGAAACATTCATGCCTCAGTAGCTGTAGAAGACATAGTGTCAGCATTATCGGAAAAAGGGCACCAAGTGAGACACATAATAAACGCAAAGCACAGAGTGGGGAAGTATCCACTACCATTATTCTTCATTGACTTAGAGCCTAACGAGAATAATAAATATATTTACAACATTCAGTATTTACTCAACGCCAAGGTAACATTCGAACCACCTCGGAAAAAGAATGTAGTTGTTCAGTGCATCAGATGCCAACAATATGGGCACACAAAAGCATACTGCACACGACCATATAGATGTGTTAAGTGCGGTGAAAATCATATATCCTCTAAATGTAGCAAAGACATTAATACTCAACCAACATGTGCACTATGCAATGGTAATCATACTGCGAACTACAAGGGATGTACAGTATATCGGGAATTGTTGAGTAAAAGGGAAAAAATTAATCCGACTCTTCAGAACAATAACAAAAATAATTCTAGTCACTTAAGCTCGGCTATACTAAGTAACATTGCTGAATCACAACAAACAAATCAGAATTTGAACAGTAACAGGTTATCATATGCTCATGTTGCAAACAAACAGTCACACGGATATGCAAACACTATGTATGATAGTCGTGGTCACAACAATCACTCTGAAAACAGTGCTAGTATTCCTAATATTAATAATGCTATTAATGCTATTAATATAGAAACGACTATAACTAAATTCCTAAAAGATGTTAAAGAACTAATTATGGAAATGATGTCTCAACAAAACCAAATGATAAGTGGTCTAATCCAAACATTAACGTCACTTCTAATTAACAAGAAATGAAAATCTTAAAAATAGCTACTTGGAATGCCAATGGTCTTCCTAATCATAAATCAGAAGTTGAATTGTACTTAATCAAAAACAAAGTGGATATCCTTTTAGTGTCAGAATCCCACCTGACGAATGCAAATTATTTTCATATAAATGGTTATAGTACATACTGTACCCCACACCCGAGTGGCACCCCTCGAGGCGGATCGGCTATAATAATAAAAAATAATATCAAACATCATGAAACAATCAAATATCAACGGGATTTTCTACAGGCTACTAGTGTTTCTATTCAGAGCTTGGATAAAAACATTACTATCTCAGCAGTTTACTGCCCACCCAAACATAAAATCCTAGAATATCAATTTGATGACTACTTAAAAACCCTAGGTAACTCCTACATTATAGGTGGAGATTACAATTCAAAAAACACATACTGGACATCTAGAATAACTACAACTAAAGGAAGAGAGTTATTTAAAGCTTTGGAAAAAAATGGATGTCAAGTATTAAGCACCGGCTCGCCCACATACTGGCCAACAGACAACAGGAAATTACCAGACTTGCTCGATTTCTTCATAACCAAAGGACTAGACACAAGATTCATGGAAACACAGCCCGACCACAGTCTATTCTCTGATCATTCAGCGATTATTTTAATACTAAGCACCAGCATAATTAAGAATCATCCCAAACCAAAACTACACAATGAGGAAACAAACTGGGAAGTTTTCAGACGAGTAGTTGGAGAGAGCATAAACCTAAAAGTCCCGTTGAAGACAGGCGAAGATATAGAAAACGCGCTTCAAACTTTAATCTTAATCTTACAGAAATCCGTATGGATAAGTACACCAAACAAGCAAATTAGATCTCCGATAATACACTACCCTAATGAAATACTAAAAGAGGTAGCAAAAAAAAAAACAAGAACTGAGGAGAATTTGGCAATCTAACAGAGATCCATCAATTAAAACGAAGTTAAATAAGCAAATGAAAAAAGTTAAAATCTTACTATCCAAATTCAAGAACGATAGCTTTAAAAATTACGTGTCGTCACTATCTCCACAGGCTCATGATTACACGTTGTGGAAAGCTACACGAAACTTTAAAAGACCCAAAGAACGATCACATCCGATAAAAAAGTCAAATAACAGTTGGGCACACAGCGATAAAGAGAAGGCTGATGAACTTGGGAAATATTTTGCCGCTGTGTTCAGCCCACTTCCAGGCTCTGATAATCTACCACAGACCTCCTCCAATATGGATATGAGTCGTTCTATAAAGCTAACTTCTCCGCAAGAAATCAAAGCTGTTATTAAAAACATGAGCACCAGAAAAGCTCCAGGATATGACCTAATAACAGCAAAAATGCTAAAGGAACTGCCGCGCAAAGGACTAGTTATGCTAACATATATCTTTAATTCAATGATAAAAACTACATACTATCCTATACAACTAAAGTTCGCTCAGATAATCGTGATACAGAAGCCAGGCAAATCCCCCTCTGAAATGAAATCTTACAGACCAATTGCGCTATTGCCTATAATTTCAAAGCTATATGAAAAGCTGATATTAAAAAGAACAACTGAAATTATAATTGGAAGCTGTCTAAGATGGGTATTTGTTTATTTACTGGATGAAAGTGATACTCTTTATTTTTTATGTAAAATTTGTCCGTAGAATGTTTAAGGAGGAATTTAACCGGAGGTTCTGCGCATTCAGCATTGACTACGTGAACTGGTGTAGATTTCATAGACCCTAGGCAGAGCCGAAGGGCTCTGTTTTGAATAATCTGTAATTTTTTAATTTTTGTATTGTTTA
Source organism: Icerya purchasi (assembly GCA_039619475.1). Lineage (NCBI taxonomy): Eukaryota > Metazoa > Arthropoda > Insecta > Hemiptera > Monophlebidae > Icerya > Icerya purchasi. Next base: position 329,952,647 of record CM077115.1, on the reverse strand, counting down.
AATTTAATATTGGGGCTGCGTATTCTATGTGAGTCCGTATTATTGCTTTGTATATCGTTAGAAGCGAATATGGATGAGCTCCCCATTTTCTTCCTGTTAGGGCTCTTAATACGTTGAGACCTTTCTCACATTTTTCGGTTATATTTTTAAGTTCATCGTTCCAAGACAATTTTGAGTCTAACTTGACTCCTAAATACTTGGCTAAGTTTTGGAAAGCCACGGTTTTATTACCTATTCTTATTAATGGATATAGCCGCATGATCTTCCTGGTCACTATTAGCCCCTGCGTTTTTTCGGCATTAATCTGAATGTGGAGCCTGTTTAACGTTGATGTTAATTTCTTTAGAGCCTCCGTCACTCTGCTCGTTGCCGTTTTTAGAGACCCTGCCGATGAGTATACCGCCAAGTCATCCGCATACTGAATGACTTTGATATTTCGCCCTTGAATTTTTTCTATATCCTTTGTATATAGTGCGTATAGACATGGGCTGAGTAGACTCCCTTGAGGTAATCCCTTTCCCGAGTTTACCGACTCATAGGTTCTTCCTCCCGATATTATAGTCAATTTTCTATTATGAAAATAGCTGTGTATCCAATAGGCAATTTTTTTAGAAATTCCTAACTTAATGATTATTTCGATTAGGGTATTAAGATGCGCACATCATATGCCTTCTGTTGATTTTCGATTACTTGCGGCACTGTCACAATTTGAAGATTACGACAAATGACACAGCATTTCTTTCGTACTATATAAAAACTGTAATTACCTTTGTAAAACTGTTACCTGATTTTTGCCGTTCGGAAAAGAAGACGCGAAGAGGGAATCCGGAAAAGCGGTAAAGTAAGAGGGGGGGGGGGCGCAGTTTCCTTTTTCAGAAAAACAATCGTTGATTAATCGCGGGTTTTTTGTTTCCTTTTAGTTCGGTATCGTGATTACCATTCCGTTATTTATTTATCGACGCGGTGTATTTGTGAAATAGGCGGACGGCAAGGCCCGAAGACCATCTCGACGCGTTCGAACGTGGATTGCTCACGCAATGTCATCCACCGGCGAGTCGCATCCGGCAATGAAATATTCGCTTTGATCGCGAAGATTGACCGGCGCACTGATAAATCATCTTTCTCGCTGGCCCAGCAACCTCTTTCGTTCGGAAAGTGATTTCGCAATTAATATGCAGATTATCATCCACTCGCACACCGAGAGAAAACTTGCAATAATAAATGCACGTGATCTGTCGCTCGTAGACGCGCTGTTATTATTTATGTTCGCCGTCGACTTTCGTGTTGCAGGACGACTAATAAATAAATATACGCGCCTATTTATTTACTTATTTATTTAACGAAATTCCCTCTCCGCCATTTTCCATATTCGGCATTAAATTACCGACCGCGATAAAAGGCGCAATTTCACCTCGTCTCATCCAGTTGTTCAACGAAGCGGCTTCTCCCGCGTCCACACGTAATTAAGCTAAAGCAGGCGACATCATAACGTAGAAGTAAATGAACGACGGAAATTACTGGTTCGTGGAAATTTGTAAAATTACGAAAAAAAACAAAACAAAACAAAACAAAACAAAAACCTTTTTCTTCCCTTTTATGGGATTAAAGAAATAGCGTACCGATAAAAAATCGTCGCGTGACAATCGCTATAAAGTCCGGAAATGTTAAAATGATTTCGACCGTTCTAATCGATGCTTGTACGATCATCGATGAACTATGAACTGTTTTTACACCTAAACCGAATTTGCTTTTTTTCCTTTTATTTTTCTAAACGTGTACAAGCTATTTCGGAACGTTTCGACTTGTAATCGATTTTTAATTTTAATACATACAAAAAAAAATTGCGAATGTAAGAAAAGAAAAAGCAAGATACATTCGGAATTATCTTAGAATCGAACAAGCACATCGTGTAACAGTGGAAAGATAGTTCTTACAAATATCACCGAGAGGTCTCTACATCGTATAGCAGTGGAAAGATAGATCTCACGAATACCATCGAGGTCTAAAGTTTTTTTCCGCTTTGAACAACAGAAGAACGAGGGTATTTCAAATAGTAAAACCGCGGATGATTAAGGCGCGCGAATTATATAATATAGTCGACGTGATTTTAAAATGAACTTATGCGTACGGAAAAATTTTAAAAAATCAAAAAAAAAAAAAAACGTTGCATAAAGCGTCGTCAATAGAATTAGCGTAAAAATGAAAAAGATCTGGCAAATCACGTTTTATAATTAATTTTACTTATTAAATTAATTTCAGATTGTTGCATTCTAATTGCTTTTAAAAAAAAACATTTTTTTTTTTTTTTTTTTTAATATTCTCCTTAACGGGGAACGATTAATTTTATCAATTTCATTATCGTAAAAACTAGATTACTGATCAAGTTACTGATTGTTCAATTTTTAGTTGGAGTCCGGCGATTTTAATTTTCGGATTGAGTTCATTTTTAGTTGATGTTTCGATCAATTTTGTCGCCGGTTAGTGTTAAAAATTTACGCTTTTTTCTATGATCGTATTTTGTTAAAAGTGTATAAATTAACACTGATCATTTAATTTCGCCTAGCGTAAAAGCCACATGTCAGTGCATATGAACGTATATATTTTTAACTGAACCCATATACCTGTTTGTTAATTAATACTTATAAATATAATAAATAAATAAATACCTCGCATAACAAACAAAATAATTATCAAATCACTTTAATGAATTAAAATAAATACTTCAATTAAGGAAACGCTATATCATCAGTTGATAATAGACAGTACACACTCAACCAGGGTCGTATCTAGATTAAAATTTCCGGAGGGTTACGAAAATATTTGTATAAACATATATAATCAATGGCGGATGCACGCGGGAGGAAATAGGAGACATCCCCCCTCCTCCAAAGAACCAAAGCCTCTATGAAAAATTTTTTGTTATAACAGAGAAACTTAATTTATGCTATAAAAGATTTGTATGAATTTTACCTACGGATTTTAATAATTGATATTTAATACTATTTTCTAGTAAAACTATTAATGCTCCTTTTTTATTCTATTTTAAACACGATTCTCTTGTCGAACTTTCGCCATTTTTATTTATTTCTAATTTTTATTTTGTAATTTTAATTAAAAATGGAGTTTAGTGAAAAATATATATATATTTAAACTTGTTCACGAAAAAAAGAATTCGGTTCGGATTACTAACAAAAATAAAAAAGAAGTAAAGTGTCTAATAAAAATACTATCTTTCTTACTATTTCTAAACTACCATTTTAGAGCTAGAATTTTATAATTTCGTTTTATTTTTCACTCCTAAAAGTAAAACAAAAGTTAAATTAAAAATTGTAATAATTATGTATTTCTCAAATACGCATTTTTATGAATTTCTATAGAGGTCGCTATTTGATTTTCTTTATGAAACAAGGGGTATTTCTCAAATCTACTGCCTACCGTAGAAGATTTTACACGAAATTATATACTCCCCCCCCCCATGTCCTTCTGGATCCACCCCTGATATAATATATATATATATATATATGTATATGTGTGTGTGTGTATTATCATGAAATATCATCTCATCATCATCATCTAGCTCACTCGAAATTCCGAGTATGAGTATGAAATATATGTATTTTATAAATAGTACACTAAAGCCTTGTAGTCAATTATTGTATGTGTAATATTTGAACACTACAATAAACATAAATAAAAAATAGTCGTTTTCATAGAATTCATAAAAATTTTAATTTTCTTTTCTATCGTCAAATATTGAAAAGAAATATATTTATTCTGAGTTTCGGTCCATTTAATTGAAGCAGTTATTATTTCGCAGACATTTCAGGGGGAGGCCTGAAAACACCCCCTCAGATATCAACCAAAACTTTTAAATTCGAGATTGAATTTGGTTAAACAATTAAAATATTAAACCATCTCGGAAACGTTAAAATTCCTTTTCCAGACAATCAGATTAAAATGCTCGAAGGTTCAATTGTTTTAGAACTTGTTCAATTGTTTTAGAACTTATACCGTTTATATTTTTTTCAAACGTAGGAAATTAAAAAAATATCACGAGCAAACTTGTTCTCTTCGATTAATCGATATCGATATATTATACCAAAAAACTGCAGACCAGTTACGAAGGGCGAGGACGAATATTTCAATTTCACTTGTTTTTTAATCTATCCTTTTACCGAATCCTGAACATAAGAAATACGACTCATTCACGAGCGTTACTTATAACTCAGTGTCGATCGGCTGTCCGGTTTTGTCTAAGAATTTCTAACAGGAGAAAATAATAAAATATAGAACGAAAGGATGCAAAATGTATTGTTAATATTGCTTTTCCGTCTAGCGGTGTTGATAAATTCGCAGAAATAAAAAAAAAAAAAAATATCAAAAAAAGTGGATGAGGATAATTGTTTCTGCTATTCAACTATGAACTTAGTATAAAGTGGAAAAAAAAAAAAAGGAATGGTTTCACTGACAAAAGATAAATTTCGTTCATATTCTGTTCGCACAGGGATAGAGTTCGTTGATTATCTTGATTTTTAATTTTTTCCTAGAAACATTACTTACTGTTAAGCACATATAGCCCCAAGTTCGCAGTGAGCATTATAAATATTTTAGTGCTTATAATCTCATAAACGATCTTTCAACGTATAAATCTCAAAGTGTGTGCAGATCATCGTACGCAACTGTCGCTTACTACGAACGAAAGAAGAACTGATAAAGAAAGATTACAAGAAGTGAAGGTGAAAAAAGCTCATTAATACCGTTGTGAAATATGAGAAAATCTTAACGGTGAGTATGGAGAGATAAGGTGTTCATTATTGCCTTCGGTATTTGTTAACATTGATGCGAAATGTTTTATGTCGCCCCGAACATATCGACGTGAGATGTTTGCAACAATTCGCTTAATTAAACACTTAGGACTGCATTTGTATATCGATGTAAATCAAACAATCACAATAATAATTTCGAGCGTAGTCTTGCGTCTATTCGTACTGCGTATAAACAATTGCCTATTATAATGTCTGTGTCTGTACAGCCGAAATGTACGAATAGCTAGTCGTCGACGCTCAGGAATTAAGTATGGCGCTACAAAGAAGAATATCATCGATGATACCAAAAGAACTTGAAAAGACGGAATTTCGGAGAAACTACAGTTTGAATTATTTTCCTCTTTTCTTTTAAAAACAAATTTCTAATTTGGCCAGTGCGAATTGAAGTGTAGTGGTTTAATAAAGAATAATACACTTCTTCATTTACTGTTTCATGAAATACACCTTTAAAACTCAAATAACGGCGAAATATTTATAATCGAATAATTTTAAAAACTCGCTTAGGAATCTAAAATTACGAGTATGCTTGAAAGTTATTAAAGACTAATTATACAAAAAAAAACAACAAAAAAAACAACAAATTTGCGGTGTCTTTAAAACATTAATAAATACGATTATAGTATAATGATAGGAATTGAATCGAGTTTTTTAAAAATTAAATACCGCGCAAAGTTCATTAATTTGAATATCTACGTTTAATTTATTTCAAATATTATGATATTTAAGAAGCTTCTTCTTTGCCTATCATTGCATTATTCGTGTTAAAATTTCATTCGTTTATCCGGAACATGATGACAATATGTGTGACGACTGACTCTAATCGTTTAAAAGTAAATTAAGCAGCTAGTTCCTTTTTCTCTTTAAATCATATGCATGCTAGTTGCGCGAACTGATAACAAAGAAAAGAAGAAAAAGGTAATTTGCGCAAGAATATTATGAGAACAGCATTCGGAACTTTTTTGTCAATCTATCTTAGAGAGCTGCTGAACGAAAATGGGGAATACTAAAAAATGATTCGACTGTCGCGGATTACTGTGTTGATTTTTTTTCGTCTCAGCGAGCAAAAGTCGAACTGCGGAATACGCGAATTCGAATCCGTTATTCGAATAAAGGCTGCATATTTACATTAGACTTTCGAACGGCTCATTTCACCGTATCCGTTGACTAGTACGATGGTGACCGACATAACACTGGCCTGGAATAATGGTCGCGCTATTCTACAGTAACGAACAAAACTATCCGCTTCATAATGAGATATGATCGCCTGAGTGGCGTTACATAAATATGCGAGTAGAACGCGATAGCGACGAATAGGTGTCCGTTTTAGCGCGGTATCCGAAGTGATCGTATCCGCTATTGTCGATAGAATTCAGATTTTCACACAACGGCATCGTAACGATACGGGGCGCTTGTAAGAAATAATGAATTATTATCATCCGCTGTAAAATATTAAAGGCAACCGCGTAATGTATCGATTATGTCGAGTTGTTATAATTTCATTTAGATAGCACGGCTCGTTCTTCATTATTAATAAATAACAGCGACGGAGCTTTCACTTCTGCTTAGAACTATCATTTTTCGCTGTTATTGTTTTCCAACTACCTACAGGCCGTATCTATAAGCGCGCATTCTGCGTCTAGCCTCTAACGCCGGTCGTCCGGGGGGCTACCTCCAGCTAATGCACATCGAGAAATTATTGCATAAAGCGATCGCGATAGTCGAACACTGCTCGTGACACAACGCCGGTTCCCGGCCATAACTTTGTCTAATTACCGGGAAATAAAATGCAAAACGTCCGGTAAAAATTCGAAAATATGGTCGAACGTTTTTATGGTAATTTCAGTATCACGTCAGCTAATTCGCGGGCCGTAATCTAAGCGTGACTGTATAAGTTGACTGTTATTTAAAAGGCTGTTTGAGACGCAGTAGCGTAAACGCGAAAATGATTAAAAACACGACGATTAGCAGATTTCGTCATTTAGTTTTACACTTTGATCTATATCATTTAAAAAAGCGTTCACCGCGACTGGATTTTACTGACGCATCGTAGGCGGTAGAGTTTTTGACGGCATTTATTTCGGCGGTAATATTGCGTTTAAGGTCTTGCATAGGGTAGTAGCTGGTAGTGTCTACCGGTGTTAAATGACGTGTAAGTCACAATATATTTTCATTTTTCGAAGTTAAGTGTTCATTGAATTTCGACTACAACGAATGCAGGTTCCGCGTGGCATGCAGACATCTTCTTTGTGGCGTCACGATTAAGTTTGGGAAAGAAAAAGTCGATTAATCTCGCAGAATTCAATTACATTTCCATCATTCTTTTCGCCGTAATAACGTTTGGCCACAATGTATTATACACCAAAAACAGATATTTAAGGATAAATCCTCGACTATTCTTCCGCTTTTTTTCCGTGGCCCAAATGCGGCAATTCGGTTTATTTATTTAATAAGGGTGAACTACGTTTCGTCACTGAAGATGATTTTTAGAGGAACACGAGACGCTGGCTTAAATTCTTGTGAATCTCACAAGTGTGTGTAAATTGTTCTCTTGTGCACAATACGGCATAAACTGCTGGATGAAATGCCCAGTTCTTGCGATCAACGAGTACCAGAAGAGTTTAGGATTTTCTTTCACACTTTCCTTCACAGCACTGATATTTTCCGGTGTGCGAACACTTTCTGTCACTGTTTACCGATCAGCCGGACCATTTGATTTGACGCATCGGAAAACCGATTGCGGTTTCACTTGTGACGACCACACCAGTCACGGAGTTTGCGAAATGTATTTTTTATGTGTGTATATGATAACAATAAATAGCAAATATGCAACTAATATATAGATGACAGAAAATAAAAATCGATTTATATATGGTATAAATGTATGAATGTATGTATATATATGTAGACATTTTTTTTTTTTTTTTTTTTTTTTTTTTATGGGTCCCTCCATTCCAGATGTAACTGGTGGGGCAAGTTTATTCATATAATATGGTTAACATTTTACATTGCAGTTATCCCAGAGCTTTTGCAAAAACACTTCTCGTTCTAAGATCAACTGGATTTCGCTCAATGTAAATTGCAGATCATATAAATTAGAATGTATGATCAATTTTAAATATCTACTTTTTTTTTTTTTTTTTTGACATTAACAGTGTATATATATTAAGATTAATATATTTCATTTTTCTCCTTCAGTATTTCTCTTACAAAGCTGCTGCCCTTGAGATAGGTTCTTTCTTCTTTGAAACAATTCATAAGATCTTCTTCTTTTATGTTGTAGTTTCTTCTTATATCATTAAATTGTTGGCATATTTTGAATGTTGTGTGGTCGTGTGTATCTTCATCTTCTTTGCATTCTCCACATAAACTGTTGCTTATTATCTTGAATTTTTTTAGATAAGAAATAAAATTACCGTGTCCTGTAAGATACTGTGTTAGGTAGTAGTTAGAGGTTCGTTCTTCGTTTTCCATTTGATACTTGGAATTAACTGCGTTGTTCGTCTTCCTGTTATTTGCGTTTCATACTGTTCCTGCCGTATCTTTTATTGTCTTGTCTTTTACTTGTCTAATTTTTTCCTGTATGGGGTTGTTTTACTTAATTTCTTATGCCTATTCTCTATATTAATTCTTTTAATTTGATTAATTTGTTGTAATTGTAAATCAACAACTGATGGTTGTTCTGCTATTGCATAGACCGAAGTGTGGGATATGGTCTTCGTAGACATTAACAAGTAGGTAGAAAAAATAGTAAAGTTGGTCGGAAAACTAGCGTGCAAAATATGTTTAAGTTGCGGTAATTGGAATTATTAAAAAATTATTAAAATAATAAAATGTATGGAAATGAGTAAGTCCGCTTTGTATTATAATAAACGAATAGGTTCGAGATCAGCGGTGTAATTTTGTGCTTTTTGTTAGTATCCTATCCATTTTATAATCATAACCGTATGTAGCGCGGTAGTATAAGAAAAAACTGGCCTACATTATCTTTTTAGATCCGCATTAGAGACCTTTCACGGTTTAATTCCACATTATCCGTTATTACCTTACTAAGGATATATGTGTTTCATTTTTTCCCTCCCGGGGGATGGTAGACGGGTTTGTTCTGACAACGGTAGCATATTCTTCCGGAAAGGTCTCGCAAGTTGGACAAATCTCCGACTAGTAGGAGTGAGATGAAGAGTGGTGGTCTTCCGGTGGAGGGGCCAGAGCAAATAGTTGACAAGCAATTCATTGCTGGAATTTAACACAGCGAAGAGGAAAGTAACGAAGGAAAACTACTTCTTCGTTACATTTTTTTGCAGGTCTACATTCAATTATTAGGTCTCAGAATAAAGTGAAAATTACGAGAAATCAGCATTTAAGAAAAAGAAGCGATAACCGACGTCAACAAATATTAATTAATAAGGTAAAAATAAAGGGGAATAATTTTATTGAAATATTTGTATTTTGCCACAGTTACAGACAAGAAAATGCAAAACCAGCCGGACATTTTTAAAAGTACCGGAGAGTAGTATGACGTGGATAGAAAAAGTAGAAAACGAACGAGTCGTCAATATTATAATAATGAATCGTACTGAAAAAGTTCAAAGAGAGAAGACGCCTCTGAATTGGTACCGGCAAATGAGTAAATAATTGCGAGGGTGCTCCCCGTGGAAGGGAAAATACCAAGACCCGGGCAGAATTAAATACAGGGTGACATGCGGGCAAAAGCATAAAACATGAAGAAAATGACGCTGTCCGGTGAACTGTAATGTGGGATGAACAAATTGGAATTGTGATGACGATTTATAATTCTTTTTTAAACCTGTTTTAATTCGTTCTCAAGTATAAATATCAAAGCAACGAGCAGTTTGTAGCAAAATAACTTCTCATCTGAGACAGCTTCGTTGGCAATGAAATCGATCTTTTTGTTAAAAAACTGGTTTTCTCGAAATTATTCCGCGCTTGGGAACTATATAACCAGAAAACTTTTCAAATAGCCATCTGGCTTTGAAAAGAGCCGATAATTTAAAAAAAAAAAAATCACACCCGGATGACGTGACTAAAATCACGTGTCTTATTACTTTGATACTAACATTATTCGGTCGAATCGGTGTGGCAACATTATTAAAACTGTTTCATTCCACACGTCACTCGTGACGGGGTGGTTTAAATAGACACTTATGTATAATATATGTATTCGCAACATGGTGGAATAATGTTAAGAACGAAGTAAACTTACAAATGTCCGATCGTGCACAGGAAGTAAAGCTTTTCAAAACAATCGATCTGGCCATTTATAGGAGGACACATTTGGAAGACTCATTTTGATATTCTAATAATATCACGGCGGAAAATCCGGATAAAGCAGCACGGTAATGATATTTCTCTCTGTAAACGCCTGTGTCGGTTTAAGAAAGGAATTTCCATTTCTGTCCCCTGCCGGTCGGTCTAATGTTAAGGACAATTATAAACCGAATTATTTTGTTTGAAATTAATAACACCTTTAAAAAAACAGAGAAACAGGAATATAGTAGACTCGAAATGGCGGATGGAAAATAAAGAATTACCGCCAAAAACTGCGCGTTATTATTATAAATTATTAAAATATAAATTTCAAGATATTTCGTTTCCGCGAATAGACAAAAGGCGAAATACCGGGGGGGGGGGATACGTAAGTAACGGTCTTTCAAATGCTCACGCGGGCTGAACAATAAAATAGATAATGTTGAAGAAAAAGATTATAATGAAATTACCCCGCTAATTATACTAAATGTGATATCTGGGGGAGAACCGGCACCTAAAAACTCGGAAAGAAAAAGTAAAAAATCTGGATAATTGCATAGGAACATGACTAATAATATGTGATCATAGTATTTCTCATTATACAGAGCAGCGTAATGTGCATACTTCCTATTATGTGCCCTTCCCGCCCTTCATCTGTCGTCGGTTATGCAGTATATATATATATATATATACTTATTAGGATGAGATATCGACATGATTTATGAAGATTTTTATTTTTATTTGGTTTTATTGGTTATTTTGTTTTTGTTTTCTTCTCTTTTTATTGCATTGTTTTATCTACTAGTAGCCGTAGTTTTAGTATATAAGATTGTACGCCATTATGTACTTGATGATATTGATCAAGTAAACATTCGAATATGATGAAAACGCGAACTAAACTGAAATAAAACATTTACTAAATAGCAACTGTTTGCTGGTCAGTATGTCACCTTATTCCTAGCAAACCGGTGTGAATATAAATACCACTTTTAAATAGAAATGCTCTATTGAATATCCAGAATCACTCCTAATAACGTGCTTTCGATATATATATATATATATATATATATATTGTAATGTTTTTTAGTTTCGTTTGTTCTAAATTACAGCCCTCAGGGTGTTTTCATTATTGTTATTAATTTACACGTAATTAGGTTTCTAGGATATATTGATTAAACCTAAACCTATTTTTCTGGAACGACCGACGCTAAAAAACACAATTTATCAAAATAACACAAATATAACAAGATGACGATTATTAAAATAATTAAATACGAATACATAACTCTGTGGTCGGTTGGATGATGCGATATCTACAATGGCGGCCGGTCCGTTGTGTTCTTCTGAATCAATGGCGGAAAACTTTTTGTTTAGGTATTTTAAAATTTACGGCTAATACTTTTATGGGATAACGTTAAACGATGGCGGCTATACTTGAAGTGGTCAAAATAATTTGCTTTAACTGACTGGTTCGATGATCAAGACCGAAACTGTTCCGTACTGATCTCGACCGCGACAAAAATCAGACTGACTCGAACCGTTTTTCAGCCGGTTTCGCTAAGACTCCGGGTCATTCCAACCGTTCTTTTTCGTTTACTTGTTTTACAACCCTGACGGCGGCACTAGTCAGAATGGAGGAAGTTGAAGACGAAAGAGGAGATTCTTTGATCTATTCAAATTGCCGTGTGTTTTCGGAATGCTTAGAACCTGCACTATTCACAGGCCTGATTTTTATGATTCGTACAATTACACTTTGCCGAATCGTCATCTGTGGGTAGACAGTATTCCATTCACCCCTGGCCGACAACAGGATTACACGCATACGCACACTTACACTCACACACCGTTTGTTCGATAATTTATTAAATTTAATTTTTAGTATTTTATTTATTATTTATTTTTATTAATACTTAATGTAATGTACACATTACAATATAAAGTAAAGGAAAGTAAGTTCCATAAATTTGAAAAGGGAGTTGGGGATTATGAAGTTAAGCCTCATAATGTACTTAAGGGTCTAATGGATTTGAAGAGAATATTGAGGCTAGTACCTCTTTCTTCTTGGCCGTCTTTCGTACATTTTTCTCGTAAAAGTAAAGTAAATGAAGTTAAGGTTCACAATGTACTAAGCCTAATGGACCTAATGAGAATACTGGAGCCAGTTCCTTTCTCTCGACCGCCTTTACTTTCCCAGATTTCTTCGGTACCCAACTATTTCAGGCTGGGTAAACTTGGGAGCGACTTGGTTCCGGGAAGAGGCAAGTCTCAAACCCGTGACCTCTGATTTGGTAGCCAAGCACCTTAACTACTAGGCTACCGTTACCCAACTTAATTTCAGATTAGATAAATATCCGGGGGAGCGACTTGGATCCGTTTTCGAGATACCTCCCGAAAACCCATGATACTTCCGGTTTTTGGTGATTAGCAACTTAACTACTAAGCTACCGCGCTACCATACATATATAATATATGGATTGTTCAATTAATCGGAAATTTTTGATTGTTCAAAAACCATTTCAAATACAAAAATTTAATTATATATCGGTGTACTAATAATTATTTTTTTCGTTGAATTTGCTTACTTTTTTCCTACAATATCAAACATAGAAAAAAAATTGTATGTTAAATTGAAAATTTGGAATGGAAGCATGTTAACAGTACATAAACGAGATTAAAAGAAGCAGAAAAACAAATAGATTCAAAACAACATTCAAATGTTGGTCCGAAATTTACATCAGGGAATTGCCAATTTACTACTCCTGGCGAGTGATACGATTTATTCCAGACTTTACACGCAACCGCAGCGGCCAACGAACAACTGAGGATACGACATGTAAAAATATTTGCATACGCTAAGCTTCTGCTTACAATGTATGCTGTTCTGAATTTACGCTGAACATTGGAACACTGCAATTTTTCATTTTTTTCTTTTATTTTCCAGTTGTTTACAGAAACCGTCAGACAGTTGTGTACGTTTTAGTATTACTAAGAAAGTGTAAAAAAAAAAACAAAACATTTAGCTGGTTTGCAAACAACTTCATTCCTTGAAACGAGTGAGATTTTCCTATAAATAGTTCAGACTCTTCGGGGTAATCAGAATATATTCAACTTTATTTTTGGTAAATGTACAGAGCGTTATCTTGATTTTTCTAATTTATTTGGACTACTCGCCTACTACGGAAATTAATCTAAGCGGATGATGATTTTCGATGTCGTGGTGCGATCGAATCGTGCTCGAATGGGACACCACCGTTGCCTCGATTGCGGTATGCCTGTCTTTCGACAAAATTTTAATTACGCAATTATCGAAAACAAGAGCGATGTTCTTTAATTGAAATTTGATTAAAAAACCGGAACGAATACATTGTTGAAAGGCGATTTTAAGAAGTTCTAAAGCGAGCAAATATTTCCTAATGGTATTGCTCACGGGGTTTCGAGCGTCGTGACTACCTCTATTCGTACATTCTAGCTGTACAGACACGGGCATTACAGGCAATTGTTTACATGCAGTACGAATGTCTACGCGACAAGACTACACTCGGAATTATGATTGTGATTGTTTCATTTATACAAATGCAGCGCCATTCATGTCTGCTGAGTACTACCTAGCGCGCATATGATAGTATGCTTGACCTTTCATATGATTCTGTTAGCGAGTATGTAATTTGATTTTTCGTAATAACTTCTGTCGTCGCTCGGGATCGAAACTTCCATAACGGAAGCCAAGCGCTGTTGTAGTAACTAGACTATCGCGATGGCAAATATTTACGATGACCAAAAACGTTCCCTTGCAAAATTTACCACGGAATAAATGAGATCTTAGTTATTTTTTAATATCAATACAACTTACGTACTTGATATTACGAAATGTGTTTACCAGATGCTCTATGTGAATCGGTTTAGCTAGTTTTGATTAAAATGTACCTCTGTGTATTCGTTGAAGTTGGTCCTATTGATCAAGACTGATTTAACGAGGTATAGTTCAGTAATGTCACAACACGTGTGAGTATTGTCCGAGCCCTTTTCGAAATTCTGGGCACGGGCCTGGGTCCCGGTATTCTCCTTAGATCCATTAGGTCCGTAAGTACATGATGAAAAGTTTAACTTCACAATTCATGATACCTTATCAAGTATTATCACGTTACCGGCCACCATAGGTAGCCAGTTCTGTGATAATATACATATATATTTCTTTTAAATGAAGTTAATTTATACTTCTTACTACTTTTATCTCTGTCTTTAATATTTTTTACTCGGTCTTCCGGAAATTACTTCGCACACTCACACAGGCAATAATCCAACACTTCGTACACAAAATTTTTCTATATTTTTAAAACACCGAGACACTGAACGATTGGGAGATGCAGCTGCATATAAAAAAAAAATTAACACAAATCAATCCAACTCATTAAAATACATATACCATACACATATACTTTAGCCTATACTTATTCAATCGCAGAACTCACAAATTTTTAAACAACAACAATAAAACAATATAAAATATGAATATATAAATCTGGCCTGTATTTTCCTTGACTGCGATCTATCCGTCTGATTGACTAGTGACTGCGAAGGCTGGGCTTCTTAGCTCCTCCAGTAGCTACCGTATAGGCACTGGTGACTTTCGAGCGCTTTCGTCCACCCTCGGTCTTCGAAGTTTTTTGATCTCCGGCTACACTATTTCGAAGCTGTTCCTTATTCTTTTTTTTTTTTTTTATTTTCTTCGATTATTGCGCCTCCTTCTTAAAGCAATATGCTTTTGTAGTGACTAGGATGATGACTTTCGATGTAACGCGATTATAACTATATACAAATAACTAAAAAAAAACTGACTAGAATATGCGGGTACGTATAAGGACACGTTTGCGCGTAAAGCGGATTCACACAGCCGCTGGCATAATTAAAGTAATTTCCGTGCGCCGAAATCGAACAGATTCCGCTCTATTCATCCGTCTCTTATCATCTTACACAGTCATTTTTGCGAAATTCCGTTTTCATTTTAGATACGCCGTCAGATGATCAGCTGTATGCTTATGAATTACCTATATTAATGGAATTTATATTTTATATATATATATATTTCAGAAATATTCTCTCTTGCGTATTTTAAATTATTCCATCATATCTGAATTCAAATAATTCCAATTTTCTCGCCTACCCCATATCTATATCGTATCACGATAGTATATAATACGGGACTTACTTAATTTTTTACTTTTGAATGTTAAACAGATATAGAAAATTGTAGTGCATATGAAATTCGATAAAAAATGTTTTATATTTTTCATACTTTCTAAGGATTAAAATATAAAGTATTTTTCAAGAGAAAGGCTCGCATTTTGCTCTCAGAAAGTTCTTTAAACAAAAGCAACATAATTTTTTCGGGGCTAAACGTATGCAGGAAACTGAGATTATCGTAATGCCGGTAATGCATATGTAGGTGTCCGCAGATTAAGCTATCCGAAGGAAAAGCAGATCAGAAAATTTCAAAATTGCCCAAGTGGGATAAAAATCAATTATAAATAAATTTTACTTTTTTAAATTATGGCTCTAATTCCAAATTTCAGTACTTGTTTCATAGTTACTTGAATAGAAAAAAAAACGAAACAAACAAAAAAAAACATTAATAAATATTAAAATGAAAATTCAGTTAAAGGTCTCATCGGAATGTTAAATTTGTCATAAATCGAAAAACTAGTGAGTACTCAAAGATATTTGCTTCAGAAAAGTCTGGTAAGGTGACAGAGTCCAATCAAGTTAGCTGTCTGTAATAAAATGTTTTCCATTGCGGATTATTTTACTACTTCAATTTTTCGAATCTCTTAATAAAAAACGCGATAGCATTAAAATCCGTGGTTTTGTTGTTTAAATTTAATCAAGTCACACCTAGCCTGCTGGCCAAATGAACTTACATATATTGTTAAGGCCAAAAAACCAAAAAAATTAAATAAAAGTCACACTTTTAATGATAAGGCTGATTTCGTCAGTTAATCGAGCAAGAGCGAACAATGGAGTTCGAATAATATGTTATTTTTCGCGGTAAAACTTCGTCATTTTTATTTTTTGGCGTATTGTTCGCGCGTTTTTTATTGTTTTCACGTAGAAAGCTTTCTCGCAAACAGTACACGTTTATTGCTTCGATTTGGTTCGGGAAAGTTGTTTGTTCGACTATCCGATAGATGGCGTGCAAAGTACTAGTTTTTTACATTCCGATTTCATTGCACTAATACACTCTAAATATGGGGGCAATCTAAAATCAGACCAGGGTGCCCAAGTTGCGTCCTCCCCCACGGTCATTTAAAAAGAATAATATATATATATATATATATATATTGAAGAAAGTCAAACAAAAAGACGAATTTATATAAAATGCTTATAACAATAATTTTCCGGTTACTTACGTTTTACGTTCAAGGGTGCATCACAGCTAATTAGGGTGCCACTGTGTTAAAAAATAAAGGGAAGAGAAAATGAAAAGATTGAGATGAAACGTTTTGCAAGCAGCGGGCAGCAAGCAAACGTATACTCCTTCAGCATTTGATAAAACATTATAAATTTGCAACTTTTTAGAATAAAGATCAAATTTATGTAGATTATTGAAAGAAAAAAAAAATACGAACACAATTGGAATTATCGAAATTATTAAAAACCGATGGAGTACTAAGGGGTCCTTCAATTCGGAAACTATTGTAGGAAATTGTGCTCGGATATTATGCAAATGAGGAAATTCTAGTAGAATTTATTGCAGCTTCCCCCCAGTGAGCGCATTATTTGTAAAAATTTTGAAACAAGAAAAAGAAAAAACCTTTAAAACTGCCTCGATGTAATCTCTCAAAACCACTTACTGCGATCACAGCGCATCGTAGATAGACCGAATTCTGTTATTAATGCGTTTTTAATATAATAATATTTCTGAAATCGTGAAAAAGAAAAAAAAATTCTTTACATTAGTTTTCTGTATTCGTGTCATATAAAACGAAAACAAAATTATACTTCAACATTTATAATTATAGTTTCTGAAAAAGAAAAAAAACAGAGCGACTAGAAAAAATTAATGATTGTAACGGATCGGCGGCTGCGACGATTAACGAACGAACAAAGAAGGTGTGCGAAGTTGAATTATCAAACACGTCGCAGATGCACTGCTCGTCTATAGTGCGCGCGTGGGCAAGCAGGTCTTTGCGGCTGTCATCTTGTGCGCGCGTCATGATCCAGCAAAGCAGAAATGGAAATGGATTTGTGGCGCATATCGACACAAAAAGACATCTACTAGAAAACAGGATGTGGACGAAACTTTCGAAACAGAAAAATTCTCCAACTCCAGATGAAACTGGAACCGGCAATCGTCGCACACGCCTAGCGTCTAAATATAGTTTCCACGTTCCAGAGAAATAGGAATCGCCGTAAAATAAAATAATGATAAATGTGCCGAATAATAATGTCTCACTAGCTTCCGGCGGTCTCAATGAACCTAGAGAGTACCTTCTCAGCTGTTTGTTACGCGGGTCCTACCCTAGTAGACAAAACGTGCAATTTCGTCATCCGTGATAAGAGCCTTTAAATAGCTTAATGAAAAACTACACTTTAAAATTCAATTCCTTTTCGATGAATTCGTTTTATCCGAGATGACGTTTTTGTTATTTTATCGATTTGAATGACGTTTTGATATGAAAATGTAAAGGACTATTTTAAACTGAGCGCACAGATCCGATTCGCAGTCGTCCAGCAAGCATGTCCCCTTACTATTAAAATTTGAAAAACACAATAGTATTTCAATTTCGCACTAAATAAATTATTCATATACACGTTTTACGAAGTAATAATGTGTTTTTAATTTTAAATAAAACCGTGTATATAAATGATTTTCATTTAGGATGCTCTTGCCCATCAACGTTCGGTATCGTCATCGAATAATGGCTAATGAAACATTTGAAGAAAATTCGAAAAATTCCGACAGTAGGTGGCGACGGTGGATTGACAGATGCAGATGTCTTGGCAGTGGGCACGTTAAAAACACTTCGTACTGTTGTCGACATAGTAGAAAATTTACTGCGGATTCAAAAACCAAAAATTCTAAGTTCTCGTCTGCCTACTCAGCTTGTTAATTTACTTTTTGTAAATCCAATTGTCGCGTTTACATTGCTACTTTTAGGTCATGAAAAACCGGATTCGTCGAGTCTGAACACGCGGAATTCATCGACGACGGTGTACCGCAAGAATAAGAATTTGAAAAAGTTGTCAATCGACTCGGCTTAAAACATTTCCGCGACTATATTATATTCTCGGGGGGAAAAAAGGCCTAAATTTCGACTAAAACTGGTTTCAACGATTGGAAAAATGTGACACGAATAAAGACAGCGATTTTCCGAGCTATGAATATCCGATAGGCCGCAACTGGATGAACTGAAAACAATTTATATACCTCGAACAAATGAATTGCGAACGGGATCAACATTGGTACTAATTTGTAAGGTTTCGGAAGAAAATCGACATTAACAATTATGCTTGAAATTATTCAACTTTTAAACATCAACTTCCGCGTCTTATGATGACGAAATCGCGGAGCAAGAGGGAATTCCAAGAATTTGCCGACGTCGCGAGAGTGCGATCTCAGGAAATATAGGAAATGAATTATAATCGAAATCCGGTTACCCGAAGAAGCTGCACGAAGAAGTGTAGTTGAAGTAATTCGGGGTGTTGATGTTCCTCGATGCACGTATGGATGGTGCCGGAAACGAAAATGGCGGCAAATATATTTCATACACGGAGCTCGTTATGAAAGAAGCCTCTTTCTTGAGTTTAAAGAAAAAAAAAAGATTTTTTGCAAATGTTCAACAATGAACAATTTTAACGGAGGTTTACCTATTTAACTGATATATTTGATGCCTTCAATCAGCTAAACTTGAAGCTTCAAAGCAGAAACTGCACTGTAATAAGTAACTAACTTCAACTTTAGAATCAAAAGGTGTCTGCTGAAAATGTAATAATATCTCTTTCTTGACTATTCGAAGCAATTAAAAATAAAAAACCGGACGAAGATTTGAAAGTTGAAATATAAACTCATTTGCAAGCGCTGTAAAACAAATTTCACCGATACTATCGAGACATTAATTTAAAGTTATCAATATGTCACATGACCAGAAACCCATTTGTTGTTGATGTCTTATAATTACCTAGAACAAGTTCAAAAAGAATTTCGAGAAATGAAGGCCGATTCGACAACGAAAGGTGACTTCCATCTCTTAACATTGGAGAAATTTTGAATCAAACGATTCCTTGTTAATTCGAAAGTTGCTTCTCTTGCTTTGAGAATACTTATGTGAAACAGGGTTTTCAGCTCTGGTTTTAATTAAAACTAAGCAGCTAAATCGTCTTGCCGTTGATAGTGACCTGACGATAGCTCTGGCAGAAACTGAACCTAGAATCAACCAACTGGTGCAGAACATGTAAGCTCAAGTATCTCATTAGTACTTTAATTATAATAAATTATTTTGATAAAAAACATTTTAAATTTGGTTAAAGTTTATTTTCTACAATTTAGAATTAAAATAAATAAGTTTTATTAAAACGATGTGCGTTTTTTTTTTAAAATAAAAATGTTATTTATAATTCGGGGAGGCTCGACGAAAAAAAGGTTGAGAAACTCTGCTATAGATAAAGTTGAAAGAAAATTTGAATTCGTTATCTGAACAGTCTAAGAAACAGTTTGATGTATCGTGGGTGGGGGGGGACTGATTAAACGATCTCGACGTACATGAATGAGCCGCGGTCGAAGAACCAAAAAAAAAAAAAAAAAAAAAAACCTTTACTACAAAATAGAAATTTATACCACGGTATTCTTGACAATATTCTCAAGCAAGTTCAAGGCAGATATTCTTTCTGGGAATCATAACAGCTGCACTTGTGTTTAAAATCTGATCGCACGTATGAATATACAGTTCCTTTCGTAAGATAAAAATAGCGGCACTTGCACAAGCATAATCGCAGCACGAAATTACATGGAGGCGAAATGAAAACTAGTCGTCAATATTCCAATTAAGTAAGGCGCCGATATTTAGTATGCCGAGAAAGAAGATTTTCCCGTATACATATTATTATGCAGCGTTGCTATTTGAGAAAGTTCGTTTTCTTCGTGTCAACTTAGCTGCTAATAAAAAGGGAATTACGACGAATGGCAGATTAACTAAATTAATCGTATTTAGCGTTTGAGGGAAAGAGTAACAAATTCGTTAATTTTTAAGACAATTCGTCTGTACAGTTATGTTAAGGTAGATAATTATAAATATTATTTTACCACCTTTCTCGAATAAGACTACTACTACCACTGGTCTTTTATCTTACGGTGTTGGTGATCGTTTATTATTTAGTTTTTAAGGGAATAAGGGAGAGAGGAAAGAGAGAGAGAGAAAGATTTGAAAATTAAGCGCTTCCGGTGAGCCCTTTCTTACGAGATATCCCAACTATGGGACTGTGAATTCTTTTAAGCTAAATTTGTAACCCCTCTGAAAAGGGTGTCATCAGTTTACTTACCACTAAGTTACACAAAAATTCCGTTCATCGTTCTTCCCACTTGCAGAAGATAAACTATTAGCGTAAAAAGGTCAGTTTTTTATTCTCTCTTAGTCTTGCTAATCAACCCCATCAAGTTTCAACCTAAGAATAATGCGCACAAGAGAACACAAAATAGAATTAACTTTCTTGATAAAAAGAAATAATGATCAGCCCAATAAGCTGCTCGAGTAAAATCAACATTACCTTTCCTAGAAACTGTGCCGAAATATTTCATTCTCTCTCTCTCTCTCGGTGCACTACAATCAATCATTCTAATTTTCGCTTGAACTTGTGATAAGTTTTACTTAAAATACCTGATCTTAATTTATTCCGAGCAGAGAGAATATTTAATAGTGCGGCACCGTCGTATTATAATCTAAACCGGACGAATTGAAAAATAAACACAAAAAAAAGAAGAAAAAACCAGTAAAACTGTAATAAATAATATTAAAAAATTTAAGGTTTTTTTTATATTTATTTCGTAATTATAATTTACGGTGATTATTCCTTTGAAACAGACGAAAAAGATTTCGCAAGGATAAAAAAAGTTCTGACATCAGCAGCCCATCCGAAACCATCAAACCGGTGTCACACGTGAAAAGGAAACACGGAATTGGTAGCGCTGTAGAATTCCTAGCAAAGATGGAATAAAAATTTGAGGTAATTTGAAGTTGAAGGAAAAATCGAAGGCGGGGATCATTAAAGGAGAGTAATGAATCAGGACTAAGAGAAATAAAAGAGACAAGACAGAGGAATTTTAGTAAAACGCTAGCTTTTTAAAGATCGAGAGATAGGAATCGGAGTAGAAAACATGAGAGAATTTTTAGGAAAAAAACGACAGCAGCCTAAATGAAAGTAGGAACTGCATTAAAGAGGATTTCAACCGAGCATAGCTGAAGATAAGAATTTCGAATCGCAACTAATTTAGAGAGTGTAGTCGGAACTTGGAGTCACAGCCGTAGACAGGGGCGCACCAACCTAACACATTATGAGTGGGTGCCCAAAGCATGTGTGTTTATCGGTAATCGGAAAAAAAAAAAAAGGATAACGATATTTTCAAAATTACAAATGTAACTCCAGGTTCAAGTGTATTTTTTTTTTTTTTTTTTATCGGTTTACACAGTTGTTCGATTTACATTAGTAAACTGTCCCAATATTATGGTTTTACGATAAAATTTGGTTTGCGCGGAATAGATGTTAAATTAAAACGTTAGCCTTCGTCGGGGGTGCCCATCACAATTAAGTGGGGGCCCTCCGTTGTTGTGCCCCTGGCCGTAGAAATAAAAGAACTGCATTTTCAGCTGACAACAGAACTTTCAGCAAGTTTAACCTTTTTATGGGAGAAGCGGAAAGATACTCAATATACAACTGTCGAGGAAGGTAATAAGGGAAACAGTCACTAGGAGAAAGAAATATGTATTGTTTAAATACTGACCGAAGCAAATTTCGTGGCTAAAATCAGTTTACGGTCTCATATCGAACGTCAGCTGATCTATGATATGTCACACTGTGCTACAACGGGCACTTTGCTTATATGCGGGTCCGCGAGATTTAGGCCAGGCGCGCTGCTTGTCCGTTTTAAAATTTATATTTCGATTGCGATAAACGTTAACTCCATTAGCAGAGTACACTGGATGCGTATATACACACATGTATATATATATATATATATATATATATATATATATTATCTGGACAAATCTCGGCACTGTTCAAGGTTCCGGTTAACCCCGTATCATCTAGTTCACTCTGTCTGCGCTTGAAGAGAGAAGTTCAATCGCATCGGAAACTGGAAAATAATTTACTGTCGATAAGATGGGACTTTTGAATTCCAATCGCTCGGAATATCTGGCTCGGCTGAAAAAACCGAATACTCCGGTTATTCAGAATACGTACTCTACACCTACTGATGCTTTTCGGTTAATCGCGCTCTTTTTCATACATGTATGCGCGCGCGCCTTTCACAACTGATTCTACATTGTTTCGTTCGATAAAGAACGAGCCTTAGTCTCAAGGTCGTCGCAGATCCTACGAAATTTCACCGAGCCTGCTTGGCCAAATACATTTGCAAACGGCAAAGCCGACTTTAAAAAGTGCTATCGAACTTTTACTACTTTAAAAAAGAGAACAACTAGCAAATATTATTTCGAATCGATTTAGGCCGCAAGAGACAAAATGGTCCAGACCCACTCGAACGCGGAGAAAGGAAAAGTATTTCGTAAGAATTCGGAATATTTTAATTTCATTGTTAGGTAAAGTCGAAATCGTTGAAAATTCCTCCAAAAGGATAACAACTTTGCCAGTAATACTACGCTGCGCGTTAATTTTAGTTCATTTTTCGGGCGGTGAACTACGTCGAACGTAGGCGAAGAAGATTTTCAGTTATCGGACAAAAGCGCGTTGTTCAAATTGCCCGTTGAGAGGATTAGTTGTAATATGGGTTTTGTTCGAACATTTCCGAAAATTTCTCAGAACGGTCATAGTGCAACCTCTTCGTAAACGTTTCTTATACGATAGTTTTAGTTTCGATCCTCGCAAAAAAATAACAATTAAATAGGCAAGAATATAATGAGACTGAATTGGCCAAAAAACTTTTAATTATCCCTCTTCTATATTTATATTTTTTCTATTTCACATTTTATTTCTTCTGTAGTCGATTCTATATACTTTTCACGAGTATTCTCATATTTACCTGTGTAATATTAATGTCTGGTCTTATTAAGAAGAGGTGCACGAAAATTTTGTTATTTTTATTGAATAATTAAAGATTAGATAATAATATCCCGACGCCAATAGTTGTCGAAAAAAAAACAAAAAACAACAGTTTAATCTAGAGAAGAAGGAAAAAATTAAATGAAAATATTGTAATTATTAAGCAGGTGGACTCTATGACTCGATGTCTTTTCACGAAAGAAATATACCAATGATTTACATTGATCATGCGATAGAAAGGAAACAAATGTATGTTTGTTTCAGTTTTCCCCCTAATCATTGAATCGGAACAAAAAAACATTTTATCGAAATATATTAAATCAAAGATCTAGTTTTTTAAATAAGCAGCGTGTTTCTAGCTAATATTAAAATTATTTTATTTACTAGTTTATTCAAATATTATACAAATGTTTACACGCCATGTTAATAACATTTTGTTACGATAGTTATTGTCCTATCCTACCTTCTTTAATCTTGCATTGGACCTAGTTTTCCTTCTTTAATCCTTACTTTCCTTTAAGAGTTTCCTTTTCTTCGTCTTTCCGTTATCTCTCTCGCTTACGTTTTAATTACACTTTAGTGCCTTCATCTCGGCAACGTTTTTCGCCTTCGTGTTTTTTGTTCTCTTTTCTGTAATGAAATAATTATCTATGATATGCGAAAGATATCCGAAAACGACATATTTTCTTCGAATACTTCTGTGTTTTGCTCTCTATTCACATCTGTTAAAGTTTGCGCTTCCTAGCTTTATTGTATTACCAGTCTATTGCTCCGATTTCGTACTAATAATATCCTATATCGAGTTACGATCTAATTACCTCTCCCTTCTATCGTTCTTAAGTGAAGATAACGAGTCCATAATTTAAAAATCGTCTTACTCTTCCACTTTGAACGTTTCAAAAAGTGTTAATATGTGCATAATATATATATATATATATATATATATATATACGCACACACACACACACACACATACTCATATATATATATGCATGTATACTAGACCTTGCCATTTTTACGCCGGTGTAATATGAAAAATCGTGTAAACACTTTTATATCGATTAGATGTATCGTTTTTTTTATTAGTTTCTTAAGAATGACTAAATTAAAACTGGCTTTTCAATAAAAGTTATAAAAGACCATCCGTCTGCAGGTCGAGGGTGAGTACCAAGATTGAAGGGATCGGATTTTATATATACGTCATCCAAGGCCGTGTCCACGGGGGGTTTTGAGGGTTACCCCCCCCCCCCCATGAGAACTGAAATAATTATTATAAATACACAAAAATCTGAAAAAAATTTAAAATTTAAAATAAACATCGATGGTTTTTTAGGGTGTTCTTACCTTTAAAAGAAAAAAGAAAAAATATGCTCCATATTTTTAGGTACTTCATT
The DNA here is from genome assembly GCA_039619475.1 of Icerya purchasi. NCBI lineage: Eukaryota > Metazoa > Arthropoda > Insecta > Hemiptera > Monophlebidae > Icerya > Icerya purchasi. The sequence goes on along the minus strand of CM077115.1, from coordinate 329,927,896 downwards.
AATATTTTATGCAAAATTTTTTATTACGAGTGTACGTAATTTTTATTAATGCTCATATACGGGGTAATTCATTTATGTAAATTATTAATATATAAATCAAAATGATGGAAATTATTAATAGTATGAATATTAGTGAAAAATGTATTGTTATTTATAAAATAAATATGCGAAGAAAATTTTCATCCACCGCTCAAAATTCTGGGCACAGGCCTAACGTCATCGATTTTTACGAAACATTGGAAATCTATCATTTCCGCAATCGATAAGTTTCAGCTGGTCGTATTTTTTTCTAATTAGATCAAATTAATGTTTTAAATTTTTAACAAGATTGGGAAAAGGTAGGCCGAAATATCGTTGAAAATACGATAGTGGGCACCTTTCTCTTGTGTCTGATAAAAAAAAAAAAATCCATCCAGCTAAGCTATCCCTTTTTTTTTTTTTTTTAGTGCGCCAACTGTGGAATATCCCAGCGTAAGTAAAATTTTCGGAAGCGTCAATGGATATCAGGTTAAAACATCACTACCTAATACCAACTACACCAGGGGTGGATTTTTACGGCCCGCGAGGTGGCCAAAGTAGAACTAGTAAAATAAATATTTTTTAATGATCTCATTTCTTATTTCATTTATATTTATATATTTCTTATATTTCATTTTTAGTGTTGGATATTTCTTTGCAATGTGCGTTGGGTATCATTATTATATTATCTATGTTTACATGTAAGAATAATAAATAAACAAATAATAATAACTCATTACGTTTCAATTTTTCACTATAAAAAATGTCTATAGTGGGTCTAAATCTAAAATGGGGATATATGATTTTATATACGTCCCGCGGAGTTGTGATGCATTTCCAAAGTGGCCCGCTAGGTCATTTGGGTTGGCCACCCCTGAACTACACCGTGGTAGCTGGCTATGTTAGGTAATAAGTTTTTTCTAAGACAGTTACATTAAATTAAAGAAAAGATACCGAAAATTTTAAAATTTGGGATTATTACACCTATTTATAAAAAAAAAAAGAGTAAAAACAAATGTAAATCCTATAATTACAGGCCAGTGTTTCTCCCAAAACGTATTTCTGAAATATTTAAAAAATCTACGAATTTCGGAGTATAACGTGTTTTAATTTCTTTAGTGTTAATCAGCGATAACAGAATAAGGAGAACTAAATACTTTATGATCACTTATACAAAACATTTTTGGATCGGTGGATGATAATATTTTATTGCTCGAATTGCGCTTTTTTTAAAAATTTTATCGGAAATAAATATTTACGAATAGTTTAAATTGTATTTACTTAAAAGGAAGTATGTGTTGCAAAAATCAGTAACATACGCCGTAATTATGCTTACAATATCCCAAGCAAACACGCTGGGACCTTTTTTTTTTAATTCGTATAAACGGCTTATTAAAGGAAAGTGGAAAAATTTTTAGCTAATGGCAATAATCAACTATTCAGAGATATTTTACTGTATAATTGCAAAGTCGATTTTTTGTTAAAGTTAAAGACAAATAAATGTTGCTTAAGACCTGAATGCGCTGTATAAAGTACCATAAAGTACAACTTTCGCAATTAGCGCGTTTAAGAACGGAAGCTCATTTAATGTACACTATAAAGGATGGTGTTAAATGTGGAAAAAGTCAAAGTACCGAATTTTAAAAAGTATCATAAGAATTCTGTCGACATACGCTGTACTGTACAATAAACTTTTTTCGTTGATAAAGAAACAATTAGTAAAATGAAGAAACAACTGAAACACTATAGGAATAAAAATACTTGTAATCGGGATTATTAAGTTCGTCATTTATCGATATAATCACCTATTTAACTTATCCGCTCGTGTTTCACCATTTCGGCCCATATGACGGGGGAGAGTATAAGAAAAAGAATTCACCCCAAAACTGAATAAAATCAATTGATTTACTTACATACATGTATATATCACATTCATACAAACATAATTAGCCAATAATTTGTCGACATAAAGGTCAATGTTTCAGTACTACATGTGTGTATGTAACATGGTGTATGTTTGTAGATCGAGCCGTTAAGTAACTTATACTATGCCTTTAGATATCATGTATAGGGCTGGCCATATTAGGTGGATCCATTTATTTAACAAAAAAACACGAAAAAAAAACATGAAAAAGAAACATTTTTTGCTGTTTAAGTGAAAAATCATTTAATTTAGTTTCAGGAGATTTGGTTACATCACTTACTAAAGATTAAATCACGCAAGTGGACACCCTGAGCTCGACGTAATGTGTCCGTTTTTCGGAATTTTCTATCGTGCTTACTAATGCTTCGGCTGATATGGTGGCTATTTTCGAGCGAATTGTAGCCTTAAGTTCGTCTAGCGTCCTTGGGGCTTGTTGATATAAACCTTTGACTTCAAGTAGCCCCAAAGGAAAAAGTCTGGCGGTGTCAAATCAGGCGAACGCGGGGGCCAGTCAAAATCACCGTTTTTTGATATCAAGCGACCGCGGGGAACAATCGGCATCAAAAAATCGGTTATCATAGTGCGATAACGCACCAGATTGACGGTTGTTGCTTTGCCACTGTTGAACCTGATGTTTTAACCGTTAAACACTGGCTTCTACGGCCGCGATATTTTCATCCGGATCGCCTCGGTAGCTTTTTATTCGCACACCTGGGATTAGCACCAGAAGACAAAAATCTTTCGTGCAAACGCTTTATTGTGTTCTTTGACAGTGCACTTTTCACTTTATCCATGCGCGTTGAGTTTTCACTATTGAGAAGTTATTTTAAATGTTCAGCTGAACAATTTCATTCGATTAAAAACTAATCTTCCGGAACCAAATTTATCGAGTACGGACCTGTTTTTTTTTGTTTTTTTTTTCTGTGTTTGTTTTTAGCAAAAATTAATAAACTACGGCGTTTTCGTGAAACACAGTCTCTTTGTCTGGATACAAAACCTGCTTTCATATACACATGATCCTCTTTAGGAGACGGTCCGTTAAGCTTGTAAAATAACTGTGTGTTCGACGAATTCCAAGCAAATCATATTCTTTTCGATTAAGAAAAAAACAAAAAAAGAAACACTAATATTAATTTTTTTCACATGTGATTTTTGAAAGCGAAATTTTTTCACCATTGAACTACGAATTAGGACCAAAACCTGCTGCGCACTCCGGCACCGTAATTCTTCGACGTTAAAATGACACTTGGTTAGGAAGTTCTCTTGTACTAAAATTCCGATGAAACATCACGGATTTCCGTATTTTCATTCTACTCTGTTGATTTGTCGAGAACGAAATGAAGTAGTAGAGCATTTTTCTCCTTGAAATCCACTTATTCCACACCCACCGTGGGAGAGGTATTAATATTTCTAATTATAAGTTTTGTAAAAACTAAATCTGACATTTTTACAACAACAAATTTTTATAGGTGATTCATTGCCTCTCCGTATTGTCCCCTCCACTCAAACACGAAGAGCATATTCGCGATGCTGATCACGTGTTTATTAAGTGTTCATCTATTTCTGCGGAGCGTTCTGCTTTCTATTCCAGTTTGCTGTGACTTGGTCTTCCTACTCCATATTTTTGTCGTTCCTAATATTTGTTCCTTCCTCCTAAAAACATTTGATATCGTATGAAGATATAATTGACTCCTTCCTATTCTAATTGTTTCTCGGTAAAAAGGCGAGAGCCAAAAAAAAAAAAGAAGAATATAGGTGAAGCCACCGACGAGGTTTGTATGAATAGACTAAGGAGCTTTGCACTCGTCGAATCTGACCGATTAATGGAAGTGTTCGGATATTTGTTTGATTATTCTTAAAGGACTCTGCAAAAACTCTGAGTATTATAACACTTGGATAACTTAATTTTTTACTAAAAAAATAAAACAAAGTATCGCATGATTTAGTAACAGGATAAAATTAAACATCAAAACCACCTGCAATCTTGCGATTATATTTAGTGAATTTTTCGGTCGAAGCCGAAATTTCATCAGAAATCAACTAAAATCCAAACTGATATCCGAATCATTGATGAAAAATTAAATCTGTATTTCAAAATGTTTTAAAAATGCAAAAAACTGAAAAAGTGCCGGGTGAGGGGTTCCTCAATATATATATATATATATATGTAACTCGACCATTTTGGTCTCACAAGAGGCTGTGCCCCTTGACCCTCCTTGCTTAAATTTCTATCTCTTTCTCTTCTATACTTTGTATAAAATGATCAAAATTTACAACGTAATTCTAAATCGATCCATATGAATATAACAACATAATACGGAAATCCTATAAAATATAACAAACGTTACATAAAATTGGAACATTTTTTCCAATGGGGGGTAGCCTAAGAATTACGTTGTAATTAATATATATATGTCGCGGCACGCCCTTGCTGATGAACAACTCGCGTCACTGCAGTTGCAGTACAAGCGAACGTGCGAAAAACTTTAATGCGGCGATTATGCCGATGATCGAAATTAAATTATGTACTAATGAAAGGTGTCCTTTAGTTGATTCAATTTTTCAATAGCACTTGACAGTATAAGGTATGCGCGGGGATAAAAAATAAATTTGGGCGGTGTAGAAAAACTAAGTTAACCTCAAGAAATTAGAAAAAGGCAAAAATGTTGCATAGTTATCACAAGTGTTTTGCTAGATAATATTAGTCCTCCGGATTTTTGAAATTTATTGTAAACTAAGTCAGCATACAACATTATATACCAAAATCATGGAAAAATCATTCGTGTCTAATGGTTTTAGCTGTGTTTCCTCGGGCTATCCATGGTTATAGTGGAGGGCACGTTGTTACAATTTTTAGATAATTGTCAATATGACGAAAGCCTATTACATAATTTATACATTTGATTGTTTTTATCGATAATATAACTCTATTCAGCTAGTAAAATATTACTGAAAAATTATTAAAATTTACGTTATTTTTTCGCCATGGGCAATTTAATTTAAAAAGTCAATTGTAACAACTTGCCCCCGATTCGGATTCAGGGCTAGTTGTTACACCTTTGGGGCACGTTGTTACGGTATATATAAATAAATAAAATCATCAAAAATAAATCAAAATGTAATCATTATTTTTAAACGTTATATACAAAAAGAAAACATTTTAAACAATCTCATAATAATAATCTGTAATTGTAGTATCTATATTTTAAAAACTATTTTTAACAGTAAAATCAAATTACTTTGGCAGTAAGTGTCTTCAAACTTAGGCAAAACAACATTTTTATTACTAAAATTAAAAATAAACTTCGTCTGCTACAAACAACTTTCTGTAGATAATTAATAACTTCTAATTAGTTTAATCAATATGGCACTTTTATTAAACTAAACAACTTTAGATCCTAACATTAATAAGGGACGCTCGCTATTATTTAAATTAGATAGAATAGGATAGAAAAAAATATATAATCATTTTTTATAGAGGTAGGTAACAATATCACATATAAGTATTAAATCAGTCTTCATTGGAATTGCAAATTAATTCAAATAAATGGATAAACGTTTCCCGTTACACATGTGACATGGACCCACATTTTTTATTCTTGTAACTTTCGTTACACACTAAACAATACCATTCATCAGTATCAGAATCTGGATCTGAATCCAATACTTTTTTCTGCACTTTATCTTTTCCTTCTTTACCCATTTTCGAGGCCTTTCCATTACCTTTTCCTTTACTTTTATCGCAGTTCTTTTTTGTCTTGGCCGGTTTTTCTTCATATTGTTTTTTTTTTTAAGGCTTCTGTTTCCAGTGTATCGGTTAATACAGCGGATTTGCGTTTACGACTATCGATGGATTGTTTTCGAGCTTCTGCCTGGGGAAAGAGTCTTATTTTTGAAGGCGAAAAATTTTCAAATTTACTTTGTGTACCAGAGTTGGACCTGGCATCGATGACTCAATTTCATTTTCTCTTTTTGAAAGTTTGAGGAATCTGGAGTCGGTAATGCAGTTAAACGTTCTTTACCTTGCGAACAAGCGGGATTTGGAGAAGATGAAACAGTAATATATTTAAAGGTATCACAGGTGTTGGATTTGTTGCTGTTTCGATTTTTGGATTGGGGTATGGACGACCAGTGACACAAAAGAACGCGCAAAGTCACTGTCTTGAAAAACATCATGATTGAAGGGCCATACACTCCTGTCGATTTTAATCCACCCATGATATTTGCAGGATTTAGGGCAAGTGGCAGTGAATCTTTCACCAGCCCTTAGTGTTCATGAATTGACATTGTTTTTCCTGGATGATTATGCATCCAGTCTGTCTGTGCTCGATTAAGGTAGTTTTTAAATGGACCATAAACTCTCACATCTAACGGCTGTAAGTTGTGGGAGCAGTGCTTTAGAAATGACAGCATGATTATGTTGTTTTCTTTGGCTTTCCCGATGACGTGAATATAGCTCTCTCAGTTGTTTTTTTCGTTTATAGTTTCTCATTGTGAAAAAGAAACAATGAATATTTAAATTTAATAAATATGAAGTCTATACAGAATAAAAAACGACAAATAATGCAGCTAATATCACAATTAGCTCACTATATGTTTTATAGTAGATATAGTTTAACTACTTTTTTAAAATTTGCCCGTTAAAAATTTATGTCTCATAATTATATCACGGGGCGAGATTTAATTGTGTAATCGGTACACATATATATTAAAAAAGTGTCTTAAAAGACAGAGTGGACCGCCATTTGGGACACCGAAATGATAGCTTGGAATCTTACACACAACACATTGAAGGTGATTTGACAGATGAAAATTAATAATATGTGCTTTCATCCTCAAAATCAAAGGTGATACAAATTTTGGGGCAAGCAAGTTGTTACATGTAACAACTTACCCCGAAAATTTGTAACTACGTGTCCCGTAGGATGATTTTTTAAATAAATCAAAGTCACCATTAACGGATATCGCTAGCAAAAAAAGACAATATTGCATATTAAAAGTGGATATATTAAGATAGTTGGAGCATTAAAAAGTTGTGAAAATAAAAAAAAACATATACATCAGAAATTAAAGATTTCGTAAAGGAGTTTTTTACTTACTTGGCTGAAATCGAGGTACATGCACACAACCTGTCAGCACGCCGCTCGATGTGGTCGCTCTTACATAATGCGCGATGTTATAAGGAATATCAAATGAGTCCAATACTATGCAGCAGAGAGTTCTAAATCCCGGGTAAAATGCGTGTAACTATTTACCCTTGTAACAACGTGCCCTTCCGTCCCCTATTACTAGATCGAAAAATTCACTCTTAACTATTGGTGTCTCACATCTCTTTCAGAGTTTCGCACATAAATTTGATATTTTGTGCTGTTGTCTAAATGCTGAAAAATAAAGTTTAATCGAGAAAAAGGGTTTAAAAATCCGAGACAACTAAGACTAAATATGGGTTCATAGGCGGATAAACGTACCAGGAATGTGGTTAAAGAGAATCACCCTAAAACTGGAGAATGTATAGAGAGAAAAAATTTTAATCAGTAAAAAATACGTGAAATTTCGCGTACGCGAAAAGGAAAATAAACGACAAAAAAAAAAAAACAACAAAAAAAACAATTTCAAATCTAAGCTGAAAATGTAAAAAAATGTTACGAACACGTGTACAATGCTGAAGAATCTTTTCCTACATTTAGCTCTCTTCGGTACCGAAGTAAATTTATTAACATGTAATTATCCCAAAAAGCTGCTCGGATGAAATGGAAATAAAATTAATTTCCCCGCGACCATTAAAAACGGTTTATTTTTAAGGGTAACCGAATGATGATTATATCTGGTTTTGTCCAGCGTCTCTTTTTTCCCCGAAATATTATAAGTTAAATTACGTTTGTTTTTTTTTTTGGGTTCGTCTACAAGGACATTGGCCCAAGAATAAATTACGTTTAAAATATCTCCTTCGTTTCCTTCTTTTTTGAAATTAAATTTTATTTAAAAAATAATAATTTTTTATTTCCATTGAAAAACAAGCATTTTTAATAACAGAAATAGTGGCAGATAAGAAATTATCGTCGATACGATTAATCTGTCTAATCAGATTTCAAATATCTGTTTAGCAAAAACGCTTGACGCAACACTGTCATCGAAGTAGTTAAGAAAGGGGCAGACTGAAGTATGAAAACGAGCGTCTTTTGCTTTATCGACATAGTGTACTCAAGGGGCTAATAGACAAGACTAAGCCGGGCGTCCATCATGAAGTCGTAAAAAATGGAAATAGTTTTAATTTCAGCCTTCTAATCACTGCAAAACTTTTCCACGGGGTGTCGTGTTATCCTTATTTTAATTTTGTACAGAAACTTAATTTTCTCGTCATCGGAAGCTTTTTGCAGATTTTTAGATTCGCCTGCCCTTTCGTCGCCCGGTGACGGATTTATAAACGCGCACATACATTGTATGTATATATTAACAACTATGTCTTTACACCAACGGTAATAAGAAAATCTACAACGTTCTTGCATCACGTTTCTAGGATATTTCATTTTATAAAGTCGATCTTCAATAAGAATTTTAAAACAGCATCAGAGGTTTCGAAGGATTTCCCCAAGGCGATGTCGCAAAGATCAAGTTTTGTATTAATGACACAACTCGAATTACACATAATATGTAAAAAAACAATATGAAATATGTAATCCTTTTTTTTATTTTTGATTTTAAATAAATTACTTAAACCGTGAATTACTATTATTTTTTTTGTGAAAGACACGTGGTTATTGAAGATTTGCTCTTCTCGAAGTATTAGAGAAAAACTGCCAGCTGGTGGTATCCTCGTAAGATCTGAAAGATTGAATTTTATATTATCTATATATTGACGTATAATATAATTAGTTTCATTTGTTGTAAAGTTATATTATTACATATTTTTAATTTCCAATGCTAAGAGATCTAAAATGAGTGTAAGTAACGCGACGAAGCGCAACTATAAATTAAAGTAAAAATAAAAATAAAAATAAAAATAAAAATAAAAAAGGACATTAACGGAAAAAAACTAAAAAAATAACTTCACAACTCCTCCGGCGCTTCAGGATCAGTACAATTAAATGCGATTTTGGTTACATCCAATGTGCAGATAGGTGAAATACTTATTAAATTGCCGTTATTATCGAATCATGGAATTACCATTCTCAAGTCTAAGCAATCAGTACGCACAATTATTCTGAAGATCAAGAAAACTGAATATACACCACCAGTTTAACAAATAGAAAATATTCAAAAAAAAAAAGTACTTCGCGATTATTTCGATTTTTGCCACTTCCTCGGGAACTCTGAACAATAATTTTCCGACGCTATTGTTGTTTTTTTTTTGGTTCGATTTTTTGGTGCTGTATGTAATGGCCAAAAACTCGATAATCGTTTTTGTAGACCAGAATCATACTAAATGTATTACAATTGAAAGCTACGTAAGTGGCATACTACGGCTGTGTGTTTTTTGACGACAATTTTTTATTTTCTAGCAGTCTTCGGAATTGTCGTATAAAAAATAAAAACAAAAAAACATTATATTCAGCGCCCAGATTTGAAGTCAGAATCGCGGCATCCCTTTTTAAACTCACGCTGGTACTGTTTGCCAACTGGTAACTTTTTCTATATGTATATCATTTTTCGTGTGTTTTTTTTTTTTTTTTTGTTTTTTTTTGTAATTTAAAAAGCGTGAAATTAATTCAGCTAAATTGTGCTGGTCGCTAGGTAATTCTAATTCATTCGGCAAATTGAGAACTAATCGCGGTGTTCTTACACACCCAAACAGCCTTTTCGAAGTTAGTTGCACCAGTGGTAAGGTTGCATCAGAACCGGTTTCCAAACTACGAATTTCCAGAGGTGTGATTTTTGCGATGTAAATACATCACTGTTCGCGGTATACGTTACACTGAATTCATTTCCGTGCGCTGTTTTATCCCTCGAAGTGCAGGTTCACAATTAAATATATTAAATACAACGCAAATATTTATTGAATGAAAAAAGTTATTAAAAACTGCGCTTTACATATATATCTACATATATTTATTTATTTTATTATTTTATTTTTGGGGGCGTCAATTGCATACATTAACCCGGCGCAAAGAAAATGTCAATGTATGGCAGCGGGATATTCTATCTGAACGAAACACCAATATGCCACGGTAGCTGGCCTTTATATATACATATAAAAATGTATGTACATAATATTCAAATCAAATCAAATTAAAGGAATTTTATTATTATTATTATTATTATTATTATTATTATTATTATTATTATTGTTATTGTTATTATTATTATTTACAATAAATAAACCACAAATACGCAACAGTGCGTGATTCGTGGTTTAACACAGAGAACATGATATATAGTAATCATATATTGATTTCACAAGTATATGCAAATTTTTTTTTTTTTTTCTTTTTTTTTTCTTTTTTTTCCACTGTACCAGTCGAGGGACCACAAACAGCGCCAGTATTAATTTTAATATATGTATTATGATGATAGAAATGTGACCAATCCAAAGCCCTCCAGTGAGGGGTTTGGCTTATAATAGTTCACTACAACTTATAAAAAGGGATACAAAGTCTAGAGAAGGACGAAAAGCTACATAAGCAGTACAGCACAATTTTGACCATATGGCCCTTAGGATATAAAAAGCGAATATGATGGATTTTAATAGAGAACAACATGAGATTAGTACAGCAGCGTGTACAATGTAATATTTAGAGCACAATCGTCATGATAACAGTGCTATTTAGTGTATTTCATAAAAGCTCGGCACGCATTTAGTGTGCAAGAGTGCGAGCACCACAGCAATCGCCTTATGGAACGCTATCCATACGTAGCAAGTCTACTTCTTATGATATCTGACAAAAAGCTCGAACACCATGGCAATCACTATGTTAAGAGTGACCCATACATGTCAAGTTTATTGTAGAACGTTATCCATACGTAGCAAGTCTACTTCTTATGATATCTGATAAAGATTCGAACACCATGGCAATCACTAAGTTAAGAGTGACCCATACATGTCATGTTTATTTGGGTCAGATGACCTGGATCCCATAGTAACCGTTGCTGTTTGGTCGGACAACAGAGTCCGGTGAAGTAAATACTTGATAAAAGTTTCGAGTCATAATAACTGATGCTAACGTATTTAAAACTAAATGCACTTAAGTTATGGGAAGAGCGTCACGACACCACTTCCTTCTCTTTAACCTTCTTCTCGGATTACCCGGAAGAGTATTTATAAACATGCTACTAACTTTAGGATTGGGATGTAGATTTAGATTTTCAAAAAATTTGCTGTACTGTTGAGTATGAACTGATTTAACAAAAGGAACATGCAGATCTCGATGGAGAGTTAGGTTTGAAACATATTTTGGTGCTGCTGCAATCCCTCGGAGGATAATGGACTGCTGACTCTGAATACGAGCAAGGTTGCTTCTGCTTGTATTTCCATATAGTTCTAGGCCATACCTCCACACCGGAGCTATAATCATCAAGTAGATAGATCTTTTTAACCTTATACTTAATTTAGATTTATTGCCTATCAGCGAGGATAGCTTTTTAGTGTGTGCGATTAGCTTTCTCCGTATTTGTGCAACGTGGAAGCGCCACGTAAGGCGACGGTCAAGGTACATGCCTAGATACTTGACTGTGTCTACCTGTTTGAGCTCTACATTGTTTATTTGTAATTTAGGGCATGTAACGTATCTGTTCGTAAAGGTTATGTGCTGACATTTTTCCTCACTAAATTTAATTCCCCATTTTTTGGCCCAGATCATTATCCTGTTTAAATGGTCCTGAACTGCATTATTCGCATATGTACAATTAGTATCTGAGGACAGTATTGCTATATCATCAGCAAATGTGGCCAGAATTGTCTGATTTGATACAGGAAGGTCAGCCGTGTAGATGGAGTATAGAATCGGGCCAAGGAGGCTACCCTGCGGAACAGAGGCCGATACCATACCTTCCGTAGACATTGAACCATTGACATTTACTATAAATGACCTATTTAATAGATAGGACTGAAAAAATAAATATAAGTCCGGTGGTAGTATTTGTTTGAGTTTATATAAAAGCCCAGTATGCCAAACCCGGTCAAACGCCTGGGCGACGTCCAGAAAGACCGCAGAGCATACCTCTCCCTTTTCAAGCACTGATGATATGGCATCCACTAGTCTATGGCACTGTTGTATGGTAGAATGCTGTGTTCGAAAACCAAATTGATGTACTGGTATCAATTTTTTATTTTCAATTACCGGAATTATTCTTTGTAGGATTAATTTCTCGAAAACTTTTGAGAGAGTATTTAGCAAACTGATTGGTCTATAGGATGACAGGAGAGACAACGGTTTCAAGGGTTTTGGTATCATAATTATTTTAGATTTTTTCCATGATTTCGGATAGTGACCTATTCGTCGGATGGCATTAAATATAAAACAGAGAAGAGTGGCAGATTTTTTGGGCAGGTGAATTAGAATTTCTCCCGTTACTCCATCGAGTCCAGGAGATTTCCTTAGAGGAGCTTTTTTGAGACATTTGTATACCTCATTTGGAGAGAATGGCCTGGTGGGAAGGCTAAGCTGTAGTGGTTGCTCTAGATAACGTTGTATAACGTTAATATGTTCTGAATCAATGTTTCCGTGAGGCATGAACGTAGCCTCTAAATACGAAGCGAATGCGTCTGCTTTCTGTTTATCTGTTCTAGCCCAACTACCGTCTTGCATCCGAATGTTGTGAGTCTCTGAAGATTGCCGCAGTATTCTTTTGGTTGCCTTCCATAAGGATCCATCCTGTGTATCTAGAGTTTCCAAGTAACTACTGTATGTTTTTTCTTTATATCTCTTAATTTCTTCTCTTAGCTTGTAACGGAGATTGTTGTATGTAGCTTTTAATGCCGGATAGCGGTTCTGTTGTCATCTTCTCCTTGCTGCCCGAGTAGCTTTTATTAACTTCCTGATTTCCGCTGGAACATATTTATTTTGGTTACTATGTACTGTTTTATATGTGGTAGAACTTCTACATGTTGTCTGTATTAGGTCCGTTATATCATCTACCACTGCTTCGATGTCGTCCTTGGTTTTTAAACTGATCTTCAGGTCAGTGCCATTTTCCATTGCAGTTGCAAAATATTCCCAATCCGTCGAGTAATTATGCAGTTTATGCTGCGTGGGCTTGACTATGGGGTTAATATCCAGGATTGAAATAACCGGAACATGGTCAGAAGAGAGATCGACTACTGTCTCGCATTTTTTATGATACCTTTGTAGGCCTCGTATAATAAAGAAATCTAGGATATCAGGTGTTCGATTTGCATGTTCCGGCCAATAAGTGGGGGACGTGGGAGAGAGAACGGACAGCGAATTATTACGCAGTGTTTTATCTAGTATCCGCCCTGCTTTATTTGTGATCCTTGATCCCCAAGTTCGACTTTTAGCGTTATAGTCTCCCCCACAGATAAAACTTTTTCCAAGATTTCTAAATATAGCACTAAATTCACTATCTGGAATATGGAGACCAGGATGACGATAAATGGCAGCTATTGTTATAAAATCTTTGTCAGTTCGAATGTTAACCGCAACTAGCTGATACGCATATGAACCATGAGATAGACGCATATGCTGTATATATGACTTTTTTACCAAGATCATTGAGCCGCCATGCGCGGTTCCATCTGGATGATTTGCCGTATATGTTACATATCCCGGCATTTTAAAGCTGCTTGAATGAATTAAATGAGTTTCGCATATTAGTGCGACATCGATCACATTTTGGTTCAAAAATATTTCAAGTTCGTTTTTTCTTTGTGTAATTCCATTGGCATTCCACAACATTATTACGAATGATCGTTGAGTTATAAAACTGGGATTATTTGCCATTTAAGGGAGAAGTCGATCTATAACTTTGGTTAACAAAGAGATTAACGGATTTAGTAGGGATTTAAATTCGGTTAAGAATGATGTTAATAATTCAGAGATATTATTATTATCCTTACTATCTATGCATTCTTTATTGTTATTATTATTATTATTATTACTATTATTATTATTATTATTATCACTGATATTATACGATTTATCATACGTACTTCTATTATTAGAGTTGTTTATATTATGCGAAAAAGATTTAACTTTGTTAGCATAAGTTTCAGTGTTATTCCGTGTCGATGAAAAATCTGTTCTAGGTTGCGGCGATATATTATAACCAGTTAATTCTGGTTGATATTTTTTACTGGTTTTGTTGTAATATTGTATTTGTTGTTTATAGATCAGGCATCCCCTATAACTCGCGGGGTGATTGCCTTCACACAAAGCACATTTTGCAGGGTCTTCCGAATTTTTAGTGCATTTATTTGTCTCATGCCTACCTGCGCACTTGACACATCGATTCGGTAAGTTACAATAGTTCGCTGTATGGCCGAATAATTGACAGCGCTTACACTGCTTTAAACCAAAGTCTTTTCGTGGTTCTTCAAAGCTAACCACAGTATTTAAGAGTCTGTTTATTTTAAAGATTTCTTCATTCTTATGTGAAGATTTTAGGTCAACGAAGAACATTGGGAGAGGTTGTTTTGTTTTATGTTTTAGTATATTAATGATTCTAATAACATCAAAACTTTTTTCCTCTATAGCGTTTTTTATGTCATTAAGGTCAGTGGTCCAGTGAAGATTCTTTAGCACAACCCTAAAAGGTTTATCTTCCGCTAACGAATAAGTGTAAAAAAAATATTTATTGTTAGTTAATGATTTAATAATATTCCGATAGCTAGATGAATTAGCCGGGTTAATAGTAACGCCGGTTAAAGTCGACTTTAAAGAAAAGTCAATGTCAGGTACGCCTAATAAAAACCTCCTAAATGCATTGAAGTTATTTATATTTTTGACCATGATTGGTGGAGGTTTCGTAAACGGTTTATTCGGTTTATCATTATTTAAATGTTTCATATTATTATTTACAGTACCAGAATCATCATTGAAACTAGTATTGTCTAGCTGCATCATGTTCTTATCAACATTACTACAATTATCGGATTCGTCATTATCATCTTCTACTGTGAGAAATTGAAAAATGTTCCGTTTTGTGTTGACAACCGGCGGCGTATCAGAGGAACTAGTCGATTTATTTTGTGGTCGCTTGCGTTTCGAAGGAACAATATTCCATCGTTGGTCGTTTTTATTAAGCGACATATGTATCGGCGAAACACCGTTATCTACATTTTTATATGCAGAGGCTTCAGGCAGGTCTAGAGGAATGACATTAGCAGCGGTAGCCCGATTGTTATCATTAATATTACTAGTGTCTGTATTAGTACCAGGGTTAGCAATAATACTAGCAATAGCAGTACTAGTAGAGTCTGTGGTAGTAGTAGCGATTTAAAAGCTGGCACACGATGAATATGAATTATATACGAAACGAAACTAAATTAAAAATTAAATTGAAAATATAGATCCATTTAGGCAACACTCTGAACTACGGTTATATTAGCCATAAAAAACAAATTAAACAATAACAGCAATTAATTATGTATTAATAATTTCACAAAAGCTTAAAATTATACGTATATTTTGGGTAAAATCATATTTCCATCGCAGTATTTCAACGTGCACGATCTAAATAACTTATACAAAAAAAAAAAAAAAAAAAAAGAAAATATACATACTTGAATATTTCTAGAATCAATAGCCCAGTTTTAGTATTAGGAACTTAATGATTATTTTCATGATTTACATAATCGATTAGATATTTGCGTTTTCTTTTGTAATTTAATAAATGTCTCTTTAGTTGTTCTGGTGTTGTTTTATTGGATAGAGTGTTACACCCATATATGTACATGTAGCTTGAATTCTAGAGTGATATTTGTTGAATCAGGATACTCTTGCCTTTTCGGACCTTCGGTTATTCCATTTGACTAGTGAAATATTAAAATAATATTTATTTTTTAAAACATTTTGTAAAAATTGTATTTCGTACGGATTACGAAGATTTAATAATTAATGGCCGAAAAGTGCTTCTTTACCTTTTGTAATAATTTTAAAAATTGACTTTTGAAGTTGACATAATTGTTTTAAATGGTAATTTGGTGCGCAGTCCCGACGTATTAATCCGTAACATAATCTGTATATCGTTGTGTATATTCTATATGTTTTTTTTTTGAGTGCTCCTCTTTATTCAATGAACAATCAGTGCTATACTCTAATTTATTACAACTCAATGTTCCTACACCTTATAATATTTTATCGATACTTACGTTTCCAAACCCTCTCATTTTTTCAATAATTGCATCTTTCCTTTGCTCAATAGCGAATAGTTACAAAATTTAAATTATCTCAAAAAAAAAAAAGAAAGAATCAGAATAAATATACATGGGTTAATGCTCTTTGTTAGCCGAGCTCCCCCCCTCCCTCCAAAAAAAGAATAATAGTATATTTTTGTTTGGTTTGTATCAAGTGTTCATTTTTTCATGGTGAAATTTTCGAGGAACGATCTTTCGTTAAATTTAACCGCAAAAAACCTTTCGAAGCTAAATGTTGTGCCGCCATATCGTTGCAAAGGATAATTTTTTATCTATATACGAAAACTTCTGGTCGTAATGATGGATTTTTGATTATAATCACTTTTTTTAGAATAAGATTTTATCGAATTTTGTCGGTTCCTCTATAATAATACCCTATGCCGCTAATTATACTTCAACATCGGGAAGAGTTAATGCCGACAAAAACAGTATATTTTAAGTTTTCAATAAAGCCAAAAAAAAAAATTTTTTGAATGGATTAGAATTAAAATTATTGATTATTGACGAAACGTACACTATAACTGAATTTAAAAAATTCAAGTACAGTCATAAAAACAGCAAAACGAAAGTTTAGAAAATCGTTTTATAAAAATTTATCGACTTACTTTATTTATAATCGAATTCACTACAATATCGCTCGAGTGTAAAATCGAATCTTGCGAAAACAATATCTACAATTTAGTTCGTAACTCAAATGCACTCCATCAAGCCGATGTAACAAATGAGAACATGTTTTTTCTTCCGACACACTGCTACAATAATGATGTTCATATGTTTTTCGATAGCACGGACTGCAAGTACTAAAAAAGTTTTAGACAATTTTTGATACCTCTTTTCGAATATATAAAATTAATTGACACCCCCGTTGATATGCAAAAAATAATAAATTTAGATAAAAACATTGCTCTTCGTTTTTTGTTTTTTTTTTAGTTTAATTTAGATGTTGACGTGCGAATTGAACGAGCGAGTCTGCTACGTTTTGACCCCCGAATCGAAAACCTTCGTCCTGTTTCGAAAGGGATTTGGTTTATTCTTAATTTTTTTTCGAATTATCATCATCATATTTAAGGTGAGTAAAATAATTATCGAATCAAAAAAAGAAACGCGAAATTTTCGAATTAATTTCCTTACAAAATAATGAATTTTTAAAAATCAACGATTTCCAGAATACTTCTTTCGTTTATATGTGGTTTAAAAGATAACAAAGAATCGAAATACTAATTATCGTTTACTTAACATCTTAGTTCAATAAAAATTTCTAGAAAAAATGAGTAAGCGGTAAAATTGTTCACTATGAAAAATTAAAAAAAAAAAAATTCTATCTGCCTTACAATAGTCGCTTTAAAAAAACAAATAACAAACAAAAACTTTAATAATTATTAAAGCCAACTGAAATTAAATTATAGACGCACAGTTGAAAAAATCAAAATCAATCTAGATTCTAGATTTCATTCTCTGTTCGTTACGTTTAATAGTAAAACGATTGTACGTTCATCTTCATATTTATTTTCAGCTTGCGTGCGTGCGAGAAAGACGAAAATAATAATAATATTTTTGTCGTTTAAATTTTAATAAGAAGGATCAAGATTTTTCGTATTTTGTATAATAATTTCGAGAAATGATTTTAAGCAATTTTTACATTACTTTTCGTTCTCTTGTTGTTAGAAATAATTACCGGTTTTAAAAAGTATCTTCCGCGGGTGAAATATTAATTCTTGCGAAAAACTTTTAAATAAACTCTCTGGAATGTTTTAATTTTAATGTATACGCAAGTTACTGTACAGTAAAAAATATCATTATATTTAATTCCCCAAAAAGAAAAATGAAATGTTTAAAAAACAAAAAGATCACGTCAAATATAGCACAAAAATTTCCTTGCAAAAAGAGATCGGTTAAATCTCTGTTCGATATACTTTATTTCAATAATGTCCTCCTCCCCCGGAATGCAAATAAAAGAAGAGAAAGATTTCAACGCAGGTTTTCTTCTTCTTCTTCTGCTTCTTCTTCTTTGATTAACGTGTCGTGTACTGCCGCTTAGGCCAGAGGCACGGATAAGATAACACAGTTAGATGGAGTGGAAAAGGTTAGTGGTCTTGAGAAAACGTAGGAGGCGTTCAATTTTATCGTGGCGATCAGATAGGATTTCAGAAAGGTTGGACGATTGGAGAAATTGTGCTCGGTATGAATTATAGGTTGGACAGCTGACGAGTAAATGTTGGATTGTGACAGGAGAATTGCAATTGGAACACAGTGGAATAGGTTGTCTGGACAAGAGGTGAACGATTTATTCGCGGCCGCAACTTCATACTTTCACGAATAAAATGTAAAATGTAATAATATTTTCCAATTACTATAATGGTTGGGGGGATCTTCTTTTGAAATAATCGAGAGGGCATTTAATACAATTAAATATAAAATTACTGTAAATCACGTTTCGTTAAATAATAAATTCATAATGTTCCAGCGATAATTAGAATAATTATCCGATACAATCAAATATAATAATAAATTCATTGATATCAGGTTATAATACTACCAATTTATTATTTATCGTCTTTTAGTAGCCTCTGCTTCGAAGTAGTTACATTTAATTTTTAAAAAAAGTTTTTTTTCTCAGATATTATGCAGCTTTAGGGTTTTAATTGGTCAGTTTTCTCTGGTTTCTTGATCGTGTAAAAATTACTTCCTATTTTTACATTAAAAGTAAATACGATGAGAGTGAAACTTTTTTTACTATTAAAAGTAACAAAAAAAAAAAAAAAAAAAAAAAAAAACAGATTTTAATTTTTGTATTTTCAAATATGTCCGTAATTTAATTTGATTTTTTTTCGTTTTTTAAATCTATCATAGCGAGAAATTATTGAATATTTTACGCCTTAAATATACACTGGGAAAAAATTGAGAAAACTCACATAAACTAAAATCTACTTTTGGACGAGACGAAATCGAAATGATGCAGGCTCTGAAACGTGTCGAGGACTATCGGTGCCCCGAATCGTTGACGCCGAAGCAAATGGACCCCTGAGCGAACTGAAATTGTGGTAGTCGGATGGATCAAAACGGGGAATCGAGTTTCTTATGCGATTCTAATTCTTTACTCGTCGAAGTGTTTGGCCGTAATGAAATTTTAACTACACCTGTCTACATCGAAGCCACAGCCGGATTTTCAACACGGACTAACTTGTTTCGTCTAGTACAGGGTTAATGAAGGCTGAATTGAAATAAACATCGTCGCGTAGAATGTTTACAGAGAAAAATAGCGTAACGACACTTTTTTTTAGGAGAGAAAAATCGTGCATGCTAGAACGGTAATTTGAAGACGGTAGAAAAAAGTAAACAAGAAACAGTTGATGAAATATCATCGTTAGAGAGAATTTAGAAGAAAAATCAGCGTTCCGATTTTATCGCGGAATTCATTTCTAAAAAGTCATCTAACCGAAGAATTGCGTCTGTGGGCTGAATGAATATATGGAGTGTGACGTTTCATCAACAAAGCGTGCTGTAATTCAAGATGGCTCGATATTTCTGGGAAGTCGTAAATAAATAACTGGATCAGAAAGGACCCCAACGATACTTCGCAAGCGGAGAAGTGGCCATTCATTTTTACCCAGAACTTTCAACTAATTCTGTTTATTAGTGTTCAATTAAGTAATAAGAAAATTCCGATTAGTTTACGTAATAGATGTCACTTTAAAAAAGACTTAGCATCGGAAATCAACATATACTGGCGATGTGTTTGTTTTCGCTAAATTTCTTAAACAACTCGCTTGTAAAATAGTAGTGGACGAATCTCGCGAAAATCCGAACTGTTCTGTAATAATTAGATTAATATTTTCAGAACAACCGTATAAACGATTATACTGAAACTTAGAAATGTTTTCGGGCACAGATGATCAGCTGAAATTTATAAAACAACATAACAGTATGCGTGATCAGAACAAAGTCTAAAGTTCTGATTCTAATTACACGTTTTGCATTGTTTTATAAATTTTAGCTGATGGTGGGCTGTAAAACGTTTCTATGTTAGTATAATCGTTTATACTATTTAAATATTGTTATAATTTAAAATATTTTTATATTTTAACAAGCTACTTAAAGGATTCTATATTACGGTGTAACCGCAATTTATATAAAATTGATGATTCAGCAATTTTACTGGAAAAAGAAAAAGAAGAAAATACTTTGAAGAATCGGTAGTTTAAACTGTTTAATCGGTTTATTGAAATGATAGTTGATTCCATTCGTTAGGCAGTATCAGAAGATAGTAAAATTTCAATTAATAATAAGTCTAAGTAGAATTTTAGACTTCTTCGGTATCTCTTTTCTTTTTTTTTAAGGGACATTGGTTAAATATTATCCGGATCTGTAGAGTTTTTTTAAATTTTTCATCCGCACTGTTTATTTCCGTAGGTGGGGAAAGTTGTAAAGTTTAGAATGACTCAATATTATTATTATTAAATTAAATTAAATTAACACGCCTTGCGTAGCAGCTACGAGGCACAAACGGAGAAGGGAGAATTAGATTAAGGAATACAAACCAGAATTCTGAAGGAAAATATGATTTAGCCGATGAAGAGGGGTTGTCTTTGAAGAAGGAAGGATGAGAGATCTTCTATGTAAGGAATATAAAGTGAATATTTCGTAATGATCGAAAGGATAATACACACGACGCATAGAGGAGCTTCGATAACAAGTCGTTATAAATATATATACATTTTTTTTTGTTTCGTTATCGTCTGATTCTGAATTTCGAGAGAGACGTTTGCCGTCAGTTCGGGGTTTTGCCTTTATCCGTGTATTTGGCGAGAGTTGCTAAATTGCTGAATTAGATTTATTACCTGCGACTACTACTAGGAAGGTTTTCCGTAAGATTTATATTATTCGGATTACTTAATTTATATTCAGAAGAGCTTATCGTTATGATACTCGGATAATTTAAATGGCGCTAATTTATTAATACCCTTATAAACAATTAAAGACTTTCTTCGATAAAAATTACGCGAAGAATAGAAAAATGTACGTGGCGCGTAGTAATATTTATTACGTCTAAATATAAATACGCTGCAGTTTAACTTAAATATACCATGATTCGGAATAATTACGAAATACTTTTTTCTTACTCGCGATATTCGTTGTATAGTTCCGTTTCAGATTCTATTTTCTGCGTTTGTGAGTTTGACAGGTGAAAGCCGTGAAATTTATTATATTGCACTTTAAAAGCGTCAAAATGCCCATTACTCTTTTTATCAGTGAATCGCAGTATTTTGTAGAAGAAAAAAAAAAACGTTTTTTAACGACAATAATAAATAAAGAATATATATATATAAAAAAAAAAAAAAAGGTTTAGCCCGATTGTCAAAAAGAAGGTTAAATTAAATAGTCCGCTCCTTTGAGGACTGCACAGATCGGAACGATACTGTAAACTATCTCTCGAGCGAGTCTTATCTTCTATGCCAGAAATACGCGTTAAATATGCGAACATGATCAACACCGAGTATACAGCAGAGAGATAAGTGTGTGTTCATCGTTACAGAGGTTAATTGGTACGGGGTAGACGAATGTAAACAGCTTGTGATGAACCGGTTACCGCTTAGAATCGTAGGAGATGATCATCACTACGAATAGACGTACAGTTCGGATTTTGATTTCACGGACACTCTAATGATTGACGTTGAGGAGAGTCAGAATTGTCGGCTGAAGAACCATCTTCCATCTGGGGAAGCGTTAGCGCTGATTATTATCGACAAATTCAGTGACGGTTACAGAAGTAATTAGCGGATAGGAGCGGTGTAGACGCGGGTAATATAACATTCCGGGAAAACACGCCATAAAAACATACTCGAAGATATAGCGGAATTGTCGCGTGAAGAATTGTAGCGGTAAATGTAGACACACTATGTTGCCTAAATCCAGTTTTTCCTTTTCTTAAATTCCATATCTCGTTTAACGCGAACATGTTTTACGGGTAGGTTCGAGCGTAAATAAAAAAACATTAGCTCGTTACGAACTAGTTCAGTCTGAAAATTCGGCGTTTACCTTGCTGCAACGTTTCTACATGCTGAATTAGATGAAGTCCTAGAATAATATCCGCGCTCGAAGACATAGAGAACGTAAAAAAGAACATTGGGATTTCGGAATTTTTCCACATTTCAAGAAAAGTTATATTTTACATTTCAGTTATAGCAAACCTTGTCGAGTGGTGTACAAAAAAAATCCGTTTTCACTGAATAATTTTATTTCTCGTTTGGTTTTGATAAAAAAAAAACAAAAAAAACTGTCTGATACTTTCACTTTTCTATTGATTAAAAAAAGTTACAAACGTTCCACCCTATAAAAAAAAAAATAAAAATAACGTAGTCGCTTTGGCACTAAGGTGTTTCGTTCAGGTAGGACCTAGTTCACGTATCCTACTACTGCCATATACACAGATAATTTATTTTGCAGCGAGTTAATGTGTCCATAGTTGACGAGCCGAAAAGAAAAAAAAGAGAATAAAAAAGGTTAAAAAACCAATTTTGTGTTTTTATATTGTTGTTGTTAAAACGTCACAAGAATCACTTATCTGAAAGAAATTTCTAAGAAGAAATCTAGAATCTCCTGAGAAGGCATCGAAACGTAAAGTAAAGGGAAATAAAAGGTATTCCTCTAATAATTAAATATCACTTAAATCTAAATATATCCTATTTAAATAGACCACCTTGATATGGCTCTGCTGTTACCGTTTCGTTCGGATAATAAATTTTTAAAAATATATGTATTCCCTCTTCGTTTATTCACCTAATTTCAACCAAAACTCCAGCTTTAAGAAAAAAGTCTCATCCGCGCTTAATCGTTATTCCTGGAGTTACCATGTAAATTTTGTACCGGATGAGAATCTATTCCGAAAATATTAAATTGGGCTCTTGTAGTGAAACAAGGCAGTATAGAATTTTTGTAAGTTATAAAAATAATATTATAATTGAGAAAGAAAAAAGGGGCAATTTTTACAAACTTCGGTTGTTTTTAAGTGTACTTTAAAAATTAGCAATTATGATTAAAGAGAAATATTTGAAAACAAAATAATTTTTTTTTTTCTGTAAACTATTTTAAGAAATACGATATATGTTACTTATTTAATTTTGATTACAAAGGAAAATAATTTAAAATAAAACCCTCCGAAACATCCGTAATATTTCGGAACGAACTGCTGCCTGCTCGAATCTAATTAAAACCCCATAAAATTTAATGATACTTTCCGAATAAAACGGTACATTTTAGACACGATATACAATCGATCATCAGCAGTGCGGACCATGACAAGCCCTTTCTACACGCAAAAGATTCGTCGAATTGGTTGGGCAAAGAGAACTTTCATTATTTCTATTGAATTATATCGGAAAATCTGACTTCCTTTAATATATTTATAACAGGTGGGGGGGCGTTACATAATGGAAACGGCGAAAGATCTTAGAAAGGACGTTGGCCGATCAAACAGGCACATCGGACTGAATGAGGAAAGCCTCTTCAGGTAAATAAAAAATTAGAACAAATTTATTATTTCCCGACGACCAAAATTTATTGGTCTTACTTCGAAAATCAAACTCGATGCTTAGTGAATAAAATTAAACGCCCGAGGAGGGTTTTAAACATGAACGGCAAAGAAGCTATAAAACTCGTTCGTTTCTTGTTGAAGAAGAGGATTTTTTTTTTTTTCCCTCTTTTAAATAATGACTTCCGGTATTGAGATTCGAATTATACTCGAACAAAACACACACCATTCATATCGTTTGTTAACCTTTATTTCCAAAATTAATTCCAGGCCATAGTGAGTAGTTTTTAAAATATCGTCCATCTCCGTTGACTATTTCATTTTGGTTCATCTCCTTGTTTATTTTCCCCTCCCCCCCCCCCCCTTTTTTTTTTAATCGTATCGCTAGGCGAATAATATTTACACCAGCGAAATTCGTAGAAAATACACGCGATTTTTACGAGAAAATTATTTACTTTTATAATTCCCCCCCTTTTCATTTTTTCGGCAACGTGCTTAAGAAACAAGAGTCTCCCTTTCCTAAACCATCCGCTGATCCTATCGTGCTTCACATACGTTCCTTAATTTCACATCTATTTCATTCCCGTTCTGTCCGTATTGATCTATTGTGGATTCCTAGTCATTGTGGAATTTCGGGCAACGAGTTAGTCGACTCGTTGGCACGTTCGGCTGCTTTAAACGGTCGCTTTATTAGGCATTTCCCAGCTCAAAGTCTTCTTACTCTTTCCTCGCGTTGCCATCGTGACTGTTGGTCTGATCTCTATCCTTCTTCTTTTTCCAATCCTGCTTCCTTTTACTTATCCATACAACCCACTCCTCCTCTTTTTCCGTGGTTTGTTGATTTCCCCAACATGAGGCGGTCAACTATTTCATCCATAATTAGACTTCGGTTAAACCACAGCTTGCTTCCTGCTTCGCTCTTTCGTTTCTCCATTACTCAGTCTCCTCTTTGTCCATTTGATCCGTTAGAAGCAAACTTCGTTTGTGATGCGAACCACATTTTCCTTGAATGTCCTTCCATTTCTTCAGAACGCGCGATACTGTATTCCGGTCTTTTGCGTCTTGGCCTCCCTACGCCCTACAGCGCTCACAGCATCCTTTCTTTTCCGTCTCCTTTGGTTATTCCTTTGTTAGCTTCTTTCGTATGTTCCATTTGTAATATTTTTCCTTTATAATTATTAATACCATCATACCGTTGAAGTGAGTAACGTCCTTAGCCGACATGCTCAAAAAAAAAAAAAAAAAAAAAAAAAAAAAAGAAACAAGAGTACAAAAATTTAGAGAATAATGAGGTACGTAATTAAAATAATCATCAAATCAAAAGCTCGTCAGTTTATTTTAGTAGAAAATTAAATAAAGAAATCTCTTTTTCCAGCTTTCAAAAATTATAAGGTTAATCTTTTCTACCGTAAAATAAAAATTGTTATCAGTTCCTCATAATTATTTAAAACTTTAAAATGAAGTAGTTAAAATGAAGTGTGTTTCCATTTGATTTTTCTCCTCTATATACACCTACATATGTGTATGAAGCACGTCCTGCGCAACTTTAATAAAGTATCACGGATTGTGAAGTTAATTTTCTTAATATACCTAGTGCACCTGAAGAGAATACCGGGCCAGTTTCTTTCTCATGTGGCGTACGATTTCTCTGCTGCCCAATTATATTTCAGACTGGGTAAACCTGGGAGCGACTGGGATGGGACAACCCTGAAAATATAATAAGTAAGTATAATATACTGTCATCATATACTAGAGATAAACAACGTCGGTTTACAAATAAATCCGAATAAAACAAAGGACATGAAATATATTCAAAATCGGAACAATGATCACATGCATAACGAAATACAAATACAAGCAAGGAGCATCCAGTTCACATATTTGGGTAAAGTATTCAGAACCGAAAAACAAGGGATGAAATTAGACCTCGAAAAGAAAATATTCAAGCGGTTGGATCGCATACCATAAAATAAAACACGTACACAATACCGGAATCGGTTCACAAAATAAAGCGAAAATATTTAACCAATGCGTGATTCCAGTGCTAACGTATGCTACGGAAATCTGGCTCATTAAAGAAAGGAAGTCATAGTATAATTAGGGAAAAACTGAAAGACGGATGGAACGAGCTTTACTTCACATATATGAGATAAGATTAAATCAGAATATATCCGAAATAAGACAACATTTGAAGACGTCGGGACAAGAGTAGCCTTGAACAAATGGGCCTGGGCTGGTCATGTTGGTAGGCAAGTAGATGGAAGGTGGACAAATGATCCAATGAAGACCGTATACGCGCACAAGGAAGACCACTCAGAAAGTGGACGGATGATATTGTGGCAACAGCATGGAAACAGTGGCTTCGTGAAGTACAAGTATCGATGGAGTAAATTAAGGGAGGCCTACATCGAATCAATGATGTAACGCAGGCAAAAGAAGAAGAAGAAGAAGATACTGATATATAAATTATTATAAGAACACAAACTGAAATTGATGCTGAATCGAAGTCCTTTGAATAAATTTTTATTTTTAAAGACGAGAGTAAAAAGTATTCGAAAAATTAATTTTTAACTTTTTTAAAATCACTCTATTTAATTATGTAATTAAAAATTAATAGAAACTCGACAGTTTTTTAACCTATTCTCATTAGTGTATTGAACGTGAACTAATTCGCATTTCAATATTCTTTACTGAGTCGTTCATTTATACAAAGAGCGTTGTTGTTCTTGCTGCAACAACTTGAAGTTTTAATGAGCGACGAAAAACTTATTCGGAGATGCATTATCCGGATCATAAAGCAGAAAGAAAAAATTAATGTCGAAATCCATTGCAATTCCGTCCTTTTTATATTTAAAAACCTTTCTTACCGGATTTATCCGGTTAAACCTTTGTTCTAGCGCGTACATTTTTTTTTTTTTTTTTTTTTGGTTTATTGCGTTGTATTTCTTTCGAATTCAAAATAGAAAAAAAAAAATTCCGAATAACGTTATAATTAAGATACCTGCTTATTGCGCCGAACATTAATACATTTCGAAAGTCAAGCGCAATTGCGAAATACGCTTCAAATTTTGGTTTCTGATTTTTATATCGAGTCCGTCTTAATTTATTTACACATTCTACTTTTGGTTTTCGTGTTTTTAATGATATTTTAAAGATTTCATTGCTTTTTTGTTTCTTCACCACCTTTTCCTACTTGGGGAGCATGAAAAATCCAGTATGGCCTAAGAGGTTTTTCAAGTCGTCCTTCCTAAAGGCTTGTTTTTCACCGTATCAGTTGTATAGAGACGAATATTGATATTGCTGGAAAACCGTTAGACTCGAGTAAAGCCGCCTGACGATAATAATGAAAAATCGGTTATCTTGACTAAAATAAAAAACAATCTCTCATAACGACCTAACCGGGTTTCAATTACAGATATGAACGTAACAAAAAAAGGAAAAGGCCTCCTGAGGTTTTTCTATGAAAAAATTAAAATGAACACAATTAAAGGCTTATTTTAAACTTAACGTGTTCGGTCATTACAAGAAATGTTAGAAAAAGACTACCGATCTCGTTATAGAAAATAAGTATATGTATAATATACATAGGTATATAAATTTGTGCGAATTATGACACAAGCATTGAAAGCTGAACTAGCGCGTATCGACCAATCGTCTTACCGCACGACGTAACCTATGAAATACGATTAAAGAATTATTACTAAAATTTAGCAAAACGTCGTTGTAGGAAAAAATTAAAAAAAAACCTACGAGCAAATACGACGATAAGTTATAAATTAAATCTTTTTAAGGAATATACAGATACTACAAATGAGGGGGACAAGACTGCGATCAAAAGAAAAGAAGGAGATAGTATAGCATATAAAGATCACAGGGGGATTGTAACGGAAATTATATTATATTTCCGTTATATTTATTTGTACTTTCTGTAGTAATAATAATTTAATATATGACAATAAAAATTAATATCAGATCGATAGAGATAAATCATGCTCACCTTTATCGCACTGATGAACTCGTTAAAGCGATAAGGAGTGGCTGATCAGCGATTGCACGTTTTCGGCTAGTGTGTGTCAAAAATACTAATGTTGATTTTACTATTTTGTTCAATAAAATAGTAAATTGTAACATGCGAAGTTAAAAGAAATTACTGGTGCGCCGGGGTTGTGGTTAACGGAAAGACACCCTCTACCTGGTTAAGGATGGCGTAATCGAATTATTTTGTAAGTAAATTTCTCCGTAAATATAAGTTAATAATATAGAATTGTGTTAAAATCTCCGGAACGTGGACCACGTTAAATTTGAACAACTTAGGGGCACCTGGTAGTCAATAATGAAAATAAATGGTATACCCGTCAGCAGGTACGTAGACCTGCTGATGTTAAGGTGTGGGATGAATATATATATATATATACAGTGTGCAAAATAAATATTCGGACTAGCAAAAACGAAATCAAAAACGCATCGCAAGAGAGGTTAAAAAAGGTTTTTTGAATGTTTTTTTTTTATGGTCACATAAAACATACTGCAATGAACACATTGTGTGAGAAAACAAAAAAAAAAACTTCAAAAACCGAGAAAAACAACAAAAAAATGCATCTGTCAAAGCAAACATAATATTCGGATGCGCAAAATTAATATTCGGACTTTTCAATAATCTGTAGACAACACGCCCTTGGGGTTTTTCCCGAGCGTATGCAACGCAAGCGAACGTTGTATTACTCATCAGTAAGCACTACTAATCATCACTTGAAGCATTTTGAGCATTATTGATCGACTCATATGCGTAAATCAAGTTTTAATGCGTTACGTGAAAAAATGATGTTGCGAAAAAGTAAAAATACTTCTTGTGAAGTGCGTCAAATGGTGATTTTTAATCGGGTAAAAGGAAAATCGGGTAACGAGATATCGCGGTTATTAAATTTACCTGGAAGCACCGTTTATGACATTGTAAACAGGTTTCAGAGGGAGGATCGAATTGAATCGCATAAGCAAAAGGGTCGACCAGAGAAACTTACGGACGTAGAAAAACGATTTATTCGACGAGAGATTGAAAAAAATCCTAAAATGAGCGCCTCAAAACTTGCGACAGCATTGTTGGAAAGAACTGGTAAGGAAGTTACATCTCAAACGATACGTAATACGTTTAGAAGTATGGGGTATAAGTCACGCACTGCGCGACTGAAACCGCTCCTTAGTACAGTTAACCAACGAAAGCGGTTCAATTTCGCAAGGGAATACCGAATAAAAGATGAGGGGTTTTGGAAAAATGTAATTTTCACCGATGAATCGAAATTTAATGTGTTCAGCAGCGACGGGAAAGTTCGGGTTTGGAGAAAGCCTAACACTGCACTTGAACAAAAAAATATCAAACCGACGGTAAAATATGGAGGCGGTTCAGTTATGGTTTGGGGGTGTTTTTCGGCCAGCGGAGTGGGCAGTTTAGTGTTTATTGATGGGGTCATGAACGCCGATGCGTATATTGAAATTTTGAGAGATCACCTTCATAGCAGTGCAGAAAAATTAGGCATTCGTCAGACCTTCGTTTTTTACCAGGATAATGATCCAAAACATAAAGCATACAAAACGAAGGTCTGGTTGCTATATAATTGCCCAAAGGTTTTGGATACTCCCCCTCAATCTCCGGATTGTAACCCAATTGAAAATTTGTGGGAATACCTCGACTCCAAAGTCCGTCAACACACGATATCGAGCAAGGCAGAGCTTAAAGAAATACTGCAAGAAGAGTGGCACAAGATCCCTGCAACTTATCTTGAAAAACTGGTTTCTTCGGTGCCACGCAGATGGCATGCTGTCTATAAAGCTAAAGGGATGCACACCAAATATTAAACACGAAAATTTCATGTTTTCAGCGCTATAAATACGAAATTTATTTCAAGTCCGAATATTAATTTTGCGAGTTCGAATATTATGTTTTGCTTCGACAGATGCATTTTTTCGTTATTTTTCTCATTTTTATGAATTTTTTTTTTTTTTTCACACAATGTGTTCATTGCAGTATGTTTTATGTTACTATAAAAAAAATTGAAAAAAAAAAATTTTTTTAACCTCTCTTACGATGCGTTTTTATTTTTGTTTTTGCTAGTCCGAATATTTATTTTGCTCACTGTATATGTATATATGTATATATATATATATATATACATATATGTATATATTGATACGGATTCGTTATTTGTAGCGCTATCTTTTGACGATGTCCGAGTTATAAAAATACTCCCCGAAACATCATTAATTCACGATCTCTCGGACGTCGTTCTTTTTAGCCGTCGCTCTGCCTTGTCAAGTATGCTTACTCGGCCAAAACGGAAAATCCCGTGCCTGTTCGTTCGATCAGTTGCACCGGGATGATACTACTCTAGTGTCTGTGTAGTGGTAGTGGTCGAGGACTTAGGCAGTGACATGTGCTTGCGGCGAAAGCGCGCATCCGTACTGTGTGTCGAATGACCTTGAGCCAAAGCAGAGATTTCAGATGTATTCCGCCAAAAGTCTGGCAGGGTAGTTAGTGGGGGGATCTACGCAGAAGTTTCTGTAAGAACACTTCTGCGTAGCCTTTGGTTACCGTTTATTAATTAGTTCTTCGTCGATCGTTCGGTGTTCGTGACATATCTGGTCGCTGTCGCACGTGTATCGAAATGAATACGCGCCATGCCGCATAAGTTATTGTATTTTTGGTTAATTTTTTGGTAAAAAGTTAAATTTTCTGTTATTTTTTTTATCGTGGCCGAGTACATGTATCAGGATCGCCGTCCTGTCAGTTTTTTTTTGTGAACTTTTCCGTCAAATATAAGTTTATTTCTTGGTAAAAGTTTTGGTTATTGAACACGTGGTATCGGCTTCGTGATATCTCTAGCGGGGAGACCACCGCCGTTCCGGTGCCGGATCGAGAACGAATTGTTGTTTATATTTTTTTATCTTACTTCTATTTTCTTTTTAAATTATTTCGATAAAAGAAAAGCCTAATGCTCGTATGAAAAGAAACTGTAAAAAGCAATCACGATAAACTATTTCATTAACGAAAATAAGTGAAAATATTTCACTGATCTCCGGAAACAGCGACTCGAGAAGAGAATTCGTATCAATAACGCTCCGAAATCAGGGACGATCAAAAAGACAGTAATTCGTATCAAAGGCGTTCCGAAACAGGAACTCGAGAATAGAGTAGTAGCAATTCGTATCAATGGCCCCCTAAACAAGGGACATAAAATCACGTTATTCGTATCAATTGGCGTTCCGAAAGAGGGATTAGAACACGTTATTCGTATCAATATATATATATATATATAATTAAATGAACGTAAATATATCAGATAAAATATACTCATCTCAAATGGACCACTGTTTAAAAATACATAAGTGAATAAACAGGTTCTTCGTGGGCCCAGCAGCCTTTTTAAAATCGCATGTTTAATATAGATATAATTAAAATAACGTAAATAGTTAACAGTGGTCTATTCCCGTAACAAGATTATATTTTAACCGCCTGTGCTTATATTTTGAGTACATAAATTGTAGCTGCCTGGAATCGTAAACTGTGGGTGAAGCGATCAGTTTCAAAAAAAATACTCTGCCGTTCCACAATTGAGAATTATCGCAGAATTCTAAAAAATCACGAGAAACTGCAGAAATCGAGCACATCCCGACTAAGCAATCGCCAGAGACATATTTTGTAGGTGATTTTGGGCATTTATTCGAAAATTATGTAAGTACCGATGAAAATCAGCAAACATGCCAAGAATATATATTCGTAAAAGAAAAAAAAGAAAAACGTTAAAAAATTCGGTCCCTTCTGTAATTTTTTTTTCATTACTCAAAATATAATTTAATAAAAAATTATAGCATTAATGAACACACTGGAATAAGGAAAACAAATTTTAAACCGCCGTAGCGCAAATTAAAAAGCTCGCCGCTTTTAAAAAAGTTGCTTGAAAAAAAAAACTAAGTATCGCGCTTGATACTTTGCGAAATAAAATGTTTTTTTTTCTTAAAATATCGAAATTTCAAGATTTATTATAAAAGTTTAATTAAAAAGTAAAAAAGTAACGATTCGATAATAAAAATTTATAAATATGTCCTCAAATCAACTTTAAAATTAGTGTAATAAAAATTTAATAAAAACACACTAAAACATAAAAAATAAAATTATTCGATAAAACGATAATATATTTCACAGTAAAATATACCCTTAAAAGGGGGGGGGGGTATATTATGATGATTCTTAAACAACATAATGCTCGGTAGAGCAAATTCAAATTGTGATAATGATTAAAAACTGCACCGAATACTTATTAAATTGTTTCTAGATATTGTAATTTGAATTTTTCCTCGACTCCGGTAAGAGTATTAATACCGGTTTTTACGAATTAATCACCTTAAAGCTATATTACGTTTTTGTTATCGAATAGTTCTTTTTTGGAACAAAGTTCTTTAAAAGGCGAAATCGTCACGTAACGTCACTTAAACAGTCGAGCATAATAAAAGTAATTTTAATTTATTTAAAATATTATTAATTTACCATGGAAATGGAAATTCGAATAAAGAAAACGAATTTTAAATCGCCATAATATCATTAGCAAGCTAATTACTGAAGGAAATATTTTTTTTTTAATTGCTGATTTTTAAATTAAGGAGTGAATAAAACACAATTTCAACGAAACAACGCCCGCAGAAAATTGAACTAGAAATGGGGCATCAACAAGCAATGCAAGATCAGTTCATATCAGTATTGCCCCAGGCAAATTATCAGCAAAAACAGGTGCACCTGAGGTACCACAATTGCAGGCACAAGTCCAGCCCTCGACAATTCATCAACAGCAGCAGGCAGTGAAAGGTCCGTAAAAGCAGACGATCGAAAGAACAGCACCGCGAGAAAAGT
Organism: Icerya purchasi; assembly: GCA_039619475.1. Taxonomy (NCBI): domain Eukaryota; kingdom Metazoa; phylum Arthropoda; class Insecta; order Hemiptera; family Monophlebidae; genus Icerya; species Icerya purchasi. The sequence continues at coordinate 329,895,222 of CM077115.1, read as the reverse complement.
AAGCAGACCATTTTTTTGAAAAATTAAGGGAAACGTTGAATTCGAAACTTGCCAGGTACGAGATATATTCGAGAATAAGCAACAAATATAGTTATTATTCTAAAACATAAGTTTCAAAACTAATAACAAAAAAATTTCATGTTTTTTTTTTCTAGAAAAAAATGTAATGCAGAACGCGCTGATTCATCAGTTGGAGTGACATTTGTTCAGTTACTTGTAAAATAGAAAACGATGTTGAAGTAACTAATGTAGCTGTTTATATATCCACAAATCAAAAGGTTGAAGATACTACATTATTTATTCATCGATCGCTGTTAGAATATACACTGAGGGGAAGGTTCTAAATTACTCGAACAAAATTTTCATAAACTTCCACTCATATTATCTGGAGACTTTAGACTTCAATAACAAAGAAAAATCTGAAGCACTAACATCCTTTTTATTAGATACATTTGATTTAAGTACCTATTAATAATCATCCGGCGATACTGTACTACAGTCGATACTGTTTTTTCGAAATACTTGGACAAAGTTGAATCTCAAACATATGTATCCGATTATACTTACCATAAGGCAATAATTTCTATGATACAATACGATGATAATGTTTAATATTTATTTACATATATTCTGTCCATTGATGATTGATTTGATTCGTTTCTTTAATTACAAGTAGAGAAGAAATTGCATTAACAGAGGTGGGACAAGGAACTATTTTGGCTCCGTTGTTATTTTTGATCTACACCAACTCCCTTCATAAATTCGTTAAAAACTCAACAGTCTTTATGCGGATGATATAGCACTCGTTATCGAGCACTGCGACATCCACGGGGCCGAAAAACTCTTGCAAGAGGATGTGAATAGTACATGATAAACATCTAACTATTAATATAAAAAAATCGAAGTCTTTCTGTATAAGAAGAACGTCCCCGGCAGATATAGAACATATAAAGCATCTATTAAAATACGCAACAATAATTGTTTACATAATTACCTGTCTTCCTACTTTGAACTGTGGGTGTACATAACTGAAAACGACAGAGGCGATTAAATATTTAGGACTAATTCATCGACAGAATCTTGGGACAAGCATGTTATAAATTTATCTAATAAAATCAGGCAAATGATACCGGCACTTTATAAATTGGCTCTTTCAATACCATATGGTAGTCTGCGTGTATATTTTTTTTCCTTATAAAAAGACTTCCCATCTCATTTTCTAAGATTCGTCTCTCATACCCCTCTATCTTTCATAAATGGCGCTTCTCTCCTAATAAATCGCCTATCTTAGCCCTTGTTTCTTATTTCTTATACTATTTCCCATAGTAAACTTCTTTATTTTATTTTTAACTTCTTCGTGTTTTTTCACCCTCCAAAACTCTCTTCATCATCTAAAACCTCTGGTTCAGTAGTTGCCAATCAAGAATTTAATTTTCTTATTAATTCCTCGTTTCCTCTTCATTCCTTAATATTTACTGATGGTTCCAAGAGTTCCGGAGGAGTAGCTGCTTCTTTTTTTCCCCACGCAATAATTCGGCTCAATCCTTCAGACTCCCGGCTTTTTGCTCCATCTTCTCTGCAGAACTTTATGCCATTCTTCGAGCCGTTATATTTATTTCCTCAACTCGTTCCTCTGATAGATACTTAATTATTTCGGACTCCAAAGGTGCTCTTCAGGCTTATATTCTCTCCCTTTCCCTCATATTCCCTCGATTTTATTGTTTTCCGTATACCTTCTCTCATCTATAGTCTTTTTCTTTCCCATTCCATTTCCATCGACCTACTTTGGGTTCCAAGTCATGCGGGTATTGATGGTAACGAGACGGTGGATTTCTTAGCACGCTTAGCTTTACACTCTCCACATTTTGTTAAAAAGATTCCTGGTCACAACATACTTCCCCTCTCCAAAAGAGTGCATGTTAGACTTTGGTCGGATGTGTATCCTCGCTCCTTTTCCGATCCTAATTCATTTTACTATTCAGCCTAGACCCCTTTCCTGTTCTTGGTTCTATCATTTTCCTACTCTTAAACGTTTTTTCATCATTGCTATCTGCCGTCTGCGGTTCAATCATACTTTGCTCCCGTCCTCACGGTATCGTTTTGCTCTTTCGCGGTCCCCTTAATGTTCTTTGTACTCTGGCGACTGTTCCTTCGTTTGTGATTCTGACCAAGTGCTGTTTGAATGTTCCAGTCTTTCCTCCGAACGTAATATCCTGTACGTTTAATTATTAAAGCTGAATTTTCCTACTCCATATAGTGCTTTCTATATCTTAGCTTTGCCGTCATCCAATGTGGTTCCTATTCTTGTCTCTTTTCTGTCATCGATTTCTGACCGGATTAAAATTTAATCTCTAATCTAGTCCAATTGTCCTGGGTAGCTGCCCTCAGTCGGCCAAGCTCAAAAACAAAAAAAAACGCTATAGTATTGTCTAGAATCATGTATGGGATTTCAATTTGAGGGGAAGCAAAAAGGTAGATAATCAAAAAGGACGATAATCAAAAAGGTTAGTAGTCAGCAAAAGAAATGCTTAAAGATAATATTACGTAATAAAGATCAGGTTAATATTAGCTGGTGGAGAGAAAAATGAAATGTCTCCAAGGATGTACTACTTTTATCACCGATTATTTGAATATAAGACACCACAAATATGTATCAATAGATACGATGACAAGAAGCAGGACAACGAGGAGTAATGGGGAGGTATATTTTATTCGACCGAGAGGCATAAATAGTAAGATTGATAATACTGATGAAATAGTTTTAATTAAGCTTCTAGAACGAATCCCGGAAGATATAATGCAAAAAGAAATAGGAACTTGGAAATTATTAATTAAGCAATGGTTGGTTGATAACATTGAGTGACATTAGATAAATTATGAACTGGCTATGAGAATCGACCATTCCTATATCTTTGTCGAACATGTAGTTATGAAATTGTATAAATAAGTAGTTTTTCTTTGTTTTTATCTTTTTTGGTCATTTTTTATTATTATTATTTTATTTTTTAGTTTATCTTTTCTCACTATTTATAAGTATGAAAATTAATAGTTTATTGTAACACATTTTTTCTTGAATAAACGATGATAAGCGGGTTGGGCACCCGCAGACGGGCAGTATTCCTTGCGGGACTCGCAACTTATTTTTTAATAATAACAACAATAAAAAAAAAAAAACAAAAACAAAACAGTCTATTCAATAAGTATCGTTTAAAAACTTAATCTTAAAGAGAAATTGTAAATCCTAGATAATGAAATTAATGTTCGTAATGTTAATATTTAATAATGATAATAAAATAATTGTTCGTAATGTTAATATTTAATAATGATAATAAAATAATTGTTTTTTCCACAAAAATAATAGTTTCATTCTAAGAAAAAGCGTAAGGAACTTCGTTCCTGACTGCATTACCGCACACCTTTTTTTTTTTTATTTTTCAGTACGTTTTTATTAAACTTTTATCGTCGAATTTTTTACACCTTAGCGCATTTTTATTAAAAAATTTTATAAAAAAAAACCTTAAGGTCGGTGTTTTTTGTTTTTTTTTTTATCATTTTGATTTTAAATTCTAAAATTATGTATTTCTAGCGCGATATCGAATGAATACAGTAGGAAACGAAATAATTTTCCGGCGGCGCAGATAATGAAATCAAAAAAAAAAAAAAAAAACGATTATCGTAACAACGGTCTGGAGTTGTTAAACTGGAATGAGGAAAATGCTTTCGCAATGCGAAGAAATTGCAGAAATCGCGTACAGAAACGAAAAATGAAGTGAAATGCTCTCTGCTCTATTAGATCAAGATAAATTGCCATAGTGGGCAGCTTAGAACGATAACGTAATTATTAAAATACGAAAACATCCTACAGAGATCATCATGACGATGTTGTACAGCAATGTGGAGTTGGTAGCTTTATTCAGACATGTTTTATTACAGTTGCGCGTTTGCGTCGTGATTTATAACGGTTCTGTTTTTTTTTTCACTTCTTTTTTCTATGCGATAGAGCGATTTTCGGTAAAAACTCGACGAATCTCTAAAGACGAATAAGAACATAATTTCTCGTTAATTCTGTGAGCATATAAGATTAATTTCTTAAACGTCCAATTTCCATACCGGTCACAGCTACGCTTCTATTATAAAGAATAGAAAATAAGTTACCCAAAAACGATCATTGATTGGGCGGAAAGGGAAAAAAAAATTTTGCCCGATATTTATAATGTATATATAAATTATCGAAACTAACGGAAACAAAAAAAAAAAAAAAGAAATGGAAGGTAGGGGGAAATAAAAAGACAGAAAACGGAGAGAATGCTATTTTATCGAGTAATTCTGGAGAGGACGTTGGTTAGGATGATGAGGATAATTTAAATATTTCAGTCTGTACATGCGACGAATGCACACCTATTTTCGATCCTCTCTCTTTCGGTTGATTAGATTACTCTACTTGTAATTTTAAGTTCCAGGAGAACGTGTTTTTTTACCGAATAAGTGTGTCATTATTAATTATTTATACTCGGTTCTATTATTAATTTTTAAATTTCAAAATAGATTTAAACAAGTTTAAAAAATTTTCAACAGAATTTTAAACAGAATTTTCAACAGAATTTTCAAAACTTAAATAGCTAAAACTAAAATGTAGTTTGTTTTTTTATCTTATTATCGTAGGTGTATGTGTATACATAAGAATTATTTATTGAATACACGTTAAGTTCATAGTTTTACAAGTCATTTATTACCACAAGAAATAAGTGTGACCGCTATGAGTGAAGCACGGAAAAACCCGCTTTTTATATCCTTATCAACAAACACCGTAGAAGTGTTTAAAAATTTTTAGTGTACGCGTAATTATCTAGTGTGCTGTAATGAAAATATCGAATAAAGAATCAAAATTTAAGGGTGACCGATATTGACACAATTTACCTTACTGGAGTGTACGGAGGAATCCTCCATTGTGTTTGGCACTTTGCAAAACTGTGTTCGTATAGCAAACACGTAAATAATTTAAACGCCAATTGCACTGGCGTAAAAAAAACGAAAAAAAAAACAAAGGAGGAAATTTAAAAATGAACCCTACCGAAAAGGGGGACACGAAAAAAAAAAGAAAAAAAGGAGAAAAGGAAAAAAGAAAAAAGAAAAATCGAATTAAAAACGAATAGCAAATCAGTTCTCAACGCGTAAGATTTCAGTGGAAAAAAGATATTACAGCGGACTACTCTATTTGAAGGAGAAGTGTAAAATGAAGGGACGAGAAAAAAAATTCTAGCCCGATCGAGGATTTTACCGGCGATCCTCGAGCTCTGGAATCGTCAGCGATGCTGGTGGAAATGTCGACGCGCGATGAAAATCCAACGGGGCCGATCGACTCTGAACTGGAACGTGGTCGGCCAAGAAGCCCGCTCGACGAACGTGAAACTGGTACATCATCGGCAGCGGCCGTTTGACAGGAATTATTGCTCGGGGTTGGATAAATTATGCGCACACAATTCACCGAAGGAGGAGTTCCTCACCGCTAGCTCCGCCCACCTGTCAATGACGTCACCGGCGCTGCCGAACGCCGCGTTCGGTCCGGTTCGGCCGCGTCCGGCTAACTCCGCCGTCGAAGAACAATGTACGCGCGTCTAGCGACTTGCTGCCGAACCGCTTCTTTTTAGTCTCGCACGAACTGTTATTATTATTTGGTGTTGTTGCGTTGCGTCGCGTCGTTCAGCTCCGGCAAAAGTCGTAAAATAATAATTTATTGCATTAAATTATTGTTCGTTTCGTACGTTTATGCACATGTATATCACTGTATATGTATACGGATGACAGATGTCCTTCGACTCGTGCGACAAGAACGAATTATTATTAGTATTCTGTGGCCAATTAATTACTTTAGAAAATTAAAAAAAAAAACAAAAAAAAACGGATTTTATTCGGGATTTTTTTTCACTTTTTTTCCTTTTTCCTTTATAAAATAGTATATATTTATATTGAAAGATCGCGCGCGCGCGCGCTATTAATAAATCGACCGTAGATGATCAAAAATTTGTTATTAAATTTTAAAAATGGATTATGTTTATTTTTTTTTTCTTTCGTCGGCTCGTGCGCATTTAAAAACGACACTTGATGTTAACATTTTCGAACGAAATGTTTGCAAACCGGCTCCTTCGTCAGTATTGCTAAATCGAACGGTGAAATTTCGAGCATGATCCGGAAAATTTGAGCTTCAGGGGCAGAAATAGAGCTCAACACACGGAACACGTTTTTTTAATTGCATCGTCGAGGGAAATCCGTTCGTTCCGGTAAAACTGCAAAATTTCCCTACACGACGAAGAAGAGCTGCCGGAGAAACGGACACCAGCGTGTCGTTGCGACATTCAAACGGAATTTACTACTATGACCAGGAGGAAACAAAATTGCCCAAAAAGGATGAAATGTGAGTTTATTTATTTATGTTTTTTTTTGTATTTTTTCTTTCGCTATAATTATCGTTTTCGAATTATAAATTTCGTTACTTTTTTTTTTCGCGTGTGAAATTTGTTAAATTAAACGTTGAAAAAAAATATACTCATTGTTTTCGGATTGAATTTTAAAAATGTATTCGATATTATTATAATTCGGAAATGAGGTTAAAAAGCGCGGATAGAGTCGAATTTTTCAGTTTTTATATCATTATCGGGGTTTTCTAATTTATGTATTTCTGGGCTTATGGGGAGGGGTGAATCTATGCCATAAAATTGCGACACTGTATTGTGGGACTGAAAATTTGGTTTCGCTCAGCTGATACGTAGCCGAAGGAAGACGTGTTTTTCCAGCTCGGTGCGTAAAATGTAGTTGGGCATAGCGCGCATTCGAGTGTCGTCGTAATTTTCCGTTTACTCGACATCGTCGACCGCGAGATATTTATTACATCCTATTTACGACCTCAGAGAAAATGACGAAAAATCGGAAAATTTATTAATTTCCATTTAGTTTGCTCTTCCTAGGACGACGGTTTTTAATTGTAAGCGGGCAAGTTGAATTTATTATTGAATAATAATGCTCGATTAAAACGGTTTATTTAAAAATGTTCCCAATTTTGTTTCGGGTCTTTAGAAAAATCAAACTAATGGATATGTACGGATTTCTTTTTCATCTTTTTTTTTTTTTTTTTAAGCTACAACAATTCGGTCAATTTAATTTTAATTTACGATCTTTAAATGAGTATAATTGTGATAATAACTAGAATCCAAGTCCGTAAGCGATAAAGAATAAATTTTAAAAAGTATTTTAGATGTCGCTATTTATTTAAAGCGGGTTTTTTTTTTAGTTGATCCGCATATTTTTAATCTGTTTTTTTTCTTCTTTCTCGTTTTTTATAATTATTTTACCAATCGAACAAAATCGTAATGTTATATTTTTATTTCCCCTATCGTGGCCATTTCGGTTGTATTCCAATTTTGAATCGCATTTTAATTATATTTCAATCTCCTTTATTTTTACACAGGGTCCTTCTTTTGTAAAAATTTGTCTTTGTGCGTCCAGTCGATAAAAATACAAAAATTCCCCAGTTCCTGTTAAAAAATCTATCAAAGTTATAAAATGCCCTTTTTGAAAATTTTATATCGCCCTCTTTTTTTTTTTGCTGACACCAGAAATTTACAAGTATAAATTCATGTTAATATGCGCCTAAAGTTTAATAATCGCCTTTGAATTAGGTATTTTTTGGTAATTTATGAGTATGTATAAAAAGGCTGCGCGAATTGTATATTACGAGTGTTGTAAACTAATAAGTTAGCCAGCGATATCATAGGGGTAGTTGATTAGTTAATTGTGTTTCGTTCCGGTAGGACCCGGTCGCGCGCCGCCGGGGGTCATTGGCTCATAGTTGACGTGCCCAAAATAAAAAAAAAAAAATGAAAATTATCCAATAAGTCGTCATAATGTGAATAAACGTTACAATTAAAAAAAAAAACAAAGGAAAAAAATTTTAATTTTGACAATTATTACCGCGGAACTGAATTAAGCGGGACTAGAGGTATTTTACGTGTGTCCCGGGAAAAAGATTATACACTAAATGCGGGCACCGTAGTTGCGTAAAAAAGAGGTTTGCTAAAATTGAGAACAATGCTAATTTGAGATTTAAAAAATTTTTATCGCAAAATTTATAATGAAAATACTAAAAATTATACGAATTCACCGAATAATTTCGTTTTATGAAGAAATTGTTTAAAAATAGGTGTATTGCCTTTAATTTATGTGTCGTGCAGATTTTATTACTAACCAGAATCCATTTGATTTTTCACCGGTTTTCCGCTCTAATTATTTTTTCCTTTTTCAAATTATCAAGAAAGTACCATTCCCCTCCTACGGGAGTGCAAATAGTAAAAAAAAAAAAAAAAACAAGATGAAACCATTTGGAAAAAATTTTCTTTTTACGGAAGCCTAGTAGATTTTAATTTTCATCAACCTCAAATTATAATAACCTTTCGTTTCCTCTTGCATCGGATGTTATCAATAACGAATACATGACCTCTGCTGTTTTATAAATAATGCTTTTCTAGCGCCGAATTCGAATTGTATTAAAAAATTTTCACCATGAGAGATGATCCGGAAAAATCATAATTGTAGCATAAAACTACTCTGCGGAGGAGGAACCGTTATAGAGTGGTTCATCTTAATACACAGGTTACGAAAATGCTGCGAGGATATCGACAAAATATTTAAGATTTCAATTAAAACGGCGATCATTTGTTTTGAAGACTTAACGTACACGGTACACAAGTCAACGTTTCGGCCTCGTTCTTTTTTTCCAGGTAAATCTAGTTTAGTGTTAGTGAGTTTTTAATTTTCTTTTCTTTAATTAACATCGCATTTAGGCATAAAATAATCATTAAATTAAACAAACACTCGCGAAATTAGTAATTATAATTTGCTTAGAAAATAAATCAACGGTTTTCAAGAGAAAAAAAATAAAAATAAAAACTTGGATCTACTTGGAAAAAGGAACATGCAGTGGCCAAAAAAATGATCTAGGCCGAAACGATACGATCACGCGAGGTTAAAACGCGTTATTTATAGAAAACTCCTGAAAGTTTCTTAAAAGTTGGCGTTTAAGGTATTAAAAATCAAATGGATGCATATTTCCCCTATTCACATCTAGGCTTATGAGGGTAAAAATGAGCATTTACACAAAAAAAAAAAAAAAAAAAAAACCCGCATCGTACTAATTTGATATTGGCAAATAATAAAAACCAAATGACGACATGATAGGTATTTTTCCTTATTTTCGTCATTCACAACTGACCACGCCGAGTTAGAGCTATATATAAAGGGGTTTATTTGGTAGTCCATCTTAAGCATTCGGCTTTTGGAACTTGCCACCGAACTTTCAGCAGCCGTGTTTCAGGAACCACTGAAATAATAGAATATTTCGTTCCAGGCAGTTATCCTCCTTATTAAGGTGGAATACTTATTAACCTAACAACTATTTTTACCGATAATCTATGCCCGTTTTTAAACTTAATTTAGTCAGTTTTTATTCGTTATCTCGAAGAATTATTGTTCTTCGGAAGATGAGACTTTTCTAAAATCGAAAAAAGCGAGGACATAAAGATCTTGAAGATGCATTATTCGAAAGAAGTAGGGACGTTTTAATGGTTATGCCGCAACGATTAATTTAATGAAAAATTGCGCGCTGCCTCCAACTAAGGCGGGCGGGCGGGCGGGGGGGGGATCGTTGATTAGTGACAGAAATTAATCGTTATTATTTTTCTTTCCTTGGCGCTAAAATGGATACTCTCTTTTATATATAAGTATTGTGTGTGTATATTAAAAAAAAAAATACGGGTAATAATAATGGCAATAAAAATTACCTAAGGGAGTTACGGTGGAGCGGAGAACTAAATGTGTTCAATGTACCTAGAAAGAGAATAGCTTGAAAAGGGGAAATGATGAACTTAAAATGATTTAAAATCTGTAAATTATATTTGTCAAAAACGATAAGAGGAGAGTCCAATGGACCCGTGATCAGGTAGTGTGAATTGTGTAAAATTTTAAGTTTTTCGCAAAATCTGAATAGGTCAGTTTGGTTCTCAACGGATTCGTCTCTAGATTGCTCAGGCGATCTCAAGTTTAAAACAAAACGGCGAACAACGGGCGAAGAGATTTACATAGCAAGTTTATATGACTTTGATGTTTAGACTTGTTTTGCGTTGCTTAATTTCGCCTGTAAGTCCATTTTTGAAGCCAAATTTAATGTATTCATCGCGCAATTTTTAATCTAACGCGTATACTCCCGCGTTAATCCGGTCTAACTGTCACGAGAACTCCGAGTTTTTTTATCAACGTAGCTGGTGGTCGATTATAAAACTCGCGTACGATCGCTGAGAATTTCAATGCATAAAATTTTTCAACTTGAGAATTTTACGTTGTGTTATGAAATTAAAACGTTCGTAAGGAAAGCGAACTTTCGCGATAGTGATCGATTAGCACGCAAATGCGTTTACACGCTGTTGGAGACGAGTTCTGCTGCCTGCGGACAGTTTTAGAGCACTAAAACGAACCCGTGGGGCTTCGAATGATTAATTTTTGAGTCCAATTAAGAGAATTAGTACGTAAGCTTTTCAACTTCACGCACGAAAATTTTAATCGTTCATTGAAATTAAACGTTTAGTAAAATTTTTCGACGAGGCTGTTGATGAAAAATTATAGACACTGATGAAAATTTTGCCCTTGCCGGACTTACGAACCTTACGAACCGTACAGCCGGCATTTTTATTTTCGATTTGGCCGTAAAATTGTAGAATTACTACATCGGTGTATATGTTTACTTTTAATCTATCATCGCCTCGCAATATGCGGACTTTTAAAATGTAATTTTATAAAAGAAATTTATAGTATTAATTTTTACACTTCACTGTAAACATCTGGCGAGAAAGTAAAGCGAGTCCCATGGGCATATCGAGTGTATCTGAAGAGAAGTAATTTTAGGGGCCAGTTCTTCGTTTTTTGGGGTGTAGCCTTTCACTGAGATTGGTATGGCCGATATTTTCAGATTAGGCTGTCGAAGATGAAGATTATACTGATTTTCGACGGTCCTGTAACCGTTGGAAAAATGTCGGCTCCCGAAGGCGTTAGTCTAGTCGGCAATGATCAGCTTGTAGACATACGTTGTTCACCTGTTTACGCGAGCTGCAGGAAATCTACCCCTATCCGAGAAATAGATGAAGCGGTTGTAACCGCAAGCTTTCCCGTATACATCGGCAATTGATAAATTTTAATTTTTTAATATCGGAGATCGATTCAACCAGAACCGTTTTGCTTAATGTTGCTGCGGAAGCTTTGCCGTTGTATTGAAAACAAAAAAAAAAAAAACAAAACAAACCTCACGTCTCGTATAAATCGGACAAAAAAAAAAGCAATTACGACACCGATGGCGACGGCCGCGGACAATCAGTGGGAACAGTAGACTTCTCTCGGTATTTTCACCTTTGCGTTTCTGTCCAACGCACATCATCGTAAAAAAAAATTATGAGGCAGTTTATTAAAGCGGTTATCGTGTTATGCAAGATTTTTTATGCGATTCGTGTGGGTTTGAATGTCGGCACAATTCCTCACGATTGCACTCCATCAATGATTATACTCAGTCAGAGTTTCGTTTTAATCGACTGTAGTTCTCTACGTAAAAGCGCTTTTTCTAAACGCCATTATTACACGCCCGCTTTGTAGATTTCATATCGACCTCATTTCTATTCGAAATGTTTTTATAAATTTGCATCTTTTTTTTTTTTTTTTTAATATTTTGGCACGGGTATTTTTTAATTCGACAGGTCAAGATTTAAAAAGTAACAAAAGGCGTATTTTTGAAAATGAGAAAAAAAAAAAATCAGGCCGCCTTAGATGCAGCATTACAACTTAGTGTGTGTTTGTAGGTGTGCCTGCACGCGCGCGCGCGACTAAATATTTTGCACTAGTCCAATTTACTGGAATACCACCAGATGAAATTTCATCGCTCAACTTTCGTTTTTCATAATCGTTTTGGATGCGATGCTTACTACAGTGCTAGTTTATAAATCTCATCGTAATTTGATGCGAAAGAATTTTTCACTCGGAATTCATCGGAAAATTCTTTTTGGCCCGAGGACAGATTTAATAGGGGATTTTGTATTTATAGGATGGAAAATAAATTCGCCGAGTCAGTTTGAAAAAAAAGTTAACGTATAATTTTTTCCGAGGGAGTGAAAAATTGAATTTAAAAGTGTCGTCGTCCAGATCGGGTACTGAAAAGTTGGGCAAATAATTTTAGTTACCGGGATGTTTGGCAGTGTCGAACGTGTAGTTCTGCTAGTCGGATGAGGGATCGGCGCTAACGTTTTGTGTTTCGGCCGAAAGAAAAGCTCTTTGCACACGTGAATGCTTTAAAAGCGTTACGATTCAGCATTACCGCCCCCTGGATTTTACGAGCTTATCGTTTTCAACTGCGCGTTCAAGTACAAGCTTTACACATTTACGAGTATAATTTTGTCTCGGGTAAAATTCTTTCATTCCTTGCGTAACACTTGAATTTACAGATTCCACGCAGGTGTAATCTTTATGAGAATTCGGTGTATTCTTCGCTAATTTAAGGCTATAACACTTCTCTACGCTTTTAAAACGTAAAAATACTCTTCTCAAATCTGAATATGTTCGATTCGGTTAAATTTCGATTAATCTTTTTTTTTTTTTCAATTCACCTATACTTATAGCGTTTATCGGTATTTAAACGCGCTTATCGGAATGAACTTTTATTTGATATCCGCCCGCGTTAGTACACGCTTGTATATAATGTTATACGAGGTTTTGAATCTGTTCGAGATGTCGAAAAAGGAGACAGGCTCTATATAATATTTCCCGTTTATTCGGAAATATATTTATCTGTCAGGAACGATCGTTTGCGATGTTGCCAAAGATAACATTTTACCCCGAATACGCAATGCTCCTTCGTATCTACCTAATAATAATTAGTGTAAATTCCTCCCGAATTTGTAAGATTTGTCGGGCCCAAAGGTCATCCGAAGTTTAATAAATGAATGGATTTTTCGTATTTTTCTTTTGTTTCACCACTTTTCTCGATATCTATGGCACAGCGCCTTTTTATGTCCGAGAATTATGAAGGGAGAGGGGTTAAATTTTTTTTCCGCGTGTTTACTTTATGAATAATACTTTTTTTATTAATAGGTACTATTAATAATTTTCATTATTTCGATTTATATATTATTAATTCACATAAATTACCGTTATAAACAATAATTAATTATAATAAAAAATTTTGCATAAAATATTAATGAACTACCTAAAAATATAGAATTGTTTTTTTTTTTTAATGTTCTCGAAAAAATATTTATTTAAAATTTTTGTCTATTTCAGATTTTTGTGTATTTATAATAACTATTTCAGTTCTAATGGGATAACCCTTAAACACCGCCCCTGTGAACCCGGCCTTGTCTCTTAAATAAATTGTCGATTATATAATAATTTAACTTATTCCTCGCTATTTTAATTAGAACCCGCCCATTTATATGTTCTAAACGCCCCGCGCGGACAATTAGGTGTCGGTGCTGTTTCTCTAGGTCATATACAACTCTAAAATATCGAATACACCGAGTGGAAATAAAATGATCCACGGTTGAAAGTGGAAGCGGAACATCCGAAACGGAGAAAGGATTCTCTTCGGATCCCCATTATACCTCCTTGAGAAGTCCCCCTTGAGAAAACATTACGAAAAAAGTTTAATTCGAAGACGCCTGACGATACACTCTGTGCCATGCGTCGTCGCGCTGGTAAGTTCTTGTTGCACGATATTTCGAAAGTAAAACCATTTCTCCGTAATCTCTGAACGTCGACGGGGTTAACACGGGTGGGGTGGGTTTTGTTTCCATCGAGTCCTCTAAATGAAAATTATTTCAGTCTGTTTTCCGAAATCATCAAATCGTGATATTATCGTATTTGTGACGAGACAGGGTTTTGTAGAAGGTGCGCTGAGGCAAAGTTATCAAGGTTTTTTAAGCGTTTTTCCATAAAAAAAAATCGCTCGATAAAATTTTTTAATATAATCTCTCGAGCTGCAATAGTCCAGGATACAGATACCTTAGTCTTACTAAGTTTACGAAATAAAAAGAAAATAATAATGAAATTCGTTTAACCAGTTTATTAGTTTCTTTCTTTTTTCTTGAATTTCTCAACTAAAATTCCCGCGTCCGTTCTATTTAAATACATAAACTTGCAGTGAAACGAGCTATCGTTCTGTCACTTCCAGTGGTAGATTTTTCGGCACATTTTCAGCTCATAATATTCTTCTTCTTTCCTTAAATAACTCATTCCGGGCTATGGCTCAACTCCTGCGCTTCTTCGTTTTCTCATGCTGCCTCCTTTTGTTCTCTCTGTTCAGCCATTTCTTCGCCCATGGTTCTCCTTGACTGGAACGCTCCACAATCTCGCCTATTGTCGTCTTCACTTTAATCATAATCTCCTTCCTGCAACGTTTTTTCGCTTTTCATCTGTATCAACTCAATTTCGTCCTTTTCATTTGCTTGAATGTGCAGCTTAATAACCGTCGTCTTTGTATTTTTCTCTATTAAAACTTGAATATCCTCTTATCGGCGCTTCTCTTATATTCTCTCATTTTCCCTCCGGTTTCTGTTATTAATGCCCTTGAATTATTTTTATCCTCTATCCTTAAACGTTGAAGAATTTAAATTTATTTCCGACTTCTTAGGGTGATATCCTTGTTGAAGAAAAAAAAAATAAAAAAGGTAAAATATGAATAAAATATTATAGTATTTATAGCACACTTTTCAGGCTTGACCATCATGTTCTCTATTTCCCGAGAATAAACTTGTTTCTACAATTAATTCCTCGCTAATAAGTATAATATATGTGTGTAAAGTTTTACGCGATATGTACAAAATTAAATAAATATATTTAGCTTTTTCTTATATACGGTAGGAGGAGTAGTGGTTTTTACGTTTTTTTTTTTTTTTTTTTTTTTGTCGTAAAAAATACATTTAAGAAAAACGATTCATTCATTTTACATAAAACCTTAATTCCTCCCAATCGAAACTGTTAAACGATTCTATTATTAGTCAATTACGAATTTCCATAAATTATTAATTAATCAATTATCGTTTTAATAATATCTTCTTGAAGGAGCTTTTGAAATTTCTACTTCCGCCCTCTCTTCTGTCACCCTACTTCCTCCAAATTAGATTTTTTTTTATATAATAAATACATATTCGTAATACCGAAAAAAAAAAAAAAAAAAAAAAAAGGCGCTTGATATGAGAAAGTGTTTTAGTTTATAATTTGTTGAAGGTCATAGGTCATGATTTCCTCAGGCACGCGTTCTCATAATCGTAATCGTGGTCTTCATCCATAGTTATGATTCCACTTTGTCAGAAACTGCGAGAGTGCAAGTGAAATATTCTTCAATTACATCAGAGGACACCCCACTTGTTCTAAATGTCACTTTTGAAAAATATTCGTGAACAATTAGAATAATTCACAGCAGAATACACGAGTTAGCAATGAAAAACCGGTTTTGGGGCTGAACATTTTTTTTTTTTTTTTTTTTTTGAGGCGTGGCTGAAAAGCTTTAGTTTTTGAATAACGCAGAAATGACTTAACGTAAACAAACGCTAGCTAACGATGAAAATAATTCTAGGCGGCTAAAAAATTTCCAAACGAATGAAATTTTATATTTCGAACGACAAAATATAAAAAAATATTCGACGTGTTGGTTCGATCATTTTTCGTGCTTCGTCGGTCCGGACTGATACCTTAAATTCGTGGAGTTTGGTAATAGTTTCGCTAGTTCGAGCAGAGCTCGCTTCGAATCCGACACTGATTAAGAAAAACAACCTAATGAACCCAGGTAAATTTTAAAAAATCAGGCAAAATTTCATTGTCGAGCGAGATATATTTTGAAAAAAAGCTCCGTATAATGTCGTAAAATTATTATTTCATTAGCGGAAAATGTGTAAATAGAAAATCGTTAATTTTGCATGCCTCGTTCGTTTCTTTGGAAGTATCGAAAATTCGGTAAAAAATTAAAGGAAAAATTTAAAAATTTGAAGGAAAAAAAAAAATCATTTGATTCTCAATAATCTTACTACAGTGCCCTTTCGCTGGGCTAGGCTTTGTTCGAATGCCTAAATTAAAAGTATAGAAAAAATCCTCTTTCGCCGTGTTCCGTAGTTGATGAGACAAAAAAACTAAATTTTAATGTAAATTCATAGTGTGCGTTTGCGACATTTATTAAAGCGAGTTTTACTACATTCTCAATTTTTAATAGAAGTTCTACACTTTTTTTCTTTTTTTTTTTTTTTTTTTTTGCGATATAGTCAAAAAACCTCTTGCAGCAGACGCAGCTTTGACAGGAAGCGAACTCTACCGGTGCAATTCCGAATGTTTTATACTCGCTCGACATTCGTACAAATTTAATTTTCGCGACTAAACTTGAAGTTTCCGCAAATCAAATTCAGACATCAATCTGTTTGCCGCCTTTTTAGAGATCTCTAGATATTTTTCAGTTGTACACACCTATCAGACTTGCAAAGATTTTATTTTATTTTCTTTCATTCTGTTTCATTCTGTTTTATTCTGTTTTTCCCCTTAAAAAAACACGTTAAAAATTTACGAATAACCAAATAATACTACTTTTCATTTTTACAATTTTCACAATTTTCACAATATTTTATGTTTACACATCGATGCGTCGCGGTGAAGAAATTTTAATACGAAATTCTTTTCCCAGTAATTCGCGCAGCCTCTTTCGAAAAATTCCTCTAAACTCCTTTTACGCGATGTTTTTTCCTTTTTCATTTTTTAAAACTCCGAAGCTTCGTCATATTTAGTTCCCCTATAGCGAAATCGAATTTCTATAATATTGTAGCTCTCTGGGTGTTGGAAAATTTTAATTTTATCATGAAAAGAAAATTTTCGGTGAAAGGGAAGTGTAGTCTTTTTTAGAGTGGTCTCCCATCTCGATACATTGGTTTAAAAAAAAAATGTTTAATAAACGAACCTTACATTTTTTCACATGCCGGTGAAAACATTCGGATTATTTTTTTGCTTCTTTTTTTACTCGATTTATTTAGCAATTGAAAACAAAAAAAAGACAAAAAAAAACACTTTGACATGTTTTTTATATTTTTAGATTCTGTATATTTACAAGGGCGTTTGGTGTAACAGACCACTCTATCATCCGTTTGAAAAATTTTTATGGGTGTCTATAATTGTCGGTAATATTGTAATTCTCAAAGCTGTCGCCTAATTAATAAGTGTGAAATTTTTGTAATTTTCATTTTTAATAAAACAACGGCAGAAAGCAACGTTGTAAAATATATAATTGCGTGCAAACTGGTTAAAATGGAAATTTTTCTCTCCCCCCCCCATTTTCTTCTCACATCGAGTAGGCTTATAAATGTAAAATTACAAAATACCACAATATGTAAAATGCGAAAAAATTTAAAAAAAAAAAAAAAATTGAAATTTTTCTATTTTACGAAAACGGTTAGAACAATTTTGAGATTTCCATTAGATTAAAGTGGATTTTTTAAGTAGCCGAATTAGTAGTACCATTTTAAGTGCTAGTCGATGAAGAGGAACATGATACCCGTGAGATCTGAACGACGGTAGAATTCACTTGCGCATTCCCCTTCATTCATTTCGAAAATAAATCCGGGCACACTATTCACATTACTGCTTCAAGAAGAACGTTTTTTCGTAATCGGCGATAAAACAATTTTTTTTTCAAAAAAATTACATTCTTTTAATTTTTTTCGAATTTTACATTATTTCAATTTCTCAGTTATATTCCATCGGGTTTTCTCTTCACATCTCTTTCGTCGCTCTCTGTCTATTCTCATTTTCGTTCCTATGTTATAGTCTTATGTTTTTAATGTCAGATCGAATTTTCGCAGTCGAAGCTGTGTGCAGCTTTGATTAATTTCTGAATCGTAAGAAAACGGCGAATGTTTAAACGAGTAAACCATGTCGGTTCTCTCAGTAATACTACCTTCGTTCGCGCCATGTTTTATCTTTTTCTTTCCTATCGCTTCGATTATAATTCTCATTACAAATTAAAAATTAAAAAATGATTTAAAAAAAAACTAATCGAACCTCTTTACTCGGACATGTGAAAATGGTAAAAAAATATGACCATTTCAATGAAAATCTGCGGCAGGCATGAATGAACGTATTTATTTCTCTAAACAGAATAGCGCAACCGACGAGGCTCTTACCGGCGTGCGGCATAATTAAAATGAATTACATTTGGTAAACAATATTAACTGAAACGGGGGGGGGGGGGGGAAATCGCTTTCGCGGCAAAAAGATCACACTGAGCTTCACGTGGGAAAGATACGATCTTACGAATAAAATGATACAGGTGTCGTGACTAATAACAGAACGCACGTATAGAGAGAGTGATGTAAGAATAAAAAAGTTGTTAATTAAGTACACAATTGTATGACGAGATAATTACAAATGAAAAGTTAATTAGCGAATACGAAGGCGTGTTCGGTAACTTTAAGAAAAAGAAAAAACAAAGGTAGTTTAAAATATAAAAGTCGGAGGAATCACGGTTACCTGAAGTGCGGAATGTCTTATTCTTTTATGTTTATATATACCTGTTTTTTTTTGTTTTTTTTTTTGTTTGTAGGGTTAATTAAAGTTTTCTGATGTGTGTGTGTGTGTGTGTGTAACTGTCCTGACTTTCTTAAATGCGAACATATATTTTACACAGGTGTCGGATAAATTTATTAATTTGTAGGATAGTTTTTCGGCATATATTAATCGTCGAAAATAATTCCAATAAACAATTTGAATTATCACTCAGTGTAGTAACGAGCTCCGTTCAGCGTATACATTTTATTCAGATTTCGTGCCGTTAATTTGTTATCTGCGCCATCTTCAACAGTCTCTAAGCAGCATTTCTGTAAAGGCCTTTCTCACGGTAGTTGTAGTAATCGAAATTGTTTATTAGAAATATTTCGGACGATCATACACCAAACACTTGAATTGCCTTAAAAATTAATAAACGTACGATAAATTTATCCAACAGTTGCGTAGAATATGCATTAAGGGAAATCGGACAATACACATGCCATAAGCCGCAATTAATCCCATAAAAAGAAATCTAAACCTATAGAGAGCTGATTACCTGTAGTGGTGTTTCGTTCGAGTAGAATTTGGTTCGAATCCTCCGCTGCCGCCTATTGACGCTTCGAAAAATTCCACTTACTGCGCTGGGTTAAAAAGAAAAGGTGAAAAAACACATAAGGACCAGTCCAGGCAACTGTGATTCAAACTTTCATACTTTAAACTTGCCTTTACTACCTGTTGACGGCACCTCGCGGTCTAGCTTTTTCTCAAATCGAAAAAGCTGTAATTAATTATTTACTTTTTTTTTAAATTTCATCTCTTTTGCTTAACTGATAAAACTGAAAAATATCTGAAAAGTTATTTCGATTGCTGTGGGAAAGTTTTTCCGATTATAAATTAACGTGTCAACGACGTAATCGAATTCGGTTGTGTCTTGTTAAAATTTACACCTTGCCCTTCAAACTACTTTTGCTTTATTTCTTCAAGTACAAAAACATAATGATCTGAACTTCTCAGCGAAAATTTGAACGGTAGCTGTGCTCACCAATGATTCGGTGGGCAATAATTGGATTTTTCTAATAATTCGAAAAATTTGTGCACATGTATAGCCGCAGTAGTCGCCATCGGTGAACATTCAGAAACGACCTCTCAGGCTTCCTCTCGCTTTACACACATACCTACTTCGAGAACCGCAATCCTACACCGTACTTGGCGGTTTGTCTCATACGATTAACCTGCCTAGCTGATCTTCCAATACGGCAGTAAAAGAAAAAAAAAAAAAAAAAGAAAAAATAAACATCAGTACAACAGCAAATCCACAAATATCGCTGTCCGACATTTTCCCTGGTAGAGTAGGTAACTGGAAAATTTCCGTGCACCCTTTTTCCAGGGAGCATTTTTGTACGGAACGCCTTCGGAGTCTAAGCGCTTTTATTAATGTTCTCTCCGATAACGCTACCATATAACATCTCAGAAAATGTTCAACTGCGCCACTGAATAAATAACACGAATGAAATTAGCTGGAGATGGTGAAAAAAAAAAAACCTGCGATTTGACTTTAAAACGCGTTGGGTTATATATGTACATATAAATATAAATATAAATTGTTTCATATTAGTGCCATTTATTTATTATACGTTAAAGTAACGGAAAGAACGAGTTAATATCTATTTAATGACAGAAAAAAGATAGTGGTGGTCTGGATTGAAAATTTTACTAGCGGGGTAGTACTAATGGCCGAAAAATCGCAGCGCCGCTTTTTTGTCACTGCTCCGACAAATAGCAGTGCGATTCGGAGCAGTGATCAGAAAAACATTGTTCACTGCTCCGGAAATTGCTCCGACTACTACTGCTCCAGAGCAGCGATTAGGAAAACGATGTTGCCTCTTCTGCCCGATGTTCCATTGCTTTTACACCATTCAGACGCACTCCACACGCAACACACATTAAAACACGATAGCTATTCGAAATATTTTTCTGTCGCACAATATCTATCCTTCATAGTCGTGTTTCATTTTATTTTTTGAGAATTTGAATGATATACGAACGATTTGGAATTTATCGCAAACAATAACATGTTCACGTTTTTTTCCCAGTATATTTGCGTATTAGTGCTATTGTTTTGTTTTTTTGGCTTGTTTTTCATTGCTCTTATAAATACGAAAACAATGTGTGTCTAAAAAAAAAATAAATCAAATTTCTAATATTAAATAATTGTTTAACCCAAAAGATTTTGCTTCAATTTTATTATATATTCTTAAAAGCTACCTATCATTTAAAAGACACACGTATAAACATTGGAAAGAGTCGGTTTTTATTAACTTTTTTCTTTTTTGTTGCATTAAAACGCGTTATATGATTTTTACATTTCTTTCCATTTCTTAAAATCGTATGAATACTATTTAAAAAATATTTATATCGTTTTAATTTCATTGTAAAACATAGTTAAAAATTCTGGGGGGCAGATTAAATTTTTTAACTTTCACGCAGTCGCGAATTTAATCAATCTCTAGTATAACACGATATTTTTAATTATCTCTAAAATTAATCAAACGTTTCGCGTGTCAGTTGTGAGGGTAAAAATAATAATTTTGTTTCGAAGCATCAGGCGGAACAGCAAAAAGTCACTGCACGTTTCGACGAACTGCTCCGGGCAGATCTGCTCCCGGCAGAAAGCAGATCTGCTCCAGCAAATCAGTTGTTCGACTTATTTCTAGGTAATATATATATATATATATGTATGTATTTTTCGTATGTAATCGTTCAGTAAAATGTTTTCACTTTTTTCGAATTCCTCATTAGTGCGAGTCGCCCGAAATTTTAATGAATTTGACAAAGGGACTTTTCGCGGGCCTGCTTTTTACATATTTTCAAGTTAATTATCTGTTTCTCTCACCAGTTTAAATTTTGAAATTTGTTATTCATTTATTCATCATAATTGAATTCAGAAAAAGAAAAAAAAGAAGAAGAAAATTGGAGGGAAATTGAAGATGTAACTTTTTAACAAATGTTATACAGCCGTATTTTTCCAGTAGTTAAATTAAATTTTTTACATGTTCAGGTATTCAGTCCTACTCCTCGATGGCACGAATATATTTTATTTAATTGTCATTATTGCTGCTATTATTTTTGTGTGTATCGTGTAGCGGGTTCGTATTAAATGGAACACTAGGTATCATCGTCACGACTTAAATGGCCTCTAGGGAGAGAGGTGGTGCGTGTGTGCGCGTGAAGCATCTACGCGCGCTATTACACATGTTGTTCGAATGTATGAAGTGGAGTTTGCAGAAATAGCGGTAGCCTCTGCCGTTGTATCTTTCGTTTACACAAATTTTGGCTAACGGCGGGGTTACCACCGTCGGTGTGGTAGAGAGTCGTGTTTACACCGAGCGAGCTGTTGTGTACCGCGTCAACAGGTGTTTCCTTATTCGCCCAATAAGCCGCTTCTGGTTTCTTTAGGTTCTTTTACGTATACGCGCATATTATATCATTATTCTCCAAATTTCTACGCTATTTTTTCTCGTATATTTACCGCTAACATAATAGTGCCATCTTATTTTTCGGCATATTTAAATTTGAAGAATTGGCAGTTGAGAAATTTCAGACACACTGTTTTCGCTAAAGATAAAGTGTCTACATTTGCTGTTTTTTTTGTTTTTTTTTTTTGGGACGGTTCAGTTTTATTATGATTTTCCGGTGGTTGTTGTTTATTTTTCCGGTGTTATTTGTACGTCTGTCTTAATTAGACCACATATATATATATATAAAAACTCGGCCATTTTGGCCTCGCAAGGGGCTGTGCCCCTTGACCCCTCTTGCTTTCATTTCTGTCTCTTTCTCTTCTATACTTTGTATAAAATGATCAAAATTTACAACGTAATTCTTACTGGCATCACAACACACACAAAAAATAACATAACCACAAAAATCCTATTCTAACATTTAACTTCCGTTATATAAATTTAAGACATTTTTTAAATAACAATAACAAAAATCCTACAAAATATAACAAACGTTACTTAAAATTAGGAAATTTTTCTGCGACATTTTTTTGGGACATTTAGCGTTACATAAAATTGGGACATTTTTCTGGAACATTTTTTTGGGACATTTTTTCGAATGAGGGGTAGCCTAAGAATTACGTTGTAATTAATATATATATATATATATGTGTGTATCGGAAAAAAGAAAACTACCAGACGCTTCTTAATTCAAGAGTCCAGCAAAGCAACGACCGCTTCCAAAGCAAGTCACGCTGAAAGTCCTATGAAGGAGGGAAATGAAGAAATGTGTTTAGGAAAAATAATTTTATCCTCCTACTGGCATAGGAAAACTTTTTACGGATATAATGAAAAGTTTTTCATCCGGAGAGAAAGATGAATTTAAAAAATGATGGTAGACGACACTTTTTTTGCTTCTTATCGGTGCTCAGATTTTTCCTGAAAGAAAAAAATTTCATTCTTTGTGTTATTTTTTTTTTGTTGATAATTTTCACTGCAGGATTTTAATGACGAGACTAGAGACAATGAAGTGTTAAAAAATGTATACATTACTAACATCTGAGCGCTGTGATGGTCTAAGGTTTTGAGAAGGTGTGGTGAAAGGATGATTGGCGTAATAGATAACCGGTTATCTGCCAAAGATCGATAATCAACAATTGAAAGAGAGAAAATGGTGACTGAAACGGAAATGACACAGAGATGATAAAACACGAGAAAGTTTGAAAAATCGTAAGTTCCTGGAAAAATGGTAGAGTATTTCTTATTAATATTTCGCGGTTGGTTGATTTTCGACATACGTAAGCTCGGCCTAATGGTAGATGAAAAGCCGAGACACTAGACGACGTTTTTCTTCTCGATTTTATCTAAAATATCTAAAAATCACAGCCGAGAATTACGAGAATGTCGGAGAAAAAAGATTTATCTCGTCGCCAGATATGTTCACATCATATGTTTACAGTGCGAACTGACTAACATTTTTGATTATTCAGATTGGTACAAAATCGATCTATTTTTCTTCGTTTCGACTCAAACCGAAAGTTTTTTTCTCTTTTGAAATAATTAATTTGGTGATTTTTTAAAATTAATTTTCCGGCTTAATGTTTTCGTTGAACATTCACAGGGGGTAATCTACGTTTCAGTTTAAAATAATGTCGAATGTAAGAAAAATGGTTACTTGATTAAGTAGTAAAGCATAACATTTCTACAATAGTTTTACATTCGGCTCTACGTGGTTTTGGTTAAAATTGGATAGATGGAGTCCGCTAATATTGTTTCACATTTAAGACCAGATTTAAGGAGGGGGGGGGGGTTGTAATTTTATTGATAGCGGGCGATCAACTTACCGTTTTTATTCCTAATCACCCTACCCGAATAAAGCAGCAGTATCTTTAATGTTGATCGCAAATGCCTATCCTACATTCCCTCGTTTATTTATCTAACCTGCCTTTTTTCGTTGTCTGTCCATCATCACTGCTATATCGTTTTTTTTTTTTCTATATAGTCGAATATCTGACCCGAATCAAAATGATGACAATTGTGTACGATCGAGTGCTTTTTTTAGACTAATCTGCTAAAGACATCCGGCAATAAAGCAGCAAAAACACCTGTTTGCAATTTAATTCGCAAATGGAAAAGAAAGACGCGCGCTAATTAAAACCATCGATGTTCACTTTCCGAAGTAAATACAGCGATTTTTCTAGAATATTTGGTACAAATACGTCATTGTAAGATTAATTCAAACGAAAATAAGGCAAGCAACACTTTATCGATTTTCCTTTGATGATTTCTGTTTTTTAAATTCTCACTCGGACTGACTTAATTTCTCGATATTGCGAACTAATTTTTTATTTTTTTTTAATAATTTCGGAAAGCGTATTCGAAGAGAGAGGGGGGATCCGAGATTATGGGACACTGGCTTTAATTTTACGTTCATAATGGCCGGAGTGTGATATCGTGAATGTGGCGGCGGAATCGGATGGTAAAAGTGACTTTTTTCGTTTTTTCACTTAAAAAAAAACACGATGGATGCTTGGCTGTATTTCTGAAATAGGAAAGACAATTGCGCCTAAACCGAATTTCGTATAGATAAAAGCCTTCCGTTCACGCTGCTACCAGCGGCCGTTCACTCTCAACGTATCGCGTACTATAATTATTATTAATAGGGTTTCGGGTGATATTAAAAAAGCGCGGTTAATAAGCCGTTCAAATAAAGGACTTATAGACCAAGTTTTGTGTGTGCGCGTGTGTTTGTATTAATCTGTTTTGTAATATCTTGTCTGATGCGTTGTTGAACGACTTTTGGAGTAAACGATATAATTACTATAGTCGAGTGGCGGATTTAGTTGTGCCGCTTATTACGTCCGTTTCGATAGAGCGAATGGAGAGGAGTGTTTAACATTGAGTTTCCGGTTGAAAAGGCCTTATTAACGCGTGAGCCTGAGCCCGGGGTCGCTTTGTCTTACATTGTCGGGGGAACTGTCCGTTGCTTGTCTGTGTGCGAGTTTGCGCCAATCTGTCTGTCATGTCATTCAAATGCGTCACATCGGATTTTCCTCTGAAACCTTTCTTCGCACTGGAACAGAGAGTTGCTGGATAAAAACGAACGCACACAGTGAGCCTCGTCTCCGTATTTGGGCGTTGTTTTTTTCCTATTTCATCGAAACTACAGGTGAGCTTTTTGACTAGTTTGTGCGTTTGTTGTAGTACCGCTGATGTTTGTATCCTTTCGAATTATATCACACCGTATATCGCCTTCTAACTGTTATTTTAAGTATTATATAGAAAGAAAACTTTTACATATATATTTTTCTGGTAATAATAATAATAATAATAATAATAATAATAATAATAATAGTAATAGTAATAATAATAATAAGTAGTAGTGGTAGTACTGGTGATAGTAATAATAATCATCGACGAACATTTGAATACGCCGGTTAGGGGGGGGGGATACTAGTACAAGTGTAGCCAGGCGAATACACGGACAATTCGGCTTTGACTGACTGACATTTCTGTAATTAAGGTAACACCCACAGAGAGCTGCACATCTCATCTTTTTCTTGTCTTCTGTCTCGTCTTCGGTCTTGTCTTGTCCTGACTTGTCCTGTCTCTTATCCTGTCACATTCTTGTTCCAATTGCTTATTTTAATAAACGTGGCTGTCCGTCTATCCGTTCGCCGGTCGCTGTAATTCCCGCCAATACCAAGTCGGAGCTGCCTTTTTTTACCGCATTTCTCGTTATTATTTCTCCCCGTCACCTCTTCTCCCACCTAATAATCCTTTCTCTATCTCTTCCCAAAGCCAATCTCCAAAAGTTATCTCGCGCGTCCTGCACACCCCGCGTCACCGTCCGCCCGTCGGCGGGTTCTGGATTGCCGCAGAGTAGCGCGCGCGGCCCATAATGAACGTGGAATTAATTATAGGGGCGAGCGCAGAAACTACTTAAATTCCGGGACGCCGTCTCTTAACATCGGGAAATTAGCCGAACCGGCCAAGAAGAAATATTATTTATACAGGCGCGCATGCATCACTGACGACGGACCAACTCCGCAGCGGCCGTATCACAGTTCTCTTGACAACGCTGAATGACAAGTTGCCTATCTCCTCTGGCCTGGCATATTTCTCAACAGCCGGAGTAGCCGATGTACGGCACGACCGGTGCCCCTCGAGGAATCGCTCGGTCTCTCTGTGTGCGCAGCCGCCAACAACAATATGGCAATGCGAACTGAAACATGAATAATCACTGCAACCCGGGCATACCTGGAATTTTCTTTTAAATAAAATTTTTTTCATCTCTCCCTATCTAATTATACATTTCTAAATAGAACATGCAATTTAAAAAGGCTTAATTATATAGGCATATCCCCCTCCCCCTCCCCTCCGTATGCTGGACTGATATCTAACATTTTCCATTGTCTTTTTCGTTCTTTTTTTTTTTTTTTTTTTTTTTTTTTAGTGCGGTTGCAACTATTTTTTTCTTCAGCCGCGAACTTCAGTTTCCGTTCGAAATGTCGGAAAGTCGTACACACGAGACGAATTAATTCGGACCCAGATGATTAACATTTTTATGAGATAAAAGTTACTTTGTTTTTTGTTTTTTTTCGATTGAGATTATTCTGAAGTAGACGTGGTGACGTTTGTCTGCTGTGAGATGGTTTGGCTTGTTCAAAAAAGGTGCTAGGCTAGTTCACATCAGGCAGCAGTCCGGTAGCGTATACTAATAAAGAGAGGCAACTCATGACTGGCAGTGGACAGTACTACTGAGTGAGCTTCTTGAATAAACTAGAAATAATTACATTTTGATCATTTCACTAAGCCTAAATTCCTAGTATAAGTGCACTTCACAGCTAGTCCTTATACACTGTTGATCTCATTTACAGTCTCGGTGAAGTTTATCGGCTGAGAATAATATCAGCCGATAAACTTCATTTATTAATTACTTTAAGTTACCCGCGAACAATTTCGATACCAACGTATTTTCGAATAGAGTTTTCAAGACGGGGAATTGTAAATACATATATTCGTGTACATTGAAAGCGAAAGCGAAAGCGAAAGCCGGACGAAGAAAAAAAACCGGCACATCCAATGAAAACCGTCTATTTCCTTTACAAACATTATATAATGTTGAATATGTTTTTGCATTTTACGACTTAAAATTTTCTTATCGAAACTTGTACAAATTCAATCGTGTGTAGAATATGAATAAATTCGAATGTTTGGATATAACACTCTTTGTATACAATTGTTTTTAGTGATGGTTATTTTGAATGTACCAGCATTATTAGGGAGATGTTACAAAATAAAAAGAACGACATGTAGAGAATAACATTCCGTACCCAAAAAATAAATTGCCATCGGAAGAACTGAAGGCAAAGGAATAAAATTTTCAAAATTCAAACATTTTTTTGTCTTTCGTATTTTCTTACAAGTCCCGATAACGGTAATTTTATAATCAAAAAAAAAACAAAAAAAAACTAACTAACTTGATAAAATACACGACGTTTAATACAATTGCAAATATTGTTTTCATTTATGTTAAACATTACGTACAGAATTAATGTCTACATTTACGTTATTATCTCCTATAAAAGATGAACACTGCTTTGACATAATGTAAACGCATATTGAAAACAGTTAATGGCGCTATAAATGATTCCCAGACATGGCGGAATTTCATCTTATGCAGTGCAAGCGATTAAATCTGATTAGTCCGTTGTACAACACAATATGCATGTGTGCAGCGTTCGAAAAGGTAAAAAGTGGGCATTAATAATTCTTTTTATATTTCCGTAAGAATGTATACACCACATCCCCTGGATCCCACCCAGATTATAGAGTTTTTCTATAATACTTGGAGTAAATTTCAGTTAACCAAAATTACTTTGTCATTCTTAAAAATGGCGTCTTGTATATTTCATAATGTTTTGTTGTTTTTTTTTTTTTTTTGCTTTTCATATTTGCTACATGACGTTCTCATTAATACATTGAAATGTTCATATTTTTCTAATTTACTGTTTTCTCCGTGGATGCCAAATGAGAAATATTCGGTTTATTTGTCCTCAGGCGTCGGCTTTGAAATCTGCGGACGTTGAATTACATGTTATTCTATAGAATTGCTTTAAATGCATTATATTAATCCAACTTACATAGAGGCCCTACTATGTCGGTTGACTCCTGCAAAAATAACCATTTGCAAGAGTGAAATTGCACGAATCATAATAAATAATACCCATCGCTAATTGCAGCAAGGGCGGTAGTCCGATGCCAAATGATAAGTTTGCTACCAATTCTGGATCTTAACGTAATGGTGAAATTCGATAATTAATAAATCAATTAAATTATTATCAAAAGTCGAATATTCGTTTGCTGTAAGTCGGCATTCGCTTTAATTTAAGTAAATATCGGGACAACACAAAGTAAAACTCTGGTGAAACACGTTCGCTATATCTGAATTCGATTATCTGGTCATCTCTGGAACTTTTTTTATAGCCAACACTTACGTTTGGCTGCACCACATTTTTCGTCCGTTTCTTCTTCCAGCCCCGGTTACCCGAAATTTTCAATGTCTTGATCTTTGATTGCGCGCATCACTCTCGGTTTCCGTGCAAGAGCCATTAACCCCTAACCGACAACTGGCTTCAAGCTGTTGCACGTTAAGAGGCTACAACTCTTATGCAATCTGGACACCGTTTTGGAAAATATTTCTAACAGCGTTCTCATTGAAATATGTGTAGTATGAAAAAACCGGTTAGACTCCCTTCGAGTTCTAAATAATCGTAATAAGATTAAAATCGTTCACTGTTGAGCCTAAATTAATGATTTAAAAAAAAAAAGGAATGTCTAAATATAATGGGACATTTCAGATAGAAAACGAACATTATCAACATAAAAAAGAATCATCGTATATGTATAATATTTCGCAGTAAAATTTTCATTTATCTCTACCGATGAAAAGTGGAGTTCGGTTAGAAAAAATTAATCGTACACCTGCAGAGAATATTTAAATATTTATTAAGACGCAGGTAGCTTTATGATAAAGCGGTCCTATATTCGACCATTATTTGACGAGTCAGTTTCGTCGGAGATCACCGACACGACGTATCTGTGCCGAGGGTAGAAACATTTGCTCCATCGTTTCTGCTCCTGAGCAAATGCACTGCCGACAATTCCGTTTTTTTCCCCCCGAAAAAAGTAACGTCTTCCGGGGGGGGGGTCTGTTTTTCGCGATTGCTTTTTATTAGTTGTTAAATTATAATCGCGTTGGCGAAAATTTTTATGAAAATCCACATTAAAGGGACTTTAAAAATCAAATATCAGCTATAACAGAAAATAAATTCAAAAATATTAGCTACTTCAGTGAAGTATGGAAGGAGCGGAAAAAGCTGCGGGAAATAGAAAAACCTAAATTTCCCGCTTGTTGCGCGTTTTTCGGAAAAACGCCCACCACTGATCCCGATGATGTCGGGTGAAGAACCTTCTTCTGCCGGTGCTGTTCTCGAAAAACACCTGGGGACACGCAGTTGCGCGACGAGCTTTTTTCGCTGACTTGCTGTCGAATTTTCGGTATACTTTTAAAGTTCAAGACTAAGCAGCGGGTACACTTTCGAAACGAGCTCCTAATATAATACTACCGGTAGATGAATAGTGCGATTACTTTTTTCGACTCTTCGAAAAAATTTTATTTACTTCCAACGCGGGTGTTTTTTTTTTTTTTTTTCATTTTATTTTCTCCAAATGAAAATAGCTTGCAGCTCTTTCAGTTCCTGATAGAAAGTCCGCGAATATCGACGATAGCAACGATCGCCGTTCTCGGTTCTGGTGATATTTCTTTCCTACTGAAATAACCGACTGCCGGTGTTATAGGATCGCTGGCCATAGAAAACTTTTCCGTAATTGCTTTCATTGTACTAGATGAACGGTCGTCAGATGAACGCGTTAATTTTAAAAAAAAAGTGCGCGAGCGAGCTTCTTTTTTCAGATACTTAACTGCCGAGATTTAATGCACATTGTACTTGCATTCTGATTTACCCGAATTACCGGGACAGTTTTTTTGGTCAATTTTCCAGGATAACGTCCTTTATGGAAACAGCGTTTGCGAACCGAAGGGGAAAGTTTCAACAACTTATTGCAGGAGGGAGCTGTGGGAGTGTTTTTTATTTTATTTATTTTTTTTTTTTTTAAATAAGAAGATCTGTTTCGCTGCAAAGGTACGTTTAAAAAATCAGCTTTCGCAGTGCAAAAAGTACGTTGTGTTATCGAAAAAAGCAACAGTAGAATCAGTGTTAAGGATATGATGGGAGTTATATATAACTCGGTGGCAACGAATTTTGCGGCCGTGCACGAACGCGGAACAGATTATTTCAGCAGTCGGTGGAACTTTTGAAGGAGGAAATAAATTTTTACACGCAAAGGATGGGAAAAGAATGGACGCGCAGAGGCGCGCACACGAGGACGGCCGACTTGGTATAAAAAGAAAAGAGCAAAGGAAATCAGCAATCACCTCCGTATCATGGTGTGGGGGGGTGCCGTATAAACAACGGAGGACGGGGGCACCTCACTGTCGTCCGGGCTGCGCTGTAAATAATATCTTAATGTGGCGTCTTGCGCTGTGCGGAAAACGGAATTCTCCGGTCGGCCTGTTGTGCGGTGCTTACAGGGGAATTATTCGTACTTCTTTTCTGCATAAGATGATAATGGAACCGGGAAAAGAGAAGAAGAAGAAGAAGAAGAAGAAGAAGATCGGTGTGTAGGGGTGCACCGGGAGCGGAGAATGCGCGAATCGGTACCGGGGCCGCCGGGACGGGTTGCTGCTCGACTCTGAAGAATCTGCCGAGGATGTCACGCTGTCGGACAAGACAATGGCCGGCTATTGGCGTTTACCGCACATCCTAGTCTGCTGAACATCCAGAGCTGTCCAGGCCGCTGATCGCTCTTGTGTAATTCTACCTATGCTAATGAGCTGGCGAAATTATAAACTGCTTCGCGGAACGCTCAACATAGACCGGTGCTGTGCATCTTTTTTAAATCCCATGCACCACACCGATGAAGCAGTGTGCCTCTTTTCGAAACCCCGTCTGCGCTCTCGCGACCCAACAACCGTACGCATATCCATCTTGCCCAGCTCCGGTCCCCGCCACTACCGTCCGCTCCTAATCTGCTCTTCACTCTCGGTCCGGTAGAAGAGACACATTCTCTACAATGACGACTTTTCTATATTTATCGTCGATTTATCGTTTATTTTCATTTTTGTTCGCCTCTTCTCCTCTCGCAGTTCCCGCGCGCTACCGCCCGACCGCTGCTCGCGCTCCACTTCGCCGTGACCCTTTACGCCCGCTACTATTAGCGCGCGCGTGCACTCGCGATATTGCCGCGGAATTATTTTTTGCTACCGAACAGAGCCAGGGATCGTTATGGGGTTTCAGGTTTTTGCGCGGACTCCGTCCACGGCGACGCGCAGATCGAACGCCGGATATCCATTTTCTTATTTTATCGATTCGGCTGCGCTCTGCCCGGCCGCGTCAGTAGTTTCGCTTTTTTATCTCGGCACGGCCGGTCGATGCGGCCGGCGCGATCTATCTATCTATCGGCCTGAGCGAGCCAAGCGGATTTGCCAGCCAGCAACGCCATCGACAGCCTCTACCGCTGCGCGTGCGAATGCGAATGTGAATGCGAATTCTTCCATTCTCCCGTCTCAGCTACCTCGGCATGTTGAGTGCGGAGTACCTTTTGTCCGCACGGTGCCATATTTCAAATAGGCGACAAAAAGCGGGAAAAATCGCAACGGCCCCGGTACAATGCGTCGTCCGCCGCTATTATTTCATCGGACAGCCTATGCGCGTTTTAAATACTTTTCTAAATATCTACAGCGCCCCCGACTGGTTCCCCGGTAATTAACTGCTTCAGCGCACTTGCGTGTGTCATATCAGCCGACAGAGAGAGAGAGAGAGAGAGAGAGAGATAGTGTGAGAGAGAGACCGTTTATTTTCACTAACGGTTAATTGTTTGCAAATTAGCCGGGCTAAAAATAATTGCCGCTTATTTCTCGAACTGTCCGCAGCTCCGGGATAGAGTCGGCCAACTTTTAATTATATACACATATATGACCAGGTTTATTATAGCCTAGGCGAGTTTTTCAAGACATCTCACAATTCTGAACTGTAAAAGCGCGCACGCCTTTTATTTTGGGAGAAGCCCGCTCTGCTCCATGCATCCGAAATCATCCAGACATACCGGAATGATGGGTACGAATATATTTAGGGCACTCTTGAAGGGAAAACGGAAAAGATTGGCAAACGTAATTCACAATAAAAATTAGACGGCGATTGTAAAATTCTTTTTCCGATATTTTATACTTCTACAAAAGATTTTTCTCAGGGAATCACCACGTTCCGCCGTTGGCAGCATTACATCAAAAAATGACGCACGGTGGTTGTTTTTTTTTTTTAAAAGTCGAGGGAAATTCTCAGTTCTTAATACATTGAATTTATTTCTATTCATTCGATTTACGGAATTACCGATTCTAATGAAAAAATCATTAGTAAAGGTCAAATTAAGATTCTAATTTTTTTTTTCTCGTTTTCTGGTACTTAAAAATATTTCTATTTTGACTTTTAGTAATGATTTTATCGTAAAATGTTGTTAATAATTGTTTTTTTAATTCCGTAAGTATCGACACTAATCGAATGAATAAAACGAAATAAATTTAGCCTATTAAGCGAAATTGAAAATTTTCCCTTTCGGCTTTAAATACAAACAGTGTTTATTATAATGCTGGCGGCGGATCGTGGCTTTTCGTGTTCTGTTTTTCCAGGCAAACTCCTCAAGTGTCTGCATAATCTTTATTAGAAAACGAATGTTTACCGATATTCGGAACATGAAGGAGAAGACCAGGTTGAACACAGATAGGAAAAAAGAATCTGATTTCTTGGTACTCGTACTTAGAAACTAAAGTGGAATGATATTGTTAAATCTGAACTCTTTTTCTTCGCTTGTCTCTCTCTCTCTCTCTCTATGTTTTACCATATAATTAAATTATAGATTTTTCCAACGGTTAATTTTAGTGTACACGCGGCCCGGACATAACGTACGCAGCGAATTCGAATTTCGACTGTTTCTTACGGGAGCTGTAATGGACACAAACGGCGGCATATAGCGAAATGTGGGCGAGAAGCCGAATAATGCGCTGGATGTAGGCAATTGTGGAAATGTGAAAAAGACGTCGGTGACGAGTGGCCGGAAGGGAAGCGTCGGCGGGGTAGTGCGAACGCGGTCGACAGACGAGGACGGACCGAGTGCGAAGGAATAATAGGACTGTGCCGAGAATTAGGGCTTAAAGTTGGCAGCTTTTCGTCACATTTCAAAGTTACTCGTGCTAGACTGCTATCGATCATAGTGAAGAGATGTCATTTTTTCTCCAGAAAACTTCCAGTCAACTTTAGCCCCGAAAACCGTGACTGAGCGGGGTTTACAATGGTGCTATAAAAGTTGTTCCAGCGCCGATGTCCCTGCTCTGCCGGTGCGCGGACGAGCCGGATGAATTTTCTATCGAGTGTTGTTTTTATAGCAGCCGCGACCTAACGTCAGTAGTCCATCTTCCGTCGCTAGTTTAACGTTATCATTGCCAGCCGCGCTACTATCATTCTCTTGTCTTATTATCATTGACAACGCAACTTCTTTTTAGGCAAAGTCGAAGATGCGCCAGCAGAGGCTCTCTCGGATATCCATCAATTTTCTTTAGCCACTCAGTTCGTCCTCTTCCTCGGCCTCGCGCCCGTCCTCTGTCCTTTCATGCGACCTCTTTTTCCATTTCGATTAACAATTCTTCCAGCTTCGGCTACGTTCCGAATTTTAATAATTCCCGTTAGCACACTAGTGGCGTCGATTTAATTGCGCTCTTCGCATCCTCTCGGTCTGCATTTCTTTGCGACATTTTTCTTTTTTCATACAGTCGTTGCGTCGGCATTTTAAAACAAAAATGGCGCGTAGCACGTTCGTCGTCAGTTATAGTCTCTAAAACAGCTCCGGAGCGAGAGAATCTTCTTACGAGATTTTTTTGCTCGGTTTCTTTCATGCTTATTGCAAATGCTATTTTAAGAAAAATTAAAATAGTTTTAATTAAAAGCAATTTAGTGACGGAATAACATTTTTATTTTTGAAAATTACCTAATTTTTCTCTCTTTAGATAAGCGTTCATATGACATTTTCGAATAATACGTTTAAAAGAATGATTAAAAAATTGATTAAAAGAATGATTAAAAGAATTATTAAAAAGAATGATTAAAAGAATTATTAAAAAGAATGATTAAAAGAATTATTAAAAGAATTATTAAAAGAATTATTAAAAGAATGATTAAAAGAATTATTAAAAAGAATGATTAAAAGAATTATTAAAAGAATGATTAAAAGAATGATTAAAAGAATGATTAAAAGAATAACAAACTTGGTAAAAGAACACTGGCGATTAAATATATATACGCATAAAAATAAACAAACACATAAAAACACCTTTTTTGATATTATTATATTGATTATTAGTGGTAAAAATTGTCTAAACGAAGTGAAATTTCTGTAATTAAATTGGCGAATAAGTTTATAAGCGAATCTTCGGTTGTTTTCTTTAGTATCTAAGGATACGAAGAGAAATTAGCAATTAATAGGAAAAAAGCCGTGCTACTCTAACGTTGGCAAAATTAAATTTGGCCAATTTTATTGGTTAGGTGACTCTGTGTTTTTATTTAATTTTTCTTTTATAGGCTTTTCGCTGACCACTTTGTTTTGAAGAGTAAAAAACTCGGGCTCAAATAGATTACGTCTTGTAAAATAACGTCATCATTGCTTTCTGCCTCATTGATATCGATGTAATTGTTTTAAAAATAAGAGTTCGCAGAAAACTCGGTGTGTCAGGTTTGAGTTGTAATTATTAGCCTAATATAAAAAATAAGTCAGTGTCACACTGGATTTACTATATTGTAAATTTCAGCTTCGTCCAGTGTGTCGGTGAAACTTTCATTCGACTAGAATTGCACAAAATTCGATGATTTTAATAATTGTGAAAAAACGAAATGGAGGTGAATCATATTTCCTTTTTCGGGGAGTTGACGTTTTTCAAAATTTAACACTACTACGTTGTCACGCGCTTCGACTGAAATTTTATGTGTTGCACCGCGCTCAGCTGATCGGATCTATCGCGAAACTTCATCTATTACTTGGATCCGTTATGTAATTCGAATTGACCTGTAATATTTCATCATTTGACGATTAATAACCAGGTGCGATATTTGTTTCAGGAAAATCTCTCTTGGTACCTTTCAACCGTGATCATTACTTTTTATTCCATTTTAAGAGTACATTAAAAAGTACATTGAAGGAATTTAACGCAGCGGATAATTTTCCGTTTTATAATTTGGAAGCTGCATAAAAAATTGAATATCTGGTCGACTTGATGTGAATGAACTTCGGAATAACTTAAAAAAGAAGAATAGGGGCCACGTCGTCCCGTATCTGCAATAGTATAATACCGCCTCCTAAACTGAGCACTATTTAAATAGACTCAATTGGGTTTTTATTAAGTGTTTTTTTTTTTTTTTTTGATAATTAAAGATACACTTGAGACACACTTCCGCCGGCCCAATTTTGGTAAATTTGTCGAATAAAAGTTGGTAATAATCATTCTATTGCCAGCCTTTGAAAGTGTATAAGAAATTAATATTTAATTGTGTCGTAATAAGAAGTAAAATTTACTCGAAATAAAAAAATTCAAAGATACTCTCTAATTATCGGTTTTTTAATTTTCTTAAAATAACGTAATAATTAGGCAGAAAATAATTTTTGCGAATTTCCTCAAGTACGTTAATAACAATTGGAAAACAGATGATTTGGAAACGAATGTGCCCTAGAAGTCAAAATCCATATAAGAAATACCACTAGTTTCGGATTCTAAAGGGTGTTTATAAATTAAATGACATTGCGACTAAAACAAGTAGCATATATATATATATATATTATCTAACGGAAGATATGTACCTACTCGATGTTTATAAATTTTTGACACTTAAAATTTACAGACAATATAAATTAATACTAAAAAACGAAAAAAAAATATCAAAATAATCAAAATAAATGATTGTAGACGCGAACTTCTTTTTTATTTAAATTGTTTTTACCAATTAGCGCATATGTATAATTTATATCGATTATCGCGCATTTCATCTCTCAATAAATCGTGTATTTAATTTTCATTTTTGGAATCATATAATTTTCCTTTTTAAATATGTATACCCTCTCTCGTTGTTATGCCCGTTGAATTAAAAATAACTCGAAAACGTCGTCCGGCTGAGAAAATTTCCCTCGTCGGGATTCGAAAGAAAAAGTGACCCCTCGTATATCATCGTCCGGTGGTGGTAAACATTACGAAATTTCAGACTATTAAAATACCCCTAATATATTACTATATTATATAAATCTGAGAAAATACGTGAGATGAGATTTTATTAATGATTGTGTTTCTAAAACATGCTTCCCGTACACGTATTATTTATTGATTTTTTTTTCGTTCTTTCTCTAATAAAAACACATTCTCTATTAATTCAAAAAAATGAAATAAAGTTTTATCAGTATAGTTTTTTACGCGCAATGTATATTATACATATTAACTTTTTTTAATTGAAAGAAATAAGCGAGTTTGTGTGTTTATATTTTACAATTACGAAAAAGCAAAATAGGGCAATAATTATAGGCCCCGAAAATTTTTTCTAAATGATATCTTTTTCATCTGCCGGTACTGAGTAAGAGGGCAACCTAGTGGAGAGTCATTTTACCGGTGAAAAAATACATTAACGGTGGTGGAGGGGAGTTGCATTGAATTTGCGTGCGCCTCAGATAAAATGCGAATGGCGTACTTTTTCTAGACCGTCAAAATGACACAATGGCCACGTTGCTGCGCGATTTCATTGGCGTGATATTCAATAATTCGTGCCCGGCAGAAAAAGTGACGAATCCAGGAGATAAATGTAATAGAGATAAATTTGAAATCTTCTTATTTCCCGGTGACGTTTTGTGAAACGATTTTACAATTCCAATCGTTGATATAATATGTAGAAGCGAAATAAGCAAAAACAAAGGAGAATAAAAAAGCAACGCGATTGCAAAAAGTAGAGTTACAACTGAAGTGAAATATCGTCCTAAAACCCGGAAAAGGATTTTAAGCATTTCGTATACAATTTATAAGATTAATTCATTTTTCTAATATCAATATCATCGTGTAAAAGTTTACTGAATTATAATGAAGAGTTTACCAAAAAGCTTTAGCACATTAGGATGATCAGCTTAATAATGAGGTAGGAAAATTTTTGGAAAAATGAAAAAAAAAATGGCTAATAATCGAACGTAAATAAGTAATAATAATAACGTAGGTAGAGCTTCAGATCGCTCCTAATGCACATAGCTTATATCTGAAACGAAATGCACCGAAGAAAAACAAAAGAAGGGCCGATCAAAGCAACATTCTCTCTTTCAGCCTCCATTGTCCACACATTTAGGGTACATAATGAGAAGAGCTTAAGCAAGATGGCATGATACACAAAACGAAGAAAAAAGCGTGTTTTTGACCGTTTACAAATTTTAATCCTTCAAAAAAAAAAAAAAAAATCCCTACTCGTTAAAAATTGACACTGTCAAGTTATTATTTATTCGGATTTATTGACATTGGAGCATCATTTCCTTTGCTTAGGCCATTTAATTTTTCGTTCATTATCCTTCGTTCGTGGCATATGTCTTTTTGAGGAGAAATCGAGCGAAAGCAAAAGCAAAAGCAAAACAGCGAATATGGTGCGCAAAACAGCGAATATGGTGCGCAAAACAGCGAATATGGTGCGCAAAACAGCGAATATGGTGCGCAAAACAGCGAATATGGTGCGCAAAACAGCGAATATGGTGCGCAAAACAGCGAATATGGTGCGCAAAACAGCGAATATGGTGCGCAAAAAAGCGAATATGGTGCGCAAAAAAGCGCTGGCACACATCGGCGGCTCATTCTGGTAGTCGCATGAAAGTCGATCGCGACGAGAACACCACCGCATGTGGAACTATAAAACACGCTTAATTGAACGCATTACAGTGCAACGTGTCAACCGAGAGTGGCGATGACTTATGCACGGTCATGTTCGCGAACTGTTTCCGTTAGAGGAAATTCTGCATAATCTTCTCGCGTAAACAGGAAACGGTCGACCCGACGTTCTGACTCCGCACTGACCGCACTCGGCTGATGACTCGTTCGCAGATGCGGTCAGAAAATGGAAATGAAATTTTCCGCAGTTCGGAACGCGATGCCGCGCGGTGGCCTACAGTGGCGCCTTGGTCCAGGCAGCGCGGCAACGAATCCGATTAAAAAAACTAGTTTGTTCATTTGTCCGGGTCGCGGTTTTTTTTTCGCTTTCAATCAAATCGGTGTTGTCCGGCAGTCAGTGTTCACTTACAGACCGACAGCTTCGGAGATTCCGGGCATGACACTCGGAGCTGACTAGTTGAGATATGTTCTCCGTCTAACGAAGCTCTCCTCCGTTCCGCCGTTTCCGCGTTATCATTTCGCTTGTCTCCTCTCCCTTCAGGAGTCGTTCGTTCGCAGAGTGACAGCGAAACATGTAAAGAACGCGCTTGCATGTAGCCGGTTCTTTTCGAGAACTCGTGCGCGTGTATGTGTGTGTGTGTATGTACGCGCGCAAACAATAATACCGAATTATCATATTAGAAAACCGAAAGAAAGAAAAGGAAAAAAAAGGGCGACGAAAAAACCGGGAAAACAAATAAATAGTAAAGAAGAGCGAGCAAGAGTATCGGTAGAAGGCGGTTTCGGACTGCGAGAGGGCGCGAGTAACTCTATCCATCAAGTCGTTGTGACATGTTTGCTGCTGCGGGGCGACCGTGGTCTTTATCAAAACCGGGACAAGAATTATAATTTTTCGGTCGGTCGTCCGGCTTTCTCCGACTTCGGGGTGGCGGTATGCGCCGCCGATGTGTCACATTTTATATCTCTGTTCCGGACGGGTCGTCGCCGTAGGTGCGCGCGCGGAACGGAGATGGAAAAATATCTCCGCGAAGGTAAAGGAATAATACCGGACGGCGGAATAATACACGTTTGACGACGATTGCCAGCGATGAGGAGCAGATATTAAAAGTGACAGATCGTGTATGCGCTAGGTGCGGAACAGAAGGGGGGGGGGGACTCGACGATGATACGGCTTTATAGTTGGCCGTTAATCAGCCGCTCCGGAACCGAAGATGGATGTATTAGGCGACGATATGTTTAATCGAACGCATACGCGCGCACGCGGACCATTTCGGAGATGAACTTTTATTTATTAGGAATAGCCGCGGTTTCGGGCCCGGGAGTGCCTGGAGGGGGCGGGGGGCGACTTTTACTCCGAAATTACGACCGTGCGCGCCGCCGCACAGCGGAGAAACTGCGTTCGCCAACTGTAGCGGATTGACGGTTTTGCGGAGGCAGAGAGATATAGGCGGCGCTGTCTCGAGCAGTTATTTATGGAGTTGACTTTACCGAAGTTGATTGTTGAAGAAGATGATGATTTGCCGAGGCAGGAGTCGGTGATGGGAAAAAAGACGCGAGGTGCGCGCTAGTCGACCACTTAGGCTCTGACCGGCCGGCCGAGTGGAACGATAAATCTGCGCGCGTAGCCGGGGCTAGGCTTGTGTGCGTGGCGCGGTTTATCGGACTCGTTTTTATCTGGAAAAAACTCGAAAAACGACACAAAACTCGAAAAACGACACAAAAGTCTCTGTCGCCGCTCGGTGTAAATTTGTGTCGTTTCCGTTGCATGCGTTACGATCGCGGCCTGGTCCCGTTGATGGACACATGACACACGGAGCAGCTGACCGAACGGCCGTCGCCACGATCGTCGTTGCTCGAAACCGGACCATGCGACCAGACCCCGGCACCGTGTTCAACGCGTCCCGGCTGCAATTATATACACATAATATATGTATGTATATATCGGCGGTCGAGAAGCGCAGGCTCTGCTATTTCCCTCCCGCGTCTTCGCCCCGTGTTTACCTTAAATCTCCGTGTGTCTGCGTCTATCGGACGAGCTGCATGGAGAATTTTTCAGCAGTTTTATCTGGCCCGATCTGTGCGTCGTCGCGTTTCCCGGATGTCGGAGAGCTGCGAGCGCACCATGATAATTTAAAAACGCGTTCTCTGTAAACACCTCAAGGACGCCGTTTGAGGACGATTTATGTCTCCGCTCTTTCACTCCGATAAAGAACCATCATCATTCCCGCATTCTGTTCGGGCGCGCGCACGCGCACTTCGCTGCGCATACATTTGTGTGTAGGTTCACCAACATTATGCGGCGGTTCTCAAGTGATTCACGATCCGTTGTCATTTACGGTTTTCTTCATTTTTCGGAAATGTGACATGTGCATAAACACACGCACATCAACTAATGCGAGATATCTCGTGTGGTTCTCTCGAACTCGATCCGTTTTTTTTTTTTTTTGTTTTTTTCATTTTTCTATTCGTCTTTCTTATTTTCTTTTTCCTCTTTTTGATTTTGTCCACCGGGGAAA
The DNA here is from genome assembly GCA_039619475.1 of Icerya purchasi. Lineage (NCBI taxonomy): Eukaryota > Metazoa > Arthropoda > Insecta > Hemiptera > Monophlebidae > Icerya > Icerya purchasi. The sequence goes on along the minus strand of CM077115.1, from coordinate 329,854,546 downwards.
TTTGGAAACTCGATGACGACTAAAATGATCCAACTTTAAAATTTACAAAACGACGAAATGCTCTTCTAGAAGAGAAACACGAAGATCGTTTTCGTAGCTTTTTTTTTTTTTTTTTTGAGGGAGGGAGAGTTTAATGTAATTTCCAAAAGTAAAATCGTAATTTACGCAACAGCACTTGTTTTTTTTTTGCGCACCGCGGGCGAGGACGTGCAACAAAATTGCAGCATTCGTTGTTATGCTGTGGCGCACGCTAGTCTGTGTCTCGGGCAACTGACAGTGTTTTCCATCTAGGTCCGACCTGGACTAATTAATGACTTTAGTCTTGATGTCGCCAGCTTTTGCGCTTGCTTTCTAAAGAGAGAATCACGTGAAATTTTCAGACGGATGTGTGCGTTTAATTTTTTATATGTCGATTGTTACTACTAATATTTTCAGTTTGCGTCGTATTAATTTTATTAGGCTATTACAATTGCCGCTTAGAATTCGCGAAGACGCATTGAAATAATCTTTAGGGATTGGTTACTCTTTCTTGTTCTCTTGCAGCTGCCGACGCCACGATATTACCCCCTTAGCAGAGAAACCCCCTTTTGCGCGACGCTTATTTATAACTGCTTAATTATTTTGAAAGCTCACTAAACAATTATCGAAGATTCATTCGAGAGGAGATGAAACTATAGTCAACACTTATAAAATATTTTTATTATTTTCTTTACGTAATTGAAAACAAAAAATGCAAATATATCGGGCATCGATAATTTATAAGCGGCGTCGTGTTCTATCAGACAAGTGCGGCTATAGTAATTAGACACTGCAGTCTGATGATCTAAACTAGTGTAACTCCGTCGAAAATGTTCGTCCTCGAAGAAGTCGTCTCTCGTGTTTTTAATATTCGGAGCTGATGTTGTCCCGAAATAAGAAAAAAAGTCGTTTGCCTAAAGCTTAGTATCGATTATGTTCTACTGCTGCAGAACGTGTATTGTCGCCGCACCGCAAGTGTCTAATCAGGTGAACCCGGAAGAGTGCTCCGTTTTACGTATGTCAGGGAAAAAGTAAAAAATGCTTTAAGAGCGTAATTTTTTAAAGTTACGGAAGACAAAAAAAGTTTTTTTAAGAATCCGAAATCCTTTTTTACGAAAAAGAAAAAAATCAAAAAGATACACGTTTCACACGTACGCAGCAGAAACATAGTGACTATTATTAGAACGACACCGTGTGTCTGCTATGTATCCGGAAGTCATTTTAGATAAAGTTCGATTTGATAAAATATTGACACTCGCGTGCACTTCCTATCTCTCTGTGTGTGTAATAAATTAAAAACGTACTTAAACAGCAACGACTTCGGCTTCGAACCCTTATCGGTTATAAGACTTGCACAGAAAATACTTAATATATAACGAGAATGATTTAGATCAAAAAAAAACCTTTCGAGAAGGGAAATTGTATGTACGGGGTGGACCGTAGAGATTTGAGAAATACATAAAGAAAATTAAATAGCGCGACCGCTTTAGAAGCGTAAAAGTTTGTTTTTCAAAAATTCATAATTATTATTACAATTTAAATTTTATTTTTAGGCGAAAAATTTATTGAAATTATAAAATTGTAGTTAAAATGGTAGTTTCGAATTTGAACAGTAAATTACAAAAGAAAGAATAGAATGATAGTATTTTTATTAGACTTTACTTCTTTTTTATTTTTTCAAGTAATCCGATCCGAATTCTTTGTCGCCGTGAGCGAGTTTATGTATATATTTCTCGCATTGAACTCTATTTTTAATTTAAATTGCAAAATAAAAATTAAAAGTAAATAATAAAAAAGAGATAAAGACAGTGTCGGGTTTAAAATAGGGGGTAAAAAGGTAACATTAATAGTTTTACTAGAAAACAGTATTAAATATTAGTTGTATAATTAAATCCATCAACATTTATATAAATTTTTTCGTAGTATAAATTAAGAATAAATTTTTTCATCGAAGTTTTCGTTCTTTGGGGCGACGGAAATATCCCCTATTTTCCTTTCCCTGTGGATTCGCCACCGTTAACAGAAACGAACCATTTCACACTGGTCTACTAATAAAAACTGCGGAAAAACAAACAATCGTTGAAAATGCTCGTACAGTAATAATGCAGATATTTAAAAAAAAAAAAAAACGTTTGAAATCGCAATTCTCTAGTAATTTTTCGAGACTGTACGGATAATTATGGAGATTTTATTTTCGTTCGGACCGCGTCATTCTAACAGGTCTGCAGGACCGGGAAAAGCTATTGAAACGATCGGTTCGAAGAAGTCATACTTAATCCCCCCCCCCTGCCTAAATTATGTTGCTTCTTGATTTCAAGTTAGCGAGCGCGTGCACGATAGTAATATTTTTCTGTTTTACGATCGTTTTTTTAGATCTACGGGGCAGTTAAAACTTTCGTTTACGATCGAGGCTAATTGTACTTTGAAAGTGGGTACGTTTTGTTTCGTACAGAGCGCGTTTTTATTTATCCCGCGGTTGTGTACCGTTCAATTTTTCACCGTATTTATGGCCTTCCACTAGTTGCATTTCATCGGTCGCGGCGCTACACATGCGATTTAAATTCATCGCCACACCTCGGCCGACACGATTTCATCTCGCCTAAAACCGGTCTCCACTTCTTTATAGATGGGAGACGACGCTAATTAACGCACAAAAAATAATATAGGAATAATAAAAAAAAAAAAAAAAAAAAAAAAAGCGATCGCACACATAGAACTTGATTTAGACTTTAGCCAATTTCGACAATGAAAATGTCTGTGTGTGAACTTAAATCGTTTTCACTGATTGCTCCGAAAACATTGTAGGCTTGTTTATCTTTCCGGCAATATTTGACACTTTTTTTTAAAGATGCAGTCATAGCGATTGTTGCCAGTGATTGCAGCGAAATCGTCGTGATGGCGACCTTCTTATTCATTTTTTTCAGCCGACATGCTCTCGCTGAAACAATTAATCCTAGTCCTCCGCATTAACCGGATGGTCACTGAATATAGTAATGAAATAATGAGAAGGTGTTTCGGTCCAACTCCATCGATTATTTTATTGTTTTGTTTCTGGCAGATTTAGAGTGGCGGACAGTTTCTTCATCCTAATAGTGTGGTCCGGTGAGCGTCTATCCTTTTTTTTTTTTGTTTCCCGCATCTCAAATTAGCGTTTTCGTTTCGCATTTAAAAGGTTTTTAAACTGACTGCTTTCGTACGAGTTTACCATTTTGAAAATTTCGGGTTGTTTAAAAGTTTAAAATTTTTTACTTTTTCGTATTATCCTCCGTTAAACAATCTTTCCGCTTATTATATTTCGAGAAATATTTTTTTTTTTTTTTTGATGACCTTAACCCGACGAAGAAAAAAAAAGAAAAAAAAAGAAAAAAAACAAATTTTATTTATTGAAAGGTGACACAATCTGAAATCCGTTAAAAAGCTTAAATTTCAGTGGCCAGATTTTGATTAATTACAAAATACCGTTTATTTGTAGAAAAAAAATTAATACGACTATAAAATCTTGGTAGTATTGCGCAGGACGGACGAATCGATTACGAAAAAAATGCCATCAATTCTAATCTTACAATTTCAGCTGTTGTAAGATTCAAACAAATAAAACGATTTTTTTAAATGTTCGCGCAATGACGACGGATCTTCAAGTTAAAATTTGGCGTTCCGCGTCATCTTCCAAAGGCGGATTACGCTACAGTAAAGTTGAAGGAATTTTACTTGTTCGTTAAAATTTTACCTTAAATAAACCGTTCAGTAACGGAGTTATTGTTGCTTTTTTTTTTTTATCGACTTCGGAAAAAAGAAAAGTAATTATATTTAAAATTTTTTTTTCATTTGTGTTTTGTTACCGCGTAAATATTTTGATTACTTCGACCGATTTTGAAAAATTCTTTTCTCGCCAGAAAGCGCGGCCACGCTGTCGAATATTGAAAAAAAAAAAAAAAAGGAAGCAGGGCTTCATTGAAAAATTGTTACTAATACAGCGAATGATAGTTAAAATCTGATGTAAAAGAGCTAATTTTTTTATACTATCGAAATGTTTTCAGCGGCAATTAGCACGGGTAAATATCGAATAAAAAGAAAATCGGAACTGTGTCACAGCATTTCATCATTGTGACGAAAGTGTGTGTGTGTTAACAACACTGAACTTTCACTGCAACTTGTGCTCCTTCGAAAGTTGACTAATTTTTCCGATACCAGGAGTACGCATTTACATTAAATATTGACCA